>CM060904.1:1313388071-1315888071 GCA_030737815.1 Allium fistulosum | reverse complement strand
TAATTGATTTCTTGCTTTTGATTTTGCTTTGCTTTTTAAAACTGCATGCACTCTTCCAGATTTGAAAAGAAATACAGGCTTTGATTACTTGCTTCAGATTTAGTTTTGATCTTTGCAAACTTGGTTACAGGTTTGCTTTCAAAACAGAGAAGATTGTTTGATGATCTCTGCTTTGATTTTGAAACTGATCCACATGTTTGATATGAGGATGACAGATTTGTTTCTGGAAATTTGAAAGTGGATTTGCAAATTTGATTTTTAGATATGTTTTTGGTTTAGAGATGATTTCAGATTTGTTTTGAGATTTTAGTTTGAGTTTTATCTTAACTTTTGATTTTAGAAAGATAGGAAAAAGAAAGGCAGATGAGAACAATGTTTATATACATAGGCTGAAAATAATTTAACAAAATAAAAGAAAAGAAAATGGAAATTAAATGACACTTGTTTTTAAGTTTAACACTTGTCACATTGTTTAATCCATTACTTAACACATGTTATATTAAGCTTTTAATATAATAACACTTGTCCTTTAAGTATTTTCTTTTTATTTTAAATGTTAATAAAGATTTTTAACTTAATTAATAAATTCTTATGTAAATGTATATATGAATTTCTCTTTAAAGGAAATGTAATAAAACAAATTATATAGTGTAATAAAATCTTATACATATATTCTTAAATCCAAATTAAAGTCAATTTATAATAATACATTCAATTTGAAATAACAATTCTATTTTATTAAAGTCTATTTATATCTTTATATAAAAACAATACATTGTTAATATTATTTGACAAATTTAAATGATTAATAAAAGAAATTATCTCATTACATATATACATTACTTATGTTTCTAAATGAATTAATATATCATATATTAATTTATTTAAACTTTCATATCTAATTACAAATCATATTTATTAAGTAATATTTAAAAAGAAATAAAACAACCCTTTTATTTAAATTTGAACTTAAGCTAAAATATAATTTAAACAATAAATCATTTATTTTAAGTATTTTTAAAACCATATAGTTATTTATTTAAATAGCTTTGTAAAGATTAATATTAAATTAATCATGATTTCCAAATTACCAAAATATATTTGAAATTTAAAAACAAGACTTATTTATTTATTAAATTTCAAACCAAAGCTTATCTATTTACAATATATACACACATATATATACATTATAAATAGAAATCATTTTATTAACTTTTAAAAGATAAAATTCACCAATTAAATATTTATTTAATTAGATTATTAAATTAATTCAAATTTATTAACAAAGATTATCAAATCAATTTAATTTTTTTAATACAGATTATTAAATTGATATTGCCCAAAATTCCGGGATATCACAGAAATCACCTTTTATTTCGAATAAGATTGATTATCGAGTTAGATTTATGTAACAAATTACATAATTGCTCCTAGGATATACCCCTAATTCTATTGTCATGAGCTTTGGATGTCACCAGACTTTGGCAACTTAGATTGGGTCATATTTTAGAGAAGAGCTTGGAGCTGCTTCGTAGAAGGAAGATGATCAAGGGTGAAAGCTTCAACCACTAGGAAATTCTGCTAGGAGTGTGTGTTGGAGAATCATACGAAGGTTTCATTTGGTGTTGGTAGGCATGAGTCCAAAGGAGTACTAGAGTATGTCTATACAGATTTTTAGGGACTAGTAGCTATAGCTTCTGTTGGAGGAACTAAGTATTTTATCTCTTTTACCGATGACTACTCTAGGAGGTCTAGGTGTTCGTGATGAAAGCCAAGTTGGAGTCGTTTGAGAAGTTCAAAAATTGGAAGGCACTGATAGAGAATGACAATGGTGGTGAGTTTGTTTCTAATGAGTTCATATATTTTTGTAAGTATCATGGAATTCAGAGACATTTCACTACACCCGAAGATCCGCAATCAAACGGAGTTGTTGAAAAAATGATTATGACTACTGGAGAAAGCTCGTTGTTTGGAATTTACGGCAGGTTTATCAAGTGGCTTTTGGGTTTAAGCTTTATCGACTACTTCGTATATTATCAATCAAATTCCGTGCTCAGCCATTGATGGGAAGTTTCCAGAGGAAAGGTACATCTATAAATATTAATTATTTTCATATATTTGGTAGCCCTGTGTATGTTCACCATACAATAAATGACAAGTTGGAGGCAAGAGCCTATCAAGGCATAATTTTAGGCTATACAGAAGGCATCAAAGGTTATCGCATTTGGAACCCTGTTGATAGGAAAGTAGCAGTCAAGCCATGTCACATTGATGAGTCCGCTATGTTCAAACTGAAGGAAATCGCCTAGTTTAATAGATTCAGAAGCTGAAAGGCCTAAGGAGATGGAAATTATTCCTACATATCAGCCTAGTAATAGAGTCAGATCTACAAAAGAAGATAGAGTAACTACAGTCCTTGACACATCATATGAAGGTCCACAGATTTCCTTTAGTAATGATGGTGATGGTCATGAAGCTAGAGATGATTCAGCTTAAGATGGATTTGACAGAAGCTTAGATGAATTTAAACTTATTCGGGCCAGCTCTAGAGTTAGAAGGCTACCAAATTGGTATGGAGAGTGGAACTATGTAAATCATAGCCTTGATTATCAGTTTTACTACGCACTGCATATAGCACAAGATGAGCCTTTCAACCTTGAAGAAGCATTGAGTTCGAGTGTCATGCATTCTATGGAGGAGGAGATGGATTCATTAAAAAAGAATCAAACTTGAGAATTATTACCACCCCCTCAAGGAAGCCGAGCCATAGGATGTAAGTAGGTATATATTGTAAAGGACGATGAGAGATACAAGGCTAGACTTGTTGTAAAGTTCGAGCATTACTCGAACTTGATCCCCTTGTTGAGGAGTTAGGTACCACATGGTGGCACATAGGAAAAGTGAGTTGGTAGAATGGAGAAGTTTGTTTTCATGATGGAGATTGATAGGTCCTGCATGGAGAGGGTACTTTCAATACTTTGTTGGCAGGCGATGGCTTTGCCAGAGTTTGTTGACAAAGTGCGATGGGCGATGGTAGTGCCAAAACTCATAGGGGAAGTATCCATGATGTCTTCTTCGAGAGTTTCTTGGAGAAAGAGGATTTAGGTGGAGTTAGTAGGCTCGGATGGTAATACAGTATCTAGGTGGACATTGTTAGATTTCGGTGATACAATATTTCCATATTAAAGAAAATTTGAAAGGTATCGTTGATTTCGGTGATACAATATTTCCAATTGCGTAAGATTTGGAAGATATTTGATATAATGACTCAAATATATTGCCTTATTTATAGCATTAAAGAGGGCAATGAATTATCTACATGAGAAGGAGAATTATTTTGGGAGTAAGTAATCAATTAATTCCCTAATCAGCCGATTAAAGAAGACATCTTATCAGTCGTATGCAAATAGGAGAAAACTGGAAAATCAAATGAGTAAACATTTCCTATATAAATAGGAGAATTGATGAGGAATTGCTATATAACCATAAATCAATTACTCAATCCTAAGTAATAATTTCTATATAAAGATAGTCATTCTTTAGAGATTAGAATCATCCTCTCAAGTTGTATTTCTTATTCTTCTTCTTAGCCTCCATTATCAATCTTGTGAATTTTTTCTTTTCTCCAGAATGTAATAAAATCTCCTCTCATCAAAGTAGATGTACATTATCTCATGATAGTGGAACCATTATAAATCCATGTATGAACTCTCTATTTTTTTTTGCTCTGGTTTGCTGTTCGGATTCTCTTATTGTTGTTTTTCTTATTGCACTACAACACGATCTTATTGTGGGGTTGATTTACAGTCATTTGTGTGAATTTACCCTAACATTTATCTTCTCTGGATCGAATCACAAAATTATTCTCTACTTCTCTAAATCTATATTTTGCTTCTCTAATCTTTGGTCATTTTCATTTAGAAATCATTCAACTCTATATTCACTAGCAACTAATTTACATCCAATACCACTTGTTCATTCATTTCAGAGATATTCTATGTGTTTTATAGAATATTGTACTACAAGAGACAAATCAATATGATCAATGAACACCACTGCCTATAATTTATCTGAAATAGTTGGATGTCACGTGTTGTGCCTCTGGAAGACTCTGTAAGATACATGTTTCTCCAGGTCAAGCGAGGGAATATATTGAAATTCACAAAGGCATTCTAGGACTCGATGTAAAACAGGATTCCAAACCAATATAAATCATCATGCCATTAAATAGAGTTTGCATCTCTTACTTTATCTGTCTTATTCATTCATTTTATTAAATGTAGTTCAATTATCAACTATAATATTTACAGAATTTGATAATTCACAGTAAAAACATACAGTAAAAGGTGAAAATGGAACCAAATCGATCGAAATAATTTTGGTTGATTCAAAAAACCGAGAAAAATATTTCATAAGGTACGGTTATAATGTTTAATAGTTAGTTGTAACGACCCGTTATTTTCAACCATTCGCATCCATTATAAGTGTATAGGTAGACACTCATGCCGGAGTTGAATTGCTCAAAATACCGCGTTGTAAATAAAATTTGGCAAATCTCAGAATATACAGTAAATAAATATAATCACAGATCACAGACACAGAGTAAAATAATGCAGCGGAAGTAAAAGAAATAGTAGTTCATGAAGCTACTATATAAATATATCAGAGTTACATAAGATACAACAGAAGAAATAGAGTACAACAAAAGTCTCAATAAAATAACCAAGTACAAGCTGAGTAGAACAACGGAACTGAAATAGATAGGACATGACAAGCAGATAATCTCCAGCGATTCAAATCTCCAAGAGAGTGGAAATCCAAATCTGTGAATAACTCAGGCTGACCCGAGCGTAAAGCAAAACACAAAACACTCGAGTCAGGACAATATATACTTATATAATGTAAACCAACTCAAGTGAACTGTAATAAAGGTACAAGTAACTTAGAAGATGCTTGGGACCACCCATCCTCTAAGGATCCGTTAAACTATCTACTATGTAGTAATATTCGATATTATAATAGTGTCTAAATAAGTAAAGTATAATCATATAGAAAATAGCGTTAAGGGGATGGAGAACCTTAACGCGGTCGGATCTTAAAATCATAATCGTAGTAAAGCTCGATATGGTAGGTGACACGGCACAACTAGGCAATGCCATGGTAGATATACCAATTACGCACACGGACTGATGGATACGCATAGTAGCCACTACCGTTCCACCTCGAACAACACTCCCAAATCGGAGGATGGCCATCTAATCAATCACAAGTAAGAGTATAATATCGAAGAAATGTGTCCGAGAAGAGGTGCTACCTCACTGGTCCGAGATCGCTCCTGTTTTAGCCACCTTATGCCAACTCACGGGAGTTGGGTCTACGTAACATACCTTAAGAACGTCGCCACCATCCTACTTCATTCTGGAATCTCCACCGCGTACACAGTTGCCAAAGTGGTTTTCGGTAAGACAGAGAGTATGTCCATATCCGATCCCGGTCTCTTTAACAACCCAACGTTATTATAACCCGTGGTTATAACTTTTAAAAACAATACTTTACTTCAAAATAAAATATCATTTCAAACCATATCTTTATCAAAATAAAGATTAAATCAATTCCAAACCATTTCCATATATTTAAATTTTCATATAATTTCAAAACTTCATTTCAAATCATTTTAATATAATAAAATATCATATCCTTACAAAACTTCATTTCAAATCATTTTAATAAAATAAAATATCCTATCAGTTCAAATCCAAATATTCAACTTTAAATACCTTTTAAATTCAAAGATATCGTTCATTTACTATCATTTCAAATCACCTTTAAATAGTTTATTCCAATCAAAGTAATTCATTAAAACCTTTTAAAAGTGTAATTATTATATTTTCAAATCAGGTATTCAATTTCCAAAGTTTCAAACCATTCTGAGTTCGTTTACTAAGTCAAAAACCCTAATTATTAAAATTTCAGCATTTCACAGCATTTAAAAACAACTGCTATAAGTTATATTTGAAAACATTTTTAATTCAGCAAAGACAGCACTTAAAACTGCTGTTAAAACTCAGTTTTAGTTGAATTATAGTTCAAAACAGAAACCGCAGCATTTCAGAAGTGCTGCGGTAGTTCAGATTTCAAAACAAGGGTTAAATTTGGTTTCAGCAAAGACTGCAGACCACTATAGCATTTCCAGAGAATGCTATAATAGGCCTGAGTTCAATATTAGCCTATAAGTTCAATTACAGCAACTACAGCATTTCAGAAATGCAGTAATAGCTCTTTTTACACAATTTTAGTTCAAACAGAATCTATAGCATTTCTGAATGCTATTAAAAGTAGATTTCAGGTGTTAGTGTATTTCCAGCAATTAAATAACTTCAATTTAAAACACATAAACATTTTAAAAATCATATTTTAATATTTAAAATGTTCATTTACATATCATTTAACATGTATCTTTTTCACAATAAATTTCTTATAATTAAATCCAATTTTCAACAATTTACTTAATAAATTTAAGTGTAAAAGTTTCCAATTCTTCACATTTCAACAAATAACTTAACACTTCAAATTTAAATTACCATTTCACAAATTTAACTAAATTTCCAATTTTATTTAATTAACTTAAACCTTTAATTAAAACCAAATTTCACATTTCCAAGTCAAGTTATATTTTAAAAGATCACTTTTAAACATTCATTTATTTAACCACTTAAATTCATAGAAAAATCAATAATACTTTAATAAATCACTTAAATTCAAATTTAATCAAATTATCATATTTACCATTTCCAAATAAAATTTAATATCCATTTTATTTATATAACCTAAATATCACTTTTAACCAAAATTCCAAATTTCCAACTTAAGTTATATTTCAAAAATCCAGTTAAACCATTCATTAATTACATTTTTAACACATAGAAAAATCATAATTTATTTATTTTAAAACATTTCAAAATCTATTTAAATCAAATTTCATAAATTTATAATTTTTAAAATACTTAAAAATATCCAAAACACTTTATAAAATAACCACGGGCCTGTATATAATTTTCTAACTTAGCTCAAGTGATACGGATATGTATCATTTCAATCCGCAATTAAAAAAAGAAAAATCCGGGTTCTATCATTTCAAACACGCAATCCCAAGTTAAAATAATTTTAAATAAAAATCGTTCAGGCCTATCATTTCAGCCCATAACGATTTTTCCCTATTCTAAAGTCCGTTCGGGTATGTATCATTTCAACCCATAGTGATTCTAATCTACAGGGAACTTGCAATGGTGATAACAGATATAAATAACAGAATAACATTAAATAACAGTAACATATGATATAACAGGTATAATAACAGGTGTGAACATCATATGATAATAATATAAGCATATAAAACTTGATAATATATTTCTACAGATTCGCAGGGTGTCAATTTACTAGTTATATAGGTACATATTGTCTGGTGAGAATAACTCACCTTTTTATGCTGGAGATATCAATTAGAATGACACAACGGATCCAGAAGGCACGACCTTTGATTTGAGTGGAGAAAATAGCCAAGATATCATCTTGTAAACAATACCCAAACAAGACAAAACAATATAGCACATGAATATACTTAACATAAAACAATGTTGAACAAATTGAAATACAAAGCAATAAAGACAAGACTTTGCCTTTACCATTCAAATGCTTGACCATAGGGGATCAAGTGCTCAGCCATGATGTGTTTGGGCTCAGGTTAGCATCATATAGGTCGGGTTTAGCACACCTAAGCATGGCAACATGAAGTGATGTGAAGGGTAGGAGATGCAACATGAAGAATATCAATGGACAAGGCAAATAGGTGAAGTTTTGGTCACAACAAGGCTCGACTTGGTCATTGCTTGGCTCAGCCATGCATGGTACAGGTCTGGACAGTGGAGTGTGATGGTGCAGCAGCAGCCAAAGGTCATGTAGTTGCTGGTGGTGGTGGTTCTAGGGGTGGCCAAGGTGATAGATGAAGGTGGTGGTGAAGCATATGTGGTTTAGGCATTGTTTGGAAGGGTTTTTGTGCAATTTTGTGGTGCTAACTTAAATGGATGGGCATGGCTTGTCATGGTCAGTGGAGGAGGAGGAGGTGCTGCTGTAGATGGTGGTGGGGCTGAAGGTGGAGAGGAAGGTGGTAGAGGCCAAGCAAAGCTAGAAGAGGAGGAAGGCAAAATCAATGGAAATTGTGAAGTAAAGAAGAGATAAAGGAAGAAGATAAGAGGAGAATGGAAGCCATATTTTTTTAGGGTTTAGGAGCTTTGGAATTTCGTGAATGAGAGAAAAAAAAAGTGGCGGCTGAAGAAATGAGGAGATGTTGCCAATTGAATGAAAAGTTAGGTTAAAAAGTAGAAGGGTTAGAAAATAAAAGGGCCTTAGGAAGATAGAAAGTTTAAGGCCTTTCAAATTTCTTTAATTCATTTTTATAAGTTTATATTTCTGATAATAACAGAAATTCTAGTTAAAAATTCGAAAATTTGATAAAATATAAAAATATATATAATATTTATTGATTATATAAAGTAGAATTAAGGAAAATAGTTAAAACAGTGAACTAGACTAGAAAATTTTGAAATTGAATAGAAAAATTTTTAGAAAATTCATATGAGCTTGCAATATATTTTTAAACATAAATAATATATAAAATAAAAATATATTCACAAAATAAATATTTAAAATTTAATTTACATATAATTTTTAATGAAGAAAATAGCAGAAAATAGGAAAACAGCCTTTAAAAATGAAAAATAAATACAGTAAATTTTGGAAAAATACTATTATCAATTTAAAAACATAAAAAGACAAAATATACATAAAAAACATATTAACACATATTAAAACAAAATATAAGAAAGAAAATATGATTTAAAAAAAATTTAAAATAGGCAAAATTGCACAAATAAACAAATTATACTAAAAATTGAAATGTACATAACTTTTACATTTTAACTCCGTTTTCAACGAAACAAAAAGTGGTGTTCAAGTTATTAAACCTATTTTCATAATAAAAGATAAAATTTATAATTTCAAATATTTAAAATTTTAAATTTAAAAGTCAAAGTTTGACTATTGACCAAAATTCACATTTTCTGGAAATATTAAATTTAGTCATATTTGGAATTCTAATCCACATCAAAATCAAAGTTTATACTTAAAATAACAAAATTTATTCTTTTTCATAAATAAAGCTTTTGAATCTGGAAAAATCAATTAAAAAAATATTTGAAAAATACAGGGTTGTTACACTCTCCCCCACTCAAAACTTTTCGTCCCCGAAAAGGAACGAGGTACGGGAAAGCACAGAAAAAGATAGAATGAAATAGAATTAAGACAAGATGATAAGACGATGGGAATTACACCTGATAATTATTGTTATAGGTAAGTTTAACAAGATGGAGGTGATCAAATCAAGAATATAAGCACGAAAAAGATCCTCTAGGGTCTGAATCTCCCTTTCACTTGACCGACGGTCTATGAATGGAAAAACAGTGTTCAGATCCAGATGAGTAACAAAGATTACAGAAAGATTTCTAAATAGACTGGTATAAGCAATAGCCTTCCCATTCTGTAACAAGATAAGAGAAATAAGGACAACCAAAAGATAGTTTGGAAAAAAACAAAACCAGATAATAAATTTAAAACCATAATGCTTTGAAATCATAACAATTTAGGGATGTTTATCATTTGGAAATCACACTGCTAAAATCATAACACTTTGGACAAGTTATTCTTTTTTTAAAAAAAAAACATAATACTTAGAAAATCATAACACCCTAAAAAAAGTAATCTTCATTTAAACCATTTTAATTCAAGGTCAAATAATATTCATTTTAAAGTTGTAACATTTCTAAGTTCATTTAATTATAAAAATTTCCAAAACATTGTATTTTCAAAATAGTAGTACTTATAAAAAGCTACAGTAGATATATTAATATTTCAAATCAGTTCAATTCCAGAAATATTTATTTGGATATCATTTAACCTATGACTTATTAAACAAACTTTATGAATGGAATATTCAAATCAAACTATACTTCATTTATTAAGTTAAAAGTTCACTATTTTAGTTAGCTCTTAATTTAACACATAACCTAACACTTTATTTAAAATACCCATTTCATAAATAGATATTCCTTTAATAAGTTACACTTAAAATTTCATTTGAAAACCAAATTCTCAATTATCAAATTTTAGTGATGTTAAAATACATTTTAACTATTTAAATCATAATTATTAATTTTTCAAGACATATCTATTTCATAAATAAAATATTTATCATAGCAAATATAACAATCAAATTCCTTTACACATTTATTCATTTAGACATCAATTAAACTATGAATTCAAGTTAAATAAACTTTATTACAAAATGTCCAATTCCAATGTATTTTATTTTATCTATTCAAAGATACATTATTTATTATACAACATATTCGTTTCAGGAAATAACCATTATTAAAATTCCTAGGTTAGACTTAAGGTTCCATATTAAATCAAATTTGATTATTAAGTTATTTAAATAAAATCTCTTTAAATTCTTTTTCACTATTTACCTCTGTTAATCTTTTATAACTAAAATTTAAGTGTATAACATTTATTATAACCACTCAAATTTTATTTATAAAAATCCTTTTTATATTGTATATTATCCAATTCCATATTCAACTTCTATGTAATTTAGGTAAGTTATATTGGAATGAAATTGTGTGTTATACAAGTAAAACTTTCCGATTCAATTATCTCAAGTTTGAATCATTTATTCAAATTTTTGATTTTCTTCTTGTAACTGAAATTATTCTTTAAAATAAAATTTAAGAATTAAACTTCTGATTCCTTTCAAACCATTTAGAGATAAGTAATTATATATACATAATATGTCAAATCAAATTTAAATCATATATCTATATATATTATAATCCAGTCATATTTTAGAAATTCAAATCAATTAGATTTTCCAAAACAAAGCTGTAGCAAGACTACAGAACAGTCTCTTCACTTCAAAACTCGAAAATGAACGTCGATGATGCTGCAGTCATCACCGAAATTATTTTCCAGCGACAAAGAGAAGAGCACTAAATTTTAAAACCTTAAAATCCTTTAGAAACATATTTCTACTTAGAAATACTTTAAATAATATATCCTTTTACAACTTTAAACACAAGGTTTGAAACCCATTGGAAATTAAATTCTTAAATTTCTTGTTTTAAATTCATTTCAGTTCCCAAATAAATTTATAAACAACTATTTATAAATTCATTTATAGAACTATAAATGATAAGTTCCATAAATTTTCTTATATCTCAAAATTTATTTCATTAACCAAATTTAAAATAATATTGTGTCAGTTTGTTCTGTCAAAGTGTTTTAGAAATTCTATCGATAGCGTTGATCAGACGAATCGATCGGAAATTCAAATCAACATCAACAACTCAAACAACACCATATAAAACAAAACATAGATTTACAAGTACAATTCAAAATGTTTGGAGATAGTTTAGAAACAAAAGACAAGATGGTTAAACAGAGTAGAGAGATGGGTAAGCTTAGGTAAATCACGGACAACCTTAACCGGGTCAACCGTGACTTAAAGAATAAGATCGATGTGGATTTTTCTGGGATAAATCTACGTTCGATCTCAAGAGATAGAGTTTGGAAAAATAAAAGATATTAGCATCTAAACCAAGGATAAATAAAAATCTCTGGTGAATCGATGCTGACTGTAAAGGATTTTCACCCTTTTACAAGAAAATTAGAATATTGGCGAGACCACCAATTCACTATAAAGATCATTCGAAGTGGAGTCATGGGATACTCTAGAATCAAAAGATGATGAATAGTGAGGGACACGAATGAATTTTGGAACCGCAGGAAACGTTCCAAAATTCAAAGGAAATCGAATCAAAAGGAAGAGATTCAAACTCGAACGAAAGTGATTCTATAAATAAATTTACCATACATTCTAAGTTTTGCCTCAAAGCCAAAGCTTTAATACCAACTGTAACGACCCGTTATTTTCAACCATTCGCATTCATTATAAGTGTATAGGTAGACACTCATGCCGGAGTTGAATTGCTCAAAATACCGCGTTGTAAATAAAATTTGGCAAATCTCAGAATATACAGTAAATAAATATAATCACAGATCACAGACACAGAGTAAAATAATGCAGCGGAAGTAAAAGAAATAGTAGTTCATGAAGCTACTATATAAATATATCAGAGTTACATAAGATACAACAGAAGAAATAGAGTACAACAAAAGTCTCAATAAAATAACCAAGTACAAGCTGAGTAGAACAACGGAACTGAAATAGATAGGACATGACAAGCAGATAATCTCCAGCGATTCAAATCTCCAAGAGAGTGGAAATCCAAATCTGTGAATAACTCAGGCTGACCCGAGCGTAAAGCAAAACACAAAACACTCGAGTCAGGACAATATATACTTATATAATGTAAACCAACTCAAGTGAACTGTAATAAAGGTACAAGTAACTTAGAAGATGCTTGGGACCACCCATCCTCTAAGGATCCGTTAAACTATCTACTATGTAGTAATATTCGATATTATAATAGTGTCTAAATAAGTAAAGTATAATCATATAGAAAATAGCGTTAAGGGGATGGAGAACCTTAACGCGGTCGGATCTTAAAATCATAATCGTAGTAAAGCTCGATATGGTAGGTGACACGGCACAACTAGGCAATGCCAGGGTAGATATACCAATTACGCACACGGACTGATGGATACGCATAGCAGCCACTACCGTTCCACCTCGAACAACACTCCCAAATCGGAGGATGGCCATCTAATCAATCACAAGTAAGAGTATAATATCGAAGAAATGTGTCCGAGAAGAGGTGCTACCTCACTGGTCCGAGATCGCTCCTGTTTTAGCCACCTTATGCCAACTCACGGGAGTTGGGTCTACGTAACATACCTTAAGAACGTCGCCACCATCCTACTTCATTCTGGAATCTCCACCGCGTACACAGTTGCCAAAGTGGTTTTCGGTAAGACAGAGAGTATGTCCATATCTGATCCCGGTCTCTTTAACAACCCAACGTTATTATAACCCGTGGTTATAACTTTTAAAAACAATACTTTACTTCAAAATAAAATATCATTTCAAACCATATCTTTATCAAAATAAAGATTAAATCAATTCCAAACCATTTCCATATATTTAAATTTTCATATAATTTCAAAACTTCATTTCAAATCATTTTAATATAATAAAATATCATATCCTTACAAAACTTCATTTCAAATCATTTTAATAAAATAAAATATCCTATCAGTTCAAATCCAAATATTCAACTTTAAATACCTTTTAAATTCAAAGATATCGTTCATTTACTATCATTTCAAATCACCTTTAAATAGTTTATTCCAATCAAAGTAATTCATTAAAACCTTTTAAAAGTGTAATTATTATATTTTCAAATCAAGTATTCAATTTCCAAAGTTTCAAACCATTCTGAGTTCGTTTACTAAGTCAAAAACCCTAATTATTAAAATTTCAGCATTTCACAGCATTTAAAAACAACTGCTATAAGTTATATTTGAAAACATTTTTAATTCAGCAAAGACAGCACTTAAAACTGCTGTTAAAACTCAGTTTTAGTTGAATTATAGTTCAAAACAGAAAAGACAGCATTTCAGAAGTGCTGCGGTAGTTCAGATTTCAAAACAAGGGTTAAATTTGGTTTCAGCAAAGACTGCAGACCACTATAGCATTTCCAGAGAATGCTATAATAGGCCTGAGTTCAATATTAGCCTATAAGTTCAATTACAGCAACTACAGCATTTCAGAAATGCTGTAATAGCTCTTTTTACACAATTTTAGTTCAAAACAGAATCTATAGCATTTCTGAATGCTATTAAAAGTAGATTTCAGGTGTTAGTGTATTTCCAGCAATTAAATAACTTCAATTTAAAACACATAAACATTTTAAAAATCATATTTTAACATTTAAAATGTTCATTTACATATCATTTAACATGTATCTTTTTCACAATAAATTTCTTATAATTAAATCCAATTTTCAACAATTTACTTAATAAATTTAAGTGTAAAAGTTTCCAATTCTTCACATTTCAACAAATAACTTAACACTTCAAATTTAAATTACCATTTCACAAATTTAACTAAATTTCCAATTTTATTTAATTAACTTAAACCTTTAATTAAAACCAAATTTCACATTTCCAAGTCAAGTTATATTTTAAAAGATCACTTTTAAACATTCATTTATTTAACCACTTAAATTCATAGAAAAATCAATAATACTTTAATAAATCACTTAAATTCAAATTTAATCAAATTATCATATTTACCATTTCCAAATAAAATTTAATATCCATTTTATTTATATAACCTAAATATCACTTTTAACCAAAATTCCAAATTTCCAACTTAAGTTATATTTCAAAAATCCAGTTAAACCATTCATTAATTACATTTTTAACACATAGAAAAATCATAATTTCTTTATTTTAAAACATTTCAAAATCTATTTAAATCAAATTTCATAAATTTATAATTTTTAAAATACTTAAAAATATCCAAAACACTTTATAAAATAACCACGGGCCTGTATATAATTTTCTAACTTAGGTCAAGTGATACGGATATGTATCATTTCAATCCGCAATTAAAAAAAGAAAAATCCGGGTTCTATCATTTCAAACCCGCAATCCCAAGTTAAAATAATTTTAAATAAAAATCGTTCAGGCCTATCATTTCAGCCCATAACGATTTTTCCCTATTCTAAAGTCCATTCGGGTATGTATCATTTCAACCCATAGTGATTCTAATCTACAGGGAACTTGCAATGGTGATAACAGATATAAATAACAGAATAACATTAAATAACAGTAACATATGATATAACAGGTATAATAATAGGTGTGAACATCATATGATAATAATATAAGCATATAAAACTTGATAATATATTTCTACAGATTCGCAGGGTGTCAATTTACTAGTTATATAGGTACATATTGTCTGGTGAGAATAACTCACCTTTTTATGCTGGAGATATCAATTAGAATGACACAACGGATCCAGAAGGCACGACCTTTGATTTGAGTGGAGAAAATAGCCAAGATATCATCTTGTAAACAATACCCAAACAAGACAAAACAATATAGCACATGAATATACTTAACATAAAAAAATGTTGAACAAATTGAAATACAAAGCAATAAAGACAAGACTTTGCCTTTACCATTCAAATGCTTGACCATAGGGGATCAAGTGCTCAGCCATGATGTGTTTGGGCTCAGGTTAGCATCATATAGGTCGGGTTTAGCACACCTAAGCATGGCAACATGAAGTGATGTGAAGGGTAGGAGATGCAACATGAAGAATATCAATGGACAAGGCAAATAGGTGAAGTTTTGGTCACAACAAGGCTCGACTTGGTCATTGCTTGGCTCAGCCATGCATGGTACAGGTCTGGACAGTGGAGGGTGATGGTGCAGCAGCAGCCAAAGGTCATGTAGTTGCTGGTGGTGGTGGTTCTAGGGGTGGCCAAGGTGATAGATGAAGGTGGTGGTGAAGCATATGTGGTTTAGGCATTGTTTGGAAGGGTTTTTGTGCAATTTTGTGGTGCTAACTTAAATGGATGGGCATGGCTTGTCATGGTCAGTGGAGGAGGAGGAGGTGCTGCTGTAGATGGTGGTGGGGCTGAAGGTGGAGAGGAAGGTGGTAGAGGCCAAGCAAAGCTAGAAGAGGAGGAAGGCAAAATCAATGGAAATTATGAAGTAAAGAAGAGATAAAGGAAGAAGATAAGAGGAGAATGGAAGCCATATTTTTTTAGGGTTTAGGAGCTTTGGAATTTCGTGAATGAGAGAAAAAAAAAAGTGGCGGCTGAAGAAATGAGGAGATGTTTCCAATTGAATGAAAAGTTAGGTTAAAAAGTAGAAGGGTTAGAAAATAAAAGGGCCTTAGGAAGATAGAAAGTTTAAGGCCTTTCAAATTTCTTTAATTCATTTTTATAAGTTTATATTTCTGATAATAACAGAAATTCCAGTTAAAAATTCGAAAATTTGATAAAATATAAAAATATATATAATATTTATTGATTATATAAAGTAGAATTAAGGAAAATAGTTAAAACAGTGAACTAGACTAGAAAATTTTGAAATTGAATAGAAATTTTTTTAGAAAATTCATATGAGCTTGCAATATATTTTTAAACATAAATAATATATAAAATAAAAATATATTCACAAAATAAATATTTAAAATTTAATTTACATATAATTTTTAATGAAGAAAATAGCAGAAAATAGGAAAACAGCCTTTAAAAATGAAAAATAAATACAGTAAATTTTGGAAAAATACTATTATCAATTTAAAAACATAAAAAGACAAAATATACATAAAAAACATATTAACACATATTAAAACAAAATATAAGAAAGAAAATATGATTTAAAAAAAATTTAAAATAGGCAAAATTGCACAAATAAACAAATTATACTAAAAATTGAAATGTACATAACTTTTACATTTTAACTCCGTTTTCAACGAAACGAAAAGTGGTGTTCAAGTTATTAAACCTATTTTCATAACAAAAGATAAAATTTATAATTTCAAATATTTAAAATTTTAAATTTAAAAGTCAAAGTTTGACTATTGACCAAAATTCACATTTTCTGGAAATATTAAATTTAGTCATATTTGGAATTCTAATCCACATCAAAATCAAAGTTTATACTTAAAATAACAAAATTTATTCTTTTTCATAAATAAAGCTTTTGAATCTGGAAAAATCAATTAAAAAAATATTTGAAAAATACAGGGTTGTTACATTAGTATTAGAAAGTTTAGTGCAATATAAAGTTATAATTAAAGCATTCTGATTTCGTATTTTTTACTTTTTACTATAAATATTGATTAATTTATGATAAAATATTATTTTATGGTTAAACTGATCCCGAAAGTATCAAAATAATAATAAATTTTACAATGCAATAATAATTCAATTAATTTGGTTGAATTGGTAACCAAATAGGAGTGATTTTCTATCAATAATAAACTAAACAAAATTTACAACTAAACCATGACAAAATCAAACCGGTTTTCTTGGTTTAGTTGGTTCTAAACGAATAGTTCCCAACCTGGTCGTGGGTACCAACTAAAACTAAACCATGTAAAAGTTTAATATGTTAGTGATTTCAATAATACTTTTTCGAAAATGCTTGCCACGCTTTATTTTTAATGAATGTACATATATTCTCCACAAAGTTTGGGTGATCATAGTGAAAACTATAAACCAATTGATTAAACGTTATGGTTAGTAGTACCATTTGATAACATATAAAAGTTGACCAAATAAACAAAAAATATTTAGCATAAATGAACATATTTAGCATATAAAAGTTGACCAAAAACGTTATGGTTACATAAATGAACATATTTAGAATGATGTAAATATTGTAGAGTAGTACTTAGGGAAAGCTTAAGAAGCCAACATCAACTATTAATATTAGATGTCTTTTTTAAGGGATTCAGTCTAATGAAACGAGTAAAGGATCTAAAAACATTAATGTGAAAGAACCAAAATATATAAATATGAAAAAATTAGTGAATATATAATGAAAGAGACAAAATGGAATTAGAACGATAGTACAATAAGCTATGGACTAACATCACAAATGACATCATAAAAAGAATAAAGAGATACTAAAACAAAAAAGGGGGATAAATTATTAGAAAATAAATTTGGTGGTAGGTGAGAAGTTTGAAAACTATACAATTGAAGAAAGATGTTATAAAGTGCAGTAAAATTGTAGAAAGTAATAAAATTTGGATGAATATAAAAAACTTAAAAAGGAGGTAAAAAATAGTAGCATGTCAAAAAATGCTTATAAAAACATATATGATAAATTAGGTAGAAAGAAGGATAAAAACATATTTATAAATTATCAAAAATAGAAATAAATTAAGAAATGATTTGGAGTAAATAAAGCGCATTAAGATGTAAATAATAATATATCAGTAATGAATGTAGGTATATTAATAGGTGGAATAGTGTTTTTGTCAATTACTGAATTGAGGCCTAAAGGTGAAGTAAAACAAGCTGATAACAACATGAGGATGGTATACAAAATTGAAAATAAAGAAGTTAAGGATATGGTTAAAAGAATAGGGAAATAATTAAAGCAATAGGCCCAAATAGTAAATAGAGGCATGAAAAGCATTAGGAATTAAAAGAATTGAATAATTAAAAAATTATTTAATAAAATGTTGATAAAAATAAAATGTCAAACGAGTCAAAGAAAAGCACGTTAATACCAAATTTTGAAAATAACGGAGATATACAAAACTCTAGCGACTATATTGGAATTAAACTACCAAGTCACATAAAGAAATTGTGTGAAACAGTGATGGAACAACGATAAAGAAGGAATATTAGGATTATATAACTAGTTTGGTTTTACGCTAGAGCATTAGAAGCTATACACTTAATTGGGCAATTAACAAAACAGTGTAAGAGTAAATAAAAAGATTTACATATGGTACTCATAGATCAAGAATATATATACAATAGAGTACAAAGGGAAATAATTTGGTGGGCGACAAGTGAAAGTCAAATTTCAATACGCATAATAAAGTTAATAATAAATTTGTATGAAAACTCTAGGACAAAGGTATGAAGTACATGTGGAGAGACTGGTGATTTCCTAGTAAAGTTGGGATTATATCAAGGATCAATTTTGAGTCCATATTTATTTGCATTACTCATGGAAAAAGTAGTTAGAGGTATTCAGAAGGATATCCCATGGTGAATGATGTTTGTGGATGATATTATGTCGATTGATGCATTAAAAGAAAATGTTGAACAAAAATTAGAACTATAGAGAGATGCGCTAGAATAAAAAAAAGCTTAAACTTAGTAGAAATAAAGCAGAGTATATACCATATAGTTTTAGTAAATTAAATATGCAAAATAGTACAATATAACTACAAGGTTAATTATTTACCAATTATGTGTTTAAGTGTGGGTTCAATACTACAAGAGGATAAAGAGATAGAAAGAGACATGGCGAATCAAAAGAAAACATAATACATAAAACAAAGACAAGTTTGTACTATTTTATGTGATAAGAGTATATCGGAGAAATTAAAAGAATTTTTTCATAGCACAATGATTACATAAACTATTTTGTATGCAATGGAATGTTGACCATTAAAAAAGAATAAGAAAATAAGTAAAATGTAGAGGAGATGAAAATGTTAAGAGGGATGATTGAAATTACGAGAAAATATAGACTTAGAAATGAAATAGTAAGAAAGAAAGTAGAAGTGACGCTATAAATTAGAAAATCAGAACTAATAGGCTTAGATGATATGTATATACAATGAAGGCAAGACAATGCAATAGTATAGAGAGGAGATAATATCAATTGAAGAAAAAAAAGGCAAAACAATATATGTAAATTAACAAGGAAATGCCAAAAATGATCTAAAAATGCTAAATCTTACTAGTAATATGACTCAAGGTAGAAAATTACGGCAATTGTGAATTCATGAGGCCTATCCCAAGCATTTGAGAAAAATATAAGGATGATCGTGTTGATTTTCTAAGCTTATTTTTTAAATTTCAGTTTTATTACTCTTCAAAAGAATATATTTATACAAATGAATTTTGCTGATAAATGCTTCATTCTATCACATTTGTTATGTCCATTTTTGTTGGTGATACATGAAACATTACCTTCACATATTATAATTGAAAGTTTACCAAACAAGGATAATTCTCTTCTTCTAATGCAATTAACAATAGATCTCAACCAAAGGCATTCGTGCCATATTTCAAGGCAGGCTAATACTTGGAATAGTTGTTTCATGTAGCGACTAATATTTGTTTAGTAGATCAAGATGAATAGTTGTGGTTTCCACACATGAATGCATAACCCATTTATGGTCGATCTTTAAAAGGAGTTAGAAGATATCCAACATATGCATATCCTTTTAGCTGTCATGTTGAATATTTCTAGTAAAATAATTCTATTCTTGTTATTCCATGAAGATAATACAAAATATGTTTGGTTATATTTTGATTTTTCCAGTTGGTTCCAAATTTCTGTCTAACATGTTAATAAAATATGAAACATCTGGTTATATACAATTCTAAGTACAACAACACAGTTTGCACTAAGATATGTTGCTTTTAGACCACGTATTTGCCTTTCCTTTTTTTGAGATGAATTGCTGCTTTTTCATCTCAAGTGATCCAATGACCATAGAAAAATCGGTGAATGAAAATTATCCATACTAAAATGTTTTAGGACTATTACAATATATTATTTGCTGGATAATAGTTCCACCAAGATTGTGCTTGATCGGCGGTCTAGGGATTTCTATTTATTTTCCAAGGTCTTATCCTGGGTTCTCCTTTTATATAATAGATAATAGTTTAAAATTTTAATTATACTAATTAATTTAAAAAACATATATTTTAATGACGACACATCTTGAGTTATTTTTTTGATAAAGACAAATAGACATAGAAGATCATTAATGTGTTGTAGCCTTTGTTTACCAAGTGCTCATTAAATGATTTTGTTACAACCTTCCAGATGGTTCTTATCCATACCATACTCATTTAATTTTAATAAAGCACATGCTATGTGATTTTGCTTTGATTAACTTAATTCATTATGAAACTTTATATAAATGTTTATATCTAAAATTGTATAGATCTACACTTACCGTGTTCATCCGATGCATGTTTAGTCCTTCAGAGATTGCTTAACAAATTAAATATTGCAACGTGATAACATCCATTGTAATTGAGAAGTTCTCTCAAACTCAAGCTAGCTTGTTTTGTGCTCACTGTCCGGAGAATTTCAGCAGCAGTTCTTCGACCTTGTCGTTTATCCATGCCTATCTGTCTCTGTTTGTTTTATTCTCATATTTCCATAGCCTCGAAAGGTGAGCGATCACTCACGATTAACATTCTTATGTTTAGTAAATTTATTTCACAAGAAACGACGATTGAAATATGTTGTTAAATTTGAATTGTTAGTTATTTAATTGCTGAATATGATATGTTATCATTTTAAACTGTTAACCTATGTAAATTGATATATGACACCATAACACGTTGTATATATATTATATTTTAAATTGTTAGTTATCATCCATGCTTATAATTGATATGTTATGCTATTTTAAATTATTATGCTATTGTTCTCACGCTGCAAGTTCCTTGTTAGTTTAGGAAATCCCTATGGGTTGAAATGATACATAACCGAACGATATTATAGATTAAGGAAAATCGTTATGGGTTGAAATGATAGACCCAAGCGATTTTATTGAATTGAATTTTGGGATTACGGGTTGAAATGATATATACCCATAAATATTAAATAATTGCGGATTGAAATGATAAATATCCGTATCACTTGACCATATGATAGAAAATTATATACGGACACCGTTGGTCTATTTTTGAATAATGATTTCCAAAGTTTTGAAAGGAAATATATGGGTTTTAAAAAATATTGATTTTTAAATATAATATAAAGATTTTATTTTAATATATGTTTAAAATATAGATTTTTAAATTATATGTTTGAAACTTTTAAATTTATAAGTTAAGTTTTGAAATATATAATTTTTTTAGATTTACTTATAATTTTATTATTTTTAAATAAATAAAATAAGATTTTATACAATATATTTAGTAAAATAAAATTTAATTTAATAATAATTGATGTAATAAAATTTAATAAGAATTTAATTTAACTAATATGTATAATATTTTTTAAATCTTTATTTACAATTTATATTAATATTTTAAAATAGATTTTGTAATAACTTAAGTAAATAAAGAATGGAAAGATAAGTTAAAGTGGACTTGAAATTTTATTTGTTTAAGAATTATATTAAAATAAAATTTTGATTTGAAACTTATTAATTTTGAGATTTTAAAGATATGATTTTTTATAACTTGATAACTGGGTTTTGATTAAAGGTAATTAAATGAATATTTTCAAATTTAAATAAAATTTAAATGGAATATTTAATATTGATTTAATTTTGTAATTTGAGATTTTATTTAAATGTTACTAAAAGCGATTAAGTGAATATTTTCAAAATTTAAATAATATTTAAGTTGAATTTTGAAATATAAATGAAATTTATCAAATTGAATTGTTGTAAATTGTTTGAATATTTAAATGTTGAAACCTATTGAATTGGAAGTGGTTTAAATTTGTAGTTCAAACCTGGATTTGAATCGATATAATTGAAATGGTTTTAATGAGAATTTGAATTGAACCTTTAACCTTTTTAATTGAAATCGTTGAACCGAGATTGATTTAGATTGAATTTTTGAACTAAAGTTGATTTGAATTAATTTGTGAAATTGGAAGAAAAATCCTAATTATAAACTATTTTTAATATATAAACTATTTTAATCTATAACCTATTTTTAATATACAACTATTTTAATCTATAACCTATTTTAAATATAAATTATTTTTAATGTATAACTATTCCAATATATAAACTTGTAACAACCCGTGATTGCGGTTACCAAATAATAAATTAAAATTGGGATTTTAATTTAATTGGAGCTATTAATGAATTTTTAATGTGGCTAATTTGTTCAAAATTTAGTCATTTTGAATAAATTAATATTTTGGGCTTAAGTGTAAAATGGAGCATTTCAAGGAAATTAATTAGGGAAATTTGTAATTTATATTATTGCAAAATTTTATATGTGTAAAATAGTGCAATATTTGATTTGGAAAATTAATTTGCAATTTATTTGCAAAATGGTGATTTTGGCTAATATTAACTATAAACGGTGTTTTGGAAAAATTAGGGGTTAAAATGTAAAATATTGTTGATATAGGATTTTATGAAATGGCTAAAAGTAATTGTTAACATATTTTCATAATTTTCTATGGTTTGAAATGTATTTAGTAATTTGTATGTAGAGTGTACTTAGAGAAAATTGCCTATATATGTATGCACATGAATAATACAAAGTCCTAATGGGTATTAGATCCAATAACCCTAACCATTAGCCTATAAAGTATCTTTTACTCTCCCATTTCAGCCAACACTTCATTTCATAACCACTAAAACCTAATTAGAAAGCTCCAAAACCTAGTCATGGCCTCCTAAGCAAGACTCCAATCTACACCAAATCAAAGAGAGTTAATCCAAACTACTAAAAGAGGTAATAGCAATCACAAAACCCACCTCTAATTCATTCTTTAATTTCTGAAATTATTTTGTAATCCTCTTTTTTTTGTGCATTTAGATTGTGAAACTCTTTGATCTTCTTTTCATTGCTTGGAAAGAGGTAATATATGCTAGCTGAAATTATAATTAGTTTATTTCTGTTAGTAAATTAGGCATATCTCATTCATCTTAAATCGGAAATAAGATTTTCTTGAAGTTCTGGAAATCTTATTCTGTAGCCTATAACTTTCATGTTTTGAGCTTTGCCTAATTTTGTGGTTTCAATGGTCGAAATCACGTTTGTTTGTCGCTGACCTAACAACAAACTACAAGGTTGATAAAATAAAACCCTGAAATTGATTTGGCCATAAGTTACTCGTTTTTGATCCGAATTAGATAATTTTGAATGTTCCGGAAAGCTTAAAACATATGCTACAATTTTTGTTCAGTGAGTTTTCTGTAATATTGCCATTTAGATGACCTGAAATGCGTTCAAAGACAGAAGACCAATTCTGTCTTTAACAAGTTATCTTGAGTTTCAATCTGATATTGTTTTGCATGTATCTCTCTCGTTTCTTATCCAAATCTAATAATTTTGGATATTCTGGAAAGCTTAGATTTAGAGCTAAAACTTTCATGTTTTGAGTTTCATGAAATTTCGAAGTTATTTTGGTCAAAATTGTACATTCTTACCACTGTCCCGAGAAAAAAAAGAAAAAATAATAATAAATAATTTTTTTTTAAACCCTGTTCCAGATTTTTTTTCTCCACTTCGCGATGCCGCCACGATCGCATCCGAAGTCGGAATTCGACGTTTTTGGTCTCGTTGGAAAGGTGGAGTTTCGAACTCCATCTCTGTAAAATTTAGGCATCATCGGCATTCGTTTGGTACTTCGAATTTTGTGTCGAAGTTGAACTCTAGTCGCTGTTTGTAAACAGTGTAAATCTTGTTCTGGGTCCAACTTTGAGACGTCGCTGCCACTTCGTCTCAACTCGGAATCCAGAAATTCTTATTGAATATTAAAGTAGGGATGTTGGACTACATGCCTGCCAATTTTCATGACATTTGGACACAGTTTGCTGGTCCAAATAAATTATCGAACTTGAATTCACAGCTGTTTTTGAATGTTTACAAACACTTAGAATATTTTTGATGATTTTCTGGTTTTCATTGATTTCTTTGAGATTTGTCTCTAGATTTCGTACACGGGTTTTATGAATCATTTTCAAAAGATTTTTCACTCCTAAATGGCTTTTGAAAATTATTATATAATATTATTTTAATTATTAAATTAATTACTCCATAATAGGAGACCTTTCAAAAGACCGTTTTAAAAGTGATTCCGAAAATCAATTATAAATCCGTTTTACACCATTATTTTCTATAATAAAAATCTCACACTCACTTTTAGCACGTCGGGCGAAGTGGAAAGGTGCTTAAACGGTTAGGAAATCTCCGGCCTATGGAAACCGTGTGTATTTTCTTTCCGGTTAATCCCCGACCTATTCGATTGATCGTTTTGACCTTTGGGTCTAGTTTACCGATGATATGAGGTAGACTTTTTATTGTTTGGAGTGTGAGCTTGCTATTGGTTAGGAAACCGTTTAGTGCGAACGTGGGGTATGGGACTCATTGTTAACACTTTGCGGGTTCCTCTCCAAGAAGTTAGTGACACATTAGCCTCTGGGCGGCCAGTACTGGACCTCTGGGTCACCACGCCTCTGGGCAACCGTCTCTGGACACCTGCTCTATGGAGGAGTTTATTTTTCGGCGTGTGCCTCTGGGCCTTTATCCTTTTGGGAAGGATCTCGCCGTCTCGTGCGTTTCGCATCGGTGCGAGTGATCGATCACAACTCTACAGTACTTGGCAACAACGACTCTGGTCGGTGCACGTGCAAAACTTGTATTATCTGATTATTTTTATATCCATTCGAGTACCGCCATTCGGTGTTGGTTCTATGGAACCATACGATGTAAGTGCGATTACCTTATGGATCCACAATGTCTCTGGACACTGCTTTTCAGTGTTTGATTTCATTGACTTTTCAGTATATCCCCATGGCTCTTTGGAGCATCGATCTTTGCTTGGGCATTGATCACAGACTCTGGTCACTATTGGGATTATTGCCTATGGGCATCTTTTTATAGCTTTGGCTACGCCGATGATATGAGGCGATTTTATTTATTCTACACTTTGGTGTTGATTTCTCTTTGGAGATTTTTATTGTTTATTGATGATTAGGGATCGTCATTATATTCATGTGGTTCATAATATACTTCTCTTTGGATAAGTACTGTTTTACTTATGTACCGCATTATTATATATCTCAGCTATTACTGATTGTTTAGCTAGCCTGACCCGAGTGTTTTCGCTCGGGTCAGACCGAGTTGTTTCAGGTTAGGTCTCTGGACTTAGCTTCTGTGCTTCCGCTTGGACATTATCTGCTATGCTGATAGATAGCGCTTTTATTTGTCCACTATTCCGCTACTCTCTTATTATTCAGACTTTGATATGTACATATTGTTGACTCACATGTGTGAGCAGTGGCTTTGTACCCACTTATGATATTTGGATCTGTATTGATGATGTATTGTTCTGGGATTTTATATCTGTTATGTGATTCTGTTCTGTGATGTTTTTATCATTTATTATTATGCTTTGTCCTGATAGATCTTTAGCCATTTGTAATTTCATTATAAGTATTTACCGAATATGTCGAACCACCTGATTGAGAAAAATTTAAATAGATTCCACCTTTCGACGTATTCGTTAGATAGTTATAGCTTGATTATAGATGGTCGCTTCCACTATACTCTATTCTCCGCTTTAACAGACAGTATTACTCCCGTAATACTCTTTGTTACAGTGGGTCTCGGAGTGGGGCGTTACAGCTTGGTATCAGAGCCTGGTTTCAGGAATAAGCATAATAAACACAGAACAGATACACTTAGTACAATACATTTTAAATTAGATCCGAATTAAATCAAATCCCTTCCTTATGTTTATTGATAGATAAGTTAGGAATATGTTTAGGAATCCGTTATATTCCGTAGTATTCCTTAATTAATTATCTATCATTGAATCATGTCTAACTCTAATTCTCGTTACGACATGTTGAGCGGTGCGAAGGTCTTCTCTCAGCTTGACCTTGCCACCGGATTCCATCAGCTACGAGTCGGGGAAGACATCATTCCTTTTACAGCTTTTCGCACTCGTTATGGTTCTTTTGAGTGGTTGGTCATGCCGTTTGGCTTGACGAACGCTCCGGCTTTCTTCGTCGATCTCATGAATCGAGTATTCCGGTAATACATCAATAGATTCGTTCTGGTTTTCATCGACGATATTCTTGAGACTCTTTCTATGTGTGATATTCGAAATCGAGCTCCGTCTTCTGTATTCCTTTTGTGGATTAGATGTTATAGACGACTTCTATATTTAAGGAATTGCGGGGATGCAATTTTTTTAAGGGGGGGAGTCTGTAACAACCCGTGATTGCGGTTACCAAATAATAAATTAAAATTGGGATTTTAATTTAATTGGAGCTATTAATGAATTTTTAATGTGGCTAATTTGTTCAAAATTTAGTCATTTTGAATAAATTAATATTTTGGGCTTAAGTGTAAAATGGAGCATTTCAAGGAAATTAATTAGGGAAATTTGTAATTTATATTATTGCAAAATTTTATATGTGTAAAATAGTGCAATATTTGATTTGGAAAATTAATTTGCAATTTATTTGCAAAATGGTGATTTTGGCTAATATTAACTATAAACGGTGTTTTGGAAAAATTAGGGGTTAAAATGTAAAATATTGTTGATATAGGATTTTATGAAATGGCTAAAAGTAATTGTTAACATAATTTCATAATTTTCTATGGTTTGAAATGTATTTAGTAATTTGTATGTAGAGTGTACTTAGAGAAAATTGCCTATATATGTATGCACATGAATAATACAAAGTCCTAATGGGTATTAGATCCAATAACCCTAACCATTAGCCTATAAAGTATCTTTTACTCTCCCATTTCAGCCAACACTTCATTTCATAACCACTAAAACCTAATTAGAAAGCTCCAAAACCTAGTCATGGCCTCCTAAGCAAGACTCCAATCTACACCAAATCAAAGAGAGTTAATCCAAACTACTAAAAGAGGTAATAGCAATCACAAAACCCACCTCTAATTCATTCTTTAATTTCTGAAATTATTTTGTAATCCTCTTTTTTTTGTGCATTTAGATTGTGAAACTCTTTGATCTTCTTTTCATTGCTTGGAAAGAGGTAATATATGCTAGCTGAAATTATAATTAGTTTATTTCTGTTAGTAAATTAGGCATATCTCATTCATCTTAAATCGGAAATAAGATTTTCTTGAAGTTCTGGAAATCTTATTCTGTAGCCTATAACTTTCATGTTTTGAGCTTTGCCTAATTTTGTGGTTTCAATGGTCGAAATCACGTTTGTTTGTCGCTGACCTAACAACAAACTACAAGGTTGATAAAATAAAACCCTGAAATTGATTTGGCCATAAGTTACTCGTTTTTGATCCGAATTAGATAATTTTGAATGTTCCGGAAAGCTTAAAACATATGCTACAATTTTTGTTCAGTGAGTTTTCTGTAATATTGCCATTTAGATGACCTGAAATGCGTTCAAAGACAGAAGACCAATTCTGTCTTTAACAAGTTATCTTGAGTTTCAATCTGATATTGTTTTGCATGTATCTCTCTCGTTTCTTATCCAAATCTAATAATTTTGGATATTCTGGAAAGCTTAGATTTAGAGCTAAAACTTTCATGTTTTGAGTTTCATGAAATTTCGAAGTTATTTTGGTCAAAATTGTACATTCTTACCACTGTCCCGAGAAAAAAAAGAAAAAATAATAATAAATAATTTTTTTTTAAACCCTGTTCCAGATTTTTTTTCTCCACTTCGCGATGCCGCCACGATCGCATCCGAAGTCGGAATTCGACGTTTTTGGTCTCGTTGGAAAGGTGGAGTTTCGAACTCCATCTCTGTAAAATTTAGGCATCATCGGCATTCGTTTGGTACTTCGAATTTCGTGTCGAAGTTGAACTCTAGTCGCTGTTTGTAAACAGTGTAAATCTTGTTCTGGGTCCAACTTTGAGACGTCGCTGCCACTTCGTCTCAACTCGGAATCCAGAAATTCTTTTTGAATATTAAAGTAGGGATGTTGTACTACATGCCTGCCAATTTTCATGACATTTGGACACAGTTTGCTGGTCCAAATAAATTATCGAACTTGAGTTCACAGCTGTTTTTGAATGTTTACAAACACTTAGAATATTTTTGATGATTTTCTGGTTTTCATTGATTTCTTTGAGATTTGTCTCTAGATTTCGTACACGGGTTTTATGAATCATTTTCAAAAGATTTTTCACTCCTAAATGGCTTTTGAAAATTATTATATAATATTATTTTAATTATTAAATTAATTACTCCATAATAGGAGACCTTTCAAAAGACCGTTTTAAAAGTGATTCCGAAAATCAATTATAAATCCGTTTTACACCATTATTTTCTATAATAAAAATCTCACACTCACTTTTAGCACGTCGGGCGAAGTGGAAAGGTGCTTAAACGGTTAGGAAATCTCCGGCCTATGGAAACCGTGTGTATTTTCTTTCCGGTTAATCCCCGACCTATTCGATTGATCGTTTTGACCTTTGGGTCTAGTTTACCGATGATATGAGGTAGACTTTTTATTGTTTGGAGTGTGAGCTTGCTATTGGTTAGGAAACCGTTTAGTGCGAACGTGGGGTATGGGACTCATTGTTAACACTTTGCGGGTTCCTCTCCAAGAAGTTAGTGACACATTAGCCTCTGGGCGGCCAGTACTGGACCTCTGGGTCACCACGCCTCTGGGCAACCGTCTCTGGACACCTGCTCTATGGAGGAGTTTATTTTTCGGCGTGTGCCTCTGGGCCTTTATCCTTTTGGGAAGGATCTCGCCGTCTCGTGCGTTTCGCATCGGTGCGAGTGATCGATCACAACTCTACAGTACTTGGCAACAACGACTCTGGTCGGTGCACGTGCAAAACTTGTATTATCTGATTATTTTTATATCCATTCGAGTACCGCCATTCGGTGTTGGTTCTATGGAACCATACGATGTAAGTGCAATTACCTTATGGATCCACAATGTCTCTGGACACTGCTTTTCAGTGTTTGATTTCATTGACTTTTCAGTATATCCCCATGGCTCTTTGGAGCATCGATCTTTGCTTGGGCATTGATCACAGACTCTGGTCACTATTGGGATTATTGCCTATGGGCATCTTTTTATAGCTTTGGCTACGCCGATGATATGAGGCGATTTTATTTATTCTACACTTTGGTGTTGATTTCTCTTTGGAGATTTTTATTGTTTATTGATGATTAGGGATCGTCATTATATTCATGTGGTTCATAATATACTTCTCTTTGGATAAGTACTGTTTTACTTATGTACCGCATTATTATATATCTCAGTTATTACTGATTGTTTAGCTAGCCTGACCCGAGTGTTTTCGCTCGGGTCAGACCGAGTTGTTTCAGGTTAGGTCTCTGGACTTAGCTTCTGTGCTTCCGCTTGGACATTATCTGCTATGCTGATAGATAGCGCTTTTATTTGTCCACTATTCCGCTACTCTCTTATTATTCAGACTTTGATATGTACATATTGTTGACTCACATGTGTGAGCAGTGGCTTTGTACCCACTTATGATATTTGGATCTGTATTGATGATGTATTGTTCTGGGTTTTTATATCTGTTATGTGATTCTGTTCTGTGATGTTTTTATCATTTATTATTATGCTTTGTCCTGATAGATCTTTAGCCATTTGTAATTTCGTTATAAGTATTTACCGAATATGTCGAACCGCCTGATTGAGAAAAATTTAAATAGATTCCACCTTTCGACGTATTCGTTAGATAGTTATAGCTTGATTATAGATGGTCGCTTCCACTATACTCTATTCTCCGCTTTAACAGACAGTATTACTCCCGTAATACTCTTTGTTACAGTGGGTCTCGGAGTGGGGCGTTACAAAACTACTTTCAATAGTCAAACTATTTAAGTTGGAACTGTAATGATTTAAAGTGAATATGATTTCAAAAGTGAATAATGATTTCGAAAGTGCTATGATTTCGAAAGTGATATGATTTTGAAATGAATATGATATTTTGATATGAAGTATGAACCGTTTGAAATGAAATGACCATGATGTGAAATACGCATTTGGTTGTTAAAGAGACCGGGATCAGATATTTTCATACTCTCTGCCAAAATCGAATACCACTTTAACAATTGTGCACGTGGTGGAGATTCCAGAACGAAGTAGGATGGTTTGGCGAACGTCTGTATGAGGTATGAACGCAGCCCTGATTCCCTCGAGTCAGCGTGATGTGGCTAAAACATGAGCTATAACGGGCCAAGTGGGGTCTCTCCCCCTATCGGGCACATTTCTTCGATACCATTCTATTACTTTGTGATTTGATTGGGTGCACCTTTGATTTGGGAGTGTGTCTCGAGGTGGGCGGTAGTAGCTACTATGTGTTACCACCAGTCCGGGAGTGCAAAATGGTAGTATCCTACCCTGGGCATTGCCTTGCATGCCTTGTCACATGCCTTATTGCACCCTCTACGAGTTTGGTTTGTGTCGTACACTATGGAGTGCCCTCTGATAGCCCTCCAGTTTATGGAGGAATTACGATATTGTATAAACTGTGGCATTTATATAAAATGTGTTAAGGGGGATATGGGTAACGCCTTAATGCTTTTTTAATATTTTACTTTACTATAGACATTATGTATGTAGCATATTGTCCTATGTATGTAGATAGTTTGACAGATCCTTAAAGGATGGGAATCCCAAACATCCTTTAAGTTATATTGCATTTCATTTGGACATTTCACTTGAGTTGATTTACTTGCATAAGAATGTTAATCCTGACTCGGGTGTTTTGTGTTTTGCTTTATGCTCGGGTCAGACCGAGTGTCACAGCTTTGAGACTTACCTTTGGAGCTTGGAGCTTTGCTTGGAGATCTATCTTTTATCTGTTCAGCTTTCCAGTTATTTCAGTTATTTCCAGTTGTTTATTTTCAGACTTGACATGGCTTTTGTATTGAGACTTCTATGTAAGGTATTTCTATTGTATTTTACTTTAGACTCTGATGTTCTATAGTAGCTTCATGAACTATTATTTATCTATTTCCGCTGCTTATTGTTATATTACTCTGTGTCTGTGATTCTGTTATTGAATTGTTTACTGTATATGATAATTTTTGCTAAATATAAATTAACAATATGTTGTTTTGAGCAATTCAAGTCTGACATGTGTGGATGATTTGTCGATTTGAATGGTTCGAAATGGCAGGTTGTTACAGTTGGTATCAGAGCTCTGGTTTGGGAAAAACTTAGCATATGGGGTAAAAACTCATTAGAGATAGAATAGTAATACCCTAGAATGAGTTGAATTAATCACGGAATCATCTTCGTTCGAGCTTGAAATTCCTCGTTAGGATTTCCTTAATTTGGATCTTCTTTTGAATTTTGGAACGTTACCTTTGTTCTAAAATCCATTCTTGTTCTTTTCCTGTTCGTGTTCTTCTTGATACTGGAGCATCCTATAGCTTTATTTCTGTTGATCTCTAGAATAAATTTGAGCATCTTGCAACCTCAATTGGCAACTTCGTCTATATGTGTGACTAATCCCATCGGCGGTCCCGCCAACTTTAGTATGATTTTTAAAAGGGTGAAACTCCTTTACAACAGGCGTCGATTCACCGGAGATTTCTATGTGCTTGGTTTTGATGCTGTTATTTCTTGCAAAGCCCAAACCGTTTCTCTTGAAGACGACCAGGGTAATTCTCTTGTGATCGTTTGTAAAATGCCTTAGGATTATGCAGGCAGTTTTACCTTTTCATTCGATTCTCAGTCTAATGATCTTGGCTCCACCCCTGTTGTCCAACTATTTCCGGATGTCTTTGGTGAAGTCACTTCTTTTCCTCCCAAGCGAGAAATTGAATTTCGCATCGATCTTATTCCTGGAGCTCGATCTTGCTAAGGGTTTTAACCAGCTTCGTGTAGCCGAGGAGAGCATTCCCTAGTCATCTTTCTGAACGAAGAATGGTTTTGATGAATGGTTATCCATGCCCTTTGGATTAACCAATACTCCTGCCTTCTTCGTCGATCTCATGAATCACGTTTTTCCGCGATGTTCTCAACAAGTTTGTCCCCATTTTCGTTGATGATATTCTCGTCTTTTCTAAGTTAAAGAGGGAGCATGAATCTCATTTGAGCTATGCTCTCCAAACTCTTAGGAGTCATCAGTTGAAAACCAAATTTTCTAAATGCCATTTCTGGATAGATGAGTCTGATTCCTTGCATTGTTTATGAAAATGGAGTCTCAGTTGACCCGTTTAAGGTCGTCGTGATTAATATAAGTCTATCCATCTTTTCTCTTTTGTAATTTAATTATCTTATCTTCCTTTCGAGCCTATCCTCTTAGTTAGAATTCTCTTTGTTTGGGTTCCTCTAAATTTGAATCTCTATCCTTGTTTTAAAATCCATTCTTGAATCATCCTGTGAGGGAGTGTATTTGTAATTGATATAAAAATGTTTTATATTATGTTGTTTGAGTTGTTAAGTTTGAATTTTGGGTTTCGATCGATTCGTCTGGCCAACGCTATCGATAGGAATTCCAAAGCACTTAAACAGAGCAAACCGACACAGTATTGTTTTCAAAATTGGTAAATGAAATAATTTTATGTATGATTATATTTTATATATATAAGTATAATTTTCTGAAATTAGCTAGTTAATTGAATTGGTTGTTAGAAATGATAATACTAGATTATCATTTATTGTTTTGTCAATATTTCTAAACCATTAACTATTATTGCATGTTATAAGGAGATGAAAATTTTATAAACATGGTTTATAAATCTAATTTTGCAAATGAAATGAATTTAAATTAAGGACTTGAGAATTTAATGTGAGGTGCTTTTCAAAATTTGTTTTTCAAAGTTTTGAAAAAAATATTATTTGAAAGTATTTTCGAATGGAAATTGTTTCCAAAGAATTTTAAAAGAAGTAAGTCAGTACTCTCCTCTTTTATCGCTGGAAAATAATTTTGATGCTGACTGCAGCATCATTGACATTCATTTTCGAGTTTCAAAGTGGGGAGACCACTTAGTAGCTTTGGTACAATTTTGTTTTGAAAAAGGGATTTAATTTGAATTTCTTGGGTATGCTTTGATGTACTATATATACACACACACACACACACACATATATATATATATATGTATGTATTTATTTCAAAATGGTTTGAAGTGAAACCGGAAATTTAACTCTTAAGTTTTATTTTAAGTGATGGTTTTCAATTATTGAAATAAAGCATAATTTTTGAATAATTGGTGTGTCTAAAATGATAAATGGAATTGAAACAACTTGAAACAGTTGAACTAGGATAAAATTAATTTGTATAATACTCAATTGCATTCTAAAACATATATAACTTACCTGAAATATTCAAAAATTTAAATGTTAATGTGAATATGTAATTGAAAGTTATACAAGAGAAAAATTAAGTAATAAATTGATCAAAATAAATTTTTTTAATAGAAATGTTGTGAATAAAAGGTAAATTTGTATATTGCTCAATTACACTCAGAAACATTAATAAAACTTGCTTGGAAAAAAGTTTGAATGTAATGAAAACATGTAATTAAATAGTATACAATATAAATATAAGTAATAAGATGTCCGAAAATGAAATTTTGATTAATGAAATTTATAAAAAAATAAAAAAATTAGTGGTTATAATAAATGTTTATACACTTAATCCATGTTGCAGGATGTGTTAAGTGAAATAAATTGAATAATAAAAGAGAATGCTATTTAAGTAAATAAATTTATTGAATGGTTAATTTAGTAATATTGTCATTAAATGAAATAAAAAAATGAAATTTATATGGTTTGAATTAACTGTTGTATCTAGTACTATGTATTTTGAATCTATCTTTCCTTTCTGTTGCTTCTATTCTCCTATCTCGTTCCTTTTCGGGGACGAAAAGTTTTGAGTGGGGGAGAGTGTAATGACCCGAGGATTTTAACGATTTTAAATAATGTAATTAACTAAAAAAAATTCTTGAAAATAAACAATAAAATTTTTGTTATGAAAATTTGATATTTGGTATGCGTTTATTAAATCATAACAAGTGGTAGATTTTCACCGGAAAATATGAAAGTTTGTTTGGTTGTGAAATTTCAATTTAAAATCAGTTAAAACTTGATGGAAATAAAATATTTTTGAAATCTAAATATTTTTTATATAAGAAAAATGTAAATCATTTTCTGAGTGAGACGTCATATTTCGTTTCGTCAAATTTGGACTGCTCTAGCTCCGTTTATATTATTTTCGACGATTTAGCAGCAATTTTGGCAGCGAATATCGAGTTTTGAAAGGAGGGTCGTGTCTCTCATATCTGTGTACCATTCTGTTCGTCTCGTCGTGCTGATCTCTACAGTATATTCATTTGTGTGTTTCGGCGTCCAATACGCGGCAAAATCTGCGAAACGATTAGCCGTATTCGGTAACCATTTTGAGTCTCTAGAATTTTCTATGTCCATTCATTTGTCAACCGGCTGAAAACAAATGGCCACTTGTTTTAATATTTCTAGAAAGTTTAAGTTGTGACTGTTGTTATTCTTACATTTTCAATATATTCGTTGATTTGTTCCAGCACTGTTCATTTCTCTTCCCCTCTGCTTTGCTTTTCGTTTCTGTGCTCTTAATAAAATAATATATACTAAGTTTGCATTCATATTTTATAAAACCTGCATATCACCTCTTCCTGAAACTATTGTCGTGCCTTGCTACACGCAACCCATCAACCAACCAGCGCCGACCTTCTCTCAACCCTCCGCCACCCATATTTTCACAGCCACCAGAACCCCTCACTACCCCACCGGCCTCACAGCCACATCCCACAACCGATAGCATAAAACCCATCTCCTGTCGTACATCACAGCTCCAGTCTCTCCACCGAGCCTTCACTCCATCAAACAGCCTCGCCCAAAGCAGCCATCTCAGCCACCTCCTAAGCATCACAACCTCCGGCCACCATATCCACCCTTTGCCAAGCACGCAGCCTGCTCCTCAACCCACCTTCCCATCATCTTCCTCCGATAACAAACCGCAATAGCCACTCCGGCCAGACCCACACCTTCACACCGCAGCTCATCACCGCCCTCACAATCAACAGCACGCACTGCCAAACCGGTGCCCATCTCCAAGTCGCCTTCCCACTCCTGTCACCGGCCTCACACCACCCTGACCGACTCAATTCCCATGACCGTGCTTTGCCGTGCTAACCTCCCCGCTACCGCCTTTCCCTTTGCTTTGCTACATGACTGCGCCACTTTCTCCACCTAGCTCAAACCGTACACATAGCAGCCCACCAGATCTCACCCATCGAACCCACCAACAGGCAGCCTTTTCTTAAAAAAAAAAGAGAAGGGACGTGCAAATGAAATGTTGCTTGACAAGTATTGCATGGTTCTAGAGTGAGCATAGAAGAGTTGGAACTTATGAGGGGAAGATAGATACATTTTGTTTTGATTCATCAAATTCTCAAACTCAAGCTAGCTTGTTTTGTGCTCGAAGTCCGGAGAATTTCAGCAGCAGTCTTCGGCCTTGTCGTTTATTCGTGCTTACCCGTGTCCGTTTGCTTTTATTATCGTATTTCCATAGCCTCGAAAGGTGAGCGATCACTCACGGTTAACATTCTTATGTTTAGTAAATTTATTTCACATGAAATGACGATTGAAATATGTTGTTAAATTTGAATTGTTAGTTATTTAATTGCTGAATTTGATATGTTATCATTTTAAACTGTTAACCTATGTTAATTGACATATGACACCATAACACGTTGTATATATATTATATTTTAAATTGTTAGTTATGATCCATGCTTGTAATTGATATGTTATGTTATTTGAAATTATTATGTTATTGTTCTCACACTGCAAGTTCCCCGTTAGTTTAGGAAATCCCTATGGGTTGAAATGATACATACCCAAACGATATTATAGATTAGAGAAAATTGTTATGGGTTGAAATGATAGACCCAACCGATTTTATTGAATTGAATTTTGGGATTGCAGGTTGAAATGATATATACCCATAAATATTAAATAATTGCGGATTGAAACGATAAATATCTGTATCACTTGACCATAGGATATTAAATTATATACAGACACCGTTGGTCTATTTTTGAAAGGAAATATGTGGGTTTTAATAAATATTGATTTTTAAATATAATATAAAGATTTTATTTTAATATATGTTTGAAAATTTTAATTTTATAATTTTAATTTTGAAAAATATAATTATTTTAGATTGTACTTATAATTTTATTGTTTTTAAATAAATAAAATAAGATTTTATACAATATATTTAGTAAAATAAGATTTAATTTAATAATAATTAATATAATAAAATTTAATAAGAATTTAATTTAACTAATATGTTTTAAATATTTATTTACAATTTATATTAATATTTTAAAATATATTTTGTAATAACTTAAGTAAATAAAGACTGGAAAGATAAGTTAAAGCGGACTTAAAATTTTATTTGTTTAAGAATTGTATTTAAATAAAAATTTGATTTGAACTTATTAGTTTTGAGATTTTAAAGATATGATTTTTTTTATAACTTGATAATTGGGTTTTGATTGAAGGTGATTAAATGAATATTTTCAAATTTAAATAAAACTGAAATGGAATATTTAATATTGATTTAATTTTGTAATTTGAGATATTATTTAAATGTTATTAAAAGTGATTAAATGAATATTTTCAAAATTTAAATAAGCTTTAAGTTGAATTTTGAAATATAAATGGAATTTATCAAATTGAGTTATTGTAAATTGTTCGAATATTTAAATGTTAAAACCTATTGAATTGGAAGTGGTTTAAGTTTGTAGTTCAAACTTGGATTTGAATCGATATAAATTGAAATGGTTTTAATGAGAATTTGAATTGAACCTTTAACCTTTTTAATTGAAATCATTGAACTGAGGCTGATTTAAATTAAATTTTTGAACTAAAGTTGATTTGAATTGATTTATGAAATTGGAAGAAAAATCCTAGTTATAAACTATTTTTAATATATAAACTATTTTTAATATATAAACTATTTTAATCTATAACCTATTTTTAATATAAAACCATTTTAATCTATAACCTATTTTAAATATAAACTATTTTTAATGTATAACTATTCCAATATATAAACTACTTTCAATAGTCAAACTGTTTAAGTTGGAACTATTATGATTTAAAGTGAATATGATTTCGAAAGTGAATAATGATTTCGGAAGTGCTTTTGTTTCAAAAGTGATAGGATTTTGAAATGAATATGATATTTTGATATGGAGTATGAACCGTTTGAAATGAAATGACCCCGGTGTGAAATAAGCGTTTGGTTGTTAAAGAGATCGGGATCGGATATTGTCATACTCTCTGCCAATACCGAAAACCACTTTAACATCTGTGTACGTGGTGGAGATTCCAGAACGAAGTAGGATGGTTTGGCGAATGTTTGTATGAGGTATGAACGCAGCCCTGACTCCCTCGAGTTAGCTTAATGTGGCTAAAGCAGGAGCTATACCAGGTCAAGTGGGGTCGCTCCCCTTATCGGGCACATTTCTTCGATATCATTCTATTACTTTGTGATTTGATCGGGTGCACCTTTGATTTAGGAATGTGTCTCGAGGTGGGAGGTAGTAGCCGCTATGCGATACCACCAGTCCGGGAGTGCAAAACGGTAGTATCTTACCCTGGGCATTACCTCGCGTGCCTTGTCACATGCCTTATCGTGCCCTCTACGAGTTTGATTTGTGTCATACACTATGGAGTCCCCTTTGATAGCCCTCCAGTTTACGGATGAATTACGGTACCGTATAGCCTACGGCATTTATATAAAATGTGTTAAGGGTAATATGGGTAAAGCCTTAATGCTTTTTTAATATTTTACTTTGCTATAGACATTATATAGCGTATTGTACTATGTATGTAGATAGTTTGACGGATCCTCAAAGGATGGGAATCCCAAACATCCTTTAAGTTATATTGCATTTCATTTCGACAATTCACTTGAGTTGATTTACTTGCATAAGAATGTTAATCCTAACTCGAGTGTTTTGTGTGTTGCTTTATGCTCGGGTCAGACTGAGTGTTACAGCATTTGAGACTCACCTTTAGAACTTGGAGCTTTGCTTGGAGATCTATCTTTTATCTGTTCAGTTTTCTAGTTATTTCAGTTATTTCCAGTTGTTTATGTTCAAACTTGTCATTTCTTTTGTATTGAGACTTCTATGTAATGGATTTCTGTTGTAATTTGCTTTAGACTCTGATGTTCTATAGTAGCTTCATGAACTACTATTTATCTATTTCCGCTGCTTATTGTTATATTACTCTGTGTGCAATGACCTGGATTTTTAGTCGTTCGATTTTGAACATTTAAATGTTGAATTTGAAATGTAAATGAAATTTTAATATGAAGTTTATCGACCAAATAAGTGGAATAAAACGTAAGTTCCAAACATAGCGATTTATTGGATAAATTAAATTGTTGAATTAATAATTGAATTAGTTGAATATGAATCGAAAATGATTTCGAATGTTGATATACATTCCATTGGAATTATAATTGAGTTAATAAGTTTTTAAAACTGGAATATCAAGTAATTTCGTCAATTTTTGAAATCGTCGATTTTATCGACGCGTTAAAATAGCAATCAGGGGTACAGTCTTGGAATTCGACGAAACCAGTTCTATTGGATCCATAATAACGTATTATTAACTGATTTCAAGTTTCATAGCATTTGGATTCACCGTTTGGTCATACGATCTGAAAACTTCTAGAAATAAGTTAATTAAAATTAATTTAAATAGTCGATTTAAAAAGCTATCTTCTTCATACGATCGAACTGAAGCTCGAAACTTGTTCCATTGGGTTCGGAATAGGGGTATGACATTAGGAACGACAGGCGACACGCCTCGATATGAGATCAGGATTTTAATTTATATATAACGAGATATTTTGGAGATTTTTCAATATAATAATTGGAAGGTCAACTGGTCAAGCACCATAACCATACTCGAGAAGCTTTGCCAGTTTAAAATCGTGAGTACCTTCCTTACTTCCTTCTTCGTTCGAAATTAGACGATAAAAAAAACTTGAATTCATCTCAAAACCAAAATCGAATTAAACGAAAAACGCTAAATCTTTGAGCTGAGATCGATGCTAATGCATTTAAGAATGCGCGACTTGTATTTTTTGGGTCGACAGTAGGTCGTGAATAGGAAATGAAGCTAGGGCTTAGGGGAATTTGGAGTTGGAGCATCGATTCGAAGAGCAGAGGGATGATTCGAATTCACGATGGAAAGAGACGCCTTGGGGCAAAGCATGGGAGTTTGCGGCGTGTTGTGGTGGGATGCGTCATCTATACAGTCACAATTTTATCAGCAGCAGGTCAGGGTGGTATCGCGTTTCGACGTGGTGGAGCTGAGGCCAGGCCTTGGTGGCAAGGCAGTCAAGTCCATCGAGGGATGTAGTTCGGCGAAGTCGAAGGCTAGAATCGATGACTTTGGGGACGATGTGTACGATGTGGTTTTCTTCGTGCGTGTACAAGGGAGGGTATTAGTATTGGGGAGGAAGATGAAGTTGTGTTGGTCCTGGTTTGTTCGATGATGGGAAGACTATTTTTTTAGGTGAGAATAGTTTAAACTTATAGTTATTTTAATTTATGAAAAAAAACGAAAGAAAATTGATTTAGTTTTAATTAAATTCAGTTAAAGTGTAATTAGTTAAGTATAAAATTTGATAATATACAAGGTCGAATCTAGTCACGACAGATTCGTTATCTAGGATACTAAGCAATTGGAATTAATTTGGAGTTGGTTTAATTTAATGTGAGCTCGTGGCAAATTCTAAAAATCAAGGTGAGTAAATCTCACTCGACTTGGATTACTGTTTTAATTTAAAATTGTTGAAATCATTTATTGATTGATTGGATGAATTGATAATTATTATTATCAGTTGGATTCTATGTTATATATAGTAGTATATATATTAGTAGTTGGATATATTCCCACCTATTGGAGCGGATGAGACCCTATGCGCCCCGCATAAGAGCGGATGACCCTATATTACCGTGATATCCCGCCTTGAAGCGGGATTGGTATTTTATGTTGTATTAACATCTGTGGATGCAGGGAAACAAGTTGGAGGGATCCAACTGGATTCCTCAAATTTATATTGATTGTTTTTCATAATATATGATGTGTTAGAATAATCTGTTATAGATTATTGTTGTGATGTGAATTATTGGATGCTATAGTAGCACTGGCCTGAATTTTGGTATTTTAAATACCATAAATATTATTTTTGATTTTGAAGATTTAAAAGGAGACTGAAAATACAATATTTATATCGAAGTTTTGGTCTATTTTAAAAAGAAATTGATTTGGATAAAACAATAATTGATTTTGGTTGTATTTAACTATTCGTAAAAATATTTTAAATAGAGATTTTAGATAATTTATATAGGGGATTTTTAAATGATGGATTTTTAAATGATATTTTTGGAAAATATGGAAAGGAGTTGAAATCGATATTTTAAATTGTGAAATAAATGGAATTTATTAAGAAATGGAATTATAAAATAAGATTTTATAAATTGAATTAGTTTTATAAACAAGTGAAACTCAAAGGAGTTATAAGTTTATAAATGATGTTCATAAGTAAGGGGAAATGGAATCAATTAATAAATTGGAATATAATTCCACAGTGTGAAATTATATCGAGATATGAAAATAGGTTTTGGAAATATAGTGGATTCTATTTTGAAAAGTGAGAATGGTTAGGGAATCGGGATGAAATCGATGTGTTGTGAATCGAGAGGGATTTATAAATTAAATTGGTTATTGAGATTTTTAGAGAAAAATACATTTTTATTAAAAATTTAAGTTTTATTTTAAAAGAAAATATTATTTATTAAACTATGTAATTAAAAGCTAGTTATTATTGAAATACTTTAGAAGTGAATTTTCAAAATACCGAATATTAATTGAAATAAAATTATAATTTTTATAATCTGCTTTTTAAATCGATTAGTTTATATAAAAATAAGTTGGAAATGAGTTTGATGTTTTATTTAAAATGTTTTGATATTTAAATAATTGCTTAAACGGGTTTTTGAAAATAAATTACTATTATTTAAAAATATTTATTTTATATATATAGAGATTTTGGAAGTGTTGGGAATTGATTTATAAATGCTCTCGAGATTGATATATGGAGTGTGTTAAATGGTTATGATTTTTATAAGATAAATCGTATACTGGAACTGTGGAAAATTTAAGGAAATTTCCGAATTGTGGAAATAAAAGAACTTCGAAAAATGAATTAGAATTCATAAAGGAAGTTAGAAATGGGTGGTTGGAATTATAGACTAGTGTAATCGATTTTAAAGGAAATTAATTAATGGATTTCAGGAACTTATAGAATTTGTTAAAAGTGAGATAAGGAATTTACAGGTGAATTGAAAAGGATTTGAGAAATAAGAAATAAATGGAATATTTCCTAAATATTGGAAAATAAATGATTTTGGAAAGTTATACTTAAAGATATTTCCTAAGTATCGAACTGGAAGGATTTGAAATATTTTAAATACGAGATTATTATTATAGAAATATTTCTCAAAGTGTTGAAGTATGAATGGAATTGAAGAAATATTCTAAGTGTTGATATGGATTTAAAAATCCGGTTATGGATATGAGAATTTGAATTGTTTTTCAATTATTGAATATACCGGAAGAGATTTGAATATATATCTTTGTAAAGATATTTTGAAAGAATTGTTTTTGAAAGATTTATAAAATAAGGCCTAGTGACTGCTTATGGATGTTATTTGATAGTTAAATAACCGACTATCAAATCTGGCCAAATTCGTTAATCGTTTCGAAGAGACCGGGATCAGATTTAATTATCCGAAAACCACTGCATTACGAATAGTGATATCTCGAAGATAGTGGACATGGTGATCTTGAAGGAGATTCGATTTGTCCAGACCTAGGACAACTTGTATAGATGAATAATATCATTGCATTGCTTGCGTGGAAGGTAGTCTTAGCATTCCAAGTATGAATACTATTCTAAAGGTAAAACGCAGCCTCAAGCCTCATCAACAGGGAATGACTAAAACAGGGGAGATGCAGTAGGGCTAAGTGTGTCGCACCCAATTAGGGTATGTTATCACTTTTCTAGATACCCTCGGATATATTATATTAAAATTATGGATATGGCTATGCATGAAAAAGAGAGCGCTCGATTAGAGTGGGAACACCTGGGGTGATAACATATTCGGTACTATCCAGGTTAGGGGTAAGTCGGTCCTGTGTTGGTAAGATCCTTAGGTACGATCTCGGTATATTTTTCTAGAGATGTACTGTGGCGGGTGGTACCCCAGTAGCCCAATCATTGTATGGGATCCAATATCCACTACGAGCCTGAATGGTTTTGATTGTATACCAAATATTGCTTAAACGTAAGATGCAATCATTTAAGCCATTTTCTAATTTACTTTCTTTAGACACTATTCTAATACCAGATGATTTTGATATAAAATGTTTTGGTTATCGTAAGGTAAAACCCATCGTATTTATGTGTGATGTGGTCTTAGGAGATACCTTTGTTTTTCAAAGGATTTTGAAAATAGTAATAATTCAAATTGAGTGTGTTTTCTCACGCTAGTTTTCCAGACTGACTCGGTGTTATTTTATTATAACGCTCAGATGAGGCCGAGTATTACAGATTCAGATTAGGATACCATGGAGCTTAGGAGACGAGATGGAGGATTTCAGACGTATATCTCGTACTTGATTATTATTCCGCTGTGTGTGTTAAACTGAATGTTCAGTATTTGTAAGGACAAGTTATTTTAACTGTACAGATTGATTTTCGATTATTGTATTCTGATGATTGTATATATGTTAATAGCTACAGATTCTTTTGTATAAAAATATGTTATTATATATATTATATTTTGTTCCGCTGCGATTGTAAGATTCTGTGTTGTTTTTTCTGTTTTCTTCTTTTGTCTCTCTTCTTCTTTCCCCTAAAGATTTGTATTTCCGTTCAATTTGAGTTGGACACCTGTGATTTATTGTTGACTCAAAAGGGTATGGAGATACGGGCCTTTACACTTGGTATCAGAGCTGAAGGTTAAGCGAGAACCTTGGATTTGGTGGGGATTACTCATTAGAGATAGGGTCAGTAGTCTCCTAGAATGAGTTTGAGTGTAATAATAGATATGAGCACGTATTTGTTAGTGAATATAAAATGTTTTATATTGTGTTGGTTGATTTATTAAGTGGCTTATAAACTCTGGTCGGCACAGTCCGTGCAACTGTATCGATAGGAGTTTCTAAACACTTGAATAGAGTAATTCGACATAGTATTATTTTGAAATGGGGTAAATGAAATAATTTTACCCAAATTATATTTTTATATAAAAGAAAAAATTTCTGGAAATTATTATATATATTTGGAGTGTTTGGTTGTTATTATTATAATCCAAACCAGATTATAAAATTTGAATGGTTATATAGCCAAATTGAAATTGTATAAGCATGATTTATACAAATGAGTAAAACTAAAATTGGATTCAAACCAGGATTTGGAAATGTAAATCCCAGAAATTTCGAAAATGTTTTCCAGGTGTTTTGAATTAAATAATGGTAATATTTTGTGAAAATGTATTTGACTAGAAATTTTTTTTAAATGGATTTTGGAAATGATAAAGCACTGAACTCACTTCAGTCGCTGGAAATAATCCCGATGATGACTGCGCAGCATCATCAGTATTCATTTTCGAATTTCTAAGTGACGGATTGCTACCGTGGTCGTTGTTTTTGGATTGTTTTGAGAAAAACAAGTTTGTTTAGAAATTCCAAAAAGGAATTTGTTTTGGGTAAAGCCAAGTTGATTTAAAATTCTAGAGGGAATTGTTTTGGACAAAACCAAGCTCATTTTAAGTTTTAAAGTGAAGTTTGATATACAAAGAGAGTGTGTGTGTGTGTATTTGATTTCAAAGTGATTGAAATAAAAAAATCTGGGTGTTTGAATTCTAAAATTCCTAGCTAAATGTCTTAGAAAATATCGAAAATAAGTTTTGAACTTATAACCTGAAATTGGAAATTTCAAAATGAAATTGAAATTTAACTTATGCAAGTTAAATAAATTAAATTGCAAAAGAAAATGGTATAGATTTGATAAAAAGGTGAAAAAGAAGTTATGAATATATGGATGGTTTCAAAACGATTTTTGAAATAAATGGGGTTGTCAAATGATGATATAACTATAAGTTATAAATTTTGAATGAAATAAAATCGAATATTGAATTTACGGAATTGGGAATAATAAGTGGTGTGATTTATTAATTGGAAAAGTGGAATAGAAAAACCAAAATAATAATGATTGGATATTAGATGAAGAAATGAAAATCCAAACTTGAATTATAAAATAAAATTAAACTCGAGCAATACCAAATGAAGAGATTTTTGAAATAAAAATCAGATATTGAATTATAATTTGGAAGTGAACTAATTAGCTAAATAAATTAGTTAATTGGATATGAGAATGGAACTTAACTTGGTTAAGTAAAATGGGTTGTGACTTGGAATTGAAATTAAATGTGGAACTTGAGTTATAAATGAAATTCGACTTAATTGTAAGAGAATTAAATATATGTTGAAATGTGGTCTAATAAAATGGAAATGGATTGAAATAGTTATGACTTAGGTTATAATAAAATCTTAATATATGAATTTTAGGAAATGATTCTTAAGTAAATCCATGAAATGGTTATTTAATAAATTAGCATGGAATGATTCCGAGCTAAATAAAATGGATTTGAATATAATGAATACGGATATGAATGGAATGCAAATGAATTGATCAAGAATCGATTTGAAACGTATTACAGATTCAGGTTAGGATACTATGGAGCTCAGGAGACGAGCTAGACAATTTCAGACGTATATCTCGTACTTGATTATTATTCTGCTGTGTGTGTTAAACTAAATGTTCAGTATTTGTAAGGACAAGGTATTATAACTGTCCAGATCGATTGTTGATTATTGTACTCTGATGATTTTATAAATATTAATAGCTACATATTCTTTTGTATAAAAATCTGTTATTATATATATTATATTTTTTTTCCGCTGCGATTGTGAGATTCTATGTTGTTGTTTCTGTTTTCTTCTTTTACTTCTTTCCCCTAAAGATTCGTATTTTCGTTCAATTTGAGTTGGACACGTGTGATTTATTGTTGACTCAAAAGGATATGGAGATACAGGGCCTTTACACTGTGTCTGTGATTCTATGATTGATTTATTTACTGTATATGCTAAGTTTTGCCAAATATAAATTAACAATCTATTTTTTGAGCAATTCAAGTCTGACATGTGTGGATGATTTGTCGATTTGAATGGCTTGAAATGGCAGGTCGTTACAAATATGAATTCTTGTCAAATTAGGAGCAATTTTCACTTCCAAGGAGTGTTTTTTCTAAGAAAAATTTTAGAATATTTTTTATTTTCCTCTTCTAAAGCGTTAATATATTAGTTCACTAATTTTTTGTGAGGACATGAATATTTTGAGTTATTAGATCCTATATGTAGTTTGTAATTGGAGTGTCGTCGCTTACCAAAAGATTAGGACAAAAAGACAAGAAGATCTAAAGATGGTATGAGAAAAACCAAAGGAAAAGGTTAAATTTTAGAAGGACTGGAGCTTGGTTCAGTAGTCTACCGAATAGAAATTCTTGTTTGACAAAGAACCTACTAAAAAAAAGTTTTTATTAGTAGAGAGCTAACCAAACAGAAATTCATGTTCAGTAGTGAGCCTAGCAAATGAAAATTTCTATCCTATAGTCCCCTACCTAACCAAAGAATGCCACACAGTAATGACCGAACCGAGCATGATAAATACGAAAACTGCCTATTTTAGAGGAATAGCCGGTTTAGCCCCTATATATTTTTACTTCTATAAATTGAACCACCCTAATTTCAACCCCCGTTTGAATTTTCGAAAATCGAAGCATTAGAAAAAACATATTCAACTACCCAATAATCGGATAATGTAAATGTGAGATATAATATAACTTACTAGTGCAAACGTATGCTTCGCATATGAGCTGCCACTGATATTGTTTTATCATCTATACTATTATATTATTACTAAGTTGCATTTCAAGAGTGTACAAGCCCCCAAATATTTTCAGAAATGAACAGTCGCGTTGTTTATATTCCTATCCTTCTTATCTTTTCATTGTTCCACGCATCTCCTTCTCTGCTCTCTCCACTCTAAACCTAACCCTAGATCCAACATTTTCTTTCTCCTTATGTCCGCATGTACTCCAGTGTTCTTCGTAGATCGCCTACCCCTATCCCTCCAGTACCCCATCAAAACCACTTCTTTTACCTAAAAATCGCCTACGATTTACAAAGCACTAAACAAATTGGAAACACTTTCTTCCTACAGCTGAATTTGTATCTATTTTCTTTGAGTATTCTATTTATTGATCAAATTTTTCAGTTAGGGAATCCAGAAAGTCCACTAAAGTTTTGGGCGAACTTTTCCAAACCAATCCGAAGAGGGTATTTAATTTTTAATTGGATATTTTAGTTTATCTATAGTTAATCATTGTATAATAATGAATATCATTTCGGCATTATTGTTTCAATAGACTTTTAGAAAGCATGGAAATTATAGGAGTCATAGCTTGAATATTCATACTGGAATTGCAGGTTGCTAAACTACATGTTGTGAGAAATGCAGAATATGGATCTTAAGGCTAGGAATAACACTAGAGGGGGGGTGAATAGTGTTTTTAAGAAATTACTAAATCCTTTTGAGTTATTGTTGATTTGTACACAAATGTATGTAATATTCAGACACAGATATAATCACAGAAACAAACGCAGATGCAGAAATAAAGTAAATGCAGTAAAGGAAAGAACACACCGGATTTTATACTGGTTCGGAGTTACCCTACATCCAGTCCCGCACAACTAAGTATGGATTTCCTTTTAAAAGCAATTCAACAATTACAACCCTCGGTTTCAAGGCTACGAGGTACACCCTCCAGAATCATAATCCTCTGGGTAGAGATACTTGATTTCCGGGGCAACAAGTTCACCCAATTGATTTCCAAGGCTACAATCACACCTTTTCTCGCTAGATAGATTACAAAGAAGCCTATAACTCTGAATAGCACTTGGATCTTGTTGAGATAGTGATAGAGAATCAAACCAGAGATAATCTAGTTAGATTCAATGTTGATTTCGGCAGAGTGATGATAGGATTTTGAATAAGAAAATGTGGAAGAAGAAGAGAAGTGAAAAACTGATATAAAATTCGTTGAAACTAACCCCTATTTATAGAAGAACAACAGTCATGTCCATTCGTGAAAGGTTATGGCGAATAGACACTTCTTTTGAAATTCAAATTTTTGAAACTAACTGTCACTATGTCGACATGGGGTACTAGGGCATGTCGACATCCCAAAAGGAATTTTGATGTTTTGTTTTTCTTTGAAAATAACCTTTATCTTATATTAAAACTATTTTAAACTTTATAAATATACTTGACTATAGAAAAAATACATAGATAAATATAGAGAATAATATATATAAAATTTTACTATAATTTTATATTTAAATCTAAGTATAAAGATAGTTTAAAACAAACGAAGTTTAAAAACACGAGTTTATTAAAAACAAAGACAAAGAATATTTTAAGGCTAAAACATCTTTTTGAAAATCATTTGAAAAGATAATTTTTAAGGTTAAAACATTTTGAAAAGCAGTTTTGAAAATCATTCTTAAGTAGTTTTGAAAATCATTTTGAAGTAGTTTTGCAAGCTTCTCCTGCAGAATATCTCATCATATCAGGACTCGAGAACTTGTACAAAACCAGGATGTTCGTGGGTTTGTAAGCGACTTGTCGTGGGTTTGTAAGCCACTAAAAAGGTAGAAATGGGTTCCATCCCAAAAGAAAAATGAAGGGAAGATTTCAGTGCTATTGTGAAGTTTTAACATAATTCTAGACTCAATACTTATCTTGAAATCTTGAACTCTTGATAATCTTGATACTCATGAGTCTTCAATCTTGATATTTTGAATCTCTATACTGTACAGTCTTCATTCTTGGTACCTGCATGGTTAAATCCTGCATATACATATATATCTAAACTATAATGTTAGTATTTATATTTTATAATCTTATTCTAAGGTTGTTATCATCAAAACCATCAACTCATGGACTAACAATCTCCCCCTTTTTGATGATGACATCCTTTGTTTATAAAATATTACTTCTATCCTAATAACTCCCCCTTAATCTATGCCTAACTCTCCTATTTTATATTTCTCCCCCTTTGTCATCAACAAAAACAAACAAACTCTAAACTATATAACTCCCCCTCATTCTTGTACTGAAGTACCTACATTAATAAACTATATAATAGAGTATATTAAGAAATAACTATACTTATAGACATGACATTCAATCATCGATTATAAATATATCAATGTATATTTATACAATCATCAAACCACACCAAGTATAAATCAAATCAATCAAAACAACCAATTTCAATCAAAGCAATCAATTCAAACAAAGTAATTAAATAAAGCAATCAAATTAAACGTTACGAGGAACTTCCACCCATCCTTCTTCTCCGAAAATAGGGTCTGCTTTGATGGCATCCCAATTTTCATTGTCATTTGTGAGAGAGACAGGAGGATGCGCTTCGTTATCATCCTTGTGCAGGGAAGAAATCATCCATTGAATTGCCTTGAAATGCTTTTCTTACTCCTTGATCATCTGCATTTGACTCAATTCTAAGTGTCGCTGGTTACGAAGAATGAACGAGAGAATATTCTTGAATGAATTAAGAGTTTCTTCAAGAATATCGGATAAGTTATGAATTGGATTAGCCATTTTTGAAATTGTGAGAAGAATGAGAGATAGAATAGATAAGAAATAATATTCAGTAATGAATTCTGGAAGAAACTGGTATATATAGGTGTAGAAATTCGTTTGAAATGAATAGACATATGGTAGTTATTCAAATTTCAAATTCAAAATGAAGTGTCATTTCTGACTAGTACATGTCGACATGGTCAAAGGGGGGATGTCGACATGGTCCACTGAATTTTGATGACCTTTTTGATTTTGTGAATAATTGTGTATATATATATATATATTTATATAATATACTAACATTTATTCATGAGCTAAGATAAGCTAGATAACATAAAAGGAAATCAATTTCATTGCATAATAGGATAATACAATGATTAACCATAAAGAACTACATAAACACTCAAATTAAAACAACCTTAAACTAATTCGACATGATATGAAAATATAGAACTAGTTAGAGGATGATGAAGATAATCCAAGTTTCTTGCTGACTTTGGAGAAAAACTTGTTCATCTTGGATGATATTTTGTCCAACTTCTTACTAACGGATCTTTTAAGAACCCATTCATTCTCAACAATAATCTTTTGGTTTTTGAGAAGGGTTTTGTTGGTAGGATTGGAGGGATATTCAATACTTTCTAGGGATGTTTCACCTTCTTCTTCTTCTTCTATTTCCATTTCATCCCTTTCTTCTTCTTCTTCCTCTTCCATTTCTTCATGAGCCAAACGCTCTTCCTTTTCGGCAAGAGTTTCATAAGGTTGAAAAACATATGGGATTTTCATGAGAGAAATGTTTGAGATATTGAAAACTTTTCTTGAAATAAATTCTTCTCCTTTGAAATTTACTCCGAAATAGTCGAAAATCCGAGTAAGGTAAATTCCATGGTATAAAGTGTTTTCTCCCATTTCAAAATTTTTAGGACGAAGTTCATCCAAATTAATTTGCGCCCAATTGATATCATAATTTTCGAAAATAGCAAAAAGTGCTTTTCACACTTTTGAAGTAGGGTTGTTAAAATTTCCCGATCTTGGGGTCAAAGTATGTTGTAAAAGAAGATTGACAATTCTTGCTTTAGGACGAAAGTTTCGATTTTTAAATTCAAAGTTTTCTTCTCCTTCAAAAATATGATGAAATGTCTCACGATCATGTTCATCGATTTGAAAACTAAAAAGATCCATTCCCGTGCTTTTGCAATTGAGAATGGTACCCAAAAGATCATAATTCAAAACAATTTAGTGCCTTTGACACTACTCCAAATTTCATTATCATTTTCTTCATAAAATTGTCGATCGAGATTTGCATAGAAAATTTTAACAAGATTTGGGTAACAAACAAAATCATTTTGAGAAGAATCAACAAGACTAAGAATTTGATTGTTTGCAAAAAGAGTATCAATTTCATAAGAAGCAAAATCTTGAAAAATAGCAAACTTTCCGGGATGGACTTTTCCATAGTTAGCATAATTGATGTATGCTTTTATTGCCTCTGGATTATTGAGGAGTTGCTCTTTCAAGTTTCTGGAAAGTCTCATGGTGGAGGGGTTACTTGAAGAAGCCATTAAAGTAGAGAGTAGAGAGCTTGAAGTTTTGAAGAGAGAGTTTGAATTTGAAAATGAAAGTGAAAAGTTGTGGCAAAAGATAGTGAATAAATAGATTTTTGAAAGACATGTTCTCTGGTCAAAAGATGCATTTTCAGAGTATTGAATGAAGTGAAAAGGTGGAGGGAAATTCAACCATTTGAATTCAAATTTTGAATTTCAAATTTTGAATTTCAAATTCTGGTACCTATGTCGACATCAGGGTAGGGACCATGTCGACATATGCCTGTGAATTTCTATGATTTATTTTTCCTAAGAATTCTAATATATCTGTAACAACCTGCATATTTATCGATTTTATATTTAAATATTTTATCGTTAGTCGGATGTTAGTCTGAAAAGCTAATTTTTGCATACGGTCAAATTAGGACTCGAGACTACCCCCATTGAGTTCAAAATGACGTTTGCGATCTTTTTGAGTGTAAACTTCGATATGTTTGGAGATAGTGAAATTTTCATCACTTTTTGTGTTGGGCTTTTGGTTTGGGCTGCACCTCTTCTAACTCAGCCCAACCCCTTCCTTCTCTTCATCACTTCATCTACTTGCATAAACTTTGAAGCTTTAGCAAAAATGGTGGAGGGAATAGGAAATTAAAATTCCAAGCTCAAGTTCTTTAGCAAATTCAACATCTAACTCCAAATTCAAAGTGAAGACATTGATTCAAGCTTGTGGTTGATCTTTGCTTTGCCCCCGAGCTTCGTCTTCATCAAATTCCGTGAAAAGGTGAGATTTTTGGTCTCACATCTTGCCTATAATTGTCATTGGACTGTTGGGGATGATCCCTCATCACTTTAGCATGTTTGTTTGCATTTGGATTGGATTGGCGAAAAAACTACAAATTTTGGCGTTTTGGTGAGTTTCTGGCCTTAAGTTGTTTCTGGCCATCGCTAAGTCGTCCACGAGTTAAGCCTAAGTCGTAAGTCGTTCGCGTTGAAAAGTCACACGGAGCACAAGTCGTTCCAGGCCTTAAGTCGTTCTGGGTGTGCTAAGTCGTTTGCGAGTTAAGGGCTTAAGTCGCACGCGTTGAAAAGTCACCGCCTTTGTATTTCTGTTCGCCTGTGCTAAGTCGTTCACGAGTTAAGCCATAGGTCGTCCACGAGTTAACCCCTTAAGTCGTCCACGAGTTAACATCTTAGGTCGTCCCCGAGTTAAGAGTTAAGTCGTTGCCTTCTGCTATCTCGTCCTGGCTTAGGTCGTACTGAGATAAGTCGTTAGGTCGTATAGACCTTAGCTCGTAGCTCGTATTTGAGCTTAAGTCGTTAAGTCGTATCGACTTTAAGTCGTTGGGTCGTACACCCTCTTAAGTCGTAAGTCGTTCGCGAGATAAGCAAGTACTAAGTCGTTCGCGAGTTAAAACCTTAAGTCGTAGGTCGCCTCCGACCTAATATTTCCCCTGCTATTTCACTAGGTCGCTTGACCTTAAGTCGTAGGTCGTCTTCGACCTATGCTCCACTTAAGTCGCATCCCACTTAGGTCGCAGGACTCTGTTAAGTCGTAGGTCGTCTCCGACCTTACCCTTGGCCTTGTTAGTTCGCGTGAACCCTTAGGTCGTATGACCAACTTTTCCTTAGGTCGCTGGACCAGCTTGCCTTCACTAGGTCGAACCCCGTATTACTCTGCGTAGGCAATCTTATCTTAAAAGCGTTCAACAGAACTTCAACTTTGATGCATTTTGAGCTAATTTCCTTGGATTTTGTTCACGTCTTCGAATGTGAATTTTTGTGATAGATTGTTTCAACAATCGTTTTATGACTTGTCACTTTAAAGATATGAAGGTTTTAATACTAATAGTAAATATAAAAACTCTTTCATCAAATTGATTTCAACACTATTTTAAATATCAAAAGTTCGTTTTCTCAAACCGATTTCCAATCTACTAGTATATACAAGCCTTTACTTCACTCGAATGAGAAATCGACTTAAACGACTTAGTAAAACGAGTGGTATGAAACGCTTGCGTTCACTTTGTCGGTTAGCTCTTGGAATTGTTCGATTGAACCCTCTTGTGACAAATTTTCTAGTGCAGATCTACAATCTGTTCGTAAATATTTGAGTTAAGCAAGTGGTTATGGGACATGAAGCTAAACTCGTATATTTACTAGCTTAGTGTAATCGGCACTTCCTTATGATCATGATGATCATTCTTGTGATTTAGACTAGCGATCGAGCGATGTCTCTTTGTTTGCGAGGTTAGACTAGACACCATTTGTGTGATTTCGATTCACACATGTCTCTTTATCTTCAAGGTTAGTCTATACCTCATTGGTGTGATTTCGATTCACACATATTGAAACCCTTGTGACAATTTTCTAGTGCAGATCTACAATCTGTTCGTAAATATTTGAGTTAAGCAAGTGGTTATGGGACATGAAGCTAAACTCTTATATTTACTAGCTTAGTGTAATCGACACTTCTTTATGATCGATGACGATCATTTTATGGTTTAGACTCATGGGTCGTATCTATTTAGGTGCGTCGATGTTTATTTCTCGCATGGGTCGTACCTATTTAGGTGCGTCGATGTTTATTTACTTCGTGGAGCAATCGGCTCAATAAGTCGGGGCATGGAGCGTATCTATTTAGGTGCGTCGATGTTCGTCTATGCATGGGTCGTATCTTTCTAGGTGCGTCGATGTTCGACTTTGCATGGGGTGTATCTTTCTAGGTGCATCGATGTTAGACATTACATGGGGCGTATCTTTCAAGTTGCGTCGATGTTTATTTATGCATGGGGCGTATCTTTCTAGGTGCGTCGATGCTAGAGCATGGGTCGTATCTTTCTAGGTGCGTCGATGTTCGACTTTGCATGGGGTACGTCTTTCTAGATGTATCGATGTTAGACTTTACATGGGACGAACCTTTCTAGGTGCGTCGATGTTCAGTTTATGGGATTGGCCATCCTCTTTCTTGTGATTTCTGGATTTCTAATTTATTGATTTCTGGGATTTATGTTTCACCAACTTTTTCAGTTGGCATTTATATGTATGTCATTTATTGTGGCTTGGTGAATTAAATTAAGAATATGACGTTCTTTTCTCTGTTTTGAGATTCTTGAGATATTGTATGACTTTTGTGGGATTTCTAATGTATACTTATCATGGTATGACACCTTTTTGTTATCATACGTTCTATTATCATATCTCATATCCTATCTCATTTTATCTGATAATTATAGTTAGACTGATCCGTTTATTATTTTCTTCTTAAATAATACTCGGGTCAGACTGAGATTTTACAGGTGCTTCCCCATGACTTCCTATCTGGAACCACCATCTGACTTTTGGCTAACTACTTTAGTTTAGTAGTTTTTGGTTGTACACATTTGAGATGTAGACTCCATGTTGTATAACTAATCTTTTGTCTAGCACTTGTATCTATTCTTTTGTGTTATTGTGGATCTTATTTGACCACTACTCTGATATACACTTTTAGGTGTAATATTCATATCTATTTCCGCCTTTGTGATATGAATTGTCTGTGACTGATTTGCGTTACGTTTATTTCTATATTTGTTTCCGAAGATTATATATAGCCACTGTGTGATAGCTTTGAGTATGTATCGGTATGTCGGATTTCCTCTTGAGATGTAAAGTTATATTTTTATCTGGCATATCGGTACTCGCACAAAGAAATTACATAGATGGTCGCTCCTCAACAGCCTTATTCTCCGTGCTAGTTGACAGCACTACATCGTACTGTTCTTGATTAGCGTGGGTATAGAGGTGGGGCGTCACAATGTATATATATACTTATTATTTTAATGTCTATATTTATATCTGGAGTATTATTATAGTATATTCCAGAAAATATTATTATATTATTAAAAAATAATAAAAATAAAAATAAAATTATAATAATAAAAAAATTAAATAAAAATTAAATCAACACACCAACTCAATATCAAGCAATCAATCATCTAATTCTAAGCATGCAATTTCAATCAATTGTATTGTAAATGTGTACCTGTTTTTGAGTCCGTTTCCTTGAATTTGTTGAAGTCGTAAACTGCCGTGAAACACAAATTTGAGTTCTGTCTTCTGATCATCATCGCTTGAGGACGAGTCTGAGTCATCTAGAGTAGCAGTAAATGCATGCTTCCGTTTCTTTACTGAATCATTGTTTATAGGAGGATTCTGCCTTTCTGGATACAGACAGTCTCTTTTGATATGGCCTGGTTCATCACAGTTGAAACATTTGACATTGTTTGGCACTGCATTCTGATTTCCAGAATTCTTATAGTTGTTTCTTTTGAGATTATTCACCTTTCTGTATTTCAGGAATTTCCGAAAATTCCTGGTTATAAATGCTATATCTTCATCATTATCACTGTTTGAGTCTGATCCGTCGGTTAATGCATTGAATGCCATTGATTTCTTTTCAGATGCTTTGCTTTCTCTTCTCCCGATCATTTGGACTTCAAACGACATTAGATTTCCAATCAATTCTTCTATCTTTAAGGTACTGATGTCATTTGCCTCTTCAATTGCAAGTGTCTTTTGATCCCATTCTAGAGTGAGAGAATTTAAAATTTTTCTGACTTGATCTTCTTCCAAAAATTCCTTTCCCAAGGATATTAAAGAATGTACAATATCTTGAAATCGACTATACATATCTGAAATAGACTCATTAGTATTCATTTTAAATAACTGAAACTGATTTGTGAGCATGGAAATTTTGGTCTGTTTAACTTTGCTTGTTCCTTCATGAGTAACTTGCAAAGTTTTCTAGATTTCATATGCAGACTTATAAACTGACACTCTATTAAATCCATTCCTATCAAGTGAACAAAACAGAATATTCAATGCTTTAGAATTATTTTGTGCAACAGTCTTTTGATCAGTGGTCCACTGTGCAAAATTAGTTGTGGGTTAATTCAGAATATTCAGTTTGTGTGATATTCCAAGTATCTAATCCTACAGATTGTAAATATATTTTCATCCTACATGACCAAAATGCATAGTTACTGCCATTAAAAATGGTGGTCTGGCAGTAGAGTGACCTTCTACAAATGAACTAGTGTTAGAAACAGTACCAGTATTGGTAGCCATTTAGAAAACTTTTCAAAATTCAGATTATGAAACTTTTGAAAAACTTGCTCTGATACCAAATGTGAGAAATGCGGAATATGGATCTTAAGGCTAGGAATAACACTAGAGGGGGGTGAATAGTGTTTTTAAGAAATTACTAAATCTTTTTGAGTTATTGTTGATTTGTACACAAATGTATGTAATATTCAGACACATATATAATCACAGAAACAAACGCAGATGCAGAAATAAAGTAAATGCAGTAAAGGAAAGAACACGCCAGATTTTATACTGGTTTAGAGTTACCCTACATCCAGTCCCGCACAAATAAGTACGGATTTCCTTTCAAAAGCAATTCAACAATTAAAACCCTCGGTTTCAAGGCTACGAGGTACACCCTCCAGAATCACAATCCTCTGGGTAGAGATATTGATTTCCGGGGCAACAAGTTCACCCAATTGATTTCCAAGGCTACAATCACACCTTTTCTCGCTAGATAGATTACAAAGAAGCCTATAACTCTAAATAGCACTTGGATCTTGTAGAGATAGTGATAGAGAATCAAACCAGAGATAATCTAGTTAGATTCAATGTTGATTTCGGCAGAGTGATGATAGGATTTTGAATAAGAAAATGTGGAAGAAGAAGAGAAGTGAAAAACCAGAAAATCTGATATAAAATTCGTTGAAACTAACCCCTATTTATAGAAGAACAACAGTCATGTCCATTCGTGAAAGGTTATGGCGAATAGACACTTCTTTTGAAATTCAAAATTTTGAAACTAACTGTCACTATGTCGACATGGGGTACTAGGGCATGTCGACATCCCAAAGGGAATTTTGATGTTTTGTTTTTCTTTGAAAATAACCTTTATCTTATATTAAAACTATTTTAAACTTTATAAATATACTTGACTATAGATAAAATACATAGATAAATATAGAGAATTATATATATATATATATATAATTTTACTATAATTTTATATTTAAATCTAAGTATAAAGATAGTTTAAAACAAACGAAGTTTAAAAACATGAGTTTATTAAAAACAAAGACAAAAAATATTTTAAGGCTAAAACATCTATTTGAAAATCATTTGAAAAGATAATTTTTAAGGCTAAAACATTTTGAAAAGAAGTTTTGAAAATCATTCTGAAGTAGTTTTGAAAATCAGTTTGAAGTAGTTTTGCAAGCTTCTTCCTACAGAATATCTCATCATATCAGGAATCGAGAACTTGTACAAAACCAGGATGTCCGTGGGTTTGTAAGCCACTTGTCGTGGGTTTGTAAGCCACTAAAAAGGTAGAAATGGGTTCCATCCGAAAAGAAAAATGAAGTGAAGATTTCAGTGCTATTGTGAAGTTCTAACATAATTCTAGACTCAATACTTATCTTGAAATCTTGAACTCTTGATAATCTTGATACTCATGAGTCTTCAATCTTGATATTTTGAATCTCTATATTGTACCGTCTTCATTCTCGGTACCTGCATGGTTAAATCCTGCATATCCATATATATCTAAACTATAATGTTAGTATTTATATTTTATAATCTTATTCTAAGGTTGTTATCATCAAAACCATCAACTCATGGACTAACACATGTTCCTGGATTCTTTATTGCAGTTTGAATTCAGTAAAATATATTTAATTACCTCAGTTAAATGCCATGATTAGAGATAAATATTGCATCTATTTGATTAACTGAAAAATGAGACGGAACTTGATTTCTTTTCTTCGTATCACTATATACCGTCTATAAACTCTTCGACGATTTCTGATCCGGTGTGCAGATCATGCTTTAATCCTTGATAATATAATTTTATGTCTCCCATGATATTAAATCTAGTTACATGCATTGAAAATTGCATTAGCTTTTATGATGGTTTAGAAGAATATTATGCAATAATTATCTCCCCTTTTACAAGAAGTATGAATTTGTTTATATATATTATTGGTGAATATACGAATATAAGAATCCATAAGTGTGAATTATTTATCATTCATCGGTTGGTGATGAATGTGATGTAAGCACTCAAAATTAAGTGTCAACATAAAATATATTATTCTTTTACAAGAGATATACACATTATTTTCCCTTTTATGTTTTACCTAGGTTTCTGTTTTAGAGTTGGTTAAACTTTTGAATTGATTAAAAATAATATTTATATGTTAGAACAAGAGGTTATGATGGGGGTTTTATGCTTAAACATTGTTTTTTGGTTCAGGGAATTTTCTAAGTTGGAACCCTTAAACGGTATTCTATTTTTATGGCTTTTTTCAGACAAACTTTTCCAATATTGCAAGCCGTTATTTTAAGGTAATTAAAATTTATGAAATAAAAAGTAAAATGGAGAAAATTAAAGGAGAGTTTGAACTTCTAATTGCTTACTTATATATTTCTACTTAGTTTTAAAAACTATCTCCAGTTGTAGTTGAAGCAAGTATTTGATTAGCTAATTATTGGTTGTTACTACATAAAGAAAAATGAATGCCTTCACAGATGAAAAACTTAAAAGAAGCATGAAGAAGGACCAAAGCATACCGCAAAAGGGCAACAATTCAGAAGAGCATTGTGCAGTATCAGAGCCATGCCTCATGAGTTCGTCTATTGATTACGGTTGCGGTGATAATTACCCTTTTTACTCTAACCATCGAGATAATTACCATTACAATCTAGACCACTAGTACCCTTGCCCTTCTATTTATATTGTAAGTAGTTCAGTTTACAATATATAACAAGGTTTAACCATATTTTATTATTAAAAATTATTCCAAATCACCCTTGACCTTTTTCTCGATACATATGACTATTCATTTAAACCATTAACCTATGAAAATACATGAAATAATAATTGAAAAAAGGGTTTAATATTTAACATAAAAATCGATTTTATTATTATTATTACACAGGATAAAAAGGACAATGAGGAAGCTTCAAACTACGAGCTTACAGTTGTCGTCCCCCAATCACCGTCCCTGAACGGGCAGAAAATCTAAATGACTGCCCTTACCCCCATGATCATTCGGCGTCTGGGTCACACTCTCGGGATGTGCTATACTTGGAAGTTGTGGATTCAGAACAACCCCGAAACTCAACGAGCCGCTAAATGGTGGCAAGGTAATACTACATATAAGCTGCTCAGATTAAAAACAGGTAATATACCTTCTGAAACTGAGATGAGTAAGATATATCATCTGTTTTGTCACATACTAAAGACTTCCTATGCAACTTTATTTAGAGACTTATAAATGAATTACTCTGTAACCAAAGTTTTGCAATGCTTTATATATTTTAGGTTTGTGTCATTCTTTACTCTGTACCGACCTACTATATTGAAGGTGCTAAAGATGCATTTGGTATTCCCTAGGAAAGATAGAAATTCTACACGACAAGACTGCTCCAACCCTTGCCTCATGGCAAAGTCCAATCTTATACTACTTTCCTGTTCTTGATTTTCTAGAGTATCATATTATATGATGTTGATATAGAGTCCTATATGAATTAATATACCACTAAATTTACAGCTTTTAAACAGTTAATGCCTGCTCTGCTATATTCTTAGATTGATATTCTGTGTTAAAGTCATCAAAATCAAACTTTCGGCCATCTGTTCTGCTCTTAACTTCTGGGTTTTCTATATTTTCTGCATTGCTCCACTACCCATTCATACTTCCACATGCTGTCTAACTAAATTGTTTGTTGTTTTTCACTCCTCCTACATTATCCACTTTATATTGACTGCTTTTCAATTCTTACGCTATATTTCATAATTTTTGAAGTTTGGCTTTTTTTTTAATTCCTCGGCTTTTTCTTGACTTGACTATTTGATGTAGTTTAATAGTTTCATAAAAATTAGGTAGATAATAATATACTTCCCATTGATAAAAAAAAGTATATATTCACTCACAACGTTATTAGATACGTAGTAGTCCATTTTCGGGGTTGACTTATATTATAATGCTTAATTATTAATCAGATAAACTTTTTAATTTTGTTCGTTCAGCCAGTCATTTTCAATTTAGAAACAAGACATCTCCTTTAGGTGGTTATGTAACTTGTCAACTCTCTTATACATAAAATGCATCGCCAGCCTCGACCAATTTCAATAACATTTGATACTTATATATAAAGAACAAAATATGACATTTCCCATTAGCAATTTTTTTATACATTTGTACCCTTTTGAAAAACTTTTTTTGATCCATATTTAGTGCTAATGCATTTCCACTGACAATTACAAGTTTAGTGCCATGTTCTGAATCTTTTGCTATGTCTATTCTATGTTCAAATAGACTTATTACTTATATCCGCCAAATTTTGTTCGCTGATTATGTATTAATATTGTACAGCCGCAGCCGATGAAGTGCAACAACTCAAAATTTCAGCTGTAGCATTTAATATGCTTGGATATGTCATCAAATACTTCAATAAATACTGTTATCCGCATCTGGCAGTGGTGGGCTTGGATGGATTAAGGTCCTTGCATTGCATAATAGAATTCATCAATGTTATTGTAGCAGTTTTTTACATATTCTATTCAGTAGTAAGCGTTCAAAACTCCTACGAATGAACTTGCATTTTGATATTTTGTTGTTGTTTTTGTTTTTATGTTCCAATATGTTCCACTTATTGGACATAAAGTACTATTACTTTATTCACTTTCAGTCATGCTTCCCTATGCGATGTATTGGACCTATAAGTTATGTTGTACTTCTTTTCTATAAAAGTTGGCTGAATAATCCTTAGTTGTAGTTGAGATTTAAATATGGTTTTTAAGACTTCTCTCAATATACTTCATCATTCATTTTGAAGTATGAGACTTTTTTGTTCCAACTAACCCTTTTTTACAATAATTACACTTCTCTTGCAAATATAAGCAAAGTTTCCATACTTGCCTATTTCAAGGAATATGGTAGATGCATGTTCTTTCTGTAAATAATTAAATTGCTTACTCTGCTTGCATGATGTTTGTAAACTAACATACCGACTTTGGGAAAATAAAACCCTTTGTATACTGCTACGTACAAATTAGATGTTACAATGTGTAAATATCTGTTACGAATTTCTATCGAATGTATAGCCAATGCTTGCACAATGACAACCAATTTTTTTTGGAAAAGCCAGTGGGGATTAATGGCCCCTACCATATATTCAAAAAATAATATTACAAACAAGGATGGCCAACCATCCTACAAATACATACACACCTCTTCTTACAAACAAAATGCCAGAAGGCAATTACCTAAAATGTTTAGCAACGGAGAAGACCATTATGTGTTTAGTGGTAGAAGTACCATAAAACACCCTATTGTTCCTTTCCATATAAACTAAATACACAAACTTCTTTAGGACCCTTAATAATAAATCACCTTTATGTGTCTTCCACCTTATAGCTTTAAAAATATTAAACCATTCAATTGCAAAGGTCGAACTAGGAGTGCGCAAATTTAAAATCCTCAAAGCTCTTTTCCAAATGAAGAAGGTATAATGACAGTTAAAAAATAAGTGACAGATACTCTCATCTTCATTGCCACACAGCAGACAAATAGAAGACTGGATTAGATTTCTTGCGTTAAGCTTATCAAGAGTATGAATACCATTCCTTATCACTTTCCATAGCATGATGTTTTCTTTCGGGATTGAGCTAGAATTCTAAATTCTAGAGTGCCAAGGGAAGCTGATCACAGGAGTAGCCTTTATAATGTGCTTGTATACGGTAGCAATTGAATGTTTCTTCCCAACCCATAAATCATGCACATTATCCTTTTTATAAACACTATTCTGAATATTATCCCAAACCTGCCTGATAGCATATGAACTGGAATAGGGTAGACTAATGTTACCATCAGTCCAATATGAGTTTACCTTTGCATTTTCATTGATCCCTGACTGAACTCTCAAGTTATAATTGATCACATTAGCCAAAATACAGCCTTCAGTAGACCATGGATCAAACCAGAAGGAAGTATTATCACATTCCTTAATGTATTTCTGAAATATGGGGAGAAATTCAGACCTGCATCTTAAAATATTTCTCCATACCCAGCTACAGTCTAAAGGAGAATCCATTTTCCAGAAATGCATATTCCTGATTAAATTTTTCCTTGTCCATGAAGCCCAGAGATTATCATCATTATTCATCAATTTATCAAGTCTGGTAGAAAGAGTCGCCCTATTCCATTTCTTGATGTCCATAATGCCCGGACCACCATTGCTATAAGGGCAACATACGGTTTTGAAGGCAATAGGGATCAGTTTGTTTGAAAAAGGATTGCCATGCTAAAGATAATGATTTAATGCAGAATTTATCATGGACATGAGTTTGGCAGGCAAAATACATATTCTGGCATAGTATAAGCACATGGATGAAGCAATGGATTTTATAACAACCAACCTGCCTGCCATAGATAAAGATGAACCAAACAAGGAGGAGATTCTGTCAGTGATTCTTTCAAACAACTGCAGACATTGATAAGTCCTGATTTTTGAAGAGCAAACAGGCATACCAAGATATGTCTCATTATTATCAAATGAAGATAATCTATATAATGCAAAAATAATATTCTTCTCATTATCATCCAGGCCAGCAATTTTGATCTTAGACTTGCTTCTATTAATATCCAATCCAGTCAACAACTTAAAACTACTCAGAACCATCAAAACCCACATTTATTGACTTACCATTAGGTTTAGTGAACAACATTTAATCATCAGCAAAAAGAAGAGAAGAGATTTTCAAGCTCTTGCATAGTGGAAGAAAGTCAATAAGCTTAAGGAGCATAGCATTGTTGATAAGGCCTGTGAACAATTCCATGACACACACAAAAAGGTAAGGGGAAATAGGGTCCCCTTGCCTTATACCTTGTGTAGCACTAAAATAACCAAAGGTACGACCATTTTGACTTATACAAAATTTAACAGTGGATACACATGTGAAGATCCAAGCCAAAAAAGGGGTAGGAAAGTTCATTCTATGCAGTATATATATGATAGATTTCCACCGAACAGTGTCACAAGCCTTTTGTATGTCTAATTTCATCACACACCTGGGAGATATGTGAATCCTGTTATAGCCTCTCAAGAGTTCATTGGATAAAAGAATATTATCAGTAATGTCTCTGTCAAGAAGGAAAGAACTCTGGTTATGAGAGATGGTGGTAGCTAGCACTTGCTTCGTCCTTGCTGCCATAATTTTGGAGATGATTTTGTATATAACATTGCAACAGACAATGGGTCTAAACTGGGAAATAGAAGAAGGTTGCTGAATTTTTGGAATCAGAGCTAGCCTGGTGGCATTAATACTAGATAATAATTTGTTGTGTTTAAAGAAATTAAGGATGGCCTTAATCACATCATGCCCTCTAATATCCCAAGAGGCTTTGAAGAAGTGTGCATTATATCCATCAGGCCCAGGGCTGCTTGAAGAATTCATACTAAAAATAGTAGCTTTAATTTCCTCAGCAGAAATTTCCTTAATCAGTAATTCCTTGTTGCTATTTGAGATGATAGCTTTGTAGTTAAAGCGCTCGGTGGATTCAATACGGTAGAGGTGCAAAAAGTCATAGCGGGGATGTAGCGAAGATATAGCGGGATATATCGGATTACTCTAAAATAACATATAAATCCCATACTTGTTGTTTTTACAAATATATAGATAGTAATTATGTGAAAAATTAACATTCAATTGAATTATAATTAATACAAAAATAATTTTAAATAAAAATATGTGCAAATGTATTGTAAATGAACGTAAAACTGTTATATAACTTAATTTAATTTAGTAGAATATTAGAGTATTATCATTTCTAAACATATATCAAAAATTCAATGAAATTAATTAATTTCATAATTTTTATAGCGTATAAATATCATTTTTCAATCCAATTTTTTATAGAAGATATAGCGGAAATAGCGGAATATAGCGGAAATAACGGGATATAGCGGAAATAGCGGGGATTAAAGCGGAAAGGCTATATGTTGGGGATATATGGAAAAATCGTAGCGGTAGGAATCCGCTATAAGATATATCGGAGTTATAGCGGGGCATTAACTGCACAGGATGATATGAAGAGAAACATGAGAGAATAACTGCATGGATATATCATGAATGACTTGGTTAGCAAGCAAACCCTTATAGTAAACCAGTAAAGCGTTATGAATGGATTGATGAGTATTACAAGGAATGCCATCCTTATCATTAATATTACCGACTATAGATGAAGCTTGTTTTATCTTTAGAGAATTATGAAAAATTGCAGAATTCTTGTCCCCATGAATTTGTCATTTAATTTTGGTCTTCTGTTTTGCCATTTTGATCTCCTCCCCAAGAGCTTTAGTTAAGTTGTGTTTGAGAGTAATTTCCTATTCACCAAGCAATGCATTATTAGGGTTAGAAAGAATATCTCTCTGAACCTGCAAGAGATATTCTCTAATTGAAGAAGAGATACTACTTCCATTCCCATATTTAGCTTTAGTCCAATTCCTCAAAATGTTCTTCAGATGCCTAAGCTTAGTCTACAAAATAAACATGGAATTACCATATTCATGCATATTCCAGCAGTTAGCAATAATACTTAAATATTTAGGATTATCAGAACAATTATTAAAAAATGAAAAAGAGGGATGTCTTCTCTCAGTGGCCCTACCCCAATCCAAAATCAAAGAAGAGTGATCAGATAAAGAAGGAGGGGGAATAATGGTATTAAGATTAGGCCATTTCAACACAGAGGAAAATTTTGGATAAGATCTATCCAGTTTGCAAAGATTTGTGTTTCCAGATATGCTAGAGTTATTCCATGTATAAAAACATCCAGTTGATGCAATAGGGAGAAGATGGGCATCATAAATAGAATTATTAAGAGGCCTGGTTTGTTGATAAGTTAGTGGAGAGCCACCACTTTTATTAGATGACAGTTGCATGCAATTTCAGTGACCAAAACAAAGCCAATGGGAGTTAGATGGGTGTATAGATGGGAGTTTATCAAGAAACAATTGTCTATGAGAGATACTATTTTCAGCATAGACCAGTGTTAAGAAAAATTCAGCAGAAGTTGAGATATGAATGATTTGAAAGTGGATGTACTGCCTATGGACACATATAAGGTTAATGGTAAATATGGAAGGATTCCACAAAATCAAAATCCTACCAAATGGAGCTTGAGCCAAATTATGGATATAATTCCAGTTTTGATTAATTAGAGATGTTTCTTTAACAGTGGTTGCATGATTAAGTTTTGTCTCAGCTACTGCCATAAGTTGAATATTATGAGTAGATATAAAGTTGCTAATTTCCATTTGCTTGGCTTGGGAATTTGCACCTCTTATATTCCAAAACCCTAGTCTGTCAATCATCATTGAGATTTAGAGGAAGTTGCTCTGGTTCTGACACCTTTGGGTGAACCAGCTTGATCATCAGAATGAGACATTCGTATAGCAGATTGTGATATGGAGTAATGGATTCCATTATCAAGGTCATTTGTGGAAGGAACTATTTTCTTGGGTCTGCCTCTTTTTGATTTTGAGGATGGTTCAGGAATAGATGAATTTTGAGCTGATTGAGAAGATAATGAGTTCAGATGTGGAGAGGGGATAAGATTAGATGGTTCAATATCATTAAATATGTGGGTAGGCAGTGAAATGGAAGAATAAGGTGAGTTCAAAGGAGTAATTGAGGTAGAGAGCAAAGGAGGTTCGAACGAGAGATTGGTTGGTGATACGTGCATGAAATTGTCCATGTCATCACTAGTGTCAATTGGAAGACTATTGATAATCCCAATAGAGTCATTAATCTGACAATTTTCTGTTGGAGATGACTCATTGTTAAAGTGTTGTAGAATAGATAAAGGGTTTGAAGTATTCACTGCTCCATTTTCCAAAATGGTAGCATTATGCACCTTATCACATGTATCATGCATTATTGATATATCAGCTGAAGTCTGCATGTACATTAATAGTATTAATTGGTGCATTCAAGTTGGCATTTATTGATGTTGAGCATATTTTTGGTGATATGGAGATTGATGATGCCATAAAAAGGAGATTGGCCTCTAGACAACTTCAAGGGCAGGCCATGAACTAGTATAATGCCATCATTGTTGCTACACCCGAGGATCAGTTCATTTAGGATTTGTTCAAGGCCGAGTTTGAGGAAAAGTTCGTACCGACTGCTCAGAAGTCGATGAATTCAGGAAATTTGCTGATCTTATGTAGGAAGATATGTCTATTACCAAATCCATTACTGAGTTTAACGCCTTATCAAAGTATGGGATGTCTTTCATCGACACTCCGTTGAGAAAGAATGAGAAGTTTATTATGGGTTTGGACAACTATTTAAGGGAGAAGCTGGTGAGTCATATTGATGAGCCATTTGAGAGACTCATCGAGAAAGCCCTTCACCAAAAGAGTTTATACCCTAAGTCCAAATCAGCTGTTGTTGTTAAGGAGGAGTCGAAACCGCAACAAAGTGTTGGAGGCAAAAAGAAGAAATGGTTTGGAAAGAGGAAGCAGTCTTGGGGAAAGAATGAGAAGGATGCTCAGAAGAAGATCAAGTGGGACCTTGTTTCCTGTTGTTGCGGAGAAAAGGGTCACATGATCAAAGACTACAAGATTGATGGAAAGAAAAAGTGTTATAACTGCTGTAAGCCTGGGCGTACACTGAAGCATTTTCCGAAACCATTGCAACAAAACATATTGTGAAGGCATATGCTTTAGACGCTGTTCCAACTTCGTTGTGCTCCCACTGCGAAAGAGAAAGGGAAGGGCGTTGTCATTCAAGGTATGCTTTCCCTTTATGATATTCTCATACGTGTTTTATTTGATACCGGGGCTTCACATTCCTTTATATCTAGTGACCTGGTAGATAAACTAGGATTGAAACCCAAAATAGTTGACCAACCATTGTTTGTGACGAACCCTATTGGAGGCTCCACTAGCATGTGCATGGTTTGGTCTTATCGAGTCATGATTGCTTCTTTGTTTGTGATTGTTTTGTTCTGAAGTTTGTTGGGTTTGGCATTATCTTAGGAATGGACTGGCTAAGGAAGTATGCGACAGCAGTGGATTACGAGAAGCTATTGGTGACAGTTGAGGCTGTGGAGGGGCGGACGGTAGTGATTGGCTGCCTGCCAAAGGATGGTGTTATATACAGCTTTCTATATTCGCTTGAGATTCCACAAGATGAGTTGTCATATGTGCTTATCATTAGAGAATATGCTGACATATTTGAGGATGTGACCGAATTATCACCACATAAAGGGATCGAGTTTCATATATACTCGATGAAGGATGCCATACCTATTGTTATGATTTTGAGGCCTATAGCACCTAAAGAGCAGAAGGAGTTGGAGATGCAATTAAATGGACTGTTGAAAAATGGGTTCATTTGTAAGTGTATATTTGAGTAGGGTGCACCTGTAGTATTCACCACTAAGGCGGATGGCTCTCTGAGGTTGTGTGTGGATTATCGTGAGCTGAATAAAGTGACAAAGAAGAACAAATATCTGCTCCCATGTTTTGATGACTTGCTTAATTAAGGTGTTCTCCAAATTGGATAAGGCAATGGGATTTCACCAGTTAAGGGTAGCAAAGGAGAGTGTGCCGATCACCACATTTCATACATCGTTTGGTTTTTATGAGTAGTTGGTTATGCCGTTCGAGCTAACCAATGCTCCATCATATTTTTTTGATCTCATGTACCGCGTCTTTAGGGATTAGTAGAACAAATTCGCACCTGTGTTCATAGATTATATTCTGATCTATTCCAGGACAGAGGAGGAATACAAGGTGCACTTGAGGATTGTGCTCGAAGTGTTGCGGAAGCACAATTGAAAGCAAAATTTTCAAAATGTCACTTCTGAAGAAGGTAAGTGAGATTCTTGGGTCACGTCTTCTCTGAGCAGGGCATCTTAGTAGATTCCACCAAGATGGCAGCGGTTCAGGATTGGACCTAACCGAAGAATGCTACTGATGTATGGAGTTTCTTAGGACAGGTTATAGACACTTTATCAAGGATTTCTCAAACCTAGTCGCGCTATTAACCAATTTGGCAATGAAAAATTATACTTTTACTTGGGATGCAAGATGTGAGCGGGCATTTGTGTGTCTGAAGGAGAGGTTGACGAGCGCACCTATATTGACCATCCCGAGTGGGAATGAGGCGCTGACATTATACACAGATGCATGTGGTACAATATCAAGTGCAGTATTGATGCAAAAGGGAAAAGTTGTTGCTTACGCTAGTCGACCTCTAAAGTCGCACGAAAAGAAGTATCAACCTCATGATTTGGAGTTAGCGGTGATAGTGTTTGCTTTGAAGATTTGGAGGCACTATTTATTAGGGGAAAGGTTCAAGCTATTCACGGACCACAAATCCTTGAAGTACCTTTTCACCCAGAACGATCTGAACCTTCGACCGCAGTGATGGTTGGAATTCTTAGCCTTCTACGACTCTAGCATTTATTATATGACCGGTAAAAGGAACGCGATCATCGATGCATTAAGTATAAGGCATGTCAGTTTGGGGTCAATGTTCCTAGAGTGGAAACAGTTGGAGTATATTACTGGTTATGACTGCCGACCTCATTGTGAGTTAGTGCCAGAGATGTTGGCGAGCTTGACTATCAGACCTACTTTTGTTGAGCAAATTAGTACTAGTTAGAGGTGCGATGCCAGATTAGCCGAGATCATTTCTAAGATTGAAGAAGGAGTAGGATCTGAAGATATGAGACAGTACGAAATCGACCGAGACGGTTGGCTATGTAAGGCTAGGAGACTGTTTGTTCCTTACATCGATGGGTTGAGGGATGAGGTGCTATGTGAGTGCCATCATTCGAGATTGACTATTCACCCTGGTGGTAACAAGATGTACCTTGATATGAGGCAGACCTACTATTGGGAAGGAATGAATAAAGATGTTGGGACAATCATATCAAAATGCATGAACTGCCAGTTGGTTGAGGTAGATCAAAGAAGCCTAGTGGTCTGATGCAACCACTAGAAGTTCCTAAGTGGAAGTGGGAGCAGGTATCAATGGATTTCATAGATGGACTGATGAGGACTCGAGCAGGTTACAATGACATCTGGGTCATAGTCGATCGATTGGCTGAAAGCACTAGATGTATACGTATCTAGTCAAGCAGAATGGCGGAAAAACTGGTCGAGTTGTATGTGAAATGGATAGTATGATTTCATGGTGTGTCAAAGACATTGTAAGCGACCGAGCCCTGTTTTTCACTAGTGGGTTTTGGAAGAGCTTACAGGAGGCATTGGGTACCAAGCTACATCATAGTACAAGTTATCACCCACAAACGTATGGACAGGCTGAGAGAGTGAATCATATTTAGAGGATCTCTAGCAAGCTTGCATTCTCAATTTTGGAAGCTCATGGGATGATCATTTGCATTTGGTAGAGGTCGCATACGATAATAGTTATCGGTCTAGCATCAGTATGACACAATATGAAGCATTGTATAGCCGACCGTGTAATGCCCCTTATGATGGTGGGAAGCAGGCGAGAAGCTGATACTTGGGCCAGACATGATTAGAGAAACCTCGGAAAAGATAGAGATCATTCGGCGATGGATGAAAACTGAATAGGATAGGGAAAAGTGTTTCGCTGATAGAAGACGTAGGGATCTGGAATTTTTTATCGGTGATATGGTATTCGTGAAATTTTCTCTTTTGAAGAATGTTATTCGATTCAGTAGTAAGGGGAAGTTGGTGCCGAGATGCATAGGTTGTTTTCCGATGGTACAGAGAATTGGGAACCTAGCATATAGGGTCAACTTATCTCCAAAGATGGTAGGTTTGCACAATGTCTTCCATGTGTCTCATCTGCGAAAGTTTGTGCACGACTCAAGCGTAACGATTGCACCAGATCAACTTGATGGTATCGAGGTTGAACCAGAAGCTTCGAGACCTCGTAGGCCGGTTTGTATTGTCGAACATAATATGAAACAGCTTAGGAGGAAGACGGTAGAGTTATTGAAGGTTTAACGGGGTGGAAGTGAAGGCGATTGCAGATGGGAAACCGAGGAGAGTGATGGCCACATGTCCGGAGCTCTTCGCATGGTAAGGTTTATTATCTATCATGTTTACTTTCACTTTCAATATCATGTATGGTAGTTTAGTATCCAGCATGCTAGGATAGGTTTACCTAATCATGGTTGGGTGTTTGATATGTTGATGATACACATAAATATTAGGCATGCGGGGTAACTATGGTTGATTGTCTGCATTAGTTTAGAGATTTCGGGGGCAAAATTCCTAAAGAGGGGAGAGTGTAACGACCCGTGTTTTACATGTTGGAGGATCGTAAAATATTTTTATTTTTATTCGTATGAGGTCGTATGACTCTTAGATTTTAGAAAGAGATTCTTAGGGACATTATCCACATCTACGATTTTTCCCAAATTTCTATGTGACCATTTTAACCCTGAAAATCTTGTTTCGACTATAACTTTTGATAGGAGCCAAAATAGGTTCTAAAACCACTTCCATTGCTTTAGGATAATGAATTTACATTCTGTAGAGTGGTCATAACAGAAAAATAGATATATCGTTTGAATGTTATAGCAGTTTTAAGTTTTGGCAGCTAATGACATGTTTTAATGGGTAGTTAACTAAGTCCATACTTAGGCCCATTAACCCACTTCAAAATTAGAGCTAATAGGGGGTTGTAGGAACCGACCTAAGTCATTTCCTTCTTCCCCAAAACAGATCTAAGCCTCCATTAACCTTAATTTCATCAAAAATCGCACATTTTCCTTACTAATCTTAGCCAAGTCATTGATTGGAGAGGAGATTAACAAATAGAAGCTAGAGATTATCATTTCTATTGATTTGGGTCTTTCTTTCTTGCTATCCACTTCAGATCTAAGGATGAAATTAGGTATTATAGGTATTTTGTGAGTGGTTCTTGACCTCCCACTCATATGTACTTGTCTATATAGTAAAAATGGTTATTTTTAACATGTTTTTGGATCTAAAATGGTTTTCTAACTTTAACCACTTGTTCATATATGTTTATGACTAGAAATATGAGATTTTTAAATGATTTTAGAAATAGGTTCTGAAATCTATTTAGTCATATCCACATGCTAGAGTAATCCTATCATTCATATGCATATGTTCGTGTAAAACTTAGATTTAGGACAAAACTAGTTTGATTATCACATTTTTATGTATTGGTTGTATGCATGGATGTATATGAATGTTATACCATGATTATATATTATGATTTGATGTTGTTTGCAAGTTTTTGAGATGTTCAAGGTAGGTAGGTTGAGAAATTGGATAAATCGGAGGCAAAGTTGGTCGGAATCGAACGAAACTTGGTGAGTGTGCTCTGGAACATGGTGGGAAGCTATGGCTTAAGTCGCACTACATTTAGAGTTGAAGGCTAAACTCAACCCCGAGTTAATAAGCTTGTGTCGGCATCAAGTTTAGGTGGTAGCTCCTATGAGTCGATGGTTGGCATGGATGGATAGAGTTTGGCTAAATGAGATGTTCCATAGCAAGGTGTATGAAATTGGCTAAGTATAGGATGTGATGACGAGTTAAGGCTTATGTTGGCGATGAGTTAAGAAGCTTGAGTCGGCACCGAGTTTAGGTGGTAGCTCCTATGTGTCGGTGGTTGGCATAGATGGATAGAGCTTGGCTAGATGAGATGTTCCATGGTAAGATATAGAAAATTGGCTAAGTATAGGATGTGATGACGAGTTAAGGCTTGTGCTGGCGACGAGCTAAGGCTTGGGTTGGTGACAAGTTTAAGGCTTAGCTCGACACTGAGTTTAAGAGGAAGGTCCATTAGTAGTAGAACTTCTAAGGACCGTTTTTGAGGTTCTATAGGCCGTGCTGGAGGCGTTGGCTCATTCACATGATGATTGATGGTGATGTAATAACATGATGAAAGTTAGAGTCTTCAAATAGTAACTCGATGACGAATGGAGATAGGGTTCAAAGATAACAGTTCGATGAAGAAAGGATTCGTAGAGTGGGGAATATAGAATGGTTCCTCAAGAATAATGTCTCGATGAAGGAAGGAGTCTTTAAGTAGGGGAATGAAGAATGGTTCCTCCAAGATAATGGAAGTTAGATGGAGCAGAAGAAGGGCTCGGATACATGTACTAAGGGATCGTTGATACGCGGAGTGTTTTTTTTGTACTTAAAGAAGGGGTATCATGAGAACGCTCATGGGTAATGAAGAATGGCTCCCCCGGATAAGAAGAATGGAATCCGTGTACCCTAGACCGAAAGAATAGGTCTAGTGCTAGCTTTAGGTTAAAGTGAGTACAATGAAAACCAGGATTTCCATTAACCCCTAGCAGAAGTACGAATTAACATATATCCAGAGTACATTGAAGGATAGTGAGGATTGTTTGATGGATGTGATGATTGCTATAGTCCTTTTCCCCACAGTCTATCACTCTAGGGTTGTCATTGGAGATAGGTATTGGAGATAGGAATAACTAGACACCCGTTATCACACTTTGTTGTATTGCACATTTATGACACTTGGAGTAGCATATTTTGTTGTTATGTGCTAACTCTTCAGTTGCAGGGACATGTCAAGTATGATTTGTATACCTTTGTTCCTTACTATATCGACTTGTATAGTATTTTGAGATTCATTTACTGCTCACACCAGACAGTTGTCTGACTCAATGTTTTATGATTTGCTTCTTATTACCTCTGGTGCTCTTAAATGAGTAGACTATATAGTAGGTCTAGGTGCGACGCAGTAGCTATGCAGAGGACAAACTGGAGGGAGCTACCTCATTTTATATATGGATTTCTATGCTTATTCCACTATGCAACATGGTGGAGCCTTGGCAGTGCTTGCTTATTATTAGTATTATGAGATAGTTATATGAGTTACTTTTGTTTTATAAACTCTATCTCATGATGTATAACTTTGTGTATATGTGCTATGATATTTGGATTATTAGTTATTACTGTCTCTCATGTTTTATATCTATGATATTATATTTTATGCCATACACTGTGAGATATACTAAAGGTTTTGTGATGTTTTCATTTTGTTTTTAAACCTTGATGATCGCTCAACATGATCGGCATGGCAGTAGCGCACTATTTTATGTATATCGGGTGCCGGTGGTGTAGGGTGGTCGTCACAGAATTTACACGGAACTCGCTCTAAATATATTTAAACATAGAAATTCATATTCCAAGTCAACTAGAGCAACCTAATTTACAACCCAATAAGATTTGGAATATCTTTACAATTTTACGAACATTCTACAAATAAATACTTGGGGCTGATTTCAAATTTTCAATCAGGTTGTACATTATCCTTATTTTATTTGTACCCTAAAATCTTTAACCTTTCTTATCTAAATAGTGATCCTTATCTACTCCATAAAATATTTTGGCTTGGTTTAGCCCTTACCATCATGAAATACCTAATCTGAAACCTTTATCTTTGAAAATGTAAACTTAGAAACCCTATTACGTTAGTATTTAACATTTGAAATTAATAAAAAATTTCATCTCACAAGAAAACTTTTAAGCATATTTTCCAAAAGATTTTCCAAGTTGCAAAACAGTTTAAGGAATCAAATTCCCGAAGAAAAAAATTTAAACACCGTATTTTTTTATATCATGTATCTATTCCATTTTATTAAACATTTGAACAAAACCTTTTAGAATCATTGAACCCAACCTCTCAAAAGCATTTGAACACAATTTCCAAATCATTTTCCGCTTCATACTTTACCTCAAATTCAAAATTTTCGTAGCAAAATAATTTGTCTTCTCAAAGATTTTACCGCAAAAACTTACTTCTTAAAAGTAGGATTTTTAACCCAAAACATTCAAAAACTGAATTACTAAACCAAACTATTATTACATCAAAAATTCAAAAAGGATTGCTTAATTCCAAAAGGTAGCAAAATAATTTCCTTCTTTCAAAAACTTTCAACATTAAAGAATTTTTTTTAAAGTTGGTCTTTTAATTCAAACATTCAAAAACATCTTCTATAACTTTAAACAATGAAAAGTGGAGTAGATAATGATAACTTCCATCTTATTATTTTCCTATTCTATTCTTATTGCTTTTCTACTATATTATTTCTAATATTGACTTTAGCCATCTTTGCTTTTCTTTAGTAATATTATAAATCTATTTCAGCTGTTATTCTTGTTGACTTTAGCCATCTATGCTTTTCTTTAGTAATATTTATAAATCTATTTTAGCTATTATTCTCCGCATTTCCTTATATGAGGATGTTCCTCCTACCTACCTAATTGGCATTCTTACCCTTCTATTCTTTCTACCTTATTTAAATCAAGTATTTCCATTTATCCCCTCGTTTCAAAGAAAGAACTTCCAAATTTAAATAGGAAAAACCATCGAGTCCAACCAACACTCTATTTTACATTTATTCAAAAGCAAAGAATCCAAAATTGAAAAATCGAATAAATTTAAACTAAGAATTTTTAAACTGAAAAACACTTTTTACCAAAAACCTACTAATCGGACACTTTTGATTCAATAAAATTTTAAATTATGAGTTTCCTTGTTTTTTTTTAAAAAATAATGTCCAAATAAATCCTAGGGAAAAACCCATTCAAAACATTCCAAAGAATTTTCCAAAAACCTTTTATCAAATTATTTTTAATGGGGTTGGATTTAGAAATAGAATTTAATTGTCCCTTCCATTGAACTTTCCTTCTTTCCTACTCAATCCTTTATAATATTTTGGTTATATTCTTAAAGTGATTAATGTACGCCCTCTTATTGGAACTTGCTTCACTCCTTCTTCATATCTTTCTTCACTCCTATCATCCCTTACTTCTAGATACTTACAACAATACTACTTTATAATATTTCAATACTACCTAACTTGTTTATTCGCTATTTCCATAAATGTCGATTGTCCATAGTAAATAATTATTATTCTCACCAGACAATTTCTAATGGCATTCATTTATTCATTCCAATTTTTTCCTCTTATGCCTTTCTTATCTTTTCATAATTACCCTAATAATCTCTTTAATCGGTTCATTTATATTCTTATTAAATTCTTGTAACTTCCTATTTTTGCACATTTATTACCCTATTAACTTTTTACAACCCTTTCCGTCTACATTCCTCAAGATACGACCTCCGTTCCATGCGTAATTGGGGTAAAAGTATAAATTTAACTCTATTTTATTTATCCAGCTTATAGTCGCCTCGTCGATCCTTTCGGAGTATGGTCGCAACAACTTATGTATTCGAAATTTATAGAGTTAGGCGTATATTCAAAATAAATATATATAAATATAGTAGTGTTTTGAAAGTACTCCAAAAATAAAAAAATACGCCATTATACGTATTCATATCCCATTGGTCGAATAACCTAAGCTCTGATATCAAATGTAACAACCCACTCTGAAACAGATATAAATTCCGACCCTTAAAAGACCCATCAAAACTTAGACCCATTTCAAAGCTAGCTATTGATTGGTATAAAGAACAATACAGAGCTATTTATCCACACAATCAGAACTAAGAGTGGAAGGATAAATATAATAACATAAACAGTACCCATTTCATTTAAAATTCAAATATCATTAAAATCCATAACATAATACTAGTAACAACCGTCACATACCGTAGTACAACAATTTCAAAATATAACATTGTTTTCAATGGGTACATCAGAAAATAACATGAATAAATAAATAGATAACTGCCACAAGTTTCCTCCTTGCCTCCACCTTCAGCATCATCTTTCCTAACCTGTGTTGTAATGAGGAGGGAGCCAGTACAACATCTGTCTAGTGAGTAAAAATCTCAAGCCTTACTATTATAGTACTTGGGCAATATAATTTTAATAGTAATATGTCTTTTGTATATCATTATTCTGAGTCTTTCCAACTTTAAACCATAAGGCTGTCCCAATCCAATTCTATAGCCATTATGCTTTCAGCCCAGTAACCCATATCTATCATCAATAATGCCATACTAATGTAAGAGATAGTACCGAAATCACTTAATACCTTTTAGTGGTAACTAGACAAACTCAAACCATTTAATACTTTTATTTAAGGCAGGTCTTCGTCATTTAATACCTATACCAAGGCCGACTGCTCATTGGTACTTGTATAACTGACATTGCATCAAATCCCTTCAGCCGCTTATTACTTCATATCGTAAGCGAGCACTTTCCTGAGATATCCTCAACCGCGCCTAACCAATAACTCTGAACATTTACTACTTCCTACACAGGGATGAGGTGGGCCCTCACACAACCACTTAATACCCTCAATACCTAAAGCAGGTCCTTTGTATAATGACCCGTAGCTTACGGGAATGTCTCACATTAGTCCAAATATTCGTAGGAAATGGTAGCTTGATTAGCTGCGTATATTTACCTTTCAGAATTTGGGACTAACCTCACATCATCCGTAGCTACTTATTATAGGTGATGTCTCACATCAGCCCCAAAGTCACACTGCTGATAACCAGATTAGCTGGGTAGACTTCTATGTGCTTTTGACTGACATCGCATACCTATAACTTAGTGACAATATATAATACTCTCTACATATATTATCACATATCTCACTGCATTCAATATTTAGGCCTTACCAGAAAATGATCTTATTTCACCTCTACAGTTAATTTCTTTCCTAAATAGGGTTAAACAGTAATAGTAACCTATTAACTACGCAATTAGTACGTTATAATTAGACGTCATTTATGCTTATATATATATATATATATAAACATGCATGCACTTACTGAATTTTAAGCGTGCAGAGTTAATTGCCATATCTTCAAAATTATGCAAGTCCCATTTGCATATTAAAGAATATATCATAAATTAGATATCCAAAATAAAATCAATAGACTTTTATAAAAACCAAACCCAAACCCACTGATTTTACATTAAAACAATGGAATAAATCAATAATAGAAACTTTTTATTTACATACTTTTACACTCTATTCAACTTCTTTTTTGCGTGAAATTAGAGAAAGAGAATTTCTATTCAAATTATGGAAATAGGTGGTGCAAACTACAAATAAGAATTCGTACCTTACACATCATTTCCTAATTAAAACCCTTAATCAGATTCAAAGAAAAATATAAGAAGCGGAATAAAAGTTAATATGTTGAAATTGCAAATATTCACAAATTCCATTATTTTAATGGAAAATAATTAAGGTTCCAACCTAAGAATTAACATTTCACTTTGGGGAATTTTATGGGTTATAAAGTGATGTTTTTGTAAATCAATATTCCTCAAGACATATATCAAATCCAAAGTACACTATTCAATTATTGAAATAGAAAGACTAAGATATTTTCAATAGGTCCTTAGCTCTTCCTCCTTTTGGATTTGTCACGCCTTAAATAATCTCTTTTAGATCCACCTTTTAGATATATATAATAAGGGATATATATATATTAGATTCATAAATTGAGGGATAGGAGAAGAATATAATTAGAAATAAAATAACTAACATCTAGAATCTGTTACCTAAAACCCTAAAGAATTTTTCTAAACCTTTGAAAGAGAGAGTGACAGAGCTTTGCTAGGTTCTCCAAAATAATGTGGGAATAAATGTGAGGGGGTTACTTATTTATAGTGGTTGGAATGCACTAAAACCATTAAATTAAAGTTGGTTTAAAATAATAAAATATGAAACGTTCACTATGCAAACAAAATCCTAGCCGTCACTTGCTCTCTGGTCGAACGCCCCTACCCTATAGGTCGACGTCACGAGGTAGGCGGTCAACCAGTTCATTTATTTCAGGAAACATTTTGATATCGTTGATTTATTTATTTCATTGATTTATCACTCTTTTACCGTTAACATTAATTTTAACGATTACTTAACCTCCAAGTCTAATTTCTATTACCTTTTGAATTTCAAATTTTCGTATAAATTATTTGAATTTGAATTCTACTTAAATTATTTTGAATCCGAAAACTTCAAATGTCTATAACATTACCATTTGAGCTCCTTTCTCAACATGTTAAATGTGGAAATTGATTAGAAAATCGCCATGAACGCAACAACATAACTTTCGTGGTCAAATTCTGATTTTTGCAAAAAATTTATTCTTAGCCTTATCCTATTTAATTAATTTATCCCATTTTATTTCATTTTTATTGATTTTTATGATGTGTTATAGTCACACACTTGCTAACTACCCATCCTACAGGTCCTGCACAAAATGTCACAACAATTGTGTCATATCTTTAAAATAATGTTATTCACAATTGCAAATCTACTCGATTGTGATTCACTCCTAATCATAGTTATTTAATGTCACCTTTATTATTAAGCACACATTGTTTTAAGTTTGATCGATATGTATCAATGATTAAATAGCTAGTACACTCTATTCGCTTTCTTTCTGCCAAAAGCCGAATCGACGCCAAGAGATGCCGCTTAGGGTGCAACGTCCCCATCGACCCAGAATTATGGGAGCCCCTACATGATCTATTTGTGGCACTAAATACATCTATGGTTCTCATTGACAGTCCTCACTATCCATTAACCACATCATATTTGTCTATCCTCACTTGTTGTGCCCTTGAAGCAGTTCGCTGGACTTGTCACTGTAAGTGACTAAGGATCGTGTAATATGAAATATTAACTAAACTATTTACTTGTGTAGAATATAAATATAACAGTAAAAGTAATAAAGTAAATTACACCATAGATTTTTATACTGGCTCGAACTTTCCGTTCTACGTCCAATCCTAGACTCCTTCTAGATTTAATCGATGCCTTCAGTTAACCCCGAGGAACAGGTATTACACCGCCTGAGCAACCGAAAAACACTTCAACTACCTAGACAACAGAATAAGACTTCAACCAACCGAGGATACTACAACAAGACTTCAACAACAAATAGTAGAAATGTATTTGACTGAGTATGCTCTCGAATAGCACTGATAAGTCAATAACGTACACCCTCTATATAATCTTCTCCTTTGTGGTATATCATGTAATTTGTGCAGAAGGGAGTAATTTTGATCATAAGAAAATAATCATGTAATCGAAATAATAAAGCAATTTGGAAATGAATGCTTGAGAATTCAATAGAAAAGATAGAAAGAATTATAAGTAGAATTCTTTATTGAAACAATGAAATGAATTGCTTTATATAGAGTTTAATAGTTGCAATCATTCATGAAAAGAAATAGTGAAAAGTTATGATGCAACTCTTGATTTAATAGATGTATCTCTTTATGATGAAGAGGTACCTTTTTAGAAAACTAGCTATTATACAGATTCAGCCGGCTGAGTAGAGTGAGGTAGCCATTTGAATCGTCGATTTTAAAACCAGAAAGTTTATAGTGTATTTTAGGCAGATTTCAACCGGCTGAATTTATTAGGACAGACGGTTGAATCTTCGTATGTTTGAAAACATATGCACATACTCAGATTCAGTCAGATAAATGATCTTCTTCAGTCGGCTGAATTTTTTAATGAATAAAAGTTACCTTAGCTTAGTTGGTTAAGCACTTGCTTTCTAAACTAGTGACCCGGGTTCGAGTCTTGCTCCGTGCATTTTTGAAAACTTGATTGTAATTTAAAATATGATTTCACCAATGACCCAAGTTCGATTCTTGCTTTATATATTATTATTATTATTATTATTATTATTATTATTATTATTATTTTTTAAGAAAAAAACTTTCATTGCTTTTATAAAATGTTTCGAATGTGTATGTATATGTGTGTAGACAACTTTGAGAAGATTTTAACATCTGTATACTCTAGACATGACACTCTATGACTAATAATACTTTGTTTGTCGCCTTCGTCTTATCTCTATTGTGTATATCTCTTCTTATATCCATATATATACTTTTATCCTCTTCTGTACTATGTATCTTCTTGTTGAACTTATTTGTTTGTCTCTTTTTGATACTTATGTACCTGCAAGTTAGCTTAGAGGCTCTTTGGCATAATTGTATAGTTGTTGTCATTAAAACCAAACAATGGAGGTTCTAACCATTCCCTCCCCCCCCCCCCGTTTTGATGATGACAACCATACAATTTTTAAAAAAATATTCATTCTATATAAATAACATTTATATGTTTAAACTCCACCCTAAGTATAACATCTCCCCCTAAGTATAATATCTCCTCTATCAATATGCATATGAATTTCTCCCGCTTTGTCATTATCAAAAAGAATGAGGAAATATAATAAATTTTATAAAATATCTTGTAAATAGCAAGATAAACCTAATATTAATTATGGAGAAAATAAATTAGATTTTACCGTATTTGCTAAAGTCCATATTTCATTATAAGCACGTAATTCTATTAAATGTATGAAACATCCTTTAAAATTCCAAAAACTATCCTTTCCATTTGGTTCTCCAAGTACCTGCAATAAATAATAATTATTTTTGGTATCCACTTACTACATTAGGGTCCAGGGGTTAATCATAAGGTAAAAACCATATCAAAATATGTGTGGTTGTACCCTCTAAAATAAATAAAAATAATGAAACAATTTTATCAAATAAAAATAACTACTACTTATAAACTAGGGTAAAAAAAAGTAACATTTAAAGCATACGCTACCTAAGGTTCTTATAATTTCCTAAATTTTAGGAAACCATATCCATTTGGGTGTGGTTGAACCTTTATAAATATGCTTTCATTACAAATCACATTCTTATAATAGTTGCTAATATAAAGTTGTTTATCATGATCAGTTGTATTAGCTGGAATCCATATTCTTATATTATCAGTACTTAGCTTAGAACTTAAAAAATATTTTATATCATTTCTAAAAAAGTATTATTCTGACTGTAAGTGGTTTTAGGACTATCATTGTTACTAGTACCAACACTAAAATTAGAATATATGAATACATATCTTGTACTGTATTTACTTTTAGCTTGTTTATAGCCTAAACCGCTTTTATCATTGTGAGCTTTTGAATTTATAACCAAGGAAGATAAGATATCTCTACCTTAAAGTTTACGTTTTTTTCATTTAATTTATCAAAATTTGCTTTAGAATCATAAAATTCTTTTTGCAAAATATTACTATTATCTTTTAAAATATTACATTTTTTAGATAATTCTGAGTTCATTTCGATTAAGTTTCATTCTCTTTTTCAAGAGACAAAATTAAAGAGCTAGAATTATTTAAAGAATTTTCCAAAAATATATTTTTAGTTTGCAAAACATCGATTTTCTTCAAAAGATCATTGTTCTTAATTCTAATTGCTCATTTTCTTTTTGTAGGAAATTCTTTTGTAAAATAAGTTCTTCTATTGTATTTTCAGAAAACTTAGTTTATTTTACCAAAAGTTTATTTTCTTCTTTTAAATTGGAAATTTCTTGCTCCCAATTTTTTAACTTAGCCAATGCAATTCTATTAACTTTATTCAAAGTTTTACAATCTTTTAATAATTCATCATGTGCTAACAAAAGACCTTTATACAAAGAATCTAAGCATACCGATTGTGATCTGAGTTTAGCCATGAAGCATTTGGTTGTTTGCTCCTTTGATTCTTCATTTTTGCTCTTCATCTTTCTATTGCCTTCACTAGATCTCTTTATGGCTATTTATTCTAGGATGTTGTTACGATCTCTGAAACCCAATCTCTGATGCCAAATGAAAGTGACTAAGGATCATGTATTATGAAATATTAACTAACTATTTACTTGTGCGGAATATAAATATAAAAGTAACAGTAATAAAGTAAATGACAATATAGATTTTTATACTAGTTCGAACTTCCCCTTCTTTGTCCAGTCCTAGACTCCTTCTGGATTTAATCGATACCCTCACTTAACCCGGAGGAACAGGCACCGCCTGAGCAACCGAACAGGACTTCAACTGCCTAGACAACCGAATAGGACATCAACCACTTGAGGATACTACAACTGGACTTAAACAACAAATAGTAGAAATGTATTTGACCGAGTATGCTCTTGAATAGCACTGATAAGTCAATAATGTACACCCTTCCTATAATCTTCTCCTTTGTGGTATATCATGTAATTTGTACAGAAGGAAGTAATTTTGATCATAAGAAAATAATTGTGCAATCGAAACAATAAAGCAATTTGGAAATGAATGCTTGAGAATTCAGTAGAAAAGATAGAAAGAATTATAAGCAAAATTCATTATTGAAACAATGAAATGAATTGCTTTATATAAAGTTTAATAGTTGCAATCATTCATGAAAAGAAACAGTGAAAAGTTATGACTGCAACTCTTGATTTAAGAGATGTATCTCTTCATGATGAAGAGGTACCCTTTTAGAAAACTAGCCGTTATACAGATTCAGCCGGCTAAATAGAGTGAGGCAGCCATCTGAATCGTCGATTTTAAAACCAGAAAGTTTATAGTGTATATTAGGCGGATTTCAGTCGGCTAAATTTATTAGGTCAAACGGTTGAATCTTCGTATGTTTGAAAACATGTGCACATACATAGATTCAGTCGGCTAAATGATCTTATTCAGTCGGCTAAATTCTGTTGATGAATAAAAGTTGCTTTAGCTCAGTTGGTTAAAGCACTTGCTTTATAAACTACTGACCTTGGTTTGAGTCTTGCTCCATGCATTTTCGAAAACTCGATGTTCATTTAAAGTATGATTTCACCAATGACCCAAGTTCAAGTCTTGCATCATATATTATTATTATTATTATTATTATTATTATTATTATTATATTTTATTTTAAAAAAACTTTCATTACTTTTATAAAATGTTTTGAATGTGTATGTATATGTGTGTATACCACTTTGAGAAGATTTTAACATCTGTATACTCTAGACATGACACTCTATAACTAATAATACTTTGTTTGTCACCTTCATCTTGTCTCTATAGTGTATATCTCTTCTTGTATTTCCATACACACACACACACACTTTTATCCTCTTTTGTACTATGTATCTTCATGTTGAACTTATTTGTTTGTCTCCTTTTGATACATAAGTACATGCAAGTTAGCTTAAAAGTTCTTTGGCATAATTGTATATTCTTGTCATTAAAATCCAACAATATAGGTTCTAACAGTCACAATAGGACCAAATTTCCATGACTCAGGGTGCTAATCGATAGTCCGTCTATTTAGGATTGATATCTAGCTCATTTTGCATCTCACGTCGCTTCGATCGAATTTTATTTATTCATTCTACATGTTGATGTGTTCAATGGTAACCCACTTAATCTTCGTTTAAACCGGTGTCACTAAAGGATTTACTTAGCATAATTCACACTCAAAATTGATTTCAAGGGGATATTATAAACTCTTATTTCTTAAAATTTCTTTCATTTTTTATTCCAAAATCATAACAGATTCGAAAGAGGTTTGCTTTATAAGATTCTAAATTTACTAAAGCCTTTATCTTAAAGCCTCATATTTAATTACAACTTCAACCCTGCTAAACTTCTTTGAAAATAATTCATATACTTGAAAAATTCTTCTTAAACCCTTTAAAGCATCTATAAAGAGTTTCTAAATCAAGAATTTCTTTAAACATTAAATTTATAATATATTTTTTCAAATATGAGTCTTGATTTCAAACCATTTCCAAACCCAAATACTTGATTTCGAAACAAATATTTAGTTTCCACATTCACTTCAAAATCCATTAAACCTCCTTTTAATAATAATTTAACAATGTGAAATTGCTCTTCCATATTTAAAAATAACATTAATAACATTTATCACATTGGGGATTTATCATAATATCAAATTTAAACTTTATTTCTTTTCAAAATAATCTCTATTAATAATATTTTCAAAACATTAAATCGCATTCAAAATTATTTCCCTAAAATATTATTTTTCCAAACTTCTCATTATTCAAATACAATGAAAATAATCTCATCGTTTTAGAAAATAAAGTTTTAAATCCCCTTTATAAAAGAAAATTCCTTTAAATAATTTTTCTAATCATAAGAAAATAAATATCTATTTATAGTTTCACTTATAAATTTATTTCACTTCTCTTTGTTGTGAACCAAACAACTTGATATCTTTAAAGTTAATTTATATAAAATATAGCTTTAAACATAAAACTATATTTCTATTTATAAATTAATGTTAACATCTCAATTTCCAATGGTAATCTATATTTTATAGATTTGAAATATTTACTTTAAATAAATTTCCTTTTCTCTTAATTCTCCAATCTTCTAATTTAAATTTACAAAAATGCATTCCTTTAACTTTTCCCTTATTTAGAAGAGAATATTTATGTAATTAGATTCTAAAATCTTCTCTTTTAAAATAATATATGTACTTTAAAAAATTTATAAAATATTTCCAAATCATTTAAATCGATTTCCCTTGTTAATCAATTCTGAAACAAATTTCGGTCTAATTCATACCATATAATAACTTGTATATAGATATAAAAGTACTAATGCTAATAAACAACCAAAATTCATCCCAACAACAACTAAACAATGGAATGGATCAAAATTTTCAACCAATTTAATGCATACTAATCAACATTCATCACCACAACAATCACACAAGGACATGCAAAGAGAAACTTATTCTAAAACATAAATGTGAGTTAAGAAATAACTCACCAAACCAATGCAATCAATGATAAATTCAATCTCATCACTTCAACCCATTGTCCATCACCTCAACATTAGGATTGCTAGCTCCAAAATCCACTTTAGCCCCCATTTCCATTATTAGAGAAGATCGATGCCTCAAACTGATGCTAATATCAACCTATTCTCCACCACATAAAGCTTGCATGTGCACTTCAATGCCATCGCATTCTTCGTCGCTTGTGCACACATGCGCTACCTATGTCTTGCCGTGCACAGTCAAACTCCCCTATCTCACCAAGCTCCTACAGTTGGTGACATGCTCGCATCCCCACCTATCACACATCATCTCAACCATGCTGCCATCCCCATGACATCTACTTCTTTGCCATCGTACGCCGCTAGCCAACAGATGTCACGTCTCTCTTCCCCAATGTCAGCTCTGCATGAATGCATGCCACTCCCCTCCAACACTGTTTTGAATTTCTCCATTGTCAGGCCTTCAACTCTAGCCTACGCATGAGCTCTTTTTTTCATGTTTGATTTTGAGGCTTAAGGAATTTAAGGGGAAAAGGTGTTTTAGGCTTTGCTTTAAAAAAGTTGTAAGGGAGATATATGAAGTATATTAGTTAAACTTTTCTCTTCTCCCATTATTCCTATTTTGCCCTTTATTTCATTTATAAATTTTCATTTCAAAACTTTAATTTATATCTAAACTCTTCTTGGTTTGCATACAAATATATTTTAGCGTTTTATCAAATTTGAAATAAACTCTTATTCAATCAAAAATTGATTTATATTATACTCTAAAAAAATATTTTGGCAAATTTTACGAAATATTTAAATTCAACAATTATTCATATTCATTGATTTTTGATTATATTAATCTCGAGTTTAACTTCATTTTTGATAATTTGAATCAAATAAAAATTGTTTACACTTTAAAAATATATTATATAATATTTTAATCAAGTTTAATATATATTTTTCGAAAGGAATTTATTAATTAATTCAATTTACTAAAAAAATGTTTTATTAAATAGACTTAAATTAAGTAAAAAATTAGTTCCAAAAATAATAATAATCAAAAATCAAATTTGAACATTTTAATTTTAATTAATTTTTTTTACTATTATGACATAGAAAGCATGGTTGTTATAATTCCTTTCATAAAATTAGTAATTGACCACTCTCAAATTGGATGCCATTGTCGGAGATGATCTTCTTGGAGAGTCCAAAATGGCATACGATGCTTTTAGTGGTGACATTGTGGACTTTAGGCATTATGACCCCAGTGAGGGGTTTAGCTTCACCCATTTAATGATGTAGTCAATGATGACTATGGCATGAATATATCCTCCCTTCATGTTTGGAAGTTTTTCTATGAAGTCGATTATTATGCATCAAATGGCCTAGGGATGTCATAGGAGTTAAGAAGTTGGGGGAGGACCTTGGTATCATAGTGAAATACCAGCAGGGATTACATTTCTTGACATAATCCATGAAGTCTTTAATAATTGTCGGCCAGTAATACCCTTGCCGAGAAGCCTTCTTGGATAGGCTTTGCTCCTCACCATGGTCTCCATAGAAGCCCTGGTGTAGCTCTTTGAGAACTTGATCGGCTTCCCCCTAGGTGATGCAGCACTGGAAAGGGGAGGAGTAGCTACCCTGGTAGAGTTAGTTATCCATCAATGTATAGTAGGATGCCTAGTAGAGGATATTTCTGGCTTCCTTCCATTCGCCGATAGTTTCCTGCTCACCAAATACTTCAAGATCAGAGTTATCTAACTATTTTGTTGCTCGTCGTTGATTTTTCATGGTAGTTACCCCTTGTTCGAAACACGGGGTGGACTAGACATCCAACTGGACCTAGAGGTTGGTTTCCTCCAAGTTGCTTGCTATCTTGGCTAGGAGATGGTTTTGGTATTCTTTTCTTAAGGTATTTTCTCTACTTGAAGTCAAAGAAGGTGCCGATGATCTTCTTGGCTTCAACAACATATAGAGCTAAGAGTTTTTCCCTTCACTTAGAAACGATCATCTATTACATTGAAGATTGACGAGTAATCACTATATAACTAGTTCACTTTAATTTTGAGTTTGTTTTCCATCTAAAAACTGAGCGAATGGATACATACTTAGCTTCACTATTGGTTTCACTGAAGTTTACCCTTAGGACAAAGTAGATGTCCTTCCTATCAGGAGAGATGAGGACCATGGCAACCCCCTTCTTTTTCATTGAATTCCCTATCAATATATAGTTGTCATGAGCATTAATTAGTAACTGTCCCTTTATTGCGGTTGTTTGGGCTAGAGCATCATGTAATAAAACTAGCCAGGCTTGGCCTTTATGGAGTTGTGAGGATGGAGGTGATGTGATGTTGACCTAATTCCACTGCCCATTTTGAGAGCAAACCTGCTGTATCAAATTGACTCTACACTTGCTTTAATGGTTGGTTGGTGAGAACCTTAACGGAGTAGGCCTAAAAATAAGGGTAAACTTTATCGCCATCCATGAGAAAATATAAAACCAGCTTTTCTAAACTTGAGTACTTTTTTTGGACCAGATAATCTTTTTCTGAAATAGTATATTGCTCGCTGGACCCACTCTTTGTCTCGTATCAGGGTAGCGTTGATCATGTGGTTAGTGACTATGAGTAAACTAAAAGATCTTGTCTAAGGATTTGGAGGGAACAAGAGGCATTGCTAGATGATGCTTTTGCTCTTCAAATGCCTTTGTGCACTCGTTGGCCCATGCAAATGAATTTACTTCTTTACGAGGTCATGATATAAGACCACTTGTTAGTGGCTCAGGATATGAAGTGGTTAAGTGTAGCAACGATCCAATTTAGGATTTGCACTTGTTTGATGGTGTGGGGTATATACATATCTTGTAGAGCTTGAATCTTGTCGTGATTTGCTTTAATTTCTTTAGTACTTACCACATAGCCCAAAAACTTGTCGAAGTGATACACAAAGGAGCACTTCTTTGGATTTAGCTTCATATTATACTTGTTAAGGGTACTGAAGGTTACGGCCAAATTCTATAGGTGCTCGCTTGCATTTTCATACTTGACCAGCATATCATCGACATAAACCTCTATTGATCTTCTAATTTTATCTGTAAAGATCTTTTTGAATAGCCTTTGATTGTTTGTCGATGCATTTTAGAGACCAAAATTTATTTCTCTATAATAGTAGAGTCTTGCATTGGTAATGAATGATATGTTCTCCTGATCAAGACCATGCATAACAATCTGATTATGCCTAGAGTAGGCGTATATAAATATTAGCAATTTGTGTCCACTGGTTGCATCCATGAGCTAGTCAATCCGAGGTAGAGGGAAGATATATTTTGGATAAGCCTTATTGCAATAGGAGAAATCAATGCATGTTCTCTAAGCCCTACTGGTAGTCTAAACTAGCACAGAGTTGGCCACCCATGTTGTGTATTCAGTTTCTCGAATGCACCCATTGTTAAGAAGCATCTCTTCATCTTCCTTTAATACTTTCTATCTCTATGGGTTGATCTATCTTCTTTTTTGGTAGATGGGGAGAGCTTTGGAGTCGATATTAAGGGCATGGCATATGATGTAAGGATTTATATCAACCATATTTGTGTGTCCTAATGCGAACACATCCGTGCATTGTTTGAGGAAAACTATTAGCTCCGCTCTGACCTTTGGGTCTAGTTCCATACCAATTAGAATGACCTTGTTGGAGTCATCATCCTCTATTATGATAGCTTTGATTGGTTTAGCTAGAACCCTTTCTGGGCCGATGTCCCCTATGCGGGGGTCATAATTGTCATTCCCGTACTATGTTCTATGTATCGCACTTATCCAAGACATTGTTCATATGTTTGATGAGTCCTCAGCTAGGATAGATGTATGTGCACAAGAAAGATTTGGATTTCCCTGGCTCTCACGGATGAGTCTGTTAGCATTGAGAGCGAGGAGGTCGTCATGTTACTTATTCTCGCTTGCCAGCCTTAGTGGGCTTCTTCATTCTATGTGGCAATAAGTTCTTAGGTCTTATTTGGGTTTGCCAAGAACATGGATCTTTAATATCTCTACCCTTGCATGAAAAATATTATTCTGTGGCTTTTGTATTCTCTCAAGCGTGGACTCATCGTGGTATGGGGATTCGTTTGCTATTGGTAGAATGAAAGTTACATCATGAACAACAACTTCAAGGGATTTGTGTACTCTCTTAGATGTTTCCCCATAGTTGATGGCACCGGCACAAGTAAGAGCTTTATATAGCTTTAATGATATCTAAGGGGTAGACGAGGAACAAGGTTCATCCCCGACATAGGCAAGAGCGGTAGAGTGGTCCAATACCCTCTTGGGTTGACTGTTAATGAAGGCAGTTGCCTCTTATTAGAGCATGGGAACTCCTTTCTTAGCTTGTTATTGGGAGATGTTGTAGCAGTCCCTAGCAGCTGTTGATTACAGCGGATACACATTGATATGCTACTTATAAGAATGTTATAGGCAGATGGAAAATCCACTATTACCAAATTTACATGTATCTAGGTGGTGCAGGGTTCCTCATCAAAAGTGACCACATGTGAGGTCAAACCTAGAGGGACAGTCCCGACCCCATCGAAGTTGTAGATGGGTAAACCACAAGGACTAAGGCTGGATATTAGGAGTTTCATTTAGTCAAATATAATCTCGAAAATGACATCAACCATGTTCGTCAATAAATACCCGGTGCACATTGGCACGGGCAATGTTGATTGAGATGACAATGGGTTATGGTGAGGGTAGTCGACATCTCTCTTACCTTCAGTTGAGAAGGTGATGTTCAACTCAGCTTCCTCCTTTGTCAAAGCTTTAAAGGCATAGAGCTCTATTGAATATATCTAATTTGCTAGAGCAAGCTCCCTTCTATACGAGCTTGGTTTCATCTACTACTCCCGGCCATGTGCGTCCTGCCTTGGATTGATAGGATTTTAGTGTTGATCATAGCCACATTGCTTCCATCTGCCCATTGAAGTGGTACGGGAATGTTTTGACGTTCATTTATTTGCTCAACCTATTATCCTACATATTGCATAAGTACACATTTGTAGATTAACTTCTTAATCTCTACCTTTAGGCGGTATCACTCATTGGTAGAATGATTGTTAAATCGATGGAATTCACAATATTTCTCATTGCCATGGGGCTCCTCCTTTCAGCATGAACAGAATGGGGTGGGCCTTTGGTAAGGGGCATGATCCCTAGTGGCGAGAAAGATGGTTTCCATGTCATGATTAAATAAGGCATGGTTAGCATACCTGGGTTTGAATGGGGAGTCATCTCCCAATGGAACCGGGCTGGTTTGCAGCATGTGAAATTGATGGATTACAAAAAATATTCCATATTTGGATCATAATGGGTATATGAAGTCTAATAAGTTTCACTAGATCGAATCTAGTACTAAATAAAATCATATTTTATTTAATATTATTTAATATTTATTAATAAACATGACTAAATGTTTTATTTGAATGTATCATATGTACATTTAAAGATATAATAACATAACATAGTGCAATATAAACATATGTATAACTATATATATAAATATAGATATTGGGATTTATATCTATGGTATATACATATATGTTATACTTACATATGCATATGACAATTTCATATGAATATCAGGAATATAAATGCCTAAATATATACATATGTTTAATATACTATAATATGTGTATGATTTGTATAGAGACGTTTATAGTAATATGTATATATATATATATTGTTATCCGACATTTTGACCCAACTATATTTGAACTGATTGGACAAGTTAAATTCGAATGTCGTCAAGGTCAGTTATTCCAGGGTGACAATTATGGAGTCCATAAGTCAAGTACATATGGTAATACGAAGCCGTGATCGAACGAAATTGAGAGATATGCAATGCAAAATGTTCGAAGTACGGAGTATGGTTCAACATATTGGAGGGATCAGCAAAAATCAACTTCCAAAATAGGGATTGGTATGTTTCAGGAAGTTGATGTAGTTCAATAGAAAACAATTAATATCTCAAGATTCACAAGTCCAATGCATATGAAATTTTGGGAGCAAGATGTAGGGACCCTAGGGATCCTACCCTAGGGATCGCACCTAAAAGGATGGAGTTAGAGGGAACAGCCTTCTTCCCTCAATAGGGATCGACTGAAATCGGCAAGTAATTTATATTCAAGCAAGGATCAAGAAATAACTCGGGTTCTACTAATCCAATTGGCATGAAACTTGGAGGCTAAGCATATTTCAACACGAGGAAGCTAACACCCCCAAAATCCTCTAAGATAGTGATCAGTACCAATCCCTCTTGTGGGTCCATATTGTTCTAAAGTTTCTTCTACTGAGTTTTCAAGGAGATATTTGGCCATCTTTGTCTATAAATACATGTTTGATTGTTCATTTTTGGAACCTTTACACTGTTAGTTGCTTTGTACTCTATAGTAACTAAGGATTTTCATATGATCCCTATTGTATTCAATTTACAAAGTGATTAATAAAGCAATCTGTTTAAAGTGGACGTAGGCACACAACGCTGAACCACTATTAATTGTTGTGCCCGTGGTATTGCTTAGATCTGCTGCTATTTCTTAGTTATTATCCTCTATTTTCATTTTATATTCTTCATTTATTTCTCTTAAAAACTTCTATTGGGTGTGTGAAAATTTTTTATGCAAACATTTTGGTACTTTCACTAAGAGCCTTGATTCTCAGCTTGTTAGGATCCCTTTATTGCTATTGGATTGCACAAATCCCCCGAAGGAAATCCATAGTTATCTTCAAGAAGCTTGCTTGTTCTATTCAGATTTGCAAAAGTCTAAGAAAAGCTATCAACAATGGTTAGGAAAACCATATCTACTTCTCAAAATGCAGAAGGAAACGAAAGTGCAAGCATCCAGCAAGGAGTCCCGAGCAGTCAACCAATAGATGTGAATCTGGATTTTGGACTTTGACTGGATTGGCATCGAAGAGTTCTAGTTCATCGGATGAGTATCACAAACATAGGCATCACAAAATTGATGAATATCACGCAGAAATTTCAGGGCATCAACAGGCAAACCAGCCTGGTCTGCCCAGAACGATCGGTGCCGATCCCTCTATAGGGATCGGTACCGATCCCTCCTCCAGAGGAGGAAATTTTCCTCTCCATGCTGGGATCCAAGCTGGAGCTACTGCGACTGAATTGGATACTGGAGTTCAGTTGAATGTTGACCAATTGCTTCCCTAGAATGACAATGAAGTGAAATTACATGATCTACATCGAGAGGAAGTTGAACTAAGAAGGCATGGAATGGCCCGTAGACCATTCACGTGAGGTGGAACATGACCACCGCTTGGCACCAACTATCCATACACCAAACTTGTCTTCTATGATTAGGCAGTTAGTGAGAGAGAGAGCAAAGGCGTGACCAATGACGACTGGGGAATCTCAAGAAGCCATACCCCGTTCACTGATAATATCCTGCATGCAGAGTATACACGAAGGTTCAACATGCCATCGATGCCTGCCTACGAGAGAAAAACCGACCCCAGGCAGCACATTACGAGATATGAATGGCTAATGGATTCCGAATGAGTAAATGATGCTACCAAGTGTAGATGTTTTCCTACTACTCTCTCTGGAATAGCAACTATGCAGTTTACGAGATTACCACCACGATCGATCTCCAGATTTGATGATTTGAAAACAAGGTTTGTGAAGCAGTTCCATATGCACACAACTCTCCCCAAAGATGTAATGTCCCTATCCAACGTGATCTGGGCTCAGGGAGAATCGCTGAAAGAATAGTTGGAGAGATTCCATACAATTATCACAGAAATCAGTAATCCGAATGACCATGCAATATTGATGGCGTAACAAGAGGGATTGATCCAGAATTTGATTTTGGCGATTGGTTAGCTGGAAAGCCACCCGTAATATTGAAACTCTTCTATCCAAAGACAACTCAATATTTGAGGAAAGAGGAAGCCAGATCTTGTATGAAGATGAATGTCGTGGTATTAAGTAGAGAGGGAGTACAAAGTAACATTGCAATGAAGCAGTCTGGTGATAGTTCTGGAAAAGTTCAAGTGAATGTCCAGAACAAACCGAATCAGCAAAAGAAAGGCGGAGACAGGAGCCGAGAACGAAAGAGGGATTCTGGAAGAGGAAAGCTTAGAATTCTGATGTACGATACCTACACACCACTGAATACACCCCTAGAGAATGTCTATTTTCCTACCTGCAATACCATGCAGTATAGAAAGCCATCTCCGAAAGAATCCATGGAGAAGCAGAAACAAACTGGGAAGTATTGTCGGTTTCATGAGTGTTATGGTCATAACACAAATGAATGTAGGTATCTCCAGGATATTATCGAAAAACTGATTCGAGAAAGAAAGTTACAGTAGTTTGTAAAAACCCCGCAGGATGGCGGGCAGGGTACATCCGACCCCAATCGAGGACAAGCATAGCACACGGCTGAGGAGCCTACGTGGAATGGTGAAAGATTGGTAATCAATACAATAGTCGGAGGACTGCATCCAGCTGATAAGAGTTGGCATAAGATGGAGCACAACGCTAGCACGATCAAGCATGTGAACTTTGAATTCTATTCTAGTACAGAAGATGAAGCTCCGGCAAAGCAGCAACGTACAATGACAGATGATATTGTATTTAGAAACAGAGATGCAGACAAAGTGGAGGCTCTGACGATCGACCCAATGGTCATTTCGGCCATGATCGGCCCCGCTTTAGTGAGAAGGATATTCGTTGATTGTGGAAGTTCTATAAATATAATTTTCAAAAAGCTTATAATCAGATGAGGATGGAAGCCAAGGACTTGAAACCATCTAAAGCCCGCATTTAAGGCTTTAATGGTGCTGCAACTGAAGCTGTTGGTTATTTTGAATTGCCATGGAGTTGGGAGAAGTTGACCGTAGGAGAGTGCATATTTTTCCATTTGTTGTTTTGGATGTTGACTCTAAATGCAGCACTTTTCTGGGCCGACTGGCCCTAGCTAAGTTCCAGGCAGCTCTTGCCCTTCGGTGTTTGACTTTAAAGTTCCCGACAGATAATGGTGTTGGAGTTGTTCATGGTGATCAGGCAACTGGACATGCCTGTTATGTAGCTGAATTGAGAGATCTCAACAAAAGGAGAAAGGTAAGGGTGTGTGCAAGATTGTCTACATCCAAGCCACTGAAGATTGAAAACCAACGCCCAAGCCTTAGCTCGGGCACCACAATCAATTCTATAGTAACATAGATCCAAGAGACGATGAGGACGAGCCCAAAGTGACCAAGGCTACACCAGTTGAGCTAACGATTGACATCACGGTCAGCCACGACAACCCGTCATGGGTCCTAAAGATCGGATCATAGCTCAACCCCCAATGATGAAAGAACTTGTTGGATTTCTCTGAGCGAATCTTGATGTGTTCACTTGGACTCACTCTAACATATGTGGGATCTTGCCTGCCATTGCGAGCCATGCATTGAATATCGACCCGAGGCATGTCCTCGTGAAACAAAAAAGGCGTGGCATGGGTCCGGAGAGATCTGCCACTCTTAAAGAGAAAGTGGATAGGATCAAAGACAATAGACTTATTCACGACGCCCACTACCCTAAGTGGGTATCTAATCCTGTACATGTGAGAAAGGCATATGGGTGATGGTGTACATGCGTTGATTACTCAGACTTGAACAAGGCATGCCCGAAAGATAGCTTTCCCCTTCAAAGAATCGACCAGTTGGTAGACACAACCGTGGGACACAAATTGCTATTTTTTATCGATGCGTACTCAGGATATAACCAAATTCCGATGCACATTCTCGATCAAGAGCGCAACAGCTTCATTATTGATGTTGGATTATATTGCTATACGGTAATGCCATTTGAATTAAAGAATGCAAGAGCAACCTACTGACGCTTGGTCAACAGAATGTTTAAAGATCAGATCGGAAAGACGATGGAGGTATATCTAGATGATATGCTTGTGAAGTCACGATGGTCTAGCGACCACATCAGAGACTTGGCAGAAATGTTTGATATCCTCCGATACTACAAAATGAAGATTAATTCTTTAAAGTGTTCTTTCGGCGTTGCATCAGGAAAGTTCTTGGGTTTCATTGTCAATGCCCACGAAATCGAAGCTAATCCCATGAAGATCCCTGCTATTCAAAATATCCAAGCACCAAAGGTTATCAAACAAGTATAGAGCCTGAATAGGAAGGTTGCCACCCTAAGCTGATTTATTTCTAGAGCTACCGATAAATGCATTCCTTTCTTTGACTTAATTAGAAGAGGAAAAAGGAATTTTTAATGGACCCAAGATTGTAAAGATGCATTTCATGGTGAATCACTTAGAGAGGCCTCCCATTTTGTCAAAGCCGGTAGATCATGAAGGCTTGTATATCAACTTGGCCGTGTCGGTACACGCTATAAGTGCCATATTGCTTCGTGAAGAGAATCAAATCCAGAGATCGGTCTATTATGTTAGCAAGCATTTAACAGAAGCTGAAAGGAACTATCGGAAGATAGAGAAACTGTCATACTGCTTGTTGATTGCTTTGCGAAAGCTCTACCCCTACTTTCAGGCACCCCCTATCAATGTTTACACTGACCAGCCATTACGACAGGTCCTGCAGCGACTTCAGACATCTAGAAGGTTACTCAAGTGGAACATCGAACTAAGCCAATTTGACATCACTTATCTTCCTCGGAGGGCTATCCATGGTCAAGCACTGGCGGATTTTATAGCATAATTTACTGCACAAGATTATTTTCCAAAGAGCAGTGAAACCCCTACCATACGGTGGAAGTTATATACGGATGGAGTATCCAATGATCATTGTTCAGGAGCTGGAATGCTTGTTACTCCTGAAGATCGATCAATTTGCTATTCTTTAAAGCTTTATTTCCCTACAACAAATAATGAAGTTGAGTATGAAGCTCTGATTGCTGGACTTAAACTCGCTAGAGAACTGGGGATAAAATCTCTAGAAATCTTTTATGACTCATAATTGGTAGTAAAAATTCAAGGGAGATTACCAAGCTAAAGGACAATGACTTGCTCCATAACTTACCCAAGTCTAGGAGCTATTGATTGAATTTGAGTACTATGATATTACGTGCATTCCTTAGCATCAAAACAAAGAGGTCGCTTCATTGGCAAAGTTTGCTAGCACCGAGGATGCACAACAAATGGGCTTGGTTTCAGTCAAAGTATTAAACGCTCCGAGCATAAACCCGATGGAAATCGACCGGGTACTAGAGAGGGAACTTGAGAAGGAGTCGTGGATGACTTCGATTAAAGACTATTTGCTACAGGGAGTTCTCCCCGAACGAAGGAATGAAAAACGACAAGTCTTTCATAAAGCTTCACTTTATATCATGCAGGAAGGAATTATGTATAGAAAAGGCTTTTTCATCCCCCTACTCCGTTCATCGCTCAAAATGAAATAAAATAGGTCCTAAAGGAAATTCATGAAGGGGAATGTGGCGATCACATTGGGGGGAAAACCTTAGCAAAGAAAGTACTCTATTACGGGTACTATTGGCCGACTGTCAATCGAGATGCTGCTAATTATGTAAGGCGATATGACAAGCGCCAGATGTATGCAAAAGTTCCGAGAACTTCACCGATGGAAATCACACAAATGGTCAGTCCATGCTCGTTTACTATATGGGGCATAAATATTATCGGTTCCTTGCCGATCTCTAAAGGTGGTGCGAAGTACGCCATCATCATAGTTAATTACTTCACCAAATGGGTCAAAGCGGAACCGTTGGCCATAATTATAACAAAGAAAGCAATCAATTTCATCATTTGGAATATCATCTGTGGTTTTGGACTTCCACGAACTATTGTAACAGATAATGGGACTCAATTCGACAATGCTGAATTCAAAGACTTCTACCGTCAATGTCATATTGAAAAGAGATTTGCGGCAGTCGCTCACCCTCAAGCCAATGGACAAGTTGAATCTGTGAACAAAATCATAAATTCCATTCTGAAAAAGCATTTGGAAAAGGCTAAAGGCAAGTGGGTGGATGAACTCCCAACAACACTATGGGCATATAGGATCACTCACAAGTCTGCGATTGGCCATACTCCATTTGCCCTTGCTTATGGTTCCAAAGTCGTTATTCCTGTTGAGCTCAGTTCCTTCTCATCTAGTGATCTACTATGATCCCAGAACAAATAAAAATCTCCTCTTGGAATCTCTATACTTTGTAGATGAGAAGCACGAAGAAGCTGATTTGAGGGCAGTTGTGCAACGACACTAAGTCGCCCAGTACTATAACACTAAAGTCCGACCTAGAACCTTTGAAATCAGAGATCTCATCTTGAAACAGGTTTTTTCTATCCCATAGCATATGAATCCTACTTAGGAAGGACTATATGTCATTGAACATAGGGTTGGAGTGGGAACTTCCAAGCTAGCGACCGTTGATGACATCACACTCCCAAGGGCATGGAATAGCGAGCATTTACGATGATATTTCACTTAGTTTATTTCTTTTTATTCACTTTTATTTAATCTTGGGATTTACTTTAGCATTTGATTTTCAAAGATATGTAATAAGGCAAATTATGTCATTTCTTTCCATTTGGCAAATAAAGTTTTGAATTTCCTTCATGTCTGTGTTTGTTGTAGCCAAGGTTTTAAATCTCCCCGAGATCAGCCGAGATGAAAATCCGAGATATTAGCCAAAATCCGAGATTTGGCAGCTTGGTTAGTTAGAAGTCTTTTAAATATCGCCCGAGATAGCCGAGATATTTGCCCGAGATATTGGCCAAAATCCGAGATTTGAAACCTTGGTTGTAGCATTACGTATTAGTTACCTATACCGGACTAACTAGTATTGACATGTCCGAGCAGGTTACTAGAGTTTGGAGCTAGCTGATTACATAAGTTCATGGCTAAACAAAACAAAATGAGAATGGTCCGACCGTTCGTTTGACGATTCGTGCTCAACACCGGATGGATGGAATGCCTAACGAGGGATGGATGTGATTCGACCATCCAATGACCTGCTTAACCCTATCAAATGATGGGACAAATATGAATCAAAAGTGATCGTGACATGGCCGATCGCTCGCTTAGTTAAATCCCAAACTTGGGGGCAAACCAATCAATTAAGGAAAGTACGATCGAACTATTTTCCAAAATAAATCTAAGTCCCCAGAGTGTGGACTGGAGTATAAACATAAGTCGGGAGTGATTCGACCACCCGCTAACTAACTCTTATCCCTAAAGTGCGGATATGAGTATAAACAAATAGATGAATGCAGTTCGACCACTCATTATTCCATAAATTTCGGCCTGAAATAGACAGGAGGAGTATAAACTCGCTAAGGATGGAGTTCGACCATCCACCGTCTAACTCCGCTCACCCTAGACTAGAGGCAGGAGTATAATCATTCGAACCACTGAATTCAACAGCATAACATTAGGGCTTGAACCCCGTGTTTGGTATGACTCAAGACCATGACCACATGAAGGCCTTGAGATAGAATTAATAGATTATCATCCAAATCAAAGAGCAATGAATTACAAGTACGTTGAATGGAAATTAATAGCTCAACTACTTAAATAAAAAATTCACATAAGAGTTTGACAGAAAACAAAGAACTTTTATTTACATAATAAACTGCAAAAATTGTGATACAAGTTTATTCAGAAACGGAGGCCGCACCCGCACAATCATGGCCAACAAAAGAGAAAGACAACTATGCAAACTATATACGAACTAAGCTAGAGTAATGACTATTTCTTCTGCCATTTCTCCTTTTTGGATTTCTTAGGAGTGCCACTACTCGAACTTCTGCATATCCTTTTCCATGATCCTTCGCGGCCCTTGGCAGGAGAGCTTTCAGAGGTTGGAGGGAGTTCTTGGGGAACCAACACGCCAGGTAGGATGACTTGTAATGGAATGAGATTTGGGTCGTCAATGTCTGCATCGATGGGTTCAGCTTTCTTCTTTAACAACTCCTCTCTCGAAGAGTTCTTTTAAGTTAAGTTCATCCGTATGTTCGGTGGTACCAGTAATCATAACATCATTTGACTCATCAGGCAACGACGGGTCTTCATCTTTATCATCATCAAGTGCTCTGATAACTTGAGCATCGGGTCCTAGAGCGTCGGTGGCCACCGAAATCTCAATAGATGTCGATTGTTGCTCTATGGCAAACCACTTTTTGGAGTTTGGCTAGGACCCGGAAGACCTATAGATTCATGGAAACAAGAAGATAAGCCCATGACTATTTGGAATGAAGAATGAAATCTCTCGAAAAGTGGAGAGTAAAGCGGAATATCTGCATTCGATTGAGTCTCAGTTGTCGCTGAAGTTCTCCCTTCAAGAATAGGAGTTAGCACCTTAGATTGATAACCAGGTCTATTCGGATCGTAGCTTAGATCATGTCCTAGGCCGAGAGAAACTGACGCTCCAACTGCTTGAAAAGAAGAGGGGCCTTTGGGATTGGATTCGATGACTCAGTAGTGTTTTTTCCTTTGTCGAAGATGCTAGAATGTCAAAGTATCGGAGTCTCGTAGCAGAAAGGTCTAAAGGTTTGTCCTCGCGAAGAATCTCCTATACCAGTGTCTTTTCATATAAATCAGCTTCACCGAGGGTTTTCTTTTTCATTTCAACAATGTATTCCTAGGCCTTAGCGAGCGACTCGAGGTAGCACTCTCTAAGTAAACTCATCACGATGGATAAGGACTTTAGCATTATATTTAATGATCAGGGGATCGAACATGCCCTTAATTTCATTTCGATCAACTACCATGGCATCTTTTAATTGGGCCTCGATCTTTTTTCTAATCCCATTGTGGCCCTCTCCTCTTGCCTCTTCTTTGAGGACTTCAATTTGAGCAAGTTGCTCGGCAAGCTTAATTTTCAAATTTCGGGCTTCAACGACCTCTTTGCAATATCTTTATGACTCCTTATGAGCTTCAATTTTCTCTTCCCTTTCCTTTTTAAGGAGTTCTTCAAACTCCTTAACGCGACGGGCCAAAATATTTTTCTCCTTTTGCAAGGTATCTTTTTCCAAGGCAAGCGCACTACTGCGGTTGAAGGCAGCATCAAGTTCCTTTTTATGGCAGCTTCTAGATGACTCACCGCCTCAGGTGTTTCTTTGGAACTTTTTTCTACCTCGGTTAGCTTCATTGTCAACTCCGAGATCTCATTGTCTTGATGTTTAATTATATCTTTATCATGGATCACCTCTAGGTTGTGACGATCGATTTCATGTTGTCACTCGATAGACACCTCAGAGATCTTTTATGCTAAGTGTTGGAATAATTCTTGTTGCACAAAAACATCGTTGACGCATGCGAGAGAACCTGCTTTAGCATTCCCTAGGATTGTATGAATCGAGGGAAGGAACTTAAGCTCGTCAAAGCAAATCTTTGGGAAATTGAATTTCAGTTCGGCCAATTTATTCGCCGTGGAAGCCTCAAGAGCCACAGTGGGCAAAAATGGATTAGAAGTGGCGATTGGGCGTTTGCCTAACCTATGGTCATGGGATTGTCTGAAGCTATATGAACCAGAATACTGCTCAGGCGGTATAGCAACTTGAAGACCATGAAAAGAAGTCTGATCGCCACTATGTACAGGAAGACTAGGTTGAACTTCCTAATAAGATGACCGAGATTGGGACTTATGTTTGGAAGATGAAGATTCCATCGAGCGATGACTTCTTTCTCGGTTGTCTTCTCTCTCTCTATGCCTACCCGATTCTGAATCGCGGTTGGATCCATACTGTGTCGAGGAGCCCCTCAAGCGATTGAAAGCTCGGGATTGAGACCTCGCATCTGTAAACCAAACAAAAGTATATAAGTGACCATTGAACAAAAGATAAATGAAAATCATGCGGTGAAGTGCATGTGATTGTGAGTGTCCTAGTGTCTCCCAACGAACCAGTTACTACAGCCTTGCTCATAGGAGTTTTCACCCCTTCGCGGATAGGAAGAATGCCATCACCACTTTTGGTGGGAGAATTGAGCCCCCCAATATGGATGTTGGGGAAGTCATAAGTCATGATGTCATCAGGGATTTGGAGATTTGAAAATCCTTTCATTAAGCTTTCTAAATGTTGGGTGGATGACTCTTCGTCGACGGAAGTGATAATAAACTTAGGCCCTTTAGCAGTTTTTCTCCTACGGAGTTTATATGCAAACTTTTTTCTTCTTCTTGCTAGCATGTGAGGTATCGTGCCTTGTGAAGGTTCGACTACAGGTGTATTGCCCAGGCCTGCATTAGCATTGCCAGGTTCATTGATCTTAGCATCCCTAATTTCACCCTTTTCAACGTTATCCTGAGTCCCCTCGACTGAGGGCACGACAGGGTTATTAGTATTGTCTTCTTGTTCTGCAGCATTTCTTGGTAATGCAGCGCTTCCTGGAAGTCCAATGCTGCGACTTTCTTCCAGCAACCCAAATAGAGATAACCATTCATCGGTTACAAGTAGTCTAATGTCCCTATATCTAACCGGGGTGGCACGAATCGCAGAAATTTCCCTTGAGAAGCTATCGCTCTCTAGACGTGGATGGATACCTGTAAATTTTTGAAATACTAGTTGGTTTAGGATACAACTTAGATAAATAATTTGAGAATAAAGCGAAGACGACACTTACGTCCTTCCAGTCATCGCCTCGTGAAGCAAGGAGGAGATCAAACATAGAACCATTCGTGTTAAAGAGACAAAGTTTGTTCCAAGCACCCGTTAAGACTTGATAGTTGGGCGAAGGCTCGAGGAAAATGTAGGAGAGGTTTCATGTCCGTCGTTTAAAGTTGTAAATAAACCTAATGTCCTCAGGAGATGGAGGGCGGAACAGAACGTTCATGAATAGCAGGAAAGTGCCGTGGAGAAAGGCATAGCTGTTGGGTGTAGTTGAGTGGGGGCTATTCTGAGATATTTTAGCATCTCCCGAATAAAATAATTGAAGGGCGGCACACACCCGGCCCAGCACATGAACTTATTGCATGTTATATACGCTCTAGGGGGGAATGAGCCATGTCGTTCATTGAAGGAACTAGGATGTCTTTGAACGGAATCCCATGTCTAGAACATAGTCTACGAAGAGCGGCCTTGCCAATTTTGAAGGCTTGGGAATTTGTCGGGTCATCTAAAAATATAGCACCTTCTACAGTATCGGGGCAGGACTTATATCTTCCGTCGGGAGGATGGGTATGTCAGCGACAAGGTCGATCGACGGGCCGGAAACCTCTGGTTTTTCAGTTTGGCGATCAAGGGAAAGTCTGCCATATAAGGTTGTGGAAGTTGACTCAGCTCTAATATTGTTGTGTTGTAAAGTTGGTCTGGAAGACATTGCAGTTAGACATTCTGAACATCTGGAGTCCATATCAACTAACTCGGTAGATAATCGAGATTAGAAAAGTTTACATGTTCCCTCGTGCAAAGTGTAAGCTAGTGTGGTGTAGTGTCGTGAGATAAGCAGCCCAAAATAAAAAAAAGCAAAAGTAAATGATGAGACTTTGGATTCCGACCAGAGTGACGTCAACGCTTCCAATCTCAACTGGCGAATAGATTGAACTGTTTTGTAAACTTTTGGATCAATCATCGGCATATCGAAGTATGAAACCCGTTATTAACGTCCATATGTTAAATTTTAGTTCATGTTCTAAGTCCCAAGAATTTGGTCATTCAATTTCAAGTTCAATAGTGGATATGCAAGTCCTGTTGTTCATCATATATTCGAGTTTATTAGGATGGGATTGGTTCTGTATGTTCAAAAAAATGAATATGGATCGAATTTCAAGTTCAATTCAAAGCCTAGAATCAGCTAAATATAAGTAGTTGATCCCTACATAGCTAAGTGAAACACCCCACACCCCTTAATATACCCAAATGAACACATTAAAAGGCATGGTGCGTTGTAGGTATAACTAAAGCTAACAGAGACTAAGATTCACAAGAAAATATAGATGAAAACAACGGAAACTTAAAATAATAACTTAATTAAAACAAAGCTTCATAAATAAGTCAAATACCAAACACCACATACATGTCTAAAAATCCAATATGGCTCATGAAACAAAAACTCATAGTCTCAAAAATCAGAGTACATAATATCCCTCATAATAAGCCAGTACATAGAAAGAACAAAAGCTGAAAGAAAAGAAATACATGGTAGAGAACTCCTCCAAGAAAACCGCCAAGCGACTGCAATCTACTTACTTCTCCATTGATTGCCTATGAGGGGTGGGAAAAAGGGAAAATAGAGGAGTGGGTCAGACTAAAAGTCTGGTGAATGATAGTAATTACTAGAGTCTTTAAACAAGATAAAAGTAATATACTCTATAACAGTTCTAGCTTAAATAAGGATAATAAAGGAAATAGGAAAGAGATAAATTGGAAATAAGTACGATTAAATATTGCTCAATTTATAAGATTGGTTAACTTTGATTGCTTGCGCTTGTCCTTGATTTCTGCTTTGATTAGGCTGAATTCCTAATCATATAATTAGGATGTAACCCTAATTCTACCCTTTTTTGATCGCCCTGCTACTCTATAGACCTTACTGCGGACCAGCCGCTATATAACTCCCAACACAACAGCCAATGGTATCTACGAAAGATGCACATAGCAACCACTTTGGATTTGGACGACATATATAGCTCCCTACACAGAAGGCAATGATGTCTACGAAAGACACCCATACTAAGCGCTTGGAACTCATAGCTATTACTGAGCACCCAAATGGAAGTCGCACGCGAACTGCCACCATGCCCATGCTACCTTTTGCTCCACCTGTTGATTCTTCTTATTACCTCCAACTTCTAGCAAAAGCATGCCCCTCATCTCACTTCAGGCTAATGTGAGATCATCGTGTGTCCATAGAATCTATCGGGGAAATGCTGTTGGTATTGGCCCTTCATCTAAAAAATATCTAGTTGCGCCCCTTATCCAAATCCCCCATGAATTGGACTTCTATTTGACCAATTACTACCATTCTTAGCATAAGCGTGCCCTCGTCTCACTTCAGGCTAATGTGAGGCACCGTTTTGTCTAATAGGGAATGCTATTTGGTACATGTCCTACTTTCATCTTTGCTTATTAACTTAGTTAAATTATTTAAATAAGCCTTTATTATATTCTTTATTTTCTATGCTTATTAATTTATCCCAAGTCATAAAATAAGCCTTATTCTATTCTTTTTCTTTTTATAACCTATGTTATAATCATGCTTATTACTTAACCCAAGGTCTAAGTGTGAAAATAAGCTTCTTTCATCTTTTACTCTTTTTAGTTATAATTCTAAGTTATAACTGTGCCAATTATCTTTAATTGGTCCAATTCTAATTATAATTAGGCGTAATCTCAGTCCAATTCCATTATTTTTTTACAGTTCAATTCCATTATTTATTACACTCTTTATAATTTACATCTTGTTTTCTTCGTTCAATATTCTTACTTATATAATCCATATTCACGTTTAATTTATTCTAATCCATACGCGAAGAGAAGGGGGATGAAGAGAATAGACGCTTGCATAAAATCCAAAACGTCGAAAAGGATGTAAATAAGACATAAATAACAGTAAATAAACTTAAATACTGTAAATAAACTGTAAATCAATAAAAAGCTATGCTTAACAGTAATAAATTATAATTAACATAAATAAACAAAAATTACTGAAAAGAATAGCTGAAAGGAAATAGACAGAAAATAATTCTAAAAACTATAAATAAAACTACTGAAAAAGGCTATTCCAAAAATCATTGTAAAACTACAACTATTAGAAACCCTATTATTTTAAATTACTTAAAGAAATCTTAAAATAATTACAATCACTCACCTTCGGTCCTAAGCTCTTCCTTTGGTCTTCCCGGATCCACTTGGAGTTGTAAAATAATTTAATTTATAACGATTTTCTCCTTTGGAAAAATTATTCCATTTAAGGTCCTTCCTAGAAAGGTGAACCCAATTGGAGAAAACCTAGAATGAGAAAAAGTGTTAGGTCTAGGGGTCTATTTATAGGGGTAGAAGTAGATTTCAGACCGTTGGATTTGGTGATTGAATAGGATGCAACCACGTCATAGGCTGAATAGGAGCCATCGGATGCAAAACTGGAAGGACCAGATTGAAATAAAGGATGCAAATGACATGCAAAAGGTTCGTTGGAACATACTGGAACGAAGGAACGATTCTTCATTCCTTCACCCGAGGCGGGTCGATCGGGCGTTCGACCGCCCCCTTGCCCAGGTCGACGGCCGGTTGACCTGGCCATAAATATATTTTTTTCTTTCGTTTTCTTGTATGTCTTGTATCTTGCTCATATTAGCTCGGTTTCTGACGTTCTATATATGGAAATTGACTAGAAAATTACCACGGACACAATGGTGCAACTCCCGTGGCTTAATTCTGATAATTTCACAAAGATATTTTATAATTTCATTTATTTGTTAATTAATTATTATAGTTTAATTTTCTGGGTTGTTACATTCTCCCCTCCTTAAGGGATTTCATCCCCGAAATCTCTAAGGATAAAAGAATGTAATAAATGTTTTCATCCAATTCTACAACCAACTACTCAATCATCAACCATTCCTCCAATGTCCTTAAGTTTTTCTAATGCAATTTATGATACTTATGCAATTTGTGTAGTGTAAATGTTGCTAACTAATGCAAAAGATTAGGCGGTCCACTGATTCAGTTGACCTCCTTTTATGAAATCATGTCTGTGCTATGTATTCAAATGAATGCAAAAATTCCTAATGATAACCGATAGTTATATATGCGTGCTACAATCATCATTCAAATGCAACAACCATGTGATAAACATCCATTTATAGCAACCATGAAAATAAATAAAAATACAAATGCGCACACATCCATATGCATATGCTATAGTGTCCTAGTTAGGCCGATCCCTAAGAGATAATAGTGCCTAGTGTAAGTATATGCGTCCATTAGCATCCACTAGCAAGCACTTGCAACCACTTGCATACATCATCCATAACATGTTCTAATAACACGTTTACATGAAATCCTACCATCCATGGGTTAACTCCTAAGTTCTACCCTCTCAAAGGATAATAAATGAAGGAACCTATTCAAAACTAAAGATGGAAAAAAGAAATTCTAAAACCTATTATCAAAGAGACATGGATATGAGATACAAATTTTCTCCTAATCAAATTAGTCTTCTCCAAAATCTCTCTAACCATGTCGGAAACAAGAAGCAACCTTTCCGTAGATTCCAACCAACATGAAGACGTCTTACACGGCCTTCCCAAAATGAGCTTCAAAAGGTGTCATTCCAATGCTAGCTTGAAAACTACTACCATATGAATTCCACTAAAGAAAGATGTTTTTCCCATGTTCTTCCAAAATCAAGAATACTCATTCTCAACCATGCTTGTCTTACTATCCTACTAATTTCATTTTATTGTTCTTCATGAATCAGCATTCCTAGGTTCTTACTAGTGTTCTATACACTTTACAGAAACTTCCATTATTACTTCTAAGAGTAATTATTGCTATCTCCTTACACCTTTTCCGTTAATCCTAGGAAATGATTCTTATCTACTCCACATTTAAGAGTTTGGTTTGGTATTTATTACCTTGTTTTAAAAACTAAGGTTTCTAAAAATTTTAAAACATCAAATCCCAAAATCTTTGTCTTTAAAAGTGTTATCTTTTCAGTTTCTATTAATTTCAAAAATACTTAGTCACTTAATATTATTTTCCAAACCTAGAGGGAAAAACTTCCAAATTTTTGAGTCTAAAACTTATATCCCTCTTTCTTTTAAAGACTTTTACAGTTTTCTATAAAAATTTGAATTATCAAATTTTACTTTTGTTAAGTTTTTCATTTCAAAAATTATTTACTTTTTCACCAAACCATTTTCTTTTGAAATATCTTTAAAATATCCTCTATGTGTTTTCAAAACAGCTTCTTATTGCACCTAATAGTCTCATATCTTAATGTATTAGAACTACCTTCTCTTATGAGAAGTTATTAATGCTAAAACCTTCTATGAACCTTTTAAAAGAGAATTTCTTGTTTATGTGAAATTACAAGGAACTTATTTTATATTTTTTGAAATGGACTATACAAAATATGGTGCTTTTCATACCTTGTATATCTCTTTCATGTATTCCTTGTAACTTGCACAAAACATTTTTATTGGTTTCATAGAAAATCATACCATTATTCTTTTCATCCCAATAGATTAAAATATGTTTAATTTATACTCTTCCATGATAAATATTTTCTAATATCTAACTTACACATTTTCCTTTCAGAAAAACTCATCTTCAAAACTGTTTTAATATTTCCATAACTGCAAAAACACTTCCTTATACTTATTAACAATAAGTGTACTTTACATAACATTTTGTTTCCATATTTAGAAATTACCTTTTAAAATACATTTTTATTTGGGTTAAAACGAATGTTGCGTAAAACACCGTTACTACAACCCAAAAAAAATCTCATATACCTATGTAAAAATATTTATCTTGAGAGTCACTTACTATACAATAGTGTTATAGCCTATGATCCACTTATTTTCCATGAAAAAATTTATTACAACAATAAAAGTTGTAATCTACGTTTTTGATACTTGATACACTCTAGGTTTTTATGTTTAAAATCTTTGTTTACTTATAATGAAACAAGTGGGTTATATATATACTCCATAATTCTTCAAAAAGAATTCCAATTTTTCATTATATAAAAACCAACTTAAATTTCATACCATTCTTCAAAAACCCCCTGTTTTTTTTCAGAAAGAAAATATTAACAGTGAAAATTTTCAATTCCAATTTTTTTTCAACTTTTTAAATTTCAAAAATTTCATTTTATTGGGCTTAGCATAAAGTGGGTCTTCCTACTTACTACCCTCGGAGTACTTTTCCTAAACTACAGGCTTTTACTCCTATTCCTCTTGTATACTCATATTTATTCCAAGGCGTCACCGTCAAATTCACTTATCTGAGACAATTATAATTTCTGCAATTACCTATACATGGACTTTCTTCTCTAATTATCTACTGAACTTTATTGTAAATCCCTAACCATTGCCTACCTCTCTTTGGATTTCCATGTTCCCAATCCTAAATGTACAAAACCGTTTCTTAAATCCCTACCATGTATAGACATTCTCTATGCCCCAATAAACGCACTTCAAAAGTGATACTTCAAGAACTCTTCTCTCAACTAACGAACACGAAGCGTACAAAGAACCTCCTTTAGATGAATAACATGCTCTTCCATACTTCTTGGAAAACACCAAAATGTCGACTACGAATACCACCACGAACTTTATTTTAGGACATCTCTAAAAACATGGTTCATCGAATCTATAGAATAGGCTGGGACATTGGTTAGACCAAAAATCATGACTAACCACTTAAAGAATCCGTCTGCTGTCCTAAATGTGGTTTTATCAATGCTATCATCAGCGACCCCAAGCTGATGAAATCCAGTGGCTAAATCAAACTGGGAGAATATCGAAGAGCCAACTAACTCGTCAAAAAGATCATCTACCTAGAGAGTGGATAATGGTTCTTCTTTATGAGCTTATTCAATTCTCTATAGTCAATGCAAAGTCGAAGAGAACCACCTGCTTTGGTAGCGAAGATGACTGGCGCTCCCTATTTCGATATGTTTCTTCTTATGAAACCTTTCTCCAAAGCTCACGGATCTGCTTGCTCAATCCCTTCCTTTCCCTAGGCGCCATATGCCCTACGGGTAATGCTACTGGCTAGCCAAATTAATCCTGAAGTCAATCTCTCTCTTAGGGAGTAGTCCCCTAACCTCCTCAAAGATGTCTGGAAAAATCTCTGACAACAGGAATCGAATCAAACTCTGATGATGTTGAATCGAGGGAATAAAGGAAGCTCAACATAACCGACCCTTGCGGGTCGTAAGAAATCTCGAGAGTTCTACTGATGCATGTCTCTATTCTAACGACTCTCCTCTCACAATCTAATATAGCTCCATATCTGGATAGCCAATCTGTTCCCAAAATCATCTCATACTCCGAAAATCCCAAAATATAGGCGTCATAGTCAAATGCTACGCCTAGGATAAAATTTTCAAAACCCCTACAAACCATAGTTAAGTGTATCGATCCTCCTATGGGGTATACTAAAGAAATGTCTAAGTGCAAACAATCTACTGAAGAACTAGAGATGAAAAGGGTGTGATGCTCTAGAATCGAATAGATTCCGAATGGCAAAAATCAGAAATAGAAATCAAACTTTCCTACCTTGATTTGGTCTACTTCTGGAAGGTGCTATATCTAAAGTCTGAATCTGTGCTGCTGGTGCGCTTGCTGCCTGCCTCATCTTTTGAGGACAAAACTTACTAAAATGACCAAGCTATCCACAATTGAAACACCTTCCCTTCATTCCTGCCTTCTTACAGTCTTTTGCGTAATGACCAGTCATTCTACAACGGTTACATCTCTCACTTTTCTTGATTCGCTTCTGAGGGCCTTCCCTTTCTTTCCTCTTATCCTTCTCGCCCTTCCACCATGGCTTCTTAGAGCTTGCAGGAACCGCCTTAAGCTCTTCTTCCAGCTGCCAAGATATAGGTTGACCACTCTGTCGATCCTTCAAACCTAACCGCCTAAACTTTAATTCTTATCTTCCAACCTAGCTTGTGTCTCCTTGAAACCCTTCATGCCAGAAACTGTTCTGCTCCCTATGCTAGTGAAGTCCTTGCATAGCTTAGAAAAATCGGCTGGTGTAGGCGGATCAAAATGATTTCCACCTACTGGTGTTGTATTGGGTGCTTGCCCTTGCACCTTTGGTACCATAGCTCTACGGAACCAGTCAGCCATACTATGCAAAGAAGAGGAAACTTTGGTTTGAAAGAATTGAAAGAAGGTTGAACTATACTTTGAGGAGATTTTTATAAAAACTCTTTTATACTTAAAAACTATTTCTAAGAGTTCTTTTCTGAAAAAAATACTTTTAAAACAAGTTATTTTGGAAAATACTTTACTTTTAAAAATAAATTTTTAGGAATCCTGTAACATGGCTCAATTCTAATATACCCAAATGAACACATTAAAAGGCATGGTGCGTTGTAGGTATAACTAAAGCTAACAGAGATTAAGATTCACAAGACAAATATAGATGAAAACAGCGGAAACTTAAAATAATAACTTAATTAAAACAAAGCTTCATAATTGCTTCATAAATAAGTCAAATACCAAACACCACATACATGTCTAAAAATCCAATATGCTCATGAAAAAAAACTCATAGTCTAAAAAATCAGAGTACATAATATCCCTCATAATAAGCCAGTACATAGAAAGAACAAAAGATGAAAGAAAAGAAATACATGGTAGAGAACTCCTCTAAGAAAACCGCCAAGCGACTGCAATCTACTGACTTCTCCGTTGCTTGCCTATTGGGGGTGGGAAAAAGGGAAAATAGAGGAGTGGGTCAGACTAACAGTCTGGTGAATGATAGTAATTACTAGAGTCTTTAAGCAAGATAAAAGTAATATACTCTATAACAGTTCTAGCATAAATAAGGATAATAAAGGAAATAGGAAAGAGATAAATTAGAAATAAGTACGATTAAATATTGCTCAATTTATAAGATAGGTTAACTTTGATTGCTTGCACTTGTCCTTGATTTCTGCTTTGATTAGGCTGAATTCCTAATCCTATAATCAGGATGTAACCCTAATTCTACCCTTTTTTGATCGGCCTGCTACTCCATAGACCTTACTGCAGACCAACCGCTATATAAATCCCTACAGTAGCCAATGGTATCTACGAAAGATGCACATAGAAACTATTGTGGATCTGGACAACATATATTGCTCCCTAAACAGAAGGCAATGGTGTCTATGAAAGACACCCATACTAAGTGCTTGGAACTCATAGCTATTACTGAGCACCCGAATGGAAGTTTCACACGAACTCCCACCATGCCCATGCTACCTTTTGCTCCACCTATTGGGTCTTCTTATTACCTCCAACTTCCAGCATAAGCGTGCCCCTTATCTCACTTAAGGCTAATGTGAGATCACCGTGTGTCCATAGAATCTATAGGGGAAATGTTGTTGGTACTGGCCCTTCATCCAAACAATATCTAGTTGTGTGACTTCTATTTGACCAATTACTACCATTCTTAGCATAAGCGTGCCCTCGTCTCACTTCAAGCTAATGTGAGACACTGTTTTGTCTAATAGGGAATGCAATTTGGTACAGGTCCTACTTTCATCTTTGCTTATTAACTTAGTTAAATTATTTAAATAAGCCTTTATTATTATCTTTATTTTCTATGTTTATTAATTTATCCCAAGTCTTAAAATAGGCCACATTCTATTCTTTTTCTTATTATAACCTACATTATAATCATGCTTATTACTTAACCCAAGGTCTAAGTGTGAAAATAAGCTTCTTTCATCTTTTACTCTATTTAGTTATAATTCTAAGTTATAACTGTGCCAATTATCTTTAATTAGTCCAATTCTAATTATAATTAGGTGTAATCTCAGTCCAATTCCATTATTTTTTTACAGTCCAATTCCATTATTTATTACAGTCTTTATAATTTACATCTAATTTTCTTCGTTTAATATTCTTACTTATATAATCCATATTCGCGTTTAATTTATTCTAATCCATACGCAAAGAAAATGGGGATGAAGATAATACACGCTTGCATAAAATCCAAAACGTCGAAAAGGATGTAAATAAGAAATAAATAACAGTAAATAAACTTAAATACTGTAAATCAATAAAAAAAACTATGCTTAATAGTAATAAATTATAATTAACATAAATAAACTAAAATTACTGAAAAGAATAGCTGAAAGGAAATAGACTGAAAATAATTCTAAAAACTGTAAATAAAACTACTGAAAAAGGCTATTCCAAAATCGTAGTAAAACTACAACTATTGGAAACCCTATTTTTTAAATTACTTAAAGAAATTTTAAAATAATTACAATCACTCACCTCCGGTCCTAAGCTCTTCCTTTGGTCTTCCCAGATCCACTTGGAGTTGTAAAATAATTTAATTTAAAATGATTTTCTCCTTTGGAAAAATTATTCCTTTTAAGGTCCTTCCTAGAAAGGTGAACCCAATTGGAGAAAACCTAGAATGAGAAAAAGTGATAGGTCTAGGGGCCTATTTATAGGGGTAAAAGTGGATCTCGGACCGTTGGATTTAGGGATTAAATAGGATGCAACCACGTCATAGGCTGAATAAGAGCCATCAGATGCAAAACTGGAAGGACCGGATTAAAATAAAGGATGCAAATGACGTGCAAAAGGTTCATTGGAACATACTGGAATGAAGGAACGATTCTTTGTTCCTTCACCCAAGGTGGGTCGACCGGGCGATCGACCGCCCCCTTGCCCAGGTCGATCGGCCGGTCGACTTGGCCATTTTTTTCTTCGTTTTCTTGTTTGTCTCGTATCTTGCTCATATTAGCTCGGTTTCTGACGTTCTATATATGGAAATTGACAATAAAATAACCACGAACACAATGGTGCAACTCTCATGGCTCAATTCTGATAATTTCACAAAGTTATTTTATCATTTCATTTATTCGTTAATTAATTATTATAGTTTAATTTTCCAGGTTGTTACACGATCCCTATATATGCCGATCCCTATTCCAACGCAAGACAACCGATCCCTCTCTCTAAGCAATCCATGATGATCCCTTTCCATGGAGAAAACCAATCCCTCCATCTAAAACACACCAACAAAAACTAACGATCCCTCCACACTAACAAAAAGAAGTGATTCCTTTCCTTCACCATACCACCGAAACCTCCATGCAAGCCAAAAATGACTGACCCCTCCATGCAAGCCAAAAACGACCGATCCCTCTTCTCCTATACTTTCGTCCTATCCCTCAAGCCTGTTGACCGATCCCTATATTTTATGCATCCTTTCTTCCTTCTTCTTTACAATTCTACCGATCCCTACTCCATTATATGCTCCCCCGAATGATTTTCACCATCCTCTCTTCATCGTGTCAAACTTCGCCAATGAAGTAGAACCCATCACCTCGTCACAAGAACTAAGATAAAAAGCAAGAAAACCAACCTAAGTTAAAAAGTCGCGAATTATTGGGTAGAAGATTCTCGATTTCTGTCAAATTGAAGATGGAACAATGGCTTGGAACGAGAAAAGGTAGTGGATTCAAGGAAGGAGGTAATGCTTGGGGTCGGATTGATGGAAGTAAGAAGGGTTCAGCCTTGGAGAACTGAAGAGAGGGTTTGGTCGTGGGAAGGTAAAAGGAAGAGAAAGGGAAAATAAAATGAAGTAAGAAATTAAAGGGAGAATGTTAGCTTTTATATAAAGGTTGAGGGATCGGTATACTTCTAACCGTCCCACGAAGCCAAATGAGTCGACTTCCCAATATGCTGAGGGATCGGTTGTAGCGACCCATAATTTTCGATGAAAAGAAAAATAATATATAATTTAATAAGATGTTGGTTCTAATATTGAAGAAATAAAAATTTGTGATTTATTAATAAGAAAAATAACTAGAATGTAATATTAATAATGTTAATTCAAGGCAATTGATTACTATTTTAATGCAATCTCAATTAATTGGAAGTATTGGAAAGTTATAATTGGTCATAAAGTGTAAATGGTAAATAAACCAAAAGTTGTATTAAATGGTGAAATTGTATGTAATTAATTGGAATTGATTAAAATAGAATAATTAATCCCTATGTGAATTTATTAGTTTTGTTTGTTAACAATAAACATAGAAATGTGTTTGAAATTATAAGTTGTAACAATTGTTTAATTATCGTTTCACTATTTAATCCGTTGAAATTTAATTGGAAATCAATTGCAATTAATCTATTTAAATACTGTAGTTAATGTGAATTAAGATGGTAACTGTAGAATATTGACGTAATAAATGGTAAACCAATGTTAACATGTCCATAAAGTAATGATTGATTGAATAAAAAGATTGAAATCAAAATGAATCAATTTATTGGGTTTTAAATTATAATTAATGAATTTATTGCAATTGGATTGGAACGCTGTAATTAGTGCAATATTAATAGTTGAATTTGACATGGAAAATTTGTTTTAAAAGATTATAATCACTAGTTAATCAAAAGTGATAAAAATTTGTTAGTTATAAAATTTGAATTTGAAAAGTGATAAATTTAATTTAATAATAATTTATTTAATTAACGTGAAAATATCCAATTTGGCCACTGCCTCGGATTTCGACGAAACCAGTTTCATCGGATCTGTAACAGTTAATTATTGTAAGGTTTCAATTTTCGTAGCGATTGGTTTGTCGTTTGATCGTGCGAGCTCGAAAAGCGTAGAAATCAATTTAATTGAAATCAATTTGAAATAAGGTGATTTTGAAAGCTAACTTCTGTATACAATGGAATTAGGACTTGAAACTTGTTCCATTGAGTTTAAAAATATTGAAAACCTATATTTTGATATATTGGATGACCCATTTTCGTTTCGGAAACGAAACGGGCTTTTCGGGTCGTTGTTATCGTTTCGATCCAACCCTGCCTATATATAGGCTGTTATAAACCCTGGTTGTTTCTCATTTTATTATTTCTATACGTACATCTTCTTCCTCCTTCTCAAACGTCAGAACATCAAACCTAATTTCCAAAAATTCCAAAACCTAATTTCAAATAACAATAATAATAATAGTAGTAATAATAATAATAATAATAATTTGGTTGCTTCAGGTTTACTTCGAGTCAGAAGAGGTTCGCTTCGGGTTCCAAAGGCGAAAACCCTGCAGCGACTTCGGGTCAGAGAGAGTTCCATGCCAAACAAGGCGGATCTGGTCGCGCTTCGAGTCCCAGAGGCGAAAACCCTACAACGACTTTGGGTCAGGAGCCAAATGACTTGGGTCTCAGGTGATTTTGGCAAAAACTCATAGCAAGCACCGGGTAATTGAGGCGGCGACCCGAAGTCGAAATTTTCCAATCTTCTAACGTTAATAACTTTTGCATACGAGCTCAGATTCACGCGCGGTTTTCTCTATTGCGATCGTATCGAAATTCCGGATATTTTGCAACTAGTTTGGCTGCATTCTGAGACTGTTAAATTTTTGGATTTTAAATCGACAACAAATCGAAGGTGAGTGTTTTGACCCACACACAACTACTAGATTATCTTATGTTAGTTAAATTGAATTTATGATGCGATTAGAAATTGATTGGTTGATGTTTGGTATATTTAAATTGTCATTCCAGTTAAATCTGACTTTTATTGAATATTATCGCCATTAATTTAATATTAAATTCTAAATTGCCAATTAATACTCATTATTGATAATCAGTCGCTTGTTACTGTTTATTGATTGGTTTAAATGGTGATTGTGATGGATGTTGATTGCTGATATTGGATGACTGGATGTTATATTGCATATTGTTATAACACTGCAGGTTCCCTATGGGTTGAAATGATACATACCGAATGATCTGTTAGAATAGGGAGAAACGTTACGGGTTGAAATAATAGACTCGAGCGATTTCATGGATTTGAAGTAAAATTTGGGATTGCGGGTTGAAATAATATATACCCGTAAAATTTAAAATATTTGCAGATTGAAATGATAAATATCCGCATCACTTGACCATAGAGTAGAAAATTATATACGGACACCGGATTGGTTAAATTAAATGATTTTAAACCCTTAAATCTTAAATTTGGTTAAATGATATTTTAAAGGAAATTGATTTATATAAACTGAATCATTTTAAGAATCCAAGTTTAAATGTTGGAATTGGAAATTGGTTTAAATTAAAATTTTAAAGTTGAATTTGAAGTATAAACGAAATTTATCGAAATTGAGTTATTGAAATGTTTGAAATTGTAACTTTGAAATCTATTGGAATTGGTAGCCTAAATTGATATTTCAAGATTTGAAATTGGGTTTTGATTTGAAATCTGGATATGGTCCAGATTTGTTGAAATGGAAGAAATAGTTAAATTTGATGTTAATTTCAAATCTATTATTTTAATATAAACGGTTTAAAATATATTGTTTGAAAAATCCTGACTATTAAGATTTTCAACTATTAAACTAATTTAATCTATTTTAAACCATTATAAACTATTTAATCAATTAAAAAACTATTTTAATTTAAAATCAGTTGTAAATTCCAATTCATGTACCTCTAATGGCAGTGCCTCCCATACCTATTCCCTGTCCCCTTACCATCTCCATACCTCCTCTGTTTACCTCGAGCCCCTCCCCATCACTTTCCTCATTCCTGTCACTTCGTCCCCCTGTTCCACCGGCTCCCCCTGACCCTCTCTCTGCAGCGCCTCGTTCTCCTCCAGCTGCATCCCTCCCTAATCAATCTTCCTCTAAACTCTGTCCTTCCTCTTCATCACCTTCTGCTTCAACCCCAATTCTTGCCTCTCCACCAACTGTCGGTCAACCGGAATGGACTTCTTGTTCAAGCTCAAACCACGTAATGCTGGGAAGTACATCCCAGTTGATCTGTCCCCTTCCTACTCTGGTGAAGCCATGCTTCCATCTACTGATATTATCAATGCTGGCACTAAAGTCTAGTATGATTCGCTGGTGGGTTTCTTTCTTGATAAACTGTTACCGTATTCTACGGTAGTTCAAAAACTAAATACAATATGGAAACTAAAAGGTTCTATTCGAGTAAAATCAGATGGAGTCTTATTTATTTTCACACTTTCCTGTGCCGAGGATAAAGAAAAAATCCTTCTTGGTGAACCCATTGTGATGAGGAACAAACTTTTTATTATTAAACCGTACGACCCAACCATTAGCAACGTATGTGGATGTATCTCCTCTGTTACGGTCTGGGTGCAGTTTAGGAATATACCATTATTCGCTTGGTCACACTTAGGTGTTAACTGGCTAGCCAGTAGAATCGGTAAACTTATTTGTATGGACGAGATGATTGAAAAGCTCGACGGACTTGAATATGCTAAGTGTTTGATTGAGGTTAAACCTAATAAACAACTTGTTGATGACTTTTTGGTCCAGCTGGTGGAGGGTGGTACGCAAAAGGTTTATATTAATTATTTATGGATACCTGACATCTGCAGTGCTTGTAACTTCTTTGGCCATGCATTAGTCAGCTGTGACAAGGTAGAAGATAACAAGGTGAAACATGCTGCTCCAAAAGCTAAAGGTAGTTTAAAATGTGATGAAACTGCTAATGACAATTCCGATAAAGTAAACAAGATGGAAATTAAAGTGAGAGAAAAGAAAATACAAAAATGCAAACAGTGTACAAGAACAAGAAAAGAGTATATGACAGCAAAGAGCATTCAAGGAAATTGAGTGATGTAATGGTGTTAGAAAAACAAGGAGAGAAGGTAGATGTAGTTAATGGGGAAGGAGATGAGGAAGAGGGAGAAATAAGGCCACTTATTGTATCGGCTCTTGATCAATCTGGTATTAACAAGGATAAAAATGTGGTGAAAAAGTGTATGGGCAGTGGTATATCAATAAGTAACAGTTTTGACATTTTAAATGAGAATGAAAAGCTTAATGTAGAAGAAAGTGCCAGTGATAAAGATATGAGAGATATAAATTAGGAAAAGGACTTGAACCTTTCAGATACGAACTTAAATGATAGCTGCATTTCGAAGGGAGGGGATGCTGACAAAGTATGTGTTGGTGTGAGTATTGAATTGAGGGAGAAGGGAGATATAATTGAAGCAGTTGATGATCTTATAAATATGGAAGGCTCTGTTATGCTTCAGTCCCCAGTAAAACTCATGCAACACCATGCATTTATAAGTAAAGATGGAAATGCCACTAAAAAATGCGCTGAATCTTGTGTATTTGAAGAGACACAGCAACAATCTGTGTGCATACAGGGAATCAGCAACCATATCACAGATGATTGTTGTGTGGTGCACCCCGTGCACGTGCACAGCCAATTGCACGCTGCTCCCATTCATCCCCCCTTGCCACAACACAAGATCTATCTAACCCTCTGATCCCTGACCCTTCAGCATCATCCCCTTCTGACACTTTGGCTCCATCACCTCCCAAAGCTCATTCGAATCCTCCTTCCAGTGATATATCCAAACCCACTCATTCCTATGTCACCATCCCCACCCCCACTGCATGGAAGCCGCCGCCCCAAGGTAATGTTCTCTCCTCCTTCTCCCCCCCCTCTCTCCCCCATCAGGCCTACCCAAATTCTTTTCTCCTCCCACTACCCCTATTGGAACTGGAGAAGTAGGCTTTAGCATATTCTCCAGCTCCCCCCTCTCAGATGTTGTACCTGGCTATATGAACAAAAACGGCTCCTATACTAGAAGCATGGTAAGAACTCTTTTCCTTCATGAGTTTAATCAATGACACAAAACTTAGGTGTATGGAACATTAGAGGTGCACATGACCACATCAAGCTTGATCAATGCAAGATCCTAATAAAACAATATCAGCTTTGTATTCTAGCTATTCTTGAAACAAAGATTAGTATTGATCTCACTCTCAAAGCAGCTAGCTACATAAACAAAGACTGGAAAGTACTACATAACCAATCTGCTGCTGATTTTGGAAGAATCATGCTACTTTACGATCCTATGTTGCATAACATAACCACCATTATCTCATCCAAACAACTGTTACACTGTCACGTCATTCATGTTCCTTCCTCCCTCTTCTTCTACCTGACAATAATCTACGCAGAAAACTCGGTTAACGCTAGGTCATCCCTTCATCAAATTCTACCATTCTTATGGCAAGAAACACACCCATGGATTGTCTGTGGTGATTTTAATTGTTCGATGAAAGTATCTGAACGTATTGGCGGCAATCCTCTATCTCTTAATGATATACAACCTCTTAATTCTTCCATTCTTAACTCCAACCTTATTGAAATCAAATCCTCTGGTGCAGTCTTTACTTGGAGCAATAAAAGAAGACAAGGATGTCGAACTCACTCTAAAATAGACCATACCTTTTCGAACTTAATCTCTCTATCTAAATGGCCAGCCTTGCACAACTTCAAGCCCAATCCTATTCTCTCCGACCACTCTCCCCAAGTCCTTAGCCTGGGTAGCACTGTCAGAAAAGGAAAATCAAATTTTAAATTTTTTAATTCATGGGTTCAGTAACCTGAGTTTCTTGACATTGTTAAAAATGTATGGTTCAAATCTTATTTTGGTAACCCTATGTTCATTTTGCAGAAAAAGCTAAGGGCAACCAAGGATGCGCTGAAGGAATGGTCATGCAACAAATTTGGTTTTGGAAGCAAACAATCTGAAATGATTCGACAACAACTTGATAGAATTCAAAGTGATATTCAAGTGTATGTGGATGATGCTAATCTTGCTACTCAGGAAGATCAAATTTCTAAATCTTACCTTAACGCTTTGAAGAATGAGATGGATAATATTAAACAAAAATCAAGACTTAGATGGCATTACGATGTAGATCATAACTCTTCATTCTTTCATGCTGCTGTCAAGGCCAAACACTCAAATGAAAATATTCTCTCGGTCATTGATCAAAATGGACATAAACATATTATGCCTGAAACAGTTGAAAATGCTTTCATTAGTTACTTCAAAGACTTACTTGGGAATTCCACTCTTTTCTCGCCTAAAATAGATGACATAAACCATATGATTCTTGCCAGACTTAATCAGGTCGACTATGCATCCCTATGCCAAGATATCTCTTAAGAAGAAATTAGAGAAGCTATGTTCTCATTGAACAAAAACTCCTGTGGAGGCCCGGACGGTTTTAACGCCTTCTTCTTCACTCATTGTTGGGCCTTCATTCAATCTGATGTTACAAAGGCTGTTAATTTTTTTTTAACAGAGCTAAGATGATAAACTCCTTCAACAACACAAATATTGCCTTAATCCCCAAGATAAAGAATGCGGATATCGTTTTCCTTTCGGCCAATAGCATGTTGTAATTCCATTTATAAATGCATATCTAAAATTATAGCCTCTCGAATGAAAAAAGTCCTCCCTCACATTATCTCTAACAACCAGGCCGCCTTTCTGCCTGAACGGAGTATACTCGACAATGTTCTTTTATCCCATGAGCTTCTACAACGCTACAAGTGCAAGAACATCTCTCCCCATGCCATGTTGAAATTTGATATTATGAAAGCCTTCGACTCTATTCAATGGAACTCCGTTGTACGTATAATGGGCTATATGAACTTCCCAAAACACTTCATTGCATGGATCCACGCCTGTATTTCATCTGCCAATTTCTCTATTATTATTAATGGCTCTCCTGTTGGCTTCTTCAAGAGTGAACAAGGCATTAGGCAAGGGACCCTATGTCGGCTTATCTTTTCTTGATTATCATGGAATATCTAACTCAAAGCATAAATGAAGCTGTTCACCTAGGAACTTATCAGCTCCATCCCAAATGCAAGGATCCGCAAATCTCCTCTCTTATGTTTTCCGATGATCTAATTTTATTCTGCAAACCTGATCATGGTACAATTAAAACTTTCCTTGAAGTGTTACAACACTTTTATGAAACCACTGGTCTTTAGGTTAATCTATCTAAATTAGAAATTATGCTAGCTGGGCTTGATGCTAACCATTTCAATAGTACTCTTGCAATGACTAGTTTAAATCATAATGCTAATACCACCTCTTACCTCGGGATTCCCCTAGCTACGTCCAGGATTACTATGCTGCAATGCCTTCCACTATATGAGAAAATCACTCAGAGGTTAGAGAGTTGGTCTAACCGGTTTCTTAGTCAGGCAGGTTGATTAACGCTCATCAAGTCTGTTGTTTTCTCGATGTCTGTTTACTAAGCGAGGACATTTATCATGCCTCATAAACTCGTGAAAATGATAAGAACGACCATAATGCATTTTTTTGGACTGGAAAAACTCTAGGTAGGTACCATGCGCCAGTTTCCTTCTCCGTTATTGAAAAAGCTATTTCCAAAGGTGGTCTTGGAATACATAACCTCCTCCTGTGGAATAAGGCAGCCTTTGTTAGGCATCTAGACAACTTCCTGAACGACGTGGACAGCATCTGGGTCAGGTGGTCCAAGAAGCATGTAATTCATGGAAAAAATATTTGGGGTATGAGTCCGCCGCAAAATATAAGTTGGACTTGGCGATGTATATTTAATCTTAGACCTTTGATTTTACCGCTTCTCAGACTTCCTATTACTCATGTGAAGACAGTCAGTTTTTGGAACGATCCCTGGTGTGCCTATGGCTGTTTACTAAGTAACATGCTTACTATTTCTGGAAAAAAATACTGGCATCATGTGCAGCGCCTCGGTGCTTGACGTTCGTTCTTCATCATGGGCATCTTGTTCTCCCCTATAATTCTAACCAGAGAGTTCGTCGCCTTTGGATACATCTACACGGTCTTACCATCCCTATCCATCAGCAATACCAAGTTATGTGGTAGGGGTCACAAATTGGGTTTTGAATTCGCTGTGTTTACAATGCCATCTCTAATGACGTTTTGAATCCTAAATGCTTATGGCAAAAAAGAACTTGGAGACGTGATAACTCGGCAAGTGAGAATCTGTTCTTCTGGAAAATAATTAATAAAGCTCTCTTCACTAAAGATAAGCTTTTTGAAAGAGGTATTGCGACTGAAGTTGCTTGTGTCTTTTGTGGTATGCCTGAAACTGTTATGCATTTGTATTTCAGTTGTGGTCCGATTCATAAGCTATGGTGTTCTACTATGGCGAGAGCTGGTTGATCTGATGTTGCCATTGATAACGTAACGGAATGGGTGAAGCTTCAAGTGCTCACTGCAACGAAAACTGTCAAAGCAAGAAAGCTTCTCTTTATTGTTAAAAAATTTGTTTGTTTGATCTGGCATGAGAGAAATATCCATATTTTTATTCCTACTAGAGCTAAGATGATCAATGACCTTGAAGCCTTCATTAAAAATGAGATCAGGATCGGTCTTCGCACCAGCCTATTTGCAATCGAGCCAGGGATTTTTGGTGGTCTATAACTATCGCCGGAATTTCTTTTCTCATCTGCCCTTCTTTGTTTTGTTCTCTTTTTTGTATTGTTTTCTTGTTTTTGTCTCACCATGTTCTCCTTTCATCTTTGAGCTAGCATGTTAGCTTATTGTTCCCTTTGTTTGTTCTTCTTTGGTGATTCAATAAAATGGTAGGGGTCCATTCAACCCCGTCGGCTATGCCAAATTTTTTTTTAATCTATTATAGTCTATTTAATCAATTAATCTATTTTACCTATTTTAAACTAATTAATCCATTTTAAACTATTTTAAATTTATTTAATCTATTTTAAATCTATTTAATATAATTTAAATCTATTTAATATATTTTAAATTTATTTAATCTATTTTAAATCTATTTAATATAATTTAAATATATTTAATCTATTTTAAATTTATTTAATCTATTTTAAATATATTTAATATAATTTAAATCTATTTAATATATTTTAAATCTATTTAAACTATTTTAAACCTATTAAAACTATCTTAAACCCATTTAAATTATTTTAATCTATTATTTTTTCTATTTTAGAGTATTCTAACTATTTAAAGGTTTGTTTTTAAACTATGCCAAACTAATTAAACTATTTATAACTATCTAAATTATTTTTTGAATTTTAAATTTGTGTAGAGTGAAAGTGTTTATATTTAAATCCTTGATTTAAGAGCGAATATGGTTAAATGATGTTATAACCCAAGTTGGGATTTAAATGATATTTTCTGGTGAAATGACATATTTGATTGAATATGATGATTTTGAAATGAGATTTAACCTATTTTGTCGATATGATTTCGAAAGTGAATATGATTTTTGAAAGTGATATGTTTGAATTGAATATGATATTTTGATATCAATTATGAAACGGTTTTGAAAATTTAAAAGAACCATTCGGTGTGAAATAAGCGTTTGGTTGTTAAAGAGACCGGGATCAGATATTGTCATACTCTATGTCAATACCGAAAACCACTTTAACAACTGTGTACGTGGTGGAAATTCTAGAATGAAGTAGGATGGTTTGGTGAACGATTTTGCATGAGGTATTTACGTAGCCCTGACTCCCGTGAGTTAGCTTGATGTGGCTAAAACAGGAGCCATGTCGGGCCAAGTGAAGTCACACCTCCGAGCGAACACATTTCTTCGATACCATGTTATGACTTTATGATTGATTTGGTGGCCACCCCTCGATTTGATTTGGGAGTGTGTTCCGAGGTGGGCGGTAGTAGCTGCTATACGTTACCACCAGTCCGGATCCACAAAAAGGTAGTATCCTACCTGGGCATTGCTTCGCATGCCTTTTCACATGCCTTATCGTACCTTCTACGAGTTTGGTTTGTACCATACCTATGGGTGCCCTCTGACAGCCCTCCATTTTACGGAGGAATTACGGTACTGTATAGACTATGGGAATATATAAAAATATGTTAAGGGTGATATGGGTAATGCCTTAACACTATTTTAATACTTTACTTTACTGTAGACACTATTATAATAGCGTATTGTACTATGCATGTAGATAGTTTAACGGATCCTTAGTAGATGGAATCCCGAACATCTCTTAAGTTATTGCACTAAGGTTAGACACTGGATAGGAGGTGTCAAACCCCGTAAACATCTCTAACGCCGTTACACTCATATTTATTTATCTTTGATTTAACTTACATAAGATCTTTTAGTTCTGACTCGAGTGTTTTGTCTATTCATTACGCTCGGGTCAGACTGAGCTTTTCAGTGCATCGAAGACTACTTTGGAGGATGAAGGCGAAGATTTAGTATTATTATTATTTATTTTATTTATTCCACTACATCATGTTGTTCCGTTGCATTGTTATTTATTTCTGTTGTATGTAACTCTGATTCTATATTGTAAAAGAGTAATCAAATGTTACTTGTAAAACAGCTTCGTGAATTGTTTATTTGATTATTATGTTTTGTCATTCCATTGTGAAATTCTATGTTTGTTTTCTTTCTTTCTCTGCTTTTTCTTATTTACCCCATAACAATCCTCCCTTTTGAATGGTTTGAGTCTGACATGTTTGGTTTATTGTCGATTTGAACCGTCCAAAAAGGTGGGTTGTTACAATTGTACTGATCCCTTGAACTGGGGATCCATTCGATCCCTATTCTATAATAAAAAGATAGAGAAAAGAAGGGATCGACTATGGGCTCCTATACATATAAATGTGGGAAAATTATGCAAAGCACATATATATATTGTAGTGAAATCGTATCTAACTCAATGAAAATTATACAAAGCACATATATAACCATGAACGTATAAACACATCCGGGAGCCATTAATAAGAATGTGTACCTGAACGTGCACGTGAATATTCTAAAAGTTCAATTTTTGAAATTGACAAAAACTGAATTCAAACCTGAAGCCTCCATGTTCCAGCTGGATCAGATAAGCAAAGCTTATTAGTCTCGTGGAATCGGACACAGATATCAGTTGACGGAGTATAATTCTAGATTTATGATATTGGAAATCGACCAAACGTCATGATAACTAAAGAGAGATTCAGCGCTTTGAGAAAATAATTCGATGGAAGGACAGCAACTATTCAGACAACTGGATGGATTTCTTTCCGACGACTCTAACCTGCTTCGATTCAAAGCACGTCATGTTCAGCATAAGACATACTTTGGGGGGCAAGTGTTATCTGGCATTTTGACCCGGCTATATTCGAACCAATTGGAAAGTTAGATACCCATCAAGGCCAGTTATTCCAGGGCGACGATTGTAGGGTCCAGGAGTCAAGTGCAGATGGTAATACAAAGCTGTGATCAAACGAAATTGAGAGATATGCAATGCAGAATATTTGAAGTATGGAATATGGTTCAACATACAGAAGGGATCAGCAAAAATCAACTTCCAAAATAGGGACCTGTATGTTTAAGGAAGTTAATGCAGTTCAATAGAAAATAACTAATATCTCAAGATCCACAAGTCCAATGCATATGAAATTTTGTGAGCAAGATGTAGGGACCCTAGGGAGCCTACCCTAGGGATCGCACCTCAAAAGGACGGAGTCAGAGGGATCGGCCTTCTTCCCTCAATAGGGATCAGCTGAAATCAGTAACCAATTCATATTCAATCAAGGATCAAGAAATAACTTGAGTTCTACTAATCCAATTGGCATGAAACTTGGAGGCTAAGCATATTTCAACATGGGGAAGCTACCACAGGGATCGCACCCCCAAAGATAGGATTGGTACCGGTCTCTATTCTTTGGGAATTGGGCCATGCAATCCCTTTTGTGGGTCCATATGGTTCTAAAGGTCCTTCTGTAGTGTTTTCAGGGAGATATTTGGCCATCTTCGTCTATAAATACAGCCTTGATTGTTCATTTTCGAGACCTTTATGCTGCTAGTTGCTTTGTACTCTATTGTAACTAAGGATTTTCATCTGATCCCTATTGTACTCAGTTTACAAAGTGATTAATAAAGCAATCTATTCAAAGTGGACGCAAGCACACAACGCAGAACCATTATAAATTGTTGTGTTCGTGTTATTGCTTAAATTTACTACTATTTCTTGGTTATTACCCTCTGTTTTCATTTTATATTCTTCATTTATTTCTCTTCAAAACTTCTATTGGGTGTTTGTGCCAATTTTTTGTGCAAACATATATATATTTGCGTGTGTAGTTTAGACTTATATATGTGATATTTTGTTGCCACTCATATATATATATATATATATATATATATTATATAAAGGGAATACTTGAGGAGGTGAAGCCTTTTTCGGATTGCCAAAAATGTCCTTTTCGATCTCCACCATGTTTTCATTTCCTTATATATCGGATGAGGGTATATTTGTTTGTCGTTTCCACCAACTCCAAAATCAGTTCGCTACCACGTTTTCCCATCACGTCTGCAAATATAGTTCTGCAAATGATTCACCATATTTCACAGCCTTTATGTTCCACGTTCTCAACTCACTGCTCCCTTCTCTTCTACGACTCAATTCCTCAACCGTATTTCTTCCTCCTCTCACTTTATGACCACGTAAAGTAATTAGATCCAAAATTGATTCTATGGATGGCTTGAAGGACTTCAAGATCTGAAATCAATACATCTTTGGAGGTTGCTTTCGACACCGCTGTATTATGACATTTTGGTTGATCAAAAAAGGTTTGGTTAACGACGATGATATGAAAGCCCTAACGGCATGCCTCTCCTCACAAGTTCCTCTCCATAAGTATTTATTTAATAATCAATAAAAATGTTCCCTTTTTACCACTGATTTTAAATTCTCTACTTTTCTAATGATTTTTATGGATTAAGTTTAAAACTTATTGATAAAATCTAATAATGACAAACCAAAATTTCAAACCACTCTTTCGTTTGGGTTACGAATATTCACCATATGGATTTAAATCAAATAGTGAGATAAACATCGATCTTTCTCAAACTGAGAATTAGTATCATTGAATAATCTATGAAAAGGCTTGGGATTTGGATGTTATTTTTTTATTTGAACTAACAACAAGATTATTTCATATGAGGTATCTTCAAAATATATTGTTAACCATACCAAGCAAGGCGAAATTATCTTATTGTCTTTTTATTACAACATAAATCAAATTAGTTTGAAAATAATATTTTTTCAGGTAATTTTGCTTTGCCAAATGTTGATTGGATGCCACGGTCTTTGCTGCAAAAGGAAGAAGTGAGGGGGAAATGCAAAAGAAGCTTAATTTGATAGGTAAGTGTGGCGTGCTTAATTGTCTACAATTTGTTGTCGCTTTTGATGCCTGTTTGGATAGATTTTTCTATTTATGTTTCGGATTTTATACAGTTTATGCACCATACTTGAATTTTTTTTGTTAATATGCTAACGTGCATGATCACATATCTTCTTTCATGCATTTGATATGGAAATAACAGTACTAAATTAAAATATTTGTATCACATGTAAACTGATATGTTGCATGCATCAATAAATGTGATTGGTCCATAGATATTCTATGACTAAATTCTTTTTCAAAGTCAAAATATATTTTTGTACATGTTTCTTTGAACTATTTAATAAGGCTAACAAAATTTGAACTATTTCCTATAATGAGAATCCTACCATCTTATATAAGTGAAATATTAATTTGTTTTATACTTTATCTATCTCCTAATTTATTCTTTGACTACTGTTTTGGTTCACGAATTAAGAATATCTTTTATGTACTTTATCTCAATTTTTTTTTCAGTTTAGCTATGTATGTTATATATAAATTGATTGTACAAATGTCATATATTATTTCATATACTGAAAGCATTAGTGCTCACAGTTTGCCTTATCACTGTCTTCAAATCAGATTATTGGTGTAAAAGTTTCTTTTTACATGAATGATTCTTGAAATGATTTGTATTACAAACTGATGATAGTTATCTGTAGTTGCTTTGCATAGATTATGAAGTACTTAGTAGCAGAGTGGTAAATTTTATATATTTGACTTTCTTTATGCAGTTTTCTTCCTTTGTCATAAAGTTTCTTCAGTTAATGAAGTTAATGAAGTAATACAGTGCATAAATCAAGGGATCAAACCAAACTTCCATTTTCTGCTAAACCAGATAAGCCATAAAATGAATAAATTATCATTTAGAGAAGACTATCCTAGCATTGTCCATCCACTTAATAGGTAAGTTGGACTCTATCTTCCATTTTCCTTGGGAAAATGATTATTCATAGTTTGCTTTTTCATAAAGCAATTTCCATATATTACTGATCTTATTTTTGGCAAACACCAGTATTCAGTTGGCACACGACACATCATCTAGGATGTAAGGGTATTTCATAAAAGTAAGTAGCCAATTCTATAGTGTTTACTACATTCAAATACACCAATACTGATTTTACCGCATTAGTTGATAATTGAAAAATTATTGTCCAAGTTGTTCCAACTATATATACTGATAAAAGAGGATGCAAATCCACTCAAATCAGGTAAGAAGATTTGATATATGTTTTTTCTTTCACAACCTTGCATATAAAAGAAACAAAGGATTGGTATTTGACTTTTGCACCATGCAATGCAGTATTCAGTATTGAGTACTTCAAAGATGACAATGCCATCCTTGGGCCACCTCCTGGAGTATATTGTGTCTATGATTTCTCTCCAATTAAGGTGAATGCTACTTGATATTTTTGCATAATACATGTTTGTTACCTTAATAATATTTTAACCAAGTCCATAAAAGTTTGATCTATAATGCAAATTATCTACACTATCTCAACAAATTCTCTTCAAAAGCAAAGTGGGGGTTAGTCTCCCACTACTACTGAGTTTGGTTCATAAGAAGAGTGGGACAACACACTTCTAGATATAACAATACTTAGCAGTATCAAATCAATGGGAATCATGTAACTGAAATTTATCATGTAGCATAACATGTCAAACATTGGTTCAACACATGAATTCTCACTAAGGTGGTTCTGATTCTTCTGAGATATACATGCCATTTGACACAACTTGATTTGTAAAATTGACTTATGAGTTTGATGGTGATGTAAAAGTGAAAAAATTGAAAAAGCACAAGAGAGAATCACTTCAAATCCATTCACGTATTTACTAAAGCCAATTCCTAATATAAAAGCTAAGAAAATATACACACACTCAACTAGATATATGTTTTTCTTATTAGATATATTTCATTTATTAATTTAACTTGATATGATTCTGTTTGTTACATGGTTAAGTCAAGCCTCCACATTTAACTTTTTTACATGGTTTGTTGTCATCAAAATTCATTTATTACATGATCTAATCTTTTTTTGGTATTAGAATTTTATTGGAAAAAATGTATTATTTTCTATCTTTAAAAAAATCATTATTTTTGGGAATTCCTATACATATACATGTAATTAATAAGCGAATAAATTTTCCCATAAAGTACACTGACACTTGCGGTTCATAATAATAAAAAAACCCAAAAGTATCTTCTTTCTTTTAGACAATAAATATGATTTTTTAATGTATGTTTGTTACTAATATAATCATATGTTTTGCTTTAGTTTTCTGAGTAACCTTAGTAGAAAATTTTTGTCATGGAAATTTATTTTGTAATCAATTTGAACGATTTTTGTACTTCAAAATTAACATTCACTCTACTGGAATTCTTTTAAATAGAAATTTTGATTTTCCTTTATTTAGATTACTTTTTATAATTTCATATTCATCTTCAAATGCATTCACTTATTTACTAAAGCCAATTGCCAATATAAAAGCTAAGAACACACATACGCACTCACCAAGATATACGTTTTTCTTATTATATATTTGTTATTTATTAATTTAATTTGATACGATTCTATTTTTTATATGGTTAAGTCAAGCCTTTACATTTAACTTTTCTACATGGTTTGTGTGCAACACATTTATTACACATTAATAAAGAATCAAATACCACCAAACAAACATTGATCTGAAAAAATATTAATAGCTAATATATATTAGAGGGCAAGCAAACTTTAATGTGGCTCGGGCAACCAATCATTTAGACTGCCACTAATTGTAATCTTGAGCATTAGGCCATGCTATTAAAATTAAATATTTTTCTAAAGAAGGACGACAGTATCACTCTAGCTAATGTAATAAATTTCATTCACTGAGATTTTAAATAGTAAGTTCTTTATGGTTCTATGCACATTGAATTATCGGTGATCTTTAGAGTATACATAACATTCTTGGGATTCTGTGTATGGCCTTGCTGTCAGGCCTCTATGTATATTTTGGAATTTGAACTCAACTCTTCGTCCGAAATATTTATACACAAATAGTTTTAACTGTTTACTTTAGTTTCTAAATTTACAGTCCAATGGTCCGCATGACCAAGTTTCTAATTTACAGTCCAATGGTCCATATGATTGATAAGTATTTATAAAATAGCATAAAAGCTTTTTTAAATAAGAAGCAAAATGCACATATGCCAGTGCATGGAAGAGGCAATGGAAGCATAGTATTGCATTATTGATGAGCTACACTTCATGTTGTACAGGTGTTGTTACTGATGATGTACATGCATTTTACAACAGGAGCAGACAGTGAGTTTGAGCAAAAAGTAATGATACAGAAGTAGAAGGCAGAGAAATAACAATGAGCAGAGGTTCAGTTCTGATGTTGAGATAAGCAATAAAATACAGATATGATTATGGTGCTGAGATGAACTGTAGAACATAGCAAAAGGGCAGTTCAGTAGAAGATGGGCATTAGTGAAGATGAGTTGTAGAAGTTTTGATGCTGATATTTGATCAGTTGCGTTAATATAATTTTGAATTTCTGATGCAAAATTAGAGTATGAGTGCAGATAAATGAGTTGTCGATAGGTCTGTTCAAAGCTGATGATAGCATGACAGTAGAACTAAAGCATGATAGTAGAATGGTTGCATGACAGTATATGAATAATAATGAAGACATGTAGTACAATTTAATTTTGATGTTGAGTTTTGAATACGTGTGTTGCTGCACTTTTGATTCATAATTTATGAAGTACCCATGCAAATAGATGAAGTGTAGGCACTTCAATTCAAGCAGCATGACAGTAGGGTCAAGTACCTTCTATTCTTCACATTACATTGGTTCATGACATTGGGGCATCAACGAGTGGTGTTAAATCAGTCATAGAAGGGAAGGATGCTCCAAATCAATAATGGACGACAGATGGTGGTGATCATAGATTGTGAATATATGTTGCATAATATTTCCTTATGTCGGGTCTTCCATTCAGTTTTCCTACTGTACAAAGAGAAGAATGTCATTTAATGTAAATAAGAAGAGATGATGTAGTACTATAGATGGTAATAAATATACGTTTGTTTCTTGCATTCATAAACTCCAATAATTGATAGAGTAAATTATATCCAAGAGATTACTGTGTGATACATTATAGTTAAATCTAAGTTAGTCCAGAATTTATAAGGGATTGGATGGTAGTATTTAGGTGAAGTTCGAAAATACTAATTAATTTACAATAACACATTGAGCGTACAGGTGCTCTATATAAATTTTTATAAGTTTCAGATGTTAATTTACAAAAGAGGCTCCTATTAGCATCATTGTTGGTTGGTAGTTTTAGCTTTAACAAATGAGTAGTGTTTAATTTATCATGTAATACAATCGACATATGTATTTTGGATTTAGGTGGTGTATGTACTTTTAGACAAAGTTTAAAATAAGTTAAATTGATTCCAAAGAAGTTCAAAAAGTTATACATTGACTTTGATGTCTATTGTTTCCTTTTGTTCCAGGTTTATTCCATAATGCCATGTTGATCATCAATATATATATATACATATGTATATACATATATATATATATACACATATATATATACTATAAAGCAAAACCTTGGTCAAAGGGTCAAAGTGAAGCCTTTTTCGAGTTCCCTAAAATAACCGTCCAAGAATATTCCAAATAGTTTTGTAAGGCTATTTACGTCATTAAAAAAGTATTGGAAGCCAACTCCCATTTCGTTTGGTTGCCATATCATTTCCCTCTTTTTTTACACAATTAGCGAAAACTTTACAGTAATCTCTCACAATACCATAATTGTAGCAAAGAGAAAATTTGCTCACTTCCTTCTTTTCACACGTCCAACGGACGTGCCACCATACTCGTATATAATTATGAAAATAGATCTATATAATTAAAACAGATGATTTCAAAGTAAGAGAATACTTGATTGGAAGTGAAGAAGGAAATAAGGTTCATATTAAATCTAGATTCAATCAAATTAAAATAAAAAAGGACAGAAAATAAGATGTTATTTTAATTTTTCTCCTTTACAAACACTAACTAATAAAGAATTTAGTATCATACATTTCATGCTTAACCACAACAAAATATGCAAACTTTAAAATCACAGATCCAAAAATAAACATTCTACATGTAATTAAAACTATTAAAATAAATTATTGCCACAACAAATTTTTTACTTTAATAACATAACTGAAATTTATTTTTCATACATTGCATATATACGTATACACATATGTGAAAGTTGTAATTTACGATTTAAATCTAAAATACATATAATTGACTAAATAACAAAATATTGAATATATTAATTGAAAAACAAAATTAAATTAACTAAAAGATCCAATTAGATATTAATTTGAAATTTCGGATAACAAAAAATAAAGTGTCGAAATATTTACATATATAATTTTATTAATTCAAATATCAAATCCATAGCTTCAAGTAAATTAAATTGTGAAACAAGTGAGAATTTTACGGAAAAACAAATCAACATTAACCGATAATTTCAAATCCAACTAACAACATCAAAACACAAATTAATATTACAATTGAATGACAATACTAAAGAGGTTTTTTTAAATAAATTCAATAAGTGGCAATTCAATATAGACATATATGTGAGTTTAGTCAGATTTAAACATCATGAAAAGGTAAAATAAGATAGTATAATTGAACATGAAAAGTCATGCTCTTTGTAATACCTTGATTTGAGATTTCTCCTCAGATCCCAAGTAGATCCACTCCCATCTTCGCAAAAGAAATATGAACCACTTAACTTTTATTTTATTTGACATTTTCGTTTTATTCGATGTTGGAAAAATTTAGAATTTTCTGATGGTAATTTCAGCCATGGACAATAAGAAGGAGAGGTAAGAAAATTGAACGAAAAAAATTAAATGAAGGAAATGAATTAGTAAATTTGTTTTAATTGAAGGAATGAAACATTTCCCTATCTTTCAATGGAAACTTCCTTAATCAATTCCTATGATTTTTTCTCTCTCTCTCTCCACCTTTAATTTCCCTTGTATGGTCGGCGATAGATGGCCATTTATGGTGTAAAATTACAAAAATCTCTTCAAGTAATTATCTCTTATTCGAGCCCCATTTTAAATTACACTAATATCGTATATCGATGCACATAAATATAACTTTTATATATGCATCAAATAATTACTAACAATTCTCAAATATCAAATAAATTAAATAATAATTAATATTTCCTAAATATTAATTAAATTAATTAATTAATAGAATTTTATAAATCAAGTAAATCGTGTGCATTTTTGAAAAATTTACAAATATGACTATGTGACTTAGAGTTGTGAATTTGATCAACAATTAATATTAAACAATTCAAATATTAATGTTCGCACGTCATCTTAGCTAGTGATATGTCATTTAGCCGAATTCATCGCATATAGACCTTTTGAGTAAAATCATATTTTATAATTTCTTGAGTGGTAAAATTAAGTAATGATTATTTACACCAATTTCCTTCGTCAACACTATATCACATTAGGACTTATGAAATTTAGTTTTGGTCAAAATTCCAATGTCGTCCACATTCAACTTGGTTATTCCATAAACATAGTCCTTGATCCAATAATAACATTTGTTATCAACTGCACTACTCTGGCCAGAAATTTTGACTTTTGAGTTGACTTTAGTTGACTATGATACTAAACTCATACAACTAATGAAATGAATTCTCTATGGATAGTGTTTCACTTTCAATACTTCCACATTGAACTATAATCAAAGTGGAGTTTACATATAAAGTTCAACGGTATTCTTAAGTAGAGAGAACTGTGCAATATCGTTACTTTGAGATTTCCCGTTCGACCTAGTTGTTATTAACAAATAGGAAACTCTCGGATGGGTCATTCTATAGTTATCCAATAACTATCGGTACGTAACCCATTAGTGTCCCTAACAGCCATGAGTAATACACCGTCCAACTTTTAGAGATCATTACATGCTCTGTCTTAAGGATGTATCGATATCCTTTCATGAAAAATCTTGACCAGGAATATTCAAAATAAAATGTTCATTTATATTATGATTAATTACTTACGATGGTAACTATTTCCAACTACAATATCATAACATTTCATTTAATGATTTTCTTATTTATATACTTTAAATTAATTATTTAATTAATTATATTACTGTATAACAAACTAACAAAGTATAAAATAGAAACGAAATACCTTTATTTTGAACAAGATCGGTCAAAAAGTTATATTGTAACGTTTCAGACTTTCGACGCTCCAAAGTCGACATTAATATATCCACTGTATCAACTGCCGAGCAATCGAATGCTGGAAAACCGAATTGTTATGGTTAAAAAGAAGAGGTAAAAGAAGAAAGAAAGAAAGAAGAAACAACAGAAACAATCTCAGAATCTCACATATCGCAGCGGAACAACATATAATAGATAAATGAATAATCTTTAAATCAAAGAACTATATCAGTTTATACATTACATCATCATTAGAGTTTACAACAACAATACAACACTGGACAGTTATACAAACTTGTCCTCATACAGAATACACAGCGGAATAATAATATCATATACAAGTGATACGCCTCGCCATCCAGCTCGCCACTTGAGCTCCACAGCATCTCCTGAATCCAGAATGACCTGATAACCTGGCTCTAGACTGCCCGTGTGGAAATTGGTGGGCACCCAGAGTTTAGGAAGGGAACAATAAACTCCAGGTCAGTCATGGGACTGGTGTGAGAACTAAAACAGTTATTTGCACAAAGGAATACAAAGGAAAAGAATCCGAAATGTTTTTGGAAAATGAAACTACCATAAGGCCTCCCGCCACACACACAATGCAAACGCAGAATTGGAGGAGATTTCTCCTTATGATAGTCAAAGATGCTTACTATGCAAAACAAATCATTTTTGATATTATTACTAGTGCATAGTGCAGAAAAACATTTCGAAAGTATAATATTAATCTTAGCCAGCATAGACATTCCGAACTATGCCTACTATAGCTACCATCTAAACAGTGGTGACCACCATAAGTAAATGGCAGGTTCTACAACTAATACCGTACAAGGTTCGTATTGGGAATTGGATTTCCAACAAATGGTCAGGCTAAGGAACTTCCTACTGCCATATGGGTATGCCTCTGGCGGGACGTCCCGAGAACTAACCAGCTCTCTGCCAACACAAGGTCGGGTTACCTCTGTCACTAGGTAACTACTACACGAATATGCCACCCCCCGGTCCTTTGGGACCTTTATCCGAGGCGCCTCAACAAAACAACAATCACACAGTAAATGAGATTGGAGTAACCACATAGGTTAAATACCATGGCTCCATACCTGATACCACCCTTTTCCAGAAGGAAATGACATACCCTAAAGGGAGTGACCCTCATAACCTTGCCGCATCATTCCTGTTTTGACCATTTCCGGGTTGTGAGGTCCGAAGAGGTCTCGTCCACAAAGCTACGCTTTTTCACAAAGCCATGCTCTGATCAACAAATGATCAATAAATAATCATCACACAGCAACACTCAGCATGCCACACTACCAAATTGGGAGTATATCATTGATAAATTTCAACTACATAACCTCTGAGCTCGTACGTCTCAGAGAAGGGTGTTAAGCTAAGAGAATAAATTCTCCGCCACCAAAAGAAATGTATTTGAAAGAAATCAGTTTTATATCTCAAAATGTAATGTCAGACATGTAACCATACAAGTTTGTTCCGGGTTCGAACAGAACCGAAGGCACTTCCAAAGAAGCCCTTGCAATCCGGGTATTCACAATCCCGATCGAACTTCCCATCACAAAGGAAATCTCTATACCGTAGCTAATGGTGCAGACATCCTATCGTTTTCACAAATACCCGGTCTTCACCACCGGTCTTCAATACGATCCATATCGTCGTATCACTTATTCGGAATGGGTTATATGACACAATGGTCCTTTCCCGGCTAACCCGAATAGTGAGCACAATATTTCAAAACATATGAATATTGGGATTTCAATTAAGTCACAACTTATTACCCAAATCCTTTCCTTTAAATGGTTTAAACGAATTACCATTTTAAATCTGTAACAAAAAGATTTACTTCACAAAGTTTACCCAGTTTCACAAAGATTCATTCACAGATTCCCAAATCATTTCCATTTCAATTGGATTAACCCATTAAATCTTTAAATCAAGATTTAACTTATAACTATCAAAACTATGCACAATTCAAGTCTTTTATAATATAAAAGATACACCTTTAAAAATCTACTTTGATTTCAAAATAAAGCTTAATCATCTTCACAAAGGTTAATTCATAGTTTTTTTTCCAAACTATTCACAATTCCATTTCAACTTGAATTGTTTCGATACAAATTGGAAATATTTTCACTTTCTGAAAGCTATTATTATTTGAAAAAAAAAATAGTTTTCGTTTTGGGAAAAACTGATTTCATTTATACAAGTTAGGTATTTGGGTTAATTCAAATTTCCACAACAACACTTTTAAAAAATGGTTTAAATTCATATAAACACCCTTTTCCACTCGTATAATCTTTTAGACCAAAATTCCCAAATTAGAATTCAATTACAAGATATTGAATCCCAATTTAATCAAATTATTCGAATTTCAATTTTATTAAGTTATTTAAAATAACCTTTATTATGAAACCCATTTTCAAAACTTTCAATTTCAATTCCAAAACTATTTTGGATTCAAGAATTCAATTTTCAAAATTGATAAAAATCTGTGACTTAACCGATTTCCACGTGAAATCCACATTTGTGTGTGTATTGTGTAGTCCACGGGTTTAACACAATAGTGCAACAACATTCAACCATCACAGATCAAATATAACAACATAAATTGATAAGCGGTATAACTATAACGCTTATCTTTCATTCACAGATCACAGATATATATATCATCATAGATAAATAGATCACAAATCACAATACAGAACAGGATATATCACAAAGCATCACATATCAGAGATGTCAAAAATTCGACATCCAATAAATCCAAACATCCATAAGTAGGATTAATTTAATCATTCAATTAATTTAAATCAGATAAATTTCTATAAATCAATTTGGCTAGTTATGGTAAATTAATTATCAATTAATTTCAAATTGATTTTAAATTATTTCAAAACACCAAATGAATTTCCAAACATTTTCAAAAGATTTATTTTCAATCACCAAAAATCAATTACCAAATGGATTTCTAAATTTGTTTCCTTTTTAAAATAAATTCCTTTTTAAGAAGATAAATTCCTTTATTTTCCAAACTATTCACAAATCTAAATTTTAATAAATTCTCAACTTATAAATAATATTTTCGAAATCCATTTATTAAGCCCCTTTTTTCCAAATTTGAAATTTAATTCAATACAGTTCAAAAATAAGACTTTTATCTTTTAACCCCTTTTAAATTTATCTAATTATCAAAAATAAATTTTTCGATAAATTTTCAACTTAAATTTCGAAAATCCAATTTTATTTATTTCTGGTATCCAACGATACCAAAAATATATTCGGCTAAATTATAGCCTTCAACAATTCCAATCCACAAATATAATCACACATGGATTATAAATAATCAACACACAATATTGAAACAAATTCAATTATTTGAGGAATCCAGTTGGATCCCTCCAACCTATTTCCCTGCATCCACAGATGTTAGCACAACACCAATTCCACTTCGCGGTGGAATATCGCGGTATATGGGATTTATAAAATACTATCCGCTATTATGCGGCGCAATAGGGTCTCATCCGCTATATAATGCGGGAAATCAACTCCAAATACATATATAATACCAATTCCACTTCACGGTAGAATTATCGCGGTATATGTTTTTAATAAATAACCTCCGTTTAATATACGGTGTATAGGGTCTATTTCAGCACAATAGATAACAACCATCATTCAATTCACACAATCAAGCAATTTTAAATTTAACTATTTAAAATTTAAATCGAAACAATTCGATTGAGTGAGGAGTTCTCACCTTGCTTTCAATAACGGTTGCAGTATTTTATTTCGAATAAAATTAAACACGCGTTTAATTTTACTCAAAATTATCACTAGCTCCAATCGATCCTAAATCAGTTCCATAATGTAGTGCTCGTCAAAACGAACCCGATGCAATTCGTTTCGGGCGAAACGGACCTCGTATGACAAAGTTATGACATTTCAAAGTTAATACGATTTAAAAGATAATAATTTTACAACTTTATTTTAATTTCTTTAAACCCTACATCATCATCACCGTTCATTTTGCTTGCTCCAATCCAGGCCGTGATTTCTGTTTTCTTCCTCCATCATTTTTCACGCGTTCGAACGCAAGAATAACCCATCTTCTTCGAACGTTGACCGACCCAAGCCCTACCCACGAGCGCCGCGAACACGATCGAACCCCACCGTTTCCTTCGCCTACACGTGCTCCACCACTGGCCGATGACCGGCCGAGCTTGGCTACATCTTGGCCTCGTGAAACGTGTACAAACGGCGTGACTCTCCATGCGATTTGTCGTTGATCTGTTGCCCCGTTCTTGATCACAGCCGTTGGATAGAGAGATCTTGATGCTCTCTACGATATTGTAGTTGAAAGTTTGTGCTGAAAGTCGACGGATCGAGAGAGAATTGAGGAAGAAGATCGTGATTTTCTGGCCATTAATGAAAAAGTGGCGGCCAGGGTTTAGTTCTAGGGTTTTGAGTGCAAATGAAGAAAGTTAGGTCCTTATATAGAAAATTTGCCAAAACACTATTCATCGAAAATTTTCCGAACTCCAAACGAAGCGTGTCGGCTGGCGTTTCTAAGGTTTTACCCGCGTTCCGAACACAATGGAACATGTTTCGGTAGCTAATTCGATCGTATGTGCGAGTTACGGAAATAAACGATCGAATTAAAATTAAATCGATTAAAACGATTTCTAGGCGTTTTGGCTTGCCCCGGACAAACGACAACTCCGATTACTACGAAAATTGAAATCTTACAATAATATCACATTACGGATCCGATGAAACTAGTTTCGTCGAAATCCGAGACTGTTTGAAAAATGGTCATTTTTACTTGTCAATTAAATATTAAAATATTCAATTTTTACAATTTAACTTTTAATTCAATTTTAAAAGTTTACAAACATCATTCTAACTCCAATATGATTTAATATAACTTTATACATCATTTCTAATCACATTAAACCCAATTTACAATTATTTTTGTAATTTCAAATATTAAATTATCGATTTAATTAATCCAATTAAATCACTATATTCGAAATAAAATTTTATTCGACTTACAAATCTTACTTGTTAATATTTAAAATCAATTAAATATACGAATTTCAAATGATAGAAATTCTGGGTCGTTACAATCTTCCCCCCTTAAAAGAATTTCGTCCTCGAAATTGCAAAGTAAGAAAAATGCCCCCAAATTCATTAACTTTTCAAAACCATTCGTTCAAATTAGATTTCAAAATCACTTAAGTGTACAACTTCCCCAAAATCCAATAGTTAAACTCTCCCAAAAACTTTACTAAGTTTTTCAAATCTATACTTAGTTATACTTTTCAAAACAAACTATATCGTTTAACCTTTAACTCCAAATCCAAAATTTAGTTTTCACAAATTTTCCAAAATTTCCCGAAAATTTTCTAACGCCTTAAATTTTCAGAAAAATTCGCCATAGCCTCCTTTGCGCGGTTCGATCGTAGTAGAATCACAATAGACATAAATATATATACATCGACCCACACGGTCGGAAAAGCAGAAAAACAGTTCATATTTCCTATTTTTATTGCATAGGTGTATCCTTTTTAGCATTTTTAAGCAAAGCAGTTATTAATTTAGCATTTTAGCGCAACCCAACCAGCCGAACGGCAGCCACGGCACCTGTACTTACTCAATTTAAACACGTAAGTGGCATATATATAAAGTTATTAACATTTTACTCTTTTAAACAACTACAACACATGCATATTAAAAGAAATGCATACTAAACAAGGTTTATAAGCAACTTATATAATTTCCGACATCACTTGTAATTGTTTACAATCAATTCACATACAACGACATTCATTTCTTCATTTTCAATTAGTTTACATTCACTAATTTAAATTCAAGTAGGTTCACTTCCAATTCAAATTCCGTCACATGGCTTTCAATTTCACTCATTCAATTTCATTAATACTTAATGATTTATACTATATACAATCAACCAACAATCATATAACAACCAATGTATATTCAACACAACCAAATTTATTCACTTTGTTTTCCTTCAATTTGGTTTAACACTTTTTATTTCCAATTGGTTTAATATTAAATTGACTTCCATTCAATTCATTCAATTTCCAATTTATTAGCTTTTAATGAATTAACACTTATATCCATTATTCCATATCAATTTATTCACATTCGATTGATTAACATTCAATCCATTTATTCATTCAATTGCTAATTCATTTTACAAATAAAGTTGAATCTCATTTATATAACTCAAGTTCAAATCCATTAAATGACTTCATTTCATTAATTCATTTTGATACTAAAATCAATTTCATACAACATCACTTAAGTTATATTCCAATTAAACATCATTTGTTTAACTTAACTTAAATTTCCACTTATAAATCCAATTCAATTTATTTAACCATCCTTTAGTTAAATTTCAAATCACATATTTTATTATGCTAACTCAATTTCATTTCAACTTTACTAAAGTTAAATTTATTATCTCATATTATAAGTTCAAAACTCGTTTCATTTATATTCATCAATTTCAACTTGGATTTTAATTTAAATTTTGTTTATCACAACAAAACTTTAATTTTTCAATTTATTATGGTAGCAAATCAATCACACAGAAACTCGAAAATGATACTGATGATGATGCAGTCATCACCCTTATTATTTCCCAGTAACAGTAGTGAATTCAGTGCTTTAAATTCTTTTAAAGTTTCCTTTTATTTATAAATCACATTTATAAATCTTTTTCTCATATAATTTCACTATTTTACTTTACTTATACAAGATTATTTCACAATTGTAAATCATATTAATTATAATTCCATATTTAATAATTCATTTGCTTATATACTTCATTATTTTACAATTGTTGTTTTTATTTAGATTATTCAAACAACTTTCAGTAACTCGTATATATTCTTACATTTTCAACAACCAAACAATTTAATTTTATATACACTTCAACAATTTCTGAAATAATTATTTCTTTATATACAAAATATAATCGAGGTAAAATTATTTCATTTACCCAATTTAAAATGATACTGTGTCGGTTCATCTTGTTTAAGAGTTTAGAAACCCCTATCGATTACAGTTAGCTAGACTGCACCGACCAGAATCTATAAACAATCAACCGATAAGTCAACACAATACAAAACAATTTCATATTCACTAACAAATACGCACTCATATCTATTATTACACTCACACTCATTCTAGAGTGATACTGACTCTATCTCTAATGAGTAACACCCAACAGAGCCAAAGTTATCGCTTAACCATATGCTCTGATACCACATGTAACGTTTCATGACTTTCGATGCTCGAAAGTCGACATTAATACGTCCACTGTATCAACTGCCGAGCAATCGAATGCCGGAAAACCGAATTGTTATGGTTAAAAAGAAGAGGTAGAAGAAGACAGAAAGAAAGAAAGAAGAAACAACAGAAACAATCTCAGAATCTCACATATCGCAGCGGAACAACATATAATAGATAAATGAATAATCTTTAAATCAAAGAACTATATCAGTTTATACATTACATCATCATCAGAGTTTGCAAAACAATACAATACTGGACAGTTATACAAACTTGTCCTCATACAGAATACACAGCGGAATAATAATATCATATACAAGTGATACGCCTCGCCATCCAGCTCGCCACTTAAGCTCCACAACATCTCCTAAATCCAGAATGACCTGATAACCTGGCTCTAGACTGCCCGTGTGGAAATTGGTGGGCACCCAGAGTTTAGGAAGGGAACAATAAACTCCAGGTCAGTCATGGGACTGGTGTGAGAACTAAAACAGTTATTTGCACAACGGAATACAAAGGATAAGAATCCGTAATGTTTTTGGAAAATGAAACTACCATAAGGCCTCCCGCCACACACACAATGCAAACGCAGAATTGGAGGAGATTTCTCCTTATGATATTCAAAGATGCTTACTACGCAAAACAAATCATTTTTGATATTATTACTAGTGCATAGTGCAGAAAAACATTTCGAAAGTATAATATTAATCTTAGCCAGCATAGACATTCCGAACTATGCCTACTATAGCTACCATCTAAACAGTGGTGACCACCATAAGTAAATGGCAGGTTCTACAACTAATACCGTACAAGGTTCGTATTGGGAATTGGATTTCCAACAAATGGTCAGGCTAAGGAACTTCCTACTGCCACATGGGTATGCCTCTGGCGGGACGTCCCGAGAACTAACTAGCTCTCTGCCAACACAAGGCCGGGTTACCTCTGTCACTAGGTAACTACTACACGAATATGCCACCCCCGGTCCTTTGGGACCTTTATCCGAGGCGCCTCAACAAAACAACAATCACATAGTAAATGAGGTTGGAGTAACCACATAGGTTAAATACCAGGGCTCCATACCTGATACCACCCTTTTCCAGAAGGAAATGACATACCCTAAAGGGAGCGACCCTCATAACCTTGCCGCATCATTCCTGTTTTGACCATTTCCGGGTTGTGAGGTCCGAAGAGGACTCATCCACAAAGCTACGCTTTTTCACAACCCCATGCTCTAATCAACAAATGATCAATAAATAATCATCACACAGCAACACTCAGCATGCCACACTACCAAATTGGGAGTATATCACTGATAAATTTCAACTACATAACCTCTGAGCTTGTACGTCTCAGAGAAGGGTGTTAAGCTAAGAGAATAAATTCTCCGCCACCAACAGAAATGTATTTGAAAGAAATCGGCTTTATATCTCAAAATGTAATGTCAGACATGTAACCATACAAGTCTGTTCCGGGTTTGAACAGAACCGAAGGCACTTCCAAAGAAGCCCTTGCAATCCGGGTATTCACAATCCCGATCGAACTTCCCATCACAAAGGAAATCTCTATACCGTAGCTAACGGTGCAGAGACAATCGATAGGTCATCCTATCATTTTCACAAATACCCGGTCTTCACCACCGGTCTTCAATACGATCCATATCGTCGTATCACTTATTCGGAATGGGTTATATGTCACAAAGGTCCTTTCCCGGCTAACCCGAATAGTGAGGACAATATTTCAAAACATATGAATATTGGGATTTCAATTAAGTCACAACTTATTACCCAAATCCTTTCCTTTAAATGGTTTAAACGAATTACCATTTTAAATCTTTAACAAAAAGATTTACTTCACAAAGTTTACCCAGTTTCACAAAGATTCATTCACAGATTCCCAAATCATTTCCACTTCAATTGGATTAACCCATTAAATCTTTAAATCAAGATTTAACTTATAGCTTTCAAAACTATTCACAATTCAAGTCTTTTATAATATAAAAGATTCACCTTTAAAAATCTTCTTTGATTTCAAAATAAAGCTTAATCATCTTCACAAAGGTTAATTCATAGTTTTTTTTCCAAACTATTCACAATTCCATTTCAACTTGAATTGTTTCGATACAAATTGGAAATCTTTTCACTTTCTGAAAGCTATTATTATTTAAAAACAAATAGTTTTCGTTTTGGGAAAAACTGATTTCATTTATACAAGTTACGGTCTTTGGGTTAATTCAAATTTCCACAACAACACTTTTAAAAAATGGTTTAAATTCATATAAACACCCTTTTCTACTCGTATAATCTTTTAGACCAAAATTCCCAAATTATTGAATTCAATTACAAGATATTGAATCCCAATTTAATCAAATTATTTGAATTTCAATTTTATTAAGTTATTTAAAATAACCTTTATTTCTGAAACCCATTTTCAAAACTTTCAATTTCAATTCCAAAACTATTTTGGATTCAAGAATTCAATTTTCAAAATTGATAAAAATCTGTGACTTAACCGATTTCCACGTGAAATCCACATTTGTGTGTGTATTTTGTAGTCCACGGGTTTAACACAATAGTGCAACAACATTCAACCATCACAGATCAAATATAACAACATAATTTGATAAGCGGTATAACTATAACGCTTATCTTTCATTCACAGATCACAGATATATATATATATCATCATAGATAAATAGATCACAAATCACAATACAGAGCAGGATATATCACAAAGCATCACATATCAGAGATGTCAAAAATTCGGTATCCAATAAATCCAAACATCCATAAGTAGGATTAATTTAATCATCCGATTAATTTAAATCAGATAAATTTCTATAAATCAATTTGGCTAGTTATGGTAAATTAATTATCAATTAATTTGAAATTGATTTTCAATTATTTCAAAACACCAAATGAATTTCCAAACATTTTCAAAAGATTTATTTTCAATCACCAAAAATCAATTACCAAATGGATTTCTAAATTTGTTTCCTTTTTAAAATAAATTCCTTTTTAAGAAGATAAATTCCTTTATTTTCCAAAATATTCACAAATCCAAATTTTAAATAAATTCTCAACTTATAAATAATATTTTCGAAATCCATTTATTAAGCCCTTTTTTTCCAAATTTGAAATTTAATTCAGTATAGTTCAAAAATAAGACTTTTATCTTTTAACCCCTTTTACATTTATCTAATTATCAAAAATAAATTTTTCGATAAATTTTCAACTTAAATTTCGAAAATCCAATTTTATTTATTTCTGGTATCCAACGATATCAAAAATATATTCGGCTAAATTATAGCCTTCAACAATTCCAATCCACAAATATAATCACACACATATTATAAATAATCAACACACAATATTGAAACAAATTCAATTATTTGAGGAATCCAGTTGGATCCCTCCAACCTGTTTCCCTGCATCCACATATGTTAGCACAATACCAATTCCACTTCGCGGTGGAATATCACGGTATATGGGACTTATAAAATACTATCCGCTATTATGCGGCGCAATAGGGTCTCACCCGCTATATAATGCGGGAAATCAACTTCAAATACATATATAATACCAATTCCACTTCACGGTGGAATTATCGCGTTATATGTTTTTAATAAATAACCTCCGTTTAATATACGGTGTATAGGGTCTATTTCAGCACAATAGATAACAACCATCATTCAATTCACACAATCAAGCAATTTTAAATTTAACTATTTAAAATTTAAATCGAAACAATTCGATTGAGTGAGGAGTTCTCACCTTGCTTTCAATAACGGTTGCAGTATTTTATTTCGAATAAAATTAAACACGCGTTTAATTTTACTCCAAATTATCACTAGCTCCAATCGATCCCAAATTATTTCCATAATGTAGTGCTCATCAAAACGAACCCGGCGCAATTCGTTTCGGGCAAAACGGACCTCGTATGACAAAGTTATGACATTTCAAAGTTAATACGATTTAAAAGATAATAATTTTACAACTTTATTTTAATTTCTTTAAACCCTACATCATCATCACCATTCATTTTGCTTGCTCCAATCCAGGCCGTGATTTATGTTTTCTTCCTCCATCAGTTTTCACGCTTTCGAACGCAAGAATAACCCATCCCCTTCGAACATTGACCGACCCAAGCCCTACCCACGAGCGTCGCGAACACGATCGAACCCCACCTTTTCCTTCGCCTACACGTGCTCCACCACTGGCCGATGACCGGCCGAGCTCGGCTACATCTTGGCCTCGTAAAACTTGTACGAACGGCGTGACTCTCCATGCGATTTGCCGTTGATCCGTTGCCCCGTTCTTGATCACAGCCGTTGGATAGAGAGATCTTGATGCCCTCTACGATATTGTAGTTGAAAGTTTGTGCTGAAAGTCGACGGATCGAGAGAGAATTGAGGAAGAAGATCATGATTTTCTGGCCATTAACAAAAAAGTGGCGGCCAGGGTTTAGTTCTAGGGTTTTAAGTGCAAATGAAGAAAGTTAGGTCCTTATATAGAAAATTTGCCAAAACACTATTCATCGAAAATTTTCCGAACTCCAAACGAAGCGTGCCGGCTGGCGTTTCTAAGGTTTTACCCATGTTCCGAACACAATGGAACGTGTTTCGGGAGCTAATTCGATCGTATGTGCAAGTTACGGAAATAAACGATCAAATTAAAATTAAATCGATTAAAACGATTTCTAGGCGTTTTGGCTTGCCTCGGACAAACAACAACTCCGATTGCTACGAAAATTGAAATCTTACAATAATATCACATTTTGGATCCGATGAAACTGGTTTCGTCGAAATCCGAGACTGTTTGAAAAATGGTCATTTTTACTTGTCAATTAAATATTAAAATATTCAATTTTCACAATTTAAATTTTAATTCAATTTTAAAAGTTTACAAACATCATTCTAACTCCAATATGATTTAATATAACTTTATACATCATTTTTAATCACATTAAACCCAATTTACAATTATTTTTTTAATTTCAAATATTAAATTATCGATTTAATTAATCCAATTAAATCACTATATTCGAAATAAAATTTTATTCGACTTACAAATCTTACTTGTTAATATTTAAAATCAATTAAATATATGAATTTCAAATGACAGAAATTCTGGGTCGTTACATATATGTATAACGACTTACACAATTACCCCTATGACATACCCCTAACTCTACCAATTTCCCCTGCCTTGGGAATAATTATGGAATCTTATTCTCATTTCTTCAATTAGTTTCCTCACAATGATCGAGCTAGTCCCTTAGTGAATGGATATGCTATGTTGTTTTAGTTATTATCAATTAACTCTCCTTGACACCAGTTAACTGCCTTTATAATGTGAAACTTTTTTGAGTATGTTTCTCGACTTCTAGTAAGACTAGATTCTTTCATGATATGTTTCACAGTGTTGTTATCGTACAAAAATATTATAGGATTCTAAACATTTGGAACCACCCCTGGCTTAGTTATAAGTTTTCATATTTATATGTGTATACATTCTTTTTATTACGGGGCTATTCAAGGTGATGTACATAGCCTATTGGTTGAATATGCCACAATTCATGTTTGGAACATTTCCAACTGCACCTTAACTAAGGTTGAGTAAGAATTTTGGATTGACATGTTATGCTCGATATCACTTACGAAGTTTGAGTCTGACTAATATTTCATTAAAAGTTAGTTGGTTTCATAAACACTTTTCTAGTATTTCTCAAATACTCGAGAATACCCATACCTACCTATTAGCGATCTTAATTCGGATTTGACACTCAGTCAATGCACCCCTTACATAAGCGATTAGTGATATAGTAGATGTCTAGCATATATGATAATTCTTATTGCTAATTTATGGGGAATCTATCCCATATATTGCATACTAAACATTTTGAAATGGTATTTATGTGTAACATATAAGACAATCTTAGCATATATTTATTATATTTATAAAAGATGTCATTTCCAAATCAAATGTCGAGTATTAAAAAGCCAAACTAAAACACTTGTAACATGGGTACATTGTTATCAATCATAAGTTTGTTGTTGGCTCATAGTTTTAGAAATATTACAGTACCTTTATAGTTCTTTCTTACAGATACACATTTACTTTGCATTTTGACTGAAATTCAAACTATTTGATTTTTCTATCAGAATACTTGCTCAACTCTGATGCTTGTTAAACAAAAATTTTGTATCAATTCTTGGATCCTATCTAAAACCCATAAACTCTTACATGTATGATCTCATAAACTATATTTTAGATGAAATTAATTTTAACATTACGTACTTATAGGTACATAATCTTACAGAAAGAAGTTAACTCAACTTCACTCATTATCTATCGTACTTTGTCCAATAAAGTCTGATTACTCCTTACCGACTCATCATTATGTATCATAGAAAGGAGTAACTTTTGAGATGGGATATTATTCGTTTTAAGGTACTTTTGGAATCCTTTTCAATACACTCACTTATTCAATCATATCGATTTCTTTTATTTCCTTTGCATGTTATGTTTTCTACTTCCATTCTATAATCAATGAACTTATCATAAATACGTTACTTATGTGTAAAATACACATGTTCATTTATATGATAATTATCTTTGAATTGAATGAAGTAAGTGGATCTGTTTTGGTACCATTAAACATTCGACTACATACATCTTTATGTATCAATCCAAAGACTTCATTAACTCTTATGTCGCTCTCACTGAATAGGTAATTTTCCTTTAATCATTTAAGATACAATCCATCGGTACCATATAATTCATAATCATATGATTAATGAATTATTCCTCAAAGATATGGCTTAGTATATAATTCCAAAATAATTGTAAAAATTTCGGGTAATCTATATTTTCTAACGCATCACTTTAGTTATGAAAAAATACCATATTATAGTTTCATCTTTTGATGAATATTCATAATATTTATATCAAAATAAAACTATATATGTTTCTAGTTAATACTCAAAACAAATATTATTTCATAAATAATATTTGATATATTTACAAAAATAATTTTTTGTAACTTGATGTATCCACTAAGAAGTATTATATGGTATGCTCCAACTATTTCTATCATTATTATAATAGCATATAAAATATGAAGCTCCATTTTATCACTTATTATGGAATTTTATTTCATACACCATAACTAGTTTATAGTCGAGAGTTTCAAATCAAGTATCTTAAACTAGAAGAAATGACTTTATAGAAAGTAATTTTCTACATGTAAATACATTTGGAATAGAAATCATATTTCTTGTTTCATGTTAAGTATTTTCTAGTATTTATACAATTTGCATTTTCGATGCATCTTCATGAAGCAGAGATGACCATTCACTCTCTTCATTCCAATCGTACCTAAGTTTCAACCTATCTCCTACATTTTCTTTCCTTTTCCTTTCCAAAAATATTCAAACCATTCAAAAAGAAACTCTTACTACAAGACCGTAACAAACCATTTACAAAAATGCATTTGGCCTTCCTAAACATTGGAGGATATCAAATAAGTTACTTTTTACATATACTAATCAAACTAACATTTCAACAATCTAATTGCTAGGTACATCTTGTAGCTGTTGGTTTACTGCAGCATCTAACACAACAAGTGGAACATCCCTTTTGAAAAGTTAAAACAAAGATCTTTAAGCATAGTGGTTAGTGCATGGTGTTGCTTTCCGAGGCGGTAGTGGTTCGAATCCCACTTGGTATCAGAGCTTATTCCTAGTCGGAATTGTGGGTTGTAGACATATAGGTGTGTGTGTTACAACTACAATGCCTGGGAGGAGTATGTGTTCATGAACCAACAACGGCATTGGGATCTAAAGAGGGGGAGAATGTAAAACCCTCGAATGACGCTTCTGAAGGAAATCGAACATGGGCGCTCATGGTGCCCATGCAGACTAATGTGAATTAGTTCTCTTGGTGGGATTCAAACTTGTGCGCGCCAAGGGTTCCAATAGGAGGCTATACTCCCACCTCATAAGAACAACACTAGAAGAACTGCATACATACCAAGTCTTCATCTCATAACAACGTAAGGGCCTTTTAAGGAACAAAACCCTACACCTTGGCTTAGTCCATGAGGTGGAGGTTACTAAGTTGAGGACAATATCTACGTTAGTGAGGTATGGACTATTACAACAGGATCCTTATTGTAATCAATCGTATTGAATGCACGATCTCGCACTATGGTTTACTTGCTTATTTTGAATGAACTAATTTCATCGAAGTTTCATTATGATTAAAGACTATTCACTATATAACAATTATATGGGATTAAATATGAATTAAATATCCATTTTCTTGTATTTATTTTAGAGTTCGAAAATCACAGAGGACAATACACTTTCTCGGGCAAATAAATACCTAAGTGACCAAGGCGTGAAATTTATAGTAATTGTATTATTATGCGCTTGCATGGGTCTTGAAGTGACAACATGCCAATGGTTTTATTGGTAAGTATATTTTATATTTCTATGTCATTCTTAATTCGGTTCATTTGTATATTTTAATTGATAAACATTTTATTAATTATATTAGTTGTACAAATTTATCGAAGTAGATTATTTTTATTTATGTAGCATATATTCTTACAATATTAGAAAGGTTAAATGTGTTCATTTCATTTTTCTAATAGGGCTCCCATTAGATTTTTATGTATCTCAAACCCAAAGAGAAAACAAAAAAATCTTTTGATTTCTTAAGTGGGTGTTATGACTTGCTCACCTTTAGATTTTGACCTTGAGGAAGCTCAACAAATCATTGATCGATAAGCAAAGGATAACACTTTCCCAGTTGTATCATATATAGCCTCTAACCCATAGTCTTTGTCCTACTCATATCAACCTTGTGGAAGCTCAACAAATCGAAAGAGATTATTCACTCGTACCTACTATTTCACAATGGCTTAAGTATAATGGACATACCCCAAGGAAGCTCAACACATATGTGCATGTTTCTTACCTTATCTAATCAGTATATTAATAGTACTACACATAAGTCTGTAGCTTGAGGAAGCTCGGCAACTAAAGAGTATGTAATAATCTGTTAATATATATATATATTATAGATGACAACTTATATAATAAGATTCATAGTCTTTAACAAACACACACACACACACACATGTGTGTGTTATCGATATAAGGAACGATGTATTTCTAATGAAATACCCTTTAATTAAAGTGCTGAACACGTTTGAAATCACGGTGTGCATACAATACGCATGTGCTCGTTTCTTAAACCGAAGTTGGGTTTCTTACAGTTCTAGTTATTTTATACATATACAGCTATATGAATGTAAATTTACTTATAACTTTTATAATAATTAACTTATATAATATACATGTATCTTATAAATTAAATTGTATTTAATTAATTAATTTTATTTTTATTAATTAAATCTAATTTAATTAATATTAATTTACTTTATTAATTAAATCATATTCAATTAATTTAAATATAAAATTTTACATTACTCATCTTAAACAATTTAACATGGATAATTAAATGTATCAGTTATAGATTAATATGTGCGTATTAGTATGTGTATACATTTTAATTGATCAACTTTTAATCAATTCTTTTAATAAATTCACTATTTAATTGAATATTTTATGTAAATATTTTAATTAATTCCAAAATTTTAATTTAATTTCCTTAAACAAATTTAAGGTTTATGCACAACTATAAAATTATAATTACATACATGTTTTAATCAATTAATTAATTTTTAATTAATTATATAATTTAATTAATAAAATTAATTCAACATATTAAATTTTCAAAATTAGTTATTTTGATTTTTTTGAATTATTTTAAAAAAATTAAATACATTTAATAACTTTTGTAAAATGTTCCTTTTAAATTTAAAATATATTTTAAATTTTCAAACTTAATTCTAAAATTTAGCTCAAGGCCCAAATCAATTTGGGCCTTTGTAGTTGGGGAAATCTTTTGGACTTACTTCACCCATTGGGTGAGGTCAGTAGCCAAGAAGGAGGGAATACTTGATTATTCAACACTAAGCTTAGACATTAATTTTCTAGATACCCATCAGATAGGCAGGCTTAAATATTTGGCCCTAAAGTTGCTAATTAGACAACATAGACCATGTGGGCGGTAGCGGCCTGCAAATCCGTACCCTTTGAATCGACAATAAACCACACATGTCCGACCCATAAGGTACAGAATGACGGAATGTCATGGAAAAGAAGAGAGAGGGTGTGAAGAAAGAAAGAAGAAGAGATAGAAGAAAACAGAAATAATAATATAGAATCTCATAATCGCGGTTGGACAAAATATAATATATAATAACAGATCTTTATATAAAGAAACTGTAGCTGTAATATACATACAATCATCAGAGTACAACAGTCAACAATCAATCTGGACAGTTATAATAACTTGTCCTCACATACACTGAATATACAGCACAACACACACAGCGGAAATAACCAAGTATGTGTAATACGCCTGAAATCCTCTGGCTCGTCTCCTGATCTCCATAGCATCCTAACTTGGATCTGCAATATTCAGTCTGACCCGAGCATTATAATAAAATAACACCCGAGTCAGTCTGGAAAACGAGTGTGAGAAAACACACTAAAATTGAATTTTTACTGTTATCAAAATCCTTGAAAACAAAGGTATCTCGTAAGACCACGCCACACATAAATACGACTGGTTTTTTACCTTACGATAACCAAAACATTTTATATCAAAATCATCTGATATTATAATAGTGTCTATAGAAAATAAACTATAAAATAGCTGAAATGCTTGCATCTCACGTTTCAGCATATTTAGTATACAACTAAAACCGTACAGTCTCGTAGTGGATTCCATACAATGACTAGGCTACTGGGGTACCGCCCGTCACAGTACACCTCTAGAAAAATGTACCGAGATCGTACCTAACAATCCCTGCCAACACAGGACTGGCCTACCCCTTGCGGGAAAGTATCGAATATGTTGTTACCTCGGGTGTCCCCACCCTATGGAGCGCTCTCTTTTTTCCATGCACAACCATATCCATAATTATAATATATCCGAGGGTATCTAGAAAAGTGATAACATACGCCACTTGGGTGCGACCGGCTTAGCCCTGCTGTATCTCCCCTGTTTTAGTCATTCCCGGTTGATGAGGCTTGAGGCTACGTGTTACCTTAGATTTATAATTCATATACTAGGAATGTTAACACCGCCTTCCAGGTAACAATGCAATGATAACATTCATCCATACAAGTTGTTCTGGGTCTGAACAAACCAAATCTCCAAGAACTTTGTCTTCATTATCTTCATGATATCACAATTCGTAACGCACAAATCTGATCGAAGTGGTTTTTGGATAATTAAATCTGATCCCGGTCTCCTCGAAACGATCAACGAATTTGGCAAGAATTTTGATAGTCGGTTATTTAACTATCAATTTACACACATAAGCAGTCACTAGGCCATATTATAAATCTTCAAACATTTATTTCAAAATATCTTTACAAAGATATATATATATATATATATTCAAATCTCTTTCAATATTTCAATATATGAAAACGATTTCAAATACTTAAATCCATAACAGGATATTTTAACCCATATCAACACTTAGAAATATTTCCAAATCCAACTTATAATTCATTACTTAGAAAAAATATTTCTATATAAACCATTTCGTCGCTAAAATATCTCCCGAAACTTTTAATTCCAATACTTGGGAAAATATTATAAGTCTATTTCCCAAAATCATTTCTAATACCCATACTTAGGAAATATTCTGTACTTATCTCATAAATTTCCGAAATTTTTATTAATTCCCTTTTACAATTTCCAAAAATTATCGATTATACTTATTTATAAACCAACCAACAATTTTTAACTCCTTTAATGAATTCAGATTCATTTTCGAAGTTACCATATCAAATGTCTTTTTCTCAAAGTTTCTTAAGTTCCTGAATTCCTCTATACGATTTTCACTTATAAAACCACATCCATTAAATAAAACCTCATTTACAAATCTCGAGAGTATTTATAAATAACTTCAATTAATTTCCAAACCTCTATCTTTATAAAATAGTATTTTAAAGAATAATAATAAGTTTTCAACACATTTAAGTAATTATTTAAAATATCACAACCTCTTTTTAATAAACAAAGATAACTAACTTTCAATTCATTCATAAATAATAATAATTGATTTCCAAAGCTTATTATAAGTTTTAAAATTCATTTCAACCAATCTTAAATACTGAATAACCAACTCCGCGAAATAATTTAAATACAAATAACAGTTTTTAAACCCATAATGTTTAATAATAAAATTCCTTTTAAAAAAACAAAACTTCACTTCTCTCGATTGATCACAAATCGATTTATCATTTCCAATTTCATAACTATTTCCAAATTCTAAAATAGAATCCACTATTTCTTCCTAACCCGATTTCCATATCCACCTGTTTTATAAAATATTCTCATTTAAAAATTCCGTTTATAAATCCATCCCTTTAAAAGTCCCATATATTTTCTCAACTATTTTAAACCTCGATTAAAACTCCTTTCCCATATTTTCAGAAATATCACTTCAATTTCATTATATAAATACTCTATTCATCACTTTAAAATCTCTATTTAAAATCCTTTAGGAAATAGTTAAGTAAAAATCCAAAATTAAGTCATTGATCTTATACAATCAGTTTCCTTTAAAATAATCCAAGCTTTCACCGAATACACTTATTATTTCAAAATTCATTTTTTTAAATTTCCTTTTAAAACTCAAAATATCACTTATAGTGTTCCAAAAATCAATCTTTTATTTAATTCAAATTCATCCCTTTAAAATAATCCAAATTCAATATAAATATTATTATTTCCAAAATCACCGTTGAAATTCATTTTAAAATTCAAAAATATTATTTATGGTATTTCTAATACCAAAATTTTGGCCTGTGCTACTATAGCATCCAATAAATCAAATCACACAACAATCCATAACAAACTATTCAATCACATCATATATCGCTATATATGAAAAAAAATTAATATATTTGAGGAATCCTGTTGGATCCCTCCAACCGGTTTCCCTGCAACCACAGATGTTATATAACATAAAATACCAATCCCGCTTCGAGATGGATTATCGCGGTAATATAGGGTCATCCGCTATTATGCGGGGCGCATAGTGTCTCATCTGCTCCAATGGGCGGGAATATTCAATCCAACTACTAATATATATACTACTGTATATAATATAACATTCAACTGATAATAATATATCAATTCAACCAATCTTCCAATAAATAATTTTAACTATATAAAATAAAACCAATTATCGAAGATGAGTGAGATTTACTCACATTTATTTTCTATTGTCGCCGAGGTGTTCCAGTTTGGAACTAAAACCAGACGACGTCCGACTTTAGCCCAAATTTTGATAGTCTCCAAATCCGTCCAAACCAGTGTAATTGTGAAGCACTCGTCGTCACGATCGCAACGCAAAAGGTTTCGTTCCAATCGGACCTCGTATGTAGGAGTTATAGATTTTATAAGTTATCGAACATTTTTAAATTAATTAAAATAAACTAATAAAATCTTCACCTTATTTACAAGATTTCCACAATCTTTTCTTCCCCAAATCAAACGTTCCTATACATGACATTAGAAACACGATCGTGCATGCTCATTGATGATACGGAGCTAGAGACATCCGTTCGACAAACCGACTTCGCCAATGACTTTCTCTTCCCGATCTCCACCTGCCTGCACCCAAGTCGACAACTCCGGAGCCACTCTAGAAATCGCAACCTACTACTGTTCATCGCCGCTGTCGACATGTCGTGACCCCCAAATTTGCAGCCGAGCTCTGCCAAATCACCACCCGAGAAGTCAATTTCCACCACGAATCCAAAAACGACCTCCATTTCACGAATCGATGAACCAATGTTCGATATTTTCAAACCCTAGATGCTATTTTCTCGCAACGTCCACTGTCGATCATCAGAGAATGATGCGCAACCACCAAAGCCCATATCAGCATGAAGTTTTTAACAAATCGTGAATTTTAAAGCTTGTTTCAATTTTTTTAATCGAGTGGATCTTGAGAAATAAATTTTTGAATCCAGCTTTTTTTTCTTCTTCCTGTAAGCTGCGCGTTTAAATAAGAGGATGTGAATGATAGAGTGGCTCATTCAGGGGGTTGGGTAGCTGATGGAGACGTTTAAACGGCTGTAGCTAAATCGAGTTGAAATATATTATTTAAAATTCTAAAATATCTAGATATTAAATTCCAAACCCCCCATCGAGGTGTGCCCCCAGGCGTTCCTAATGTTATACCTCTATTTCGAACGCAATGGAACAAGTTTCGGGACCTAATTCGATCGTATGGAGAAGATAGATTTTTGAACCCAATTATTATATTAAATTTCCGATATTAATTTCAACCCGTTTCTATCCCGTACGACCAACTAGTATGTCTGATTGCTATAAAATTTGACGGCGTAATACAATTCATTATTACGGACGTAGTGACACTGGTTTCATCGAAATCCGAGACTGTGCCCCGGAAGGCTATTTTCACTCGTTAATTTTAAAATCGAGTAAATCACTTATAAATCCAATTTAAAAATTTTATTATCTTCTTTCTTATTAATAGAAATTAAATAAGCCTTTAAATAATTTTTATCCAAATAAAATCCAAGATTTAAATTATTAAACAATTTTCAATTATTAAATTCAACAATTAAATCTTCCAATAAATCATTATATTTGAAATACAAGTTATTAAATCTGTAAAATTAACTTTTAAATATTTAAAATCAATTAAATATTCCAATTTAAAATAACCAAAGTTCTGGGTCGTTACATTCTTCCCCCATTAAAAGAATTTTGTCCTCGAAATTGCCAAGATAGGAAAAATGCCCCAAACCCATTTCTTTTCTAAAACAAATTAGTTGAAATAACTACCAAATCCACTTAAGCCTTTAACTTTCCAAAAATCAATTTGTTGAAACCTTGTTATTACTTTTTACTAAGTTCCCAGTTTCATCCGTAGGTTCCAACTAATATCATCTTATTCAACCATTTTAGGTTATAACTCAAAAATTAATTTTTAGTTATCAAAATTTCCTTCAAAATTTCTAACTCTTTAAATTTCCAAAAAATTTCACCAGCGTCTCCTTTGCGCGGCTCGATCAAAATAACTACAAATCGCCACTACGGGCCTAAACCAGCAAAAGAAAACAAAAGCCAAGTAGCTCAATCATAAAACCATCAAATCAACAATGATTTAAACTGTAACGCCCCACTCCAAGACCCTCATTAGCAAAGAGAATCACGGAGGTGATTCCGTCTGCTAATGTGGAGAATAGAGTATAATAGGAGCGACCAAATGTAACTATGCTATAACTATCTACCGAATACGTCGAAAGGTGGAATCTATTTTTTTTCAATCAGGTGGTTCGACATATTCGATAAATACTTATAACGAAATTACAAATGGCTAAAGATCTATTAGAACAAAGCATAATAACATAATGAAATAGCATCATAGAACAGTATCACATAACAACACAGAGTCTCAGAATAATACATCGTCAATACAGATCCAAATATATCATAAGGTGGGTACAAAGCCACCACTCACACAAGTGAGTCAAAATATGTACATAAGAGACTGAATAATCAGAGTATCAAAATAGTGGACAAATATAAGAGCTATTTATCAGCAAAGCAGATAATGTCCAAGCGGAAGCACAGAAAGCTAAGTCCAGAGACCTAACCTGAAACAACTCGGTCTGACCCGAGCGAAAAACACTCGGGTCAGGCTAACTAAACAATCAGTTAATAAACTGAGATAAACATGATAGATAATGAGGAGATATATAACATAGTACTATAGACCACAAACTCTCACATAGAGAAGAAATAAACATCTAAGTAGAGATGTATATCAAGCCTTGTATCATGGGCATAACATAGTCACAAATGTCAAAACAAAACATATAAGTAGAGATGTATAATAAGCCTTATATCATCGGCATAACGTAAGCACAAATGTCAAAACAAAAACATCTAAGTAGAGATGTCAAAAACGATACATCTAAGTAGAGATGTATAACAGGCCATCTAAGTAGAGATGCCAAAAACGATATATCTATATAGAGATGTATAACGGCCATCTAAGTAGAGATGCCAAAAATGATACCTCTAAGGGAGATAGTCCGAAGACACTATCCCAAAGGTAATACAAGGAGTGTGTCACGAACTTTTAACAAGGAACCCGTAAAGTGTTAACGTGAGTCCCATACCCCACGTTCGCACTAAACGCTTTACTAACCAATCGTAAGCTTCCACACTGAAAACAGTACAAAGTTCACCTCATGTCATCGGTAAACTAGGCCGAAAGGCCAAAACGATCAATCGAATAGGTCGGGGATTAACCGGAAAGGAAATACACACGGTTTCATAGGCCGGAGTTTTTCCCAACCGTTTAAGCACCTTTCCACATCGCTCGAAGTGCTAAAGTATGAGTGTGGGATTTTATTATAGAAAATAATTACGGAAAACAGATTTATAATTGGTTTGAAATCACTTTAAAACGACCTTTGAAAACTCTCCTATTACGGAGTGATTAATTTAATAATTAAAAATAATATTATATAATAATTTCGAAAGCCATTTCGGAGCGAAAAATCCTTTTAAAACCTTTTTATAAGGCCCGTGTACGAAATCCAGAGACAAATCTCAAAGAAATCGATAAAACCAGAAAATCACTGAAAATATTCCAAGTGTTGGAAAATAGTCCAAAACTGACGCGAACCCAAGTTCGGAAAATTATTCGGACCAGCAGACTGAATCCGAATGGCATGAAAATTCGAAGGAACGTAGTCCGACATTCCTACTTCTGAATGCAAAAAGAATTACTCGATTCCGACTTGAAACGAAGTCGCAGCGACACTCCAAAGTCGGACCCAGAAATAGTGAATACACTGTTTCAGGCTGAGATCCGGGTCCCTCTTCGACAGCAATTTCGAAGAGTCAAATGAACTCGGATACTAATCAAACTTTCTACAGATGGATTTTGGAACTCCAGCTTTCCAACGAGTCCGAAAACGTTGGATTCCGACCACAGATGTGACCGTGGCAGTGTCACAAAGTTTCAGTTTCAAAACTGGAAACAGGGAGTATCGTATGCAAATGCTCAGAAACCAGCAGTAAAAAAAACTGCATTCAGGTCCGTTTTTGAGCCCGGATTTCACCATTCAAATGATCACCGAATGCTACGAAATTTGGAGGGGTTATAGATGGTAATACTAGCTATCACTAGGAAGTGATTTGGCATGTTTTCATCAGATATTGAAAGAGATATTCATGGTCAAAGTTGCAGTAGAATCAGTTTTAGAATTTTGCAAAACATAGAGAAATGAGCTAATTAATTCAATTTTTCTTGCTCAAATGATTTAGTAATGACCATTAACAATTATCTAATCATACCATAAATATATATCTAGCCATAGCATGAAAGTGATGAGGATATAGCTAGCATTACCTCACAAACAATATAGCAAGCAACTTGTGTGCAATGTCCAAATGGAAGAAATGATAATCAACAAGCTTTGATATTCATGCAACACAACAAATCAAGTATTACTAGGCTAATTCCAGAAATTAAAGAGAGTTAGAAACGGATTACAAGAGGGTTTTTGCATTACCTTCCCTTATTTTAACTAGCTTAAGCCAATATAAGAGAGGATGGAGCTTTCCTAAGCATGGAGGCCATTTTTAGGTTTAGGGTTTTAGGAATTTGATTTGGGTTGGAATGAATGAGGGTAAGGAGTTTGAGATGATTTATAGAATGGTAAATGGGTTTGGGTTAGGCTAATGGACCCCTTAAGAGAGAGTGGCTCTAAACATGTATAAAAATTGTTTAAGTGTTAACATAGCCATGAAAACCCATACTTAACCAAATCCCCTTCTTAAATTTCCCATTAACTTTTAATTGTTCCAAAATAATACTTCGCCTCATTTCATTTTTTTATTTCGGTAATGCAAATCCCGGGTTGTTACATAAACATGTACCTTATTGTTGGGCAACCCAATTTTACTTATGAAACCAAAGGCATCAAATTAGCTCTTGCTTTTAAATACCTGCATCTTATATACCGGTGATATTCAATTATATAGTTCATAATAATATCATTTTGCATTTCCAATATTTGCTTTACTAAAACGTACGATGTACATATACCATCCGTACGCAATATCCAATCTGATTTCTCACTTGATCACACAATTCCACTTCTGAACTAGTATCGTTCACACGACCCTCTAGTGCGAACTCCGATCCGGTTCCTTGATTAGAAACGTCATTCTCATTGCATAGCCATATACTATGATTGAGAATTCCAGAATCAACCAAAAATCCATATTCAGTGTTCGCCGTCGATAATCGAATGAAAAATCCTAACTCGGATCGATATCTCGAAATTTTGTGCTCGAATCTGGATTAAACCGTTATGCGAATAATATACGTACAACCCATGTATTTATTTCAATTGATTCTTAGCTACACCCAATTTCCTTTTATTCACATTCATTTCATTTACATTCAAATATTTACTATACTCCTTTCCATACTAATTTCACTTAAGAATTTATTCCATCAAGTTCTATGTTTAACTCATTTTGCTCCATATTAATTCATTTGTGGATCATTTCATAAACCTTACTTAAGTTTATAAACATTTTATACAAACTTCTTATGTTTATTATCACTTCACACTTAAGTTTATATCCATTTTAAATCAATCCAATTTCAATTTCATTTGACTCAATCCATTTGTTTCAACTTCAATATTTCAACCATACTCAAAAATCAGATTCAACTGATTAATTTATTCAATTAGTTTATTCCTTAATTCATTCCCAAAATTATTTTATTTAACCTAACTTAGGCCAAATTTTCGAATTTCACTTTATTTAACTTAATTGAAGTTAAATTTCATTCCACAGTTCAATTTATCATTCACATTCAACAACTTAACATTGTTTTAACTTGCAAATTTTCAAATTTTATAAGTTATCAAACTTATTTTCTCAAATTTTCAATAAAACATTTAAATGAAAATCCTAGAGTTTAAACACTTTGTTCAAAGGTATTTCAAATCATTTTGAAATCATATATATACACACACACGCACAAAATTTTATTGGTAAATCAAATCATTCTTTTGAATTTAAAAATCAAAACTAGTTTTTCCAAAACAAAACTCCAATGGTAGAAATTCCTTCCTTGGAAACTCGAAAATGAACGTTGATGATGCTACAGTCATCACCGAAATTACATTCCAGCGACCAAAGTGAGTTCAGTGCTTTTATTCCCTTTAAAATCCTTTTAAATCTTTTTATCCAAAAGTATATTCCCAATAATACTATTATTATTTTCTAAAACTTTGAAGAATCATTTCCAAAACCAACGGGATTTAAATTCCCAAATTTCCAGCTTTTAAATCCTTTATGATCGTTTTTATAAACCATATTTATAGAATATACTTCAAGAATTTCATTTCAATTTATAAATCACACCTACAAATCGTATTAATTCCATTTGGTTATATGAAATTATTTCTTAACTTTTAATCTTATTTTCATTAAAATATCAACTTTTATTCAATCACTACAACAAACAACAAATGATAATAGTTTAACATTATCATTTCCTAACAACCAAGCACGCCATATATACCGTAGTAATTTATGAAAGAGGAAATTAGTTTAAAGGAAAAAGTTTAATAAAATTTAATTTTAACGGACGTTAAAATTAAACTTTGGTCTGAAGGACAAGCGCCAAAAATTGTATTTCGTTCGTACTTCTGTAGTTTCATTTCTTCTGTAAACAATACTTCTGTAGTTTCATTTCTTCTGCAAACAAAATTTCTTCTGCAAACAAAATTTCTTCTTCATCAAACAATGGCAACCCAAACCGAAATCAATTTTCTTCCTCAAACTGATTTAAAAGCGCAATCGACTTCAGAATCTAAGTCGATCGACGTAAATCAAAATATTTCAATAAATCCTGAATAAATAAACGATGAACCTACGATTTCAAAAAGTAGGGTTTCCAATGCTATGCGTACAGCAGTAAAGAGAAGGCGAAAAACTACTTCATCAACGGCTGTTGATTCGGATGAGATTAACGAAGATACAAAGAGGACGAAAAAACCTAGGGCATGTAAAACTATGAATGAAGACGAAAGGAAGAAACAACAGCTTACTGATGAAAACGTCAACAGAAAAAGAAAAACAAAGGTAAAACAACTGATTATTTCATTTTTTATTGAATGATAGATCAATGTATCATTTGATTTGTTGCATGTATAATATTGATGGTAAAAAATAATTAGATGGATACTTTTTTAATGATAGTTCAGTATATCATTTGATTTGCATGTGTAATATTGAAATATGAAATGATGGATGAACATAGCATTCAGTCTTTGACAGATGATAGACAATGATAAGATGAATATTTATAGAATGATAGAAATATATAGCATTGAAAAAAATGTTGGAGAAACATATCATGATAGAATGATAGTTGAATATATCATTTTATTTATAGTATTTGCTAGTATAGTATGATAAATGATAGTTCAATATATCATTTGATTTACTGTTTTTGAATGTTATAGAATGATAGTTCAATATATCATTTGATTTACTGTTTTTGAATGTTATAGAATGATAGTTCAATATATCATTTGATTTACTGTTTTGATGGTAATAGAATGATAGTTCAATATATCATATGATTTACTGTTTTTGATGGTTATAGAATGATAGTTCAATATATCATTTGATTTACTGTTTTTGAATGTTATAGAATGATAGTTCAATATATCATTTGATTTACTATTTTTGATGGTTATAGAATGATAGTTCAATATATCATTTGATTTACTGTTTTTGATGGTTATAGAATGATAGTTCAATATATCATTTGATTTGTATGCATCATATTAAAATATAATATGATAGATGAACATATGATAGACAACCATAGCATTCAATATTTCGACTTTAGAAGCATACAGTGAAAAAAAGAAATGATAGACAAATATAGCATTTGAAAAAAGAATGATAGATGTATATATCACTAGTAAATTATGCTTTCATAGTTGAAAAAATTGATAGATAAAAATAAGAAAGCATTGAAAAAATGAGACATAAAAATAATATTATAGTTTGTTAAATACCGAATTATTCATTCACAGTTTTTTGTACAGGGATCAAAAGGTAAAACATTGGAGAAAGCAAAAAAAACTGAAGGAAAAAAACCAAAGAAAGTATCTCAGAAACAAATTCAGTATAGATGTAGCTTACTGCCAATGATAAAAAATTTCAAGAAAATTAAGGAAAAAGGAGGTTATCTTATAGACCAATTAAATTATTTAAAACAAACACCGTTCGAAAAATTCATGCTAGTGTTTTTTAAAGAAATTTTATCCATACCTGCTTTTACAAAATCATCTACAACCTTAGATGATATAATAGAAACATTTTCTATCAATGATGAAGCTTTTAAAGTAGGGAATAATTTTTTTAAAATCAAACCTGAAGATATTGCAATTATCTTTAGCTTACCTTTGTCTGGAGTAAATATTTTTCCAGTACCGAAAATGAGTTTACCAATACTCCCAGACAATTGCAAAGATTTTGTACTGAGAAACTTTGGAACAATAGAGCACATAACAAAGGATCTTACAATTTCTAAGATAAATAATGTGCTAGAAACACAACAATTTCAACATGAAAATGAATTTCTAAAATTGCTTATAATTCTTGCAATGATAACCTTCTTCTTTCCTGATAACCAAAGATACTTACCATGGGGATATATTCCCTATATCCTAGACCAAAACAAAATGAATTCAGTATCTTGGCCAGTTTCAATTCATCATTCACTGATTAGAGCTTTGACAACTTTCAAAACAAAGCCAAGAAACATGCCAGGTTGTTCCATGCTCCCTATTGTAAGTACAGCAATCTAACTTTATGTTCATGCATCATCTGTATAAATTAAATTATACACATTATATGTTTTAACAAGTAATATTTTATTTGTAGTTTTTCCTATGTGAGCATGTGAATTTGATACCTCCATTAGCAACATACTGTTCAAACTTACCTAGATTTGGGAGGTGGAATGTTGCAAGCTTGAAAAAGGTGATCTCAAGAGAAGCATTGATGAACATGGACAGTAGAAAGGTATTATTTATCACACTACTATAACAAATATATAATGATAGATAAATATATCATAACATAGTGTATATCAACAGTAGTAATTTTGTTATTATATCATAACACTAGTATAACTAAAGAATGATAGTCAAATATAGTATCACATGAAAAATGACAACTATATATAAAATTAGTTCATCCTTGTATGTTACCTGATTCATTACTATTTATGTTATTACATAGATTTTTGTTGAAATAAGAAATCTGACTAAAGATGAAAAAGCACTTCTTCAACAAAAAAGCCAACAAAAATTTGTCCAGCTGGATAATAATGAGAATATTGGGATGCACAAAATAGAAAATGTGGAAGAGACACCAAAAGACCAAGTTGAGACAATGCAGCAGTACATCATACAGTTGGAAAATAAAATGAAGAAAAGTGAAAAAGAATTAGAAAAGGAAAAACATAAAAGAATACAAGCAGAAGGCACTGTCATACAATTGAAAAAGGAAATCAAGATTTTAAGATCAAAAGAAAAAGTAGAAATAGAACCACCATCATTTGATCTCAAAATAACTCAGGAAATTGAAAAGATGCGAAAAGAGAAAGAACAACAGGATCAAAACAAACCTTTAGAGGCAACAGAAAAATCACCAGCAGTGCATGAAAAAACGCAGAAGAAACCAAGCTCTTTAGTTTTGAGGGTTAAAAAGCGCCAACGAAGGAGTAAAATTGATTCTGATTGCCAATATGAAATTGTGTGCAGAAAAACAAAGAAAAATGTTGACAATGAAAACCAAAAGCAACAATTTGAAACCAAGGAAGGTCAGAAAGAAAATACAAATGAACAGAAACAAGAGGAACAAAATGAAGAATCAGATTATGAACATGAATCTGAAACTGAAACAGATGAACAAGTCAGAACAACTGATAATGAAGAAATTATTGATGTTGATGGATACTCGCAATCAAGTAAAACCTACAAGAGTAAGGATATCACAAAAAGCAGTATTCTACAATTATTGAATGAAGAACAGCAAAACAAAATTCTTACTTTCTTCAACTTTAACAAAAATGAGAAGTAAGAATTCTAATATTTTTTATTTTATTATATTTGTTACTAAATAAAATTGAAGGAAAATATAGTTATCAATTATTAATTTTCAATTACAGCACTGTAGCATATGAAAAAGATGAAGGACACAAAGGAGGAATCACAATAGTTAAATCTATGCTAGAAGCTGTTCTGTTAGAGGGGGTTACAGATGGACAGGTATGCATCAAATTAAAATTATTATAACTGTCTAGGATGGGAGAATGAGTAATAAAACTAGCATTCATAGTTTTTTAAGTGCATATAAGTGTATAGAATGAGAGAATGATAGTTAAAACTAGCATTCAAATTTCAAACTGCATATAAATGTATTGAATGAAAGAATGGGAGTTAAAAATAACATTGATATTTGTAAACCACATATAAATATATAGAATGTACAAGATGACTGATTAAATGATCATTTGCATTTTTCAACGCATACAATGTAGTAAACATATAAATGAAAATGAATACTAGCATTAATATTCCTGATCCAAAATAAATTAATTATCCCATGAAACTTACAACCTTTGTTGTTTGGTTTAACAGATTATTGATTGGTTTTATTACAATCAAGAAATGTATGAACACAGTTACTACTTCACCACAATGATGATGGTATGTATAATCTTTTTAATATAAATGTTAAAAATTAATATAAAGTATTCTAATACATATAAATGTGCAGAATGCTTTAACACATGACCAGCAAACTGTGATCAAAGACATAGTTATACCAACAGTAGATGTCATTGTCAAAGATGAATTTACAGAGAAATTTTCTTCCCTCTACATTACGCAAACCATTGGAGCTTGTTGATGCTAAATTATGAAACAATGCAGTGGAGTCATTATGATTCAACAAAACCAAAAAATAGATCAACAAGGACTTCAAACCCCAGCTACAACCAAGCCTTCGTTCTTGTAAGAAAAGTATATTTTTGAAATCACTCTAACATTAATATACAGCACTAATTTTACTTCTTGCAGAAAGACAAAATTGAATTGATATTCAAGACAAAAAGGGCAGAATTAGGAATACTGAACAAAGAATTTCACAAACCTAAAATGCTGCAGCCAAAAAGCCCACCACAGGATTCAGATTCGTAAGTAAATAATTTCATTTCTTCTCTTGTTTAAACTATCATTTCTATTTTTAAATTGCAGAAGAATGCATGAAATATGCAAAATGATAATTAAAACTAGCATTGCTAATTAACAGTTCATTGATCTGCACTTATTGAACAAAAAGATAATGTATAAGCATGCACATTCCACACACAGCAATGTTGTCTCTATGAATGCATTGATTAATATTGTGATCAAAATATAAAGCTATGTTTTAGAATTCTGGAGTAAAAATAGCAATATTATTTTAGAATTAGGTTTTACTGTAATATGAACTAACATTTGTATATTTGAAACAGACTTGATTGTGCGTTCTTTGTCATGGTAAACATGAAAAAACTGGACAAGGATGAGGTACCAGAAAAATATCCAAAGGAAATGCTTAGAAACCTAAGAGCTGTAGTGGTGTATAGCATACTCAATGATCCACAATACAGTTGGTCACTGGAGAAACTCTGCAAAGATTCTACATAAAAAAAGCTGTTGCATTGTAACTTCGAAAAACTTTGGATATATTTGAACTCTTCGAGAAACTCTGCAAAGAGTCTGATATGGAGTCTAAGATGGAATCTGAGATGGAGTCTGAGATGAAGTTTTATATGTTTTCCAGTAATTGAATTTTGTTCTCAGTGTATAAACTGTGTAGATGAATTTGAACTTCTTGATTTGAATTTGATTTGATAATAGTTGTCTAATTTCAATGCATGAACTACAATGTATAAACTATCAATATACTCAAGTGTCATTTTTATTTGTTTTATAATGCTTTTATTATATTTCTGATGTACCAAATGATGTTTTATACTGAAATGCTAGATAGAACTAGCATTATGCGAAAATACATTTCTCAGTGATTGAACAGTGATCAATAATGTGTGAATTTATCCATATCGAATTTTTATATCATTTCCAATGTTTCAACTCCATTTCAAATATGTTGGCTATTGTTTACACTGTAATGCTACTTATAACTAGCATTAAACTGAAATGATAAACAGATATAGGCAATTATGGATATGGTAAGTGCTGGGGTAGAAACATGGAGATAGTGGTTTTATTGTAATGAAGATATCTCATTTACAAATAACAGAAGATATCTCATTTACAAACTGAAATGATAAACAGATATAGGCAATTATGGATATGTTATTTTCTAAAACAGAGAGATGCAGTTTGCATAATGAAGATATCTCATTTACAAATTACTATTAATTATTTTTTCCAACTGCTGTTTTTAACAATAACAGAAGATATTCAGATGCAGTGTAGAAGAAATATGGGAACAGATGTTCCACAATTTCATATAAACAATACATCATCATACTGAAAAATCATTACAAAACCACTAAAATAATCTAACCAAGTAATCATATAAACAGTATATCATCATCATCAAATCCTTCATTCTTGCTCAAAAGCTTACTCAGTTGTATACAATGAAAGATGATTGATTTCAATGACAGAACACTGAATACTAATTATAATTAAATGCTAGTTACAACTAGCATTCAATTGAAATGATAAGTACATATAACATTGAATACAAATATCAATACCAAAATGCAGAGGAACAGCAGATATCACAAATTTTAAAAAAAAATAACCAAAACATATCACATTTTATTTTCTAATGATTTCACAATGTCTAACTGCATTTTTCTATAAGCTTTAGCAGCTGTAAACTTAAAAAACTTCTCAATTGCAGTAACAAAACACATAGATTTTATTAAATTTTTGAAGAACCAAGACAATTCCTTTTGTTGTGGCCAACTTTATTACACTGACTGCATCTGTTTCTTTTACTTTGAGAATATCCAAATCCACCACGCCTCTTTGTAGATGGTCTTCCAGCACCACGAATTTCTTTAGGAGGCCTAATCAAAACATTATTTTCAGCAACAATTGGCTTATCAAAATCTAGAATTGGATTGATAGCATTAGCATATGAAGATCTGAAAGCAGTAACAGTGAAATAGTCCTCCACAAAATCATAAACTGATAATCTACACTTGTTAATGCACTTAATTGCATGAGCACATGGAAAACTAGTAACTCTCCATTGATTACAAGAGCATAAACGATTTTTAAGATCAACAACCTGTGACTTAGGAGATTTAACTTCAAACACAAATTCCGAAGACTTAAAAACTTCCCAACCAAAGCCATCTTCTACTAACTTTGACAAACGTTCCTCCATAACAGGACAAAGATATGTTGTCCATAGACATCATTCCTCTCTTCGTCTCGCCATTTGCTCCATAACTTTCACACGAATACCATCCAAACAAGAAGTTATAGGCATAACTCTATTTTCCAAAATCCAGGAGTTGAAACTTTCTGCAACATTAGAAGAATACTCACCATAACGCTTTCCATGAAAAAACAAATCTGCCCAATGGTCAAACGGTTTATCTCTTAAAAAAATTTCTGCAGATATACCCCCAATATCTTTAAATTTGGAAAGATATTGCTCAAAATCATACACATTAGAAGCTCTAGCACAAAGTTTAAACAACTCCACAATAGATGAATCACCTTTACCCGCCTTGACAACAGTACCAATATTCTGTTCCATGTGAAGTAAACAATAGCTATGATATGAAGAAGGAAATATTTTGGGAACACCTAAAACAAGACCCCATTGACGATCAGACATAAAAACTAAAGGCCGATCTTCATTAAGCATTCCTTTCAGATGGGATAAAAACCAAGACCAATTAGATTCATTTTCGTGCGAAACAATACCCATAGCAAGAGGAAAGAAACCTACAAAATAAATAATTAAGGACAGCTCAGTAATGAGAAACATGGATTATATTAAACATCAAAACCATTATTAAAGGTTAATAATTTCTGTTATACACAGTTAAAGTAAATTCAAAATGATATATGAATATAGCATACGTTATTTAAAAGTTTTTTAGGTACTGCTGCATAAAATTTTATTTCATGTTTTTGTAAACATTTCTACCATAAACATTTGTACTATAACCAGGTCAATCATTTAATAAAATAAAGCCAACAATTCTTGTGTAAACATGGCTGCATTATAATTATGAACAACTTTGAACATGATAGTTTAATATATCATCACTAGAAAAACAAATGAGTAAATAAAAAAAAACTAAAATGAAACTCATACCTTGATTACCATTTTTAGCAGTAGCAGCTAACAAAACACCCGGTCTTCCCTTCAAAGCAGCTGCGTCTAAAAATATTAATGGCCGACAATGTTTAAATCCAAGTAGACAAGCACCAAAACCAATACAAACTCTCTCAAACTGATCAGTTGAACCATTAACTTCCAGGGCCACATAACTACCAGGATTATACTTTTGCAACGCTTCTAAATACCAATGTAAATCATTATATGACATAGCATCATCGCCATATATTTCTTTCAAAGCCAATTGTTTTCCGCTATAAGCATAATAATATGAAAGAGTAAAATTGTAATCTCTTCTAAATTCCTTCATTATATCTGTTGGCTTCTTCATAGGAGCATCTCGAATTTGATCAACAATCAAAGATTTAACAAATCTACTTGAAATATTAACTTTATTAACATCTCTAAGACCGCCTCCACACGAATGAGCAAAATTGTAAGTTCTAATAAAAAACCGAGAGAATAGACCGGGATCCGAAGAAGCATTAAGATAAAACTTACAACCATCCTTCAACCAAGAGCAATTAACCGATATTCTATCTGGAGAATTTGTTATAAAAATCAAATCATAACCATTTTTTATTTGATATGCCATTAAAAACTCCCGAAAAACCTCAGCTCCATTAAAACAAAAACCAAGAAAATCCACTATAGTTTTTTGACAACCTTTCTTCAACATATCTTTCAAATAATAAGAAGAATCAGCATGTGAATCACTATTTGAACCAGAAGTACTACCAATTGAAGAGCTTTGAACACTTGCATTGCCTAAACCACAGCCAGCAATATCAGCTTCCTTAACACAATCATTTTCCTTAACAGTAAACTTAAAATATTGACTCTTCTTGAAAATTAAAAAACACACAATACTGATCAAATCTGAATCAGTATCAATGATTATATTCTTATTCTCAAGAACATAAGATATCTCAATAGAAAATGGACTTAGATGTGGCCAAACTTCACAGCTTTCAGTCTTAACACCAGACAAAGAGGAGCCCGTCGTGAGATGACAAGAATAGCAATTCCCATTATGTTCAAAAATAACTAGCAAACTTTTTGATTCATCATCATAGATATCAGTACTGCAAAATAAATTAAAAAAACAGTTAACAAACTTACTTAATATTATGACAGAGCAACAACAGAAAATGTTAAATTAACATAGCATAACAAATCAAAATGATAATTAAGACATAAATAAGAGAAATATAAATCAATTAAAAAGCAGATGATAAATGAACAGAGCACAAGCAAATTACAACAAAATATGAATACAACAGCAAAAAATGCTATATAAATATAGCATAACAAAAAAAACTACATATGAAATTCACTCGTAAGATAGATGAACAGTAAAATTGTAAAACCTTAAACTATACTGAAGAAACAGAATAATACACAATAAAATCTTACCTTGCCATTGAAACAAATCCAAAATAGGAACTGAAATCTGGAAGAAGACAATCTATACAACATACAAAAACAAAAAAAATAATTACTAATCGAACGATATTTTATCATAGAAAGATAAAAAGAATATCGAAACAAATAAAAGTAATATACCTGAATGTAACGAAATTGTAAAGATCCAGAGTACGATGAAGATCGACGATGAAAAAACACGACGAAGATGAATGACAATCGAGAAGATCGAATATAAAATGCGTCCTTGAATCGAGAAGATCGACGAACAAAGATCAGTAATATCAAAAAGAAGGTGGAGAAGAAACACAGAGATAAATTTAAATTTTATAGAAGTTTGTCCTTAGAAAGAAAAAAGTAAGCCCGCGTCCTTTAGACGAAAAAAAAACATGCGCGTCCGTAGGCCCAAAAACAGAAATAAAAACTTCCTTCAGCCCATTTTCCTGTTTATGAAAAACTATTCCTTTATATATAAAATATAATCCAGGTAAAATTATTTCATTTACCCAATTTCAAAACAATACCATTTCGAATTGCTCTGTTCAAGTGTTTAGTGATCCCTATCAATAACGTTAATCACTAGTATTGACCAGAATCCATAAGCCGCTCAATAGATCAACCAACACAATACAAAACGATTTTATATCACTAACAAATACGCGCTCGTATATATATATATATATACACACACACACACACTCAAACTCATTCTAGGGTGCTACTGACCCAATCTCTAATGAGTTACCCCACCAAAGCCAAGGTTCTCGCTTAACCTTCAGCTCTGATACCAAATGTAGCGGCCCGCAAATCCGTACCCTTTGAATTGACAATAAACTACACATGTCCGACCCAAAAGGTACAGAATGATGGAAGGTCATGGAAAAGAAGAGAGAGGGTGAGAAGAAAGAAAGAAGAAGAGATAGAAGAAAACAAAAACAATAACATAGAATCTCATAATCGCAACGGGACAAAATATAATATATAATAACATATCTTTATACAAAGAAACTGTAGCTGTAATATACATACAATCATCAGAATAGAATAGTCAACAATCAATCAGGACAGTTATAATAACTTGTCCTCACATGTACTGAATATATAGCACAACACACTTAGCGGAAATAACCAAGTACGTGTCATACGCCTGAAATACTCTGGCTCGTCTCCTGAGCATCCTAACCTGGATCTGCAATACTCGGTCTGACCCAAGAATTATAATTAAATAACACCCGAGTCAGTCTGGAAAACCAGCATGAGAAAACACACTCAAATTGAGTTTTTACTATTATTAAAAGCCTTGAAAACAAAGGTATCTCGTAAGACCACGCCACACATAAATACGACAGATTTTTACCTTACGACAACCAAAACATTTTATATCAAAATCATCTGATATTATAATAGTGTCTACAGAAAATAAACTATAAAATAGCTGAAATGCTTGCATCTCACGTTTCAGCATATTTGGTATACAACTAAAACAGTACATGCTCGTAGTGGATATTGGATTCCATACAATGACTGGGCTACTGGGATACTGCCCGTCATAGTACACCTCTAGAAAAATGTACCGAGATCGTACCTAACGATCCCTGCCAACACAGGATCGGCCTACCCCTTGTTGGATAGTACCGAATATGTTATCACCCCGGGTGTCCCCACCCTATCGAGCGCTCTCATTTTCCATGCACAACCATATCAATAATTATAATATATCCGAGGGTATCTAGAAAAGTGATAACATACCCTACTTGGGTGCGACCCACTTAGCCCTGCTTCATCTCCCCTGTTTTAGTCATTCTCAGTTGATGAGGCTTGAGGCTACGTATTACCTTAGATTTAGCATTCATATACTTGGAATGCTAAGAACGCCTTCTAGGCAACAATGCAATGATAGCATTCGTCCATACAAGTTGTTCTTGGTCTGAACAAACTGAATCTCCAAGAACTCCGTCTTCATTATCTTCATGATATCACAATTCGCAACGCTCAAATCAGATTGAAGTGGTTTTCATATAATTAAATCTATTCTCGGTCTCTTCGAAATGAGTGACGAATTTGGCCAGAATTTTGATAGTCGGTTATTTAACTATAAATTTACACACATAAGCAGTCACTAGGCCATATTATAAACCTTCAAACATTAATTTCAAAATATCTTTACAAAGATATATATATATATATATATATTCAAATCTCTTTCAATATTTCAATATTTGAAAATGATTTCAAATACTTAAATCCATAACAGGATATTTCAACCCATATCAACACTTAGAAATATTTCCAAATCCAACTTATAATTTATTACTTGGAAAAAATATTTCTATTTAAATTACTTCGTCGGTAAAATATCGCCCAAAAATTTAATTCCAATACTCAAGAAAATATTATAAGTCTATTTCCCAAAATCATTTCTAATACCCATACTTACGAAATATTCCGTACTTATCTCATAAATTTTCGGAATTTTTATTAATTCCCTTTTACAATTTCCAAAAATTATCGATTGTACTTATTTATAAACCAACCAACAAATTATAACTCCTTTAATTAATTCAGATTCATTTTCGAAGATCCCATATCAAATATCTTTTTCTTAAATTTTCTTAAGTTCTTGAATTCCTTTATAAGATTTTCTCTTATAAAACCACAACCATTAAATAAAACCCCATTTACAAATCTCGAGAGTATTTATAAATAACTTAAATTAATTTCCAAACCTCTATCTTTATAAAATAGTATTTTAAAGAATAATAATAAGTTTTCAACATTTAAGTAATTATTTAAAATATCACAACCCCTTTTTAATAAACAACGATAACTAATTTTCAATTCATTCATAAATAATAATAATCGATTTCCAAAGCTTATTATAAGTTTTAGAATTCATTTCAACCAATCTGAAGTATTGAATAACCAACTCCCCGAAATAATTTAAATACAAATAACAGTTTTTAAACCCACAATGTTTAATAATAAAATCCCTTTTCAAAAAACAAAACTTCACTTCTCTCGATTGATCACAAATCGATTTATCATTTCCAATTTCATAACTATTTCCAAATTCTAAAATAGAATCCACTATTTCTTCCTAACCCGATTTCCATATCTCATTTCAAATTCACATAGTGAATTTATATTCCCAATTTATCAAATGATCATTTTTATTTATAAACATCATTTATAAATTTACAAACTCATTCGAGTTCCACTTGTTTTACAAAATATTCTCATTTAAAAATTCCATTTGTAAATCCATCCCTTTATAAATCCCATATATTTTCTCAACTATTTTAAACCTCGATTATAACTCCTTTCCCATATTTTCAAAAATATCACTTCAATTTCATTATACAAATACTCTATTCATCACTTTAAAATCTCTATTTAAAATCCTTTTGGAAATAATTAAGTAAAAATCCAAAATCAAGTCATTGATACTATACAATCAGTTTCCTTTAAAATAATCCAAGCTTTCACCGAAAACACTTATTATTTCAAAATTCATTTTTTTAAACTCAAAATATCACTTATAGTGTTCCAAAAATCAATCTTTTATTTAATTCGAATTCATCCCTTTAAAATAATCCAAATTCAATATAAATATTATTATTTCCAAAATCACCGTTGAAATTCATTTTAAATTCAAAAATATTATTTATGGTATTTATAATACCAAAATTTTGGCCTGTGCTACTATAGCATCCAATAAATCAAATCACACAACAATCCATAACAAACTATTCAATCACATCATATATCGCTATATATGAAAAACAATTAATATATTTGAGGAATCTTGTTGGATCCCTCCAACCGGTTTCCCTGCAACCACAGATGTTATATAACATAAAATACCAATCCCGCTTCGAGACAGATTATCGTGCTAATATAGGGTCATCCGCTATTATGCGGGGTGCATAGTGTCTCATCTGCTCCAATGGGCGGGAATATTCAATCCAACTACTAATATATATACTACTGTATATAATATAACATTCAACTGATAATAATATGTCAATTCAACCAATCATCCAATAAATAATTTTAACTAAATAAAATAAAACCAATTATCGAAGATGAGTGAGATTTACTCACATTTATTTTCTATTGTCGCCGAGGTGTTCCAGTTTGGAACTAAAACCAGACGACGTCCGACTTTAGCCCAAATTTCGACAGTCTCCAAATCCATCCAAACTAGTTTAATTGTGAAGCACTCGTCGTCACGATCGCAACACAAAAGGTTTCGTTCCAATCGGACCTCGTATGTAGGAGTTATAGATTTTATAAGTTATCGAACATTTTTAAATTAATTAAAATAAACTAATAAAATCTTCACCTTATTTACAAGATTGCCATAATCCTTTCTTCCCCAAATCAAATGTACATGACATTACGAATATGACCATGCATGCTTATCGATGATACGGAGTGAGAGACCTCCTTTCGACAAAATGACTTCGCCAACGAATTTCTCTTCCCAATCTCCACTTGCCTGCACCCAAGTCGACAACTCCGGAGCCACTATAGAAATCGCGACCTGCTACCATTCACTGCCACTGTCGATATGTCGCGACCCTCCAATTTGTAACCGAGCTCTGCCAAATCACCCCCCGAGAAGTCAATTTCCACCACAAGTCAAAAAAAGACCTCCATTTCATGAATCGATGAACCAATGTTCAATATTTTCAAACCCTAGTTGTTATTTGCTCCCAATGTCCATTGTCGATCATCGAAGAATGATGTGCAACCACCAAAGCCCATATCAGCAAGAAGTTTTTAACAAATCGTGAATTTTAAAGCTTGTTTCAATTTTTTTAATCTAGTGCACCTTGAGAAATAAATTTTTTGAATCCAACTTTTTTTCTTCTTCCTGTAAGTTGTGCGTTTAAATAAGAGGATAGGAATGATAGAGTGGCTCGTTCAGGGGGTAGGGTGGCTGATGGAGACGTTTAAACGGCTGTAGTTACATCAAGTTGAAATATATTATTTAAAATTCCAAAATATCTAGATATTAAATTCTGAATCCCAATCAAGATGCCGCCAGGCATTCCTAATGTTATACCCTTATTCCAAACACAATGGAACATGTTCCGGGACCTAATTCGATCGTATGGAGAAAATAGCTTTTTGAACCCAATTATTATATTAAATTTCTGATATTAATTTCAACGTGTTTCTATCCCGTACGACCAAACAGTGTGTCTGATTGCTACAAAATTTGATGGCATAATACAATTCATTATTACGAATGCAATAACACTAGTTTCGTCGAAATCCGAGACTGTGACCCGGAAGGCTATTTACACTCGTTAATTAAAACGAGTTATTTTTAAATCGAGTAAATCACTTATAAATCCAATTTAAAAAATTTATTATCTTACTTCTTATTAATAGAAATTAAATAAGGCTTTAAATCATTTTTATCCAAATAAAATCCAAGATTTAAATTATTTAAACGATTTTCAATTATTAAATTCAACAATTAAATTATCCAATAAATCATTATATTTGAAATACAAGTTATTAAATCTATAAAATTAAATTTTAAAATTTTAAAATCAATTAAATATTCCAATTTAAAATAACTAAAGTTCTGGGTCGTTACATGGGCTCCAATATAATTTATAAAACAGGGTCGATCTATAATGGGTAAAATAGGTGGATTTCAAAAAAACAATCTAATTTGGATCATAGTACGCCTATGAAGTCTATTGGATTTCATTAGATCCAACCTAGTTATTCAATAAAATCATCTTTTATTTGACATTATTTTATATTTATTAATTAATCACATTAATTCATCTAACTAAATGTTTTGATTGAATGGATTATGTATACAATTAATGAAATAACAACATGACATAATGAAATATAAACATATGTATAACTATATATACACACATATAGATATTGGGATTTATATATGTGGTATGCACACATTTGTTATGCTTACATATGCATATGACTGAATGTCGGGAATATAAATGCCTAAGTATATACATATGTTCCATATATTATAATATGTGTATATGGTTTGTGTGCTGATATTTATAGTACCATATAATATATATGTATGTATGTATGTATGTATGCATGTACGTACGTACGTATGTATATGTATACGTGTATGTATATAGTTCAGACATACATACATACATAGATGTGTATATATATGTAATGTTTTGTTGATGTATATTTAATATGTATATACACACACATACGTATATAAAATTATAAAAACATATCTACATAATAAATAATAATAATCTCAAAGCAAGAGAATGCTTGATTAGAAGTGAAGAAAGAATGAAGGTTTCATATTAAATCTAGATCTAATCTAACCAGAATTAAAAGGAAATAGAATAAGTGTTATTTTAAATTTCCTCCTTTATAAGCATAAATTAATATTAAACTGAGTACCATAAAATTTCATGCTTAACCATAAAAAAATATCCTATTTTTAAAATCACAGATCTAAAAATAAATATTCAACATGTAAAAAAATCGTTAAAAGAAAATATTGTTTGTGACGACCCGCAAATCCGTACCCTCTGAACCGACAATAAACCACACATGTCGACCCAAAGAAAACAGAATTGCAGATGATCATGAGAAAGGAAAGAGAGGGTGAGAAGAAAGAGAGAAGAAAGAAGAAGAGAAGAGAAGAAAAAGAGGGAGAAGCAGAACCAAAACAATACAGAATCTCACATCGCAGCGGAATAACATATAATATAAATCAATAATCTTTACAAATAGAAACTGTAATATGCATAAATCAATATTGGAATACACAATAAGTAATCATCAACTTGGACAGTTATAATAACATGTCCTCACAAATGCTGGTAATTTACAAAAACAACAATGCAAAGCAGCGGAAAAAGAAACAGATACGTGTATACGACATGAAGATCTCTAGCTCGCTTGTTAAAGCTGCAAAAGCACCAAATCTGAACCTGTAAATATACTTGGTCTGAATCGAGCATTGAAAGGGAAGAACGCCAGGATCAGTTTGATAAACCAGCGTGAGAAAAACACATCTCAACTAAATTTATTAAGTTACCAAAACTTTTCCTTTATCAAAACAAAAGGTATCTCGTAAGACCGCGTCCACACATAAACACAGACGGGTTTTTACCTTACGATAACCAAACCATTTCATATCAAATCATGTTATATTATAATAGTGTCTATTTTACAAATAATAATCAACATAGCTGAAATTGTTACGCTATTAAATTCCAGCAATACTAGGCTCTACAAACAAAATGGCAGGCACATAGTGGATTTTGGATTTCCATACAAATGACTAGGTGAAGGGACTACCTTTCTGAACCAAACTCGATACACCTCTAGAGGGATGTACCTAGGGTCGAGATACTCGGTGCCTACACACAAGACTAACCTACCCCTTCCTGGATAGTACCGAATATGTCATCACTCTGGTCGTTACCGACCTAATCCATGGCCATAAGCATACGATCAACAATAATCAGATACACGGCTTCATAGCGTGTAAAGGTACATCTAGAAGAGTGATGACATCTCCTAATGGGAGCGACCCACTTAGCCTTACTGCTTCTATCCATGTTTCAGTCATTTCACGGGGAGAGAGGCCAAAAGAGGTATCGATTACCTTTCACATATCACATCATCATCATCTTTGAATGCAACATTGCCATTCCTATTGACTACTAATTGCCTTCCACAAAAATACAACCCTTGAGCTCGTATATCTCAAGGAGGGTGTTAAGCTAAGAGAAGTTGCCTTCTCCGCCACCACATGATGTACGTTTGTAAAAACCAATGTACGTAATCTTAGAAATGCAATGTCAGACACTCATCCATACAAGTTGTCTAGGAACAGGACAAACCGAAGGTACCTCCTACCGCATCCAATAGGATTAATAGCTACAGCCCTTGCAATGGATATTTCATAACGAAGAGACTACTGCTACTATATGTATATTGGGATTTTAACCCCAAATGATCAACAAGCAGTCCTTCACTATGAAAATCCTAAATATCAATATCATCGACCAACCTGCACGATCGTCACATATATGTTGGTCCAAAGTGGATTTCAGATAAATCTGATCTCGGTCTCTTCGCACCAACAACGCAAAAGCGTTTCTCAACCTCAAACGGAAACCAAGTCTCATAGACTTATCACGTCTCCAACTTTCAACTTGCTATCCTTCGGCCATGAAGGAAGCTCAATAGATCGGAGTAATCGCTCCGCACTACACGAATCAACATTTTCAACACAAATGATAATTAAGCCTACGCAGTCAATTACGTACTAAGTGTACGACTAATTAGTTTCTACATCAAGTTGAGAAACTAAAATGGCCAAAAATATAATTTAGCACTCAAGCAGTCACTAGGCATGATTATATATATCATTCATAATTCAAATTCACTTTCCAACACATTTCAAAACACTTTTCAAAACCATTTAAACTTCATTCATAGATATCACTTGCAATACATTTGCTTAAAAGATTATTCACTTTAAAAAACGTGAATATAATTCCTTTATAAACTTCCATACTTAGCTTATCAAATTAAATTGATTTCGCCTTTATAAAACAATGTTATATATCTTGTTTCTATTTTATAAAAACTCCGTTTTTTACGTCACCTATATTTATAAAATTATATTTTATAAATCCATTCTTTTCTAAATTTCATTTGCTATGAAAATCCAATTATAACTCTTTTCACAAAAAATCTAATTTAATTATATAAATCCATTCATAAAATATTGATTTCAAATCCAATATAAAATATTGGTTTCAAATCCAATTATAAAACTACTAATCGTATTTCAATTGCAAATCAGTTTATATAAATTTATAAAACACCATTTAAAATCTATTATTCTTTTATAAAATATACTTTTATAAAACCATTCGAAATCTCTATTTAAAGTATTTCACAAAACTATAGTTTAATAACATTGAAAATCATACCTTTATTTATTTAAATAAAATCCTATCTCTTTTAATCCATTCAAATTATTAAAATGTATATAATTCCAAAATCACTTTGAAATCCATTTTAAATCAAAAACGACATTTTATTATTTTGAAATTCCAAAATATGGCCCATTGCTACTACAACACTAATGTGATTCACATGAATAATAGCAAATATGGTATCCTACACAACAAAAATCACATGATACAGCATATATATCAATATCTGTAAATAAAATCAACAATAGCGAGGAATCTTGTTGGATCCCTCCAACCTGTAACCTGCCACAAATAGGCATATGAGAATAATGTACAATGTCCGCTTCAAGGCAGACGCGCATACAAAGGGTCATCCGCTCATACACGGGAATGTATAGGGTCTCATCCGCTAAAATATGCGGGAATATATCCAACCAAGCAATATATATATATAATATATGTCCAAACAGTCATCAAAATAGCATAATAAAAATATTCCCACTTATATAAAAATATATGTGGGCCAGAGAGTGTGAGTTTTACTCACTTTGGTTGCAGTCGTCATTGCAGCGTTTAATTCGATTAAAATTAAACGAGCATTTAATATTAACCTAAATTTTCACTAGCTCCAAATCCATCCAAACCAGCTCGACAATACGAATCCAACGCAATTCGTTTCGTGCAAAACGGACCTCGTATGAATAAGTTATGGGTTATTAAACATTCGACTATAATTAAATTTATTAATAACCTTACTATTTCCCTCTCTTCCCTCCTTCTTCCCAGTCCAGCACGCACGCTCTTCCTTTAGCTTCTTCTTTTTTATATTTACACGTTCGTTCGATCAAACGTGCCTCCACCTGGAGCGAATCGTCGCCGACCATCGATCAACGCCTATCGCCCAGCCACCACGCACGCGCCTACAACCCCACGCACGCGCTTATGTCCAGAAATTGCACTACCCAAACCCATCACCTGCTCGCGTTTGGACGAGCCTTGCCGCCTCTACGTTGCTTCAATTTCGATCTCCACCGTTGGATAGCTAGAGCTCGACATGCTCTACGATTTTCTAGTTGGAAGTTTTTGTTAATAGCTTACAGATTGAGTGAGATCGGAGGAGGAAGATTGATGATTTTCAATCGTTCGGGATATTAGTGACAGCTAACCCTAATTGCTCTAAGGTTTTGCAAATGAAGGTCCTTATATAGACAACTACAAAACATTATTCACCCAAAATATTTCCGAACTCCAAACGAAGCGTGCTGCCTGGCATTCATAATGTTTTACCCCTATTCCGAACACAATGGAATATATATTGGAGGCCAATTCTATCATATACGGAAGATAGGTTTTCAAAATAGAGTTATTTTAATTAAAATTCTTTAATTAATTTATGTGCGTTTCAAGCTCGCACGGTCAAACGGTAAGTCCAATCGACATGAAATTTGAAATCCTATAATAACTCACTATTACGGATCCAATGAAACTGGTTTCGTCGAAATCCGAGACAGTGTCAAAAATGACTATTTTTACACATTAATTAAATATTAAAATTTCCAACCTCTGCCAAATCGCTTTTAATTCAATTTTAAAACTTCACTAACTCCATTTAAATTCAAATAGCATTTAAAACAACGTTAGAAATCATTCTTATTCATATTAGATTCCAAATTCAATTAGTTCTGTTAACTAATTTAACTTATAATATTCATTTTTCAATATTTAAATTCAATTAAATATTCTAAATTCAGATGATTGAAAAACTGGGTCGTTACATTGTCAGAACTAATATTTTAATTTAAAAACATGATTGATTTATTTTTCAAATATTACATATATACATATATGAAAGTTATAATTTAAGATTTAAAATTCAAATACATATAAATGACTAAACATTGAATATATTAACTAAAAAAATAAATAAATTTAACTAAAAGATCCAATTTGATATCGATTTACAATTTTGGACAACATAAAATATAACGTATAAATATATACACACATAATTTAATTAATTTAAACATCAAATCCATAACTTTAAGTGAATTAAATTGTGAAAACAAATGTAAACAAATCCACATTAACTAATAATTTCAAATCCAACAAACAACATCAAAACACAAAATAAATCAAACATAAATCAAGTGTACAATTGAATGAATGTACCAAAGAGTTTTTTTAAAACAAATTCAATAAGTGGCAATTCAATATACGCACATATGTGAATTTACTCAGGTTTAAATGTCGTGAATAAATAAAATAAGATAGGATAATTGAACCTGCAAAGTCTTGCCATTTCTAACACCTTGATTTGAGATTTCTCCTCATATCTCAAGTAAATCCACACCCAGATTTGCAAGAGAAGGATTAACCACTTAGCTTTTATCCTATATGATGTTTTCGTTTTATTTGGAGTTGGAATATTTTAGAATTTTCTCATGGTAATTTTGGCCATGGATGATGAGGAGGAGAGGAAAAAAAGTGAATGAAAAAGAATGAATGAAGCAGATGAATTAATGGATTTGTTTTAATTGAAAGAATTAAACAATTCCCTTTCTTTTAATTGGAACTTCCTTAATCAATTCTCTTGATTTTCTCTCTTTCTCCCCCCACCCCTCCAATTTTCCTTGTATGGTCGGCTAAGCATGGCCTTATATGGTACAAAATTACGAAAATCCCTTCAAGCAATTATCTCTCATTTAAACCCCATCTAAAATTACATTGAGATTGTATATCAACATGGGAAAATATAACATATATGCATCAAATAGTTACAAACAACTCCTAAACATCAAATAATAATTAATATTTCTCAAATATTAATTAATTTATAATATTTTATAAATTAGTTAAATTGTGTGGTTTTTCGAAGAATTCAAAAATACGATTGTGTGACTCGGAGGTGTGAATTCGGTCAGCAATTAATTATGAACAATTCGAACATTAACATTCACACATTACCTTAGCTAGTGGTATTATAGATTGGTTGAATTCATCGCTTATAGACCTTTTCAATAAAATCATATTTTATCATTTCTTAAGCGATATCATTTAGTAATGATTATTTACATCAATTTTCTTCATCAACACTATATCACATTTCGACTTATGGAATTTGGTTTTGGTAAAAATTTCAATATCGTCCACATTCAACTTGGTTAATCTAATCATTGGTTCAATAATAACATTTATTATTAATAGCACTACTCAATCCAAAGATTTTGAATTTGAGTTGACTACAGTTGATATTGATACAAACCTTATACAACTGAGGAGATAGATTCTCTATTGAATAGTATTTCACTTCTAATGCTTCAACTTCGACATAACTATAGTCGTTCGGTGGACACCATGTGACGATTTAACTATAATCAAAGTGAAGTTTCTATATTGAAGTTCAACAGTATTTTCAAGTCTAGAGAACTATGTAATATTGTTACTTTGATATTTCACATTTGACCTAGTTGTTATCAACCAACAAGAAACTCTCAGAGGAGTCATTCCATAGTTATCTAACAACTATTAGTATGTAACCCCTTAAAGCCCCAGTAGTCATGAGTAATACACTATCTAACATTTGGAGAGCATTATACGCTCTGGTCTTAATGAATATGTGAATATCCTTTCTCAAAACATTTTGATCATGAATATTTAAAATAATATATTGTTTTATATTGTGATTAATTACCCACGATTACAACTATTTGCAACTACAATCACATAACATTCATTTAAGGATTTTCTTGTTTATATAATTTATATCAATTACTTAATTAATTATATCGCTATATAATAAAGTATATAATAGAAATTAAAATACCTTTATTATGAGCAAGATCGGTCACAGAGTTGGATATATGTAACAAATTACATGATTGCCCCTAGGACATACCACTAACTCTATCATCTCTCGGGTGCTTTTTGTTGTGCTCCTAACGTCCATTCTTACCTATGGCTTCTCTTCTCACACAAACAGATTTTGTTGCCTCGCCTTCCCTCCTCGTTGTTCTTAAACATGTCGGCTTCCTACCCGCATAATACTATTGGCACTTTTGAAGAAATCAATCAAGGACAAGATGGGTTGCTTCTGTAGCTCCTTCTATATTTTGGACTGATGTCGCTCCCTACAGTAGAGAGCAACTAACAGGTTGTTCTTGTCTCCACCCCTCTTGCATGGATTGATCCCTTGTTGAAACGATTAACATAGGAGCAGGGTGATTCGGTTCTTCCTTGTTGTATGTTACAAAGTTCTCTAGCCATCATGGTTCTAGTTTATAAGGCAATTGAAGTAGGTTGTAAAATCAGTACATGGCTAGGGCCACGAGTGGATACTATCTGCCTGTAGATGCAAGAACCAACATGAGGCTAGTCTGATCAAGATGGAAGGGAACAAGAAACAGTTTCCGTTATTGGAGAATGGACCGGCTCGAGTGATGGGTTGAAAGTTGTAACATGGTCGGAAGGATCGATGCTTCCATCATATTTCCTAATGGGAGGTAATGCATACCTCTGGTGCATATAAGTTCTCGGTATCTCATCAGAAAATGGTTCCACGTTCTCACTATCAGATAGCCCTCACTGTCATGATTTCTAGTCATTTGATGTCTAAGATATTCCATTTCCTCCTTGAGGTTCACCTTGGCATCCTATGGATAGTGTGAGGCCCTTGTTGAGGAGGGGATTCTCCATTGTTCATAGAAGGAGAACTGGAGAATTGGCCTTGCCTCTCACAAGAACAAGGTCAAGGGATTTCCTGTTGGGATAGAAAATTCTCAGTGTTCATTAGTTCTTACTCATCCATCGCTGCTTAAACGGTTGAAACATAGAACATGTCCCATGTTCACTGCCTGAAGTTGTTCGAAGGTGGAGAATCTTTAGTGGGAGGGGGAGCAGCAAGCAACAGGTGCTTAATGGGATGAGATAAATTCAGACATGGGATTGTCTTGGCCAAGATCATGAGCATGCACATTATGTGTGTCCCTATTACTTGTAGGAAAAACCCCAACAAGGGTCTCCAGCATGACCTATTCACAAGCTTCATGCACGATTTTAAATTTTCCAAGGACAATGGGAAAATAAGGTCCTCTCTGCCATAGATGGGACTCCTGGACCATAATTAATGGTTTCTTCCGCATCCACCCAGGCTCGGAGTTCATATAGGTCATAGGCCATTTGCCTGATGTTTGTGACCTCATTAACCAATCTAAGCCACATGTCGTTGCTCAAACCTGGGATGGAGCTAATGACGGTAGCTTCTATGTTACAGTTGGCGTTGTGGTCATTAGACTTATCAGCTTCATTTTCACCGTTACTCTGCATGGTGAACTTTTTGAGTGAAATAAATGTTAGGCGGTGGAGATGTGATGAAAGTTGAGAGTTTTTAGAGGACCCTTCTTCTAGCGTCACAATATTAACTAGATTTCTAGCCAATCTTGGAATTATGGTTAGAGATAGATATTAGTGAAAGTAGTTCGCTAATACTATAGTAATTGTTGGAAACTGTCAGTTTCTCAATGGGTGAAACGGGTAGATTTAAAAAAAATTCCCTATTTACATCATAGTGGCTAGTGGGCCAATGAAGTCTAACGGGTTTCACTAGATCCAATATAGTTTTTATTAATAAAATCATATTTTATTAATATTGTATTACAATTAAATCTATGTTAATTAAGTGTGAAATTTGAAAAAGCATGAATACATCGTATATATTCATGTTTTAAAAGGTGTGATAAACATGTGAAACAAAAAAGTCAGTGTAATTGTTTGGTGTTTAAAGTTGAGAACACAAATGAAATTAGATCTAGATATAATCATGTCAAGATCTAAAAGGTAAGAGATAAAGGAGACATTATTCATTGATTCTACCTTTTCTCAACAATATGTTTAAAATGGCAAAAGAAACAAACAATAACATAACCAATAGTACATGTGTATATACTGGAATTTATATCTACCATGCATATATTCACTATTTATATAAACCTATTTCTTTGCCTCAATTTTAAACTGTTAAATAAAAAATAAATTTATGGAAAAAAATTGTTTCTAAAATAAATGCCTTAACAAAATAAAATATAAATGTTTAAATACACACATATACATAAATACATACATACACACACACATACATAAATACATACACACACATATAATGATTAAGCCAAAATAATTTCCAATTGATTCAAAAACAAACTTCCATATTACATTAAACCTTTTTGATGTACTAGCAAATATATGTACACACATACATACATATATGCATATATATATAAAAAGTTTTAGCCTAAAAATTAAAAATAATTTTTTTAACAATCAAAATATTATAAAGCCAAAATTGCATACATCAAATCAAATTAGATATTAGCAATCTTTATATTTTAGAATTGATTGAAAATTCAAAAACAAACATTTAAATCATTAAATTGTATAATTTGTTTAGAATAATATTATAGGTAATTTTAAAACATAGATTCATAACCTAAAACAATTTGTATATAAATTTATGTTTTAATTTATCTAGCTAAAACAGATCAAATCATCTAACAAGTTTAAATTGTATTACTAATTCTAAATCAAGATGAGGAAATAATATGTACATATAAAATTATGATAAGTATATTGAAAACAAGCTGATTTAGAATATACCTTTCAAATCTAGCCAATCCCTTGTAATATCCTTGAATCTATACCCGATTTTTGCAAGAGATGGATAAACCACATAGCTTTTATATTTATTTCATGTTTTGATTTATTTTGGAGTTGATATTTTTCAAAAAATAAAAAAGGAATTTTCGACCATGATAGATGTTTGTACCAAAATTGGGCACAACATCCTTCAGATGTGTTTGAAGAGATAAAATGAAGAAAATAAATGTAAAATGAAGAAGATCTAACAAACACACCAACAAACAGATAAGAAAATGCACATAAACACACGGATTTAGAGTGGTTCGGCATATCGCAATGCAAAAGGTTTGGTTCCAATCGGACGTCATACGTAGGAGTTATAGATTTTATAAGTTATCGAACATTTTTAAATTAATTAAAATAAACTAATAAAATCTTCACCTTGTTTACAAGATTGCCACAATCCTTTCTTCCCCAAATCGAACGTTCCTGTACATGACATTACGAATATGACCGTGCACGCTCATCGATGATACGGAGTGAGAGACCTCCTTTCGACAAAATGACTTCGCCAACGAATTTCTCTTCCCAATCTCCACCTGCCTACACCCAAGTCGACAACTCCGGAGCCACTATAGAAATCGCGACCTGCTACCATTCACTTCCACTGTCGATATGTCGCGACCCTCCAATTTGTAACCGAGCTCTGCCAAATCACACCCCGAGAAGTCAATTTCCACCACAAGTCAAAAAACGACCTCCATTTCATGAATCGATGAACCAATGTTCGATATTTTCAAACCTGTAACGACCCAGTATTTTGGACCATTCGCATCCATTATAAGTGTATAGGTAGACACTCATGCCGGAGTTGAATTGCTCAAAATACCGCGTTGTTAATTTAAATTTGGCAAAACTGAACATATACAGTAAAAAAATAATCACAGATCACAGACACAGAGTAATAAGTGCAGCGGAAATAAAAGAGATAGTAGTTCATGAAGCTACTATATGAATATATAAAATACATCAGAGTTTACAACAGAAGAGTAATACGATACATCAGATACAAATCAGAATACATCACTGGAATCATCGAATACTGAAAGCAGAATAGATGGCTGGATCTTCAAGCAAAGCTCCAACTCCAAAGGTGAGTCTCGAATACTGGTACACTCAGTCTGACCCGAGCGTAAAGCAAAAACACAAGACACTCGAGTCAGGATTAACATTCTAATATTAATAAATCCAACTCAAATGAAATAGCAATTGAAATACAAGTAACTCAAAGGATGTTTGGAATAACCATCCTTTAAGGATCCGTTAAACTATCTACTAGGTAGTAATGTACGCTAAGTAGATAATGTCTATCAGTAATATAAGAAGATATCAAAATAGCGTTATGTCATGGCCCATTCCACCCTTAACACATTTTTATTCCCAAAAGCATATACAAGACCGTAGTTTCCCCAAAACCGGAAGTCACCAGAGGGCAATCCATATACTAAAGGTACAAATCAAATTCGTAGTGGTCGCGAATAAATGGAATACAAGTATGACAAGGCACATGAGGCAATACCCAAGGTAGTGATACTACCGTTCTCCTGATCCGGACTGGTGAGAACGCAACGCCGCAGCGCCCGCAACACCGTGAAACAACACTCCCAAAATCAAGGGTGCACCAATCGACAACAAGTATAAGTAGTTCGAAGAAGTGTGTCCACTTGAGGTAGCTAATCCTCCATTGGCCCGGCACAGCTCCTGTTTTAGTCATTTCCAATTTGACACAAGTGTCAAGGCTATCCATTATCGTTCTCTTTCTTCAGTCATCACGTACATCATTCCAACCACTTCATTCTGGATCATCACTCCGCGTATAGTTATTAAAGTGGTTTCGGTTTAGATAGAGAGTATATCCATTACCGATCCCGGTCTCTTTAATAACTTTCGTAATTATTTCACCGATTGGTCGTTTATTTATTTCAAAAACCAAATCAATTTCAATTTTAATTTCAATTCGAAAACCAACATTTCATTTGTCTTTCGGAAATCAATTTCCATAATTTTCGTTTCAAAACTTCCAATTTATCAATTCAAAATCTTATAAATCAAATTCAAATTATTTAAACAATTCAAATTTGGATTCAAGTTCGTATATAAGTTTCATTCCGAAATCATTTAAATAAATTTTATTTATCATTCGAATCAATTTAAACTCATTTATCGATTTCATTCAATATTCGTTAAGTTACTTTATCATTCAAAACAATTTCTATTAAATTTCCAATTCATTAAATCAATTTCTTAAGTTCAACTTCATTAAATCAACTTACACTTTTGAATTAAATTAAATTCGTCAAATCAATTCTTTCAATTACAAGTCTTACATTGATTCCAAAAATATCACATTTTCATTTCTTGTTAAAGAAATTCAATTTCACTTATTTACTTTCTTAAATAATTTTCCAAAAATTAATTAATAAAGAAACTCAATTTCAATCATTTACGAAGAAAAATTCACTTATTCAAAAGTTCAATTTAATTTAACCATTAAATAATTAAATCTTATTTAATTATTAAATAATTTAAAACTTAATTATTAAATAATTTCAAACTTAATTATAATTTCAAACTTAATTATTAAATCATTTCAAAGTATAATAATTTCAACTTAATTATAATTTCAAACTTAATTATTAAATCATTTCAAAGTTTAATAATTTCAAACTTAGTTCAATCATTTCTCAAATTAAACAACATTCTTTCATCAATTACATTGTTAATATTTTGTTTCAGATTATTAAATATTAACATTTTCCTTTCATTAAAATTCAAATTTCAACTTCATTTCAAAGCATATTATTTATTCAAATAAATCTTCATTTTATTTTTAAATCAATTTATTGACCAATCGGGTTTTATTTAATTCTCTATCCTAGGTCAAAGTTCAATTTGGGTATTTATCATTTCAACCCGATTCCGATTCAATTCAAAATCAAAGCATAGCAAAGGAAACTTGCAGTGTGATAACTGGGATGGTGTCAAAGTAAATAAACAAGCAATAACAACAATCAATATCAATCCAATAATCAATTCAAACAATCCCGAAATAACCGTATTAATTCGCATTGTTATTTGTACGAATTAATATAATTATTTCTAGAATCTACACTATCATTTCATGTAGATTAAAGATTATTACATTACGGTTTTCACTTTTCGTCTATTTACAATTTCATACATCATCAATTTAACAACATACATTCAGTGGTTCAAAATGTAATTAAACAAATCCTACGTGTCAATATATTCAACAGTTAAAGGGGTCATATTAAACAAATGTCAGGTAATCAAATTTAACATTTTAATTATCCTGTATCAAGTTCAATTTCATACTATTTATCATTTTAACATTAACAATTTATCGTCCAATATAAGCATCAACAATCAATCAATTATCAGCCAAACTGTATTATCATTGCATAAATAATTAACAGATAATAGTGTCAGATGTCATAGGTGAACTAATACAGGTAATAGCATATGTAACAGTGTAATTAACTAACAGCAGCATATTTCAATTGTCGTTTCAATTGAAATCAAATTTAATAAATAAAAGAACGTTAATCGTGAGTGAGTGCTCACCTTTCGAGGCTAGGGAGATTTGACACTGAATGAGTGACGAATCCAAGCATGAATTCCAAAGCAAAGCTAAATTGGCACGAATTCGACGACGACAGAGCTGATAACGAGAATTGATGAAAACAGATCAGATTTACTTTATATGAATGGAAGGTGTATACACTATATTTTAAAATCAATAATTATAAAAGAAATCTAGTAAAACTTAATATATATAAGCTATATGTTTTATTATTAAAAGTCATTGTTTAAATCAAAACACATAAAAATATAAAATCTTAATAAACACATATATAGAAATCAACATTATATTTTAAACATACATATAACAACATAAAATCTCTACATATTCCCAGATCACTTTATCAAATTAAACATATATAAAATATATACCTATTACTTTATACTTCAATAACGAACTGTACATATAAACAAGTATTGAAGCTTCTATATATATAAACCAGTAGATTTTACAATATGTATATTGCCGAAATAAACTATTCATAACCTTGATATTTTTAAACGGAAATTACCACTTTAGAACTTAATTTTATATAAAGTATACAACTATATATAAAGTATATAACTATATGACTACCTTATATACGGTATATACAGCGTAACAGACTTAATAAAATACTCAACACATATAATACCTCCGCAAGGTTATGTACTTATGACTGCAAACAACTATAATATTTAAACCATATACAAGCTAACATCTAACACATATATATAGTTATATACAGTTTTTTAACTTATATACTTTGCATAAAACTAAGCTTTACATAAGAAAAATCATATCAATATTTATATAAAGAGAATTAAGCAAAATTCAGTATACTATAAATATATATCCATACAACCCAATATATACACGCACGCTATGTATATACAACAAATACACATATGAAATCCGGTTATAAACAAAGTAATGCAAATAAATATATATAGCAGTAGTCAAATATTTATATATATATATAATATAAAACTAATCTACTAATATATACAACTAGATTTAAAACAAACTCAACAACTTACTGTAACTAAACAACTACATATATATTGTATCTTTACTTGCAAAGCTAAATATCCATTCATATATAGTACCCATACCTCATACTCCAGCGAACTGTGCATATATAACAATAGTATATATGTAAACGAGCCACTAGATAGGCATAGGGAGGATCGAAGAGCGATGCTTGGCTTCAAATCGAGAGTGGCGGAGACGAACAGGTGAAGGCGGAAGAGGTGGCGAGGTGGAGGGGAATAGGTGGCTGTTAGTTAGATGAGAGCGGTGAAGAGAGAGGGTGAGCAGTGGATGACGCGCGTGGAGAGGGGGTCTCGGACGAAGTTTGATGGGTTGGCGTTGGTCAGAGGCGGTGCAGGTCGGAGAAGGGAGGGTCGTGAGGCAGAGGGTATCGGCATGGCCGCCGCGTGGTTATGTTCAGGTTGAGGGGAAGGGTACGGCGTGCTGGGGTGGGCTCGGATTGCTGTGCATGGGTGAGGAGATGAGAGGAGGCTCGGGTCCGGAGCAGGGCAGGTGGCGCGGTGGGTTTGGGTGGTGGTTGCCGGCGGAGGGAAGGTAGGGCGGAGAGGCAGTTCGGTGGCCAGGGTACTCGGTGGTGGAAAAATGGAGGGGGTCTCGGTAGGCGTTCGCCGTGCTCGGCATGGAGATGGCTCTGGCTGTTCGTGAGATGGAAGTGGCGACTCGGGTGGAGAAGGTGGAGCCGAACGGAGGGGAGACACGTGGGAAGAGGCGAACGTCATTTGAGAGTGACGTGAAGGGATCAAGAATTTCAATAGTGAAAAGAAGATGATAACAGGCAGAAGGGTTTCGAATGAAATGTTGAGGCTATATCGTTTCTTTTTTTTTATGTGGGAATCAGCAGATGAGAAGAAGAGGAGACCTACCTGACTAAATTGGAATGACAGAATAACAAAAGTCAGGTCCTTATTTTTGGAAATATTAAACGTATGCGGCCATTGGTTTATCAACCGTTTAACCAACGAATGGACACAGATATTATAGAGAATCAAAATGGGGACCAATACGGTTGACTGTTTCGCGGATTAAACCGCGTATCGGATAACAAAATATAGAAGTGAATATATTGTAGAGATTAGTACGATGAGACGATCAAAACGGTATCCAAATATCAGTGGTACGATCGAATTATAAAAATTCGAATTTTCTACCAGCGGAAAGTGCAAGAAAACACTGAAAAATAAGATCGACGGAGCCAAAGATGTCCGAATTTGGAAAAACGACAAACTAACATCTTGCTCAGAAGATGGTTTAGAATTTTTCTATGTAAAAATATTTAGGTTTCGGAAACATTTTATTTTCATCGCTTTTTAACTGATTAAATTGAAGTGAATTTACGCGCGAAATAAACTTTCATATTTTCGGACGAAAATTTACCAGTTGTTATGTTTAACTAGACATATTCCAAATATTAAATTTTATTTCAAAATTTTATCGTTTAAAATTTCACAAAATTTCAACTAATTACGTTATTAAAACAGTTGAAATTTACGGGTCGTTACACTCTCCCCCACTCAAAACTTTTCGTCCCCGAAAAGGAACGAGGTAGGAGAATAGAAACAATCAGAAAGAAAAACAGATTTGAAATACAATAACAATTAATTTAAACCATATAAATTCAAATTTAAATTAGTTGATATTCAATAATTGATTTAATCCATTTGATTTCACTAAAATCAATCTCAACTATTTCTAAATTCATTATCTTATTATCCAATTATCTTAAATTTACAATTTAAGAAACCATAAATTTGAATAGTCTTTTATTATAACATATTTTTCAGCAATTTAAATTCTTCTTTATTCCAAATTATTGTTAAATTTATTCCTCTTAATATATCTAATCACATATATTTAACCCATATAAATTAATTTAAACCATAAAAGTTCCGATTTAAATTAATTTATATTTACTAATTGCTTTTAAATTCAAGGTATTTTCATAAGTTGATTAAATTTCAATTTATTAATTCTTTCAAAACAAATTTATTAATTCTTTCAAAACAAATTTATTTCATTATTAACTAAGTTTACTTATTATTCTATCAAACTTTATTAACATCTTTATAATCAAAATTTAGTGTATAACATTTATTATAAACACTCAAATTTTATTTATAAATTCAATTTATATTATCTATTATCCAATTACATATTCAACTTCTGAATGATTTAGGTAAGTTGTATTAGAATGCAGTTGAACAATATACAAATAAAATTTTCCCAATTCAATTATTCAAGTTTAAATATTTATTCCAAATTTTGGTTTTATTTATAATTAAAATCATCCTTTAACAAAATTTAAGAATTAGATTTCCGATTAACTTTAAACAATTTAGAGATATATATAATATATTTATATCAAATCAAATTAATTTTAAAATAAGATACTTATATATATATATATAAATCAAATTATACTGACGAAATTCAAATAAAAAAATTTTCAAAACAAAACCGTAGCAAAGCTACAGAATAGTATCTCCACTTCGAAACCCGAAAATGAATGTCGATGATGCGGCCGCCATCACCGAAATTATTTTCCAGCGACAAAGAGAAGAGCACTGATTTCAACATTTAAAATTCTTTTGAAAACGATTTCTATTCGAAAATACTTTCAATACTATATACCTGAAAATTTTAAAAACCAAAGTTCGAAATCACCGGAAATTAATAAATTCTCAAATTTCTGAATTAAATTCATTTCAAATTCCAAATTAAAATTTTTAAACCATGTTCTATAATTTCATTTATTTATCATATTAGAATAATCAATGGTTTTCCAAACAATAAATGAAAATTAACTATTATCATTTTTGACAACAGATTCATTAATAATTCAATTTCATAATATTCAAACTTTATTTTATTTACCAAAGTTGAAAACAAAATTGTGTCAGTTTGCTCTGCTCAAGTGTTTTGGAAATCCTATCGATAATGTTGATCAGACGAATCGATCGGAAACCCAAATCAACATCAACAACTCAAACAACACAATACATAAAACATTTTTATATAAATTTACAAATACACTTCCTCGCTCGACGATGCAAGAATGGATTCAAAGCAAGTATAGAGATTCAAATTTGATGGACTCAAATCAAAGAGAATTCTGATTCAAAGACAAATTCAAAAGAAAAGATAAGATGATTCAATAACAGAATCGGGAGATGGGTAAGTTTATTAAATTCACGGGCAACCTTAACCGGTCGTCCGTAACTTCAAGAATAGGATCGATGCTGAATTCCGAGGTAAATCAACACTCGATCTTAAGAGATGGAATTCAGGTATAGCAGGGAATAGATAGCATCGTAAACCGAGGATACCGAACTCTCCGGTAAATCAATGCCTATTATAAAGGAGTTTTGCTCCTTTACGAATCATTCGGAGATTGGCGAGACCGCCGATCTATTATAGATACCATTCAAAATGGAGTTATGGGGTGCTCCAGAATTGAAAGAAAACGAATATTGAGGGACACGAATGAATTTCGGAACCGAGGGGAACGTTCCAAAATTCAAAGGAATTAAGTCAACGGAAGAGATTGAAACTCGAATGAGAGTGATTCTGTAAATACATTTACCCTATATGTTGAGTTTTGCCAAGAGCTACCAAAGCTCTGATACCAACTGTAACGACCCAGTATTTTGGACCATTCGCATCCATTATAAGTGTATAGGTAGACACTCATGCCAGAGTTGAATTGCTCAAAATACCGCGTTGTTAATTTAAATTTGGCAAAACTGAACATATACAGTAAATAAATAATCACGGATCACAGACACAGAGTAATAAGTGCAGCGGAAATAAAAGAGATAGTAATTCATGAAGCTACTATATAAATATATAAAATACATTAGAGTTTACAACAGAAGAGTAATACGATACATCAGATACAAATCAGAATACATCACTGGAATCATCGAATACTGAAAGCAGAATAGATGGCTGGATCTTCAAGCAAAGCTCCAACTCCAAAGGTGAGTCTCGAATACTGGTACACTCAGTCTGACCCGAGCGTAAAGCAAAAACACAAGACACTCGAGTCGGGATTAACATTCTTATATTAATAAATCCAACTCAAATGAAATAGCAATTGAAATACAAGTAACTCAAAGGATGTTTGGAATAACCATCCTTTAAGGATCCATTAAACTATCTACTAGGTAGTAATGTACGCTAAGTAGATAATGTCTATCAGTAATATAAGAAGATATCAAAATAGCGTTAAGTCATGGCCCATTCCACCCTTAACACATTTTTATTCCCAAAAGCATATACAAGACCGTAGTTTCCCCAAAACCGGAAGTCACCAGAGGGCAATCCATATACTAAAGGTACAAATCAAATTCGTAGTGGTCGCGAATAAATGGAATACAAGTATGACAAGGCACATGAGGCAATACCCAAGGTAGTGATACTACCGTTCGCCTATTCCGGACTGGTGAGAACGCAACGCCGCAGCGCCCGCAAAACCGTGAAACAACACTCCCAAAATCAAGGGTGCACCAATCGACAACAAGTATAAGTAGTTCGAAGAAGTGTGTCCACTTGAGGTAGCTAATCCTCCATTGGCCCGGCACAGCTCCTGTTTTAGTCATTTCCAATTTGACACAAGTGTCAAGGCTATCCATTATCGTTCTCTTTCTTCAGTCATCACGTACATCATTCCAACCACTTCATTCTGGATCATCACTCCGCGTATAGTTATTAAAGTGGTTTCGGTTTAGATAGAGAGTATATCCATTACCGATCCCGGTCTCTTTAATAACTTTCGTAATTATTTCACCGATTGGTCGTTTATTTATTTCAAAAACCAAATCAATTTCAATTTTAATTTCAATTCGAAAACCAACATTTCATTTGTCTTTCGAAAATCAATTTCCATAATTTTCGTTTCAAAACTTCCAATTTACCAATTCAAAATCTTATAAATCAAATTCAAATTATTTAAACAATTCAAATTTGGATTCAAGTTCGTATATAAGTTTCATTCCGAAATCATTTAAATAAATTTTATTTATCATTCGAATCAATTTAAACTCATTTATCGATTTCATTCAATATTCGTTAAGTTACTTTATCATTCAAAACAATTTCTATTAAATTTCCAATTCATTAAATCAATTTCTTAAGTTCAACTTCATTAAATCAACTTACACTTTTGAATTAAATTAAATTCGTCAAATCAATTCTTTCAATTACAAGTCTTACATTGATTCCAAAAATATCACATTTTCATTTCTTGTTAAAGAAATTCAATTTCACTTATTTACTTTCTTAAATAATTTTCCAAAACTTAATTAATAAAGAAACTCAATTTCAATCATTTACGAAGAAAAATTCACTTATTCAAAAGTTCAATTTAATTTAATCATTAAATAATTAAATCTTATTTAATTATTAAATAATTCAAAACTTAATTATTAAATAATTTCAAACTTAATTATAATTTCAAACTTAATTATTAAATCATTTCAAAGTTTAATAATTTCAACTTAATTATAATTTCAAACTTAATTATTAAATCATTTCAAAGTTTAATAATTTCAAACTTAGTTCAATCATTTCTCAAATTAAACAACATTCTTTCATCAATTACATTGTTAATATTTTGTTTCAGATTATTAAATATTAACATTTTCCTTTCATTAAAATTCAAATTTCAACTTCGTTTCAAAGCATATTATTTATCCAAATAAATCTTCATTTTATTTTTAAATCAATTTATTGACCAATCGGGTTTTATTTAATTCTCTATCCTAGGTCAAAGTTCAATTTGGGTATTTATCATTTCAACCCGATTCCGATTCAATTCAAAATCAAAGCATAGCAAAGGAAACTTGCAGTGTGATAACTGGGATGGTGTCAAAGTAAATAAACAAGCAATAACAACAATCAATATCAATCCAATAATCAATTCAAACAATCCCGAAATAACCGTATTAATTCGCATTGTTATTTGTATGAATTAATATAATTATTTCTAGAATCTACACTATCATTTCATGTAGATTAAAGATTATTACATTACGGTTTTCACTTTTCATCTATTTACAATTTCATACATCATCAATTTAACAACATACATTCAGTGGTTCAAAATGTAATTAAACAAATCCTACGTGTCAATAAATTCAACAGTTAAAGTGGTCATATTGTACAAATGTCAGGTAATCAAATTTAACATTTTAATTATCCTATATCAAGTTCAATTTCATACTATTTATCATTTTAACATTTACAATTTATCGTCCAATATAAACATCAACAATCAATCAATTATCAGCCAAACTGTATTATCATTGCATAAATAATTAACAGATAATAGTGTCAGATGTCATAGGTGAACTGATACAGGTAATAGCATATATAACAGTGTAATTAACTAACAGTAGCATATTTTAATTGTCGTTTCAATTGAAATCAAATTTAATAAATAAAAGAACGTTAATCGTGAGTAAGTGCTCACCTTTCGAGGCTAGAGAGATTTGACACTGAATGAGTGACGAATCCAAGCATGAATTCCAAAGCAAAGCTAAATTGGCACGAATTCGACGACGACAGAGCTGATAACGAGAATTGATGAAAACAGATCAGATTTACTTAATATGGATGGAAGGTGTATACACTATATTTTAAAATCAATAATTATAAAAGAAATCTAGTAAAACTTAATATATAAGCTATATGTTTTATTATTAAAAGTCATTGTTTAAATCAAAACACATAAAAATATAAAATCTTAATAAACACATATATAGAAATCAACATTATATTTTAAACATACATATAACAACATAAAATCTCTACATATTCCCAGATCACTTTATCAAATTAAACATATATAAAATATATACCTATTACTTTATACTTCAATAACGAACTGTACATATAAACAAGTATTGAAGCTTCTATATATATAAACCAGCAGATTTTACAATATGTATATTGCCGAAATAAACTATTCATAACCTTGATATTTTTAAACGGAAATTACCACTTTAGAACTTAATTTTATATAAAGTATACAACTATATATAAAGTATATAACTATATGACTACCTTATATACTGTATATACAGCGTAACAGACTTAATAAAATACTCAACACATATAATACCTCCGTAAGGTTATGTACTTATGACTGCAAACAACTATAATATTTAAACCATATACAAGCTAACATCTAACACATATATATAGTTATATACAATTTTTTAACTTATATACTTTGCATAAAACTAAGCTTTACATAAGAAAAATCATATTAATATTTATATAAAGAGAATTAAGCAAAATTCAGTATACTATAAATATATATCCATACAACCCAATATATACACGCACGCTATGTATATACAACAAATACACATATGAAATCCGGTTATAAACAAAGTAATGCAAATAAATATATATAGCAGTAGTCAAATATTTATATATATATATATATAATATAAAACTAATCTACTAATATATACAGCTAGATTTAAAACAAACTCAACAACTTACTGTAACTAAACAACTACATATATATTGTATCTTTACTTGCAAAGCTAAATATCCATTCATATATAGTACCCATACCTCATACTCCAGCGAACTGTGCATATATAACAATAGTATATATGTAAACGAGCCACTAGATAGGCATAGGGAGGATCGAAGAGCGATGCTTGGCTTCAAATCGAGAGTGGCGGAGACGAACAGGTGAAGGCGGAAGAGGTGGCGAGGTGGAGGGGAATAGGTGGCTGTTAGTTAGATGAGAGCGGTGAAGAGAGAGGGTGAGCAGTGGATGACGCGCGTGGAGAGGGGGTCTCGGACGAAGTTTGATGGGTTGGCGTTGGTCAGAGGCGGTGCAGGTCGGAGAAGGGAGGGTCGTGAGGCAGAGGGTATCGGCATGGCCGCCGCGTGGTTATGTTCAGGTTGAGGGGAAGGGTACGGCGTGCTGGGGTGGGCTCGGATTGCTGTGCATGGGTGAGGAGATGAGAGGAGGCTCGGGTCCGGAGCAGGGCAGGTGGCGCGGTGGGTTTGGGTGGTGGTTGCCGGCGGAGGGAAGGTAGGGCGGAGAGGCAGTTCGGTGGCCAGGGTACTCGGTGGTGGAAAAATGGAGGGGGTCTCGGTAGGCGTTCGCCGTGCTCGGCATAGAGATGGCTCTGGCTGTTCGTGAGATGGAAGTGGCGACTCGGGTGGAGAAGGTGGAGCCGAACGGAGGGGAGACACGTGGGAAGAGGCGAACGTCATTTGAGAGTGACGTGAAGGGATCAAGAATTTCAATAGTGAAAAGAAGATGATAACAGGCAGAAGGGTTTCGAATGAAATGTTGAGGCTATATCGTTTCTTTTTTTTATGTGGGAATCAGCAGATGAGAAGAAGAGGAGACCTACCTGACTAAATTGGAATGACAGAATAACAAAAGTCAGGTCCTTATTTTTGGAAATATTAAACGTATGCGGCCATTGGTTTATCAACCGTTTAACCAACGAATGGACACAGATATTATAGAGAATCAAAATGGGGACCAATACGGTTGACTGTTTCGCGGATTAAACCGCGTATCGGATAACAAAATATAGAAGTGAATATATTGTAGAGATTAGTACGATGAGACGATCAAAACGGTATCCAAATATCAGTGGTACGATCGAATTATAAAAATTCGAATTTTCTACCAGCGGAAAGTGCAAGAAAACACTGAAAAATAAGATCGACGGAGCCAAAGATGTCCGAATTTGGAAAAACGACAAACTAACATCTTGCTCAGAAGATGGTTTAGAATTTTTCTATGTAAAAATATTTAGGTTTCGGAAACATTTTATTTTCATCGCTTTTTAACTGATTAAATTGAAGTGAATTTACGCGCGAAATAAACTTTCATATTTTCGGACGAAAATTTACCAGTTGCTATGTTTAACTAGACATATTCCAAATATTAAATTTTATTTCAAAATTTTATCGTTTAAAATTTCACAAAATTTCAACTAATTACGTTATTAAAACAGTTGAAATTTACGGGTTGTTACAAAACCCTAGTTGTTATTTGCTCCCAATGTCCACTGTCGATCATTGGAGAATGATGTGCAACCACCAAAGCCCATATCAGCAAGAAGTTTTTAACAAATCATGAATTTTAAAGCTTGTTTCAATTTTTTTAACCTAGTGGATCTTGAGAAATAAATTTTTTGAATCCAACTTTTTGTCTTCTTCCTGTAAGCTATGCATTTAAATAAGAGGATAGGAATGATAGAGTGGCTCGTTCAGGGGGTAGGGTGGCTGATGGAGACGTTTACACTGCTGTAGTTACATCAAGTTGAAATATATTATTTAAAATTCCAAAATATCTAGATATTAAATTCTGAATCCCAATCAAGATGCCGCCAGGCGTTCCTAATGTTATACCCTTATTCCAAACACAATGGAACATGTTCCAGGACCTAATTCGATCGTATGGAGAAAATAGCTTTTTGAACCCAATTATTATATTAAATTTCTGATATTAATTTCAACGTGTTTCTATCCCGTACGACCAAACAGTGTGTCTGATTGCTACAAAATTTGACGGCATAATACAATTCATTATTACGGATGCAATAACACTAGTTTCGTCAAAATCCGAGACTGTGACCTGGAAGGCTATTTACACTCGTTAATTAAAACGAGTTATTTTTAAAATCGAGTAAATCACTTATAAATCCAATTTAAAAAATTTATTATCTTACTTCTTATTAATAGAAATTAAATAAGGCTTTAAATCATTTTTATCCAAATAAAATCCAAGATTTAAATTATTTAAACGATTTTCAATTATTAAATTCAACAATTAAATTATCCAATAAATCATTATATTTGAAATACAAGTTATTAAATCTATAAAATTAACTTTTAAAATTTTAAAATTTTAAAATCAATTAAATATTCCAATTTAAAATAACTAAAGTTCTGGGTCGTTACATGGGCTCTAATATAATTTATAAAACAGGGTCGATCTATAGTGGGTAAAATAGGTGGATTTAAAAAAAACAATCTAATTTGGGTCATAGTACGCTATGAAGTCTATTGGATTTCATTAGATCCAACCTAGTTATTCAATAAAATCATCTTTTATTTGACATTATTTTATATTTATTAATTAATCACATTAATTCATCTAACTAAATGTTTTGATTGAATGGATTATGTATACAATTAATGAAATAACAACATGACATAATGAAATATAAACATATGTATAACTATATATACACACATATAGATATTGGGATTTATATATGTGGTATGCACACATTTGTTATGCTTACATATGCATATGACTGAATGTCGAGAATATAAATGCCTAAGTATATACATATGTTCCATATATTATAATATGTGTATATGGTTTGTGTACTGATATTTATAGTACCATATAATATATATGTATGTATGTATGTATGCATGTACGTACGTACGTATGTATATATATGTATATATTTATGTATACGTGTATGTATATAGTTCAGACATACATACATAGATGTGTATATATATGTAATGTTTTGTTGATGTATATTTAATATGTATACACACAAACATACGTATATAAAATTATAAAAACATATCTACATAATAAAAAATAATAATTTCAAAGCAAGAGAATGCTTGATTAGAAGTGAAGAAAGAATGAAGGTTTCATATTAAATCTAGATCTAATCTAACCAGAATTAAAAGGAAATAGAATAAGTGTTATTTTAAATTTCCTCCTTTATAAGCATAAATTAATATTAAACTGAGTACCATAAAATTTCATGCTTAACCATAAAAAAATATCCTATTTTTAAAATCACAGATCTAAAAATAAGTATTCAACATGTAAAAAAATCGTTAAAAGAAAATATTGTTTGTGACGACCCGCAAATCCGTACCCTCTGAACCGACAATAAACCACACATGTCGACCCAAAGCAAACAGAATTGCAGATGATCATGAGAAAGGAAAGAGAGGGTGAGAAGAAAGAGAGAAGAAAGAAGAAGAGAAGAGAAGAAAAAGAGGGAGAAGAAGAACCAAAACAATACAGAATCTCACATCGCAGCGGAATAACATATAATATAGATCAATAATCTTTACAAATAGAAACTGTAATATGCATAAATCAATATTGGAATACACAATAAGTAATCATCAACTTGGACAATTATAATAACATGTCCTCACAAATGCTGGTAATTTACAACAACAACAATGCAAAGCAGCGAAAAAAGAAACAGATACGTGTATACAACATGAAGATCTCCAGCTCGCTTGTTAAAGCTTCAAAAGCACCAAATCTGAACCTGTAAATATACTTGGTCTGAACCGAGCATTGAAAGGGAAAAACGCCAGGATCAGTTTGATAAACCAGCGTGAGAAAAACACATCTCAACTAAATTTATAAAGTTACCAAAACTTTTCCTTTATCAAATCAAAAGGTATCTCGTAAGACCGCGTCCACACAAAAACACAGACGGGTTTTTACCTTACGATAACCAAACCATTTCATATCAAATCATGTTATATTATAATAGTGTCTATTATACAAATAATAATCAACATAGCTGAAATTGTTACGTTATTAAATTCCAGCAATACTAGGCTCTACAAACAAAATGGCAGGCACATAGTGGATTTTGGATTTCCATACAAATGACTAGGTGAAGGGACTACCTTTTTTGAACCAAACTCGATACACCTCTAGAGGTATGTACCTAGGGTCGAGATACTCGGTGCCTACACACAAGACTAACCTACCCCTTCCTGGATAGTACTGAATATGTCATCACTCTGGTCGTTACCGACCTAATCCATGGCCATAAGCATACGATCAACAATAATCAGATACACGGCTTCATAGCGTGTAAAGGTACATCTAGAAGAGTGATGACATCTCCTAATGGGAGCGACCCACTTAGCCTTACTGCTTCTATCCCTGTTTCAGTCATTTCACGGGGAGTGAGGCCAAAAGAGGTATCGATTACCTTTCACATATCACATCATCATCATCTTTGAATGCAACATTGCCATTCCTGTTGACTACTAATTGCCTTCCACAAAAATACAACCCTTGAGCTCGTATATCTCAAGGAGGGTGTTAAGCTAAGAGAAGTTGCCTTCTCCGCCACCACATGATGTACGTTTGTAAAAACCAATGTACGTAATCTTAGAAATGCAATGTCAGACACTCATCCATACAAGTTGTCCAGGAACAGGACAAACCGAAGGTACCTCCTACCGCATCCAATAGGATTAATAGCGATAGCCCTTGCAATGGATATTTCATAACGAAGAGACTACTGCTACTATATGTATATTGGGATTTTAACCCCAAATGATCAACAAGCAGTCCTTCACTATGAAAATCCTAAATATCAATATCATCGACCAACCTGCACGATCGTCACATATATGTTGGTCCAAAGTGGATTTCAGATAAATCTGATCTCGGTCTCTTCGCACCAACAACGCAAAAGCGTTTCTCAACCTCACACGGAAACCAAGTCTCATAGACTTATCACGTCTCCAACTTTCAACTTGCTATCCGTCGGCCATGAAGGAAGCTCAATAGATCGGAGTAATCGTTCCACACTACACGAATCAACATTCTCAACACAAATGATAATTAAGCCTAAGCAGTCAATTACGTACTAAGTGTACGACTAATTAGTTTCTACATCAAGTTGAGAAACTAAAATGGCCAAAAATATAATTTAGCACTCAAGCAGTCACTAGGCCTGATTATATATATCATTCATAATTCAAATTCACTTTCCAACACATTTCAAAACACTTTTCAAAACCATTTAAACTTCATTCATAGATATCACTTGCAATACATTTGCTTAAAAGATTATTCACTTTAAAAAACGTGAATATAATTCCTTTATAAACTTCCATACTTAGCTTATCAAATTAAATTGATTTCGCCTTTATAAAACAATGTTATATATCTTGTTTCTATTTTATAAAAACTCCATTTTTTACGTCACCTATATTTATAAAATTCTATTTTATAAATCCATTCTTTTCTAAATTTCATTTGCTATGAAAATCCAATTATAACTCTTTTCACAAAAAATCTAATTTAATTATATAAATCCATTCATAAAATATTGACTTCAAATCCAATATAAAATATTGGTTTCAAATCCAATTATAAAACTACTAATCGTATTTCAATTGCAAATTAGTTTATATAAATTTATAAAACACCATTTAAAATCTACTATTCTTTTATAAAATATACTTTTATAAAACCATTCGAAATCTCTATTTAAAGTATTTCACAAAACTATAGTTTAATAACATTGAAAATCATACCTTTATTTATTTAAATAAAATCCTATCTCTTTTAATCCATTCAAATTATTAAAATGTATATAATTCCAAAATCACTTTGAAATCCATTTTAAATCAAAAACGTCATTTTATTATTTTGAAATTCCAAAATATGGCCCATTGCTACTACAACACTAATGTGATTCACATGAATAATAGCAAATATGGTATCCTACACAACAAAAATCACATGATACAGCATATATATCAATATCTGTAAATAAAATCAACAATAGCGAGGAATCCTGTTGGATCCCTCCAACCTGTAACCTGCAACAAATAGGCATATGAGAATAATGTACAATGTCCGCTTCAAGGCAGACGCGCATACAAAGGGTCATCCGCTCATACACGGGAATGTATAGGGTCTCATCCGCTAAAATATGCGGGAATATATCCAACCAAGCAATATATATATAATATATATGTCCAAACAGTCATCAAAATAGCATAATAAAAATATTCCCACTTATATAAAAATATATGTGGGCCAGAGAGTGTGAGTTTGACTCACTTTGGTTGCAGTCGTCATTGCAGCGTTTATTTCGATTAAAATTAAACGAGCATTTAATATTAACCTAAATTTTCACTAGCTCCAAATCCATCCAAACCAGCTCGACAATACGAATCCAACGCAATTCGTTTCGTGCAAAACGGACCTCGTATGAATAAGTTATGGGTTATTAAACATTCGACTATAATTAAATTTAATTAATTTAAATTAATAACCTTACTATTTCCCTCTCTTCCCTCCTTCTTCCCAGTCCAGCACGCACGCTCTTCCTTTAGCTTCTTCTTTTTTATATTTACGCGTTCGTTCGATCAAACGTGCCTCCACCTGGAGCGAATCGTCGCCGACCATCGATCAACACCTATCGCCCAGCCACCACGTACGCGCCTGCAACCCCACGCGCGTGCTTATGTCCAGAAATTGCACTACCCAAATCCATCACCTGCTCACGTTTGGACGAGCCTTGCCGCCTCTACGTTGCTTCAATTTCGATCTCCACCGTTGGATAGCTAGAGCTTGACATGCTCTACGATTTTCTAGTTGGAATTTTTTGTTAATAGCTTACAGATTGAGAGAGAACGGAGGAGGAAGATTGATGATTTTCAATCGTTCGGGATATTAGTGATGGCTAACCCTAATTGCTCTAAGGTTTTGCAAATGTAGGTCCTTATATAGACAACTACAAAACATTATTCACCCAAAATATTTCCAAACTCCAAACGAAGCGTGCCGCCTGGCATTCATAATGTTTTACCCCTATTCCGAACACAATGGAATATATATTGGAGGCCAATTCTATCATATACGAAAGATAGCTTTTCAAAATAGAGTTATTTTAATTAAAATTCTTTAATTAATTTATGTGCGTTTCAAGCTCACACGGTCAAACGGTAAGTCCAATCGACATGAAATTTGAAATCCTACAATAACTCACTATTACGGATCCAATGAAACTTGTTTCATCGAAATCTGAGACAGTGTCAAAAATGACTATTTTTACACATTAATTAAATATTAAAATTTCCAATCTCTGCCAAATCGCTTTTAATTCAATTTTAAAACTTCACTAACTCCATTTAAATTCAAATAGCATTTAAAACAACGTTAGAAATCATTCTTATTCATATTAGATTCCAAATTCAATTAATTAACTGATTTAACTTATAATATTCATTTTTCAATATTTAAATTCAATTAAATATTCTAAATTCAGATGACTGAAAAACTGGGTCGTTACATTGTCAGAGCTAATATTTTACTTTAAAAACATGATTGATTTATTTTTCAAATATTACATATATACATATATGAAAGTTATAATTTAAGATTTAAAATTCAAATACATATAAATGACTAAACATTGAATATATTAACTAAAAAAATAAATAAATTTAACTAAAAGATCCAATTTGATATCGATTTACAATTTTGGACAATATAAAATATAACGTATAAATATATACACACATAATTTAATTAATTTAAACATCAAATCCATAACTTTAAGTGAATTAAATTGTGAAAACAAATGTAAACAAATCCACATTAAGTGATAATTTCAAATCCAACAAACAACATCAAAACACAAAATAAATCAAACATAAATCAAGTGTACAATTGAATGAATGTACCGAAGAGTTTTTTAAAAACAAATTCAATAAGTGGCAATTCAATATACGCACATATGTGAATTTACTCAGGTTTAAATGTCGTGAATAAATAAAATAAGATAGGATAATTGAACCTGCAAAGTCTTGCCATTTCTAACACCTTGATTTGAGATTTCTCCTCATATCTCAAGTAGATCCACACCCAGATTTGCAAGAGAAGGATGAACCACTTAGCTTTTATCCTATATGATGTTTTCGTTTTATTTGGAGTTGGAATATTTTAGAATTTTCTCATGGTAATTTTGGCCATGGATGATGAGGAGGAGATGAAAAAAAGTGAATGAAAAAGAATGAATGAAGCAGATGAATTAATGGATTTGTTTTAATTGAAAGAATTAAACAATTCCCTTTCTTTTAATTGGAACTTCCTTAATCAATTCTCTTGATTTTCTCTCTTTCTCCCCCCACCCCTCCAATTTTCCTTGTATGGTCGGCTAAGCATGGCCTTATATGGTACAAAATTACGAAAATCCCTTCAAGCAATTATCTCTCATTTAAACCCTATCTAAAATTACATCGAGATTATATCTCAACATGGGAAAATATAACATATATGCATCAAATAGTTACAAACAACTCCTAAACATCAAATAATAATTAATATTTCTCAAATATTAATTAATTTATAATATTTTATAAATTAGTTAAATTGTGTGGTTTTTCGAAGAATTCAAAAATACGATTGTGTGACTCGGAGGTGTGAATTCGGTCAGCAATTAAATATGAACAATTCGAACATTAACATTCACACATTACCTTAGCTAGTGGTATTATAGATTGGTTGAATTCATCGCTTTTAGACCTTTTCAATAAAATCATATTTTATCATTTCTTAAGCGATATCATTTAGTAATGATTATTTACATCAATTTTCTTCATCAACACTATTTCACATTTCGACTTATGGAATTTGGTTTTGGTAAAAATTTCAATATCGTCCACATTCAACTTGGTTAATCTAATCATTGGTTCAATAATAACATTTATTATTAATAGCACTACTCAATCCAAAGATTTTGAATTTGAGTTGACTACAGTTGATATTGATACAAACCTTATACAACTGAGGAGATAGATTCTCTATTGAATAGTATTTCACTTCTAATGCTTCAACTTCGACATAACTATAGTCGTTCGGTGGACACCATGTGACGATTTAACTATAATCAAAGTGAAGTTTCTATATTGAAGTTCAACAGTATTTTCAAGTCTAGAGAACTATGTAATATTGTTACTTTGATATTTCACATTTGACCTAGTTGTTATCAACCAACAGGAAACTCTCAGATGAGTCATTCCATAGTTATCTAACAACTATCAGTATGTAACCCCTTAAAGCCCCAGTAGTCATGAGTAATACACTGTCTAACATTTGGAGAGCATTATACGCTCTGGTCTTAATGAATATGTGAATATCCTTTCTCAAAACATTTTGATCATGAATATTTAAAATAATATATTGTTTTATATTATGATTAATTACCCACGATTACAACTATTTGCAACTACAATCACATAACATTCATTTAAGGATTTTCTTGTTTATATACTTTATATCAATTACTTAATTAATTATATCGCTATATAATAAAGTACATAATAGAAATTAAAATACCTTTATTATGAACAAGATCGGTCACAGAGTTGGATATATGTAACAAATTACATGATTGCCCCTAGGACATACCACTAACTCTATCATCTCTCGGGTGCTTTTTGTTGTGCTCCTAACGTCCATTCTTACCTATGGCTTCTCTTCTCACACAAACAGATTTTGTTGCCTCGCCTTCCCTCCTCGTTGTTCTTAAACATGTCGGCTTCCTACCCGCATAATACTATTGACACTTTTGAAGAAATCAATCAAGGACAAGATGGGTTGCTTCTGTAGCTCCTTCTATATTTTGGACTGATGTCGCTCCCTACAGTAGAGAGCAACTAACAGGTTGTTCTTGTCTCCACCCCTCTTGCATGGATTGATCCCTTGTTGAAACGATTAACATAGGATCAGGGTGATTCGGTTCTTCCTTGTTGTATGTTACAAAGTTCTCTAGCCATCATGGTTCTAGTTTATAAGGCAATTGAAGTAGGTTGTAAAATCAGTATATGGCTAGGGCCACGAGTGGATACTATCTGCCTGTAGATGTAAGAACCAACATGAGGCTAGTCTGATCAAGATGGAAGGGAACAAGAAATAGTTTCCATTATTGGAGAATGGACCGGCTCGAGTGATGGGTTGAAAGTTGTAACATGGTCGGAAGGATCGGTGCTTCCATCATATTTACCAATGGGAGGTAACGCATACCTCTGGTGCATATAAGTTCTCGGTATCTCATCAGAAAATGGTTCCACGTTCTCACTATCAGATAGCCCTCACTGTCATGATTTCTAGTCATTTGATGTCTAAGATATGCCATTTCCTCCTTGAGGTTCACCTTGGCATCCTATGGATAGTGTGAGGCCCTTGTTGTGGAGGGGATTCTCCATTGTTCATAGAAGGAGAACTGGAGAATTGGCCTTGCCTCTCACAAGAACAAGGTCAAGGGATTTCCTGTTGGGATAGAAAATTCTCAGTGTTTATTGGTTCTTACTCATCCATCGTTGCTTAAACGGTTGAAACATAGAACATGTCCCATGTTCACTGCCTGAAGTTGTTCGAAGGTGGAGAATCTTTAGTGGGAGGGGGAGCAGCAAGCAACATGTGCTTAATGGGATGAGATAAATTCAGACATGGGATTGTCTTGGCCAAGATCATGAGCATGCACATTATGTGTGTCCCTATTACCTGTAGGAAAAACCCCAACAAGGGTCTCCAGCATGACCTATTCACAAGCTTCATGCACGATTTTAAATTTTCCAAGGACAATGGGAAAATAAGGTCCTCTCTGCCATAGATGGGACTCCTGGACCATAATTAATGGTTTCTTCCGCATCCACCCAGGCTCAGAGTTCATATAGGTCATAGGCCATTTGCCTGATGTTTGTGACCTCATTAACCAATCTAAGCCACATGTCGTTGCTCAAACCTGGGATGGTGCTAATGACGGTAGCTTCTGTGTTACAGTTGGCGTTGTGGTCATTAGACTTATCAGCTTCATTTTCACCGTTACTCTGCATGGTGAACTTTTTGAGTGAAATAAATGTTAGGCGGTGGAGATGTGATGAAAGTTGAGAGTTTTTAGAGGACCCTTCTTCTAGCGTCACAATATTGACTAGATTTCTAGCCAATCTTGGAATTATGGTTAGAGATAGATATTAGTGAAAGTAGTTCGCTAATACTATAGTAATTGTTGGAAACTGTCAGTTTCTCAATGGGTGAAACGGGTAGATTTAAAAAAAATTCCCTATTTACATCATAGTGGCTAGTGGGCCAATGAAGTCTAACGGGTTTCACTAGATCCAATCTAGTTTTTATTAATAAAATCATATTTTATTAATATTGTATTACAATTAAATCTATGTTAATTAAGTGTGAAATTTGAAAAAGCATGAATACATCATATATATTCATGTTTTAAAAGGTGTGATAAACATGTGAAACAAAAAAGTCAGTGTAATTGTTTGGTGTTTAAAGTTGAGAACACAAATGAAATTAGATCTAGATATAATCATGTCAAGATCTAAAAGGTAAGAGATAAAGGAGACATTATTCATTGATTCTACCTTTTCTCAACAATATGTTTAAAATGACAAAAGCAACAAACAATAACATAACCAATAGTACATGTGTATATACTGGAATTTATATCTACCATGCATATATTCACTATTTATATATACCTATTTCTTTGCCTCAATTTTAAATTGTTAAATAAAAAATAAATTTATGGAAAAAAATTGTTTCTAAAATAAATGTCTTAACAAAATAAAATATAAATGTTTAAATACACACGTATACATAAATACATACATACACACACACACGTACATAAATACATACACACATATATAATGATTAAGCCAAAATAATTTCCAATTGATTCAAAAACAAACTTCCATATTACATTAAACCTTTTTGATGTACTAGCAAATATATGTACACACACATATAAACATATATGCATATATATATATAAAGTTTTAGCCTAAAAATTAAAAATAATTTTTTTAACAATCAAAATATTATAAAGCCAAAATTGCATACATCAAATCAAATTAGATATTAGCAATCTTTATATTTTAGAATTGATTGAAAATTCAAAAACAAACATTTAAATCATTAAATTATATAATTTGTTTAGAATAATATTATAGGTAATTTTAAAACATAGATTCATAACCTAAAACAATTTGTATATAAATTTATGTTTTAATTTATCTAGTTAAAACAGATCAAATCATCTAACAAGTTTAAATTGTATTACTAATTCTAAATCAAGATGAGGAAATAATATGTACATATAAAATTATGATAAGTATATTGAAAACAAGCTGATTTAGAATATACCTTTCAAATCTAGCCAATCCCTTGTAATATCCTTGAATCTATACCCGATTTTTGCAAGAGATGGATAAACCACATAGCTTTTATATTTATTTCATGTTTTGATTTATTTTGGAGTTGATATTTTTCAGAAAATAAAAAAGGAATTTTCGGCCATGATAGATGTTTATACCAAAATTGGGCACAACATCCTTCGGATGTGTTTGAAGAGATAAAATGAAGAAAATAAATGTAAAATGAAGAAGATCTAACAAACACACCAACAAACAGATAAGAAAATGCACATAAACACATGGATTTAGAGTGGTTCGGCAAATTGCCTACATCCACTATGAAATGGCTGATGTTTATTGAACTTTACTCGCTGGTTACAAAAGATTACAGCAGTACAACAGGAGCTTAATGGTGATTCCGGCAGAGTATCAGCATAGAGAAGCCAAAAGTCAATTTTCTGAAGGACTGGGGCCACTATATATAGGCGTAGGCAACAAATATCTCGCCCAGATCTCGGAAGTACTCTTCTCTCACGTGGGTGGGCCCATGGGAGCGAGTTCAGACGATTTCGACTCGATACCAGAGCGATACGAATAGAATTCATATCGATCAAGAATTGATCCTTTTTGGCTGAAATTGATCTAGTACATTCCCGATGTTGTAGGCAAGCTTCTATGAAAAATTGGTGGCATTTGGACTTGTAGATCTCGAGTTATGATCGATGCAAGTTTGTGTTTGCAAGACATTATTGAGTTCGTATCGCTCTAGTTCGTATCGCTCTGGTTCGTATCGATATTTGAGATCATTTCGTATCAATAGCCTCTACCCCAATTCGTATCGATATATACATTGATTGAAGATCGACTTCGTATTGATACCTTTTAGGTGTTGCCTCGTATCGCTTGTGGGTGGTATGCTTCGTATCGATTGTTGACCGATCGATACGAATTATGTAAATGATGATCGATACGAGATGTGCATTAGTGGAAGCGATATGAAATGTCACTAGGTGATGGATACGAACTGGAGTAGATGTGATGGATACGAAGTGGTGCCTCTTCCATGGATACGTACTAGAGCTCTCTTGATGGATACGAACCAGAGGTGCTTCACTTGAGACTTGATGGATACGAATTTGCATGGATATGAATTGTGGCTTCCTTCGTGAATCTTGATCGATCAATATCTTGAGCATACGTATTCCGATTGACCTGAAATTTGGAACGCTGGCTTTCATAGCTTTACTTGTCATGTCATATCAATTGTAGCTCGATCCAGACTCGGGCAAAATTTACCAGTATCCATAGTGAACCTATGTATAACCGATCTCCAGGACGAACTGTCCTTGGTTTCTAGTCAAGTTCTTGGTGTCACAGCCTTGCCAAAAAGCGGGATAATAATAGAGAAGGAGGAGGTATCCATGAATGATGGAAAGATGAGGAAAATTTGAATAAGATAAAATGATTGAGATGAATTTGTTTTAAGGAAAGAATAGGAAAAAATAAAAACCTTTCATATTTTTTCTTTAAAAAAATCCCCTTTTATGTCCTCATTAATTTCCAATCAATCCGACCCCCTCCTTTGTATGGTTGGCCAAGCATTGCATGGACAAATTTTCTAAAAAGTCTATTAAGTAACTGTATTTAAGGCCATTTTAAATGCACATTGATATCATATATCTATACGTACATATATAACTTTTATATATACATCCAAATAATTACTAGAAAGATCCAATCATCAAATAAATTAATGATTAATATTTCTTAAATGTTAATTAATTTATTTAACTTATAAAAGTTCATAAACTTATTAAATCCTATAGTTTTTGGAGAATTCACAAATGCGGTTGTAGGACTAAGAGGTGTGAATTCAGTTGGTGGTTATTATTGAAAAATTCAAATATTGACATTCACACATCACATTGGCTAGTAATGCGATAGTTTGGCTGAATTCACCGCTTACACTTCTTTTTGGTAAAATCCAATTTCATATTTTCTTAAGCGGTACCTTTTATTAACGATAATATACACATGTTCTTTTCATTAAAAACTATATCACTTTAGGATTTATGTAATTTGGTATTGGTCAAAATTCCAATATTATCCATATTTAACTTTGTTAGCCCTAAACCAAAGACCTTGATTAAATAATAACATTTATTATTACCCCTACAACTCTGGCTAGAGATTTTGACTTTATGTAGACAATAGTTTACTATGACACTAACCTTATACAACCGCGAAGAAAGATTCTCTTTGGAATAGTGCTTCACTTCTAATGATTTATCTTATACCCAACCACAACTGCTCAATGGATCGCCATGCCATGATTAACTATAATCAAAGTGTAGTATTCACACTAAATTCCACGGTATTCTCAAGTCAAAGAACTGTGTAACATCGTCACATTAAGAATTCTTGTTTGACCTAATTGTTACCAATCAGTAGGAAACTCCTGGATGAGTCATCCATTGTTATCCAATAAGCAGAAGCACATAACCCCTTGGTGCTCCAACAGCCATGGGTAATACATTTCCCAACATTTTGAAGCATTATGCACTCCAGACTTGATGGATGAATTGATATCCTTTTCACAAAACATCTCGACCGGGAATATTTTAAAAAATGTCATTTTATTTTTTAATTAGTTACTCACGATTGCAACTATTTATAACTATAATTACATTACATATTATTTAAGAATTTTCTTATTATATACTTTAAATTAACTACTTAATTAATTATATCCCGATATAACAAAGTATATAAAAGGGAAAATGCACCATTACTACAAATAAGATTGACTACAAAGTAAGATATATGTCACAAATTACATACCCCCGGTCATGCCACCAACTCTTTCAATCTCTCCCTTGCACTTGAATCAATTATGGAATCTTAATCCAATTCCTTCGATCAGTTCAGAGCTTATTGAGCCAGTCCCTCAGTAAATGAATTTGTACTACTATCTACTCTGTCAGGTAACATCTCTCTGTAATTGATAAAATGCCTTTATCATGTAGAACTTTAGGATTATGTGTCTAGACCTCTTGTGAGCCCTAGTTTCTTTTACGATCTGCATCGTGACATGGTTTCACACAAATATCAAATTTTGGAATCATCCTTAGCTTGGTTATAAATTTGTGCATGTATACTTGTACTGCTTTTATTATGGCACTATACAAGACGATGTACTTGACATTTCGGTTGAATCAGCAACCACCTCTTATTTGGAAACATTTCCAACTTAAATCTTCATAAATAAGTGTTAGCACCAAAATTGGTCACTAACACCCTTGAGAAGAGTTATGTAGAGAGATTAATGAAGAGAGTAAATTAAAATAGAGAAATAATGTAATTGAATGCCAAAAAACAACAAAAACAAGAACACCAGATTTATAGTGGTTCGGCGTAATTGCCTACGTCCACTTTGAATGAAATCTTTATTACTTTCTCAATTACTTTAATATAGATACAATCTATAAACCAATCACTAGAATACCAGTTTGAATTAAAAGATGAGAGTATAAAAAATGGCAGAGTCTCCCTGGAGTTCTCCCAAAAAAGGTCCCTTTTCACTGTGCCCATGCTCCTCTTTATATAGGCAAAGATAGGCTGGACTTCCCTTACGGGCCTAGGAACAAGGTATCTTGGCCTATAGTAGGTGACTTCTGTGCACCGAGCCAGGCATGCCGAATGAGTCATGATCGGGCGTAGTTGCCGAGTGAGGTATGCTGAGCGATATATGTCGAACGACGACACCCTCCTCAAGGTTGAGTGTTGATCCTCTCTTTAAAGCCGAACGGCATCCAAGCTGAACCAAAATGTCTAGGCCGAACCAGACTTAGTCGAACCATGAAAACTGGAACACAATTGACTAACCTGTCTTCGCTAACCTCCCTCGACAGAGCAATGCATGTCGAGCGACCACGACTCAACTAACCGATCGATGCACGCCGAACTACCTTGACCGAACGACGTGTGCCGAGTTACCTAGACCGAGCGGCATCTACGAGCCACCTAGACCGAACGACGTAGTCTTCCATCCTTTGACCGAGCGATACACACCAACCCATACCTACCGAGCCACACATACATGTTGAACCATATCGATTGCATAAAACCCTTATATCTCCAGTCTCTTCTTGGTCAGAATATTGTCTAGTGCTAACTATAACTTCTGCAACTGTCGCTTTGTAGCCGGGACAAGTAGCCGGGTAACAATAAGGTTAAACATGAATTTAGGATTGATGCACTATATGCAATATCACTTATGAATTTTCAATTTGAACACTCTTTTATAAAGAGTTCATTGTTTTCATAAATAACTCTTTATGAAATAATAAATAATTCCTACAGTGCATCAATCCTGCGGTGCTCAAATACGGTGCATAAGTGAAAATTCCTTATGCATAAGTGATAATTCCTACCATCATGCATAAGGAATCCATCCCATGTGCTCCATATTAAACATTTTACTATGGTGTCTGTGTACATTATTTGGGACAATTCCAACATCCTTACTTACAGTTTTAGAAATATTTTAGTATCTCTTAATATTATATCATACAGACACATGCTTCCTTTGCATTTTGACTAATATTCGAACTATTTGATTTTTCTGTTAAAATGTTTGTTTAATGCTTATGCCTACTGAACGATATTATCATATCAGTTCTTGTATCTTATCCAACACTTACAAACTCATCTATTGCTCCTACTCACATCATGGCATTTTGGTTATCATGTGCAAATAGTCTATTCAATGTCATTATTCAGAATTTCTATTTCAACAAATATATGTATCAAAATTCAAAGTCAAACTAGGCGAATAATTTTGTGAGTAGAACTTGAATTTACTCAAGCACATTGACTAACCAATCATGTACGACAATTTCAATAATTGAAATTTTCAAGGTTATTCTCATCAATGTTGCTTACTATATTCCAGCTGCATTGGTCTTTTTTTGAAACCATTCCTACTATCGACAATATATCCCTTCTAGTACAACTATCAAAATCATATTTCGATAATGTACTTGTAATTTGTTTCAAATATAAACATCATGCCATATAGTAGAGTATACATGCTTTATGGCTTATTGTAATGACTCGCCCTTTCGACCCTTAAAAGTCGGCATTAATACATCCACAATATTCGTGTGTCGAGCATCCAAGTGCTTGAAAGACAGATTATTGGGGTAAAATAAAGAAAAGATAGAATAGAATCTCACATCGTGAAGAGTAATACATAATATACAACAAATCTTTACAAAAGAAAACTATAATATACATACATCAATCAGAGTAAACTAACCTATCATCAGCCTGGACAATTATAACAACCTATCCTCACAAATGCTGATAAATATAAACAACCAATGTAGTGGAAATAAAACATAGGTGAATACGCCTTGAAAGCATCCAGCTCGTCTCCTGAAGCTCCAAAACACCTAAACTAAATCTGAAAATATGCTCGGTCTGAACCGAGCATTATAATAAAATAACTTCCGGGTTAGTCTGGTAAACCAGCGTGAGAAACACACATCATATGGATTTAATTACTATAAAAAGATTCCAAAATAAAAGTATCTAGTAAGACGACGCCGCACATAAACACGGATGGGTTTTCACCATATGATAGCCAAACCAATTCATAGGAAACCTTGTGATATTATAATAATGTCTAGGGTTTAAAATAAATATTGAATCATAGCTGAAATTGTTATATTAATTAAATTCCAGCATAATAGGTATATAACTAAGTCCGCAAAGACACGTACTGGAGAATGGATTCCATACAATGGTAAGGCACCGGAGTACCGTCTGCCATGATACACCTCTAGAAAATGTACCGAGGGCCTCAAATGGACCTCCTGCGAATCGGGACCGGCCTATCCCTTACTGGATAGTACCAAATATGTCATTATCCTGGTTGCTTTGCAACCTTTTCTCGATAGCTCTCATGCACATGCCAAATCCATAAATAGTGATCTAGAAGGGTGATGCCCATACACAAATGGGTGCAACCTACATAGCCCTAAAGCATATCCTTTATTTTCGTCATTCCCGGTTGTGAGGCTTGAGACTACATTTTATCTTTTTAGCAAATCCCACTTGGAATGTTAACGCTGCCATTCAGAAGATAATGCAATGCAAACATTCATCCATATAAGTTGGGTTGGGTCAGAATAAACCAAATGCATTACTTTTACTACATCCTTAGGATTAGTAGCAAGCAGTCCTTGCACTTCAAAGAACTCGGCCTTCGATTCCATCATCTTCAAGATGTTCCAATTCGAATGCTTATGCCGGTTTGAAGTGGTTTACAGATAATATATCCAACCTTGGTCTCTTCGAACCGACAAATGATAGTTCTAAAAAATTGGCCAACATTTAATAGTCGGTTATTTGACTATCAAATAGACAAACAATCCAACAAGAGATTTAACCAACCATGGTTAAGCACAAAGCAACCACTAAGCCTCTTTAATTAATCCTTTCATCAATTAAGACCACTTTGTAAATTCTAGTATAAAAATACTTTACAAAGGTATATTCACAAATCTTCTCTACTCTTTTCAATGCTTGGAAAAGTATTCATATACGTATCTCACTGGTATAAGTATATTCACAAATCACTACACTTACAACACTTGGAAAACTTTTCCAATTTTCTTATCTCAACGGTATAAGTACATTCACAAATCTTACAAAAGATTTCATTTTCCAAAACCATACATATTTGGGTTAAAAAAATGTCATTCTGAAAACAATGATAATAAACCCAAAACACTTTCCTTTCTATGTAAGTAAATAAATCGTATGGAAATTAGACCAATTATACTTACCACCACTTCCCGATTTCAAACAATACCATCCCTCGATTAGCAATGTGATCAGACAATTAGAAAACTATCATTGCCCTAACACACATTATTACTTCTTAAGATAGAGACAAGTTTCCATCCCTCGAAATTTGGTGTTAAGTATGAAAATAATAATTTCCATACCACCGTAATTTAAAATGTTCATTTATGGAAATCAGGCCTAAATCTTTTTATAAATCTATTTTAATAAAATGCCTTATATTTACAAACTCCTTTTATTAAATATTATTTATAAGTTATTAAATTCCTTTTATGATTATCTAAACATAGTTATAAACCTCTTTTTATAAATCTCTAAATTTATTTGCAACTCTTTTTTTTATAAAACTCCAAATTCATTTATAAAACTCCTTTTATAAATTTTTAAATATAATTAAAAAAACTCCCTTTATAAAATATAACTCCAAATATAAAAAAACTCCAAATAAAATTATAAAACTCCTATTATACTTAACATAAATCTTCATTTTCAAAATAAGACCAAATACTTCTATAAAACGATCATTCATATATTACTATAAATCCACAAATGTGATTTATTATCCAATTCCTCGAAATGGTATCATTTTCGTTTTAGAAACATTATTTATAAATATACTCTTTTTATCTATAAAATATCATTTATAAGACTATTCTTTTATTATAAAAGCACAATTTATAAAACTATACTTTTATTATAAAAGCACAATTTATAAAACTATTCTTTTACTTATAAAATACCATTTCTAAATCTATCCTTTTTATACAACATTTCATATGAAACGCTTGACAAATATTTATTTCAAAAATTTTCTATCTTCTTTTGAAACAAAATCACTTTAAAATAAAAGATGAACCCCCTTTGTTTCCTTTAAATAAACATTCGTTTTTATAATAACTTTTCTATAAAGATAAAATACTTCTCAAAATAATTTTAAAACTTTTACATATATACATATATTGGAAAAGAATAGTAAAAGAAGTTGAAATATAATAGAGAAGTTCAAAAACACATTTTAAATAAAATATCACAAAAATTCCAAAAGAAGTATGATTTAAAAATCATTTCCCAAATCGAAACCATTTCCCAATCAAAACAGCAATAAATAGTATTTGAAATACTATAACAAGGCCAATAGGTACCATATCACTTAACCAATACTTTTATCACCTTTTTCTCTAGAAAGTTTCAACTTTTAACATATGTCACCGTCACATCCAATATGGGCAAATTATCAAATTTTAGCATTTAATAATCTATATAACAGATATAACCGAAATTAAAATCAATAGGTATATAACTAGAATTAAAAATTCACAATGGCAAGAAATCCAGATTTCTCTACAAATTTTCCTTATATTTCACTTTAAATGTCATTCGCTTTTAAAAGTGGATATTTAACCAAATCAAAGCAATAAATCATTCAAACCCATAAACAAAAATTTATTATCTACTATATATCATATTATAGTATGCATTCAAATGTGAGATAACTCACCGAAATTCCAATTGACACTTAAACATTTCGGTCAGATCTAAAATCGAATAACATTCGATATTAGCCCAAAATTCCACTTGCTCCAAACTTTATGAAATCTATTCTACTGCACAGATATCGCTTCTACAAGCGCAACGCAAAAGACGGCATATTGACCGAACCTCGTGTGGAAAAAAAATTCAATTTATAAGTTTTTGAATTTGAATTATATTAATTAAATCACTAATTACAATTCAAATTTAATTACCCTTCTTAATCCCTCCTTCTCCCATCCAAATCAAATAGCCTGTGCGTGATGCACACATAAACCCGTTGCTGTGAACCACCACTCCCCGTTAACTCCCTCCACTACAAACAAAAACGACCACCGACTCACCAAACTACTCCTCTTTGCGTGCTCTCCGACCCTGACCCGACCTTCTCCGACTCGCATCCATGGATTAGATCAGGACTTACCTTGACCCGACCATCACCTTTCGTCTAAAATGTCGATCAACCCAAAACCCAATCGAGCTTCTCTAAACACAAATAGGATTGTAGATCTATTCGCCACGGACTCAAAGATCCTTGTTTTTTTTATTTTTAGTTGAGTATTTTTTTTGAAGGTTGCTTTTCTTTGTTTTCTTTAACAGGAGATTGAAAATGGAAAAGAGATAGTAAGAAAGTAAAGTCGACGTGTGTTGATTTGTCCTAGGGTAGTTTTTGTTTACATTGTAATTTCTGATACGTTGCCACATAGAATTTCGTTCGCGTACGATCCGCGCACGACAAAACAAAAATACAATCACGTACAAAAATGCAATACGATTTCCAAACAAAAATAAAATTAGCTGGTCATCTAATTTTGTTAAATTACAAAAATACCGTCGTTTGCTTAAAATACGTCAAACGATAATTTAAATATTTTCCAAATTAAAACTTATGGAAAAATCAAATAAATTAAAATAAAAATACATCAAAAAAAATGAATCGTTATAATAAAATTTTTTTTCTCATTATTTATTAAATTTTAATCAAGTTTGAATATTAAATAAATTAAATATTCTTATTTGAAATGTTAAAAATTTCGAATCGTTACATGAGGAGATCGCTATCGCTAATATCCTTTTTCTCGAAATAGATAAGAAACTCATAGTTTCTCTGTAATGTCCAAGAATTCCCTTTTAGACATTTTAATGAGTCATGTCCATTTTAGGCCTGTAAATTTCATTCCATCTTTTACAATCAGTTTCTATGTTAGAGTCTAGGAATCATATCCAATACTTACTTAAAATGATTCGATTTTGAGTTCATAAAACTAATGTTCATAACATAAATTAGTCAATCCTTGTTTGTCGATCCCAAATTCATTTAGGGTGATCTATAGAAGATCCTACATGAGCAAATTTTACGTGTAGCTTCTCGACTCACACAATTTGTCAACTCATTGACCTAAGACATATATGAGTTTCTCATCAACTCATATCTTATTTGATTTCATAAACAATTCTATAGATGAAATTACATTTAACATATGTATTTACTCTTAAGTACATATCCTTGTAAAAAGAAGTTAACTTAACTTCACCTATAAGTAATTATACTTTATCGAACAAAGTTTGATTACCTCTTATCGGTACATCGTTGTATATCATAGGGAGGAGTGACTTTGAGATTGAATTTTATTCCTTTTTATGTACTTTTGGAACTCTTTGTTGGAACCAGGCCAGTTAGAATTGGGTGAAATATGTAGATTTCATAGAATTTCTATTTTGGATCCATTGGGCCTATAAAGTCTAAAGGGATTTTAGATCCAATCTAAAATAAAAAAATTTAAATAAAATCTTATTTTGTTTAAATTGTTAAAATGGAGTTTTGAATTTAATTTAAATGTACTTTTATTATAATGATATCTCATACATTCATATGTGTAAAGTGTAAGTGCAAAATATTAGCAGTGTGTAACAGCAACTGTAACACCCCACATCCCTTAGTATACCCAAAGGGACATGCTAAAAGGCAAGGAGCGTTATTGGTATAACCAAAACTAGCAGAGGCTAAGATTCACAAGACAGAAATAGGTAAAAAAAGCGGAAACAATTTAAATAATAACTTATTTAGAACAGAACTTCATAATTGCTTTAAAAACCAAATAAGTCACCAAATACCAAATACATCATGTGTCGAAATACCATACATATATGTCTTATGAAATCAAAGAAAACCATAGTCTCAAAAATCAGAGTACAACTATTCCCCAACATGTGCCAGTACAAGTAAAGAACAAAAAGCTGAAATAAAAGAAGTGGAAGTACATAGTGGAATCTCCTTCAAAGAAACCTCCAAGCAACTGCAACCTGCTATCCTCTTCCTTGATTGCCTATGGGGGGGAAAGGGGGGAAATAGAGGAGTGGGTCAAACTAAAAGTCTGGTGAATGATAGTAATTACTAGAATCTTTAAGTAAAGTAAAGGTAATAGGCTTTACAACAGTTCTAGTATATAAAAAGAAACAAAGGAAATAGAAGAAGGAATAAGCTGGAAATAAATACGAATTAACTATTAAATATGTTTGGTTAACTTTGATTGTTTGCACTTGTCTTTGATTGCTGCTTTGATTAGGCTGAATTCCTAATCCTATAATTAGGCTGAAATCCTAATTCTACCCTTTGATCGGCCTGCTACTCAATAGACCTACTATGGACTAGACGCTATATAGCTCCATACATAGAAGGCAATGGTGTTTACGAATGACACGCAAAGTATCTATTGTGGACTAGACATTATATAGCTCCCTACACAGAAGGCAATGGTGTCAACGAAAGACACACATACTAAGCGCTTGGAACCCATAACGATTTATGAGCCATCACTGGAAGTCGCACGCGTGACCACCACTAAGCTCGCGTTACCTATTGTTCCACCTATTGGGTCTTCTTATTACCTAAAGCTCCAGCATAAGTGTGCCCCTCGTCTCACTTCAGGATTATGTGAGACACCTCGTCTCACTTCAGGGTTATGTGAGACACCTCGTTTCACTTCAGGGCTAAGTGAAACACCGTGTCCATAGAAATAATAGGGGAAATGCTGTTGGTACTGGCCCATCATCCAAACAATATCTAGTTATTCCCCTTGCCCAAATCCCCATGATTTGGACTTCTACTTATTGACCATTTACTACCGTTATTAACATAAGCGTGCCCCTCGTCTCACTTCAAGATTATGTGAAACACCGTGTCCATAGAAATAGGGGAATGTTATTTGGTACAGAACCTACTTTAATTCTTTGCTTATTAATTTAGATAAATTATTTAAATAAGCCTTTACTTTTGTTCTTACTATTTGTGCTTATTAATTTATCCTAAGTCTTAAAATAAGCCTCGGTCTGTTCTATTTCTTATTATAACCTACATTATAATCATGCTTATTACTTAACCCAAGGTCTAAGCGTAAAAATAAGCTCCTTTCATCTTATACTCTTTTTAGTTATAATTCTAAGTTATAACTAGGCCAATTATCTTTAATTAGTCCAATTCTAACATCAATATCATAATTAGGCTCAATTTCAGTCTTAATTCCATTTTTATTACAGTCTTTATAGTTTACATCTTATCTTCCGTTATTTCAATACTCTTATAATTTTAATCCATATTCGCGTTTAATCTATTCTAATCCATACGCGAAGAAGAAGGAGAAATAAAAGAAAACTGAAAATAGAAGAAAATCCAAAGCGTGGGAAAAAGATGTAAATAACGCATAAATAACAGTAAATAAATTTAAAATACTGTGAATAACTGTAATTGAACGGAAAAGCTATAATTAATAGAAATTAGCTACAAATAACTAAAAAGAATAGCTAAAAAGAAATAGACTAAAAATAAATCTAAAACTGAAAATAACCGATAAAAAGGTATTTCCAAAATCGTAGAAAAACTACAACTATTGGAAACCCTATTATTTTAGATTGCTTAAAAATCTAAACAATTACAATCACTCACCTATGGTCCTAAGCTCTTCCCTTTGGTCTTTCCGGATCCACTTGAGGGTATTAAAATATTTTTATTAAAAAGATTCTCTCCTTGGAAAATTATTCCTTTTAGGGTCCTTCTTGAAAAGGTGAACCCAAGCGGAGAAAATCTAGAATGAGAAAAAGTGTTAGGCCTAGGGTCTTATTTATAGGGGTAGAAGTGGATCTTAGACCGTTGGATTTGGAGATTAAATAGGATGCAACCACGTCATATGCTGAATGGAAGCCGTCAGATGGTAGCACAGAAGTACCAGATGGAGCAAAAGACGTGAAATAATGTGCACGAAACCTCTGGAACGAAGGAAAATTTCCTTCGCTCCAAAACATAAGGCAGGTCGACCAAGCGGTCGACCGCCGTCCCTCCTAGGTCGACTGGCCGGTCGACCTAGGGCGTAGTTAGGTCGACCCCATGGTCGACCCAGCCCAATTTTTTTTTTCATTTTCTTGTTTAATTCGTAACTTTCTCATATTAGCTCGGATTCTGACGTTCTATGTATGGAAATTGACCAGAAAATTACCACGGACACAATGGTGCAACTCCCATGGTTCAATTCTGATAATTTCATAAAGTTATTTTATCATTTAGTTAATTAACGAATTAATTATTATAGCTTTAAATTTCTAGGTTGTTACATTCTCCCCTCCTTAAGGGATTTCGTCCCTGAAATCTCTAAGGATAAAAGAATGAACTAAGTGTTTTCGTCCAATATCTACAACCAACTACTCAATCATCAACCATTCATCCATTGTCCTTAAGTTTTTCTAATGCGATTTATGTTACTTCTGCAATTAGTGTAGTGTTAATGTCCCTAACTAATGCAAAAGATTAGGCAATCCACTGATTCAGCTGACCTCCTTTTATGCAATCATGTATGTGCTATGTATCCAAATGAATGTAAAAATTCCTAATGATAAATGATAGTTCTATATGGGTGCTATAATCATCATCCAAATGCAATAACCATGTGATAAACATCTATTTATAGCAACCATGAAAATGAAGAAAAATGTAAATGCGCACACATCCATATGCATATGCTCTAGTGTCCTAGTTAGGCCGATCCCTAAGCGATAATAGTGCCTAGTGTAAGTATATGCGTCCATTAGTATCCACTAGCAAACACTTGCAACCACTAGCATCCATCATTCATAACATGTTCTAATAACATGTTTACATCAAATCCTACCATCCATAGGTTAAATCCTAAGTTCTACCCACCCAAAGGATAATAAAGGAAAGAACCTATTCAAAACTAAAGATGGAAAGTAGGAAATTCGAAAAATTACTATCAAAGAAATGCGGATATGAGATACGAATTTTCTCCAAATCAAATTTAGTCTTTTCCGAAGTCTTTTTAACCATGTCAAAACTAAGGCAATCCCTCTGTAGACTCTATCCAACACGAAGGCGACTAGCGCGATCTTCCATAAAGAGCTTTGGAAGGTGTCACCCCAATGCTAGCTTGAGAACTACTATCTTATGCAAATTCCACTAAAGAAAGATGCTTTTCCCAAGCTCTTCCAAAATTAGGAATATCCATTCTCAACCATGCGTGACTTACTATTCTTCTTTAAGTCTGCTCACATGAATCAACATTTCTAGGTTCTCACTAGGGTCCTATATACTGTAGGGAAACTCTATTATTACTCCCAAAAGTAATTACTGTTGTCTCCTTTGTAGCCTTACACCTTTTCCATTACACCTAGGAAATGATTCCTATCTACTTCACATTTAGGAGTTTGGTTCGGTGTTTATAGTTCCATTTTAAAATTAAGGTTTCTAAATTTTAAAACGTCAAATCCCAAAACCTTTGTCTTTAAAAGTGTTGTCTTTAAGTTTCTATTAAATTCAAAAATACCAAGTTACTTAAAATCTTATCTTTCTTACCTTACATCTTCACAGCTTTTTAAATTCACATTATTTTCCCAAACCTAGAAGGAAAAACTTTCAAATTCTAAGTCCAAAACTTATTCCTCGTTTTCTTTTATGACCTTTTTAGTTTTCTATAAAAATTTGAATTTTCAAATTTTACTTTTATTAAGTTTTCCAAACACTTATTTACTTTTTCACCAAACTATTTTCTTTTAGAATATCTTTAAGATATCCTTATGTGTTTTCAAAACATCTTCTTATTACACCTAACGGTCTCATACCTTAATGTATTGGAACTACTTTCTCCTATGAGAAATTATTAACGCTAAAATCTTCTATGAACCTTTTAAAAGAGGACTTCATGTTTATGTGAAATTACAAGGAACTTATTTTATATTTTTCGAAATAGGCTATACAAAATATGATGCTCCCATACCTTGTATATCTCTTTCATGCATTCCTTGTAACTTGCACAAAACATTTTTATTGGTTTCATAGAAGATTAGAGCATTACTCTTTTCATTCCAATAGATTAAAGTATGTTTAATTTATATTCTCTTATGATAGACACCTTCTAATATCTAACTTACTCTTTCCTTGTCATAAAACTCATTTTTAAAACTATTTTAATATATCCATAGCGAGAAAAAAATTTCTTCTACTTATTTAAATAATAAGTGTATTTTACAAATCACTTTCATTTCTACTCATAGAAATTATCTTTTAAAATTCATTTTTATTTAGGTTTAAAACCGATGTTGCGTAAAACACTGTTACTACAACCCAAAAAATGCTAGTGTATTAATTTAGTTAAAAATAAATACTAACAAACCTCACATATTAAGTAAAAAAATTCCTTTTATTTTCACGAAAACATCTATTACAACACTAAATGTTGTAATCTACATTTTCGATAATTAATACTTTTTAGGTTTTTATATTTAAAATTTTTGTTTACTTAAAAAGAAACTAGTGAACTATATACGTTCTGTAATTCTTCAAAAAGAATTTCACTTTTAACAAAATTTATATCATATAAAAACCAATTTAAATTTCTTACCATATTCCCAAAAACCCAGTATTTACTTTTAAAAATATTGACAATTCTTTTTTCCAATTCTAATAATTTCATTTTATTGGGTTAAACATAAAGTGGATTTTCCTACTTACTATCCCAGGAGTATCCTTTCTAAACCTTGGAAATCTCATTTCCTTACTTAAAGTCTTTTGTTCTTATACTCATATTTATTCTAAGGTACTACCGTTAAATCCACTTATATGAAACAATTATAATTTCTGCAATTATCTACACATGGGATTTCTTCTTTTCTTATCAACTGAATCTATTGTACATCTCCAATCTTTACCTACCTCTCCTTGGATTTTCACAATCTGAATCTAAATGTACAAAATCGTTTCTCAAACTCTTTCCATGTGTAAACCTTCTTTATGCCCCAAGAACACGCTTCCTTATGCCAAAAGTGATACTTCAAGGGCTTTGCTTTTAACTGAAGAATGCGAGGTGTACGAAGAACCTCCTCGAGATGAACAACATGCTCCTCCATACTCTTGGAAAACACTAATATGTCGTCCACGAATACCACCACAAACTTATTTAGGACGTCTCTAAAAACATGGCTTACCAAGTCTACAAAATAGGCTGGGGAATTGGTTAGCCCAAAAGGCATAACCATCCACTCAAAGAATCCGTCGGGTGTCCTAAATGCGGTCTTATTAGTGCTGTCATCAGCGACCTTAAGCTGATGAAATCCTATGGCTAAATCAAGATGGGAGAACACCGAAGAGCCAACTAACTGGTCAAAAAGATCATATATCCTAGAGAGTGGATAACGGTTCTTCTTTGTGAGCTTATTTAATTCCCTACAGTCCACGCAAAGTCAAAGAGAACCATCTGCCTTAGTAGCAAAGACGAGTGGCGCTCCCCACTATGATATGCTCCTTCTTTTAAACCCTTTCTCCAAAAGCTCACGGATTTGCTTGCTCAATTCCTTCCTCTCCCTAGGAGTCATGTGCCTCACAGGTAATACTACTGGCTTAGCATTATTAGTCAAATAAATCCTGAAGTCAATCCCTTTTTTTAGGGGGTAATCCCTTAACTTTCTCAAAGACGTCTGGAAACTCTCTGACGACAGGAACCGATTCTAACTTTGATGGTGATGAATCAAGGGAATAAAGGAAGCTCAACATAATTGACCCTTGCGGGTCGCAAGAAACCTCGAGAGTCCTATCGATGCATGTCTCTAGTCTAATGACTCTCTTCTCGCAATCTAATATAGCTCCATATGTGGATAGCCAATCCAATCCCAAAATCATCCCATACCCCGAAAATCCCAAAACATAGGCATTGTAGTTAAATTCTACGCCTAGGATAAAAAAATTTAAACCCCTACAAACCATTGACAAGTGTGTCGATCCTCCTATGGGGTTTGAAACAACAATGGGGTCTACTACTAAGGAATGTCTAAGTGCAAACAATCTACTAGAGGATTAGAGATGAAAGAGTGTGATGCTCCAAAATTGAAAAGAGTCTGAATGGGAAAAAACAAAAATAGAAATCAAATTTTCCTACCTGGATATGGTCTACTACTAGAGGGTGCTGCCTTCAAAGCCTGAATCTATGCTACTGGTGCACCCACTCCATGCCCCATCTTCTAGGGATAATACTTACTAATGTGACCGGGTTGTCCATAATTATAGCACTCCTTCATCTTCCCTCTCTTGCAGTCCTTGACTAAATGACCAGCTATCCCACAACTTTTGCACTTTTTCTTGATCCATTTCTGAGGGCCTTCCTCTTGTCCCTATCCTTCCTATCCTTCCCCCACTGCTTCTTAAAGCTTGTAGGAACCTCCTTAAGCTCTCTCTTCTACTGCCAAGATGAAGGTTGACCACTCTGTCGGTCCTCCAAACCTAACCGCCTAAACCTTTGCTCCATATTCTCCAACCTAGCTTGCGTCTTCTCTGAATCCTCCATGCCAGAAAATGTTCTGCCTCCTATACAAGCGAAGTCCTTAGAAAAGTTGGCTAATGTAGGTGGGTTAAAGGGATTTCCACCTATCGGTGTTGTATTGGGCACTTGCCCTTGCACCTCTGGTACCATTGCTCTACGGAGCCAGTCAGCCATACTATGAAAAGAAAAAAAAAGCTTAGGCTTGAAAGAATTGAAAGAAGGTTGAACTGGACCTTTGAGGGGATTTTTATAAAACCTTTTTTGTACTTCAAAACAATTTCTAAGAATTCCTTGAAAAATACTTTTAAAACAAGTTATTTTGGAAAAAAATACTTTACTTTTAAAATATATTTTTAGGAATCATGTAACCTCTAGCTCTGATACCATATGTAACACCCCACACCCCTTAGTATACCCAAAGGGACACACTAAAAGGCATGGAGCATTATTGGTATAGCTAAAACTAGAAGGGATTAGGATTCACAAGACAGAAATAGGTAAAATAGTGGAAACAATTTAAATAATAACTTATTTAGAACATAACTTCATAATTGCTTCAAACCAAATAAATCACCAAATACCAAATACATCACGTGTCAAAATACCATACATATATGTCTTATGAAATCAAGAAAACCATAGTCTCAAAAATCAGAGTACAACTATTCCCCAACATGTGCCAGTACAAGTAAAGAACAAAAAGCTGAAATAAAAGAAGTGGAAGTACATAGTGGAATCTCCTTCAAAGAAACCTCCAAGCAACTGCAACCTGCTATCCTCTTCCTTGATTGCCTATGGAGGAAAAGGGGGAAAATAGAGGAGTGGGTCAGACTAAAAGTCTGGTGAATGATAGTAATTACTAGAATCTTTAAGTAAAGTAAAGGTAATAGGCTTTACAATAGTTCTAGTATATAAAAAGAAACAAAGGAAATAGAAGAAGGAATAAGCTGGAAATAAATACGAATTAACTATTAAATATGTTTGGTTAACTTTGATTGTTTGCACTTGTCTTTGATCGCTGCTTTGATTAGGCTAAATTCCTAATCCTATAATTAGGCAGAAATCCTAATTGTTAGCGCCAAAATTGGTCACTAACCCCCAAATCTAGATGAAAGCACCAAATACCAATCACAGCTCAGAGATAGAATGTATGTAGAGAGTAATAATGTGAAGAACAGTTAAAACTGAAATGAAAGCAGTAAAGAACAACAGATTTTATAGTGGTTCGGCTAACTCCGGCCTACGTCCACTCCAGAAGTTTGCTTTTTATTGCTGTAATAATCGATTACAGTTACAAAATGGCAGAGTTGCCTTAGCCTTAGAAAAGAGAAAGTAAGAGAGCAGAAAGAAGATCCCCTTTTACTGTGCCCCTGCCTCTCTATTTATAGACAAAGATGGGTTGGACTTCCCTGGTGGGCCAGGCAGCCGAGTACCTCAGCCCAAATGGAGTGGTCTCCATATGCCGAACCATAGATGTCGAACGCTGAATGCCGAACAAGGTGTGAATGCCGAACGATCTCCTCATGCCGAACGTTGGGAGGTGCGAGGTACCGAGGTACCGAGGTATCGAGGTACGGAGGTGCGAGGTACCGAGGTATGGAGGTGCGAGGTACCGAGGTATGGAGGTGCGAGGTACCGAGGTATCGAGGTGCGAGGTACCGAGACATGGAGGTGCGAGGTGCAATGCCGAGCGAGGTGAGGTATGCCGAACGAGGTGAGGTATGCCGAACGAGGTGAGGTATGCCGAACGACCCATCCAATGTCGAACGAGATTTATGCCGAGTGCTCCATCCAATGTCGAACGATACTTAATGCCGAACCTCCGTCATGCCGAACCATGTCTGATGCCGAACAGTTTCTAATGCCGAGCGCCCATCATGTCGAACGATCTCTAATGCCGAGCGCCTCTAAATGCCGAGCGCTCCTGGATGCCGAGCGCTACTGAATGCCGAGTGCTCCTGGAATGCCGAACGATCCCTCTATGTCGAACGATGATCTCTCTATGCCGAACAGCCTCCAACGCCGAACCATCCCAATGCCGAGCGACATCTGCCAAACTGCCTAGGCCGAGCCATGTAATTTCTCCACTCCTTTTCCCAACGACATATTCAAGTGAACTTCATCATTTTAAACCGAACCCATCATACTTTAGTCTCGATAGTTGTGAAGTTGTTTAAGTTAAATCCGTCTGTCTGCGGCCTTACCAAAAGGCGGGTTAACACTTGCCCCCCAAAACATGCCTTGCTGTGAAAGGCGTGTTTTGAATAGCCTCAAGTCCAATATCCCAAGTATGTATGTTATCCACATCATACTTTCCGATTCATAATCCAATCCATTACCAAGCCATCATATCCGAGTACTACGGCCATATCCTGATCCATTCCCACGACTATTCCGAGTCGATGTCTGATTCCTATCCAGTAACCAAGTCCTTATCCAATTCCACATCCATCTGAACCCGACTACCGAGTTCCAATCCATCCATATCCAATAACCTATAACCATATCCATGACCTCTCCGGGTCGATATCCAAATCCGGGACCGCTCCGGGTCCTTGTCCGAATCCTTAGCTATTCATAGCCGATATCCAAATCCGTAACCTCTCTGGGTTCTTGCCAAGTGCAATCCACACTTGACGACCTACGTTAAGTAATTCCATGGTATTCATGGTTCAGTGTCCCTGAACGTCGAAGAATGCCGTGGCTTAAGTCCTAAGCCGAATCCTGGTCACTCCGGACCCTTGCCGAGCATAGTCCATACTCGACGATCTAAAATAGTAACCGATAATATATGGCCTAAGTCCTAGGCCGAATCTTGGTCACTTCGGACCCTTGCCGAGCATAGTCCATACTCGACGACCTTTTAGCCAAAATCTAGAGAAAATCCAATCAAAATCCGATCCGAAATCCAAATCCAAAATAGAAAACCAGAAACCCATATCGAAAATCCATACCAAAAAAAACAAACATCCAAACCAGAATCCAAACCAGAAAACGAGCAAAACAGGGAGTTCAAACCAAACTCCAAAACCAAACCAGAAAAAGCAAATGTCCAAGTCAAAGGAAAAAACAGATTTTGCAAACCCGGGCGTCTCGGTAGGCCATCATCTCAGAGCATGCCTGAGGGTTATCTCCGACCCCGTACATGAGTAAGTGATTTAACCGTTTGCCTGGAGTTTGTTACTTATTCCAAACCATTAAAATTAGTTGATGACCAATCGGCCACCATTCCTGGGCCTCATGCCCTCGTCGTTCAAGGTAGGCGGTGGCTGCTCCTGTTCCACCGCCGCATTCCGAGTTCCGACATACTGTCGCAACTGACCATTCCTTATATGCTCCTCGATTATATCCTTTAGATGTCGGCAGCTATTAGTGTCATGCCCATCCAGGTCATGAAAGAGACAGTGCCTTCCTGATGCCCTTTCACGTTCTGTGGGTTCCCTCCTCGATGGCTTTCGATAGGGAAGGTGATCTCGAGTATCTAAGAAAATCCGCTCCAACGTTGCGTTCAATCCTGTGTAAGTGGAGAACTTTGGTTCTCCCCAGCGCTTCCTTTTCCCTTTATCCTTGCCCCCACCTGAACTTTCACCGAGTAGTCCTCCATCCTTAGTCATGTTTACTTCCTTTGACCTCACATCCAAACATGCATCCTCTTGTCGAAGAAATCTTTCATCTTCATGAAAGAATTCCCCAAGATCCAACGGTGGGTCCTGTATCAACGATACTTTGAAATCCAAATTATCTCTGACTCCTGATACCGCAGCCATCAGAACCATTGATGGATCTGGCCGATCCACCGAGGCAACTGCTGCATTAAATCGAGTTAAGAATGTCCTGAGCGATTCATCTGCCCCCTATTTGATTGACGTTAGCGTCATCACGTTCTTTGGCCTTTTTATGCGAACTCGAAACTGACTTAAGAACTTGTCCACCAGTTCTGTCCATGTTCCAATGGATCCATCCTCCAGTTGTCTAAACCACATAGCAGCAATTTCAGTCAAGTGCAGGGGGAAACATTGGGCCATAACCTCCTCCATTGCCCCCAGCACTTCCATATGCCTAGTGTATCTCATCAAGTGGTCGGTGGGATCCGTCTTCCCGTTGTATACTTCCAGAGTGGGTAGTTTGAAATCGGACGGATTCCTAGCTGTCCTGATGTTCCGGGTAAACAGACTTTTGTTAACTCCCTCTGAATCCCTATTTGTCAGACCTCCGCGAATAGTCCGCCTGATAATGTCAGCCAATCCAATGTACTCCTTATTGACCATGTTGACTTAAATTATTTCCTTTGCATGTTATTATTTTTATTTCTTATATTCTGTAAACTTGTTACTTGTGTATCAAATATATCGTTCATATCTATGATAATTCATCGGTGAATTTAATGAATTAAGTGGATCAATTTTAGTACCATTAGACGTTGGACTGCATTAATCTGTATGTATAAATCCGAAGAGTTGATCAGCTCTTTTGTCACTCTCACTGAATGAGTGCTTTGCCTTTAATCGCTTGAGATAAAATTCAATAGTGACATTTGATTCATAATCATATGATCAATGTAACGACCCGTAAATTTCAACTGTTTTAATAACGTAATTAGTTGAAATTTTGTGAAATTTTAAACGATAAAATTTTGAAATAAAAATTTAATATTTGGAATGCGTCTAGTTAAACATATCAACTGGTAAATTTTCGTCCGAAAATATGAAAGTTTATTTCACGCGTAAATTTACTTCAATTTAATCAGTTAAAAAGCGATGAAAATAAAATGTTTCCGAAACCTAAATATTTTTACATAGAAAAATTCTAAAGCATCTTCTGAGCAAGATGTCAGTTTGTCGTTTTACCAAATTCGGACATCTTTGGCTCCGTCGATCTTATTTTTCATTGTTTTTCTTGCATTTTCCACTATTAAAAAAATCCGAATTTTTATAATTCAATCGTACCACTGATACCTGTATATCGTTTTATTCATCTCGTCGTGCTGATCTCCATAGTATATTCAATTGTGTATTTCGAAGTCCGGTGTGCGGTAAAATCCATGAAAAACAGTTAACCGTACCGGTATTCGTTTTGTGACTTTTGGTTTCCCATCACTATTCAATTGTCCAGCGCAATTCCAAAGGACAATTGCCATTAATATTTTTCCAGAATTCAAAGCGTATTGACATTTGTTACTTCCGGTATCCAATTTCTTAGGTGGCTCTCTGCTTTATCTTCTCTTTGTTTTATTTATTCTGTTTCAAAGAATATATATAACGCTACATCTAATTCATATTCTTCACCTTCACCTGTAGCCTATTCTTTCTTTCACGCAAATCAAACCGGCCACTTCCTCTTTCTATTCGTTCTAGCGACCACATGCCTTCACTTGCTCATGCAACCATCACCGAGCACACGACCTGCCACCCATCTCCACCAAGCGCCTCCAACCACTGCTGCCGCCAACGCAGCAAACTGCAGCAGCCACCTCGCCCATCCATCCCCTGCTAACCCACAAGACCCGCCCACATCCATTGCCGTACCTCACGACGCACCTACCACCCTTCCCGAGCGCATCTCCACCACAGCCCGACCCGCCTGGAAGCAACGCTCCGCCTTCCACCACGTGAAACCACCACTCAACACCACTGAGCATCTACTTCATCCCGACCTCCTCCGTGGCAACAACTCATGCCCCGTCTCCCCTCCATAGCATGGCTGCCTCCTCTTCTTCTGCAACCCGACTCAGCCAAGGCTACCCCATAGCCTCGTGCATCCCATCTCCATCATCTCGACCGCCATCACTCCCGCAACCTAGGCCTTCCGTTGCCGTGAGCAACTCGTCGCTCGCTGACCTAGCACAAGCACACACGCCCGAAGCCAACCCGCGTGTGCAGCCTCCCTTCTTTCCGTTGGCATGCATCTTCCCTGGATATAGGTATATACATTATTTTGCTTAATTGTTTTAAATATAGTTCATATATATGTACATGGATGTTGCTGTAAGAAGTAATTATAATATGTATACAGAGATTTTTTTTTAAGTTTCAGTCAATGTATAGTTATATAATCGTTGTTGTTTAAGGATATATATTTAATTTCAAAATGTTTACTATGTACTACTGTCTCATATATATGACAGTCTTAGTATAGATATATTTGAAGTTTTGAAGTATATATATATATATATGATAGTCATTTTATAACTTTTTGATATTTTGTTTTATGAATGGGTTCTTAGATCTTCATAATATTAGATATAAATAATGCGATTGCAGCATTGTTTTACTATTGGTTGTTAACGTTATATATATATATATATATATATATAAATAGTTATTTAACAGTCTCGCTTATACTTTAGTTATAATATATTTTTGTTTTATAACTATTGTTATTATTTTCGTTTTATACTTTTTTTTTCTTTTTCTTTTTTGGTTTTGTTTCGTAATAACTTACATATATTGTATTGGTTATGTGTTTTGTTATAGAGATATATACATCAGTGTCGTAAAGTAACTGTTATATAACTATTGTATATATATTATCTATTACATGTTTTAAATATATGCCGTCAATGTGATTTAAATATACATTTGACATATGTTCTGGCTTTCATATATGGGTGCTGCATTATATTCTATTAAAGGTTAGTATATCCTATTATAAGTATTTATATCAAATATATTATATGCTTTCTCCTTCACTGTTTTATATTTGGGTTCTGCTTATTTATGTGGGTATAAACTATTGTTTATAGTTTAGTTATTTGTTTACAATTTTACAATCAGTGTACGTATATATTATATCAAATATATATTATTATATGTGTATTGGTTAGTTGTATATAATATATTATTGTGAATAATTTTGTAGTGTGTGTATATATATATGTATGTATGTGTATATTCATTAGGTAAATATATGTTTGTTTTATGTGTTTTATTTAAAACAATGATTTTGAATTACATATATATTTAAAATTTAAAATGTGTTTGAATTGAGAATATGATTTCATTTAATAGTTATATATAGTTACATATGTACATATAGGTATAAGTTCACTGATATCAATTATCTTCATCGATCTGGTTCTGATTTGATTTCGTCATTTCGTATTTTTCAGTTGTCCGTCGAATTCGTGCCAATTTGACTTTGCTTTGGAATTCGTGCTTGGATTCGTAACTCATCTCAGTCTCGTCCATCCCTAGCCTCGAAAGGTGAGCACACTCACGATTAACGTTCTTTTATTTATTAAATTTGATTTCAATTGAAACGATTGAAATATGCTGCTGTTAGATATTTACACTATTATTACCTGTATCAGTTCACATGTGACATCTGACACCATTATCTGTTAATTATTTATGCGATGATAATACAGTTTGGTCGATAATTGATTGATTGATTGTTGTTATATTTGATGTTAAATTGTAATGTATAAAGTGATAAATATTATGCAATTGAATTTGACGTAGAATAGTTAAAAAATTTGAATCGACATATGTGTTGAATTTGGTTAGTTAAATTTGTTTAATATGACCCCTTAAATGTTTAATCATTTGACACGTAGAAAATAGTGTTAACTACACCTTGAACCATCAATTGTATGTTGTTTAAACTGATGATGTATGAAATTGTAAATAGATGACAAGTGAAACCGTAATGCAATAATCTTTAATCTACATGAAATGATAGTGTAGATTCTAGAAATAATTATATTAATTCGTACAAATAACAATGCGAATTAATACGGTTATTTCGGGATTATTTGAATTGATTATTGAATTGTTATTGATTGTTGTTATTGCTTGTTTATTTACTTTGACACCATCCCAGTTATCACACTGCAAGTTCCCTTTGCTATGCTTTGATTTTGAATTGAATTGGAATCGGGTTGAAATGATAGATACCCAAAATTGAACTTTGACCTAGGATAGAGAATAAAATAAGAAAAACCGATTGGTCAATAATTTGATTTAAAAATAAAATGAAGATTTTATTTGAATAAACAATATGGTTTTGAAATGAAGTTGAAATTTGAAATTTAATGAAAGGAAAATGTTAATATTTAATAATCTAAAACAAAATATTAACAATGTAATTGATGAAAGAATGTTGTTAAAATTGAGAAATGATTGAATTAAGTTTGAAATTGTAATTAAGTTTGGAATTATTAAACTTTGAAATTATTTAATAATTAAGTTTTGAATTATTTAATAATTAAATAAGATTGAATGATTTAATGATCAAATTGAATTGAATTCTTTAATAAGTAAAATTGGACTTTTGAATAAGTGAATTTACTTCGTAAATAATTGAAATTGAGTTTCTTTATTAATTAAGTTTTGGAAAATTAATTAAGTAAGTAAATAAGTGAAATTGAATTTCTTAACAAGAAATAAAATGTGATTTATTGAAATTAATATAAGACTTGAAATTTAAAGAATTTGGTTTGATGAATTTAACTTAATTCAAATTTGTAAGTTTTGATATAATGAAGTTGAATTTAAAAAATGGATTTAATGAATTGGAAATTTAATAGAAATTGTTTTGAATGATAAAGTAACTTAATGAATATTGAATGAAATCGATAAATGAATTCAAATTGATTTAATGTTAAATTAAATAAATTTAAATGATTTCGGAATGAAACTTATATACGAATTTGAATCAATATTTGAATTGTTTTAAATAGAAATTGAAATTGAATTATAAGATTTTGAAATTATGAATGTGGAAGTTTTGAAACGTAAATATTGGAAATTGATTTAGAAAGGCAAATGAAATGTTGGTTTACGAATTGAAATTTAAATTTGATTTGATTTGGTTTTTGAAATATTTAAACGACCAATCGGTGTAATAATTACGAAAGTTATTAAAGAGACCGGAATCGGTTATGGATATACTCTCTATCTAAACCGAAAACCACTTTAATAACTATACGCGGAGTGATGATCCAGAATGAAGTGGTTGGATTGATGTACGTGATGACTGAAGAAAGAGAACGATAATGGATAGCCTTGATACTTGTGTCAAATTGGAAATGACTAAAACAGGAGCCGTGCCGGGCCAATGGAGGTCAGCTACCTCAAGTGAACACACTTCTTCGAACTACTCATTACTTGTTGTCGATTGGTGCACCCTTGATTTTGGGAGTGTTGTTTCACGGTGTTGCGGGCGCTGCGGCGTTGCGTTCTCACCAGTCCGGATCAGGAAAACGGTAGTATCACTACCTTGGGTATTGCCTCATGTGCCTTGTCATACTTGTATTCCCTATTCACGACCACTACGAATTTGTTTTGTACCTTTAGTATATGGATTGCCCTCTGGTGACTTCCGGTTTTGGGGAAACTACGGTCTTGTATATGCTTTTGGGAATAAAAATGTGTTAAGGGTGGAATGGGCCATGACTTAACACTATTTTGATATCTTTATATTACTGATAGACATTATCTACTTATCGTACACTACTACATAGTAGATAGTTTAACGGATCCTTAAAGGATGGTTATTCCAAACATCCTTTGAGTTACTTGTATTTCAATTGCTATTTCACTTGAGTTGGATTTATTAATATAAGAATGTTAATCCTGACTCGAGTGTCTTGTGTTTTTGCTTTACGCTCGGGTCAGACTGAGTGTACCAGTATTCGGGACTCACCTTTGAAGTTGGGGCTTTGCTTGAAGATCCAGCCATCTATTCTGCTTTCAGTATTCGATGATTCTAGTGATGTATTCTGATTTGTATCTGATGTATCGTATTACTCTTCCGTTGTATCTGGTTTAACTCTGATGTAACTTATACATTTATATAGTAGCTTCATGAACTACTATCTCTTTTATTTCCGCTGCACTTATTACTCTGTGTCTGTGATCTGTGATTATTTATTTACCGTATATGTTCAGTTTTGCCAAATTTAAATTAACAACGCGGTATTTTGAGCAATTCAATTCCGGCATGAGTGTCTACCTATACACTTATAATGGATGCGAATGGTCCAAAATAGCGGGTCGTTACAGTTGGTATCAGAGCTTCGGTAGCTCTAGGCAAAACTTAACATATAGGGTAAATATATTTACAGAATCACTCTCATTCGAGTTTCCATCTCTCCCTTTTGACTCAATTCCTTTGAATTTTGGAACGTTCCCCTCGATTCCGAAATTAATTCGTGTCCTTCACTATTCGTCTTCTTTTAATTCTGGAGCACCCCATAACTCCATTTTGAATGATATCTATAATAGATCGGCGGTCTCGCCAATCTTCGAATGATTCGTAAAGGAGCAAAACTCCTTTACAATAGGCATTGATTTACCGGAGATTTTTGTATCCTCGGTTTACGATGCTATCTATCTCCTGCTATACCTGAATTTTATTTCTTGAGATCGAATGTCGATTTACCTTGGAATTCTACAACGATCTTATTCTTGAAGTCACGGTCGACCCGGTTAAGGTTGCCCCCGATTTATATAAACTTATCAATCTTCCTACTTTGTTATTAATCATCATATCTTGTTTCGAACTTATCTTCGAAAAATTTCTCTTTGATTTAAGTCCATCAAATTTGAAACCCTATCCTCATTTTGAAAATTCATTCCTGTATCGTCGAGCAAAGAAATGTATTTGTAAACTAATATATATAAATGTTTTAATATATGCTGTGTTGTTTGAGTTGTTGATGTTGATTTGGGTTTCCGATCGATTCGTCTGATCAATGCTATCGATAGGATTTCCAAAACACTTGAACAGAGCAAACTGACACAATATAAATTTCAAATTTGGAAAATGGAATAAATTTGTATGAATATATATAGATATATATAAGTAAAATTTTCTGAAATTAAAAATGGCGATCGTTCTTGCTACTGCCGAAAACCCTAATGGAGATTCTTCCGCAAACCCTAATGCTGACGACACAGGTTGGCAACAAGTTACTCATAAAAACAAGGGCAAGCGTCCTATAGGGGAATTTCTGCAGAAACCTAGGAGAGAGAACACGAATCAACGTGTCCCATTGGTGGGTGCTAGAATCAATATCCCTAATTTCAAGGAGGGGAAAAGAACGTGGGCTGATGCCATAGCAGGAAATACGCGTATTGAAGGTGGGGTCAATAATTTTGAACCTTTGGAAGATGATGAGGGTCCCTTTGCTGATCTGGATGAAGAGGTATTCAATTCGGCTAAAAGCATGTGGGGTACATCCATTTATATCTATGTTGCAGGGAAAAGACCTTATTATATACATCTGAATGCATATATTAAAAGGGAATGGAAGCCTGAAGGTAAGTGGGATGTTTTCCCAAGAGAGAATGGATTCTATCTTGTTAAATTTAGCAGCGAATTAGATTGTAAGAAGGTATTGGAAGGAGGTCCGTGGTTTATTGATAGTAAACTCATATTCACTAAGAGATGGGAACCTAATCTAAGATTAGAAAGGGATATGCTGGAAACCCATCCTGTATGGGTGAAACTGATGAATTTAGACCTTTCCTTATGGAATGCGCGTGGTATTAGTAAAATAGCAAGCCTTATAGGGCATCCCTTGGCCATGGATGATTGTACTAGAAATGTAAAAAGACTGAGCTATGCCAGAGTCCTAGTAGAAATCAAAGCTAGTGACCCAATCAAAAAACAAGTGCGTGCCAAAGATAGGAGTGGTAATATATATACACAAGAGATAGAGTATGATCACATACCACCTATCTGCAATAACTGTAAGTGTTTTGGACACTCCACAGAGCAGTGTGAGATTGTTATAGGACCTGTCAAGCAGGTGTGGAGGCAAAAACATATGCCAGATTCTAACCAAGCTGAGACTGCACAAAATATACAATCAAAAGAGGTTCAAATTGAGCCTACTACTGAAGTAGACCTTATACACATAGAAACTTCAAGTTCCGCTGCTAATGTCCAAAAGGAAACAGAGATGACAACCCAGGCTGACTTGGAAGAAGAAGGAAAGCTGACTGCCCCAGTGCTGGTAAATACAGAGGTAGCTGAAAATGTCCATATCCCTGCTGAGAAGTCGCCAGAGATAGAGCTTGTACCTGCACATGAAATCGATGAGCTGAATAAAATTGAATTGGATAAACTGGATTCAGACACAGATAAAGAGGAAAATACCCCCAATAAATTTACAAAATCCAACTTAGAATATTCCAAACAATTCCAGACCCATGAGGTTAAAGGTAAGGCGAAGCTGAATCGCGAAGGATCTCCTATGAAACTGAGGAGTAGGCCTTCTAATTCTAAATGTCAATAATAAGCTGGAATGTAAGGGGTCAAAATAATGACATCAGACGTTTAGACCTCTTAAATTTGAGGAGATCTTATTCTCCTGCAATTATAAGTATCCTGGAAAATAAATTCAATGATGATAATTTATCCTTTTTCACTGAATCCATGGGAGAGGATTGGTCATTTATGCACAACAATGATGTAGGAGGTAAAGGTCGTATTCTATTACTATGGAATAAACTTAGTTGGAATATCAGCCTACAACAGAAAGATGATCAACATATAACAGTAGAAGCTATTAATAAGGGCGGGCTAAAAGTAACCCTAAGCTGTGTTTATGCCAGTAATTTGACCTCCCAAAGAACTAGGTTGTGGCAAGCCATCAAAGAGATAGGTAAACATAATAACAACCCTTGGATTACATTAGGAGATTTCAACTCAGTACTTAGAGCTGAAGAGAAAAAAGGTGGTCTTACCATGAGAGTATCCCAGCTTGAGGAATTCAACAATTGCATATTAGAAGCAGGGCTGCTCGAGCCAGTCCACAATGGCCTGAAATACACATGGAGAAGTGGTGAAAATAAAAAAATCTCCTGCAGGTTAGATAGAGTGCTGGTTAATGTCAAGTGTATTACTATGCTGTCTAATATCAAAGTTAGCATTCTTCCCCCATCAACAAGTGACCATAGTCCTATTCTTGTTGACCTAGTTGATAAGGGATTGGTTACTAAAGGAAAGCCTTTCAGATATTGTAACCATTGGTATGATATTGAAGGATACCAAGAAGCTATTAAATTAAATGAACAGTCAATGGTTGAGGGTACCCAATGCTATAAACTGATCCACCTCATTAAAAAGGCTAAAACCCACTTAAAGAACTGGAACAGATGTAGACCGAAGGAAGGTGATTTGATAACCAAGCTTCAGGGTAAAAGTGAAGTCCTTCTGGATATGATAGAGAATGGTGCAGATGATGATATCACGTGGCATAACTACTACTTAAACCAAAGCAATTTAAAAGATGTACTCAAAGCAAAAGCAACTGAACTTAAGCAAAAAGCTAAGGAAAAATGGTTAACCGAAGGGGATGAATGCACTAAATTCTTTTATGCCAAAATGGCCATTCGTAATAATAAGAATAATAATATACAAATCATCAATCAGGATGGGCAATCAAATATTACTGATGAAGAGTTTGAAGAACAAGCAATAAAGTACTATACTGATTTATTTAATGGAGAAGTATTTACTAACTTACCAACTATACATTGCAGGAGGCAGGTCAACTCTCATGGTAAGAGGATGCTGATAAGTTTGATTGATGAAGCTGAGGTCCTGAAAGCTTTGCACTCCATTCACATCGACTCCAGTCCAGGACCCGATGGATTCGGCTCCAAGTTCTTCATCCATCATTGGTGTGACCTGAAAGATCAAATAGTCTCAGCTATGCAGGAGATTTTACAAACAGGAAAATTTCCCAAAGAAATCAATCACACATTTATTTGTCTCATTCCTAAAGTTGATAATCCTACAAGAATTGAAGATTACCGGCCTATTGCCTGCTGCAATGTGATATACAAAATTCTAAGCAAGATTCTATGTAATAGGATGAAGCTGATTTTACCTGATCTCATTTCCGAGTGTCAAAGTGCTTTCATAAAAGGTAGAAGCATCTCCGAAAATTCGCTTATGGCTCATGAATTGGTAAGGAATTTCAATAAACCAGGCACGGATAAATTCTGTCTAAAGGTAGATCTTCACAAAGCATATGATAGAATTAGTAGACAATTTATTATCCACATGCTTAACGCAATGGGATTCCCTCTAAAATTTGTGAATCTAATAAATGAATGCATAACTACACCTACCTTCTCTATATTGATTAAAGGCATACCAAAAGGATTTGTTGGATCCAACAGAGGCATTCGGCAGGGTGATCCTCTTTCCCCTTATCTGTTTGCAATTGCCATGGAATACTTTACATTACAAATGGAATTGGCTACACATCACAAGTTAATCCAAGCCATATTTAACTTCCAGCCTACTGTAAGTCACTTACTTTACGCAGATGATTTGCTCATTTGTATCAAATCCAGTAAGGGAGCAGCCACAGCTATTAAAGAAATCTTCGGTAAATTAGACAAGTGTGCTGGTCTAAAACTGAATGAACTGAAAACCAAGTGTTACTTTAATAAAACTTGTAGAAATCGTGTAGAGGTGTTGGATACCCTAAAAGTAAAAGAAGGAACTTTGCCTGTCAAATACCTAGGTATTCCACTATCTTCTAATAAGATAACTGATAGGGAATGTGCTATTCTCATTTCGTCTATCAGGGACAGAATGCAGGGTTGGTGCTGCAGATTGCTTTCTCTTGCAAGACGTATAGAGTTGGTTCACACTGTGATTCATTCCAAAATAAATTTTTGGATGCAAACATTCCAACTTCCTGAAGCTTCCATTCACAAAATTGAAAAGATTTGTGCTGATTTCATTTGGAAGGGTGGACTTCACAAGGTAAAATACGACAACTTATGCAGGCCTAAAGAGGAAGGGGGAGTGGGTCTCAGAAGACTTAGGGACATGAGAGCTGTGCACACTCTTAAACAAGCCTGGAAAATTATTAATGGCAAAGGCCTTTGGGGGAATTGGATGAGAAGGAGGTACATTAAAGGGAATTTCTGGCAAATGCCTTTGGATAACAATGCTTCAGCGAACTGGAAGGCTATCTTGAGGATTAGAGACACTCTAGCTTTGTTATGTACTCGAGAAATAGCTAATGGGAAGGATACTGATCTTTGGAGTGATCCTTGGATTCAAGGTGAGTCCCTAATTGATATTTTGGGTATGCACACATTCTCTGATTTTGGATGTCCACAGAAAAAAGTGAAAGAATTAATTAAGGAGAATGGATGGGATTGCTCCTCTTTACCAATAAATCATGATAAGAAGGAAATTATTCAGTACATGCCTATCTACTATGGCAGAGACATGGATGTCTGGGTCTGGAAGCCTACTGGTAACGAATTTTCTACTAAGGCCACTTGGGAGGAAATTAGGCAAAAAGACAGTAAAGCTTCTTGGAGCAAAATTATATGGGATCACGTTAACAACCCAAAAATGGCTTTTACAGCTTATAAAGCTATTCTGAAGAGATTACCAACAAGGGATAGATTATCGAAATGGGGGGTAATCAATGAAACCGCTTGTGTTCTATGTAATCAGAGCTTAGAAACTCATGAACATCTATTCTTTGAATGTAGCTTTGCTTACTCGGTGTGGTCCTCGTGCAACAAGTACTTAAACATAAAGCCTTACTCTAATAACTTAATTGAACAAGTAGAGTACCTGAGTCGGAGAAGAGGCGATAAAGACGTTGAATCCAAGCTGCACAAAATTTCCATCACTGTGACTGTGTGGAGTATATGGAAAGAAAGGAATCGAAGAATTTTCCAGAGCAAGAATCAAAATCACACGGAAGTTAACAGATTAGCAATTGTTGACATGCAGTTAATCTTGAAGAGGATTAAGAGGGAGCTTCTTACCAGGCAGGCACAAGTCGAAGTTCATGCTGTAGGAGTGGATCGGAGCTGTCCATCGCAAGAAATCCCAGGAACGAGTTATCAGTTTCAGCCGCCATGAACTGGTTGAGGAGGAAGAAGTTAATTTTGCTTTATGGAAAGGGTTTGTTATTGTCGGAATGTCTTTGTACTTTGATGTTGTACTGTTCAGCTTGGGCTGACTTTGATCTGGGCTTTTAATGCCTTAATAAAAATTTGCCAATTTACAAAAAAAAAAGAAAAAATTCTGAAATTTAATAAGTTAATTAATTTGGTTATAGAAATGATAATAATTGATTATCACTTATTGTTCTATAAATGAATTTTAAACATGGGTTATAAACTGATTTGAAATTTTAATGAATTTAACATTTAGAATTTGAGAATTTAATTTCCAGTAATTTCAAGCTTTGGTTTTTAAATTTTTAAAATGTATATTATTGAAGGTATTTTCAAATAGAAACCGTTTTCAAAGAATTTTAAAATGTTGAAATCAGTTCTCTTCTCTTTGTCGCTGGAAAATAAATTCCGGTGATGGCGGCCGCATCATCGACGTTCATTTTCGAGTTTCGAAGTGGAGATACTATTATGTAGCTTTGCTACGGGTTGTTTTGAAAAATATTTTGATTTGAATTTCTTCAGTATATTTTGATTTACATATATATAGGTATCTTATTTTAAAATTTAATTTGATTTGATATAAATATATTGTATATATCTCTAAATTGTTCAAAGTTAATCAGAAATCTAATTCTTAAATTTTGTTAAAGGATGATTTTAATTATAAATAAAACCAAAATTTGGAATTAATATTTGAACTTGAATAATTGAATTGGGAAAATTTTATTTGTATATTGTTCAACTGCATTCTAATACAACTTACCTAAATCATTCTTGAATATGTAATTGGATGATATATAATATAAACTGAATTTATAAACAAAATTTGAGTGGTTATAACAAATGTTATACATTTAAATTTTAATTATAGATGTTAATAGAGATAAATATAATAATAAGATAATTGAAAAATAAAATTTTGTTTTGAAGGTAAATTAATAAATTGAAATTAGATCAACTTATGGAAATACCTTGAATTTGAAATCAATTAATGAATATAAATCAATTTAAATTGAAATTTATATGGTTTAAATTAATATGATTTAAATATATGTAATAAGATATATTAAGTGAAATAAACTTAATAATAATTTGGAATAAAGGAATTAGATCTATCGAATAAAATATGAGTACAATAATTGATTATACAAATTGATGATTTAGAAATGGTTAATTGAGGATGACTAGATAGTAAGATAATGAATTTAGAAATAGTTGAGATTGATTTTAGTGAAATCAAATGGATTAAATCAATTATTGAATACCAATTAATTTAAATTTGAATTTATATGGTTTTAATTAATTGTTATTTTTATTTCAAAGCGGTTTTTCTTCCTGGTTGTTTCTATTCTCCTACCTCGTTCCCTTTCGGGGACGAAAAGTTTTGAGTGGGGGAGAGTGTAACGACCCGTAAATTTCAACTGTTTTAATAACGTAATTAGTTGAAATTTTGTGAAATTTTAAACGATAAAATTTTGAAATAAAAATTTAATATTTGGAATGCGTCTAGTTAAACATATCAACTGGTAAATTTTCGTCCGAAAATATGAAAGTTTATTTCACGTGTAAATTTACTTCAATTTAAACAGTTAAAAAGCGATGAAAATAAAATGTTTTCGAAACCTAAATATTTTTACATAGAAAAATTCTAAAACATCTTTTGAGCAAGATGTCAGTTTGTCATTTTACCAAATTCGGACATCTTTGGCTCCGTCGATCTTATTTTTCAGCGTTTTTCTTGCATTTTCCGCAATTAAAAAAATCCGAATTTTTATAATTCAATCGTACCACCGATACCTGTATACCGTTTTATTCGTCTCGTCGTGCTGATCTCCATAGTATATTCAATTGTGTATTTCGAAGTCCGGTGTGCGGTAAAATCCGTGAAAAACAGTTAACCGTACCGGTATTCGTTTTGTGACTTTTGGTTTCCCATCACTATTCAATTGTCCAGCGCAATTCCAAAGGATAATTGCCATTAATATTTTTCCAGAATTCAAAGCGTATTGACTTTTGTTACTTCCGGTATCCAATTTCTTAGGTGGCTCTCTGCTTTATCTTCTCTTTGTTTTATTTATTCTGTTTCAAAGAAAATATATAACGCTACATCTAATTCATATTCTTCACCTTCACCTGTAGCCTATTCTTTCTTTCACGCAAATCAAACCGGCCACTTCCCCTTTCTATTCGTTCTAGCGACCACATGCCTTCACTTGCTCATGCAACCATCACCGAGCACACGACCTGCCACCCATCTCCACCAAGCGCCTCCAACCACTGCTGCCGCCAACGCAGCAAACTGCAGCAGCCACCTCGCCCATCCATCCCCTGCTAACCCACAAGACCCGCCCACATCCATTGCCGTACCTCACGACGCACCTACCACCCTTCCCGAGCGCATCTCCACCACAGCCCGACCCGCCTGGAAGTAACGCTCCGCCTTCCACCACGTGAAACCACCACTCAACACCACTGAGCATCTACTTCATCCCGACCTCCTCCGTGGCAACAACTCATGCCCCGTCTCCCCTCCATAGCATGGCTGCCTCCTCTTCTTCTGCAACCCGACTCAGCCAAGGCTACCCCATAGCCTCGTGCATCCCATCTCCATCATCTCGACTGCCATCACTCCCGCAACCTAGGCCTTCCGTTGCCGTGAGCAACTCGCCGCTCGCTGGCCTGGCGCAAGCACACACGCCCGAAGCCAACCCGCGTGTGCAGCCTCCCTTCTTTCCGTTGGCATGCATCTTCCCTGGATATTGGTATATACATTATTTTGCTTAATTGTTTTAAATATAGTTCATATATATGTACATGGATGTTGCTGTAAGAAGTAATTATAATATGTATACAGAGATTTTTTTTTTTAAGTTTCAGTCAATGTGTAGTTATATAATCGTTGTTGTTTAAGGATATATATTTAATTTCGAAATGTTTACTATGTACTACTGTCTCATATATATGACAGTCTTAGTATAGATATATTTGAAGTTTTGAAGTATATATATATGATAGTCATTTTATAACTTTTTGATATTTTGTTTTATGAATGGGTTCTTAGATCTTCATAATATTTGATATAAATAATGCGATTGCAGAATTGTTTTACTATTGGTTGTAAACGTTATATATATATATAAATAGTTATTTAACAGTCTCGTTTATACTTTAGTTATAATATATTTTTGTTTTATAACTATTGTTATTATTTTCGTTTTATACTTTTTTTTGGGTTTTGTTTCGTAATAACTTACATATATTGTATTGGTTATGTGTTTTGTTATAGAGATATATACATCAGTGTTGTAAAGTAACTGTTATATAACTATTGTATATATATTATCTATTACATGTTTTAAATATATGCCGTCAATGTGATTTAAATATACATTTGACATATGTTCTGGCTTTCATATATGGGTGCTGCATTATATTCTATTAAAGGTTAGTATATCCTATTATAAGTATTTATATCAAATATATTATATGCTTTCTCCTTCACTGTTTTATATTTGGGTTCTGCTTATTTATGTGGGTATAGACTATTGTTTATAGTTTAGTTATTTGTTTACAATTTTACAATCAGTGTACGTATATTATATCAAATATATATTATTATATGTGTATTGGTTAGTTGTATATAATATATTATTGTGAATAATTTTGTAGTGTGTGTATATATATATGTATGTATGTGTATATTCATTAGGTAAATATATGTTTGTTTTATGTGTTTTATTTAAAACAATGATTTTGAATTACATATATATTTAAAATTTAAAATGTGTTTGAATTGAGAATATGATTTCATTTAATAGTTATATATAGTTACATATGTACATATAGGTATAAGTTCATTGATATCAATTATCTTCATCGATCTGGTTCTGATTTGATTTCGTCATTTCATATTTATCAGTTGTCCGTCGAATTCGTGCCAATTTGACTTTGCTTTGGAATTCGTGCTTGGATTCGTAACTCATCTCAGTCTCGTCCATCCCTAGCCTCGAAAGGTGAGCACTCACTCACGATTAACGTTCTTTTATTTATTAAATTTGATTTCAATTGAAACGACAATTGAAATATGCTGCTGTTAGATATTTACACTGTTATTACCTGTATCAGTTCACATGTGACATCTGACACCATTATCTGTTAATTATTTATGCGATGATAATACAGTTTGGTCGATAATTGATTGATTGATTGTTGTTATATTTGATGTTAAATTGTAATGTATAAAGTGATAAATATTATGCAATTGAATTTGACGTAGAATAGTTAAAAAATTTGAATCGACATATGTGTTGAATTTGGTTAGTTAAATTTGTTTAATATGACCCCTTAAATGTTTAATCATTTGACACGTAGAAAATAGTGTTAACTACACCTTGAACCATCAATTGTATGTTGTTTAAACTGATGATGTATGAAATTGTAAATAGATGACAAGTAAAACCGTAATGCAATAATCTTTAATCTACATGAAATGATAGTGTAGATTCTAGAAATAATTATATTAATTCGTACAAATAACGATGCGAATTAATACGGTTATTTCGGGATTATTTGAATTGATTATTGAATTGTTATTGATTGTTGTTATTGCTTGTTTATTTACTTTGACACCATCTCAGTTATCACACTGCAAGTTCCCTTTGCTATGCTTTGATTTTGAATTGAATTGAAATCGGGTTGAAATGATAGATACCCAAAATTGAACTTTGACCTAGGATAGAGAATTAAATAAAAAAACCGATTGGTCAATAATTTGATTTAAAAATAAAATGAATATTTTATTTGAATAAACAATATGGTTTTGAAATGAAGTTGAAATTTGAAATTTAATGAAAGGAAAATGTTAATATTTAATAATCTGAAACAAAATATTAACAATGTAATTGATGAAAGAATGTTGTTAAAATTGAGAAATGATTGAATTAAGTTTGAAATTGTAATTAAGTTTGGAATTATTAAACTTTGAAATTATTTAATAATTAAGTTTTGAATTATTTAATAATTAAATAAGATTGAATGATTTAATGATCAAATTGAATTGAATTCTTTAATAAGTAAAATTGGACTTTTGAATAAGTGAATTTACTTCGTAAATAATTGAAATTGAGTTTCTTTATTAATTAAGTTTTGTAAAATTAATTAAGTAAGTAAATAAGTGAAATTGAATTTCTTAACAAGAAATAAAATGTGATTTATTGAAATTAATATAAGACTTGAAATTTAAAGAATTTGGTTTGATGAATTTAACTTAATTCAAATTTGTAAGTTTGATATAATGAAGTTGAATTTAAAAAATGGATTTAATGAATTGGAAATTTAATAGAAATTGTTTTGAATGATAAAGTAACTTAACGAATATTAAATGAAATCGATAAATGAATTCAAATTGATTTAATGTTAAATTAAATAAATTTAAATGATTTCGGAATGAAACTTATATACGAATTTGAATTAATATTTGAATTGTTTTAAATAGAAATTGAAATTGAATTATAAGATTTTGAAATTATGAATGTGGAAGTTTTGAAACGTAAATATTGGAAATTGATTTAGAAAGACAAATGAAATGTTGGTTTACGAATTGAAATTTAAATTTGATTTGATTTGGTTTTTGAAATATATAAACGACCAATCGGTGTAATAATTACGAAAGTTATTAAAGAGACCGGAATCGGTTATGGATATACTCTCTATCTAAACCGAAAACCACTTTAATAACTATACGCGGAGTGATGATCCAGAATGAAGTGGTTGGATTGATGTACGTGATGACTGAAGAAAGAGAACGATAATGGATAGCCTTGATACTTGTGTCAAATTGGAAATGACTAAAACAGGAGCCGTGCCGGGCCAATGGAGGTCAGCTACCTCAAGTGAACACACTTCTTCGAACTACTCATTACTTGTTGTCGATTGGTGCACCCTTGATTTTGGGAGTGTTGTTTCACGGTGTTGCGGGCGCTGCGGCGTTGCGTTCTCACCAGTCCGGATCAGGCAAACGGTAGTATCACTACCTTGGGTATTGCCTCATGTGCCTTGTCATACTTGTATTCCCTATTCGCGACCACTACGAATTTGTTTTGTACCTTTAGTATATGGATTGCCCTCTGGTGACTTCCGGTTTTGGGGAAACTACGGTCTTGTATATGCTTTTGGGAATAAAAATGTGTTAAGGGTGGAATGGGCCATGACTTAACACTATTTTGATATCTTTATATTACTGATAGACATTATCTACTTATCGTACACTACTACATAGTAGATAGTTTAACGGATCCTTAAAGGATGGTTATTCCAAACATCCTTTGAGTTACTTGTATTTCAATTGCTATTTCACTTGAGTTGGATTTATTAATATAAGAATGTTAATCCTGACTCGAGTGTCCTGTGTTTTTGCTTTACGCTCGGGTCAGACTGAGTGTACCAGTATTCGGGACTCACCGTTGAAGTTGGAGCTTTGCTTGAAGATCCAGCCATTTATTCTGCTTTCAGTATTCGATGATTCTAGTGATGTATTCTGATTTGTATCTGATGTATCGTCAGTGTTTTAAATCTCGGATTTTGGCCAATATCTCGGGAAAATATCTCGGCTATCTCGGGCGATATTTAAAACACTTATAACTAAATAGGCTGCCAAATCTCGGATTTTGGCTGATATCTCGGATTTTTCATCTCGGCCATCTCGGGGAGATTTAAAAGCCTGTGTATCGTATTACTCTTCCGTTGTATCTGGTTTAACTCTGATGTAACTTATACATTTATATAGTAGCTTCATGAACTACTATCTCTTTTATTTCCGCTGCACTTATTACTCTGTGTCTGTGATCTGTGATTATTTATTTACCGTATATGTTCAGTTTTGCCAAATTTAAATTAACAACGCGGTATTTTGAGCAATTCAATTCCGGCATGAGTGTCTACCTATACACTTATAATGGATGCGAATGGTCCAAAATAGCGGGTCGTTACAATCAAAGACTTATTTCTCAAGGATATGGTCTAGTCTATGATTCAAAAGAATTGTTAAAAATTAGATACTTCTGTATTTTATATCGCTAATGCATCATTAATGTTATGAAAACAAGTACTATTATAAAATTATTTATAACGAATGAACATAGTATTCATAAAAAATAAAACAATATTTATTTTTAGTCAATATTGAAATATAATTATAATTTCATAAATCATATTTGGTGTGTATATATATATATATGAAAACAATCTTTTGTATTTAGATGCATCAATTACTAAGAGCATTCCCAACCATGGTCATGCTTGGAACATGATCCACCCGCAACGGGGGTAGGTTGCTCCAAATAGGGTTGCCTTGGCAACCTTGGAAGGCATTACTTTAGTCGGGTTTTATAAAGCCGATATACTTAACCTGCTCTATAAAAGTCGTATATCCCCTTGATACGGCAACGATCAAAAAAATGACCTTTGCCATATAACCGGGTATAATTAAACCGACTAAATGCAAACAGTCATTTTTTAACTATTTCATTCCTATCTCTTCCTCCTCTATATATTCACACAATTTACAATTTTAATTACACCAGTTTCTTCAAATTTTCTTGCTGTCTTCAAACAATTCTCTATATACAATTTCGGTTATGTCAAAAAATCAAAAAGGAAAATATCAAAAACTTCATATCCCAATTTTCTATCATAACATAGACCCGATAATCAAAATCACCCTCAATACAATCAGAATACTTTCAATTCTAAGCATAGTCAAACTCAATATCATTCTCAAAATTCTTAATAATAAAATCAAAATTCAAATTTTGGTTTTTCCCAAAAAATTCCAAATTCGTATCATTCTACTCAAAATCAAAATTCCTATCATTCCCAGCAAAATTCGAATTATTACCAAAATTCCCAAAAAGTCAAATTATTCACAAAATAGCTCATTACAACAAAATTATAACTATGATTCAAATTATGTGTCTCCCAATAGCCAGCAACTATCAATGGTGCCTTACCACTCGCAAAATGTAACAAGAAATCTAAATAATCAATTTAGGGATAATGGTTGGGGAAACCAAGAATCACAATTTGAGGGAGATGAAACCACCAAAGAAGATGTTTATAGGAATCCCAATTCATCTACCGCTCAAGCAAGGGGAAAGCAAACAACGTAAATCAATATTAATGAATCTCCTAATGCATAAAGTGTAAATCCGCTACCAAATGGCCCTAAACCACGGAAATGGTCGTCGGACGAGCAACCTAAGTTGGCATTCTGTTGGTTTGAATGTTCTAAGGATACTAAGAAAGGTGGGAGTTAATCTAAAAGTTCATTTTGGAATTTTGTCTGCAATTTGTTCAGCTTTCGATGTCCAAACAATATTCCAAGAACCGTTGATTCATTAAAAACTCAATGGAAAAGAATAAATTCCACTTGTCGACATTGGAAAGAAATAATGGTCGGGTTGCATACAAGAAAACAAAGTGGAGAAAACGACATGGATTTGGTGATGGTTTTAAATATGTAATTTGTGAATATTAAGCTCAAGTCCCTAACAAGTTTCAAAATACACAAAAACCCCAGTAAAAAAAAGTATGTAAATTAGGTCCCTAGAATTAAGTTACTAAGTAATTGCATATAGTTATGCAATTATTCACTGAATAATTGCATACATTTTTGCAATTATATCCAAAAATTGCATAAATTTATGCAATTTTTTTGGTGAATAATTGCAGAAATTTCCGCAATTTTTTTGGTGAATAATTGCGGAAATTTCCGCAATTTTTTTGAGAATAATTACGGAATTTTCCGTAGTTTTTCAGTGAATAATTATGGAAATGTCTGCAATTTTTTGATATAATTTCATAAATATCTACAATTATTCACTGAATAATTGCATAAGTGTATGCCATTATTCGATAACTTAATTCTAGGGACCTAATTTACAAACTTTTTTTTACTGGGGCTTTTGTGTATTTTGAAACTTATTAGGGACCTGTGCCAAACTGTCCCAATTCAAATTCTCATGTTTCATATTTTAATAGTATTTTATCATCTACAGCTTAATTAAGCCAATGCATTGTATATGGCTAAACATAATAATCAACCGTTCGACTTGCAACATTGCTACGACCTACTCTCAACTAAGGAAAAATGGAATCGAGTGTGAAAAAAACACTCGTTATTACGGTTTCTTCCTAGAAAGATGAGTGATGAATCCAGTCCTAGAAATTTTGATGCACATGAAGACACACCCTTCACCATTAGTGTGAGGGATAGGCCTCCGAGAAAGCACGAGAGGAATAAGAAAACCACCATCGATTACACCGCACATTATGAATCTATTACTAAGCGCCGCTGAAAATGCAAATCAAATGTATGTGGAAGCAAAAGAAAGAAAGAGGCTTTAGAGGGATATGGATAGAGAACGACGTCATGTTGAAATACAACTGTTAAGAATTGACGTGCTAAAGTTAAGAAAATAAGAATTTGCTTGACAACAAAGAGCTGATGATATGGCTCTTTTGAGTTCCAACCTAAATGAACTCAACCCAATGCAAAAGTTGTATATGGAGAAGAAAATTGAGGAGTGCCATAGACATTAAGGAGGCTTGTAGGAAAGTATGTTCTTACTTTGTATCTTGTTACTGTGTCTTGTATTTGTACTGTTACTATTAGTGTTTGTGTTGTAGTTATTGTTATTGTTATTGTTATATTGTTAGTGATATTATTATTGTTAATGTTAAAGTTATTGTTATTGTTTCTATTTTAGTTATATTTATAGTTACTATTAATGCTATTGTTTTTACTATTGTTATTGTTATTGTCATTCTCATTATTGTTCATATTGATGTAACTAATAGCATTGGATTAACAGTACAATATATATTAAAAATTCAAATACAAACACTATTATAATACGTTAATAACGAATAAAGATAGATAAAGTGAAACATATAACAAGAGAAGAAGATAGAATGGTTAATCCAAACATCACTTCAACTAATAGTTTCCTATATGTGATAAGTTTTTTGCCACTAGTTCTTCTCTTAAATCAAGATGAGCTTGTGGATCTTGAATGTCTTTGATTCTTTGTATATATTTGCAAAGGTATTTAGGTCTTTGTAATTTTTTTTTGAAATGCCATAGAAATGTTCGAATAGTATCTCAGTTGAAGCTCATATCCACCACGATCTTCTTCAACGATCATATTATGTAAAATAATACAACAGTGTATGATATCAGATAATACCGCGGGATCGTAGTAGTATACCTCTTTTCTTAAGATGTGAAATCTACCTTGAAGCACTTCAAATTCTCGTTCAACATCTTTTCTCAAACTCTCATGGTGTTTGGTGAATTTGGCTTCTTTGAGTTATTTGGTTTTCTATAGGCTTGTACGAGTGTTTTCCATTTTGGATAAATTCCATCTACTCGGTAATAAGCCATGCAATTATCTTTGCCTCGTATTTTGTAATTGCATGGAGGTGCTACATCATTGCATAGATCATTAAATAAATACGAACGTCGTGTTAATATCATTAAGTGAAACTGGTGCTCTAAAAAAAGCATGCCATATATATAAATCGAACGAAGCAACGGCTTTCAATATTAGAGTTGCCTTTTTGCATATGTATTGGCCTTGCAAAGCAAACGGACAGTTTTTCCACCTCCAACGCATACAATCTAAGTTACCTAACATACTTGAAAATGCGCGTTGAGCTCCCATCGCTAACAATCTAACAATATCATAAGGGGTTGGGGACTAAAGATATTATTCGCCAAATTGTAAAACAACGGTTTTGCAAAATTCTTTCATACATAAGATTGTCGTTAAGTCTCCAATCCTAACTTTGACATCCCATGAATCACCAAACTTCCATACAATATCATGCAAAGTGCAGCCGTAACCTTTTGTAGTGGGGAAACTCCTAGTTATTTGATTTCATTTCTTTTATGGGTGAAAAAGATGTTTGTTTTGCTTAAGTTGTCGAGAAGCCGATTAAAGAGTCTTTGATATAAGGAATCTTCGTTGGAAATCTACATCTATATACATGGGGTTTTCTGAAAAATAACCCATGATTAGTTGATTGTGTCCGGTAGCATAGTCTCTCCCTTATCATAAGTCCTTCCTTCCTAGAATACCATCCCCTTAGGTTGAAGCGGCGCTTTCAGCATTTTCAAGAGCCATTAAATCCATCGCTTCAAAACCAAACATGCTTTGTTGAATAGTACAATGTTCAATGAAATCGTCTAAAGATAAAGATGAGGATGAGAAGCACTACTGTGACGCCCCACCTCTATACTCACAATAACCAAGGACACTACTGAGTAATTCCGTCAATTAGTATGAAGAATAAGGCTGTTGAGGAGCGACCATCTGTGTAATTGCTTTGTGTGAGTACTGATATGTCAGATAATATGTCACGCATTACATTTCAAGAGGAAATCTGACATATCAAATACAAACTCAAAGCTACTACACAGTGGCTATGCGACCTTCGGAAACAAATATAAAATAAGCATAATATAAATCAGTCACAGATATTCATATCACTAAGGCAGAAACAGATATGAATATAATCACATAGAAGTGTACATCAAAGTAGTGGTCATACAAGATCCACTATATCACAAAAGAATAGGTACAAGTGCTAGACAAAAGAATATGTATACATCAAGGAGTCCCTATCTCGAATGTATAAAAAACAAAAACAAAAATTACTAAGCTAAAGTAGTTAGCCAAAAGTCAAAAGCTAGTCCCTGCTAAGAAGTCAAGTGGAAGCACCTGAAACACCTCAGTCTGACCCGAGTATTATTTAAGAAGAAAAATAATAAACGGATCAGTCTAGTTATAATTATCATGTAAGATGAGATAGGATAAGAGATATGACAAATATATATAATAACAACAAAAATCATACAATACCTCAAATTTTCTCAAACACCAAAAAGAATGTCATATTCTTTATTGATAAAGCTTATCTAAGCAAATCACAAATATTGGTGAAACACAAATTCCAGAAATCATAAATTAGAAATCCATAAATCACAAAAAAAGGGAGGCCTATCATAAACGGGAGCATGAAAACTCACCAACACGTGTATCACAAACGGGACACTGTCCCATGCGTCGCTAACCCATGAAGCCGGTGTAACGACGTAGTACAACAGTACGCCCGAGGAACCTGAAACTCAATTAAGCCGGAACAACTACGTAGTACAACGATACGCCCGATGAACCGAACTCTATAAAACCCGTAGGTCGCTAGCCTATGAAAAAATGAGACGAAGCTTAACAGAACGGGGTATAGTCCCCCATGCGGACAAAAAGACATCGCATATCGCTAGTCTAAACCATAAAATGATCGTCATAGATCAATAAGTGCAAATTACTAGTAAATAGATGAGTTTAGCTTTATTTCCCATAACCACTGGCTTAATTAAATATTAATGAACAAATTGTAGATTTCCACTCGAAAATTGTCACAACATTTCAATCGAACAAGTCTAAGAATTAACCTACGAAGTAAACGCAAGCGTTTCATACCACTTGTTTTGCTAAGTCGTTTAATTGGATTTCTCGTACGAATGAGGTAAAGGTTTGTATATATTAATAGATTGAAAAACGGTTTTAAAAATAAGCTTTGTATTAAAAGTAATGTTGAAATCATTTTTGTGAAAGAATTTGAGTATTTACTACTAGTATAGAAACCTTTGTATTTTAAAGTGAAAAATCATATAAACGATTGTAAAAACAATCTATCACCAAAAATTCACATTCGACGACGTGAATTAAAACCATGAAATTCGATATCAAATACATCAAATGGATATTCCAAAAAATCCAGAAAAAAAGTCATCAAAGTCGATAATAAATGACAACTAACAGGATCAACAAAAAACGATAAAATGGAAATCCACTCAAAAATAGGCAATTTGGCAGAATTTAACAGCGTCAGACGTCTGGTGGTTTTCCCAGACGTCTGAGCTGAAGGTCTGGAAATTTTCTTCCAGATCGCCCAGACGTCTGGGAATAACCTCAGACGTCTAAGCTGTAAGTCTGGAATTTTTATTCCTTCGCTTCAGGCGTCTGAGCATTTTACCAGACGTCTGAGCTGAAGCTCAGGAAAAAATTTGCCTAGGCCATTGATGGCCAAATCAACTCGCAAGCGATCGAATGAGTGACGGTGGCTAGGGATTTATGCCAAGCGACAACCCAGCCCTATAGGCTCTTCAATACACTCCAAACAACATGTCCAAACATCCATAGTAGGATTTTCATAGATTTTGACTTCAAAATACCAAAATTGGAAAATTCACCAAACCAATTCAATTCAAAAGCAATTGAACATGAAATAGATGTTAGGAATTCATACTTAACAACAATGAAAGCTATAGACATAGATGTGAGTTCAAGAACTCGCCTTTAAACCCAAAATAGAAAAGACAGGCTCTAAAACAAGCCAGGATTGATTTCTCTTCAACTACACCTCAAAGATCTTCAACCTATTACTACATGCAAAGATTTTCCTAAGTTAGGTTATAGGAAAAATCAAGAATTGTAGAGGAATTGAGATGGAGAAGATGAAGAGGATGCTTACATATGCTTCTCTTTGATTTTAGAACTTGAATTTGAATTTCCTAAGAATCTAAGGCTTAGGAATTTTGATTTCCCCTCTTTTCCCCCATTTTTCCTTTTGCTTGAGTGTTAGGAAATTATGAGAGGAATGAATGAAGAGGAGAGGAGTTAGGGTATTTGGTAGAGGGGTTTGAGTTATCTTGTAGGGTTAGTGGGCTAGAACACAACCCAAAGACCAAATAAAAATACCAAAATCCTAATCAACTCCAAACATATCGATGTTTATACTTAAAAAAGTTGTAAACATCGTTTTGAACTCAATGGAAGTGGTCTTGAGTCCGGATTCGACTGTTTACAAAAATTCACATTTCAGACTTTAAATTCAACAAACGATGTTATATTTAAATAAAACATTTAAATATATAATCGTAAAATATGCGGATTGTTACAGACTCCCCTCCTTAAAGAAATTGCGTCCTCGCAATACTTAAGAAGAAAATAAAGAGTAACATCCACTCTAAGGCATATAACACAAAAGAAAAATTGAAGTGAGAAGTTCACCTTAAGGAGCACGAGAGAGTAAGTCCGGATGTGTTCGCTCGATGAATTCTCTAGATTTCCAAGAACAATCCTTAGGATTTGCGGACCACTGAACTTTCACAATCGGAACATCTTTATTACGAAGGCATTTAGTCTCCGTAGCAATGATACGAATAGGATGTTGCTCATAAGTCAAATTAGGTGAAACTTCAATTTCTTCAATAACACCAGGCTTAATAATAGAATCGGAATCTCTAAGGCATTTCCGTAGCTGAGAAACGTGGAATACGTCATGAATAGCAGAAAATTGAGCCGGTAATAAAAGGCGATAAGCCACAGAACCAATGTGTTCGGTGATGCGAAATGGGCCAATATATTGAGGTGCTAACTTTCCCGATCGGCTGAAACGCACAACACCCTTCATAGGTTAAACATGAATGAATACCAAATCTCCCACAGAAAATTCCAAATTCCTTCTTTGGTTATCGGCATAGGATTTTTGTCTACTTAGAGCTTCTTTCATCCTATGACGAATAAGGTCAACCTTTTCTGTGGCATCACAAATAAAATCTAGACCTTAAACCAGCTTCTCACCGGCTTCAAGCCAACACGAAGGAGATCGGCATGGCCTTCCGTAGAGTGCCTCGAAAGGTGCAATACTAATACTAGATTGGAAGCTATTATTATAAGAAAACTCAACAAGAGAAATATGATCCTCCTAACTTCCACCAAAATCAAGAATACATGCACAAAGAAGATCTTCAAGAGTTTGATTCACACGCTCTGTTTGTCCATCGGACTGAGGATGATAAGCGGTGCTAAAATTAAGCTTCGTTCCCAAAGATTTTTGAAGACCTTTCTGGAATCCACTAGTAAACAATGGATCACGATCGCTAACAATAGAAGTAGGAACTCCATGCAATTTAATAATTTCTTTAACATAGAATTTGGCCAAAAGTAGTACGGTTCGATTGGACCGAACGGGAATAAAATGGGCGGATTTTGTAAGTCTATCTACAATCATCCATAGACTGTCATGACCCGAACGAGAACGGGGAAGACCGTAAATAAAGTCCATGGAGACTTGATCCCACTTCCAAACTGGAATGTCCAAAGGTTGCAATAACCCACTGGGCCATTGATGCTCGGCCTTTATGAGTTGGCAAGTCATGCAACGCTTAATAAAGTTAGCAATATTAGATTTCATTCCATCCCAATAATAAAGTCGCTTCATGTCCGTGTACATTTTACTACTACCGGGATGAATGGTAAATTTAGAACGATGAGAATCTTCTAAAATACCTTTACGAAGATCGCCAATATTTGGCACAATAAGTCTACCAAATTTTCGAATGCCTCCACGAGTATCAATATCAAAGTCTTTTAAACCATCAACCTTATTTTTATCCCTATAACTTTGGCTAAGAAGAGCCAATTCGGGATCTTGCTTTTGAGCTTCAAGGATGCGGTCTAAAAGAGATGGATGAGCCTCAAGGCTACACAAAACAAGAGATGAACACAAATCGGATTCTCGATCTTGAATCTCACAAGTAGACAGAGTCTTGAGATCATTCCATTCGGATATCATCATGGAAACAACCACTTGTTGCTTACGACTAAGGGCATCGGCAACACGATTTCCCTTTCTAGGAGTATAAAGAATATCAAGATCATAAGATGCAAGGAATTCGAGCCAACATTGTTGACGCAAATTAAGTTCCTTTTGAGAGAACAAATACTTCAAACATTTATGATCGGTGTAGAGAACAAATTTCTCTCCCAAAAGATAATGACGCCAAATTCTAAGGGCGAAAACAATGGCCACGAGATCTAAATCATGAGTGGCATATCTAGTCTCGACAGGATTTAATTGCCTAGAAGCATAAGCGATAACACGTTCCCTTTGCATGAGAACGGCTACCAAACCAACACGACTAGCATCGGTATAAACAATCAAGTCTTGGTTCCCTTCGGGAATCACAAGAATAAGAGCATCGGAAAGGAGTTCTTTTAATTTCTGAAAAGCAGCTTAACATTTGTCTGAAAAAATGTACTTAACTCCCTTCTTTTCCAAACTAGTAAGAGGCACGGAAATTTTAGAAAAGTCTTTTATGAAACGACGGTAATAGCCCGCCAATCCAAGAAAACTACGGATTTCCGTCACACTCTTCGGTCTCTTCCAATTTTGAATCGCTTCAATCTTTGAAGGATCTATGGAAATTCCGGATTCAGAAATAATATGTCATAAAAATTTCCACGAGATTGCCAAAAGTGGCACTTAGAAAATTTTGCTTTCAATTGATTGCTCCTAAAGGTTTCCAACACAATTCGAAGATGTTTTTCATGCTCTTCCTCGGTTTTCGAATAAACAAGAATATCATCTATAAAGATGAGAACAAATCAATCGAGGCAGTCTTTGAAAATTCGGTTCATAAGGTCAACGAAACAAGCTGGAGAATTCGTTAAACCAAATGGCATAACAAGCCATTTATAAGATCATAAGGAGTATGGAACGATGTCAAAGGAATGCTACCCTCTGCAATACGAAGCTGATGAAAACCGGTTGCTAAGTCTAACTGTGAAAAGACTCTAGCACCGCTAAGTTGATCGAATAGATCATCAATCCGAGGCAAGGGATATTTATTCTTGATGGTGAGATCATTAAGCTTGCGGTAGTCAACCCAAAGCCTAAGTGTACCATCGGATTTCTTCACAAATATAGCTGAAGCTCCCCATGGAGAAGAACTAGAACGAATAAACTGTTTTGCTTCCAATTCGGATAATTGTTTACGCATCTCCTCATTTTCCTTATTGGACATACAATAAGAAGGCCGAGTGATAGGTAGAGCTCCAGGGATTAGATTAATTCTGAACTCAATTGCTCGCTTAGGGGGTAATCCTAAAACGGGCTCAAAGATGTCGGGAAATTCACAAAATGACATCTTCCTCATCATCATTATCATCATCATGCGGATTTAGAGAATATAAGGATGATACCGAATTGGAATCTGAATCTTTAAGAACAATTGAAATATGCTTAACATATTGGGGATGTCGAAGATGGATAGTCCTCTCGGGACATAGGACGTGGGCATCATAACGATTAAGCCAATTCATTTCCAAAATTATTCTGAAACCTAAGTAGCGCATAACATGCAAATCGGCTCGAAAAGCATAATCACATAAAATAATCTCGACATCTTTACAAAGTAAACTGAGTGTTGCGGATCCACCAACCGGATTCGCAATTCTTAGTGAAGTCATCAAGCACATAACATTTAAAGTCAAAGTATCAACAATTTCTTCTGATATAAAAGAGTGAGATGCACCCGTATCAAAAAGAACTCGAATAGGATGATCATGAAACATAATAATGCCATCAAGGACAAAATGAGAAATACCTTGACCAAGAGAAGTGTTACTAGGGGCTTGCACAACATTCAGCTTTCCCTCTTCCCTACTTTGAATTTTGGGATAGGAAGATATAAGATGACCCGAACCTTTGCAATAGCGACAATAAAGGGGTTTCAGACACCTATTTGCATAATGGTCTCTAGAACCATAATTGTAGCATTGTCCACGACTAGAGATAGGAGTCTTTGCTATCGAAGTTGCTTGCTTCCCTTTCTTGTTAGGATTAGGGCTTTTGAACTTACTGTCGGGTTGCCTCTTCTTGTTGTTATTGAAGTTCTGTTTAGCACCCCCAACATCACCATCACTTTCTTTACCGGCCTCTTCAAGTCGAAGAGCGATATCTACAAGCTGATCAAAAGGCACTTCTAGTTTCAAAATTAAAGCCTTTTTGAGGTTCTTATTCAAACCATAGATAGACCTTTGATTCTTCTTCAATGGGGTATCAATATACTCGACCCCATATTTAGAGAGGGATTTAAATTATGCGACATAATCTGTCACAGAAGATTCACCTTGAATAAGGTCAATAAACCGTCGAGCTAAAGTTACTTTTTCAGCTTTCGGCACAAACTTTAACTAGAACTTTTCTCGGAATTGCTCTCAAGTAAGATACGCTTCAACAATTTCCGAAATTAAAAGCTCATACCAATCTAATGCTCTCTTCTGGAGCATGCTAGAAGCCACTTGGACTCGATATAGATCCACAAGGTTCATGCGAGAAAAGACGCGATCGCATGTTCTAAGCCAAGCTTGGACTTTTATAACGCTTTCGAAACCCTTGAATGGCCTTCCACCCAAATTGGTATAATCACCGCACAAGCGTGCAAACCCGGATTTAGGATGAGTAGGCTCAGGAATGGGTCCGACGGCTTGGGCATTCTTTACAAGATCCAAAATTTGTTGGGCAGACATGAATACACCATCCTGAGGAGTAGCACTGGATTGACCGGCGCTAGGACGGCAAGGTCTAACCATTTCTCTTCTTTAAGAAAGAAAGAAAGAAGAGGAAAAAGGTTATTCTTAGAATGAATTCAAATAAACTAGATTGATAAACAAGGCATCATAAAAGGAAATAAGATAGAACGGGTCCTAAGACTCGAATTAAATCCTAAGGCATGATTCCTAAGAGAGACATAGGACAATGATCCTTGTCATGGTATCCTATATTGTTCCGAAGTTTGGCTCTGATACCAAGCTGTGACGCCCCACCTCTATACTCGCACTAACCAAGGACACTACTGGGTAATGCCGTCAATTAGTACGAAGAATAAGGTTGTTGAGGAGCGACCATCTGTGTAATTGCTTTGTGCGAGTACTGATATGTCAGATAGTATGTCATGCATTTCATTTCAAGAGGAAATCTGACATATCAAATACAAACTCAAAGCTACTACACAGTGGCTATGCGGCCTTAGAAAACAAATAAAAAATAAGCATAACATAAATCAGTCATAGATATTCATATCACTAAGGCGGAAACAGATATGAATATAATCACATAGAAGCGTACATCAAAGTAGTGGTCATACAAGATCCACTACATCACAAAAGAATAGGTACAAGTGCTAGACAAAAGAATATGTATACATCAAGGAGTCTCTATCTCGAATGTATAAAAAACAAAAAAAACTACTAAGCTAAAGTAGTTAGCCAAAAGTCAAAAGCTAGTCCCTGATAAGAAGTCAAGTGGAAGCACCTGAAACACATCGGTCTGACCCGAGTATTATTTAAGAAGAAAAATAATAAACGGATCAGTCTAGCTATAATTATCATATAAGATGAGATAGGATAAGAGATGTTTGCACCAAAAATGGTCACAAACCCCAAGTGTAATGAAAGCACCAGCGTATGAATACGAATCAACAATATTCACACACAAATCACGGATCTTAAATAAGTAGCAAGCAACAATCAAGAAATAATGAACAGTGACACACAATTTATAGTGGTTCGGCTATCTCTGGCCTACGTCCACTTCAAGGTTTTTATGATTTTATTGCTCGATGCTTGAAGATTACAATTTCGTATGTTGTATTACAACTGATTTGCTGAACTAAGTCTGAATCTAAGGCAGCAATGGTGATCTGGAGCGAATCTGGCAGAATCTGGGCGCTCTTTAGCTCTAAGAATTGTCCGACCCCTTTTCTGAATGACCAGGGGCTCTATTTATAGGTGTAGGAGGCTGATACTTCGCCTAAAATGAGGGGAGACCAGTTCTGGCACGTGAGAAGGCCCACATGGCCGAAGTCTGGAGTCCCGGGCCCACTTTGGGATCGATTCGACCCTAGGTTCGAATCGATCAAGAAATTATCCAATCAAGTTGAAATTTGGTGTGGACATTCTCCAACATGTGCTCAAGCTTCTGTGAAAATTTCATAGCATTTGGACGTGTAGATCTCAAGTTATGATCGATTCAAGGTTGCATTTCTGGTTGCAGTGTTTGGTTCGAATCGATCACGTTCGAATCGATTGCCTCGAATCGATCATGGCACGCGCGCTCATGGTGATGTGGCGCGCAACCTTCGAGTCGATCCTCTTTTTTCTCCGAGTTGACCGGGTTGAATCCTTGGTTTTTGCCGTGCTGACCTGGTGGACTCGAGGCGTTGGATTCGAAGCTTCCTTCGAATCGATCGAATGAATGTTCCCTTCGAATCGATCACGGTAGGTTACAGTTGACCGATTCGAAAGTTTCTTGGCTGAATCGATTCGAAGGTAGTCGTGGGATGGAGTCGAAGCTCTTTCACCTTCATGGACCTGAAGTGGAGAATGATCTGGTCGATTCGAACCATGTTTTGCCTAATGGATTCGAAGTAGGGCTTATGCTTCGTGGATTCGAAGCACTTTCCCTCCATCGATTCGAAGGTCTTCTACTCCGTATGATTCGAAGTGAAGGCATGTTCGATGGAGTCGACCTTGATGGATACGAACCATGTAAAACTTGATGGATACGAAGATGATGGAGTCGACCTTGATGGATTCGACGCAATGATCTTCTGATCGATTCGAATCAACCTTTCCTCATGGATTCGGGCCTAGCCTATTTCATCCATTTCCTTTTGGCGATATCTCGAGCATACGAACTCGGATTGACTCGAAACTTGGAACGTTGCTTCATCTGACCTTGCTTGACATGTCTTACCAATTCCAGCCCGATCCGGACTCGGACAAAATTCATCGATATCCATGGTGAACCTACGATGCACAATCGATGTTCAGGACTAATAATCGTTTATTTTTAATTAATCTTTGGGTATCTCGACTTTGCCAAAAGTTGGGATAACAAGAGATATGACAAATATATATGATAACAACAAAAATCATACAATACCTCAAATTTTCTCAAACACCAAAAAGAATGTCATATTCTTTATTATATTCACCAAGTCACAAATATTGATAAAGCTTATCTAAGCAAATCACAAATATTGGTGAAACACAAATTCCAGAAATCATCAATTAGAAATTCAGAAATCACAAGAGGGGGGAGGCTTATCATAAATGGGAGCATGAAAACTCACCAACACGTGTATCACAAACGAGACGCTATTCCATGAGTCGCTAACCCATGAAGCTGGTGCAACGACGTAGTACAACAGTACGCCCGAGGAACCTGAAACTCAAATAAGCCGAAACAATGACGTAGTACAACGATACGCCCGATGAACCGAACTCCATAAAACCCATAGCTCAAAGGAACGGGGTACAGTCCCCCACGCGGACAAAGAGACATTGCATATCGCTAGTCTAAACCAAAAAATGATCACCAAAGATCAATAAGTATAAATTACATCAAGTTAGTAAATAGATGAGTTTAGCTTCATGCCCCATAACCACTAGCTTAACTTAAATATTTACGAACAAATTGTAGATTTCCACTCGAAAATTGTCACAAGATTTTAATCGAACAAGTCTAAGAATTAACCGACGAAGTAAATGCAAGCGTTTCATACCACTTGTTTTGCTAAGTCGTTTAATTGGATTTCTCGTACGAATGAGGTAAAGGTTTTTATATACTAATAGACTGAAAAGCGGTTTTAAAAATGAGCTTTGTATTAAAAGTAATGTTGAAATCATTTTTGTGAAAGAATTTGAGTATTTACTACTAGTATAGAAACCTTTTTATTTTGAAGTGACAAATCATAGAAACGATTGTAAAACAATCTATCACCAAAAATCCACATTCGACGACGTGAATTAAAACCATGAAATTCGATATCAAATCCATCAAATGGATATTCCCAAAAATCCAGAAAAAAAGTCATCAAAGTCGATAATAAATGACAACAACTAACCGGATCAACAAAAATCAATAAAAATGGAAATCCACTCAAAAATAGGCAATTTGGCAGAATTTAACAGCGTTAGACATCTGGTGGTTTTCCCAGACGTCTGAGCTGAAGGTCTGGAAATTTTCTTCCAGATCGCCCAGACGTCTGGGAATAACCTCAGACGTCTAAGCTGTAAGTCTGGAATTTTTATTCCTTCGCTTCAGGCGTCTGAGCATTTTACCAGACGTCTGAGCTGAAGCTCAGGGCAAAATTTGCCTAGGCCATTGATGGCCAAATCAACTCGCAAGCGATCGAATGAGTGACGGTGGCTAAGGATTAATGCCAAGCGACAACCCAGCCCTATAGACTCTTCAATACACTCCAAACAACATGTCCAAACATCCATAGTAGGATTTTCATAGATTTTGACTTCAAAATACCAAAATTGGAAAATTCACCAAACCAATTCAATTCAAAAGCAATTGAACATGAAATAGATGTTAGGAATTCATACTTAACAATAATGAAAGCTATAGACATAGATGTGAGTTCAAGAACTCACCTTTAAACCCAAAATAGAAAAGACAGGCTCTAAAACAAGCCAAGATTGATTTCTCTTCAACTACACCTCAAAGATCTTCAACCTATTACTACATGCAAAGATTTTCCTAAGTTAGGTTATAGGAAAAATCAAGAATTGTAGAGGAATTAAGATGGAGAAGATGAAGAGGATGCTTACCTAAGCTTCTCTTTGATTTTAGAACTTGAATTTGAATTTCCTAAGAATCTAAGGCTTAGGAATTTTGATTTCCCCTCTTTTCCCCCATTTTTCCTTTTACTTGAGTGTTAGGAAATTATGAGAGGAATGAATGAAGAGAAGAGGAGTTAGGGTATTTGGTAGAGGGGTTTGAGTTATCTTGTTGGGTTAGTGGGCTAGAACACAACCCAAAGACCAAATAAAAATACAAAAATCCTAATCAACTCCAAACATATTGATGTTTATACTTAAAAAAGTTCTAAACATTGTGTTGAACTCAATGGAAGTGATCTCGAGTCCGGATTCGACTGTTTACAAAAAGTCACATTTCGGACTTTAAATTCAACAAACGATGCTATATTTGAATAAAACATTTAAATATATAATCGTAAAATATGCGGGTTGTTACAACTTCAAACCTTTTAGGTTACTCATTTGAATAGATAGAAGAGTAATGGTGATGAATTTAGAAGATTGAATGAGTAAGCTATTGTTACCCCTTGGCTCTATATATAAGGTCAGTTTGTTCAGGACGATAGGATTGTTGCCATATGTCACGAATCGGTGATACGTGTAGCTTTGACGCGGATTGGGGTTTGTTGAGGAGATGGTATATTTGTTCAGTATGATCGGATTGTGCAATGTGTCACAAAGCAGTAGTTCATGTAACTTTGACACAGAATGTGGTTCTGGTGAGGAGATGGTGTGTTTGTTCAGGATGATCGGATTGCTGCCACGTGTCACTAACCGGTGGTGTGTGTAGTTTTGACGCGGATTGTAGTTTTGTTGTGAAGATGGTGTGTTTGTTTAGGACGATCAGATTGTTGCCACTTGTCACTAATCGGTGGTGCATGTAGCTTTGACGCTTGCCAACTTGACTAATGGAGACAGAATGCCTCAGTGTCCAGTCATATCAAACACTGTAGCCACATTACACTTCTTTCAACGCTTGCCGGCTTGACTAATGGAGACAGAATGCCTCAGTGTCTAGTCATATCAAACACTGTAGCCACGTTGCACTTCTTTCAATGCTTGTCAGGTTGACTAATGGAGACAGAACGCCTCAGTGTCCCGTCATATCAAATACTGTAGCAACGTTGCACATCTTTCAACGCTTGCCAGCTTGACTAACGTATTGTACAATATATATCGTATTGCTTTCCATATCGCTCTTCACTCATGTCATACTAATAGTATATTCAAATGGTGGATTGCAACCATATTTCCTTGACATCGTCACACTCGTATGAAGGTCCTTTAAGGCATGATGCCTTGCCGAATAACAGGCAACCGCATCCCCATATTTGAATTCCACATAGTGCAGAAACCGCTATTTTTTTTGTTCAGACTGCAATAACTCCTTCATTCTAACTCGGAATCAAGCGAGACCTCGACCGATGAACTCCCACCTAAATTACGGACAGTATGGAACACTCGGATATTTCATCGTGTGAACGCACACTGTAGTTCTCCAAGGGGACTGACAATTGTACTTAGAAAATAATAGGCTACCACATCCCCATATTTGAACTCCGCCTAGTGCAGAAGCCGCTATTTTTTTGTTCCGATTGCAATAACTCCTTCGTTCTAACTCGGAATCATGCGGGATTTCGACCGATTAACTCCCACATAAATTACGGACAGTATGGAACACTCGGATACTTCACCGTGCGAACGCACATTGTAGTTCTACAATGGGACTGACAGTTGTACTTAGAAAATAATAGGCTACCACATCCCCATATTTGAACTCCGCCTAGTGAAGAAGCCGCTATTTTTTTGTTCAGACTGCAATAACCCCTTCGTTCTAACTCAGAATCAGGCGAGACTTTGACCGATTAACTCCCACCTAAATTACGGATAGTATGGAACACTCGAATACTTCATCGTGTGAACGCACACTGTAGTTCTCCAAGGGGACTGACAGTTGTACTTAGAAAATAACAAGCTACCACATCCACATATTTGAACTCCGCCTAGTGCAGAAGCCGCTATTTTTTTGTTCTGATTGCAATAACTCCTTCGTTCTAACTCAGAATCAGGCGGGATTTCGACCGATTAACTCCCATCTAAATTACGGACAGTATGGAACACTCGGATATTTTATCGTGTGAACGCACAATGTAGTTCTCCAAGGGGACTGACAGTTGTACTTAGAAAATAATAAGCTATCGCATCCCTATATTTGAATTTTGATGAAAATTAGATGAAAATTGGAATTTTAAATTTTTATCGAAACTCAAAACATAAAAATTAGAATTAGAATTATTTTATATTTATTTGTTTCTTATTAGTCAAATTAAATTTAAATCTTTAAATGGGTTAAATGGGTAACCCGCTTATTATGTGGGTTGGGTCATAAATGGGTTGGGTCAAACTCGACCCAACTCATTTTGACCCAACCCAACCCGTTTGACAGGCCTACTGATGTAAGGGAGCATGAGAGAGATTTGCAAAAGTGCAGGAAGCTGGAGGATGGAAGAAGAAAAGGAGTAGTGCAGCGTAGCCACAATGGGAGAAGATAAAGAAGGCATGAAACACGCCACCAAGTACCCCAAGCAGATCAGGAGGCTAACTCTGTACCCATATACTGTAACTGTGAAGTTTTTGTTTCGTATTTTGTTATAAGAAACAAAACTGACATCAGTCGACGTCACTTTCGATGTTGCAATTTTTCGGATGGTTATGAACTTTGGCAACGGTTAATGATCATTTACCTCATCGAAGAGTTGTGTATGCCATTGAACTTGAAGAACAAATTGAAATGTTCCAGAGGACATTGGTTTTAATTCACTTATCAGGTAGTTGAAGATGGTTTTTTAATAAAGCAGTATGTTTATTTTCAATCTATGTTATTGTCTTGTTTCAATGTTTTTTGTCTTGTTTATAATGGTTTAATTAAGTATTTTTCAATTTCTTATCTTAAGTACGTACTTGAATTTGAAAACATAGACTTAACTTACTTAATTTGAATTCGAAAGCACATAGAACTTACTGAAGGTAATTAACTTAACTAATCCAAACATCATTCAAATTGTCTAGCACAGCTAACCCAAAGATCATATGTAGCATGTCCAACAAAATCAGTATGATACTCCAACAAATATTGCGAATCAAACGTAGATCGTGTTAACTGAAATAGGTGTTCTTCCTCCACCGTATTTATAATGCTTTTGTATCTTCGACAAACTCTAGTAAATGTGACATAAGTACTCCGAGTTTCCAAAATCCTTCGAATTAATCTATAATCAGGATGATTATTAGATGCTCCGTTTAGAGTAACCCAGAAATCTTGGTTCAACTCCTCTTCCATATGTCTACGGTCGGCTTCTATGTAAGCTTTAATTAGTACCAAATAATCTTGTGGAATCCAACTTTCATTTGCCATTGAAGATGTTGTGAGCTTTCAATATAAAATTTTCATTTAAATAGAAAGTTCATGGTCTGCGTCATACGAATTTAGTGCCATCTGAACGACCATGTGGCAGACATTCACGAACTTGTGTAGAAATTTCTTCACAAAATGAAATACAACACCGATATGAGATATGAAATACAAACGCTTAACAACTATCAAATGAGATCCAAATACAAACACCGATATGAGATCCAAACACAAACACTAATATGACTAATGAAATACAAACACTTAAACAACTAGTAAATGAGATCCTAATACAAAAACTGATACGAGATATGAAATACAAACACTGATATGAGATATGAAATTCAAACACTTAAACAACTATCAAACGTGATCCAATACCAAAACTAATATGAGATATGAAATACAAATACTTAAGCAACTATCAAATAAGATCTAAATGCAAACTGTGATATAAGATCAAAATAAAAAATTTAACATCACAAATGAAATACAAACACTTAAAAAACTACCAAATGAGATCCAAATATGTAAGAGATACAGAAAACTACACATGCATACATGAAATGGTAAATGAGCAGATACAGAAATGTATACGTACATGAAACGGAAAATCAATCATATGGGATCCAAATACACACTGATATGTAAAGAAGGCATTATCTAAAACTCATCAAAGTCATCATCATCATCACCAAAACCATATACATCATCATCAACAACTCTAGGTCTAGGATGATATCTTTGCTCATCAGCAACAATAAGCTCATTAATACGAGCAATCATCTCGTCTTCATCAATCTCGATCTACATGATCTCACGTAGTCCGATTTGCATTTAATATAAATCATTATATGAAAACGTAGGCGGATCTGGGTACTATGAAATCGCATACCAAGAAATATCAACATATCTATAACCTCCCAATGATGTGGGTATAGCGACTGTCCAACCATAATCTCCTGTCTAGGGTAGTTGTGGAGCAGGATATACCTGGGTGCTCTGTGTAAGGTCCTATAAAATGGGGGAGGGGGGACAACACCACTTCATATGCTTGAAGGTCCAACCAAATCAATAGCTCCAGCATTAACAAATCTGGCTGTGTACGGTGGAGTGTAAAACCGATGTCAAAACGATGTATAATCTAAACTGGTAATGATGAAGTAATTGGTCAGCCACCACTCGCTTGCATGCTTCTATAAAGCAGCACTGGGATACACCTTCAAAAAGGGTGTATCTAGGTATGGATCGTTAGGAACAAAATCATCATCCAAAGTCTGTCTTTAACTATGCTCGCCAAGGAACTAATAACAGCCGCCCGTAGGGGGTATGATACTAATGGAAAATGTTTAACAGATAGGTAGCCAACGTGTTCTACATTCTCGTCGATCATAAAGGGAGAATCTTCATGCAGATGCCATATAATAATGCTCTCTCGTGCAGTCCGTAACTCAATCTAATTTCTGGCCATAGCAAATATATGACGTGCATCACCTCCTTACACCATTCTACGGTTCTTGCGAGCCTAAGCTCTAACTCGAGGGAAGAATAGAGGTAGTATGGAGTTCAACGTTGAGCAAGTCAAATTGCGAAAGTACTCATAGTACCAATACTGCAAAATCTCCCAAAAACTTGTAATCGACCTGAATCTGGACCTAAAAACGCACTGATGATCTAAAGACCGATATAAATACGCTAATATCAGAATCCCCCAATCATATCTAGTTGGAGTATCAAATGAAAACTCTGCAACATCTGCAACATGTCCAGTCGGCAACGTGTTCGATGGATTTGAAAAGGAAATATTTGCCATCATGAAAAGAATAAACAGTCGAGCAATCTCCAAAAAAAATTATTCACTATAATCATCTATCAATTCAATGATTGCTCGTCTAATGTAACTGGTTCTAATCTGGAGTCTGGACGATAGTCCATCTTGTAGGTCAAGATGCGCTAGTATACTAACTAAACTGTCAAAGTGTTGGTAGTGCTCATCATAAGGTAAGGTCTCCCCCTATCAAAGTGTTGGTAGTGCTCATCATAAGGTAAGGTCTCCCCTTGCTCGATGTCTATACCGGTAAGCGTCGAAAAGTCTAAGGGATCAAACCTAACTATCCAAAACTAAAGTGAAATGTATGAGTGGTCTTCCACCAACATGCAGCTAAAGCACCACACAACTGAACATCCGAATTTAAAAGATTTTTAATACCTATTAAAGTTATTTACCGTTATTGGACATATTAAAAAGATTTAAATAAATGCGGAGTAATTAAGTAAATACGTACTCAAGAACTCTCTGAATCCTATATCCCAAAGAAAAGTGTCAATAATGTCGCTGGCGTCAATTGTCGAATTGATCTATAAAGGCATATTACACTAGGCCAAAAGCCCCAGGTTCGATCACGACTAGCCTAATTTTAAATAGGTCGCGTATTCAATTTATATTCTAAAAATTTATGCAACTAAGTAAAATTTTAAGGTAGATATCTTGCAAAATCTTGGACGCGCTTGCTGATATGTACTTTGTTGTTATGAAGTACACAAAAATTCATCAAATCCTTATCGGCTCCCTAATTTTGATCGATATAGGGATTTAAAACCGCATCTCATGTATATCTCGCTAAGGGTCTTCGTCTAGCTACGGTGCTTCCATCTGATTGGTGAGATCATCGACCTCCTGTACCGATAACTGGGACGTCGATCTCTTCTTTGACATGGATGTTTTCATCGTTGCTCAGAACAAGTCTACCACTACCGCTGCCTCGGAGACGATTCCACGCTCTTCTCATATTTATTTGTTTTTCAAATTTCTCGATTTTTTTCCTTTTTTCCTTTTTTTGGCTCGAATGGAGGTAGAAATAGGGAGAAGGAAGAAGAAGGAAGGGGTAAGTTCTGAAATGACAATAGCCGGCCTATATATAGCCGGCTATTGTACGTTAACATAGCCGGCTTTTATAAAGTCATAAGTTAACGTCCCGGATCCTCCCATGCCAGCATGCGGATTCAATCCAACGGTTGGGAATTGCAATCCATGTGCATGGCCTTGGCCGGCTTTATAAAAGCCAACTGAGCATTTTTTTTATTCTGGTTGGGGCTTTGTTCTTTTTGCGTTGAGGTGTGAGGGGGTGGGTTAGGGGTGAATTGATGTTTGAAGACTCTAACGGTTGGGAATGCTCTAAGTATTATATGGTCAGCTTCCACTATTTCCACCATTACTATAACCGCACATGGAATAATAAGCTCCATCAGCCACTTATTATGGGATATTTATTTCATCCATTGTAACTAGTTTACAGTCAGTTACAGTCGAGAGTTTTAGATCAGATATCTTAAACTCGTGGAAATACTTTTATAGAAAACAATTTTCTATAGTGAAGTACATTTGGAATGAAAACCACATTTCACATTTCATATTATGTATCTTACTAAATTTTATACAATTCTTGCATCTGATGTCTCTTCATAAAGTAGAGGTGATGATTCACTCTCTTTATCCCAATTGTGCCTATTTTACATCTACTCTCGAACATTCACTTTCATTTCAAACGGTCAAACCATCCAAATAAAATGAGACTGCACCTAATTATTAAGGAAAGTGTCTTCGAACATCTTTAACATTCATGGACATCAAATAGGTTAAGTAAACTGATCGAAATTGACATTTCAGTGATCAAATTCCTACGTTTTTCTTTAGTCCTTGGTCTTTCGTTGTTTTCAACAACAAGACTCTCATTGTATTTAATCACATCGAACAAATGATCTTGCACTATGGTTTATTTGTTCATTTTGAATGAAACGATTTCATCGAGATTTCATATATTACAAACATGGCTGATCACAATCCAACTTTTGTTTGTGATCTGATATGGATCAAAAATCCATAATCATGTATTGCTTTGGAATTCAAAACTCATATAAGTCAATACATGGTTTTAGGTAAATAAATAGTTAAATGACCAAGTTACTAAGGTTGTAAATTTTGTATGATTCTCCGACGTCTGGCTCGGTCTGAGGCTGTAAGTCATCTGGTCCATGTCCGTATGATTCCCATTTAGGACACGAACTAGGACAAGAAAAAATATATGAAAAAATGTTCATCCGAAAATATCTTATAGGACAATGTCCGAGTTTAATGCTTGTTTGGTTCGTGTCCGTCCGAATTCTTATAGGACAGGACTAGGACACACCTTCATTCGTCCGGTCCGACCGGTTTACACCCCTACAAGTTACGAATGCATTAAGTAGTTGTATAATCTTTGGCACTTGTATGGGTCTTAAAATGACAATATGCTAAAAATTATGTGTAGGTATATTTCTATATTTTTTTATCAATCTTAATTGAGTTCATTAGTATATTCTTATTGATAAAAAAAATTATCAATTTAGTTGCACAAATTTATTAATGTAAATAATTTTAATTTGTATAGCATGCTTTTTAACAATATTTGAAAGGTTAAATTTTGATATTTCTTTTATCTGATAAGGCTTCCACTAGATTTTTATATGTGAATATTAGGCTCAGGTCCCTAATAAGTTTCAAAATACACAAAAACCCCAGTAAAAAAAAGTATGTAAATTAGGTCCATAGAATTAAGTTACTAAGTAATTGCATATAGTTATGCAATTATTCACTGAATAATTGCAGACATTTATGCAATTATATCCAAAAGTTGCATAAATTTATGCAATTTTTTCGGTGAATAAATGCGGAAATTTCCGCAATTTTTTTGGTGAATAATTGCGGAATTTTCCGCAAATTTTTGGAAAAATTGCGGAATTTTCCGCAATTTTTTGGTGAATAGTTGCGGAATTTTCCGCAATTTTTCAGTGAATAATTGTGGAAATGTCCGCAATTTTTTGATATAATTGCATAAATATCTGCAATTATTCACTGAATAATTGCATAAGTGTGTGTCATTATTAGGTAACTTAATTCTAGGGACCTAATTTACAAACTTTTATTTACTGGGGTTTTTGTGTATTTTGAAACTTATTAGGGACCTGTGCCAAACTGTCCCTTTTTATATTCCTCATAGCCCCAAGAGAAACATAGAAATTTATTGATTCCTCTAGTGGGTATTAGCAGTTTAGGAGTCTCTTGCTTGTGATTTTGACCTTGAGTTTTCTCATAAATCATAGGTCCATAAATGATGGATAACCCTTTATCGATTGTATCATATACAACTCCTAATCATGGTCTTTGTCATAATCTCAATCTCGACCTTGAGTTTGTTGAGCAAATTGAAAGAGATTACTCACTCGCACCAACCATTTCAAGATGGCCTAAGTATAATGCACATATCTTGAGTTTACTCAACAAATACATGCATGTATCTTACTTTGTCTAGCAATATATTGATAGTACAACACGTCACATCCCTAGCTTGACTTTGCTAAACAGTTAAAGAGTATGCAAATAATCTATTAATATATAAATGGTAGAGGGGTAGAGGACCACTATATATTAGACATTCATAATCTTTAATATATTTTGAATGATATCGACTTGTGAAATAATATATTTCTTACGAAATACCCTCGTGGTTCCAGTGCGAATACCTCTGAAATTACGCCATACGTACCATACGTACCATACGTATGTATCTACTCCAAAAATCTATTTTGGGCTTATTTCAGTTCCACTTTCATTATATTTATACATATATAGTTATACAAGTTTAATTTAGAGGGAATTAGGGAAAATGACAAACTTTGAAAAAAAATTAGGCTAAAGGACATGATGTTTTATTTTTAGGCTGAAGGACAAATGCTAGTTATAATCAGCATTATATTCAACTTTTACACTATACAAAATGCTAGTTATATCTAGCATTATATTCAGCTTTACACTATAAAAAATTCTAGTTATAACTAGCATTGTCCTTCAGCCTAAAAAACAAACTTGTCCTTCAGCCTAAATTTTTTCTAAGTTTGTCCTTGTGCCTATTTTCCTGTTTAATTTATTTATAACTATTATAATTTAATTATACATGTATCTTTATTACGTAAATCCTATTTAATTAATTCTATTTCTTATTAATTAAATCAAATTTAATTAATTTTTAATTTTATATAATTAACCAATTGGATTAAGTTTTATTAAAATTTCGGAAATTTTATATTATTCATCTTACATCTTAAACTATTTAAGATAAATAACCTACTTTAACAGTTATATTTTGTTTATATATACATATCAATATATGCATGTATATAAATTAGTTAACTAAATTTATTTGATGGATTCTTTTATTTAAATAAAAAAATATAATAATTTTTTTAAATTAAATCGAAAATTTGATGCTATTCATCTTAAACAAATTTAAGATAAATATATGGCTATAACAATTATGGTTACATACATATACCACTATATGTATATGTCCATGTTAACTAACATTTTACTAATTTATTTATAAAACAAATTATTTACTTAATTATAACATTTTAAATTAAATATTTTTAATAAATTTGAACTTTTTTTTATAATTTACCTTAAGCAATTTTAGATAAATATATATACATTTATCATTATATATGTTTATTTTAATTAATTATCATTTAATTATTTATTTATTTATTTAATCTAATTAATTAAATATTGAATAATTTTCAAAAATATTAAATTTATTTTCAAAACCAGTTAGAAAAATATTTTATAACTTTTATAAAATTTCATTTTTATATTTTAAATATAGCTTATAAATTTACAATACTTAAAATTTTCAAATTACAATTTGAAAACTAGTCCAAGATCCAAATAGCTTTGGGCTTAACATTTGGCCAACCTTTTGGACTTAAATCAATCATTGGTCAGATCAGTAGTCAAGAAGAAGAGAATACTTGATTATTCAACACCAAACGTGAACATTACTTTTCTAGACACTCATTGGATATGTTAGTTTAGTTAATTTGCCCTAAATGTTGATTAATTAGACTACATAAACTATTTGGGCTCTAATATCATTATTGGAACCTCATCCGCTTCGTAGTGCGTGAATTGGGTAGATTTTAAAAAAAATCCATATTTGGATCATATAGGGCCTAAAGTCTAATGGGTTTCAAAAGATCCAATCTAATTGTTATTAATAAAATCATATTTTATTGATATCGCCTAGTTCTTAATTAATTAAATCTATGTTAATTAAGTGTGAAATTTGAAAAGGTATGAATACATCAAATACATTCACATTTTACATTATGACAAACATGTGTGATATACAGTGACGGTAATTGTTTGGTTTTTAAAGATGAGAACAAACATGAAATTAGATCTCGTTATAATCACATTAAGATCTAAAAGGAAAAAAAACAAAGAGGGCATCATTGATTGTTCACCTTTCTTCTTTTGCAAACATTTAATTGATATTACACCTAATCAATATACAAAGAATGATATGTTACAATAGTATGTCTAAAATGACAAGAGCAATAAATAATAACATGGTCATAGATATTGTAATTAAGATATATCATACACACACACTCACTATTTATATATAACTATATTATTGTCTCAATTTTAAGTTGTTCAATGGGAAATAAATATGTGAATTTTTTTTTCTAATATGCATTCCTTAACAATATAAAATATAAATATAAACGTTTTAATATATTTACACATATATAAAGATTAAACCAAAATAATTTCCAATTGATTCAAAAATAAACATCCATATTTCATTAAATGCGTATGTGTGGTTGTCTGTATGTGTGTGTCTGTGTGTGTATATAAAGTTCCAGACCCAAAATAAATAAAAATTGTTTTTTAAACAACCAAAATATTATAAAACCAAAATTGCATGTAGTCCAATTAGTTTCTAGGACATACATCCACTGAAATTAGAAATTAATTTCAGTGCCAAAGTCAACAGAATAATTACTTTTAAAGACACAGTCAGCAGTCCAATTACTTTCAAGGACATAATTTCATAGGTTTTTAGGCCTTAGAAACTAATTATTTTGCATTTTGTCCTTAAAAGTAATTATTTCAGTTGTGTCCTAGAAACTAATTGCACATGCTAAAGAGGCCTTTGTGGCTAATTTCCACATTTAAATCGTTAAATTGTATGATATGTTTAGAATATGATTATAAGTAATTTTAAAACATAGATTCATAACCTAAAATATAGTTTTACGCATGCATAAATTTTGGTTTTAATTTATCAAGTTAAAATAGATCAAATCATTCAACAAGTTGTTTAAATTGTATTACTAATTTTAAATCAAGGTGGGGCGATAATATGTACATATAAAATTATGATACGTATATTACATCTAAGCAAACAAATAAAATATAGAATACACCATTCAGTTCTAGCCCATTAGTGACTTTGATTTGAAAATCTCTCTTAAATTCTTGACCTAACACCCACTCTTTTCAAGAGATTGATGAACTGTGTAGCTTTTAAGTTCATGTTTTGATCTGCTTTGAAGTTGATATTTTTCAAAAAATAGAGAATGAATTTTTGGTCACGATAGAGATGGAGGAGGTAGCCATGGATAATAGGAGAATGAGGAAAAAACGAACAAGAAAAACAAACGAGGGGAACTTGTTTTAAGGAAAGAATGAAAACATTTTCTATTCTTTCTTTAAAACTTCCCATTATAATTCCTAATTGACTTTCAGTCAATCCAATCCTTCCCCTTCCCCTTTCCATTTCCCCTTTTCGTTGCATGGTTGACCAAGCATTTCTCCTTACATGGACAAATTTTGTAAAAGCGTGTTAAGTAATTAACTGCATTTAAAGCCAGTTAAAACACATACAAATATCGTATATCAATATGTGCACATATAACTTTTATATATACTTCCAAATAATTACTAACTTCAAAACACCATGTAAATTAATATTTTTTATTTTTTAGATATTAATTAATTTATAACATTTTATAAACAAATCAAATGGCGTGGTATTTCGAAGAATTCACAAATGTAGTTGTGAGACTTGGTGGTGTGAATTTAATTAGCGATTAATATTGAACAATTCAAATATTAACATTCATACGTCACCTTAGCTAGTTGTGTGGCAATTTGGCCGAAATTATCACTTACAGATCTTTTCGATAAAATCTAATTTCACATTTTTTTAAGCGGACTTTTAGTAACAATAATATACACACGTTCTCTTAGTCAAAACTATATCACTTTAAAATATATGGAATTTGATATAGGTCAGAATTCCAGTATTATCCACATTCAACTTGGTTAGTCCAAAAACAAAGTCTTTGGTTCAATAATAACATTTATTATTAACTGTACTACTCTGGTCAGAGATTTGACATTGAGTTGACTACAGTTGACCATGACATTAACCCTATACAACCGAGGATACATTCTTTATTGAGTATTGTTTCGCTTCTAATGCTTCAACTCAGACTTAACTATAGTCGCTCGAGGGGTCATCATGTCATGATTTATAATTAAAGTGGAGTTTTCACACTGAAGTTCCACGATATTCTCAAGTTAAGAAAAACCATGTAACATCATCGCACTGAAATTTCTTATTAGACATAGTTATTATCAACCAACGAGAAACTCTCGAATGAGTCATTTCATGGTTATCCAATAACTACAACTACGTAACCCTTGATGCCCTCATCCGTCTTGAGTAATACATTGTCCAACATTTGAAGAGCGTTACGCACTCTGATCTCAACGGATGAATCGATATCATTTTCTCAAACGTCTCGACTAAGAATATTTAAAACAAAATGTCATTTTATTTTATGACTAATTACTCATGATTGCAACTATTTGCAACTACAATCACATAACATTTTATTTAAGGATTTTGTTATTATATATTTTAAATTAACTACTTAATTAATTATATCACAATATAACAAGGTATATAAAGGAAAACAAACGTCGTTACTGCGAACAAGATTGATTACAAAGTTAGATATATGTAACAAATTACACAATCGTCCTTAGGACTAGGCCTGTCAATGGTACGGGTTTCGGCTCGAGCTGGCCCGAACTGCCCTAATAATGTGGAAACAGGTTTTGTCTTTTACTACCCAAACCCAAGATAGGACCGACCTGGTAATTATTAGGATCGGGCACGGTTTTATCAAAATCCGACTCGGTTAGAGCCCGATCCAACTATTAGTTTTCCGTCGTAACAAAACACGAATCTGTATGTTATTTGTTTATCAATTTGTTTATTTATATGTAGATGTTTTTGCATACTTCTTTTTGTGCACTTGACTACATCACCGTCCAATTTATATGCTAACATTGTTTGTATACAAATTTTATCAATGTTGCATTTTTAAATATGGTTTTAATATAAACATTCTGAGTTAGGTATACGGGTGTTATCCAGCGGGCCTAAAAAGCCCGACGGGCTGGGCTCGGGTGTTGGTTTGAAATACTCTACAAATTCGGACCGAACTCGAATTTTAATTATTGTAATCAGACTCGGGTCCAATTTTTATGATACCTGAACCGAACCCGGCCCATTGACAGCCCTACCTAGAGCTAAGAGATGTAAAATGAGGAATTGTCGAATAAACCTAATGCTAAAAATGTAAATAACACAATGTAGAATGATTCGGACTTGGCAGAGATCTACATCCGCTATAGTTGCTAGTTTTATTGCTCGACACTTACCATTACAAGAGAGTGATTACAAGAGCTTTGAGCTATGTTATATTACATGTAAGATTGAAAAAATCGATTCTTGTACAAGTGCATGTGACTATTTATAGTTGTTGAGCATGCTTTGGAGGGATCGGATTGAAGCTCTAGATTCTAGGTTTCCTCATGACCATTAATGATGTATAAGATTCAGATGCCAACTAGCTAGATAGTCGGGTTGAGAGATCAATTCAGATGAAGACAAACTGACGAGTCATACCATGACATGCTTGTATCAAATAGGTGGCATGGGACAAAGAATTGTTGAGAACACTGGCATCGTTGCCATATGACTATGAAGTACATAGAGTTGCTGCTGCATGATGATGCCTTTGTCAGATGTACAATATCATTTCATGTCGATCTTGTCAAAGGAACAGTACAAGGTTGTCATTCCTTTATACAAACCAAACACTTATGTCAAACGCCTATCGAGTCACGACAAAGTAAGACGAGAAATGATGTTGGAGGACTAGGGAAGTGACGAACAATGAAAGATGAGGGGAACAGATGGGGACACAACAAACGAAGCTCTCATGTTGTGGTATGATCGTCTAATGACGGGACGAAGCAGAGTTGTCCGGATGGCCCTGGATTTTCTGCTGATACCAAGGATTTGGCAGATCGATGCCCAGATCCAAAAGATTGCGGAACAGCCATATCTTTAAGGTTCGAGCCCTCGAAGTACGCAGGCAACATTGGACCTTATCGATCGTTGATCGGGCCACATGGCACGCACGCATGCTTGTATTGCCGAGTTCTTAATTAACATGTATTTTACCAGAAATACGAGTAACAGATGCAACCTGTTTTAGGATTTTTTTTCGTAAACTTAACCGCCCTAGTAATCCATGGAACCAACTAAACACTCAACCTCCTACATATGCTTTGCTCTAATGGTTTCACTTTGTTTGCATGCACTCGTCTAAAAAACAGAGTATTTCATCCTAAAAGTTATACTAAGATTTCAATTCATAAATTTAAAATTCAGAACCATCCACAATATGATATAGCCATAAAAAGGGTTAGGATATCTTGAACAGAAGATTCAAAAAGTGGACTGGATCTGAATTTAAACGATGTTCCAACTCATGGGGCACTCACAACTAATTTACCCACATTTAAAGACTTCAAACACATTAGTCAAATAATCTTTAACAATATCAAGGATCGGCTGAGTTTACTATCTCATCCAAGAACTAAAGAGAAATGTACCCAAGCATACAGCAGTATATGTTTATTCAGAGATGACTTATTTCTTTTGGAGTTGAGAATAGGCAGAGAGCAAAGAAGACCTCATGTTAGCAATTTCCACTATAGTTTCCAGTGCTGCATTATATGAAGTAGATTCCAGATTAAGATAATTATTACTGACATAAAATAAAATAACCAGAAAATTATATCAAAGCTAACCTGACTCAAAAGTTGCTTGCGTAGATCTGAGTTTTGGGGATACCAATGTTCCAAAGATTGATAGTGATTTAGCTCTCTCCTTTAGAATCTGATACCACCCAAAAAACAATATAAACATTTTTATGTAAAGTAAAACCTTTGAAACATAATGCCATTTCAAGAAACTACCAACAAATATCATAATAATGCAACTATAAATCAGTAGAACAGCATGAGAAATTACAGTATCATCTGTCGCAGTAGAACAGTCCCTTCCATTTGATTCATCTGAAAGAAAGGCGAATTTAGTTCTTCCACATTTAAATTTGGCCATTAATAAAGAAAAATAAATAAAATGATATGAAATACAAAAATAAAATGATAGGGAATGCAATGAATTAAGGTTTTGTTGAATTTTTTAATTAGCGTACATGTAAATTTCTAGAATTAAGGCTTTGCCAAAAATGTGTGAGAGGAAGAAAGGAGTGTTAAGCCCCATTGAATTTTTACTTTTCTCCCTTAGTGATTTTTTAAAATATTATATAATGCCACTAATATTTTTCTCACCTTATCCATTTTGTCTTGTGGAAATTTGGTTCCATCCCTTATTTTCAGTTTTGGTAAGTGACAAACTCTTCGCAACATGTTTTAAATTACACCCATGTTTTTAGTTTCGTTAAATTTTTTTTTAAATTAAAACTATATTAATCTCATATTTCTGTGATCAAAACAAAAAAAACAATTGATTTTTTTTAAAAAAAAAAGATGCATAAAAAATGTATTGCAATATGCAAATATTTGCCGTGTTCTCCATAAATATCATCAAACTTAAAAATAGTGTTTTTTAATATTTTTCGAGTAGGGGCAGCTTTGTATTTTGAAATTTAAAGAGGGTGTTTTAAACAAAGTTCCCTTTTATTTTTCCCCAGTAACTATGTTTTTTCTTCTTTTATTCAATCCTTTATCCTAAAGCTCACATGGTAAATGATGGAGATAATTAAATCATCGTACCAGTAGTGGAAGATCCTCTATGCCTTAGCTGTCCGCCATTGGACTTACTTGCACCATTATCATCCAAGTGTCTAGACAAAAGTTTCTCATGTCCCCCTGATCTCCATTTTGATAATTTGTAATGTAATTCTGCAAAAGGAGACAAAATATATGCTTTATAACAATGCTAAAGAAGCTACTACAGTCCCTTCCCAACCTATTAAACAGAAGCAAGAGAGCTTAGACAGTTTTCATTGAGCAATTTTTTACAAGCACGTTATGCTACCTCATAATTATTTCATTTTTATTATGGAATATATATATATATATATATATATATATATATAAGTAAAAACATTGTTCTAGAACTAATATATAATAAAAAAAATCTGAAACTGAATGTACACTTCTACTATGGATTCTAGTTGAAAGGAAAAAAACATGGGGAAAACCATTTCAATTCATAAGTAATAATTCGATACTAAACATTTCGTACTTGGAAATGTCATCTAAAGTACCATGGTCAAAAGTTTATGGAGCAGTAAGTAGTTCTAAAAGATCATTTCCAAAATCCATGTATAGGATACAGACAAGAACCATCTGGCATATTTAGAACTGCCATATATATGTGTTACTAAATAAGTAAAGCACCTGGCTGACATCCCTTATCGGACTCAGAAACTTGGATCATGGTAGCTGCAGGTTTTTCTTTAAGATCGAAAAGTACACTAGATATCCATGATGTACCCATAGAAAGGCGAGCACTTGCTAGATCTAACCATCCCTGAAATAAACCTCATTATGTATACATGATTGAACCATAAGTAATAACTAATATATATGTGTATGTATAATGTGTGTGTTCACGTGTGTGTAAACTAATGATAATTTGTATTGGTATTGGAATAAACATGCTTAGCAGCTCAAGTAGGAGTTAAAAATGAAGGAGCCACATATACAAAAATGTAATAACGGTATCCTTAATTAGTAATATTTGCTTCTAGGCTTCTACAACATATAAGCACACACACATATGCATGTAAAGGATTGTTATGGTTAAGGTTATCGTTACCATTTTCCAAATACCATTATCAAACTGTTTTACTGGTAAACTAAAATTGTATACCGTTGTCAATTTGTTGGTATCAAGGTTGTAAAACTCGTTAGGCGGACACTGGAAGGTAAGTATGGGTTAGGGATTAATCGTCAAGACGGGGATTAATCGAGGAATAATCAGAGTTAGTCATTTTTGATAAGTCGTGTATTTTAGATAAAATTTTAGTGTTTTATTTAGTGTCAATTGATAGAAATTGAAAAGTTAGAGTGTTGTATGTGCTTAGGAGTAGCCAAGAAGGCATGACCGTCAAAAACTAGCACATTGATGCGTAACGTGGCACTGAGCCTTAAATAATGCATAACAAGTGTCTAAATACACATTTAGACGACTCTTAAATGCGTAGGTAAACTTTGCCTAGACGGGCCTAGGCAGATCGCTAGACGGTAAGCCTCGCCCAGCACTTAGGCGTGGTCTAGGCGGAGGCCTAGAAGAATTTTTACAACAGTAATGGTATACCGATAACCTGCTAACCATTACACAGATAATGATAAATTATTGGTTGCCTAAAAATTCAAAAACTTATATTTATAAAGGTATGGCGTTCATCATACATGTCATCGCATCAGTTGAAGACATTAACAAAAAAGATATGAAATGCAGCTCACTCCCTTGAACCGAATTCTTAAACTAAATCAGACTTTGCTTCTAGCCGTCTGTAATACAGCTAATTATATAAATATCCATGTATTATAAATGAACGGATAATTTATTGTTACAACCGGTTTTGAAAATGATATCATTGATCTTCTACCATTAAAAATGATGAATTTATCATTTTCATACTGAGTATACTATCATACCAACTTTATCTAAAAGTGTTAATCAATTGACTAGTAATAGTATGTAAATGAAAATTTCACCCTTGCTATAACAGCTCATGTATAACATATTTCACAAAGCCTCGGTTTACTTGCACAAAGACTTAAAAGTAGTTTCCAAAAGAAAAGTTAGAATATGTTACATTATTAATAATATTTGGCTTAATTGTATTAGCTAAAGAAAGTGTTCGTAAATTTGTCAAAAAAAGGACGGCTAATTTTTCTTTTTTTCTAGTTTGTTATAGTAGATTTCGGTCATAATTAAGCGGGTGATATAAAAAAATTGAATTTAAACAAATCTTAAGTATGCAATCCAAATTTTTTTTTCAACTTGACTTTCAAAGCTAAATTAGAAAGTTGTTGCAGCGAAGCCTTCACAAACTATTCGTTTTCTTGTGTTCTCAATCCAACTTTTCCCCTCGTTTTGCTTCTAATTTCATTTTCAATTTATCTTCGTACCCAAAAGAATAAAATATAGTAATATTACTCTAATATATGCTAAAAGAGAAACATAAAATAAAAGTAAATGTTGGAAAAATATTCAACGGTTGCAAAACCTCCAAGTACCTTATCTGTATTCAAGTGAAAGCACAACTCTGTATATGTTGCTCATCAACTTTTTCATCTTCTGCAGTGTTCTTGAAAAATAACGTGAAATCGTAAAGGTTCTTTTAATTTTTCACGGTGTTTGCTGCTACTTTCCACTCTTTCTCACAATCCTTTAGTTCTCCCTTCTTCATTTTACATTTTCATTTCTATTCATATTATCAGCAAGTCATTTTATTTATGTTATCTATCATTTCAGTTGGCAGCGACGAGGGTGGTAGGTTGGGTCATCGTTGTCAAAAAATTTAAAATCCTACGTTTTCGATCGGATCTCTCCCTTTACGATTCGATTTATATTCCGATTTAAACCTAGTTAAAATCATGATTACGAAAAATCATTTAATATATATTGATATATTTAATATACTTCACATTTTTAATTCAAATGTTTTCTAAATAAAATAAAATTTTAATAAGAGAAAAAATTGAGTTTTAGGTTTAAATGTAGAAATTCAAATATCAAAATCAATTTCAAACGATGTATAAACTTAGAAATACGGATTATTTGAATCTACGATTTATGATTTAAATTCCGTTCGATTTAAAATATAAACTTTACAATTTATGGTTCAAATCCCATTTTAAAAACCTTGGGTGATTTTGGAATCTAATAAAAACAGCGCACAATGGAAATTTGGTGCTTTTAGTTCATACAAATTGGGATTTGCAATGGTTACAAGATGAAAAGCGATGGTAAAAGAGAGCCGTTGACTTTTTGTTCGGTTGATTTTCAGAATAAAGTTTGTGACGGCTTACAGGATAAGAAACATTGGCATTGATGTAAGCGGCGTGAGGAAGCGGTTGATATTTTCAGCTTGGTTGACTTGGGTACGGAGGTGAGATTCCTGGGCAACGATGTAAAATTTAGAGAAAAGAAAGGGCAGCAATGTAATGTTTTGGAGTGACACGGTTGAAAATATGTTATGGTTATTAATAGTAGAGATACATAACCCAATATTTTGTATTTTTGGTATATGTTCCATTCTCTTCCAATTTTTTCCACTCATTTCATCATTTATCTCAAAAGTCAACCAATTAAAATAAAATAACGTTGCAAGTGAAGAAATTGAGCAAATCAAGTGAAGAAGATGACAAAATTGAAACACACTGAAGCTACTTTTTGAATGTTTGATGATGGTGAAAGATATGTGAATGAAAGGTTGATAATTTGAATTTGACTTCCTACATTGAATAGATTAAACTAGTGTTGCAAGGAACTGAATAAACTAAAATGAATCAAAATACTTACTTTTTCATTGTTTAAACAATTGTTATCAGGTACACTTCTGGCTTTCATTTAAATTTGCTAGTAAATAGAGTGCTATTGTGTTGCTACTTGCTACCCATTTTTCGATATTACAAGCGACAAGTTGTTGAAACAGTGAATTTAATGGCAGAAATAATGTGTGATAGCATGAAATAATGTGAGTTGTCCAGTAGCCGGCAGAAAATATTATTCTTGGGCAATTGCCAGATAATGTTTGTTATCATATATGCGATGTAGGTCAGCAAAAGAAAATATGCAGATGACTTATCTTTTCAATCGCTCTAATTTTTCTGACTGAAGTGGTAAAATGCATTGTGATTACAGTATCCTCATTTTGTTTTCAGAGGCAAAAGACAGTAGCCGCTCTTCCAGGAGGTCAAAATATACAAATTATAATAAACGATAGCCTTGGACAGCCACACAAATTTAAATATTTTATTTTACACAGATGTTGCAAAACATTGTTTTGATTAACCATATAAATCATAATTCAACTTCTTATTTGTTCATATAACTCAGCCTATGAAAGAACCTTAATAATGAAGAGAGCCGAATTACTTTTTTTTTCAACTTTGGATATGAGACAAACAAATATATATATATATATATATATATATATATATATATATATAAGAACTGTAACTTCCTATTTATATGACTATTTTGCAGCTCTCAAATTACAAATTCATGTACTGCTTAGGAACAAACCTTATGAATTTAGAGATCTGTTACCCTCGGCATTTTTCTCAAAAATTCAACATAAATTTTATGTTTTAATCATTCGATCTTCAACCACATAGCCGCTTGGAGTTTAGTATTTATTTCCACGATGAGACAGGAAGCAGCGGATGAATACCGAAAGAAAAAAAGATTAAAATGGTATTTTTATTTTTTTTAAGAAATAAAATAAAATATGCCCACATGGATAGCGCAGTTGATTAGGACATGCGACGCTTACAAGGTCGAGCGTTCAATCCTTGCTAGCTTCATATCCTTATGAGAATTTTAACAGATTAATACTTATAGATATATATATATATATATATATCTTATATATAAAACAAATACCCAGTCAAAGCAATTAAAGTGAAGCCTTTTTAGGACTTTCAAAAATGCGCAACTAAATATACAACGACAAATGTTTGCATAGGGACAAAATTGTAAATACATAGTAACCACGGTTCATTAATCATCTACTTCCACCACGTTTTGATAATCTAGCCGACGTTTTTTCCTCTATCCTGAAAACTTCAATCGCTATTCAATTGTAACCAAAATCTCACTCAAAGGGAACTACTATCTGTCGATTATACAATATAATTACCCGATTATGAAAAACTGAGTTCAAAGTTGGAATACGAGCCATGGCTAATAAAGATTGTTAACTGAAATCACCAAATCTCCATATAGGAAATAAAAGCCCCAAATCTCTAAACCCTAGAAAACACTCATCCCTATCCACCGGACGCTGTGTTTCTCTCAAATTTTGACATTTAGGTTTTCGTACTTTCTAACTATAGTTAGTTATGGAAATCGTTGCTATTAGAAGTGAAGTGATTCATGAGAGGCTTCTGCTCTACATGGTTCAATCAGTTGTGCTCGATTATGCTGTGGTTGCCATCAATTCTATGGCTTTTATTCACAAAATGGTAAAATTACCTCGTGTGTGTATAGAGAGAGAGAGAGCGCGCGCGCACGCGCCTCATGCGGCACTAAATTTTTTGTTATTTCAAAGGGTACAAGGGAACAAAATGAAAAAAAATCTAATCCAATTATTTCAATATATTTGTCTTTCAAGTTCTCCCTTCTTTTTGATGGAATATCATTGATACTAAAAGAACAGAATTGTATTGCATGATCTTTGACACGTGTATTTTTACATCCATGAAGATGTGTGAATATAGTTTCCCCTTGAATTTATATAACCCACCAGTAATTTGATTTTCGAGTACACAAGTGAATAAAACACAGCACAGACACATGCTCACATTCTACCAGTCAATTCATGTGTTGCAAATTTGTTTTGTTGAATATACGGACCTTTAAGGGCGTGTTTGCTTTCATTAGAAGTTCTTAATATGACTTCTTATTTATAAATCAAAACTTTTTTATTTGTTTTTAATCGGCCTTTTTATTAAAACCACATATTCAGAATTTTTTTCTTGCTTATTTTTATTTTTGAATGATGAATGATAATTTGTTCACTTTATACCTTCACTAAAATCTACAAATACAATGTCAATTCAAAATTTTAATGGCAAATTCTATCGGCACACCATTTTCCTCATTTCTCCCCCCGCTAATTTTATTTTATTTTAATAATTAACTAAATTGCTCTTGTAATTATTTAGACTGAAATGACTTTGTCTTTCCATCTCTATATTTTCTTTTTCTTGCTTTCATTGTAACTTTGGATGAATTTAATGACGATAGAATATATGAAGAAGATAATTTTTTGGACGAAGAAGGTAATTTTGAAAAAGATAATGAACATGATTCTCAGGTATTTCAAATTTGTATACTTTTCTAGAGTTGAACGTAAGTTTTTCTATGATTTATTTTAAAGGAATTAGAATTGGATAGCACCAAGTGGACAGTGCACTAGGTTATCCCACTTACCACACCAGGTTATCCACGTAACCTCGCTACGTTTGCACTTGCAGGAGCCAATAATCACTCTCCTCAAACGTTGTCGATCAAATTATGGTAGATGTTTAGATCCGACTTCTCTCTCTATTAGAATCAAAAAATGAAGATTTTTTGTTGTTAAATAGGTCGATTTGGTTGTGAGATTTTCTGAAATATGATTTTTTGGAGAAGATATGATTTTGCTGCTGATAAAATAGGAAAAGAGATGGTTGAATGAAGCTAGGGGTAGTTTGGAAGAAACTGGAGTGATAAAAGAAAAATTGGGGTGTGTGTTATTTTTTTAAATGCTAGGTAGGAAAGAAGTAGGGGTGTAAATCGGTCGGACCGGACCGAACGGAGGTGTGTTCAGTTTCTGTCCTAAATGAAATCGAACCAGACACGGATCAGACACGGACTGGATGAGATTTATGCTCGTACCAATTTTGTTGTCCTAATTCATGTCCTGTTAAAATCGGATGGACATGAACGGATGTTTTTCGACCACGGACTCAGACGAATATGGACGAACATTGCTATTTACGTTATATTTTATGTTTTTTGATAGACTTTCTTTCAATTATATTATTTTTATCCGTGAGCATTTTATGAATCTTTACTCAATCAACCAACCAAACAATTATCATAAATATTTTGAAGAGCGTGATGGATACACTGAATTATAAGAAATTCGAACGAATCAAACGAGATTTTTGCTCATACAAATTTTGTTGTCTTATTTCATGTCCTAAATGAAAATCGAACAGACTTGAACGGACGTTTTGAGCAACAGACTCGAACAAACATCGGACACTCATACAAAATTAGCGGCCCTAGAAAGGAGGAAAACGGTTTGCCAATAGAATTAGCCATGTTAATGTTAACGTTTGAAATCTCAAATTTCAAAATATTCAAATTCCAAAATCCAGTATTCCAAAATTCCAAATTCCAAACGGGTGGCAGTAACAATTCTGTGTCAAGTAAACGTAAATAACAGACCAGAGTAATGGAATTGGTAATAACCTTTCGAAGGTCAGACGATAACGAATCCATAAGAGTAACGTACTCATTCAAAGAATCTAAGAACTTCAGAATATTTTCTTCTTCGTCTTTATCTTTTATATCTGCTGTTTCAGTGGTAGATACATTTTCTTTTTCCATCAAAGCTGCTGCGAACCTGAGAAGCTGCTGAAATGGTGTTGAGGGTTCACTTAACGGGCCGGTAGTGGAAGTTATAGGATATAAATAAAGGTAGAGTTCATACCTAGGGTTTTTATGCTATTGTTGACAACAGTGCGAAATCAACAGCTGGCGGTAGAAATTGAAAACCTACTAAGCAGCAGGAGGCATAGAGCAGCAATCTGCAACAGAACTAAGCGGCGATGATCGGAATTAGGCGAGGAGCAGCAATCTGTAGTATAACGGAAGGTGAAATTAAGCGGTTTTTTAGTATGGTGGGAGAGAAGGAGCAGACGACGTTGTTGGCAAGGCCGAAATTGCCTTTCAGAATCTGCAGATCGTCGGTGGGGGAGTTCAAATCGCCTGTGGATGACTAGAAAGTATTTTTTGACTCTAGGAACTTTCGCAAGGCTGGTTCTATTCCCGTTTATCGCTGAGTAGCCACCGTTTAAAAAAATAAAAAATGATTCCACTATTAAAAAATGATTTTTTATTTTTATTTTTTTTATTTGGCCATATTTTGCAAACTCAATGAACAAATAGATCATTTTCCAAATTAATTATGAAAACAGAAAAATAGACATAAGGACAAACTTTGCAAAATAAAAAAATAAGCTCAAGAACAAAAGGTTTTTTTTAGACTGAAGGACGATACTAATTATAACTAGCATTTGTATGGTGTAAAACTGAATATAATGCTACTTATAAGTAGCATTTTGTATAGTATAAAAATTGAAAATATTACTAATTATAACTAGCATTTGTTCTTCAATTCAAAAATAAAACTTGACGTCTTTTAACAAAAAGATTTCTAAAGTTTGTGTGTGTGTGTGTGTGTGTATATATATATATATATTATGTATGTATATATGCATAGTTAACTCATTTTTTAACCAAGCAGATTTCAACCAGAATCAGAAGGCCAAAATGAAGACGAATCAATTCGCGAACTTGGGAACATGCTTAAAAAGGCTAAGAGACTGGACTTGGAAAGTTTGGTGGAAATCGAAGCTAAGTAGACCACTCGGTACCAAGAGGAGATTTTCCTTCCAAGAGGTTTCCTTCCACTTGGCACCCTCATCAGCCCTCAACGTTTCAAGTACAGCTTCAACCTATCATCGTCAAGTGTTTTTCTCGGAGAATAAACAAGCAACCTTGAGGATTGCTGAGAAGACAAGCGATATCAACCAAATCATCAGAAAAAGCTTGATCTTCGTGAAAAAGAGTTGGAACACATTAAGCTAGAGAGAGAAGAAAGTGAAAGAGACGAGTTTTCAACCAGAAGAAACCATTCAGTACCGAGAGGTTTTATTGGAGAATGGGCCGGCATCTCACCTCCTGTACAATTGGACTTGCATCTGGACTTTATTCTACGCAGGCTCCTGGGTCTATTGGCGGGTTTCCCTATAAATATCATCCATATGGCAACCAAAACGAGATCAGATTCTCTGACTGAAGAGGCTTCTTCTTCTTCACCTCTGACCTCTCCTCCATTAAAGTCGTCTAGGATACTACTATTTGTTGTTCTTGGACTTAGATCAGCAAATATCTGGCACTAATGGCTCTCAAATAACCTAGAAACTCCATTGTAAATCTGAGATCCACTAGATTGTGGTCAGATCTGATAAAACTAGTTGTAATTTAAAGAGAAAACAACTAACAACAAAGGTTAAAGTGGACGTAGGCCGGAGATTACGCCGAACCACTATAAAATTCTTATGTCTTTTTTTACTTTCCTGCTGTTTTTATTTATTTGATTTGGATTTCTACATTTTGGTGCTTTCATCTAATATTTGGGTGTTGCTGTCATTTTTGGCGTCAACATTTTGGTGTTTTCACTTAGAGCGAGCTAAATTTCACAACCTAAAGCTTGGATCTGAAGCTTGAAGAAGATGGAGAGGCCTAACACTAGATCTAAGATTGGAGGAAGACAACCAGAACATGGAGGCAGCCGTGAGGTGTCCTCGAATTCTAACCACTCCACCTACGTGAACAGAGAGGAGATGGAGAGAATGATAAAGGAGATGCAGGATGTACTAATGACTCGATAAGAGGAAATGTTGAAGGGATTTTTCTAAAAGATGGGACAACAAGGAATAGCCAGGACTGCTGGAATTCAGAACCAAGGATCAGAAACTAATGCAGGAACATCTAGGGTTGGAGCGCAGCAAACTGGAATGATGCCCCTCACGAACAGTCGCACTTGGTACCGACCCAAATCCTCTTAACACCGAGAGAATCATACTCGGGGGCAACGTTGGTGGGAGTTTGGGATGTGCTGGAATGCGGGGAGCAAATGATGTTGGAGCTAGAAACGTGAATTAGAATGTGAATGAGTAACGACCGGAGGAGTATGTGCCTTCCTCGTAAAAATAGAGGATAGAAAAAGCCAGAGGAGCATGTCAAAATGCAAATGTGCAACCAGAAGAGTATATGCCAGAATATGTGTCGGAGTTCCCCCATAGGAGCTGGGGGCATAATGTAGCTAGTGGTCTAAGACTTCCGTTAGATGACAACAACCGGATGGTTGAGATGATCAGAAGAATAGTTGGAGGTGGACTCCTAGACCAGAATTTAGAAGATGTGAATAGGAATTCATTCACCCATAACATTCGAAATGCGAGAAATCCTCCCAATTTCAAGCTTCAGATGTTGGAAGTGTATGATGGAAAGGTAGGTCCAACAATTTATCTAATGAGATACATCCGACATCTTGGGGTGTTGGGTGCTTTAGAAGAAGCAATAGGGCGATGCTTCCCATTATATCTGATAGATTTAGCAGCGATGTTGTTCAAACAACTGGAGAATGGGTCCATAAGCACGTGGACCGACTTGATGAATAAGTTTATAAGGCAGTTCAGAGTTTATATCTCACGACCAAAGAATGTGATGATGCTATCGAACGTGAAGGAAAGGGCCGGAGAGACCCCGATGAGCTACTTGACTAGGTTTAATACGGCAGTTGCTGCAGTCGATAAGCCGGATCCATCTGTGATTTTTATGGCGGCGGTTTTAGGAGTTGCAAGTAAGACTGACTTTAAGATTTCTTTGGAAAGGGATCCACCAATGGACCTTATGGAATTCTATCATTAAGCTAGAGATATTTGCAACAAGAAGACATCGAAGCCGAGGAATGCTGAAAAACTATCTGGAGCATGATATGGCAAGGATAAAGGAAAGCGAAGAGCTGATGATAATGTTGGAGAACTGAAACGGTTGAGTAGGGGATGGAAGTTCTCTTCCTACACTAATCTAACAGAGACCCTAGAGAGGATATACCTAGATACTACGGGGCGAATCTCGTACAAAAGCTTGTTAAAAGAGAACCCATTGATCGGGAAAGAAGATCTAGAAAGTTTTGCATCTTCCATGAGCTGGATGGACATGAAACGAATGAATGCCGATACCTACATGACATGATAGAAGAATTGGTTTGGAGTAACCAGCTACAACGGTACGCAAAGAACCGAACTGCGATGGTACAACTGGAGTAGCCACCATCTAGAGCGAACTATCGAGCCAGGGATCAGGGTCGGTTCGCTTCCCACGCTTTGCTTTTTTTGCTTTGAATAATTAAGATAATAATAATCCCAAACCGCTTACACGTGTATGAGGCCTCGATTGGTCTCTAGGCATGCTCTGAGTGGGATATTTGAGATGACTAGCAAGGACAATAATAACCTAGGACCGCTTACCCATGTACGGGACCTAGAAAGGTCTCTAGGCACGCTCTGAGTCGGATGTCTGGGATGAATAATTAAGATATTTTCTTGTTTGCTTTTATTTGAATATTCAATATTTTGAAAATCTACTTGAACATGATGACTGATATTGATCATAGTAGTCCTGTCCTAAAAGACGAGGTGGTGACCACAAGGTGCAAGTTCCCTTGTCGGAGAACGAGTGGATGGACTTGTATGAAAAGTAAGTCTCTTCACCGGAGAGTGAGCAGATGGACTTGTATGAAAAGTAAGTCTCTTCACCGGAGAGTGAGCAGATGGACTTGCTTGGTCGTTGGGTCCCCTCGCAGAAGAACGAGTGGATTGGGCTTCATAAGGATCGGAGTGATCAAACCGTAGATTGGGTGATAAATGATCCGGAGAGACCGAAACCCTAGATTTAGTGATAAACGATCTAAAGATATCGACCTTAGATTGGATGATAAACTATCAGGAGAGATTAAACCCTAGATTGAAAGATGAATGGTCCGGTGAGACCAGGCCCCAGAGCGGATGTAGATTTGATAAAAGGATTTAAATGCCTTGCAATCAGAAAAAAAGGAAATAAACCCTAGGCATTTCACTAGGATTGAGATCAATGGATAGCCAGAGAGCTCAACTATCGAAGATCGACTACTGCTAAAACTTATTCTTAAATAAAGCACACCTTATATTCGAAAGGCATTCTTTAGGAGGCAATTGTTAACCAACTTTTTAACCAAGCAGATTTCAACCAGAATAGAAGGCAAAAATAAAGACGGGTCAATCCACGAACTTGAGAACATACTTAGAAAGGCTAAGAGATTGGACTCGAGAAGTTTGATGGAAATCGTAGCTAAGTGGATCACTCGATACCGAGAGTAACCTCTCGGTACCGAGGGGTTTTCCTTCCACTTGGCACCCTCCTCAACCCTCTACACTTCAAGTACAACTTCAACCCATCATCATCAAGTGCTTTTCTCGGAGAATAAACAAGAAACCTTGAGGATTGATGAGAAGACTAGCAATATCAACCAAATCATCAGAAAGAGTTTGATTTTCATGAAAAAGAGTTAGAACACATCAAGTCAGAGATAGATGAACAAAGTGAAAGATACGAGTTTTCAACCAGAAGAAACCACTCGGTACCGAGAGGAACCTTCCGATACCGAGAGGTTTTTATTATAGAATGGGCTGACGTGTCACCACTTATGCACTTGGACTTGCATCTGGACTTTATTCTACGTGGACTCCTGTGTCTATTGGCAAGTTTCCCTATAAATACCAACCCTATGGCAACCAAAACAGGATCAGATTATCTGATTGAAGAGACTTCTTCTTCTTCACCTCTAACTTCTCTTCCATTAGTCATCTATAATACTATTATTTGTTGTCCTAGGACTTAGATCAACAAATCCCTGGTATTAGTCACTCTCAAACAATCTAAAAACACCATTGTAAATCTTAGATCCGCTAGGCTGTGGTCAAATCTGATAAAATTAGTTGTGATCTATATAATAAAATCCCTTGGTAGATAAAAAAAAGACAAAGAGCGGAAAAAATTAATTTTGGCGAATACGTTAGATGGTGGATATTAATCCACATAAGTTGAGGCAGTTTACTTCATTGTGTCTTTAACATTAAACAGAAATAAAGAACTTCCTCTTCCACGTCCTCCCATCAACTTCATGAAACCTTGCTCTTACATCCACATAATGGTAGTTTCAATTCCACGTACGTTCCTCTATCTATCACAATCCGATGAAGAGGTGAGTCAGAATTTCGTAAGTAGCAACTGCTCAAAATTTAGGTATTCCTCTCTTCTTCTCTTCTCCATAGTTTTTATTTTCATTAATAATGGTTGTTTCAGTTGATTTTATTTCGATTCATAGTTAATATTTTCTCTGTATACAACATGTATTGCTTGCATTGATGTTGATTTGCGTTGATTCTTAGTATGTTAACCACTGTTCATATTCCATTGTGTTTGTTGGTTTCATAAAAAAATCACTTTTCTATCAATGTTTATCCGCAGACAATGTTTGTGATGATGTCAACTCCACCAAGTCCTCCCTTCTTAATTATGCATACTTATTATGAGAGTATAAAGTTTAAAGACTTTCTAAAGTAAAATTACAAAAACTTCTTTTAATAGGAATTTTGCCCATCCTTTGAATAAAGAACTTATTTTTTATGTTAACAGGATATTTATTTTCTACTTTATTTTTCTAATAAAAATGCAGGGAACATTGTTAGACTTTTCAACAAGGGCAATAATGACAGTGGGTATTCTTGTGAGTGTATTGAAAATAGAGTGCATACAATTCATGTATCCATGTGCTCATTGTTTAGTTCTTAGGGAATGGTATTTTTATTAGGAAACAACTAATTTGGTTTTGTGATATTTATAGATTTAATTCATAATTTGGTGTTGCCATTTTTTTACAAACCGGTGTTACACAATTATGTTACCTGCCTATTACATAATATCTTTTATGGTAAGAGGAGCTTCAATGAAGGCAATCTAAAAGGTGGCTTCTTCGGGCAGTGGATTTAAATATATAAATTATAAAAACAGGTCCCTATCGTTGTAATTCAATTTCTAGCGTTATAACTTCCAAATGCATCATATTTAAGACAAGCATTTTTTTAAAGGAGTAACCTATAAAGTAAGCAACTTAATTAGGAATAAATTAATCCGTTAAAAGGTCAAAACCAATGTGCACAACAAATCTTTTTTTCCTTTTCCTTCCATTCATGGTAAAATATTGTTGGACAAACTTTTCAAAAAAATTATGTCATATTGCGATAGCATGAGGAAATGGAAGATAACGCCATTACCAATTTGTCTCAAATTTCATAATGGTGACCGTATAGTTTTTTAACTCCTCGAGCCAGCTGACTATAAGACTCATCAATTCCAGAGTTAGGGAATATCCAATTTACAAATTAGGTTCTCAACTTATTGACTGAATTTTTATAACAACAATTTGATCTCAAGTATATGGAAATTATTGTTCATGCCACTTTAAGAATTTACCTATATAACATTGTTTATTTACCTATTCTAACTGTAAGAATTTATCTATTCTAACTCAAGCTTCGGTGGTTATTTTTTTCATATGTTTTTAGAATTATCGTGTTTGATTTGCAAATCGATCTAATTTGTAGTATTTTAGTTAATATCCATAGGATGGTATAATGATATTTTTAACGCAGTTGCACTTATAGCAGGTGTAAGTTCTTAAATCTATGATTCAATGGCTATTGACTCATTCTTTGGACAATACATCCATTATCCCTGATGTTGTCTATTTCATGTATTTTTCTGATTAAAAAACAAATTAATGGTTTAACCCTGAATAGTAGATATTTATCAGTAATTATTGACACATGAATGTCAGTATCCATCAGGTATCATATCATTCCTTGCAATGTTCAATGTTTAATTTGGCATTTATTAAAACGATGATCAAATTTGGTAATGCATAAATATATTTATGTTCTACACAAAAGGTTTATAGCTTTAATAATCTGTTATTCTTCCACGTGGTCAAAATATTACATCTTACCACCGTTATAGGCATAAATTATAGTTTAGTATATCTTGAATACTATCTTATATATCCTTGATTTAGATTTCCTTGAATAAATTATTCCTTATGATTGGCTTCCCTTAATTACACTAGGTTTCGATATCATTGTTATATGATTACATACCATCGCCTTCTATCCTTGCAATGCTCAATATATTTTTAGAATTCCTATTTACAAAAGTGTATATTAGATAACACTGTGGAAATGATTATGAAATTAGGTAGTACATAAATATAGTATTGAAAAATGGTGCCAATGCCATTGGAGGTAAGTTTTGCTAATTTTGCAATTTTTCATATAAAAAATTTCTGCCTTTTGGTATAGTCGAGTGTAACTGAATTATATATTGCTAATATTATATTACATGTCCTTAAGTGCATCATTCCTTAACATTAAATCTTCTTAAGTTCATTATATTTTCTTAAGATATGCATGACCTATTATTTCTTGCCGTTTTAGATGATCAATATTTAAAGTAATTGAAATTATCCAAGATTATATATTGGCTTCACATTTAAGAAATTGATGTGAAAATTAAGCATAACAACAGATTATTTTATATCACATGTCCTTAAGTGCATCATTTCTTAACATTAAATCTCCTTAAGTTCATTAGATTTCCTTAAGATATGCATGACCTATTATTTTTTATCGTTTTAGATGATCAATATTTAAAGTAATAGAAATTATTCAAGATTATATATTGGCTTCACATTTAAGAAATTGATATGAAAATTAAGCATAACAACGGATTATTTTCTTTCAAAAAGTCACAAGTATTATTAATTTAGCATTTACTCATTGTGAAAGATTTTCAATACCATTAGTAATTGACGTATATATATAACTAATATTATATTTTGTATTTTTGAATTTGATTCTCCAACTACATTATTCCTTTTTGCAGATAATTATAGCACATTCTTAAGAAAACCAATATGGATTATGTAATTAAATAAAGGAAATTCTTTCAACATTTGATGTGTGAATTATGTAATATGAATTATATTATTTGAAATTTTTTTAAAACATTTTATTACTCAATTTTTATTTTACGTGACTTTTTATTTTGAGTATTTGAACTAATTTCCTTTTTTGGTTTGTTTCTATTTTGTTGTTGATTATTTATAGAATATTGATATCAACGGGTGTGCTCAAGTTGGGAGTGAATGTGCGGACTACCAAGTCCATTTTGCTTGGATGATTGATAGTTTGGGTTCCAAACCCATAAAGCTTGGGTGATTGGGTTTTGATGTTTAGTTCTAATTTCATTATTGTTCTGCTATGCTTTTTTTTTCAATTTCATTAATTTTTTATTTGCTTATTCCTAAACTTGGTAGCTGATTATGAAGATTACAATCGGTTTGGATTGATATATGACATGTTGGTTAATTGAGTTATGAATAACATCAACTGTTTAGATTGAGTGTTGCAAGTTAATTATTGTATGTAACTTAAATGTTAAACATGTTTATATCTCTAAGCCTAATTCAGAGTCCTTCGCATCTATTTACAAATTAATTTGCATCATCAAAATAATTTTACAAATGATTATAAAATTTGAAAGCTTAAAAAAATTTAGTTAAGAAATGCTAATTGAAATGTTCATACTGAATGTTATTTAACATTAGCATTGACATAACAATTGACATCATTAGATTTACCATGTAATATGAATTTGTTCTACCCACTGATCCACAAAACAATTAAATATTTGTGTTTTAATTTATGCAATTGTTTGTGTTATATTATGCTCTTTAAGTCATAAATCCATATATAATCTTCATTTGCAAACATTACGGTGTATCAACTCAGATCCAAATTTGAGTTTACTTACGTCAAATCTCAGTGAACTTTCCTTTTTTCATTAGCTAGATAACTTGGAATGCATGTACTCTAACTATGTACTTTGAAACAAGCCAAGTTAGAAATTTCCTACGCAAATCTTCTCTGTTAATGTTGAAGTAGTGCATCTTTGGGTTGTAATAGTTTGGGAGAAGAATTTAAAGGAAAAATCACATCATTTGTTACTTATCCCGGTGATTTCATACATGCTGAGAAACTAGCGGAACTTAGACTTGCAGCTTTGGAAAATGTCCTCCATTCACGTAGCGGTTATACATGCACACGCCTAAGTCCAATTTAGTAACATAATTCTAACGTTGTTACATTTTGAATTTAATTTTTGTATTCATGAAGTAGTCAATAATGGATGATTTATTGTTATGTGCTGCAAACTTAGGCCATGACATACTAGATTTTTTGTAACAATAATTGTATGTTATTGTTATGACTAAATTTGATATTATTCTCTATTCTTTTAGCTAAATAAAAAATTGTTTTTATAATGTACCTGGACTAATAAACATACAGAAGTTTTAAACTGACCAAACTTTGCATCCATGCACCACATAACATCATGATCTATATACAAAATAAAGTTCGAACCTGTGCCATCGGCACGGGCTTCATACTAGTATAGAAAGAAAACAGATAATAACAAAGATTAAAATGGACGTAGACCGTAGATTACACCGAACCACTATAAAAATTCTTGTGTCTTCTTTTACTTTTCTACTATTTTTGCTTGTTTGATTTGGATTTCTACATTTTAGTGCTTTCATCTGATATTTGGATGTTGGTGTCATTTTTGATGTCAACACACACACAAATACATATATACATATGTTTACATACATACATACACATACATACATACGTACGTACATACATACATTGTATGTATGTGTGTATGTACATACGTATGTATGTAGTATAATCCTTTTGGCTTAATGGAAAAGATAAAGAACAACTGTGATTTATTGTCAATAAAGGTATCAAGCAGCTGAAATTTGTCCTTATCAGCAAAATAATTAATGTTGTTAACTCCGTTAACTTCTTCCTTACAAACTAAAATTTGTTTCTCTCAATTTCATCCGCTCCTCCATTTCATCCACTCACTCATTATTTCTTTTTAAAAAACTCTTAGAAGCAGTTACAATTCCATTAAAACGGCATCAATTTGTTTCTGCTTCGTTAGTTTACATTTTAAAGATTATAATATCTCGGTAATAGGAAAATATCGATTCAATCAAGTGGTGAAGAAATGCTCTCACATTTTACATAAATTGTGCAAAATCTTAAATTCATGACAATATCCATCCATTTCTTCCAAACTTGATCCTCCTTTATGAATCAATATCAAAGCACTGCTTTTTTATCAGGGATTTACATAATTTGGCCACAAATGATTATTTCTCCTTTGTTTGGTGGTAAGATGCATGTTGTGAAGGCTAGATATGAATTTACTTTATAGTGTTGATTTTATGTAGTTAGAACATTATGTATGTTTTTCAATAGCATAGATGGGATATTTTTTTATTTTTGTCCAATATTGTTGTACATACGGCTGAGTCATGGATCTTTTGGTGGTCTTCCTTTTTATGCCAACTAACATATCCCTTAAATTTATCCCACTTGACTTTCTAATTTATTTTGTTTACCGATGCATTTAATATGTTTGTGGAAATTACAAACAACTATTTTCACTATACTTTTATTAGCAATTGGTATATGTTAGCTATTACAAAAGCAAGATGTATAAATTCATATAAATCATAGTTGTCAATATCGCTAGTACTTTTGTTTGTACAGTTAATCTTGGTATGGTATATTGAAAGTGAACATTTTGTGTGGTTAGCATAGCATGGTCAATTTACTACATTTAAATGGAAAAAAATTTATTAAAAAGTTACAAATAAGTTATATTTCATTTTAGACTAATTTGTAGAAAAGAAACTTCTCTTGACAAATGCAAATAATATGCATGTTTACCTTCTCTTTCTCCTCATTTTTAAAAGTCACCTTGGGTATGTTTAAATGGATATTGATGGTTACAGACATGTTCATTTCAATTTCTTCTACATCCTTTTAATTAGATATAAGACACTATACTAAACATACACCATTTTGGACAGTAAATATAAATTGATAATGTATCATGCAAGAGAATTTCTTTACTATGGTGGGTGTGGTCGAAGTACTTACTCAGTTTTCTAAATTTTCATATACAATATACTTGAAGTTTGGATACTGGAAGAAAATCAAAGATAAAAACATGTTATAACATCATGCATTAAATGTGCTTCGGGTCCACATTATTTTCATGTTTTGCTTTCAAAAATAATTCACCACTTAAAAACCATTATAAAAGGTACAAATATGCTATAATACCATGCATTGAATATGCTTCATGTCCACGCTATTTTCATGCTTTGTTTTCCAAAATAAATTCATCATTAAACATCTGATTACTTCAGAAATAATATTCTAAATTAACATCTCATTTATGTTCTACATAATTTCATCTCAACATAAGTTATGTTTTACTCTTTTATTGTAAACGTGAATATGTTCTGTTATATCCAATACTTTTTTTAACCAAGTATTCATTTTCATTCCAATTTGTTCACTATCTTTTTTAATATACTAAATAAGATGGTTGATATTTTCCAAAGTTACGGATTTTTAATACTAACAAATTCTTTTTTATAAGGAAGTCATTTCCCTCATTTTTTTCACCATTGCAATCATTATTAATGATCATCATTCATGCTTCATGAGCAACATACTAACATCAGTTAACTTCTAACACAAAACTAATGATATGAAGTAATTCATAGACAAAGTAGTTTAGATAATATTTTTGTAACTTAGAAGTTGTTCACTCAGAATTATGCTTTTTCTTAAGGCTATATTCCTATGCAACGATCTACCAAAGTGTTAGCATCATAATTTATATATCATACTGAACACTTGTTATTACATCACTTTCAAAAGAGGCTAATCTTCGATTTATGGAGAACATCTTTCATCTACGGTTGCTCATATGCCTTCATACACAAAACAATGATAATACACAAAACAAGTTATTAATAGTAAACTCAAATTTTTGTTCGGTGTATTAAATGAAACAACCATGATACATAGACAACTAATCCATACAACAATAATTCAAAAATCATTGGTGATATTTACGTTTTTTAAATAACTCACGTAAACTAAACCATATTTTTTAAAATCTTTTATGCAAGGAGTTTAAATTAACCAAAATTTGCACCATTGCAACATATATTGCTATAGCTTTTACATAAAATAAAGTTTGTACCCATGTCATCGGCACGGACTTCATACTAGTTGCGAAAGATTATAGGCGCTATTTCAAATGGTGCATGTTCCAATTTGTACAGATGCCACTTGAAATAGCGTCAACTATGTTTTTGGCATGGATGGTGTAAGCGACTTTTGAAAAGCTACCAATATTGCATCTTTAAAAGGGCGGCATTTGAATATACGACTATTTTGTCTACTGTACAAAAAAGCAAAATTGATTTTTCTCTCTCCTCGCTTCTACTTTCCAAATTTCAAATCGAAAAACTCAAAACCTCCTCGCGCTTCTCTTCCATAATTTTGTTTCTTTTTTCACCTAAATTGTATAATTTTAATAGATTTTCTTCATTATCTAAGGTAATTGTCAATAATTAAATTTGATTTTCATTTTTTTATATATTTGTTGTTATTTTTTTTGCTAGTTGCTATGGAAATTGGGAAATTGACGATGAGACTTTGGTTAAATTTTGTGGTAATTTGGAGTTTATTGCAACGACAATATCGATGATGTTGAATTTGTACTTGAAACGCAATTATCACAACATTCTCATAATTATGATATTGTATCTAAAACTCATATGAATGTTGAGGTAATTAGACGTGGTTAGGGAAAAGAAGTTTACGTTGATATGGAATTAGTTGTTCGTATACCGACGAAGAAGGTCGTAGTGATATGGGACCCATTAATGAAGAAGAGCCTTGCGTCGATAGGTCGATGAAGAGGAAAAAAGAATTAGCTATTGGAGAGCACCTCCTCTGAAATGGTGTCATCGTGAAGTCACCTGTGAGACGTGTGTAGAAATAAGAAAAAATACAGGTCGTCGATTCTACGGATGTCTACGGTGTGTGTGGAATAAAGCGATGCTTAAAGTTTATAACTGTTGTAATTTCTTTCAATGGATAGATTCTCCAATGTGTCGTATGGGGTTAAATATGGTCTTGAGATGCAGACTGAAGTTTTACGGTTGAAAAAAAATAAAATCTTCAATTACTGAAGAACAATTCTTACTTGCAGTCGAAAGTCCTCGATGAAGCACGATATGATTATGCTACTAGGTATTTGAATGAGTAGTTGATATTGGTTTTGTTGTTGAAATTTAATGTTTATTCAAATGATGTTGTCGTATGTTGACAATTATTATAGTTCAAACTAGCTTCGGTTGTATTTGAATGTTGATTGTTAACTTTATTGTATGTGTATTGTTGAATTTGTGTTGTACTTCTTTGATGCTATTTGAGTAGACATGTGAATATGATTTTGAATGTTGTATGTATATGGTATCGTTTTTTAGTACAATATGAATTTATACGACGTATGTGTATAATATTGTATTCTGTAAATACACAGGCGCCATCACAGAAGTCGCCCACTGGTGCATTTTGAAAAGTCACCAATATGTGCTATTTCAAAAGGCACTCCATCGACTTTTGCTGCTGTACAATAAAATAACAGCCCCTTTTATTTCACTTTACCCATTCCGCCAAAACAACCAAAAATGGAAATTACCCCAATTTTTACCAAATTCCAATTTTCCATTCAAATTTTGAATTTCATCTTCAATTTGAAGCATGGCTTGCTTCTCATTCAAGAAGTTTCTTCCGGTTTCATTTCTATTCCTAATCTCATTTTTTTCAAATTAGGATTTTTTCTATAATTTGACAAATTTATTGTTTTTAGCTTGTTTAACTAGATGTACGACAATGGATTGACAAATGTGTTGTTTTAACTTGTTTAATTAGATGTATGACAACAAATTTGATATTTGAAATAGATATTATATTTAATTAGTTATTGAATTTTGTGTAGATTACTCTAAGATGTTAGGAGGGCCAATTGATGGTAGCGCGTTGTACTTACAAGAATGCCACCGCACGAACAACGCTGGATGAATGGAGGTAACACTTTCATATCAAATAGAAATATAAAGTTATGTTGTTTATATGTAGTGCTTATATTGTTATTTGTACAAAAAATGGACAAATACCTCCAATCGAATTATCAATAGCGGATTCAATAGAAAATAAATGTAAAAAAGTAAACGACACATGAATTTATAGTGGTTCAGCCGCAATGGGCGTACATCCACTTTTCATATTTATTCCCTTTCTTATAGTTCAGCTTCTATAAGAGTTTTGAGATGAAATACAATGAATTATCATTGAAAATAGAGATCTGAAGCTTGATTCGATTATTTCTACAGCATAGAGTGTTCAAGCTTTAAAAAATTATCCTCATGAATGCCAAATGCTTTGTCCAGTTAGGTCAGGGCTTAGGGTTTAGCTTGCTTGGTCCTGGCCGAACATAAGAATTAGGGGATTTGCTATGTTGGGAGAGATGTGGGTTGCCAAAAAACATGATTGTCTAACCCCTTTGTGCCAGTGAGGTCTTCGAACCAAAGTCTAGGGTTTGGCTCTTTTTAGGTTTGGCCTTCGGATAGACTATAGAGGAGAGGTTGGACGTTTATCAATCTCTTCCTATTGTTCAGTTTTTGGTAATTGGGCTAAACTTCACATAGGCTTCACCGGGTAGAGTGTGAATTCGAAATAGTTTTGTAACAGTGTTGGGATGTTTAGGTTAACATTGCTTTAGCTCTTTTTCAATGTACATTCATACACACAAACAAACACACGAACACTCCACCCTTTGCGACAATTCGTGAGAAAATTATCATATTAGATAGGTATGTCGGGCCGTTGTAAGACTCATTCCCAGACTGTTTCTTGAGATCAGGGTCCTTCTTCTTCTATACCTCCAGACCCTACGTCGTCAGGGCGCCACTCCAATCAGCCATGTTTTGATCGTTCTCTAGTGTATGGATATGGACCATCTGAGCTTTTAGTGAATCCTGTCGTCTCCGAGCCCTCCACCTTAATTGCAAAGTAGCCAAATAGCATTATAGCCACTAATGGTATTCCCAGAGGATCTCCTTTTGCCTACTCTAAAACAACGACCATATGCTCCACTATAAGGGTATATGGCCTACTCTCGCTATCACTGTGCAGTCGAAGCCCCGTCTCCTCTTTCTCAATGGATCATTGGCTTCCTCGTATACTTGAAGATTTCTCCGTTCCAGTTGCATCCCAATAGATATGCCATCTTTACCAGCTTATATGCTATCTTCATAAGGGAGTTCCAAATGCCCCCTACTCACCGCCGAATCAGGTTCCTTTATGTAATAAAAAGAAAGATGGAGGGCTCTTCTTTTATTTATCTCGAAGCGGGGAGTAAATTTAAGTCGGTCGAGAACTTGTACTCAAAGTACAGCATGTTCAAGCATGAGTACTTCGTTCAGGATGATTCTCCATGTTTTCATCAGTGGCACTTGGAATGTGAGTCTTTCTCTCTTCCACCTATTTCCTTCCGTAGTTTTGCGAAATCGTGTGTTGAAGGCTAATTTTCCCTCTTTGGATTTTCTTCTATGTGTGGTAAAAGCAACTATTGGGGAAGACTTAGAAGACATGCTGCAAAGACTCCAGCAAATCCCAAAGGAACTCTGGGAGGTTCCTTATCTGGTTACTGATGATAATCGAAGGCAACTTGGACTTTTGGCAATTGGTCGCTCGATTGAAAGAGGCAGGAAACCTTCCACTCATAAACCTATCAAGAAGAAGAAAGGAATGTACTCATCTACTGGAAAAACAAGTGAAGTTCCATCTTCTTAGCCTTCCATTTCTGGTGCCATCCTGATTACGATCTATCCAGAGTTGCCCCCACCGTCCTTATAGGTTCGAAGGAGCCGAAGTTAGATTACTTCAAGGTCGAACCTCGTAAAAGTGGTCAGCTCGGGACCTTAAGGGAATGGGATGACAATGGCATCTGCACAAAGACAGTAGGATCCAAGCTCCCACTCTCATGATAGTGAATGCACACTACCTCAGACCATAGTGACGCGCATTCTTTCGGGCATATTGGTTTAGACAACCTGCCAAGTTTAGAGGTGGATGAAGCCTTACACTGTGTTTTTAGTCCCAAGGAGGAGGGAACTTTAATTCTAGGGAACACTTTTGTTTCTGACTATCTTCAAGATCCAGAGCTTAGGATCGACTATGGGGACTCTATGTTTATAGAGAAAATCCAACGGTAGCTGGAGACCAATGAGGACCCTAAGGGTTCGTGCAGTCACTACGTACTCTTATGCATACATTCACATTATTGCACGCTTATGCCACAGTTGCGCTCTTTCAAATGTCTATTCTGACTCTAACCCGTTGTAAACTGCAATCGCAGTTAGCATGAGTTCAAATGGGGAAAAGTTACTATCTAAAATGACGTAGCTGGGGCTGAAAGCGCCACCTAAGGATGTCAAAAAGGTTGTGTCTTCCTTTGGCGCATGTGAAAATGTTGGGCAACCAACTACTGAGCTGAAAACTGGGGAGACCTTTCACTACTGTCCGGCCAGGGACATAGGCGAACAAGACCCTAAGGATAGATCACGAAAAAAATCCCACTCTCCCGGCAGTAGATCGAGATCCCGGACTCCAGTTCATCCCTCTAAGTCTACTCATCTTTCTCCTTTTCCTTTATCTAATTCAGAAGCTTACAAACAGTAGGAGAAGACAGACAAGAGAGGAGCAGTAGTCCTTGCCCTCGGAGAAAAGATAAAGGGAAGGATAAAGTGTGAGCGATCATCATTACTGCTCCTACAGACCTACACTTTGACGTATTTCAGCAACCTTATCAACCGAGAGATCCCCAGGCCCGCTTATTTACTGTGGCAACCCCTCTCTCCTTTACAAAGGCACTCGATCTTCTTGGGGATGGATTGGGTGGTCTAAAGGCCTTATTAGAGCATCACGCCAAAGTCACCAAGGCTAGGAAGGAGATCAGGAAGAAAAACGTGGAGAACAATTGAAAGATCTTTTTTATTTGAGGAAGCAGCTGCACAAGAAGGATTTAGACCACAAGAAAGTGGTAGATGTAATGGAGAGGTCTCAAAACAAAGAGAATAAGAAGCATGTCGATGAGATTGAGAGGCTTAAGACTACTCAGGCTGAAAATTGGAGCATTTGAGACGGAACCATTCTGCCAACATCAAAGCCACCAAGATAGAATACAATGATAAGGTCAGGAAGCTCTTTGACGATTACAAGAATGTCAAAGACAAATTCACCAAGTGGTTGGGTGATCTTCAGGCAACGATGAAGGGAATAGAGTCGGGCATCACCAACCTGAAGAAGAGGGTTGTGGAGTGAAGAGCTGAGAGGGTCTCCCACCAAGTAGAGCTAAAGGCTTTTTCTGCCAGCAAAGATGTTGAAACCTCCAGGGCTGGGAAGTTGTAAGAGGAGTGTGATGAATTAAATATTCACCTAGACTAGGTGGAATCGCCCCTTGATGAGATTTACTATAGGATGTTTATGGAGAAAAGCATTCCATGGATGGATGACTACCAAGAAGTTATGGCTTCCATCCATCGGTGCTTAATTAAAGAAGCAAAAGCAGCTAGTGAGTAAGGAGGTCCAACTTTTAACCTTAAGGTTATTGATGCTCGCTTCTAGGATGATGAGATGGAAACTGTTCGCCTTGGTTTCATCAAGTTGGCTGAAGTTGAGAAAGTCCAGGAGGAGGAAGCAGAGAAGAGAAAGGATGGTGACTCGACCTCCGGGACGACAATGCAAGGTAAGATTGCAAAACCGATTACTTATGCCCTATGCATGACGTCTTTCGAAACGTTTTCCATGTTTCTTCAGATCCATCCCCTACAAGCTTGTAACGACCCACCTTTTTAAACAGTTTAAATCGACAATAAACCACACATGTCAACTTAAACCATTCAAAAGGGAGGATTGTTAATGGGGTAAATTAAGAAAAGTAAGAAAAGAAGAAGAAAACCTACACCGAATCTCGCAGCGGAACAATAAAATATAATAATCAAATAAACAGTACATGAAGCTGTTTATACTATACATTTGATCATAATCTATAAAACAATTAATAGAGTTATATATACATCAGGGATAAATAAATAATGCAGCAGACAACATGATGCAAGAATACTAATAGTAATAATATACCAAATCTTCGTTTTTGTCCTTTAGAATAAATCTTCAATAAGCTGAAAACTCAGGGCTGACCCGAGCGTAATGAAAAGACAAAATACTCGAGTTAGGACTAAAATATTCTTATGTGAGTCAAATCAATATCGCACATAACATGAGTGTCATGGCGTCAGAGATGTTTATGAGTTTTCACATCTCCTATCTGGTGTATAACGTGCGTGCAATTACTTAAGAGATGTTACATGATTTTCCATCTCCTAAAGATCCGTCAAAATATTTATATGTAGTAGAATGCGCTATATATGTAAATTCTAATAAATAAAATAAATATTTTTCTTAGCATTAAGGCTTTACATTAATCCCCCTTAACGCGATTATAAGCATTGTCGTACAGTTTACATACAAAACACCAGTTAAACGGTCGGTGGATAGGGATGCGCCGTGATACGACAACACTAAACCAAAATCGTAGGAGTCTCGTTTAGGGATAAAAGTATGACAAGGCACGTGAGGCAATGCCCAAGGTAGGATACTACCAGTTCGGGTCGTAGGGTTGGTGGTAACGCTTCATAGCCATGACCGCCCACCGCGTCCATCCATCCCATATCGAGTCAAAGAGAGGCTATTCCAAATCAAGGTGAACCAATCGAAACCAACAGCAAGAATAATAATATGGACTGAGTCCAAGAAAATCGAAAAACGGATGTCCGCTTGAGGTAATTAGCTCACTTGGCCCTGTCAAGCCATCCTGTTTTAGTCATTTCAAATTGGCATAAGTGCCGGGGTCAATCCATCATCATTCTCTTTCTTCAAATCCAGCAAACGATGCCAAATCCAACCACTTCGTTCTGGAGTCTCCTCTACGTACATAGTTGTTAAAGTGGTTCCGGTATCGACAGAGAGTATGCCCATATCCAGCCTCGGTCTCTTTAACAACCAAAAGTCGTTTTACACACCGGTTGGTTCTTTTACATTTCAAAAACAGTTCATACTTGATGTCAAAATATCATATTTGCTTCAAAAATCAAATCCATTTCGAAATCATCACATTTACTCAAAATATTCCATTTTATTTAAAATCCTTTTCACCTTAATATCTCGATTTCGCTTCCAAAATTGTTTCGAATTTCAATTTAGTTATAACTTCATTTTAACCCAATTCATATTTAAATCCAAGATTTAAATATAAACATTCCACCCTTGACCAGTTTGAATTTTTGAAAAATAGTTTGAATAATTAAAATAGTTTAAATGGTTAAAATAGTTTAAGTGGTTAAAATAGTTTAATATACAATAGTTTAAGTATTAAAATGGTTTATACAGTAAAATAATTTGGAAAATCAAAATAATTTGAATATTAAAAGAATATAGATTTTTAAACCAGTTTATACTAAAATAATTTATTTGAAAATTGTTTCAAAGTCAAACTGATTCAACCTCCAAATCTACTCAATTCAAATCAATCCAATTTCAATTCAATCGATTCAACTTTGATTTTAATTCGAATTAACTTCGATTCCCGTTTATATTCAAATCCATTTTTAATTTTGATTCCACGTTACTTCGATTTCGGTCTCAATTCCAATTAATTCAATTCCAATTAATTCAATTCCAATTCAATTCAATTCTCAATTCAAACCATTTTGACTTATATAAATTCAAGTTTGATTTTCAAAATATCGATTTTAAATCACTTAAATTAAATTTAACTTCAATATTCAATTTAAAATCCATTTTTGAAATAAAATTCAATTCTGAGCTCACTTTCGAAATATCGTTTTATATCACTTTTATTTAACAATAATCCAAGGTTCGATAAAAATCCAATCTTTTTAAAACAAATCAATTTATGAAATTCAATCATATTCTGATTATAACTTCAAAATCTTAACTTCAATTATTTAACAATTTCTTTTAACCAAAATTTATTTCAACATTTCGATCTCGAATTCGAGATTAATTCGATTTCTATAAATTTGATTTTTAGTTCTCTTAAATCAAAATCATTTAAATAATTTCAAATCAAAGATTTTAAAATCATTTAATTTAACTAATCCGGTGTCCGTATATAATTTTCTATCCTATGGCCAAGTGATTAGTTATTTCAATTTAATTTCAGGGATGGATATATATCATTTTAATCCAAATCACAATGTCATAGGTATATATCATTTCAACCTATTTCTTAATTTATTCGAAATAATTCAATTTACAGTTTTATACATTGTAAATAATATACATGGTGATAACATGATATATATAAACAAATAAACATCCAAATATCAACCAATTTGCATACATCACAATCGGTCATACAAACAGGCAATATAATTCACAACAGTTTCATAGTTATTGATATTGGGTAATTTACTGGCAATTCAATTTCAATTTCAAGTTTAACTATCAATCTTAATTTATAACGGTTAGTTCAAATGACAATCAAATTTATCAAACAACGACCAATAATTTCATATCACTTCATAAATTCAAATTTAACTAGCATAAAAATATTCTAGTACGTTGTGAGCGTAATAAAACACTCACCTTGAGTTTTCAACTTTAAACCAAATCGAACGACGTTCGATTTAACCTAAAAATTTCACAAGCTCCAATCAACTCCAAATCAATTCCATGATGTAGTGCTCGTCACCACAATCCCATCCCCGCTTGTTTTGTCCAATTTCAACCTAGCATGATAAGTTATCTCATTTTAAACATCACATGATTTTATACACAAATAAATTTACAAATTTTTTTATATTTTTTTAAACCTTAGTTAAATCAGGACATTGATTTCAAAGAGATAGATCTAGTCCACCGCATGTTCTTCTTCATCGCGTGAACGCTCCCCGGTCATGGTCGTGCTCGAAGAAACCCAAAGCACGTTCGCGATTTCTAATGGCCGCACCTCCATCGTCCCTTGTGACATCGATCAACGACCATCATTCGAAAGGCCATCTCGAGCTCCACCTTCGGCCTTGACCCTATTGAACTTGACTGCCCCATGCTCTCGATTTTCATGCTCGAACGCCAGCCGTTCAAACCTATATTGCCGCCAATCTATCGCTTCATTCTCGATCGTACCGTTGGATTTATAGAGCTCATCGAGCTCTACAACATTGTAGTTGGAAGTTTTTGGAAATAATCAATGGATCGTCCATAAATTGAGGAAGAAAATAGGATATTTTTGGCCATTGTTTTAGATGGAGGCGCAGCTGATATAAGCTAGGGTTTGGAGACAACACGCGTATTTATACGCATACACACGTTATTTTATTATTATTTTCAACATTTTCCGTACGAACTACAAACGAAGTGTGCCACCTAGTGTTTTTAATGTTCTGCCCCTATTCCGAACACAGTGGAACATGTTTCGTGGCCTAATTCGATCGTATGTGGAAGATAGCCTTTTATATCAAATTAAAATATTAAAATTTCGATATTTTATTCAACGCTTTTCTATCCCGTACGACCAAACGATAACTCCAAACGTTACGAAATTTGAAATCCGATAATAATACACTATTACGGATCTAATGGAACTAGTTTCGTCGAATTCCGAGATTGTGTCCCTGAAGGCTATTTTTAACGTCTCGATTATAATATAAAGTTTCCAGTTTCTTATTATTTACTTTTAAATCCAAATTTAAATGTTAACAATCTTCATTATTGTTTAAATAAGATCTAAATCAACTTCCAACATCATTTTCAATCATATTAAATTCAGAATTCATTTATTTCAAAAAAAATGCAATATTAAATTTAAACAATTTTGATTATTCAATAAATCACTATCTTTTGAAATATAAGTTGATGAGCTTATAAGGTTTAAATTTTAAAATGAATTCAAATTATAGAACAACTATTTCCATTTTACAGTTATTCAGTTCCTGTTATTCAATTTCACTATTGATTTTAAACATGGTCAATACGTAGAATTTATTTCAATACTCGTTATCGCAAAATCTTCGAAATTAACTATTTTAAAATTTTATTCAAGTTCATATCCAATAACTTACATTCAAGATCACTAATTTTTATTTTTAACCATTTTTATTTAATAATTACACTAAATTTAATAATTTAAAATAGCTAAAAATACGGGTCATTACAATCTCCCTCACTCAAAACTTTTCGTCCCTGAAAAGACGTTAAATAAAGAATTTAACATTTGATATATTTTATTCAAAATAATCTTCTTATAAAAAAATAAAATCTTATTAGAAAACTTTTACTACGCTTCCGTTACTCCACTCTGATCGGCTTATGGAAATCAGAATTTATTTATAAAAACAGGTTAATAAATTTTAAAACTTCAAAAAAATTTAACACTCGGATTTACGGAAAATTTCGGTAGAGTCTCCTTTACGCGGCTTGATCGGAGTAACTACAAAACGCCTCTATGGGCCCCAAACCAACAAAAGAAACCAAAAGCCAAGTGGCTCAATCAAAAAATATCACCAAATCCAATGACAAAATAAACACGTACCTTTTTGTCGGGAAATCCAAAATTTTCTTGGTTTTAAATACCTGCATCTTAATTACCAATGATATCCAATCATATAATTTAAAATCAATTTATATTTTTGAATTAAAGTTTCCAATATTAGCTTTACTTAAGCCCGTACGATGTACATATATCATCCGTACCAATATCAAATCTGATCGCTCGCTCGGTCGCACAATTTCACTTCCAAACTAGTATCGTTCACACGATTCTCTAATGCGGACTCGGATTTGGTTCTTTGGTCAGAAACCGCTATTCTCTTTGCATAGCCATATACTATGATAGAGAATTCCAGAATTAATCAAAAATCCTTATCCAGGGTTCGCCGTCGAGAATCGAGTGAAAAATCTTAACTCGAATCGATAGAAATTATCTCGAAATTCTATGCTCGAATCTGGATCAAATTGTTATGCGAATAAAATAATATACGTACAGCTTATGTATTACCTTTCAATAGATTTCTATCCAATTCATCTATATTAAATATCTTTTACTTACCTTCATTTCATTTACAATCAATTATTCACCATGCATTATTCATATCCCTTATTTACTTAGTATATCCATTTCTTTACATAGCATATTCTTTTATACTATCATTTCTTAAACATCATTCCATAGAATTTGCTTACTTAAGTTCATTTTAAACATTCCATACAATTTAATTAAATTCAATTTCCTTTTCCAACTGATTCTTAGTTACACCAAATCCTTTGTTTACATTTACCTCATTTTCATAATTTCAGTTAATAACAAATTTATTTGTGGAACATTTTATTAATCATTACTTTAGTTTATTAATCATCTTATAAAAGTCATATATAAGAAGTTGGACTTTATCAAAGTTTTATGATTATCTCAAAAGTTAAAAATTCAATTTCACAATTTCTTTGCAAATTCATATTTAATTTTATAACCAATTTACAAAGATATTATTTGATTCATTCGTCTACCTTCTTAGGCTCACTTACTTATTCCATTTAGTCACTAATCATCTCATATATACTAATTAATTATATAACATTTATTATTACAAATAAATTTCCATTTATATTCATTTTAATTACTCTTAAGTCTATTTACTTGTATAATATCCCATTACATATCCAAATCATCATTTCAACTTTTAACATTTGGTAAGTCTTATTTTATGTTATCAGAATGCAATTTGGTATTATACAATTTTATCAGATTCATTGTACTTAATTAGAATATTCACTATTTCAATTTGTTTAAATTTTCTTTACTTTCACTTTAAGATTTGCAACTTCAACTCTAAAGTTTCTTAAAACATTTATAGCTTAGATTTCTTAATTCCCTTATTTTATAAGTTCTGGTTATTCAAATATTTCATTTCCTTCAAATAATTTGAAGATTATTAATTTACAGAAGTTAAAAATTTAAACACTGGGTACATTTCAAATCATTTGAAATAAGTATGTATACTTATCTCTTTTATATATCAAATCATACTTTTGGAGTTTAAACCAAAATCTGTTTGTCAAAACAATTTCGAAGCAAAGCCAAGCTTCTCAGAAGTCTCCTCCACTTTGAGACTCGAAAGTGAACGTCGATGATACTGTGTAGTCATCACCGAAATTATTTTCCAACGACGGAAGAAGGGAGTGCTGAATTCATTTCTTTTTAAAATTTATTTGAAGATAATTTGTATTTGTGTATACTTTTAAACAATACTATTATTATTTTCCAAACCTTGAAAACGTTTTCAGAAACACCGAAATTTAAATTTCCCAAATTCTCAATTTTATATTCATTTTGCTTGTAAATTATATCTTACAAATCACATTTATACAATTTCATTTTCTTATAATTATATAATAGCTAATAGTTTAGGAATATTGACTAATCAATCAATAAACGATAATGACCAATATTATCATTTCTAACAACCTATTCCTATTATATATATACCATAATAATTTTTGATAATTATTCCTTTATATATAAAATATAATCAAGGTAAAATTATTTCATTTACCCAATTTCAAAACAATATTATGTCAAATTGTTCTGTTCAAGTGTTTAGAGATCCCTATCAATAACGTTAATTACTCGTATTGACCAAAATCCATATGCCACTCAACAAATCAACCAACATAATATAATACAATTTTTATATTCACTAACAAATACGCGCTCATATCTATTAATACACTCAAACTCATTTTAAGGTGCTACTGACCCTATCTCTAATGAGTTACCCCACAAAGCTAAGGTTATCGCTAAACCAAAGCTCTGATACCAACTGTAACGACCCACCTTTTTAAACAGTGTAAATCGATAATAAACCACACATGTTAACTTAAACCATTCAAAAGGGAGGATTGTTAATGGAGTAAATTAAGAAAAGTAAGAAAGAAGAAGAAAACTAACACAGAATCTCGCAGCGGAACGAAAAAATATAATAGTCAAATAAACAGTTCATGAAGCTGTTTATACTATACATTTGATTATAATCTATACAACAATTATCAGAGTTATACATACATCAGGGATAAATAAATAATGCAGCAGACAACATGATGCAGGAATACTAATAGTAATAAATACCAAATCTTCGTCTTCATCCTCCAGAATAAATCTTCAATAAGCTGAAAACTCAAGGCTGACCCGGGCGTAATGAAAAGACAAAACACTCGAGTCAGGACTAAAATATTCTTATGTGAGTCAAATCAATATCGCATATAACATGAGTGTCATGGCGTCAGAGATGTTTAAAGATTTTCACATCTTCTATCTGGTGTATAACATGCGTGCAATAACTCAAGAGATGTTACGGGATTTTCCATCTCCTAAGGATCCGTCAAAATATTTATATGTAGTAGAATACGCTATATATGTAATGTCTAATCAATAAAATAAATATTTTTCTTAGCGTTAAGGCTTTACATTAATTACCCTTAACGCGTTTTTAAGCATTGTTATACAGTTTGCATATAAAACACCAGTTAAACGGTCGGTGGATAGGGATGCGCCATGATACGACAACACTAAACCAAAATCGTAGAAGTCTCGTTTAGGGATAAAAGTTTGACAAGGCACGCGAGGCAATGCCCAAGGTAGGATACTACGAGTTCGGATCGCAGGGCTGTTGGTAACGCATCATAGCCAGGACCGCCCACCGTGTCCATCCATCCCATATCGAGTCAAATGGAGGCTATCCCAAATCAAGGTGCACCAATCGAAACCAACAACAAGAGTAATAATATGGACCGAGTCCAAGAAAATTGAAGAATGGATGTCCGCTCGGGGTAATTAGCCCACTTGGCCCTGTCAAGCCGTCCTGTTTTAGTCCTTTCAAATTGGCACAAGTGCCGGGGTCAATCCATCATCGTTCTCTTTCTTCAAATCCAGCAAACGACACCAAATTCAACCACTTTGTTATAGAGTCTCCTCCGCGTACACAATTGTTAAATTTGTTCCAGTATCGATAGAGAGTATGCCCATATCCGGCCTCGGTCTCTTTAACAACCAAACGTCGTTTTACACACCGATTGGTTCTTCTACATTTCAAAAACAGTTCATACTTGATGTCAAAATATCATATTTGCTTCAAAAATCAAATCCATTTTGAAATCATCACATTTACTCAAAATATTCCATCTTATTTCAAAATCCTTTTCACCTTAATATCTCGATTTCGCTTCCAAAATTGTTTCGAATTTCAATTTAGGTTATAACTTCATTTTAACCCAATTCGTATTTAAATCCAAGATTTAAATATAAACATTCCACCCTTGACCAGTTTGAATTTTTGAAAAATAGTTTGAAGAGTTAAAATAGGTTAAAAGTGTTAAAATAGTTTAAATAGTTTAAATGGTTAAAATTGTTTAATATAAAATAGTTTAAGTATTAAAATGGTTTACATAGTAAAATAATTTGGAAAATAAAATAATTTGAATATTAAAAGAATATAGATTTTTAAACCAGTTTATACTAAAATAATTTATTTGAAAAAAATTTCAAAGTCAAACTGATTTAACCTCCAAATCTTCTCAATTCAAATTAATCCATTTTCCATTCAATCGATTCAACGTTGATTTCAATTCGAATTAACTTCAATTCCCGTTTATATTCAAATCCATTTTTAATTTCGATTCCACGTTACTTCAATTTCGGTCTCAATTCCCATTAATTCAATTCAATTCCAATCCAATTCAATTCTCAATTCAAACCATTTCGACTTATATAAATTCAAGTTCGATTTTCAAAATATCAATTTTAAATCACTTAAATTAAATTTAACTTCAATATTCAATTTAAAATCCATTTTTCAAATAAAATTCAATTCTGAGCTCACTTTCAAAATATCGTTTTATATCACTTTTATTTAACAATATCCAAGGTTCGATAAAAATCCAATCTTTTTAAAACAAATCAATTTATGAAATTCAATCATATTCTGATTATAACTTCAAAATCTCAACTTCAATTATTTAACAGTTTCTTTTAACCAAAATTTATTTCAACATTTCGATCTCAAATTCGAGATTAATTCGATTTCTATAAATTTGATTTTTAGTTCTTTTAAATCTAAATCATTTAAATAATTTCAAATCAAAGATTTTAAAATAATTTAATTTAACCAATCCGGTGTCTGTATATAATTTTCTATCTTATAGCCAAGTGGTCAATTATTTCAATTTAATTTCAGGGATGGATATATATCATTTCAATCCAAATCACAATGTCATAGATATATATCATTTCAACCTATTTTTTAATTTATTCGAAATAATTCAATTTACAGTTTTATACACTGTAAATAATATACATGGTGATAACAGGATATATATAAACAAATAAACATCCAAATATCAACCAATTTGCATACATCACAATCGGTCATACAAACAGGCAATATAATTCACAATAGTTTCATAGTTATTGATATTGGGTAATTTACTGGCAATTCAATTTCAATTTCAAGTTTAACTATCAATCTTAATTTATAACGGTTAGTTCAAATGAAAATCAAATTTATCAAACAACGACCAATAATTTCATATCACTTCATAAATTCAAATTTAACTAGCATAAAAATATTCTAGTACGTTGTGAGCGTTATAAAACACTCACTTTGAGTTTTCAACTTTAAACCAAATCGAACGACGTTCGATTTAACCTAAAAATTTCACAAGCTCCAATCAACTCCAAATTAATTCCATGATGTAGTGCTCGTCGCCACAATCCCATCGCCGCTTGTTTCGTCCAATTTTGACCTAGCATGACAAAGTTATCGCATTTTAAACATCACACGATTTTATACACAAAAAAATTACAATTTTTTTTTTAATTTTTTTAAACCTTAGTTAAATCAGGCCATTGATTTCAAAGAGATATATCTAGGCCGCCGCATGTTCTTCCTCATCGCGTGAACGCTCCCAGGTCACGGTCGTGCTCGAAGAAACCCAAAGCACGTTTACGATTTCTAATGGCTGCACCTCCATCGTCCCTCGTGACATCGATCAACGACCAATTGGAAAGGCCATCTCGAGCTCCACCTTCAGCCTTGACCCTATTGAGCTCGGCTGCCCTATGCTCTGCTCGAACACCGACCGTTCAAACCTATATTGCCACCAATCTATCGCTTCATTCTCGAACGTAGCCGTTGGATTTATAGAGCTCATCGAGCTTTACAACATTGCAGTTGGAAGTTTTTGGAAATAGTTAATGGATCGGCCAGAAATCGAGGAAGAAAATAGGATATTTTCGGCCATTGTTTTAGATGGAGGCACGGCTGATATAAGCTAGGGTTTGGAGACAACACGCGTATTTATACGCACACACACATTACTTTATTATTATTTTCAACCTTTTCCGTACGAACTTCAAACGAAGCGTGCCGTCTGGCGTTTATGATGTTCTACCTTCATTCCAAACACAGTGGAATATGTTTCGAGGCCTAATTCGATCGTATGTGGAAGATAGCTTTTTGAATCGAATTAAAATATTAAATTTTCGATATTTTATTCAACGCATTTCTATCCCATACGACCGAACGATAACTCCAAACGTTACAAAATTTTAAATCCTATAATAATACACTATTACAGATCTAATGGAACTAGTTTTGTCAAATTCCGAGACTGTGTCCCGGAAGGCTATTTTTAACGTCTCGATTATAATATAAAATTTCCAATTTCTAATTATTTACTTTTAAATCCAATTTTAAATGTTAACAACCTTCATTATTGTTTAAATAAGATCTAAATCAACTTCCAACATCATGTTAAATCATATTAAATTCAGAATTCATTTATTTCAAAAAAAATTGCAATATTAAATTTAGACAATTTTGATTATTCAATTAAATCGCTATCTTTTGAAATATAAGTTAATGAGCTTATAAGATTTAACTTTTAAAATGAATTCAAATTATAGAATGACTATTTCCATTTTACAGTCATTCAATTCCCGTTATTTAATTTCACTATTGATTTTAAACATGATCAATACGTAGATTTTATTTCAATACTCGTTATCGCAAAATCTTCAAAATTAACTATTTCAAAATTTTATTCAACTTCATATCCAATAACTTACATTCAAGATCAGTAAATTTTCATTTTAAACCATTTTTATTTAATAATTACACTAAATTTAATAATTTAAAATAGCTAAAAATACGGGTCGTCACAAAGCCAGCCTCGGGACGTACCTCCACCTCCGGTTCACATTCAACCTCCTGGCGATACCCTGATTTCTCCTAAAGGAAGTAGAATTTTTCTTTATAGTCAATGGGCCACCGCTTAGTATGTTCGAGCTTACTTGGGTGAATCCTTATCTGACAGCTCTCCTCATTTCTCTGCAGTTGGTTCTTTAGCGATGGACCTATCTGAAGTGGTTAACACTTTTGAAGTTCTGCATCCAGTGATCATGCCCCCAGGCCCTTCTGACCCTCCAGCCGATGTAGTGCAGGATGAAATAATTGCTGCCCTCAAGGTTGATGCTGACCTCAAGATATTAGGCATCACAGAGCCTACTAAGGAATTTGACAGAGATAAAGCTTTAAAGCAACAAGACCTGCTAAGATTCCTTAAGGAGATGGCAAGGGTTAAGCTTGAAGCCCATGAAGAGCTAAAACGTATAGTGAAGATACAAGCAGAGCTTGATGCAGCCGCTGCCGCTACCAAGTAAGAAGAGGAAAAGAAGAGAGGTGAGCAGAAGGGGCCAAAGCACCATGGAAAGCAGACCCTCTCCAAATCCCCACGCTCTATTTGTGCATTCCTTCATTAAGGATCAACAGTTGTGTACATTTTCCTTTGTCTGTATTAAACATTGTTGTTTGTACTCGACTGATTTTGATGTATTGGTGAAGTCAAGTGTATGTTACTCCCTGATACTTGTGATTTTTGGCCTATAAACATCTGGATGTTTGACAATTATGATTTGTATGTCCATTATTCCTACATGCTCTATTTTTTTGTTAGTTGCTGCATAATCCCTATATGCCTTAGGTAAGTCGGAGCTGATAGTCGCCGCCTGCCATCATCAGGCTTGGTTGTTTGCCGTTAGCCGAGTCCTGGCCTGACAGTCGGGGGAAAACCAACCCGGCAGCTGTCATGTCTTGACCGCCGGTAAGTCAGGTTCTCTGCGACTTCATTCAAGTGTTTGTGGTCATCGACAATAGTGAACTTCTGGGTAGGATCACTTTGGTTTATTGTAGCCGATGGAAAACTATGAGTCGATCATCAATGATGGACACCTAATTGAGGGATCACTCTAGTCCACCACTATCGGTGAGAAGTTTGAGCTGATCATCAATGATGGACACCCGGTTAAGGAATTACTCTGGTCCACCATTGCCAACGAGAAGTTTGAGCCAATCGTCAATGATGGACACCCGGTTAAGGGATCACTCTTGTCCACCAATACCAGCGAAATGTTTGAGCCGATCGTCAATGATGGACACTTGGTTAAAAGATCACTCTAGTCTGCCACTACCATTAAGAAGTTTGAGCCAATCGTCCATGATGGACACCCGATTAAGTGATCACTCTGGTCCATTATCGCTGGCAAGAAGTTTGAGCCAATCGTCAATGATGGACACCCGGTTAAGGGATCAATATGGTCCACCACTACCGGCGAGAAGTTTGAGCTGATCGTCAATGATGGACACCTGATGAAGGGATCACTCTGTTCTCGATATTGGCTTAACTCGATACACCATTTGGTAAGTCTCCCTGAAGTATCAGGCCTGTGTATAACTTGTCACAGAGGCTAATCTGTAAGCACTCAAAGGGGGTGAGACTAGAAATAGTGCCTTAAATATTGGGATGCTATTAACAGACAGTATGCAAGTTTCTTCAGCTTACGATACCTTGATTTTGGCCCGGTGAAATATTTACTCATGTAGTGTGCCAAACATTGCACTCAATCTTCCAACCCACCTAGTGTTGTGCTCAGGGTATGGCATGATACTACCAAGTATAAATAGAGGTCTTCCCCTCAACTGGTTTAGAAGGAACTGGTGGCTTCTATAAGTGTTCCAACGAGCTTAAGAAAGTGGCTAAACACTCACCTGTCTATGTGAACTTGCCTTTTTCTTTCTTGAGTGCTTCGAAGAACGAAGCACACTTATCTATCACCCTAGATATGAGCCTACTTAGTGCTTCCACCTTTCCGTTTAGACTCTGCGTCTCTTTCCGTGTTTCGAGAATTTTGATGTCTTTCAAAGCCTAAACCTATTCAAAGTTAGCCTCGATTCCCCTTGCATGCACAATAAATCTCAAGAACTTTCTAGAAGATACCTCAAATGAAAATTTTAGCGGATTCAACCTCATCCCGTATTTTCATAGAATTTGAAACATTTCCTCTAAGTGTAGGATATGACCTTTAGCCTTCTTTGATTTCACAAGCGTGTAGTCAACGTATACCTCCACGGTCTTTCCTATCTGACTGGCAAACATATTATTAACCAAGTGTTGGTACGTCGCTCTTGCATTCTTAAGCCCAAATGGCATGACCTTGTAGCAATAGAGTCCTAAGTTGGTAACAAAGCTAGTGTGCTCCTGATCAAGGACATGCATTGCAATTTGGTTATATCAGAAGCATGCATCCATAGAAGATAGAAGCTCGTGCCTAGTAGTTCCATCTACTAGCTGGTCAATCCTCGAGAGCGGGAAGCAGTCCTTAGGACATGCATCATTTAGCTTGGATATATCAATGCGGGTCCACCATTTTCCATTTGACTTCTTGACTAGGACCAGGTTTGTGATCCACTCTGCGTATAGAGATTCTCTGATGAAGCTACTTGCTAGCAAGGTCTTCACTTTCTCATTTAGCACCACTGACCACTATGGTCCCATGCTCCTCTTCTTTTGTTTCACTGGAGGTTGCCTTGGGTCAACATTTAAAGCATGATAAGAAATCGAGGGAGAAATCCATACATATCCACATGAGACTAGGCGGACATGTCCTAGTTGTCCCATAAGAATCCAATTAGTTGCATCTTAAGACTCTGTTCCAGACCGGATCCGATTTTCATAAGTCCCGTATGGTCACTGCCATCAACTTCCACAAACTCCAATGCCACCCCAAGCTCTGCTATAGGCCCCTCCCCTCCATCCCTCGGGTCAAGCTCATTGTGAGGATCGCTTGTGAAACCCGAGAGGGAGCCCTCATTTAGTTGCTATGAGAGGGAGTTCTTGGCATAGAAAGTGATCGTTGTGCCCTTCCCTTTTTCCCTCCATTGGTTTTCTCGAAGCTTCGCCACATAGCATTCCCTAGCAGCATCTTGGTTTCCTTCCATCACTCCTATCAAACGTTGGCCGTTGGGAACTTCATGGTTAAACGATTAGGCCACGACTGCATGGAAGTCCGATAGAGCCAGTTACCCCGGGAAGGCGTTATATGTCGAGAATTCATCCACTAAAATGAAAATTTGTTTTCGTATGGGTGATTGGGGACAGGTTCCTATCTCAACAAATAAATCCACTCCCCAAAGACATCGTGCCCTCTCCTGTAAAGCCATGTAACTGCTAGTTGCATGGTACAACATCCTCTATAGACAATCCCATCTTATTAAACGTATCTTTAAACCTGTATAGTTAAAGCCCACTAAAGCCCTGCAAAATCCCCACTATAGTGCGTACACTCTCCAGCCGTTACGCTATTTCAACATAGTGGTATTAAATAATAGATACACTATAAACCCCGCTAATTTCCGCTATGCCCGCTAAATTAATGCTTTTTAGCACTCACTTTAGCAACATTAATATACAAATATTGATTTGGCTAGTTCCATTTTAAAACAGATCAACAAAGTTAGAAATCTATTATTAGTCACCAAATCTAGTTTGTATAAATCATGATATTCTTCGGTTCTGTTATATAAGATTAAATGATATTTATTAACACAAATAATGTGAGAATGAGAATAAATTAACTTCAAATATTTAGTTTTATATCCAATGAAGTTTTTTGCACCTCCATTATTTTCCGCTATAACCTCGTTCTATCCCCGCTATAACCCCGTTTTATCCCCGCTATAACCTTTTGTACCTCCACCGCTATAAAACCGCTAAGCGCTTTAACTGCACAGGCTTTAAACAGAATATTTACTGAGTTCCCAGTGTCAACTAGAATCCGACGCACTTCTACCAGGTTGAGCATAGCTGTAATAACCATAGGATTAGTTTGTGGGTACTGCTTACCTCGCAAATCGGTGTCGCCGAAGGTGATCTCATCTTGCTTTCGGCGTTGGGCCTTGTTCTTTCATTCCTCGTCTACAACATACACATAAGCTTCTCCGTTCTTTAATGACTTTGTGTATCTTCCATCTTTGCCCAGCTCTTATCGGCTACTTGTGGCCCTCCTGCTATGGTGTTTGTTACCTGTAACGACCCGCTATTTTGGACCATTCAAATCGACAATAATCCACCCATGTCTGACTTGAATAATTCAAAATATCAGATTTGTTAATTTAAATTTTTGCAAAACTCAGCATATGCAGTAAATAAATCAATCACAGAATCACAAACACAGAGTAATACAATAATACGCAGCGGAATAGATAAAATAGTAGTTCATGAAGCTACTATATAAACATCAGAGTTAGAAATAAAATACAACAGAATATCTCAAAGGCAGTGAAGTCTTCAGTACAACAGATGACTTCTCTGAACGAATCAACTAGAAGAGCTGAAAGCTGAGGCGATAGTTGGATCTCCAAAGGAAGCTCCAAACTCCAAAGGTGAGTCTCAAATACTGTATCACTCGGTCTGACCCGAGCGTAAAGCAAAACACAAAACACTCGAGTCAGGATTAACATTCTTATACTAATAAATCCAACTCAAGTGAAATATCAATTGAAATACAAGTAACTTAAAGGATGTTTGGGATAACCATCCTCTAAGGATCTTCAGAACTATCTACAAGGTGGAAATATACATTATAACACCGTGGTCATTTCAATTTAATTTATACTTCAAAACCCCAAATATCATTTCATTTCAAATATAACTATTTTCCAAAATAGTATATATAGGTTAAATAATTTATAAAGTAAAGTATTTAAAATTTCCTTAAGTTCCACAAATCGGTTCAAATCAACTAAATTTCCAAATTCAAATTTATTCAAAGTTCAATTCATCAATTTAATTCATTTCTAAACAGATCATTTAAATTTTCAATGTATTTCAAAGCTTTAATATTCAACAATTTCAAAGTTAAATTTAACAGTTTCAAATAGCTCTTGATTTAACTTCAGTTATTATTTAATCAGGGAATATTCACTTAATAAATTCAATATCATTTAACTAGCCTTAAATTTCATTTTTACTAAATATTTCCTTAAATTTATTTAAACAAGAAATATTCATTAAATTATTTAAATCAAACTCAAGTTATAAATCATATCTTAACTTCCAATTTCAATAAGCTTTATATTGGTTTAATTAAATAAAATTCTTTACTAAATTCAAATTATCATCCCAACCTTAACTTATTCAAATTTTTACCAAAATCTATTTTGACATATAAATTTTATACTTAACATATTATATGTATTAAATCCATCTTAATTAAATTAAATATCATTATTAAATCTATATATATCATTACCATTTATATATAAAATTCTAAGAATCAACATTTGTTAAAACCATATATTTCTTTCCAAAACCATAGAATTCAATTTCAAAATATTTATATATATGGACCAACGGTGTCTGTATATATTTTTCTCATATGGTTAAGTGATACGGATATTTATCATTTCAATCCGAAATTTAAATATATACGGGTAGATATCATTTCGACCCGTAATCCCAATTTCAATTCAAATGAAAATCGCTTGGGTTTATCATTTCAACCCATAACGAAATTCTCCTATTCTACAGTCCGTTCGGGTATGTATCATTTCAACCCATAGTGAATTCTATACTAACCGGGAACTTGCAAAGTGATAACAGATACTAAAAAAAATATAACAACAGGCATATATCAGTATAAATAACAGATGCGGGTGTCAGATGTCACAGGTGAACAGATAAATAATAGTAATAACAGGCATATAATACTATATACTTATGTCAGATGTCACAGGTGAACAGATATAAACAATAGTAATAACAGGCATATGATACTATATACTGATGTCAGATGTCACAGGTGAACAGATATAAACAATAGTAATAACAGGCATATAATACTATATACTGATGTCAGATGTCACAGGTGAACAGTTATAGATAATAGCATATATAACAATGTAAATAACTACAGCAGCATATTTCAATTGCTATTTCAATTGAAATTAAATTTAATAAATATAAGAACGTTAATCGTGAGTGATTGCTCACCTTCCGAGGCTAGATAGAATAAGCAATGAGATTGAGGTACGAAATACAAGCACGATTTCCAAATCAAAGCTAGATGGATACGATTCGCCGAGCAAAGCTGATAGTTTGAATAGAAGAAATCAAATCAGAGCGGATCATGAAGAAAATTGGTAAAATTGAATTTTTGCATATACTATACGAACTCATACTCAGACATACCATTATTTATATAAAACTAATAAATATACTTTATAATAAGATAAAGTAAACTATATATAAAAGTATAAACAAGACGTACACTCATAATCGAAAATATAAACTGTAAATCATCTATAGCCGAAACTACTAATATATGATATAAACTGTAAATACATATATATATAGAGAGTAAACCTATATATACATATATTAAATTATACGAATAGAATTTTACCGCAATACACAAGATATAAGTAATAATATAAACTACATATGAACTATATATAAAATCTTACATAATATGAACTAACACGTAGCTATATATATAACCAACAATTATAAGATATAAGTATTTATAAACAACCGATTTTCCAAGTGTATACACATTTATAAAATAAACGACTATATGTATGGACTTAACATATATAACCAGTATAAGACACAATATAAGTCAGCAGCTTATAATATAAGGAATTTGAGCATAGAATAAAAAACTAATATGCAGTCTACAGTTAAGCTTTTATCCAAAAAAAATCTTTCACATTCGTAAAATCTAATATATATAAAATATTATATCATAGCTTACTCAACAGGTATATAAATTGGCATCAATGCTGGCAAACGCAAGGCCTGAGCAAGCTAAAATATAACCAACCGAATGTATATTTCAAAACCAAGTGTGTATACATATATTCAACATTATTTATTTATATATACTATATAAAAATCGGTAACCTGATACACGTTTCCTTTTTTTTTATTTTAGACTTTAAGTTGTTAAGATATAACTAATATATAAAACTTACATAAACTTGTAAAATAACAAATAGAACATACGCAACTTAATATACTTACATACGAATGCATTTATACACTTATACGCGTAAATATTTAAAACTAATATAAAATTTACAGGTTATCTAAACTTACCCTGAAATATAAACACATATACAACTGACGACCAATATTTGGTTTCACACAGCAAAAGCAAAGCAAATGTTCCATTGTAAAAATTATATAATCAACAGTAAGGAAGAGTGAATATTTATGAACAAAAGATTCTAGATATACAAAACTCACCCATATCACAAAAGAAAGGCCACGCAAGCAAGCAATTTCCGAAGAGTGGTCGGCACTGTTGGTGAGCGGAAGCGGACGGAGGTGGCCAGGGCGGAATGCATGCATTGAGAGGGTGGTTGCAGTAGGTTGGGCTGGGCGAGTGGAGGGGGACCAACCATTTGAGGGTGATGTCGGTGGTGGATACGCATGCCGAGGTGGCAGTTTTGGTGAGATGCGGCGCGTGCGAGAAGATGGGGTTGTGGCGCCAACGAAGATGAGGGGAGATGGTCGGATCTGGGGCGGAGCTCGGTGATAAAGGAGTGTGCTGCCCGTGGTGGGGCTTCGGAAAAAGTTGAGGCTGATAAAAAGAAAAATGAATTTAGAGAAGAAGAAGGTTTCACAGGGAAAGGAGGAGTCACGAACATATATAAAAGAAGATGGAGAGGTCTCTTTAAGTCTACAGTTTCTTTTTGAATGTAAATAGAGATAAAGGAAGGAGAGGGGGCAAAAGAAACGTACTGTAAATATAAATTGAAATGATGAATGCAACGAGGATGAACGGCTAAACATGTAATATAAAACAAATGTAAAAGCAACGGTCATCCCAAAATTCAGCTGAATCATAAAGGATTATAAATGGTTTGATTGGGCAGCACGCTCCGAATTTTGAAACGGAAGGAAGAAATGAAGTCAAATTTTTCGGTATCGTTACAACGAACAGTTAATTGGTACCGTCGCGTATCGGATCCCAAAATACAAAAATAAATATACCATTGTGATCAGCGCGACGAGACGATCAAAACGGTATACAGATATTAGTGGTACGATCATCCGATCAAAAGTTGATAACCGGTACCAGAAAATGCTGCTATTTTACAAGAATTAAGATAAACGGAGCAATAAAAGTCCAAATTTGGAAAAACGAATTTCGCAGTCCGATTCAAAATGATCTGAATAAATTTTCTCCTGTTGACACATTTTGGTTTCGGAAAACTTTTAAATTCACTGTTATTAACCGGTTTGGTTTGAATAAAATTTCACAGGAAAATTTACCAGTTGCTATATTAAAATAGACGTATTCCAAATAATAAATTTTTATTTTCAAATTTTATTGTTTAAAATTTCACAAATTTCCAGTTAAATATACTTTTAAAACCATTAAATTTTGCGGGTCGTTACACTCTCCCCCACTCAAAACTTTTCGTCCCCGAAAAGGAAGGAGGTAGGAGAATAGAACAACCAGAAATAAAAGTAGATTGAATGTCAAGATTAAACAATTTATTTGAACTATATAAATTTTACTTAAATTTGAAAACTTCATTTGTAATTCAATTGTCTTTAATACTTTAATATTTTTCAAACCCTTTTGCAAATTTTCTTGCTTCCTTTATAAATGCCATTTATGTTTAAATAACACCTCTATAAATATATGAAAATATTTGAAAACAATTATTTACGTTATTACCCATTTTTTATAAAGAAGCTATTTGAAACATTAAATCCATAATTTATAAATTTATTAATTTATCTCAAGATACTTTTCAAACATTATTAATAAATCAATAATCATTTACTTTAAATCTGTTTTATTTAATTAATAACCTCAACTATTTATAACACTAAAATTTCTATTAAACCATATAGTATATAAATAAACAATATTTAAAGGATATAGTCAACAAGGAAAAGAAGGAGGATTTGGAAAAACAAAATATAGGTGAATAAATAAAACTGAGCAGATAAGGCAGATTCAAAAGAATAGCATCAAGCACGAATAATTAATTTAGAACCATAAGGGTTTTAATTTCAAATATTAATATAGAATTTCTTTGTTAGAAATACTTTTATAATAAAATATATTTTTTTATAACGAAACAAATTTCATTTCGAAAATACTTTTATAACTCGATGTTTCGACAAGTTTATCCTTGTTCCTGTAGACTCTGGTAGTGCGTTGATCAGGTGCAAAACTAGAATTCTCCAGGTACTTAGTAGACCTGTTTCAACACCCAAGGGGGGCTTACCTTGGGACCTACTTCTCAAGAGCCAAAGGAGCATTCAAACGCTTAACACACTTGTCCAATTTCCTTCTCATGATGTGTTGCTCGATAGCGTCCCATAAATGATGACATACATTAGTGTTATGCCCATGGGATTCGTGGAATCTACAATACTTTCCATTGTTCATATCTTCTTCAGTTTCCTTCTTTGGCGCATGCCTGTTGTATTTGAGCTCCCCTTGCATAGCGAGGAAGATGCTTTCTATGGTATCGTTCAAGTCCGTGTAAGTGTCAAACCTCGTATCGGGCTTGAACCTCCTTCGCTCCGTTTTATTTCAACCAAAATTGCCAGGATTATTGTTTTTCTTTTTCTCTACACCACCACCTTCATTATTTTTAACTATAGCGTTCACGCTATTAGAAGCCTACAATGGTTTAATAGTTGTTCCGGTCTGCCATCCTGCTGTAGTTTCCTCCAGTCACATGTACTTCACGGCTTCATAGAAGAAGTTCTGAAGAGTAGCTAGTTTATCCTTAGTCAATCTCTGAGCCATCTTCGTGTCAGGATGGAGACCATCACTCAAAGCCACAATAGTCAACCATTTATCGGCATTTTGTACACTATCGGCTGCAGCGTTGAAACGAGTCAAGTATTGCCATAGAGTATCATCCTCCCATTTCTTCACATCTGACAAAGAATACGAGTCCTTGGGTAGTTCTATATGAACCCATAATTGGCTGATGAACTTCTCCTTCAACATCTCCTATGAATGAATCAAGCCAGGCGAAAGACGGTAGAACAACATAGTCTCCAAATCCAACAGGAAGGGGGGAAAGCACTTACATAAAATTTCTTCCATCGCCCCTTTCATTAACATATGCTATGTACATCACTGTAGATGCGCTATAGGATCAGTCAAGCCTTGGTAAGGGTCCATTGTAGGTATCCAGAATCGCCTTGGATTTCGAGCGGTCTCTATATTCATAGAAAACGGGATATCGACTCTTGCTCCGATTCCGTGCTCTATTTTCTTGTGATGGACACACTTCCTTATAAGTCACGCCATACGGTCTATCAGTTCAGGGGATGAAAAAGCTGGGTCGACCTCTCCTTTTAAGGTAAGAGGCTTCCATCATTCCTTTTGTGATGACGATCCCAGCTTCGTTTTCTTCTCTGAGATCGTTCATAGTGATAAGTTCATCTTCCATCGGTTGCTTCTTCGGTCAAAATTGGAGAGCGTTTCCTAGGTTGGGGAGGTTCAGTAGTAGCCACCCCTAGTTCATCACCTCCCCTGTTCGGTTTGGTACTGAACCGATCTTCGGGTGCGGAGTTCGGTCGAGCCCTTGCTCGACGTATTTCCTTGGAATACGCTCGTCATACTCATAGATTTTTTTGATTTGATTTGCCACTATAGTATGACCTCCTTCATCTCCTAGTTCTCGAGATCAATTTTTCCCTTTGGTTTTAGTGTTGTGCACGGTTCGCTGCATCTGCCCGAAGTATGTCATGATTTGATCCACAATGGCTTGTTGCTGGACAGTGAAGTGGGTGTCAAGATTTGCCACAACTCTTTCCCAGTCACCCCTGATGATGGTGTCTAGCCCCAGTGTACTAGATGATTGGTTATCTTGATTAGCAACAACTGGATTGAGTTCCTACTGGAACCACCAGTCTTGCTCTTAGAATTTGGAGGCATGCTGAGAAAGCGGCACTCAATGAAAGCACCAAAAAGATTTGCAAAAAAAAGGACAAACACCTCCAATCGAATTATCAATAGTAGATTTAATAGAAAATAAAAAGTAAAAGACACGCAAATTTATAGTGGTTCAGCCATAATGTGCCAACATCCACTGTTCATATTTATTACCTTTCTTATAATTCAGTTTTTACAAGAGTTTTGAGGTGAAATACAACGAATTATCACTGAAATAGAGGTCTAAAGCTCGATTCAGTTATTTCTACAGCATAGAGTCTTAAAGCTTCAAAAAAGTGTCTCTATTAATGCCAAATGCTTAGACATTTATAAAGATAAATAAGTGGTGTGGTTAATCTGGCAAATGGTGAAGTTTCTATGTATAACTCATCCAAAATCGAATATATCCCTATATAGAAGATATGGTTCATTGGTTTCCCAACATATTCATATTTTATTCCATATAGGGCATGTCTGGTTCGGCTGAAAGCTCGATCTAATGCTGATTGGTCAGATGAAGTCCACGTGGACATGTTGTTGGCCAAGTTCCTGCACTTCCCTCTCTTGTTCAGTTCCATCCTCGTGCTTTGGTTCGGTCTCTACTAGATGTCCCACCTGGTTCGGCCCCCATTATCACCGAACAAATGGTCCTATTCAATACCCAGGGTACTGAACAGGCGCCTGGGGTACCGAACATGAGGGAAGGTTTGCCCCTTTCTCTACTCCTGTGCTCTTCCTATCTACATCCCTTCCCTTAATCTTGCCCGAGTTACCTTCCAATGCCTTAGTCTTGTGGGAGAAATTTCCCATAACAATTGTGTTTTTATTTTTGACAGCGCACTACTCCAGATGTGATAATTGATCAATCCTCATCTCTGAAGAAAATCACTTCCTATCATCCCCGCCTGTCAGAGCTCATAAATTGAGCTGGATTTTCACGTATCATGAAGCTGAGGTACACCCAATTGGATCATCATTTTATTGCTGCTCTGGTAGATAGATGATATCAGAGGCATCTTCATTCCACCTTTGGGTTGGTGAGATGACTATTACATTAGCTAGTGTGGCTGGTTTGCTTGGCCTATCCATAGACCGGGCTCTATTAACCAACCTTGAGCCCACGAATAACATGACCTTATGTGAGTTGCTACTAGGGCTATTACCTCCTAATGATCAGAGAAGGGACATTGAGATGATAGTTACTATTGGAACTAGGTCAGCCCGTAATGGAAGAAATGAGTGATTTTTTTATACCATTTTGGATCTTTATTGAGCCTATGAAGTCTGAATAATTCAGAACATTTCTAGATATCATTTAAACAAAATCATTATTTTATTTAAATTTATATTATAGTTTTATATTATGTAATTAATATTATATTATATATATACGTATATCATATACGCATGTGTGTGTGCATGTGTAACATAGCAATCTGTGTAAGGTTTGACATATCTGTGTATTAATGCTCAGATTGATACTACAACGGACATGTTAGACCCTCTATAACACAAATATATCATCCAAATATATGCTTTTGTAATTAATATATATATATATAAAGCATTACACACATACACATATATATGTATATAATTTTGAATAATTTTTATATATAAACAAATATAAGAAATTTATAATATATATATATATAATTATATATATGCATGTATGTATGTATATGAATGTAATTAAACACAAATTCATTTTAAATAAAAATTTACAAATTTATTTTATTATATATACTAAAAAAATTAAAATAACGAAAAAGATATATAATTATAAATGTAAATAATTGGCTTATATATATAAGTTAATACATAAATGAAAAATATAAATATATGAAAAATTATACACACACACATATCCATTAATAGTCATGACAATTTTTTTTACTATTTATAAAAATTAAACTTTGTTCAAAAAATTATTATAAAAATATTTCCAAGCTTAAAATTTTATATATTAATATTCTATAAAATTCTGAACAATATTTTTAACATTTAAATATATATTTTATAATTTAATATCAATTTTTAATATAATCATTAATTACCACAAATATTTATTTCTTTAATTTAAAAAAAATGATTTTTTTGTCGAAAGCTTATTAGGTAGGGAATTACTTTTAAAAATTTAAAATATTTTTTATATGATATATCTATTGATGTTATATATTTATGAAATTTATTTGTTTTAAATAATATATATATATATTGCCGATAACATTTCAGGTAGAAACTAATCATATAAAATTTTAAATTAGAATTTATATAATATAATATGTAATATTTGAATTCATGAAGTTTATGTGATTTAATTAATATTATTTTAATTTTAAAATAATTTTTTTAAATCATGCCACGAGTATTATGGTGTGTGTGTATGACATAAAAAATTAAATTATATAAGCATGTAAATGTACGATCATCGTAAATGTCATGATATATCGATCTAGACATCGTATGATATAAAATAAAATATTAATTTGTTTGTAAATCAAAGACATATATTCACCAAAGCCTATTGAATACAAGTTGAAATGAAGGTACGAGCTCCTTTGAATCATATTCCAATCTCGAAGGTGCTAGCTTCAAGTTGTTGACTGTTGGCTCTCAAATGACTTTTATTTTATTTTATTTTAGCTTGAAAATGGAGGAGAGGGGTTCGAATATTTTTGGCCAGCAAAGGGGACTAATGAAGGCTCCAAAAACTATTTTAAAATGAGGGTTAGGATATTTATATAGTGGAGAAACTAGAAAGCAAATGCAGTGTAATGACCTAGAAATTTTGTCGTCATGAGTTATGAATATTTGTTTTTAATATTCAATAATATGATCTTTTAATCAAAATAAAACCCTTGTTAAATGATAATTGGTAATAATAAATAGTTTTAAACCAAGATAATATTTTGAATTTCCAGATTTTATTTATAAAATAGAAAATTGATTTAATTTGGAATGTCTCATATATTCATAATAACATAAATGTATATGTAAATTAAAAACAATATATATGGGGAAAATAAGAAAAGAAGAAAATCATACGAAAACATAATATGATGGAAATGGGGAAATTTTAATAAAATCATTTAAACCATTTTAAAAGGGAATCCTTTACAAAATATGCATTAAATAAAAGATGTTAGCTTCATACATTTTAAAATAAAATAACAAACTTTTATTTCTTTGAATTTTACATTCTAAATATAAAAATAAACATGAATATGAAGACTTAATTTTTTTTATTAAATACCACTTTATATCATTTTGTTCTCAAAATATAATGAAAGCATGTTTTAAAATTAAGTGGAAATAAAAGGAAAAACAAGTAAAAATGTATAACAAGATTTGCAAGCAAAAATGGAAGTGGCAAATACTCATTTCTTGGTCATAAACTTTGGCAAGTAAAAGTAAAGTGTGAAACATTAAAAAAATATACAACCAAAGGTAAACAAGTCAAAACGAAAGAAAAAGAAAATATAAACATATGCATTGCCAGGTCAAAGAAGGAAAGAAAATACAAACATAGGCATGCTTGGTCAAAAGAAATTAATGTAGGCTGAAAACATTTTCATCCCAACTTCATTTCAGCTCAAACAAAATATCAACTTCAGCCACCACAGTTTTCAACTTCCTATCAGCCACCAAAACCTCTTTTCAATCCCTCAAAAACCTTAAAAAGGTTTCAATCCTTCTTGAGCCCAAAACTCTGTACAAATACATCATCACGTTCTGGCCTGAACATGTATCTATAGGTGTGAGTGTGTGTATACTTCAGTTGTTTCGCACTCTGTAAAACAAAACCTGTAAACAAAACTCCGTAAAAAGCATATAGGTTGTTCTTCTTCTTCTTCTTTTCTAAAACAAAATCCAAAAGCAAGCAAGTGATCAAGAAATCAGATCATAGACTATATTCAAATTGGAAGATTTCAAAGGAGCTAAGCATTTCAAGGTGAGAATTTAAGTTTTGAATACCTGGAATTTGAATTATATACTCATTGTCATATAGCAGAGTTAAATTCTTATATGTATATATATGCTATAGTTTTAAAAATCTATATCTCTCAATTGGATTCGAATTTGGTGAAGATGTAAACTGGTGAAATATTTGTTTTCGAGTATAGATTACGCTAAAAATAGTTTGAAGGTTGATTCTTCTATATATTGTGAGAAATTGCAAGATTACATCAAGCAATCAAGTATTGGGTGATTTTCAACATCTTTAGATTATCAAATCAAGATTATAATCATGATTAACATATGAAATTAGGATTTTTAGTGAAGGAATCATCATTTTTAATGGCCTATATTGCTAGTTATCTTGAGATGACCAAAATTTGGTTATAAATTAATCTCCGGCGATGTAGTTGTCGAGAGGTTGTGCGGTTTGGCTGAGGAGGGGGCATGGCGACGTGGTAAAGAGATTCACCATGGACGATTTTCGCTTTAGGCCTTGATTTTGGTGCGGCAAGATATTTTAGGGTTTTAGGCGTTGTTTCCTTTGGGTGCGGGTTTCTTGCCGCTGGAAGGGGATGAGAGCATCGAGTTGAGTCGCAGTGGGCCAGGGGGTAGAGTAGAGGGTTGCGGCTTCGTCGGTGGTGGCAGCAGATCATGGATGATAGTATTTTGATGGGATGAGTCGTTTTTGGGTCAATGGTAGGAAAACTAGGCTCGCTGGTTGTTTGATATTGGACAAGAAGTGATGGAGGCAAAGTTTTTGGGGGTGGAAATGATCGAGCAGGCGAAGGCGTGTTTGCTGGTGGGTTCATTTGGCGAAATGGCAGCTTCGGTCGCTTGTACACGTGCACGTGCACGTGTATGCATGCACGGTGGAGCTCGTTCGAACTGCAGGTGAAAATGGAGAAGGAGCATCAGTGCGTCGCGATTGATTTTGGGTTTGGTCTCGAAGTCAGGTTGGTGTAGGGGTTAGGTGAAGGCATCCGTTGATCGAGTTGCGAGCGTAGATTGGATTGCTTGGTTTCGGCAGTGATTTTAGAAACTGGAAGAATAAGAGAAGAGAGAAGAAAGGGAGAACGGGTTTTTGGTATTGGGTTTGGGCTTTGGCCCAGTTACATGAAAATAGAGTATTTAAGTTGTTTTATTTATATATATAGTTAAAAACTTTAAATTGTCATAACTCATTCATACAAAACCAAACCAACCTGATTCTTTTTGCGACGAGTTCGTATTGTAGAGTACTTCATTTTCATGAAGCCTATTGTTTGATTTGACTTAGTGATAATTTATGATATTTTAAAACAGTCAAGTTTAAAATACATGAATTAAATAAATTTAGTCGTTTAAAATTTATATGTTCTATCCATCGACGCAAATTTACCAAATAAAAATATTAATGAATTAAATTGAAGTAAATACGATATGATATCTTTTAGCGGAATAAAACATCGTTCCGCTAAATGTATTTGAATCGTTCCCTATTAGCAGAATAAATAACTGTTCTGCCATTATTACTAAATAAGCATGTTTTTGGACATTGATTGGTAGAAATAAACCTTGTTCTGCTATCATATTTATATGGACATCTAATTATTATCCTGATAATTATATTGGGAAAATGTGATATTGAATTGATTGTTAAAAATGGATTGATGTGAATATGTTGTTCTAGATTGTTATAAAATAAATAGTGACTTGATGAAATACCATTGGAATTAATAAGCCTCTTTCCAAATTTGGGAGTTGATTTTTGAATCAAGGTTATTTTAAGGTTAATTATTTTATGATTTTTTTATAAAATATTATTTGAAAGTATTGGTTTCAAAGTTATTTAATTATTTAAAGTGTTTAAAAGTATACTTTAATTAATTAAAGTTATCTTATAATGATTTGATTTAAAGTTAATTATTATCTAATAATTTATTAGTATTAAAATATTATTATTTTCAAACATAATTTGTTCAATATTAATATTGTGTTTTTAAAATAATATATTATATAGTAAACCGTTATAAAAGAGTATTTCCTAAATTAACTTTGAAATTATTATAGAAACTTTATAAGTATTATTTGAGATATCTATTGAAATAAAAGTTTTTGGGAAATAATGGTATAATTTCATAGCGTAATTCGAGGGCAGAGATTGCCTACAGTTTGGGATGTTTTTGCTGGGATAGCGACGTAACCATTGTGCAAATTACAATCTATGATTGATTACATGGCAGAAATCGGAAGGCAGAGATTGTCTAAGTTAAGTTTGGTTTTTCTGGGATAGAGACGTAACCATCGAGCTACGATCCATGGTCGATACCGAATGGTGCTTTCCATGTTTATTTTTAAAGGTTTCAAGTATATTTTTTTGGAAGATATGATTTGTTAATATACTTATTCCGATGAGATAAGTACATGTCTGATTTTGATAAAGAGATTTAATTTACTGAAATTAAATTAAATGAAGCTTAATGATTCAGCGGGAAATGAAATCTTTGGTTGAATGTTTGTTTATTTGATAGTTAAATAACCGAATATAAAATCTTGATCTAAATATATAATCCTTCTTAATTTTGATGGTATGGAATTATTCCATACTTGACACCGAAGGATTTTTACTTTGAAAATATCTAAAGGAAACATGGGAATTATATGGTACAGTTACCGTACGAGGTGTTATACTGTACATATAAACTTGTGGATCCTCTAGGACAAATGATAAGGAGATCCATCCACTTAAACGATTAGGGGGTGATCCCCAAGCTTATGTAATGTCTGATTATTTCCTAAAGAATCGGTCTTTAGCATTCTGGAAATCGACGAATGGTTTTTGGAGCACCCAGGAAATGGAGAGTGTACTCGTAAGAGATGACTCGGAACCCATGACCTACTCCGAAAACCATATACGGTTAAATGAAGGAGATGCACTATATTTTAGGATGTTGAAATCCATGTGTGGTTCCGTGACACGTTGGAGTGTGGGAATCTATGTGAGATTCCAAGATTTGTTGAGATGTGGGAATCGGTATGTGCTTCCAAGGCCATTGTGGTGTGGGAATCCATATGGGATTTCATGATCTATTTTTGGAGCGGTGCATAAGCTAGAATGCCGGGCGTAGCCTCATTAGTGGAAATGACTAAAACCAGAGATAGGAAGCATGGCCAGTAGGGTTGGCAAACCCATAGGGTGTATTCGGCTCCTTTTCTAGCAATACGGATACCTTCGGTAGTTTTTAGGCATGCCGGAGTGATGCACTCGGTCTTAGCGAGACCAGTTATGTTTTTCATATGATACCCCGACTAGACGGGTATGATGCTTTGGAAGGATAACTCTGATCCTTGTGCAGAAGGACCGTTCTCGAAGTACCGAGGGTACCTCCATGGAAATCCTACACAATTAGCGAACGAGCCTTATCGACTTTCAATTATATACTTAGTATCGTTGTGATGCACACAGCACGAGCATCATAGCTACTTGATTATTATTAATATTTTTGCTCTTAGACATTATTATAATATCACTGGATTTTCTGATATAAAGGATTTGGTTACTGTAAGGTAAAAACCCGTCCGTGTTTATGTGCGGCTTGGTCTTACGAGATACCTTTGATTTTAAAGGATTTTGAAGTTGTAATGAATAAAATTCCTTTTGTTTTAAATTCTCACGCTGGTTTTACCAGACTGACCCGGGCGTGGTTTTTTTTCTAAATGCTGGGGTCAGACCGAGCATATTTCTAGGTTTAGATTGATATTTTGGAGCTTCAGGAGAGGAGCTGGAGACCCAGAGACGTATTAACGTAGATGGTTATATTTTCGTTGCATTTTAGTTGTGTTTATCAGCAGTTGTAAGGACAGGTTGTTATAACTGTCCATGCTGAATAGGTTAGCATACTCTGATTGACGTCTGTATATAAATTACAGTTTTGTCTTTTGTGTAAAGATTGTTATATATTATGGATTATTCATTCGGCTGTGAGATTCTGTGTTGTTTGGTTTTCTTTCTATCTCCTATCTATCTTCTTTCTACTTTCCTTTTCTTAACTATTCGCCTTCCCATGCAATTTAGGCTGGACAAGAGTGTTTAAATGTCAGTTTAAACTGTATGGAAAAGCCAGTTCGTTACAGGTGGCATCAGAGCTTATGTTGAGCGAATACCTAGGCTTTTGTGGGATTACTCATTAGAAATAGGGTCAGTAGTACCCTAGAATGAGTTCGAGTGTACATATATATGCAAGATTGCGTATTTTTTAGTGATATAAAATGTTTTATATTGTGTTAATTGATATATTGAGTGGCATATGGATTCTGTTCAATACGAGTAGCTAACGTTATTAATGGGGATCTCTAAACACATGAACAAGGCCAATCGACACAATATTGTTTTAAGTGGGTAAATGAAATAATTTTACCCAGGATATTTTATATATAAAAAGGCAATGATTTTCAAAATATATGATATTTTGAGATGTTGTTTGATAACTGATGATAAAATTTGATCATATAGGATTTGATTGTGTTGAATATGCATGTATATGATTTTTGTTTGATGATAATAAACATATATACATTCATTTAAGTGTATTTGATATTGTACTATTTTATTTTTCACAGATAAAATAAATATTTGCTGAATAAAATAAATAACATAGAATTGGAATTCAAACGAATATTTTATTCAAACAAATATTTATTACAATTTTGATAGTACAATTTCAAACTCTCACTATAACTATACAATTTCAGTCACAATACAATTACATCACAATTTCATAGTTACATCAGTTCCTCACTACATATCACTCACACTCGTATTTATCTTCAACTTCATTCCAATGTGAATCCAGCATCTGAGCAATCTGCAGAAATATACATTGACGCGGTAAAATTGAAAATAAAATGTTTTTGCAGTATAAAATAAAATATGAATTTTGAAAATAATATTTGCCTCAGTTATTTGGGTTGTTCGTCATCATTTATATTTGAATTCATCATACACGAATAGCTTGTGACATGCACAGTGTATCACTGTACATGCCACAAGGCCGTGCACACCGATATATGTATATACACTTGATATAGTAACAGGGACAGGTGAGCATAGGTCAAACCCAAACCAAAAATCGGGTTCAACTCAAGTGCAAAATAAATAAAGTCACATCACAAGCACAAGGTCAAACCCGAGCGTTTAAGCTGGATTCAACACAGGGCAATAGAGATCAAGTCACTACTATCATGACTCAACTCAATACAGCAATGAATCAAGTGAACAAGTGCATACATATATACAAGCAATTGAAGTGTAACTGCAAATAACAATGCACACAAATGCACCAATGACACTAATGAAATCAAGACCAGTGTGCAGTGACAATATACAGGAATCAAGATATCAAGGCTCGAACTCAAATATACAAGTATGCACATAACAGTGGACATGAACCAGTGCATGATCAATGCATCAATGAGACTGAAGCTTCTACATGAAGACCAGAGGAAATTGGACAGAGGCAACAACAACATGAATGCAGTAACAACCACCAAGCTAAATGCAATTCAAGTAAAGATACCAGCTACACAAAGCAACCAGACTGTGAAGCAACTCAAAGACCAAGTCGAAGTAAATGGCGAACGCATTCAAACATCAGGTTATACTACAGGGATGATATACACATACAAAACCAAAGACATGCACAGGTCAGACCAAACATCTAGACCAACTGCACAATGCAAATGGCCTCGACCAAAATCCAAATGTACACATGAACAAATAATAAACAACATAGTGTACACATAGTAAAGACTAGCTGCTATATTCAAGTACCAAACAGAGAACAGTGAATCAAGACCAGATGCTCAAGTTAAGTTCAGGCCGAGACAGAAGAATGAACACTGCACATAATCACTGACTCACCAATGAAGTCAAAGAAATAAGTATCCCAGTGACATATTACATGCAACAGAGACCAAGGCTCAATATGCACAAATATGCAAACAAACTAATGAATGACCGAATGCATATATGGGTGCAGACATGCCAAAATTAGTATGAAGCTGAGAATGAATAAAGAAACAAAATTCGTCATCATGGAACAGAGGGTACAGTTCAAAACAGGGAATTCGTAGTCAATTCAAAATCAAATACCAGTCAAAGCAGCCCAGTAATGAAATGCAAACACACGCGATACAATAGAGATGATATTCAACATGCTATGCAACCTGAACCATAAACTACAGAGCTACAATAGTGAAACTGTACAAATACCAAAGTCACCGTGAACAAAGCAAGGTCACAGTGAAATCAACATCATAAGAAATGGTCAAAGCAGAAGACAGGGATGAACTCGAGATTATTCATATGCAATGTAGACTATACTTGAAGCCAGAAGAAATGTAAATGCAAAACATCCAAATTCAAATGCAATGAGAAGTTCAGGTTAAACCGACCAGAGAAGATGGTCAGAGACGAAGCTCACAGGAGCCAGAGAGTCGAAGCCGTGAGCAACAGGAAGCAAGAAAATCACAAAATCAAAAATGGACAAAGTCAAAATATGATCGAAGTCAAAGTCGTGAGTCGATCAAGTCAAAGCAAGAAATTCACGGAGCAATAAAATCAAAGCCGTGGTCATCACGAAATTAAAATCAAAACTGTGTCATCCAAATAAAAGAGGAAAGTTTCTACCATATTGATCAAGGAAAAGATCGAACGCTTCGAAATCAAAACTATGTGAATCAAGTCAAAAATATACGTATTTGACTAAGTCACAAATATCACAATCGTTCAAGCATTATCAAGCGGCCAAGAAAAAGAATTGACAAATTCAAATGAATTCGTACGAACGAAATTATAGGAACTAGACTCCTATATAAACGAATCATCATCGGCAATAATAGTATTGAGTTCAAGCATTCAATCAGAAAAGAAAAGGAGCAAAAATCACATACCAAAGTCTTCTCGAACTCAATCAATTCGAAACAGCCGAAGTAATTAACTGAGACAGTCGATTGACAGAAAAGGAACACTGAATCATCTATTCAATCAAGCATTGGAAGTCGGCGTCTTCGAGTTTCATGAAAGCCCTAATTCCAGAGCGCAAAGAGGAACGAAAGAGAAGCCACCATTTTTTCACAAACTCTACAAAGGAACGGGCCGACATTGATAAAAGAAAACAAACAGGGCCGCATTTTTTTTCTTGAGTGATAATAGTTTGTGGGCCGGTCTTATTTAAATTAAATAAGGCTTTGGTATATTTTAAAATTAGGGTTTCAAGTTATTCTTGTTTTTATTTTTTTAAAGTCTGTACTTTTCGAATTAAACCTTGGTAAATCACCACCTAGGATTTAGGTTGTGTCAGATTGTCTAGTTAGGATTAGTTCTGTAAGCAGGGTTTGCGAGTTTGCAAAACTCTATAGGCGGTAGCAGGGTTTGCGAGTTTGTTATACTGTTTGTAAGCGGGAGACTGTTTAATTCTAATAGAAATCTGGGAATGCAGCAGTAGGCAGGGGTTGCCGAAGCTGGGTAAATTTTGTGTGTGATTTACTTTTCAGCATATTTACTTCTCTGCGGTTTGTTTTTTGTGAATTCGAGAAAATTTGCTATAACCCTATTCACCCCCCTCCCTCTAGGGTTAATCTAGATCCTACAAGTGGTATCAGAGCTCGGTATTTTTCTTTAACTCTAGAGTCATGAATCCACCAAATAATGCTTTTTCTTAGGGGCAATCTATTGCTAGGCCACCCATGTTTAATGAGAATGATTATGCTTATTGGAAAGTTAGGATGGGTATTTATCTTAGTTCTGTTGATTATGATGTTTGGGACATTATTGAAACTGGCTATAAATCTCCCACTATAACTGTTGGTGATACTGAGATTCCTAAACCTAAGGATAGGTGGGACGCTAACGATAAGAAATTAAAAACTACAAATGCTAAAGCCATGAATGCTTTGATCTGTGCTCTTGATAAAAATGAATTTAATAGAATTTCTCATTGTAAAACTGCGCAGGAAATTTGGCATACCTTGGAGGTGACACATGAAGGAACTTCTCAAGTCAAGGAGTCTCGTCTAGCCCTATTCAGCAATGAATACGAGAATTTTGTAATGGACAAAGGCGAGAGCATAAAGGACATGTTTGGACGCTTTTCAACTTTGGTGTACAATGCTAGAGCGCTTAGGAAGGTATTCACTGAGGTAGAGCTTGTGAGGAAGGTGCTACGAGTCTTACCGATGAACTTTGAGGCAAAAGTCATGGCAATACAAGAATCGAAAGATCCGAGTAAACTAAGCATGGAGGAGTTGATCGGCAACTTGATGACATATGAGCTTGAGCTAAAAACAAAGGAGAAACGCAACAACTCCGAATCAAAGAAGAAGACGATTGCCTTAAAGAGCAAAGAAGAGAGCGATGAAGAAGAAGAAGATCCAATTGAAGAGCTTGCAAATGGCTGTCAATAATCTTAGAAAATGGTCAAGATTCGGGCTACGCAAGAAGAAAACAAGTGGTAATAGGTCAAAAGAATCTGACAATTCAGATAATGAATTGACTTGTTATAACGGCAAGAAGCCTAGCCACTTCAAACAAGAATGCCCACTTCTCAAAAACAACAAAGGAAAGAAAAAGAAGAAGAAGGCCTTTGCAGCTACTTGGGATGATGAAGAAGGAGAGGAAGTTTCGAATAATAGCTCAGAGGAGGCTAATTTGTGTCTTATGGCAAAATCAGATTCAGAAGCAAGTTCAGAGGAATCTTGTGAGGTAAGTAACTATTCTTATAAAGAACTTGTTTTGATGTGTTGTGATTTTGCTAAAACAATTGATACTCTTGAATCTAAAATTAAAAAACTGAAATCTGATAGGAGAGAACTTGTCCATGAAAATACTAGGTTAGAAACTGAACTTGAAAATATTCAAAACCTAGACTGTAAAAAATGTAAAATTTTAGATTCAGAATTATCAAAACTTAAGAATAGCTTTGAGAATCTTGAAAAAGAAAACTTGAGTCTTAAGGAAACTATTGACACTAGAAAAAGGGATTTTATAAATAGATGCACCTCACTTATGACTGGAAACACAACACTAAAAACCAAAGTCCAAAATCTTGAGAGAACTCTGAATAACTTTTCAAGAGGAGAAAAATCATTCAACATGTTATTGGGAAATCAACTTTTTGCTAACAACAGAAAAGGACTAGGCTTTGGGAAAACACAAGTTTATGATAATGCAAAAGGTAAGAGTGTCTTTGCTAGATGTGAAATAATTGGTCATCGTGTTGAAAATTGTAGTCATAGGAACAAGAACACAAAATTTTTACAAGTTTGGGCTCCTAAGAATTCTACAAACAAATTTCATGTCTATTGGAACAAGAATAAAAGGACAAAACAAGTTTGGGTGCCAAAAGGAACATATATTAATAGTTTTGGGTCAACTCAAACATATTCATCAAATTATTCTGCCACTAACAAACATGGACCTATAAAAACAAATTGGTCACAAAAATCTTTTACCGTGTAGGTGTGGTGGCAGGCTAAGGAACAACATTAGTGTTATCTAGATTCTGGCTGTTCCAGACACACAACTGGCGACAAATCAACATTCCTTAGCCTAGTATAAAGGTGACAGATTCACAATGGGCAAACAACGAAAGATTATCGTACAGGTAAAACAGGTAATTGTATTTATTTTCAAACGATAGATAAAATGAGAACATCTGCACCATAATCTAAATTAAATCAGCCAGTTATGTGAAATGATTGATGATGTTAATTCTGTTTTTTTATTAACCAATCATCTTTAAATAGAATTACTTGAAGTAATTATGATGGTTGACAGATTCTAACTAACTTGATATGATCTTACATGACTTGTTCTTATCTATGACTTTGATTTGTGCTTAAAAGTTGACCAACCATTTTTTTTCATCATTGAACTTAATCTGTTTGGTCAAATTATGATGTTGATTGATTACTGATTACTCATGCTATAAAAAGGTTTTTAAGAAATTGTTGAAATTGTTGAAACTTTATGAAATTGGTGAAACTTCAAGAAATTGTTTTGAAATAATGAAGATGGTTTAATGACTGTTGATCCTACGGTTTCTAAATCTGACACTATGATATTTGTTTGATGGTTAACACAACTTAAATTCAAAGTCAAGAAAATTTCATTTAAAAATTGTTGAAAATAATTCTGAGATAGTTTGTTGAAATTTCACAATCTGGTCTATGACATCCAACGAGTGAATATTGAGTGAAATTTAAAGTCAGATGCAGATCACACTGGTAATGTAGTTGATAGAAAAATTACTAGTGGAACGTGATTATATTTCGAGACATTCATTTGCTGCATCATTTTTCAAAGAAAATATCTGCATATTTTTCACTTGAAATAATTTCTATTTTAGCAGAAATTTTTCTTAAAAACCCCTTCTAGAAAATAATTTCTGTTGACCTTGTATCATATTAGTTATTTAAGAAAATTTGATTTTATAACTATTTTTGAAATTGATTTTAAATAACTATGTTAACTGATATGACCCCCTAATAATTATCTAAAAAGATAGATAGTGATTGAAAATAAGATGAGTGTTGATATTAATCATATATTATGACTTGAGAAAGTATAATTAGAAAATTTCTTTAGAAGTTTAAACAAGAAGTTATAAAAACTTTTTGTTGATAAATATTCCATGATCATTTCTATTTCTATCATCTTTCTATCGACCATCACTCATCAAAAGTCAATATAGTATGTCAATATGTGGTAGTTTAAAACGGGAAATCATTTGTGCTTCAATTTTATTATATTTCTAACAATAAATAATAATATCCAAAATATTCACTCTCATTTAAAAGTCCTCACGGTTATGCATGGGTGAATTACTTGGATTTTTGATTATGTGTTTCCATGCACATTTAAAAGTCCTCACGGTTATGCATGTATGGAACGCATATCAAAATTAATTGATTAAATAGACAAGTTGATTCTAATCTCATTTAAAAGTCCTCACGGTTATGCGTGGTTAGAAGATACTTAAATTCATTTTTAAAATAAAAATAAAAATTTAGAATACTACTCATCTCATTTAAAAGTCATAACGGTTATGCATGGTTGGTAGATATTCAAATTTCCTGAAATAAATATACCACAAATAGACACAACTATATGGTTTTATTTGATGATATCATCCTATCATTCTAAAGTGGAATATGCATCAATTAAAGTATTTATGATTTTTGTTTGATTTTCTTATTGAAATTAATATTTACACTCGATTGAGCTTTAATATTGTATTAATGTCTATCACTATATCTCTATTTTTCTATTACTATTATTCTTTTGCTGATAACAAAAGGGGGAGAGAAAAGTTAAGATTTTGAAAATAAAGGTCAAAGATTTTCTAATTGTATCAAAGCTCATTTGAATTTTTTATTCTCATGCATATATGTAGGGGGAGTATTGTGTAGAAAGAGAGCATTTAAATAGGGGGAGCAAATTGAATAATCAAATACATTTAAAATAGTCAAAATCTTAAATATATGTTTGTTATCATCAAAAGGGGGAGATTGTTGAATATGCATGTATATGATTTTTGTTTGATGATAATAAACATATATACATTCATTTAAGTGTATTTGATATTGTACTATTTTATTTTTCACAGATAAAATAAATATTTGCTGAATAAAATAAATAACACAGAATTGGAATTCAAACGAATATTTTATTCAAACAAATATTTATTACAATTTTGATAGTACAATTTCAAACTCTCACTATAACTATACAATTTCAGTCACAATACAATTACATCACAATTTCATAGTTACATCAGTTCCTCACTACATATCACTCACACTCGTATTTATCTTCAACTTCATTCCAATGTGAATCCAGCATCTGAGCAATCTGCAGAAATATACATTGAGGCGGTAAAATTGAAAATAAAATGTTTTTGCAGTATAAAACAAAATATGAATTTTGAAAATAATATTTGCCTCAGTTATTTGGGTTTTTCGTCATCATTTATATTTGAATTCATCATACACGAATAGCTTGTGACATGCACAGTGTATCACTGTACATGCCACAAGGCCGTGCACACCGATATATGTATATACACTTGATATAGTAACAGGGACAGGTGAGCATAGGTCAAACCCAAACCAAAAATCGGGTTCAACTCAAGTGCAAAATAAATAAAGTCACATCACAAGCACAAGGTCAAACCCGAGCGTTTAAGCTGGATTCAACACAGGGCAATAGAGATCAAGTCACTACTATCATGACTCAACTCAATACAGCAATGAATCAAGTGAACAAGTGCATACATATATACAAGCAATTGAAGTGTAACTGCAAATAACAATGCACACAAATGCACCAATGACACTAATGAAATCAAGACCAGTGTGCAGTGACAATATACAGGAATCAAGATATCAAGGCTCGAACTCAAATATACAAGTATGCACATAACAGTGGACATGAACCAGTGCATGATCAATGCATCAATGAGACTGAAGCTTCTACATGAAGACCAGAGGAAATTGGACAGAGGCAACAACAACATGAATGCAGTAACAACCACCAAGCTAAATGCAATTCAAGTAAAGATACCAGCTACACAAAGCAACCAGACTGTGAAGCAACTCAAAGACCAAGTCGAAGTAAATGGCGAACGCATTCAAACATCAGGTTATACTACAGGGATGATATACACATACAAAACCAAAGACATGCACAGGTCAGACCAAACATCTAGACCAACTGCACAATGCAAATGGCCTCGACCAAAATCCAAATGTACACATGAACAAATAATAAACAACATAGTGTACACATAGTAAAGACTAGCTGCTATATTCAAGTACCAAACAGAGAACAGTGAATCAAGACCAGATGCTCAAGTTAAGTTCAGGCCGAGACAGAAGAATGAACACTGCACATAATCACTGACTCACCAATGAAGTCAAAGAAATAAGTATCCCAGTGACATATTACATGCAACAGAGACCAAGGCTCAATATGCACAAATATGCAAACAAACTAATGAATGACCGAATGCATATATGGGTGCAGACATGCCAAAATTAGTATGAAGCTGAGAATGAATAAAGAAACAAAATTCGTCATCATGGAACAGAGGGTACAGTTCAAAATAGGGAATTCGTAGTCAATTCAAAATCAAATACCAGTCAAAGCAGCCCAGTAATGAAATGCAAACACACGCGATACAATAGAGATGATATTCAACATGCTATGCAACCTGAACCATAAACTACAGAGCTACAATAGTGAAACTGTACAAATACCAAAGTCACCGTGAACAAAGCAAGGTCATAGTGAAATCAACATCATAAGAAATGGTCAAAGCAGAAGACAGGGATGAACTCGAGATTATTCATATGTAATGTAGACTATACTTGAAGCCAGAAGAAATGTAAATGCAAAACATCCAAATTCAAATGCAATGAGAAGTTCAGGTTAAACCGACCAGAGAAGATGGTCAGAGACGAAGCTCACAGGAGCCAGAGAGTCGAAGCCGTGAGCAACAGGAAGCAAGAAAATCACAAAATCAAAAATGGACAAAGTCAAAATATGATCAAAGTCAAAATATGATCGAAGTCAAAGTCGTGAGTCGATCAAGTCAAAGCAAGAAATTCACAAAGCAATAAAATCAAAGCCGTGGTCATCACGAAATTAAAATCAAAACTGTGTCATCCAAATAAAAGTGGAAAGTTTCTACCGTATTGATCAAGGAAAAGATCGAACGCTTCGAAATCAAAACTGTGTGAATCAAGTCAAAAATATACGTATTTGACTAAGTCACAAATATCACAATCGTTCAAGCATTATCAAGCGGCCGAGAAAAAGAATTGACAAATTCAAATGAATTCGTACGAACGAAATTATAGGAACTAGACTCCTATATAAACGGATCATCATCGGCAATAATAGTATTGAGTTCAAGCATTCAATCAGAAAAGAAAAAGAGCAAAAATCACATACCAAAGTCTTCTCGAACTCAATCAATTCGAAACAGCCGAAGTAATTAACTGAGACAGTCGATTGACAGAAAAGGAACGCTGAATCATCTATTCAATCAAGCATTGGAAGTCGGCGTCTTCGAGTTTCACGAAAGCCCTAATTCCAAAGCGCAAAGAGGAACGAAAGAGAAGCCACCATTTTTTCACAAACTCTACAAAGGAACGGGCCGACATTGATAAAAGAAAACAAACAGGGCCGCATTTTTTTTCTTGAGTGATAATAGTTTGTGGGCCGGTCTTATTTAAATTAAATAAGGCTTTGGTATATTTTAAAATTAGGGTTTCGAGTTATTCTTGTTTTTATTTTTTTAAAGTTTGTACTTTTCGAATTAAACCTTGGTAAATCACCACCTAGGATTTAGGTTGTGTCAGATTGTCTAGTTAGGATTAGTTCTGTAAGCAGGGTTTGCTAGTTTGCAAAACTCTGTAGGCGGTAGCAGGGTTTGCGAGTCTGTTAGAGTGTTTGTAAGGGGAGACTGTTTAATTCTAATAGAAATCTGGGAATGCAGCAGTAGGTAGGGGTTGCCGAAGCTAGGTAAATTTTTTGTGTGATTTACTTTTCAGCATATTTACTTCTCTGCAATTTGTTTTTTGTGAATTCGAGAAAAATTGCTATAACCCTATTCACCCCCCCTCTAGGGTTAATCTAGATCCTACAGATTGGTCATAACCATCTAGTGCTGAGTATCCTCTATAGCCTGTCCATCTGACTTGAATCTTCCCTTAGAAAACTTGGGTCTTGTATAAGAGTTTTGGAAAAAAAAATTCTAAGAAAATTAGAAATTTAAAATATTTTAGGAAGATTTTACATATATAAAAGCAAATTTTGTAATAATTGATCAATAGAAAGAGATATTTGAGAATTTAAAACTCCAGTGATTTCGGAAAATTGTTTTAAACAAATTTTTGAGGGAAAAATGGTCTTGGTATTACTTAAAGTAAAATTTTTAAATGGTATTAATTTAAAAGAAGGGTTATTTGAAGTATGTACCTATACGTACTCTTTAGCATATGTGAACTGCTGTAAACCTTAGGATCTCATTCTAAGGTTGTGTTAATTGATTATAGAGGATTTGTAGTGTCGTCCGTGGAGAGCGGATGAAGATTAGGCAGTATTTTAGCAAATATGTGGCTAGAGAGATCATGGAACCTATTGAGCAGCCATCGCTGTATGGGGAGGAGTTCGAGGAAGAGAAAGAGGAATATGAGATTAAAGAGGAGCCCAAATCGGAAAACGTGATGCTATTATCCAGGAAATGGGAGAGATTGTTAGTGAGCCACGACAGACTGGGATAACCTTTCGAGAGATGACTTATGGCCTAGGGCAGAGATGTTGATACCTAAGGAACCAAGCTCGAAGATTGTATGGATTTTGGACGGGGATGCTGAGACTAAGGAGATGAAGGGACCCGGAGTGGAGGATTATGATGGAGAGAGTCCACTATGAGAGTTAGCTTGGGTTGGGGTAGTTCTCTTAGTAATGTGTATCCTATCTGGACATACTAGTAGCCCATAGACGTCATTTCAGTGAAGTATCTTAGTAGAAGCTTTGGTATGGATATGTGTGTATAACTAGCTAGTGGTTATAGATATCTCGTAGATATGTGTATATGTATGTGGTGACTGTAGTGTTGAAGTATCTTAGTTGATACTCTGTGTGACCGATATTTTGGGATATAAATATATATGATTGAACTTTTGTGATATGGATGTTTATTAATTCGTTAAGAAATTGAATTTGGTTAGTTATATTTACTAGCCTGGTTACGGAAATTTCGGGGACGAAATTCTTTTAAAGAGGGAGGAATGTAACGACCCGGAATTTTTGTCGTCTTGAGTTATGAGTATTTGTTTTTAATATTCAATAATACTATCTTTTAATTAAAATAAAACCATTGTTAAATGATAATTGGTAATAATAAATAGTTTTAAACCAAGATAATATTTGAATTTCCAGATTTTATTTATAAAATAGAAATTAATTTAATTTGGAATTTCTTATATATTCATAATAATAGAAATGTATATGTAAATTAAAAACAATATATATGGGGAAAATGAGAATGGAAGAAAATCATATGAAAACATAATATGATGGAAATGGGGAAAATTTAATAAAATCATTTAAACCATTTTAAAAGGGAATCCTTTACAAAATATGCTTTAAATAAAAGATGTTATCTTCATACATTTTAAAATAAAACAACAAACTTTTATTTCTTTGAATTTTACATTCTAAATATAAAAATAAATATGAATATAAAGACTTAAAATTGTTTTTATTAAATACCACTTTATATCATTTTGTTCTCAAAATATCATGAAAGCATGTTTTAAAATTAAGTGGAAGTAAAAGGAAAAACAAGTAAAAATGTATAACAAGATTCGCAAGCAAATGTGGAAGTGGCAAATACTAATTTCCTGGTCATAAACTTTGGCAAGTAAAAGTAAAGAGTAAAACATTAAAAAAATATACAACCAAAGGTAAACAAGTCAAAATGAAAGAAAAAGAAAATATAAACATATGCATTGCCTGGTCAAAGAATGAAAGAAAATACAAACATAGGCATGCTTGGTCAAAAGAAATTAATGTAGGCTGAAAAAATTTTCATCTCAACTTCATTTCAGCTCAAACAAAATATCAACTTCAGCCACCATAGTTTTCAACTTCCTATCAGCCACCAAAACCTCTTTTCAATCCATCAAAAACCTTAAAAAGATTTCAATCCTTCTTGAGCCCAAAACTCTGTACAGATACATCATTACGTTCTGGCCTGAACATGTATATATATATAGGTGTGAGTGTGTATATACTTCAGTTGTTTAACACTCTGTAAAACAAAACCTGTAAACAAAACTCCGTAAAAAGCATATAGGTTGTTCTTCTTCTTTTTTTCTAAAACAAAATCCAAAGCAAGCAAGTGATCAAGAAATCAGATCATAGACTAGATTCAAACTAGAAGATTTCAAAGGAGCTAAGCATTTCAAGGTGAGGATTTAAGTTTTGAATACCTGGATTTTAATTATATACTCACTTGCATATAACAGAGTTAAATTCTTGTATATAAATATATATATATGCTCTATTTTTTAAAATCTATATCTCTCAATTGGTTTCGAATTTGAAGATGATGTAAACTGATGAAATATTTGTTTTCGAGTATAGATTACGTTAAAAATAGTTTGAAGGTTGATTCTTCTATATATTGTGAGAAATTGCAAGATTACAGTAAGCAATCAAATATTGAGTGATTTTCAACATCTTTAAATCATCAAATCAGGATTATAATCATTATTAACATATGAAATTAGGATTTTTAGTGACGGAATCGTCATTTATAATGGCCTATATTGCTAGTAATCTTGAGATGACCAATATTTGGTTATAAATTAATTTCCGACGATGTAGTTGTCGAGAGGTAGTGTAGTTTGGCCGAGGAGGGGTGTGGCGACGTGGGGAAGAGATTCACCATGGCCGATTTTCGTTTAGGCCTTGATTTTGGTGCGATAAGATATTTTAGGGTTTTAGGCGTTGTTTCCTTTGGGTGCAGGTTTCTTGTCGTTGGAGGGGATGGGAGCATCGAGTTGAGTCGTAGTGGGCCAGAGGGTAAAGCAGAGGGTTGCGGCTTTTTCGGTGGTGGCAGCAGATCCTGGATGCTAGTATTTTGATGGGACGAGTCGTTTTTGGGTCAATGGTGGGAAAACTAGGCTTGGTGGTTGTTCGATATTGGAAAAGAAGTGATGGAGGCGAAGTTTTTGGGGTGGAAATGATTGAGCAGGCGAGGGCGCGTTTGCTGGTGGGTTCGTTTGGTGAAATAGCGGCTTCGGTCGCTTGTACACATACACATGCACGTGTATGCGTGCACGGTGGAGCTCATTCGAGCTGCAGGTGAAAATGGAGAAGGAACATTGGTGCGTCGCGATTGATTTTTGGTTTGGTCTCAAAGTCAGGTTGGTGTAGGGGTTAGGTGAAGGCATCCGTTGATCGAGTTGCGAGCGTGGGTTGGATTGCTTGGTTTCGGCTGTGATTTTGGAAACTGGAAGAACAAGAGAAGAGAGGAGAAAGGGGGAACAGGTTTTTGGTATTGGGTTTGGGCTTCAGCCCAGTTACATAAAAATAGAGTATTTAAGTTGTTTTATTTATATATATAGTAAAAAACTTTTAATTGTCATAACTCGTTCATATAAAACCAAATCAAATTGATTCATTTTGCGACGAGTTCGTATCGTCAAGTACTTCATTTTCATGAAGCCCGTTGTCTGATTTGACTTAGTGATAATTAATGATATTTTAAAACGGTCAACATTAAAATACGTGACTTAAATCGTTTTAAATTTATATGTTCTATCTATCGACGTAAATTTACCAAATAAAAATATTAATGAATTAAATTGATGTAAATAAGACGATAAGATATCTTTTAGCGGAATAAAACATCGTTCCACTAACTGTATTTGAATTGTTCCCTGTTAGCAGAATAAATCACCGTCCTGCCATTATTACTAAATAAGCATGTTTTTGGACATTGATTAGCAGAAATAAACCTTGTTCTGCTATCATATTTATATGGACATCTATTTATTATCCTAATAATTGTATTGGGCAAATGTGATGTTGAATTGATTGTTAAAAATGGATTGATGTGAATCTGTTGTTCTGGATTGTTATGAAATAAATTGTTACTTGATGAAATACCATTGGAATTAATAAGCCTCTTTCAAAATTTAGGAGTTGATTTTTGAATCAAGGTTGTTTTAAGGTTAATTATTTTATGATTTTTTTAAAAAAGTTATTTGAAAGTATTGGTTTCAAAGTTATTTAATTATTTAAAGTGTTTAAAAGTATATTTTAATTATTAATTAAAGTTATCTTATAATGATTTGATTTAAAGTTAATTATTATCTAAGAATTTATCGGTATTAAAATATTATTATTTTCAAACATAATTTGTTCAATATTAATATTGTGTTTTTAAAAATAGTATATTATATAGTAACCGCTATAAAAGAGTATTTCCTAAGTTAACTTTGAAATTATTATATAAACTTTATAAGTATTATTTGAGATAAGTATTGAAATAAAAGCTTTCGGGAAGTAATGGTATAATTTCATAGTGTAATTCGAGGGTAGAGATTGCCTACAGTTTGGGATGTTTCCACTGGGATAGCAACGTAACCATTGTGCAAACTACGATCTATGATTGATTGCATGGCAGAAATCGGGAGGCAGAGATTCCCTAAGTTAAGCTCGGTTTTTCTAGGATAGAGACGCAACCATCGAGCTGCGATCCATGGTTGATACCAAATGGTGCTTTCCACATTTATTTTTAAAGGTTTCAAGTATATTTTTTTCGAAGATATGATTTGTTAATATACTTATTCCGGTGAGATAAGTACATTTCTGATTTTGATAAAGAGATTTAATTTATTGAAATTAAATTAAATGAGGCTTAATGATTTCAATGGGAAATGAAATCTTTGGTTGAATGTTTGCTTATTCGATAGTTAAATAACCGACTATCAAAACTTGATCTAAATATGTAATCCTTCTTAATTCGATGGTACAGAATTATTCCCTACTTAAAACCGAAGGATTTTAACTCTGGAAATATCTAGGGGAAACACGGGAATTATATGGTACAGTTACCGTTCGAGGTGCTATACTATACATATAAACTTGTGGATCTTCTAGGACAAATGATAAGGAGATCCGCTCACTTAAACGGTTAGGGGGTGATCCCTGAGCTTATGTATTGTCTGATTATTTCCTAAAGAACCGGCCTTCAGCATTCCGGAAATCGATGAATGGTTTTTAGAGCACCCAGGAAATGGAGAGTGTACTCATAAGAGATGACTCGGAACCCATGATCTACTCCAAAAACCATATACGGCTAAATGAAGGAGAGGCGCTATATTTTGGGATATTGAAATCCATGTGTGGTTTCGTGACTCGTTGTAGTGTGGGAATCTGTGTGAGATTCCAAGATTTGTTGAGATGTGGGAATCGGTATGTGATTCCAAGGCCAATGTGGTGTGGGAATCCATATGGGATTCCGTGATCTATTTTTGGGGCGGTGCGTAAGTTGGAACGTCGGACGTAGCCTCATCAGCGGAAATGACTAAAACCAGATATAGGAGGCATGGCCAGTAGGGTTGGCAAACCCATAGGGTGTATTCGGCTCCTTTTCTAGCAATACGGATACCTACGGTTGTTTTTGGGCATGCCAAAGTGATGCACTCGGTCTTAGCGAGACCGGTTATGTTTTTCCTATGATACCCCGGCTAGACAGGTATGATGCTTCAGAACGATAACTCTGATCCTTGTGCAGGAGGATCATTCTCGAAGTACTGAGAGCACCTCCATGGAAATCCTACACAATTAGCGAACGAGCCTTATCGACTTTCGATTATATACTTAGTATCGTTGTGATGCACACATCACAAGCATCACAGCTGATTGATTATTATTAATATTTCTGCACTTAGACATTATTATAATATCACTGGATTTTCTGATATAAAGGATATGGTTACCGTAAGGTAAAAACCCGTCTGTGTTTATGTGCGGCATGGATTTACGAGATACCTTTGATTTTAAAGGATTTTGAAGTTATAATGAATAAAATTCCTTGTGTTTTAAATCTCACGCTGGTTTTACCAGACTGACCCGGACGTGGTTTTTTTCCTAAATGCTCGGGTCAGACCGAGCATATTTCCAGGTTTAGATGGATATTTTGGAGCTTCAAGAGAGGAGTTGGAGGCCAGAGACTTATTCACATAGATGATTATATTTTCGTTGCATTTTAGTTGTGTTTATCAGCAGTTGTAAGGACAGGTTGTTATAATTGTCCGTGATGAATAGGTTAGCATACTCTGATTGATGTCTGTATATAAATAAAGTTTTGTCTTTTGTGTAAAGATTGTTATGTTTTATAGATTATTTGTTCCGCTGTGAGATTCTATGTTGTTTGGTTTTCTTTCTATCTCCTTTTTTCTTTCTACTTTCTTTTTCTCAACTATCCGCCTTCCCATCCAATTTGGGCTGGATAAGTGTGTTTAAATGTCAGTTAAAACTGTACGGGAAAGCTGGTTCGTTACATGCAGGATCCAGATCCTTAATTTCCCACTGCTAATACTGCACCTGTTTAACACATCAAAACGACCTCCTATGCCATAATATGGCCAACCTCACCATGATCAAATTATGGATGAAAACATCATGCACCATATAGGCTTCAAAACTACTGCAAGCCCGAATAATATTTATTGCATTTAAATCAAATTTAAACGTGTGTCGATATCGTGTATCAAATAATATATCTATAAATATATTTATTAATATTGTTTAATACATCAAATAAAAAATTATAATTAATATTTCGAAAATATTAATTAATTTATAACCATTAGAAATTAATTAAATTATTTGGTCAAAGAAGTATTCAATGTTTCAGTTGTGTGACTCTTTAGGTGTAAATTCAGCGAGCGATTAATATCGAATAGATTAACGTTCACATGTCACTTAGATGGTGGTGTGACATTTTGGCCAAATTTATCGCTTACTTGGTTTTGGTAAAATTCAATTTTACTTTGTTAAGAGTTGCTCGATTGTGATAATTATTTACACTAATTCTCTTCGTCAAAACTAAATCATTTTGGACTTTTGGAATTAGGTATTGGTTAAAATACAGATATCATTCACATTCAACTTTATAGTCCAAACACAAAGTCCTTGGTTCAATACTAACAATTGTTATTATCCTAACCTCTTTGTCTAAAGACTTTGATTTTAGGTCGACTTCAATTGACAGTGATACTAAGCTCATATAACTGAGGAGACGAATCCTCTCTTGAATAGTGTTTCACTTCCAATTCTTCCACTCGACCCAACTATAGTCGTTCAATGTAATTCATGCCACTAATTACAACCATAGTGGAGCTTCCACATTGAAGATTAGCAGTATTCTCAAGTCAAGAGAACTGTGTAATTTTGTCACATAGATATTTTCTGTTTGACCTTAGTTATATTGACCATTAGAAAACTATTGAATGAGTCATTCCATAGTTATCCAATAACTCTCAGTATGTAACCCCTTTATGCCCCACAAGTCATGAGTAATACACTGTCCAATATTTGAAGAGCGTTACATACTCTACTCTTAACGGATGCATCGATATCCAATCTTGATACATCTTAACTCGGAATATTTAAAACAGTATGTTTTATTTTATTATGATAAATCACTCATGGTTATAACGCATTGCAACTACTTTCACAAAACATATCATTTATAGATTTTCTATTAAATATAATCTTTAATTAATTAATATAACATATTATATTAAGTATATAATAGAAAGCAAACACCTTTTATTTTGAACAAGATTGGTTAGCGTGTTAGATATATGTAACGACATACATAATTACCCATAGGGCATACCCTTAACTCTATCAAGCACCCATTTGCACATATGGTATATTATGGAATCTCTATCTCATTCCTTCAATCAGTTTGATGAGGACTAATCGAGTTACACCCTTCATGAATGGATGTGCTATGTTGTTTAATTATCTACCCCATCAATCAATTCTCTCCAATACTGATAAACTACCTTTATCATATGAAACTATTCTAAGTACGTTTGTCCACCTCTAGTGAACTCTTATTATTACATTGTTATCATATAAAAATGATGCAGTATTCTTAATACTTAGGATCACCCATATCTCAGTTATAAATTTGTGCATTTACATTTATATACATTGCTTTTATTGCGGCGTTATTCAAGCGGATGAACTTAACCTTTCGTTGAATCAGCCATAACCTTTTATTTGGAATATTTCCAACTTAAAGCTTCTTCATTAAGGTTTGAACACAAATTTAATATTGATATATTATACTCGATAGCAGTTATGAAGTTCGAGTCTGAACACTCTTTCATAAAGAGTTCATTGTTTATGTAAACAATTATCTAGTATTTCATAAATACTCGAGAAACAATTATCTAGTGTTTCTGTAAGTAATTAATTTTTAATTAATTTATTTAATTTACTTTCAATTAATTAAATTAATTTAACAATTTTAATTAAATTTTATTAATTTCTAAAATTCTTTTATACACACGTATTGTCTTAAACAATTCAAGGCAACATAACATATTCATGATATATATTATACACGTATGTATATTTAATTAATTATTTTATTTTATTAATCTTATTAATAAATAAAATTTTGAAATTAATTTATAATATTTCAAATATTTAAATAAATTATATTATAACTTCTATAATATGTATTTTATTTAAATTTAACTTTTAAATTTAAAACTTTTTATTTTAATTTTCAAAACAATTTGAAAATTTATATTATAATATTTTTCTTATTATAAATTTAACTTTTAAATTAAAAATGTTTATTTTAATTTCAAAACAATTTTGAAATTATCCCCATTCCCAATTCAAATTAGGTCTTTCCTATTAGGGGCAACCTTTGGGCTCACATAACTGTTTGGGCTAGGCCGGTAGTAGGTAGGATAGGGTACTTGATTACCCAACTATCCAACCTAGACACAACCTTTCTTAGACACCCTACTAATTGGTTATAAGCTTGATTAGTTAGTCCTAATATGTCTAAATTAGACCACATAGGCTATTGGGCTTCAATACCATTGTTGGAACGGCTAGCCTGCAGTAAAAGAAATGGGTGAAGTTCAATTTTTTATTATCATTTTGGATCTTTATTAAACCTACGAAGTTTAATTAATTTACAACATTTCTAAATTTATTTTAAAATAAAATCATTATTTTATTTAAATTTATACTATAGTTTAATATTATGTAATATTGTATTATATACATACTTGTATCATATATACATATGTGTGCACGCCCATGTGTAACAAAGCAATCCGTGTAAGGTTTGGCATGCATGTGTATAAATGTTGAGATTTACATTGCAATGGACATATTAGCCCCTCTAGTATATAAATATATCGCCCAAATGTATGCTTATGTGCTTAATTTATATTTATATATATATATAAAGTATTACAAGTATATATATATATGTATTATTTTTAATAATTTACATACAAAAATATATAAGAAATTTATAATACATATATATATAATTATATATATGTATATATATATATAAATATATATGTGAATGTAAATAAACCCAAAATAATTTTAAATAAGATTTTAAAATTTTATTTATTTTATTGTAAATCTAGGAACAATTTTTTTAAATAAACTTATAAAATATTTATATATATAAGTATAAATAATTTTCTAACAACTATATATAAGTTAATACATAAGTGTAATATATAAAAAATGCTATTTGTATATATACACATATATCCACTAATGCTCACGACAAAAAAAACTATTTTTTTAATGTTTATTAAAATTAAATTTAGCTCGAAAATAAATAAAATAAACATAAAAATATTTTCGAGCTCAGAATTTTGTATACTAATATTTTATAAAATTTTGAATAATATTTTTAACGCTTAAATATATCTATATATATATATTTTAAAATCAATTTTAAATTTAATTATTAATTAACACAAATATATATATATGTATATGTATATTTAATTTATAAAAAATAGTTTTTTTGTTGAAAGCTTATTAGGTAGGGAATTAACTTTATAAAATTTAGAATATATTTTATATGGTATATTTGTTGATATTGTAGATTTATTAAATTTATTTGATTTAAATAATATATATATATATTAGCAAAAACATTTCAGATAAAAACTAGTCATATATAAATTTAAAATATAATTTATATGATATAATATGTAATATTTGAATTTATGAAGTTTATGTGATTTAATTAATATTATTTTAATTTTAGAATAATTTTTTTAAATCATGCCGTGAGTATTATGGTGTGTATGTATGACATAATTTTTTTCCCATTATACAAGCAAATAAATATACAATCATCATAAATGTCCATATCGATATACTGGATTCGTTATCTATAAACCTAAACATCATATGATATAAAAAATAACATTAATTTGTATTTGTAAATCAAAGACATCCCTTAACCAAACCTTATTGAATACACGTTGAAACGAAGATATGAGCTCCTTTGAATCCTATTCCAATCTTGAAGGTGCTAACTTCAAATTGTTGACCATTGGCTGTTGAATAGCTTTTATTTTATTTTATTTTATTTGAGCTTGAAAATGGAGGAGAAGGGGTCCTAATATTTTCGCCAACAAAAGGGACTAATGGAGGCTCTAAAAACTATTTCTAGAATGAGGGTTAGGATGTTTATATAGTGGAGAAAGTAGAGAACAAATGTACGATCCTTATCCTTAATTTTCTACCACTAACTCCCCACCTTATTTAAACATCAAAACCACTCCTGCGCTGTTATATGGCCGACATCACCATGATCAAATCATGGTCGAAAATATCATGCCTTATATGAGCTTCAAACCCACTTTAAGTCTGAACAATATTTATTGCATTTAAATTCAATTTAAACGCGTGTCGATATCGTATATCGATTCATATATTTATAATTGTTATAAACATATTTATAAATATTGTTTGACACATCAAATAAATTTTTTATAAATATTAATTAATTTTAATCAATTTATAACTATTACAAATTAATTAATGGTCAAAGGGTATTCAACTTTTAGGTTGTATAACTCTTTACGTGTAAATTCGCCCAGCGATTAATATCGAACTATTCGAATATTTTCGTTCACACATCATATAGCAGGTGGTGTGACAGTTTAGCTAAACTTATTGCTTACTTGGTTTTGGTAAAATCCAATTTTAATTTGTTAAGCGTTACCAGATTGTGGCAATTATTTACACCTTTTCTATTCGTCTAAACTATACCGCTTTGGACTTATGAAATTTGGTAATGGTTAAAATTCAAATATCATCCATATTCAACTCATAATCTAAACACAAAGTCCTTTGTTCAATAACAACAATTATTATTAATCGAACTCGTTTGGACGGAGACTGACTTTGAGTTGACTTCAATTGAGCTTGATGCTAACCTCATATAACCGAAGAGACAAATCCTCTTGAATAATGTTTCACATCCAATGCTTCCACTCGACCCAACTATAGTTGTTTGATGGACGTCATGTCACATTTAACTATAATTAAAGCGGAGCTTCCACATTGAAGATTAACAACATTCTCAAGTCAAGAGAATTTCACACCAATATTTTCTATTTGACCTTAATTGTATTTACCAACATAAAACTATTCAATGAGTCATTCCATGGTTATAGAATAACTATTAGCACGTAACCCTTTAGTTCCCCCAGGAGTCATCAGTAATACACTGCCAAACATTTGGAGAGTCTTACATACTATAGCCTCAACAGATGCATCGATATACAATATTGATATATCTTAACTAGGAATATTTAAAATGGTATGTTTTATTTTATTGTGATAAATCACTCATGGTTATAACACATTGTAACTACTATCTCAAAACATACCATTTGTGGATTTTCTATTAAATATACTTTTAATTAAATTAATTAGTATAACATATTATATCAAGTATATAATAAAAAGAACCCCTTTTATTTCGAACAAGATTGGTTATCGAGTTAGATATATATAAAAAATTACATAATTACCTCTAGGGCATACTCCTAACGCTATCAGTTACGACTTTGTATAGGTGGCAGCTTGTTGATGATATTCCAGCAGATGCCTTCGAAATCCAGATTAAGCAGCATGCTTGAGCCAATATTTTGCGCATCATCACTTCGCTATTAGTATGCGATCATTCGAAGGTGCATGTCTGGCCCAGATGGCTTCCTTTTTTAAAGGACTTAGATGCTTGTCGACAGTATTCTTAGAGTAGTGCAATTCTAGCTTACACATACACGAAGCCATCGAGGCTTTCTTTGTTAGAGAACTGGTTTACTGGCGGTTTTTAACGTTAGTGCATATATTTTCATTATTACCCTCCGTCTGCACATCTTCCATACTTTACTATATATTACAATATGTTTGCAGTTATGTTGTTGGATGCACCTTCCTATCAGCATAATAACAATGAAAAGAGCGGTTGTGGACGGATCTCTGCCTTATGGTTCTAGGTATCTTTATAGCAACATTTGATCATATGTGTGTGTGTGTTTTCATCATGTAATTCATTATAAGTCCATCTTTTACATGGGTCGAACCTAAGAGCACCGCGAACTTTCGAGATAGAATGTTATATTCTATCGAAATGATCTTGATGTACTAGATTATGATTATGTGGCGTGGACATCGTACACCCCACAAGTATTCGAGTCCTTCCTAACTTATGCACAATTTTAGTCATTTATGGATTGTACCGATTCCACTCATATGTCTTAATGATGTAGCGTATCATCTTCTCGATGGAGTGATATAGCAGTTTGGTATGCAATAGCACTTATCAGAAAATTCTCCTTTCTACGAGATTGATATCGAAGCTAGGCAACATGGTATGGAAATTGAGTCCTGGAATCACCGCCATATGCACATGCAAGAAGAGAAGAACTTAACTTTGATTGTTAATGAATATAACAGTTCGTAGTAGAAAATCATGCGCCACTACCTTCTATGTGATAATGACATTTCTGTTGGGAATGATCCATACATGGCAAAGGCATAATAAATTAATATATGTACTAAATACCATTTTTTGTGCAGGCGATGGAATCTACCATGCATTAGAGTTGGTTGACGAGATTTTTGAAGAAGTACCGAAGCGGTCTTAGAGTAAATGCTATAGTGAAGAAGATTTTACGATCAATTCTGAGGAAGAACAAGCCAGCAAGGTCTGCGTCGCCCCCTCGTGTTATTCCTCCTCCTCCTACGCACATAGATGTTGTGTCACCAGACTACATGCGTCATCCATCTTTTTCTAGTCAGATGGTCACATATCATAGATGTCGAAGAAGAAAAGAAAGTTCATCTTCATAGGAGGAATGAAAGCCTGGTCCTTTACAACCTCCTCAGACAATGCCACTAATGGAACAAAACAAAGAAGACGACAATGATGAGGATTTGCCAGAGCCTAGTTTATAGTGGAGGAAGCCAAAAAGAAAGACTCTACGGGAAGTTTGCAACTTAAGGATTAAGTGGTATTTTGTTGAATATTGTATGTAAGTGGTATGTTATATGTAATGTTATTTGTATTGTGGGTTTATAGATTTAATGGATTTAAATTTAATGGATTGTGGAACTTTATGGTATGTCATGTATTTATGTAATGGATTGTGTCGATGTAAAAGGAATTTTGAGTTGTTGGTGCATGTTAATGGAATGTGGTATGTATTGCAGGTTGCTATTCGGAAAAGGTTTTGACATAGGCATATTTTCAAATATCAGCAGTTGGCATTATTTGAAATTGTGACAGTTGGCGTTATTTGAAATTGCGCATATTGATGCTATTTCAAAAACTGCTATCTCAAACCTACAGCAAAACATAAATAAGGTTTTAAAATATGATGGAGATGAAATTATATAACATACATATCATCAAATAGGTTCATATCAAATAGGAAAACAACATTGGAAAATAGCATATCATCAAATAGGTTTATGTTAGAATTTTTCAAAAAATGCATTTACCACCAACTCAAAAGAAGACATTTACTACTAACTCAAACAAATAAATTTACCAACAAATCGAACAAAGGCAGTTAATAACAACTCAATCAAAAATAAATACTAAGTTGAAGAAGTACAACGATTCTTCTTATGGTCGTGCACTCCATATGTACTGCACCTATTTCCCTTTGGAGCATTCATCTGATCCATAGTGCCTTTAATTCTTGTAGACTGAGGCAGTCTGGTGGTCTGCAAGATGTTGGTAGTATAACCAACTGACGATCGCATGCACTCCAATAACGATTATCATCAATGTGATGAAACCTTGGTATGGACACGGCCAAGTTTTTCTGAATTGAGTACCAAGATGATGCAAAGTCATGATGCTATTCACACCATGTCAAACAAGCAGCCATAACATGTGCACAATGCAATTATTGTAATAAAGGAGTGTAGCAGTATAATAACAAGTGGTACCATCAATTGTTATTTTAAATTCATCGTCAAAGTAGTGAATTACTTGTCATTCTACTTGACTGAATTGAACTAACCTTAAACATCTTTCTTCACTTGCTCTCTCGGTTATCTTTGCTTCCCATTTTGGAGTTAAATGAGTTTCCAAAGTTTTAGTAGTCTCTCTTCTTTGACAAAAATAATCCACCGATTGAAAGATGATACGAGCTACTAAAGCTTTAATAGGCAATGACCATGCACCTCTAAGCACGCCATTAAAACTTTCTGAAGCATTAGTAGGCATAACATGAAATCGACCATCATCATCCTTACACAATGCCCAGTTTTCATCTTTCTCACACAAATTTCTCTCTATCTAGTTGTGTGCTCTTATATGCGTGGTTTTAATTTCACCTTGGATTTTAATATATTCGGCTTTCTCCGAAGCACAAGCTACAACATAAAATGAACCCATCAATCGTTTATCTCTAAAGCTTGTAGCTTAAAATTATTCTTTCAAATGTCTACTATAAAATCTATGCATATAAGACAATCCCCAGTTGCTTTCCAACCCTATCGGTATTCCTTTCATTCTATCATAAATGAGAGTAACACGTCGATTATTAACGCTGTGAATGAACTATCGCATACCAGCAAAAAACCAACCTAAAATAACATAAGGTTTTGACTCAACAATTGCATAAACCAAAGGGTAAAACTAGTCATTTGCATCTACTACAGTTACAACAAGTAAGGTACCTTTGGATTTTCCAAACAAATGTGTGCCATCAATGCAAAGAAACAGCCAATAATGTACAAAACCATCAATACAAGGCCCAAAAAGCTCGATCGAACACTCCATACTCATCAGTTGTTACATGTCCAACACTATTTGGGTTCGTTCTAGTAATTTCAACAAAATATTATCATAGCTTGGTATAGGATTCTGCCCAGTCGTCATATATCCATTCTATTGCCTTAATCAGAGCCCTCCACGCTTTCATATAACCAATTTTAATAAACAGTCGTTCTTCCATTAAACACTTGCATTTTAGCTGTTATATTCAAATCCGCTTTTTCAAAAGGCATGATCTTCGAAACAAAAAAAGTATATGTTTCTTGTTTGTGATTTGAGTTAACTACCGGGTTAACACAATTATAATCGCTCTGATATTTTTTGATTTTCCCCTGTCCAGACTGAGTTTTTTGGAAACTATAGCATGTACTCTTCATGGAAAATTTAAATCAACATTGCAAATGGTCGCATACTTTGTTTTTTTTTCTTTATTAGTGTAAAAGAAACTGCATGTAGAATAGACTATTCACTTAATTGTTGTAGTAATTTAGCTTTGCACTCAAATGCCATGCCAATTTTGACCCATTTTGAACACTAGAAGATGAGAATAATTCATCATTGATTTGCATATTTGCAACAACGGATTTAGCCATTATTTGTGCATTACAAAGATCATCATCCAAAGATATCTCCATCTCTGGTTTATCACTATCTCCATGAGCATCATCTTCAACTCCAAAATCATAGTTAATTGGTTCATTGTTGACTTACATTTATTAATCCACATCCTATCATTATCTGGTCTAGTTGCAACAGTCATGCTATCAAGAGCAAACCATCATGTACAACTACATGCACATCTATATCCATATCATCATCAGCTATATTTGGAACTCCTAAGTTAGTTGTTGGTTGAATATTTGATTGTGTAACAATGTCGTATGTTGGAAAGCTGCGATATAAAAATATAAAAAAATTAGTAAAATTACAAAGTGCAAGTCAATTAATTAGCATTATAAAACAAAATTACCTTTGGCTCATATGCTATTAAACGCTGCTTATTAAACTTTCCCGGTTTATAAAAACCACCAACATACTTTCCACTCATTTTCTCATCAATAATCAACTCCCCGTTAAAGTAGCAAATAGCTAGAATAAAATAAGAGACATTCTACAATAACAATGAACAACACATTACACAATTGTCATTGAAAATTACTGAAATAAAAAATAATCTAACAAAAAATTTATGGTTTACAAATCAAACCTTGACTGATCCAAAGCAGAGGAGTGTTGTTTTTGTAAACTATATATATTAAAATTTAAAACAAAAGTTTTGATTATTTTTGATGCAAATGGAAAGAGATTTCTAAAAAAAGAAGAGAGTGAGAGTATTAGGTTTTTTTGGTAGAAGTTCAATAAAGGGATAGTGAAGCGAGAGGGAAGGGTTACTGTTTTACATGATGCATGGTTTTTTGCACCATTTCAAACAGATCCCTTGTAAAATGAATTATTGGTGGCTTTTCAACATTCGCCTACATCATTTCTGCCAAAAACACAATTGGCGCTATTTCAAATGGCTCCTATACATATCAAAATAGGCACCATCTGAAATAACGGCTATAATGTTTTACAAAAAAAATATATAAGTGAAATTTGAAATGTTGCATGTATAGTTTTGCCAACATGGCGCTGAGCTAGCCAAAAGTGACCTATTTTTTTAATTAGTTTTAAAAGTGATATATCTGTGTAATAAGTTTACAAAATAAGGCCAAATCCAAAAAAATCCAAAAAAAAATTCTTAACTTTCCCCTTTTACCTTCAGCGGGTAGATTTACATCATTAGTAGTAAATAAACCCTAGCCCTAATCTAGCATCGTGAATCAAAGTTGAGGATCGCACTGGTGCGATTTTCCCTACAACGATTGTGAGTAAAGAAATCGCATCAATGCAAACATATAGCGATGATTTGGTTTTCACCCCATAGCACAACTACGGGGGAAAAATCACAACCACGTAGTACAACTGCATGGTTGTGATTTTCACCCCATTTCTCCACTGCTTGGGGCAATTAAAACCACACAGTGTGACTATGTGGTTATGATTTTTCCTTGCAATGGAGCTACTGGTGAAAAATATGAAATTTTATATTTTCAGTATTTTTTTATCTTCTGTATTTGTAGATGACTCAAACTCGAACGACTTCTTCGAAAAGATGTATAAGAGCAAAAAGAAGATGAGGGTAAGGAAGTAGAGGTTACATCAACTATCTCGAGTAATACTATCTTATACTAATTAGCTTTGTAAGTACAATCCAATATAATAACCCGAGAAAATGTTCTTGAAAAATCCAGACTAATCGGATGTACCCAAATAATATCTTTAAAAATATCACTTCCATTTAAAGCCTTTTACTGCCATTCAAAGTAGTCAAACTCGTTTAGTTTACTAAGCAAATATTGCACTTGAGAGCTATCAGCTCGTTTAATTGAATCTTGAGCTTGAATCGCATTATATACGACTTTGATGGTAGTACAATTCAAAGGATTGTTTCTTTTTAATTATGCAAAATTTCCTTAGCTTTAACCGTATTTCTATATATTTCAACCACTGCTTTGATCTCTTTTTCCCTTAAATCTTCATGTATATGAATGACCTTCATTGTGCTTTAACTCAGAATGATTATGGACACCATTCACAACCATCAAACTCCAACTGTCCAAAGAAGGAACTTTCACGCATTATAGCCTAAATGGACAATTATATTTTTTTGGTCCTTGTCAATCTATGATTACTTGGAATTTAATTTTATTCCTCTTATAAACACCACTACTTTCACATGAAACATTATTCTCATTTTCTTACTATAGGCACCAGTCATCGATTTCATTATAATGATTATAATACCAAGACTGTAACGACCCAGAATTTCTGTCATTTGAAATTCGTATATTTAATTAATTTTAAATATTAATAAGTAAGATTTGAAAGTCGAATTAATTTAATTTCGATATAGTGATTTAATTGGACGATTAAATTATTAATTTAATATTTGAAATTGGGTAAATAATTGAAATCTGGATTTAATGTGATTAAAATGATTTATAAAGTTATATTAAATCATATTGGAGTTAGGATGATGTTATAGAACTTTTAAAAATTGAATTTAGGGTTAATCTGTGGAAATTGAATATTTTAATATTTAATCGACTAGTGAAATTAGCCATTTTTCGAACAGTCTCAGAATTGGACGAAACTAGTTCCATTGGATCCGTAATAGTTTGTTATTATCGGATTTCACTTTTCATAGCAATCGGAGTTATCGTTTGACCATGGCAACTAGAAACGCATCGAAATTGTTTTAATATTCAATTGACGACTAAAATAATCATTTTTCAAAGAGTCTCGGATTTCGACAAAACCAGTTTCATCGGATCCGTAATGTGATATTATTGTAAGATTTCAAATTTCATGTCAATCGGATGTACGGTTTGTCCGGGGCAAGCCAAAACGCATCGGAATCAGTTTAAATCGATTTGATTTAAATTTGATCGTTTATTTCCGTAACTCGCACAGACGACCGAATTAGCTCCCAAAACATGTTCCATTGTGTTTGGAACGCGGGGTAAACCTTAGAAACGCCAGCCGGCACGCTTGATTTTGAGTTCGAAAATTTCCGGATGAATAGTAATTTGAGATTTTTCTATAAAAGGACTTCACTCTTTCATTTTGCACTCAAGCCCTAGGGTTTCTTCACAGCCGCCAGTGATAACGTTCAATGGTCAAAATCATCTCGTTTTCTTCCTCAATTATCTTCAAATCCACTCATCAATTCAAAAAGTTGTAAACTGCAAAGTTGTAAAGGACATCGAGTTCTACGATTTCAACGGTTATGATCGGAAAATACGTCACGGATCAACGGCAATCATCATTTGAAGGCCGGCGTTGTTTCACGCAAATCGAAGCTATGATAAGGCCGAGTGGGACCGGTTTTGGGCCGTGAGTAGCTCTCGCCGAGGCCTTCGTCGTGGTGTTGGCTGATCAACGTGGAAGTGCTCGAGTTTGTCGCGGTAATTGGAGAGAGGATGACGGCTATGGGTAAGAACGAACGTGAGTTTCATGAAGAGAAGGAAGAAGGGCCGAACGGCCTGATCTGGAGCAGCGAAATCGAGTGGCTGAGATTGAATCTAGGGTTAGAAAAGAAAAAAAAATTGTAAATTGTTTTATATTAAATTCGTATAATCTTTAAAATGACGTATCTTTGTCATACGAGGTCGGAATTCGAAGAAACGAATTGTGTTGGAACCGTATGGACGAGCACTACGCGATGGAGCTGGATTGGTAATTTTTTTGAGCTAGTGAAAATTTTGGTTGAAATTAAACGCCTGTTTAATTTCAATCGGAATAAATCGCTATTGCGACGAATAAAAGCAAAGGTGAGAACTCCTCACTCAATCGAATGTTTTGTTTCGATTTACAATTTTAAATTGTTAGATTTAAAATTGTTGATAGTGTTGATTGTGTGAATTAGATGATAAATTGCTATTTATTGTGTTAAATAGACCCTATACGCCGCATATTAAGCGGAGGTTATTTATTAAAAACATATACCGCGATAATTTCACATTGAAGTGGAATTGGTATTATATATGTATATAGCAATATATATATTGGAATATGTATATAATGGAGTTGTTGATTTCCCGCATTATATAGCGGATGAGACCCTATTGCGCCGCATAATAGCAGATAATATTTATAAATCCCATATACCGCGATAATTTCACTTTGATGTGGAATTGGTATTGTGCTAACATCTGTGGATGCAGGGAAATAGGTTGGATTGGATTCCTCAAACATTTAAATTTATTTCAATGTTGTGTGTTGATTTATTTATAATCATTGTGTGATTATATTGTGATGGAATCTGTAGACGGCTATAAATTAGCCGAAGATATTTTTGGTATCGATGGATACCAGAAATATTTAAAATTGAATTTTTGAAAATATAAGTTGAAATTTATCGAAAAATTCATTTTTGATAATTGGATAAATTAAAAGGAGTTTTAAAGATAAAAGTCTTATTTTTGAACCGTATTGAATTTAATTTCAAATTTTGGAAAAAGGGCTAAATAAATGGATTTCGGAAATATTATCTATAAACTGAAGAATTTATCTAAATTTGGGATTTTTAAATAAATTTGAAGAGATAAAAGGGAAATATTTTGAAAATGTTTGGAAATTTGATTTGGTGTTTTGAAATGAATTTGAAAATCAATTTGAAATTAATTTATCATTAATTTACCATAACTAGTAAAATTTATTTATAGAAATTTATTTGATTTAAATTAATCTGATAATTTAATTAATCCTATCTATGGATGTTTGGATTATATTGGATGTTGAATTGTTTGACATCTTTGATGTGTGATGTTTGGTGATATATCCTGATTTGTGTTATGATCTGTATTTTGTTTATCTGTGATATATATATATATATCTATGATTTGTGAATGAAAGATAAGCGTATAGTTCATACCGCTTATCGAATATTTTGTTATATTTGAGCTGTGATGATTGAATGCTGTTGCACTATTGTGTTAAACCCGTGGACTACATAATACACACACAAATGTGGATTTCACGTGGAAATCGGTTAAGTCACAGATTTTTACCAATTTTGAAAAATTGAGTTTTTGAATCCAAAATAGTTTTGGAATTGGAATTGAAAGTTTTGAAATTGGGTTTCAAAAATATAAGTTATTTTAAATAACTTAATAAAATTGGAATTTAAATCATTTGATTTAAATTTTGAATTCAATATTTTGAAATTGAATTCAATGAATTGGGAATTTTGGTTTAAAAGATTTTATAAGTATAAAAGTTGTTTATATGGGTTTTTAACCAATTAAAATACGGTCTTGGAAAAATTTAGATTTATAATCAAGTTTTATACTTAATTGGCTTTAACCGGTGTAATTGTAACCAGTTTTTCCCAAAACGAAAACTATCTGTTTTCAAATAATAATGGCTTTCATAAAGTGAAGAGATTTCCAATTTGTATCGAAAACATCTCTAGTTGAAATGAAATTGTAAATAGTTTGGAAAACTATGAATTAACCTTTGTAACGTTAATTAAACTTTATTTTGAAATAAAAGAGTATTTCAAAAGGTGTATCTTTTATATTATAAAAGACTTGAATTGTGAATAGTTTTGAAAGCTATAAATTAAATCTTAACTTTAAGATTTAATGGGTTAATTCAATAAAAATGGAAATTGATTTGGAAATCTGTAAATGAAACTTTGTGAAGTAAATCTTTTTGTTTAAAGATTTAAAATGGTAATTTGTTTAAACCATTTAAAGGAAAGGATTTGGGTAATAAGTTGTGACATAATTGAAATCCCATATCCAGATGTTTTGAAATATTGTGCTCACTATTCGGGTTAGCCGGGAAAAGACCTTTGTGTCATATAACCCATTCCGAATTAGTGATACGACGATATGGATCGTATTGAAGACCGGTGGTGAAGACCGGGTATTTTTGAAAATGATAGGATGACCTATCGATTGTCTCTGCACCGTTAGCTATGGTATAGAGATTTCCTTTGTGATGGGAAGTTTTATCGGGATTGTGAATACCCGGATTGCAAGGGCTTCTTTTGAAGTGCCTTCGGTTCTGTTCGAACCCGGAACAGACTTGTATGGTTACATGTCTGACATTACATTTTGAGATATAAAGCTGATTTCTTTCAAATACATTTCTGTTTGGTGGCGGAGAATTTATTCTCTTAGCTTAACACCCTTCTCTGAGACGTACGAGCTCAGAGGTTATGTAGTTGAAATTTATCAGCGATATATTCCCAATTTGGTAATGTGGCATGCTGAGTGTTGCTGTGTGATGATCATTTATTTGATCATTTGTGATCAAAGCGTGGCTTTGTGAAAAAGCGTAGCTTTGTGGACGAGACTTCGTCAGACCTCACTCCCCGGAAATGGTCAAAACAGGAATATGCGGCAAGGTTATGAGGGTCGCGCCCTTTAGGGTATGTCATTTCCTTCTGGAAAAGGGTAGTATCATGGTATGGAGCCCAGATACTTACTCCTGTGGACACACTTTATTTATTATGTGTGATGTTGGTTACCGAGCGCTCGGATAAAGGTCCCGAAGGACCGGGGAATGGCATTGTCGTGAGTTACCTAGTTACAGGGGTAACCCGGCCTTGTGTTGGCAGAGAGCAGTTGTCTCTCGGGACGTCCAGCCAGAGGCGATCCCATTCGGCAGTAGGAAAGGAAGTTCCTTAGCCCGACCATTTGTTGGAAAAATCCAAAGAAACAATACGAACCTTTACGATTGCAATTTGTATAACCTGTCTCCTTAGGAGGCAGCTATAGTAGGCATAATATAATGGTACCTATGCTGGCTAAGATTAATATTGTATTTTCGAAATGTTTTCTGCACTATGCACTAATAATAATATCAAATCCTTGCTCAAAAATAATAATATCAAATCCAATGATTTGCGTAGTAAGCATGTTTGACTATCATAAGAAGAAACCTCCTCCAAGTCTGCGATTGCATTGTGTGTGTGGTGGGAGGTCTTATGGTAGTTTCGTTTTCCAAAAGCATTGCAAAATTGTTTTATTTCCTTCGTTGTTGTGTTTTAAAGATAAAACTGTTTTAAGTTCTCACACCAGTCACCATGACTGACCTGGAGTTTATTGTTTCCTTCCTAAACTCTGGGTTCCCACAAATTTCCACACGGGCAGTATAGAGTCAGGTTATCAGGTCATTCTGGATTCAGGAGATGCTATGGAGCTCAGTGGCGAGCTGGATGGCGAGATGTATCACTTGTATATGATATTACTTATTCCGCTGTGTATTATGTATATGGACAAGTTCATATAACTGTCCAGTGTTGTATATTGTTGTAAACTCTGATGATGATGTAATGTATAAAATGATATAGTTCTTTGATTTAAAGATTATTCATTTATCTATTATATATTGTTCCGCTGCGAATGTGAGATTTTGATATTGTTTTGTGTTTTTCTGTTGTTCTTCTTTCTTTTTCTTCTGTCTTCTTCTACCTCTTCGTTTTCTTCATAACAATTCGGTTTTCCGGCATTCGATTGCTCGGCAGTTGATACAGTGGACGTATTAATGTCAATTTTCGAGCGATGAAAAATCGCGTTCGTTACATTTGGTATCAGAGCATATGGTTAAGCGATAACAATGGCTCTGTTGGGTATTACTCATTAGAGATAGAGTCAGCAGTACTCTAGAATGAGTGTGAGTGTAATAATAGATATGAGCGCGTATTTGTTAGTGAATATGAAATTGTTTTATATTGTGTTTGCTTATCCGTTGAGCTGTTTGTGAATTCTGGTCGGTATGTGGGATGCCATATTATCGATGGGGGTTTCTAAACTCTTAAACGAGGCAAGTCGACATAGTATCATTTTAAATTGGGTAAATGAAGTAATTTTACCTTAGTTATATTTTGTATATAAAGGAAATAATTTTTCAGAAATTATTAAAGTATATAAAATTGATTGTTTGGTTGTTGAAAATGTGCATATATATAAACTAATGAAAGTTGTTTGAATAAATTATATAAAAGCAACAATTGTATAAGTATGGAATTATAATAAAGATGATTTACAATTTTGAAATAATCTTGTATAAGTAAAGTTAAATTAGTGAAATTATATGAGAAATATGATTTATAAATGTGACTTATAAATAAAAGGAAAATTTTTAAAAAGAATTTAAGCACTGAATTCACTATTGTTGCTGGGAAATAATAAGGGTGATGACTGCAGCATCATCGGTATCATTTTCGAGTTTCTGTGTGATGGATTTGCTACCATAGTAAATTAAAAATTGAAGTTTTGTGGTGATAAAAAAAAATTAAATTATAAATACAAGTTGTAATTGATGAATATAAGTGAAACGAGTTTTATACTTATAAATTGATTTGGAAGTTTAAATAAATAAGTTGTGTAACTTATAAAATGAATGAAGGAAAGCAAAACCAATTGTAAAAGAAAGGTTAAACAAGTTTTGTTAAGCAAAATAAAATTTGATTTTGATTAAGTAATGAATTTGACTTTAAGGAAAAGTTAAATGAAATTGAATTTAAAATAAATTTGAAATGGAATATAACTTAAGTGATGAAGTTGATTTTGATATCAAAGTAAATTAATAAAGTGAATTAATGAACTGAAGTGATGGATTTGAACTTGAGTTATGAAATGAAATTCAACCTTATTTGTTAAATGAATTAGCAATTGAATTAATAAATGGATTGAATGTTAATCAATCTAATGTGAATAAATTGATATGGAATAAATGAATGTAAGTGTTAATTCATTGAAAACTATTAAAATTGGGAATTGATAATTGAATGGAAACCAATTTAATATTGAACCAATTGGAATTAAAAGTGTTGAACCAAATTGAATTCAAATTAATAAATTTGGTTGTGTTAAATATACATTGATTGTTAGATGATTGTTAGTTGATTGTATAGAAATTCATATGTAATTGAATTAATCAAATGGAAAGCTAACGTATGAAAGCTATGTAATTGAATCCAAATTGAAAGTGAACCAACTTGAATTTAAATTAGTGAATGTAAACTAATTGAAAATGAATAATTGGATGTCATTGTATATGAATTGGTTGTAAACAATTACAAATAATGTTGAAATCATATAAGTTGCTTATAAACCTTGTTAGTATGCATTTCTTTTAATATGCAAGTGTTGTAGTTGTTTAAAAGAGTAAATTGTTAATAATTTTATATATTTGTCACTTACATATTTAAATTGAGTAAGTACATGTGCGGTGGCTACCGTTCGGTTGATTTGGGTTGCGCTAAAATGCTAATAAATAACTGCTTTGCTTAAAAATGCTAAAAGGTACGCCTATGCAATAAAAATAGGAAATATGAACTGTTTTTCTACTTTTCCGACCGGGTGGGTCGATGTATATATATTTATGTCTATTGTGATCCTACTACGATCGAACCGCGCAAAGGAGATGCTGGCAATTTTTTCTGAAAATTTAAGGCGTTAGAAAAATTTTGAAAATTTTGGAAAATTTTTGTTAAATGAAAGTCAATTTCTAAATTGAAATGAAAATGTAGGAATTGAACTAGAAAATGGAAACCATTATTTTGGTTGAAGTTAAAGGTTTTGGAAAAGGTGAATATAAAACTTTTTTTTTGACTAAATGGATTTTTTTAAAAGTTAATGGATTTTGGGCATTTTTCTTACTTTGCAATTTCGAGGACGAAATTCTTTTAAGGGGGGAAGTTTGTAACGACCCAGAATTTCTGTCATTTGAAATTCGTATATCTAATTAATTTTAAATATTAATAAGTAAGATTTGAAAGTCGAATTAATTTAATTTCGATAAAGTGATTTAATTGGACGATTAAATTATTAATTTAATATTTGAAATTGGGTAAATAATTGAAATCTAGATTTAATGTGATTAAAAATGATTTATAAAGTTATATTAAATCATATTGGAGTTAGGATGATGTTATAGAACTTTTAAATATTGAATTTAGGGTTAATTTGTGGAAATTGAATATTTTAATATTTAATCGACTAGTGAAATTAGCCATTTTTCGAACAGTCTCAGAATTGGACGAAATTAGTTCCATTGGATCCGTAATATTTTGTTATTATCGGATTTCAATTTTCGTAGCAATCGGAGTTATCGTTTGACCGTGGCAACTCGAAACGCATCGAAATTGTTTTAATATTCAATTGACGACTAAAAATAGTCATTTTTCAAACAGTCTCGGATTTCGACGAAACCAGTTTCATCGGATCCATAATGTGATATTATTGTAAGATTTCAAATTTCATGTCAATCGGATGTACGGTTTGTCCGGGGCAAGCCAAAACGCATCGAAATCGGTTTAAATCGATTTGATTTAAATTTGATCGTTTATTTCCGTAACTCGCACAGACGACCGAATTAGCTCCCGAAACACGTTCTATTGTGTTCGGAACGTGGGGTAAACCTTAGAAATGCCAGCCGGCACGCTTGATTTCGAGTTCGAAAATTTTCGGATGAATAGTAATTTGAGATTTTTCTATAAAAGGACTTCACTCTTTCATTTTGCACTCAAGCCCTAGGGTTTCTTCACAGCCGCCAATGATAACGTTCAATGGCCGAAATCATCTCGTTTTCTTCCTCAGTTATCTTCAAATCCACTCATCAATTCAAAAAGTTGTAAACTGCAAAGTTGTAGAGGATATCGAGTTATACGATTTCAACGGTTATGATCGGAAAATACGTCACGGATCAACGGCAATCATCATTTGAAGGCCGACGTTGTTTCACGCAAATCGAAGCTATGATGAGGCTGAGTGGGACCGGTTTTGGGCCGTGAGTAGCTCTCGCCGAGGCCTTCGTCGTGGTGTTGGCTGATCAACGTGGAAGTGCTCGAGTTTGTCGCGGTAATTGGAGAGAGGATGACGGCTATAGGTAAGAACGAACGTGAGTTTCATGAAGAGAAGGAAGAAGGGCCGAACGGCTTGATCTGGAGCAGCGAAATCGAGTGGCTGAGATTGAATCTAGGGTTAGAAAATAAAAAAATAATAATAAATTTGTAAATTGTTTTATATTAAATTCGTATAATCTTTAAAATGACGTATCTTTGTCATAGGAGGTCGGAATTCGACGAAACGAATTGCGTTGGAACCGTATGGACGAACACTACGCGATGGAGCTGGATTGGTATTTTTTTTGAGCTAGTGAAAATTTTGGTTGAAATTAAACGCATGTTTAATTTCAATCGGAATAAATCGCTATTGCGACGAATAAAAGCAAAGGTGAGAACTCCTCACTCAATCGAATGTTTTGTTTCGATTTACAATTTTAAATTGTTAGATTTAAAATTGTTGATAGTGTTGATTGTGTGAATTGGATGATAAATTGCTATTTATTGTGTTAAATAGACCCTATACGCCGCATATTAAGCGGAGGTTATTTATTAAAAACATATACCGCGATAATTTCACATTGAAGTGGAATTGGTATTATATATGTATATAGCAATATATATATATATATATATTGGAATATGTATATATTGGAGTTGTTGATTTCCCGCATTATATAGCGGATGAGATCCTATTGCGCTGCATAATAACGGATAATATTTATAAATCCCATATACCGCGATAATTTCACTTTGATGTGGAATTGGTATTGTGCTAACATCTGTGGATGCAGGGAAACAGGTTGGAGGGATCCAATTGGATTCCTCAAACATTTGAATTTATTTCAATATTGTGTGTTGATTTATTTATAATCATTGTGTGATTATATTGTGATGGAATATGTAGACGGTTATAAATTAGCCGAAGATATTTTTGGTATCGATGGATACTAGAAATATTTAAAATTGAATTTTTGAAAATATAAGTTGAAATTTATCGAAAAATTCATTTTTGATAATTGGATAAATTAAAAGGAGTTTTAAAGATAAAAGTCTTATTTTTGAACCGTATTGAATTTAATTTCAAATTTTGGAAAAAAGGCTAAATAAATGGATTTCGGAAATATTATCTATAAACTGAAGAATTTTTCTAAATTTGGGATTTTTAAATAAATTTGAAGAGATAAAAGGGAAATATTTTGAAAATGTTTGGAAATTTGATTTGGTGTTTTGAAATGAATTTGGAAATCAATTTGAAATTAATTTATCATTAATTTACCATAACTAGTAAAATTTATTTATAGAAATTTATTTGATTTAAATTAATCCGATAATTTAATTAATCCTATCTATGGATGTTTGGATTATATTGGATGTTGAACTGTTTGACATCTTTGATGTGTGATGTTTGGTGATATATCCTGATTTGTGTTATGATCTGTATTTTGTTTATCTGTGATATATATATATATATCTATGATCTGTGAATGAAAGATAAGCGTATAGTTCATACCGCTTATCGAATATATTGTTATATTTGAGCTGTGATGATTGAATGCTGTTGCACTATTGTGTTAAAACCCGTGGACTACACAATACACACACAAATATGGATTTCACGTGGAAATCGGTTAAGTCACAGATTTTTATCAATTTTGGAAAAATTGAGTTTTTGAATCCAAAATAGTTTTGGAATTGGAATTGAAAGTTTTGAAATTGGGTTTCAAAAATATAAGTTATTTTAAATAACTTAATAAAATTGGAATTTAAATCATTTGATTTAAATTTTGAATTCAATATTTTGAAATTGAATTCAATGAATTGGGAATTTTTGTTTAAAAGATTTTATAAGTATAAAAGTTGTTTATATGGGTTTTTAACCAATTAAAATACGGTCTTGGAAAAATTTAGATTTATAATCAAGTTTTATACTTAATTGGCTTTAACCGGTGTAATTGTAACCAGTTTTTCCCAAAACGAAAAATATCTGTTTTCAAATAATGATGGCTTTCATAAAGTGAAGAGATTTCCAATTTGTATCAAAAACATCTCTAGTTGAAATGAAATTGTAAATAGTTTGGAAAACTATGAATTAACCTTTGTAACGATAATTAAACTTTATTTTGAAATAAAAGAGTATTTCAAAAGGTGTATCTTTTATATTATAAAAGACTTGAATTGTGAATAGTTTTGAAAGCTATAAATTAAATCTTAACTTTAAGATTTAATGGGTTAATTCAATGAAAATGGAAATTGATTTGGAAATCTATAAATGAAACTTTGTGAAGTAAATCTTTTTGTTTAAAGATTTAAAATGGTAATTTGTTTAAACCATTTAAATGAAAGGATTTGGGTAATAAGTTGTGACTTAATTGAAATCCCATATCCAGATGTTTTGAAATATTGTGCTCACTATTCGGGTTAGCCGGGAAAAGACCTTTGTGTCATATAACCCATTCCGAATTAGTGATACGACGATATGGATCGTATTGAAGACCGGTGGTGAAGACCGGGTATTTGTGAAAACGATAGAATGACCTATCGATTGTCTCTGCACCGTTAGCTACGGTATAGAGATTTCCTTTGTGATGGGAAGTTTTATCGGGATTGTGAATACCCGGATTGCAAGGGCTTCTTTTGAAGTGCCTTCGGTTCTGTTCGAACCCGGAACAAACTTGTATGGTTACATGTCTGACATTACATTTTGAGATATAAAGCTGATTTCTTTCAAATACATTTCTGTTTGGTGGCGGAAAATTTATTCTCTTAGCTTAACACCCTTCTCTGAGACGTACGAGCTCAGAGGTTATGTAGTTGAAATTTATCAGCGATATATTCCCAATTTGGTAATGTGGCATGCTGAGTGTTGCTGTGTGATGATCATTTATTTGATCATTTGTGATCAAAGCGTGGCTTTGTGAAAAAGCGTAACTTTGTGGACGAGACTTCGTCAGACCTCACTCCCCGGAAATGGTCGAAACAGGAATATGCGGCAAGGTTATGAGGGTCGCGCCCTTTAGGGTATGTCATTTCCTTCTAGAAAAGGGTAGTATCATGGTATGGAGCCCAGATACTTACTCCTATGGACACACTTTATTTATTATGTGTGATGTTGGTTACCGAGCGCTCGGATAAAGGTCCCAAAGGACCGGGGAATGGCATAGTCGTGAGTTACCTAGTTACAGAGGTAACCCGGCCTTGTGTTGGCAGAGAGCAGTTGTCTCTCGGGACGTCCAGCCAGAGGCGATCCCATTCGGTAGTAGGAAAGGAAGTTACTTAGCCTGACCATTTGTTGGAAAAATCCAAAGAAACAATACAAACCTTTACGATTGCAATTTGTATAACCTGTCTCCTCAGGAGGCAGCTATAGTAGGCATAATATAATGGTACCTATGCTGGCTAAGATTAATATTGTATTTTCAAAATGTTTTCTGCACTATGCACTAATAATAATATAAAATCCAATGATTTGCGTAGTAAGCATGTTTGACTATCATAAGAAGAAATCTCCTCCAAGTCTGCGATTGCATTGTGTGTGTGGTGGGAGGTCTTATGGTAGTTTCATTTTCCAAAAGCATTGCAAAATTGTTTTATTTCCTTCGTTGTTGTGTTTTAAAGATAAAACTGTTTTAAGTTCTCACACCAGTCACCATGACTGACCTGTAGTTTATTGTTTCCTTCCTAAACTCTGGGTGCCCACCAATTTCCACACGGGCAGTCTAGAGTCAGGTTATCAGGTCATTCTGGATTCAGGAGATGCTGTGGAGCTCAGTGGCGAGCTGGATGGCGAGACGTATCACTTGTATATGATATTATTTATTCCGCTATGTATTCTATATATGGACAAGTTCATATAACTGTCCAGTGTTGTATATTGTTGTAAACTCTGATGATGATGTAATGTATAAAATGATATAGTTCTTTGATTTAAAGATTATTCATTTATCTATTATATATTGTTCCGCTGCGAATGTGAGATTCTGATATTGTTCTGTATTTTTCTGTTGTTCTTCTTTCTTTTTCTTCTGTCTTCTTCTACCTCTTCTTTTTCTCCATAACAATTCGGTTTTCCGGCATTCGATTGCTCGGCAGTTGATACAGTGGACGTATTAATGTCGATTTTCGAGCGACGAAAAATCGCGTTCGTTACAAAGACGCTTGATAATGTTATGAACCCAATCAACTATTTACCGATGGGATAGGAAAAAAACAAACAATCATATTACCTAATTATTTCTAAATGAAAACCAATAAAAATAGATATTTCTTACATCGTATTTTGTAAATTCGTTAGTGTAACCGAATAATATTCTTTTACCAACATCTTCTTCGTTGGAGTATTCTACAAGCTGTAACGATCAAAACAAATTTGAGATTTGATTACATTACTAAAAAAGTAAGGGATGGGTGATTATGTACTCTACCATACAGAGTAAAAGAATGGATAAATACCAATCCATGTAGAAGAACTGCATGGATACATATAGATCCATGCATTGCCACTACATAGGTTAATAGCAAGCCACGCAGTCTCACTGCGTTGTCGAAGAACAAAGCCACACGCCCCTACTGTGATTTTGCTTCCAATCTCATTGTCAACTTCTATGACATTAGCAATTTAAAATTAAAAAAACATAAAATGTTAAGTTTACTGCTTCTGATTCGTGTAGATTCGCATTATCATCATCAAAATCTATCAATACAATCCAAATATTTGAGATTTAGTTAGAGTATGGAGAAGGGTTTAATGATTACAAAAATATGAGAAGGAAGAGAGAATAATGGATATATAAATTAGGGGGGGTGCTAAATTAGCGGGGGCTTACTCAAGCAATTAGTTTGTTTAAATAGAAATTTCCCGTTAGCAATTTTGATAAAGGTCTATTTTTTCAATTAATGCGTTGTTATTGACACTCGGAAAAATTCCTTTAGCTCCTAAAACTAAAGATCACCATACAAAGTTTGGTTTTCTGCTTCTTAACGCCAACTATTATTTTATTTTATGTTAACAAGCACCCAAATATTTCAAAACACAACAATTATCCCTCCTATGCGCTAAACCAAATTCAACCCTTTTCAAAACACTATAAAACTCACATGGTATACATAAAATTTAAAAAATAAAATAATAAGATTTATCTTTTCATTCATATTCAGAATGATGAAATTTTAAATAAATAATTACATGATCGGTTAAAAAATAGTTTGTCAAATTAACTTGTATCTTTTGAAGTATTTGATCGACCATCTTCTTCCATATTTTAATTACCAAATACTTTTCATTTGAAATGACAACTGCATACTTAATCTTATTATGATTGGTATCCACCATCTAACAACAATAAAAAAGATAGAAAAAAGAAGAAAAAGGCATAAAAATTGTATGATAAAACATTACGATTCAATTACTTATATTGGGATTGTCAATTACAACATCATCAAACTTTATATCCTTCAAATTTGTGCTAGCTACAAGATCATTATACTCATCCTAAAATAATAATAAAAAACCCTAAACAACAATATAAGGTTGATATATAAAAGAATAGTAGCTTTAAAAAATTAAAAGTAAACTAACCACTTTATGTTCGTCGGAATTAGGATCATCTACTAAATCTTCGCTTGGTTTCATTTGTTAGACAAAAAGGGAGAGATTCTTTTGCTTTAGGGTTTGAAAGTTTTGTTTTCTAATGATATTTTGAGACAGTGTACATGAGCTTTTCTGAGAATGATAAAGATGTTACGATTGATTTGGGCTAAATGAAAAATTGGATTTTGGTGGCCATATGGATATAAAAAAATTGACAAGTAATAAAAATTTAATGGTAGCCAAAAGCATTTTCCTAGGATTCAATATCAGCATACTTTTTTTAATTATAACATTCGTACCAAAAATGCAATCCCGTTAAGAATAAAGAGAGTCTGTAATTGCCTTCATTATTTTAGTGATCTTTCACTGTTTTTTGACTTTCTTTTTTATTAGACTACCGAGAATGGATTTCGATGAACCATCATCGTAATTATTTTCATTTTTCGATGGGGTTTTACCGAATTTTGATTTTGCATGAGGGTAAAATAGTAAATTATTTTATTTGATTCCGTTTATCACGTCTTCATATAAACCATTTTTTTCCTGGACGGAGTTCCCCAAATATTTCCGCCCCCTCAAAAAACGGAGTCCTTTTAGCAGTGCTCTTTGTTTCTCATTCACAAATTCTATTAGCTCATGCACGGTTTGACTTTTATTAAGTTAACCCGCACACTTTTTTTATAAGTTAGTACATCATGGATAAACTAATAAAATAAACATAAGTTTCTTGCTTTTCTTTTGATTTTTGAACTTTATTCAACACACTTTGTCATACTCATAATAACATTAATGCTTCCAAGATGACTTCACATGTTAAACCTCCATTAAATTCCTTAGCCTTACCTTTGTGACTTTCTCGTCAATCGTCATCATATTTTCAAAATGCTTAACCATTTTCATTAAATGACTCCATAAGCTGGCAATACCATAACTCTATGAAAACATCAACAATGATACTACATCATGTTTTTTAAACTTAAAGTTGAGAGCAATATGCTAGTATATTTGATGTCCTTCTTGGAATCAACTGCACGTTTTATTCCTAAAAAAGTCAGCCTATGTCGATGCACATTAATTAATGCTTCCGGGTCTGCGACTCCTTCACCTAATGGCAGTAGTTACCAACTTAATAAAGAACCATTTATGTGCATTGAAGTTGAAGGAAAACGCGTTGCCAATCCCATTAATGAAGTATTTGAACTCAATTTGCGATGCCCTTCACCAAATCCCATGTTATGCCTCAATGGAGAACATGTTCTCTATCTTCAGTGTGCAACGTACCAAATTCCTACAATCCCACACCATCTTATGGGCTACCACATGCATATCCTTCACTTAGCATTCTCACTAGTAGATGCTCATAATACACTCCCGACTGCAATGATTTTGATGCTTCTACAGAGATATGTATTAAGCATGCATGTTGTAACTTAAAATGCTAACAAAATGCATAAAGAACAAAGATAATGATGACATGCTGAAACCTATGTTTCTTGTTGTCTATCCATATCGGTTTGACAAAATGTGAGAAATGGAACAATTTATGTGGCGGATGAATGTAACTATGGAGGGCAATTGCATATCTTTGGACTACATACAAAGAGAAATTGATCATGTTCTGATGAGTTAGAGATTAAACGACTCTTTGATTTAGGCTGATAACTAACAAAACATTTTCCTTATAAAAATACGAGTAGACGATATTGAATTTGTTTACACAAGTTGAATTTAAGTTCTAGATTAAGCATCTACAACGAGCTTAACCAAAATTAGTATTAAAACTATTATAAATAGTATGTGTGTACAAATCCTTAGTTTAGATTTAAAATTTCAATATTGTAGTGTCCTAAAGGTTTGATTATGGAAACAAAATAGCATCAAATTTTATGTTTCGGTATATGGTGGAAGTATTTTTAAATATCTTGATTTTGGTCAAGTGGGTAAGCGAAAATGGAAGAAGAGGAACACGAAAATATAGTAAACTAGTAATAAGTGACCAGTGGATGAACTGGATAAATAAACTGACTAGAAACATGGATATGAAAAAATTACCTTAAGTTTATTTGGAGAGCAGCGTTGTATTTTGTGTATGGGAGGGCATGTAGGGAAAAGGGTGGATAATTGTATTTTTGTTAACGGACTATATCACAATGAATGTGTCAAATTAAGGGGAGAGTGGTATTTTTTAAATTTATGATATAATAGGAAGCAAAATATAGATATATCTAACTTTAAGTGTGACGACCACTCTATGCCTCCAGCGCCCAATGTACCTGTATAGTGCGCTATGATGGTGCTTGACTAATGCATGATGATAGTCAAGGGTTGTAAAGGAAAAATAACACAAAACCTGTCGTATATCTCACAACACATCGGATAAAGTATAATAGTCATTATAGATACAAAATATGCGAGCCAATAATGACTGAATGAACCATAGAAACCAGAGTGCACATATCCATAAAGTTATACAACATAAGTGATAAAGTCTATACAATTGATAATACTCAATATTTGACTATCTCTAAATACATAAAAGCACTAGTAAGCTCCATGGTGCTGCATAACGAAATAAGTAATAATGGCTAAACATAGCAATACGTGAGAGTGTAGCCTCATACTTGTCACCTGTCCAGCTCCATGTGCTTACCAGACCTGATATCCCTAATCTACTTGTCTAAGAGTACCTAGAATAATAGGAAGCAAAGCATAAAATCCCAAGTCAAACAACAGTCTGGTATGAGCAGTAGAAAATCTCAAATACTATAAAGTCAATATACTAAGACATAGGGTACGGAGAATCATACTTGACATGTCTTTGCATCCATAGAGTTAGCACATAACATTGGATATATGCTACTCTATATCACAATCATCATGGGTATACTATACGTCAAAAGACTAATGGATGTTTTGGCATCTACGTTAAAGATAATCATATCATACGATATCCCTAGAGTGATAAGCAACTAAAGCCCATCATCCATCTTCACATTCACTCACTCAGTGCTTTAGGTATATGATAACTCATATGACCCGTCATGTTCAGAGACTAGACCACATGTTTGATAGTCAGTGTCCAGGTTTCTAGGTACTTAAATCAATGCCACTCAATAGGCTAGGAACTAATCCACCCATCATGGATGATCCAAGGTAAAGATTGCCTGCTATGGAGATCAGATTTCCCATCATAGAGATCAGGACCCATCATGGTCCAACTGGGTGCCACTACATACCCTTACTTCACGAGTACTCTAAGAAACCTTTGACTATCAATGACCCCTTTGCACATATCATCCATGGCAGTGCACGTCTTAAAATTGTCCGTAGATCATCACACAACTTCCATCTGAAGTCATCGTGGGACGATTCTCGACAATCATCATTAGCCATAGAATATCATTATTTGTCCCATAATCATCCTCTAATAGTTCCTTAAGTTCGACATGTAGCCCTATGCTCTGCATCTTGAAGTATAGTTATCCCATTATCAAAGCCATCGCTTCTCATTTAATCATAAAAGTCCACGATTCAACATCGAGTTGCACAACTCGGTGCTGATCTAGGCATTTGTCAAACTTGGCTAAGCACTCGAGTCGACCTGAAATCCCCGTCTTTAAAACCCGAAGAAAGTGCACCATAGACCCAAAGCAGACGTAGCAAATACCCGAAGTGAACATGCAAGAGGCTCGAAGAAACCTTAGTTCCTTCCCACTTCCAACCATAGAACCCCGAACCATGCACCACCAAACCATGCCCATCGATCCATGTATGTCAATGCATGCCACTCGATCCTAGCACCCCGATAGCCTCCACCGAACCATGCATATCGATCCAACACTTAAACTCAAAGTGACCCCCATATGTGACCCAAAGTGAGACTTGAAGTAATCTTCCATGCGGCCCAAAGTAAACTTTGATGTGGCTTGAAGTAAAAGCAACGCCGATCCCACTCCTTAGTAGCACCACCGATCCCACACTTATATGCTACCATCGATTTATACTTCTTTCACCCATAACTTGAGAAAACGAATTCCAAATGACTTAAAATTTGGAAAGTACCTTTCTAAGGCCTTCCTTGTTGCCTCATATAACTTGCATCAAATTCGACCAATGTCACCTTCACGGATCTGCGATGAGTTGTGACACTGTTCTTATTTCTAAGTCGTTATTCAATCGACGTGTTCAACTAAGAAAACAACATATATTCAAGCATTCAACGTATACAATATATCCAAACAAGAAAGCATTCACATACATCAAATTATAGCCTAGATCCAAGGATAACAAATTAAGGAAGATCAATAAGAATAAGGGAAATCGGTAAGAACATATTTACACAAAACTTTATAAATTCATTTGTAAACATATATGATTACTCATGGTTTAAAATGTTTTTAAAGTCCAAAAACCATTTTAAAACATCATTTTGGTGCATAATGACTAATTAGTAAGTGAGGGGTTCCAACCACATGAATCCAAAGATAAATAGTAGATCTAAGGTGTCTCCAATAGTGAATTCTCAAATCTAAGTGCTAATTTCGTTATTCTCCTTTTAATGACAAGATTTGGCTAATTAAAGTAAGGTTTAGAGTGGTTTAAGGCTTAGAGAATCTTAATGGTGAATCCTATAAATATTTTAGGAAGTGTGAAATAACAAAGGGAAGCCCATCAGCCCCCTATGGGCGCTAATCCTAAAATATACTTTGGGCTTAGCATTAATCCCCATAATAACCCACTAAACTGTTAAAATCCAAGTAGAACTTCAAACAACCATATCTTCCAAATGGTAAGTTCGTTTTCCTATTATGACCACTCTACAGAAAGGGAAACCATCATCTTGATCTAATGGAAGTAGTTTCAACTTCTATCAAAAGTTATAGGCTTTACAAGGGTGTCTAGATCCAAACCGTTTGGAAAATAATTATAAGGGTGGAAAATGCAACTAATAGTCATTTCCCAAGGTTATAAAATCATATGACCCTATATAAAAATAATATTAATACTTTACGATCATCAGACACGTAAAATACGAGCCGTTACATTTAGGTAGATAGTATAAGATGAGAGAGAAAAGGAAAGTGACATTCTTGGCAAAGGCGAAATTACCTTTTAAAATCTGCAAATCGTCAGCGAGGGAGAACAAATTGTCTATGGAGAATTTTAAATCGCCCATGAATGAAAAGAAAGTGATTCAACTTTTAGATTTAGGATTATTTAGAAATGAGCACAATATTTTGTGTATGGGAGGGGATTGTGGGAAAGTGGAGTGGGAAATTGTATTTTTGTTAATGGACTATCGTAATGAATGGGTCAAATTAAAGAGAGCGGTTTTTTTTTCTAAATTTATGAGAAAATATAAAATAAAACTAGAGAGATAACTTTATCATATATAGTATAATATGGGAGAGAAGAAGATGATGACATGGTTGGCAAGGGCGGAATTACTTTTAGAATCTGTAGATCATCGATGGAGGAGAAAAAATCGTCCATGGAGGAGTTCAAATCACCTATGGATGAGAAAAAGTTATTCAACTCTTAGATTTAAGTTTATAAAAAAGAATCGTTATATTTTGTGTATGGGAGGGGCCTATAGGAAAATGGGTGGGTAATTGTGTTTTTGTTAATGGACTATATCACAAAGAATGGGCAAAATAAAGGAGAGAGCGGTATTTTTTTCTAAATTTATAAGAAAATGGAAAGGAAATTTAAAGAGATCTGGCTTTAAGGTGGATAGTATAGGATAGGAGAGAAGGAGCTATTGACATGGTTGGCATGGGAGGAATTACCTTTCAAAATATGTAGATCGTTGATAGAGGAGTTCAAATCAACTATGGATGAGATGAAAGTGATTCAACTCTTAGATTTAGCTTTAATTAGAAAGGAGGGTTATATTTTGTGTATGGGAGGGACATGTAGAAAAGGGGGTGGGTAATTGTATTTTTGTTAATGAACTATATTGCAAAAGAATGGGTCGAATTAAGTAGAAAACAATATTCATTTAGTTTATGAGAAAATAGAAAGTAAATCTTGAGAGATCCGACTTTAAGGTAGATGTATAAGATGAGAGAGAAGAAGAAGATGATGGCTGGGAAGGGTAGAATTACCTTTTAGAATCTGTAGACCATTGGGGAGAATAAATTGTCTATGGAGGAGTTCAAATCGCCGATGGATGAGAAGAAAGTGATTCGACTCTTAGATTTAGATTTATTTTGAGAGGAGTGTTATATTTTGTGTAAGGGAGAGGAATGTTGTAATGACCCACGTTTTACGCATCATAGGATCATAAAATATTATTTATAAATTCATATTGGGTCCTATAACTTTGGGAAGTACTGAGTAGTGACATTTCTAATTCTCAGAAATTTTGTTGGATGATTTTGACCCTGAAAACTATGAGGCCTATAACTATTGATAGGAGCCGAATTAGGAGTTGAGATGTGATGACCCACCTTTCTGACCCTTGGGAACGACACTTAATACATCCACATTATTCGTGTGTTGTTGCCCATGTATCTAAAAGAGAGTTGTCATGGGGTAAAATAAAAGAGCAGAAATCTCACAACTGAACAGTTAAATATAATATAACAATAAGATAGTACATAAGGTTACTCCTCAACATAGATTTATCAAAGTTATAACAGAAGTACTACTATCAGCCTAGGCAGTTATAACAATCTTCCTTTACACTTGCTTATACAAAATACACATACATACAACAAACATCTCATAATAATGGAAATAGATAGCTAGATAGTTAAGGAGCCTCCTGCTCGTCCACCATCTTCAAAAGAGCCCAAGGAAACCTGTCACACCCAGACTACTCAAATATAAATGAGTACTCGAAAGTTCAGGGAAAAAAAACAACTCAGGCCAGACAATAAGTCTGGTATGAGTAAATTTCAAACAAATATGGGACCCTACAAAACAACATATGAGACGATGCTGTAAAACACGGAATGGGTTTCCCCTCATAAGAACAACATCCAAGCGAAAAAGAATGGGCACAAATAGTTAAACATCGTGAAGAGCACAAGACACTTCTCGATGTAATTAAGAAAGAATCAATTCAAAGGTTTGAATAAAAAACAAGGAGAATTAATTTTTGCAACAATGATTAGGAGGGTGCACCCCCTTATCAAAAGTATGCCTCTAGAAAATATACTTGAGAGGGTCATATACTTTGTGACACTCTTGGAAATTTCCAAGCTGAACCTGCTAACCTTAACGAGTATCCAAGTATTTCACATCTCCGCGCGCATACAATCAAATTATATCTAGAGTAGATGTGAAGATACCCTAATGGGAGCAACCCCACATAGCTTGACGTCCACTCGCTCTTTGGTTTTAGTCATTTATCAATGCTCTAAAAGAGCAATAAATTGTCTTAGATCGACGAAACACAAAGAAGATAGCGAAATCGATAGTCAATAAATCAACCATCAGAAATAACAAAATGATCATATATGGAAATTAAATCTCATACCCTTATTACCACTTGTCGATTTCAAACTTGTACCATCCCCCGGTTAACAATGAATCTGTATAATTTTAGGTAGTGTTACCTCTAAGTCTTTCCTCGACGTACATTCTTAACTTTCGAAGTAGAGATGAATTTCCATACCACGACATTTAGTGTTAAGTATGTTCTTAAATTCTTTCCACATAAGTGATATCGCTTATGGAAATTAAATTTGTTATCCTTATCACCAACTTCGATTTCCAACTCATACTATCCCTCTCTTAAAAACGAAGCCAGGTAAGTCCAGGCCTCGGTTGCCCTGGCCTTGCCTAGACACTCTGTTTCTAAATCTCACAGATAGTAACGAATCTACCTTCTCGATGTTTGATACTAAGGATAAAGCTAAATCCTTTCCATAACCGAATCAAACTTTTAAAATCGAACTTGTGCTTGGTTTTCACCTCACAAACATTTGTAAAGCACAAAGTAAATAAGAACCATTTTTGTAAAAATCTAGAAAAAGGTCGTAAAAAGTGTCGCTAAATAGTATTGAAAATTTCTCTAAATCAATCTCTTTCAAATGTAAATTTCTCAGCATTTTTCCAAAGTATGAATACTCTATTTTTGTTTTCAGAACAACATACCATGGATCTAGTACACATCCACAAAAACTTAAAGAGATTTGAAATCAAATAAACACATTTGAAGATTCTTTAAAACTTGACTTTTTACGAAATCGATAAAGGAAATCCATTTCTAATCTTTTGAAGACTTTTAGGTTTATGGGTTCTAACTTTTCCCGAGCCATTGTAATTTTGCACTAAAAGTGCAAAAACGCACCAAATATTTGTTTTGTAAAAACTCAAGCATGAGATCAATGAAAAACAGATTTAAAAAATGATATTTCAATGTGTCAGTATAGCTATAATCGCTGCAATGACACTTCCATAAAACATGTTATATGTCATATATATTCATCCATACATTTCACCAATAACATACATATGAAAGTGAATCAGCATTGGCGAGAAACTCCTTAGAGTCCCTCTACAATGACCACTTGTAAATCTCATATATGAATGCATTTCAAAGTGTTCCGTTGCGACCTATTTGCTATGAAGACACGTTGACTTCCTCTTTTTGTCTTTTGAAAAAAAATGGTTACTTATGTCATCCACTTTCAAGCAGGAATCAAATCCAAACATTCAAACACACACAAGTATAAACAATGTAATCAACATTTTATGTTTTACACATTTTTTCAATTTTTAAACTATTTTGAAGTGAGTTTAACTTACTTAAATTAACCAAAGATGCAAGCTTTCCTTTCATCAACTACGGCAACGCATAAGGACCTAACTTCTTCTTGAAAAACTTGACTCGAAGGACCTCGGGGATATCTAATTGCTCATGCACTTGCCTAAAAGGGGTTTGGCTCGACTTTGGTAGATGTAGAGGAGGTTGATTATATTTTGAAAAGCATGTATACTTGTTTTAGAGTAGAAAGAAGCAACTTTGAGGTGATTTTCTTTTATGAAGCTTAGAGAAAAAAGAATGGAAGGTGAAAAGAAAACGGAGAAGTGGAAAAGAAAATGAAGTAAAGAAGAGAAGTGGAAATGAGGTGTTGTTTTATAGAAATGGAAAGTGGTAAATTATCAGCATAACCATTCCTAAACCAAGATATTACCCTCCACTAGAATATAGACAACACACCACACCTTCATCATGTCATGTTCTTACTTCACATACTTTTGTGTACTTCTCTTACACAAAAACACAAATATCTAAGTTATAAAAGTCCGTTATTTACTTAATTTTAGAGTAACTTCTAGAATATAATTTGTATTGGTCCATTTAATTAACAAAAACTTCCTTTCTTAATTGTATAAGTATGTGTACATATGCACACTAGTGTGCACAACTTGTTCTAACAACTTTTGATTGATAAAACATCAAAAATCCGAAAAACGATTTTCCGTCACATTTTTGACTTTTCTCCAAACTACTTATTTATGTAAATTAATTTACAAAACAAGTTTTCCACTATTATTTATTACACTAAACATGTTTATTTGAGTTATAAAATCCATTATTTAAATAATTAAAAATACATTAAATATTCAAGTTCAAAGTGATTAAATTACACGTCGTTACATGAGACCACGTCCATTGGAAAGATATGATGGCTCTCTTTCCGTAGTGTGGTCATAACATTTTTTGGACTTACCGTTTAGGAGACATGGTTGTTTGAAGTTTGGATAGTTTCTGGCCAGATTAGTGGATATTTAATTAGGTCAGGATTAAGCCCATTACCCTATTTTGGGATTTGTGCCCAATTAGGGAGATAAGATAGTTCCTAATCACCTTTTCCACTTTCCAAAATCGAACCAAATCTCAACTAATCCTTTCTTAGTCAAAAGGCAACTATTTTCCTTACTTTAATTAGTTTATACATGTTATTAATGGGTAAATAACAAGGGAGATTAAGGATCTACTTTTTAGACCACCTTAGGATTCGTGCATACACTGATTAACCTCGGATTTGCATTGGAATCCATGTATTTTTGGTATTACTTGAGTGATTTTGCATCTCTCGCTATTCTATACATGTTGATGATGTATAATAATGAATTTTACGATAATTTTAGAACTTACAACATTTTCAAATTTAGATCCAACCTTAACAACATCTTTAAATTTATAAATACGTATTTTGATTCATGTTTCACTATTTTGCAATTCAGGTCATCATTTTGTGTACTATATGATTAGATCTAGGACAATATATGTGTGTTTGAATTGCATTTGAATTGCTTTTATATGATGTTTGGATGCTATGTGATGTTTATATGTAATTGTTTGATGTGTTTTAAGTCATTTTAGTGTACTTAAAGAGCAGTCGTTGTTGTGTGCAAGTCGACGTCAAAAATGTTCAAAATGTGATGCGGTTGAAGTATGTTATTCTTAGAGGTCCAAGGGATACAAAACAAGTCACATGAAGTTTGGATAAGATTTAATGGAGTTTTAGCACATTTGAAATCATGTCGGTGGTGGTGTTAAAATATGTTGGTGGTGGTGTAAAAACATGTTGGTGGTGGGTGGATTTAACGCCTTGCTTCGAGAAAGTGATGTAGAAAATTCTGGATTATGGGAACTTGGCTTTGGGCAATGGGCAAACTAGAATAAATGCACCAGTCAACGACTCCTTCAATACCACAAGAAAACCAAATTCTTCTTAGTAAGGCGGGTCAAAGGGACATAAATTTTAGCGAAGTCCTTAATGAACTTCCTATAATAACCCACCAAACTAAGACGGCTCCTTAATTTTATGGCATCCTTCGACACATACCAATCACATACCAATCATTAATATATGGTGGTCACATGCAATTGACTTTATTAATACTTTATGTGACTTAGGGTGTCTTACTTGTGTTTGTGATCTACTTACTAAGGTAGGTTTCATTAACCTAAGGGGTATAGCTCTAAATACACCTACGCCAACAAATTGTGAAGATTTACACTTATGATTGAACAACTAATTGAACCTCAAAAACAAAGGGGGTTCGTGCTAATAACTATTAGAGCTATTCCAACTTAGAATCGCCTACAATATCAACCTTGGGACTACATTCCCAAATTACGACTACATACATCGTATTTATGCATTGAGGAGGAGCCTACATTACTAACTCGTGCTAAAGACGTTTTAGGGTCCGCTGCATCCATGTCCAATGTCAATGATAACATAACGCCACTTGTGCAACAGGCATCTAACAACAGTATCACATCCTCATCACCGTATATATCGAGGAACCTCATATTAGTGCCAGGCTACACATTTCTCCAAGCACCCTCATCAACGTTGTGCCTACACCGTAGAACTTCATGTGAGTGCAATTTGTGATTGAATCACCCCTGTCGAATATCGACTTTGTCGAATAAATAGTGTCTATGCCTAATTGCCCGTGTATACATCTATCCAATCTCGTAACATCCAAGAGTCATAAACTTAAGGAATTAATTTCCCTACTAACATACTAGCATTCATAATATATATATATATATATCTGTGCGCGTGTGTAAACTTATAACCTGGGCCTTAGGTCGAGGTTCAATCAATGCCTATTAACCGGTCGATCGTCGACTATTGCAGCGATCGACTGGCTCTAGTGAGCCTATCGACCGATCGAAGTTAATTATTGCAAATTTTTATTTTTCTTCATTTTGTTTATTGATTTCATTTAACAATAAACCTAAACCATTAATCTACAATTCCTAGTGTTCTCAATTTCAGTTTCTAACCATTTCAAAATTTCATAACTGTATTTGTCATCAATTCAAATTAACTTAGGTTTAGAATCAACATGGTCTTAATGTATCAATCTATATTCAATTTAAAACTTAAATCAAATTTTATCTAACCAATTTTACTTTAACCAAATTAGACTAGACAGGGATCATATTCATATAGGTTAAATTACTATAAAATTCCCAATCTACTACAACTATTAGATAACAATATCTCTAGTTAAATTAGAACAATTTTAGATCAAATAGGGTATAAACAAATTTAATTACATATAAATCATCATAATAACAGTGAATCCACTTACCTCTAGAAAGCTATTCTATTTTTTAGTTCGCTTGGAATCGCCTCCGCTTGGTTTGTCGATCTCTCTTTTTTTGATTTGGTTATCTCCTTCTTTTCTATTCTTTGAATTTAATTTGCAAACATTTATTTTTGAAGAAAATTAATTTGAAGAGAAAGAGAGTTGAGTTTTGGGAGAGACAGAGTTTTGTTACGATCATTATGAAAATAGGGTTCTATTTATAAGGGTTCAGATCGACATCAGCCGTTAGATCAATTTATACAAAATTCGGTCGTTCAGCTACTCAAACCCTACTTGGAATGCTCGACCGGTCGACCGCTTGGTCTTATGTGGTCGATCACTAGGGGTCGACTAGTTTAAATTAGGGTGTCAATCGATGGAGCTTTCCTTATTTGAAATATTTGTTTCCTTATTTACTTATTTAATTATTTTCGATTTCGAACTTTTGAACGTTAATAAGTTTTTCCATACAAGCTCTGATTTCAAAAAATTATACATGAAAATTGATTAGAAAACCGCTGCGAACACAATTGTTGCATGTTCTGTAGTCAAATTTAGGCGTATGTAAAAAATTCATTTTTACCCTTGTTATATTTAATTTGATTTCTTTTATTAAATTTCTGGTTAATTTTTGCAAAGTGTTACATCCCAGGCTTCCAGAATTTGTTTATCCTCCTTTGCATCACTAATACGTAGCTTCTTCTTGATATGTTCACAAATGACCTTAACATCAGCTTGATTAGCCTACAGATTTGTTCTAGTCTCCTTTCTTTCTTTCGAAACACACACCGGTTCCTCTCCTTCCAAACACGGTGGATAACAGTTGTCAGTGTTACATGCTCTATCTGCATTTTCAAACCAGATCGCCCTTGGTTACTACTCAGGTAAATGAGTTCCTACTCCAAGTTACTAATTGGCTGCATGTCTTTATTTCTTTGTTTTATCACCTTAAGAACTTATCTAGCATATTCGCATTCAAAGAATAAACACTAATGAAATTCATTTTTGGCTAAACATAATTTACGTGTCAGGTCTACATTTAGACCCCATTTAGCAAGCCTATCAGTTGTGGTAGTCTCAAGTTGACTGCTTCATAAGTAGAAAAAACCATTTTTGGGTTGTTTGTTCTCGACCATAACATTGAAGCCTGATGTTTGACTTAGTAGGAAAGTTGTCTTCTTTCGCTAAGTTCCATGTCCATATGTCATTATTGGAATTTTGATATATAGGAATATATTGTAATTCTAAGTGTAAGGCTTGCAAACTCTTCCTCTCTGGGCACCAACTTCCATTACTAATTATAGCTCCAACTTTGTTGTCGTATCCTCCCACACTTGTAACTGTGTCCCACCCTAGTTTGGATATTAGAGTATTACCATTAAGCCAAGGGTCTTTCCATAAGTTTGTATCTATTCCATTAGAAAATTTCTTAGCTATATGTTTTCTTAGTTCTTCTCTCCCTTTAAAAATGTTTTCTCATACCTTAATTGCATTGTTGTAAGCTTTCATAACCCAAAAGTCATCATTAGCATACCCAGACCTCATCCATTAAGACCAAATTGTTTGTGATGTGAGTAATTTCCAACCAAGTTTTAGATTATAGACCTTTTTGAGCTATTTGAGTTTGAGCAGACCCACTCTCCTTCTACCTTGGGTCTACACAGAACATCATAACTTACCTTACATAAGTTACCCCTCCAAATAAAGTTAGCAGGCACTAAATTTATATTTTCAACAAGATAGTCAGGGATTTGAAAATTCTAGACCCAGAATCTAATTTTGGCAGTGATTACAGTATGGACTAATTCAATTCTTCTGGTAAATGATAATAATTTTGAGCTCCGGCCATTTAATTTGTCTCCCATTTTTCCAACTAGTTCTCCACATTCTGTATTAGTGGTAACATTAGATGATAGTAGGACACCTAGGTATTTTACTGGTAAGAGGCCTTCTTTAATGTCAAGAATATTCAAAGTAGTTTGTTTATCCTTGCAATATTTACTAAAGTTGCATTTTGATTTCTAGTTATTCATTTGTAACCCAACATGCTGTTCTAGATTGTTAAATATGTCTTGATGCTCCTATATTAGTTTTGATTGCAATAATCCAGTCATCAACTTAAAGAAGATGGTGTAGAACTGGTAGATTGTTGTATAGTGGTTGAAACAAGCTATATACACCAAACATGCCATTTTGTCACACTTTTTTCGATTCATTTTGTCACGGTTATTATTGTTAGAAATTTGTAACGGTTATTACTGTTACATTGTATTATCACGGTAATTTCCGTGACAAAATTTGGGTTTTTCGTAAATAACTCAAAGACGTTGGATAGAGTCGTCATTTATGTTTCAATTGTTACTTCAGTTGTTTCTCACGCTTCTGCTCTTATCATTCTTCCCTAAATCAAATTAGGTTTAAGCCGTTCTATTTCAAAGCCTTCCTTCGATCCAGCGTGTCGCCCCTCTCTTTCGCCTACCGCCGTTCTATTTCAAAGCCTCCGCCCAGCTCTTTCGGGCGTATCCGCCCATCTCCTTCACCGCCTTCGCCCTTCTACAAAGTCAGGTAATAATTTTCATTTGTATTTCACATTTTTGTTTGTATTAATTTTGTTATTTATTCAATTTTAATTATGGATCTATTTTATCATGGTTCGATCTTTATATTTGTTGATTCGTTGACAGTGAAAGAATGAATTGAGACTGTTCATGAAATGTTATTTTCGTTTTTCTTATTTTACACAGATTTGTATGATATGTTTATATTTGGTAAAGCTTCAAACTGTAAGCTTGTTTCGGTCCATCTATTTGTCAAGCGTAGTTCCTTTCAGGTTTAATGATAACCTTCCTTCCCCATGAATTGACCATTTTATTTTATAGTTTAGAGTATGTAAAGTTAATGCGGAGTGAGGATTTATTTTTATCTTTTCTTTTTCGTTTTTTCTAAATAAAAAACATATGTATGAAAATAAGAAATAATACGTTGAGGCCAACATATATATACATATACTACATTCACATAGATGGCAAAATTATATTTTCAATTGAACATAAAATATATATATCAAATGCGAACTTTAAAACGATCCAGTTTTGGAAAAGAAGACAGAGTGGGAAGGGTCATTTTTTCCACTGTTTTTAAAATTAATATGTGAAGTACTTTAGAAACTTAGTCCTTCGTAACAAAATAAAATGGCTACTACTTCGTTCACTAGCCTTCTATTATCCTACCCAGATATTGTTATTACCAATTAGTTAAAAAATCAGTTATTCCAGTTAACTGGCCGGTAGTGGGCATGCTACCGGGTCTTTTGATCAACCTTACCCGCTTCCATAGTTGGGTTACCGACCTCCTCCACAAGTCCAACTACACGTAGAGCATACGTTGCCAGTGCGATTTTTATGCCAACTATAGATATGTCTATTTTACTTTTTTTTCTGCATTCATCTATCCTGTTATATGATTCTACACTTTTTTTTATTTACATGGAGCTGTAAAAGATATAAATCATTCCTTGGAAGAAGTTAATAGCTTGTCATCCTTGTTTACCTACCCTTGGTTTACTAGATTTCATCAGTTCAATAAATTACAGACTTAAACGAATAATGTCTTATTCCAAGTAGATTCTTAGTTGCTAACGGCTTGTTTGGATGAACTTAAGTTATATGTGTTAACCACTTTATTGTAGATACATCTCTTGACATTAATGACTTAGAGAACAGAAATTTGTTAGTTCTCATAGTTTAGAAATTTAGGCTAGTTCTCATAGTTCAGAAATTTATGCATGGCTCTTGAATTAATTTAGATAACGGTTGATTTGTGTCCGATGCATCAGTTTAGTTCTTTGTTGTTCATTCAGATTGCTTATGCATTTATTTGAAACAATAGTTTATTTTGTAGCATGGAGTAAATTCCCACTTAGCTGAAATTGTATGGCTATAAAATAATTATAGGTCACCAAAATGTACTGGAATAAAACTAGTTTAAAACGAAAGTAACATTTTCTTTTATTAAACAAGCATATAACCTTAACATGGAGTAATCTATGCTAGTTTATTTTTATACAACTTTTGAACTAATAATGCAAATATGAGTTAAGCCAATTCTTTTTTGAAGAAGTACATCATGTCATCATCTAGACCATATTTACATCAGATACAAAAGATTTTTTTATCTTATTTTATTATTAAAATATATAAAAAAAGCCAAGTTTACAATATGTTTAGAAACCAAGTTAGAATGATAATTAAGCTTCAAAATTTGATGCATATGGAGTTTTTGCATTAGAAGGAAAAATATATGCAATAGTTCAACAATGAAAAAAGGGATGAATAAAAACGAATAGAAGACTAACATTGCTCGTAATTGACGCTACACTTGGCAGGAAGCTCCAAGGCACCAGTACGATCCACACCAGAAATAGGGGGGCCATAAGCAATAGCACATAAACAGGGCTGCCCTAAGTTACGAACCGCATTGCAGCATAGCTCGCTAGGGGGTGCAGGGCTGAAAGGGGAAACTGCAGGCCTACATGGCATCAGTTGCACCAGGGCCGAGAAGAAGGTAGTCCCACATGCCTGAGTTGCAACTGTCTGGCCCTTCACTACTACTCCCCTTGATATTAGCCGTAGCATCACAGTGAAGGTAATTTGTGTTGAACTGATATTGCTATTTTGTGTTGAACTGATATTGCTATTGCCATCTATATATTTTTTAGGTATTTCAACTTTTATTCTACTTGGAAGTTATTGTTATTTCTGATAAATAATTTGTTTCTTCTACTAAACATATACGTCTATTCTTTTTGACGTTATTTGTTTGCAACCCTTTTTACTTACATGTGGACTTATTTGTTTATGTCATAATAATTTGTTTGCAACCCTTTTCACTTACATGTGGACTTACGATGTATCGAAAGTAATTAAGAAAAAATTGAGGCATTGTTAAATGAATGCCACTTTTGAATACGAGAGAGTTTTTTGTGGGATCACCGAGTTTGTGTGTTATTTTCGTATGAGATACCGTTCGTAGTGTAATTTTTTTTAATGAGGTTTGATCAAACTTTTTGACTTTTTGTATACAGAACTGGAGTCCTTTAAAAACACCTAAAATTTGTAAAATTTGTGCATTTTACTTTTTATCTTGTAAAATTTTTAGTAGTATATAAAACCACTTCTTATATCTCTCTTAGAGCTCAGTATGATTGATTTTGAAGGTTTGATATATTTTTGTTCCTATGCAATTGTATGGATTACTTCAGTCTATCAATACATGGACAATTGGTAAAAGAGCCAAGGAAATAAGCATTCAGTTTTTGTTTTTAAAAATTGTTCATAAGCGTTAATGTGTCTTGCATTTTCTCAATTTAATATTATTTAAGCATTCAGTTTTTGTTTTTAAAAATTGTTCATAAGCGTTAGTTTGGTTTAATATTGTATTTTACGTTTTCAACGTTCATAACAAAATATGAGCATGATTAATTTTAAAAAAATATAAAATTTTAGATTATTGGGACCACTATGGCGGAAGTAGTGGATGGACGTTGGAGAAGACGGATTGTTTTCCATTTTTTTTGTTATTTTTCAAAACACAAAAAACAAAATAAATTTGTTTTCTATTTTATATGTTAGTTTCGTTTTTCAGATCGGTTCTTTGTTAAAAATATACCGTCTGTGCACGTTTTCTTGACGAAAACAGAAAACTAAAAATGGCAAATCGAACGGGATCTAAAGTGTGTTTTCTTTTAAAATAAATATATTATTGTATATCATTTGTATAGTGCTTTAATGTCAGCATACTGAATGCACAAACAACAGTACAAATGGTGTGCCTTGAAGCCGTTAGGTCTCAGTATAGTTGCTTATATTTCTTAAATATCTTTAAAAGAAATTATCACATTATTAATATATTATTGTACATTGAAGCCGTTAAGTCTCAATTTTCCTCAATAAAGGTGTATATTAGTACTGTTGTTTGTATAGTTGCTATAAATTTAGGGAAGTGTTGTAATATGGTGTTGTTTATCAGCACCTTGTCAATGTGCATGGCTAAGCCCCTTCTTCATGTAAAGTGAAAACCTTGTATGTTAATCTCTATAAGGCCACATGTGAGTAGACAGTTCGAGTAATCCCTGAGAGGAGGAAAGTGAACCGGTATCCCTCCTTTCTTGTCCTTCGGGTTAAGTATGTTATTGAAGACCTGTATTAGTAACCATGCTTTATCTACAGCACTTGCTAGACTAGATAGTTCTTGCCATAACAATTCTCTGTCTAAAAACAAATTAGTTGCATACACAATCGTTAAGAACATAGAATATCCTTCCAAATTTGTAATCATGCATGTTATATGTTGTATATTAGCTTGAATTATATGTAATTGCCAAATTGATTTGTCCCATAGCATAATGATTTTGCCTTTTGAGCTGTAAACATTATTATGGCTTAAAAATTGTTTGTTGTATATTAGCTTAAATATATTAAAAGCTATCGTAATTTTAACTAAATCATACACATGTAGTTTTAATTGTATTTCTCTGATGCAGCTTCAACTACACAACATAATACAATTAAAACTGCACAAATGTAAGATAGTTTCACAAATGTAAGATATATAAAATTTGAATAGCCACTTTATTCAATATCTTATGAAATCTGCTTAGATGCGTTTTTGTAAGTTTGCAAAGTCTATCTAGATACAACTGTGTATGTGAATAGTAATTATGAAAATCATTATATTCTATACTCTATATAACAGTGGCAACATAAGTTTCTAGTGTTCTTGGTCATCACTTTGCAGTTTTATTATCTTAAATGCATTCATCTTGCTTGAGTTTTATTTGAACTAGATAATATATTTATCTTGTACTGTATATTTTATATTTGAGAAACCCACATCGACAGAGTTTCAAGATTTATTTACACCTTCTCTTCACCATTTTGCACATGATTATTATTCTAGTTTTGGCTGCATTTGTTTGTAGTAAAATATATGCACAGTGCTACTCGCTTGTTAGTGTTAGCTTACAATAAATGAGTAATTTTTTGTATAAAAAGTAATAAACATTAAGAACCTCAATAATCATAAAGAAAATGCTTAATAAATTTTAATTACAGATCATTCGAAACCAAATTATTGTTTGAAGTGATTTAATATAATCATCAGAAATGAGTTCTCTCTGTATGAGATCAGGGACAACATAAATAGTTAAGTGTTGGGCATTATAGGCCAAAATCTTGAAACATTATGTCTTCGACCAACTGTAAGTTGTTCATGTATTGTTTTATTTATATTAGCATGTTCTTTAATGCTTCGTTTATGTATTAATGTTGTATTTACATAAAATTGTAGGAACAAATAAATTTTCTTGCTAATGTCGAAGCCTACATCGAGAGAGTGGATTAGAATTCGGCATAGGAATACCAATGAATATATACAAGGAGTTCGATATTTTATGGAATTCGCGAAGAGTCATTTATCACCGGACTTTGGACTATGCAGCTGTCCTTGTATAAAGTGTAGGAATTCAAAAAAGTTGGCTTTTAAATTAGTACAAAAACACTTGATCATTCATGGTATGGATCCAACATACGACGAATGGTTTTTCCATGGCGAGAGAAGCGACAATGATGTGGTGATCAATACTACGCGACATAATACCTATGAGGCTTACAACTCTAATCAATTTCAAGAACATAACCATGTAGGAGATGCGCTAGAAGACCTTGTTGATGATGCATATAGAGTATATGGTAGCGTTGAAGGCGTCGGTGATGGTAACCATTGGAAAAAGTATCAGGAATACAAAAGAAAAGCAAATGAAAAATTATACCCTTCTTGTGAAGATGGTCTTACAACATTAAGTGTCATTATAGAGCTTCACAATTTAAAAAAAGATTTTAATTGGTCAGGAAACAGTATGACCGAGTTGTTGATACGATTGAAGCAGTGGCTTCCAAAGGAAAATACAATACCGGAGAAGTACTCGACAATGAAACAAATGTTAAAGGATTTGGGAATGAAAGTAGAGTGTATACATGCTTGTGAAAATGATTGTATATTGTTTTGGAAGGAATACAATGATGAGTTGGAATCAAGGTTTTAAATCTCGCTCATCTCGGCCGAGATCTCGGGCGAGATCTCGTTTTCAAGCCTGGGCGATTCGAAACAACTAATTTCGTTTGAATCTCGTCTGACCCAAATCTCGGACGAGATTTCAGTATCTCGTCCGGTATCTCGGACGAGATTTAACAGCGAGATATCGGCCGAATTTTTGAATTTTGGAAAAAATCAACTCTTTTTCCGTATTGGGCTAGCTCATCCTTTACCTTAATTTAAGCCTTCTTAATTGTACTTTTTTTAACCCTTATTTCTTATATAAATCTCATTTAATCTTCGTCTCTTATTTTACGGCAGTGACAAGTGTAAGAAGATGATAAAATCTACATCGATTATGGTAAGTATTTCACTTTATGATTTTCATTTAGGTTTCTGATCCAAATTAATTTACATCCGATTTCATTTTTCTTTTTTCGACACTTTCTTGATTTTTTTTCTAACCCTATTTTTTTGCGGCTATAAATTTTGGGCTTCACTTATTTAACTTTATGTTCTAAATGGATTTCCAATTTGATTTCATTTCGTCTTTGCTGCTATAATTTTTTCCTCAAGGCTTATTTTTAAGCAATAAAGGAATTCTCTTTCATCTATTAATTTCATTTGATGATTACATGTTCATTCGTACATCATTTTTTTGCTTTTCTTATAATATTACTAAATGTTTGAAATTGTTTGTACTATGTATGCTATTTTCTACATTTGTTTGAAATATCTATGCTACTAGTTGCTTAATGAGATTTTGTTTGCTAATAATTAAATACTATAATCAGACATAGAATATCTTAATTCTACTTGTAGACTTTTGTATTTGAACTTATAAAATTAAGATTTCCCTTGCAGCACTATAAATCATAAAAGGTAGAAATGAGACATTATATTGTGTAGGAAAGTTAAGTGAATGATCAAACAAAGTAAAGGTGCATATGTTATGGTTTGTTTCTTGTCTACTTTATCTCATATGATATTATATTGAACATTATTAATGAAATCTAGTTATTTGTTTATTTTACATGATACAAGTGATATTTTTCCATACTAAATTACTAATGATAAGCGTGTGATATATTCAAGGTAAGTGCATAGTGTTTTCCTTAAGGTAGTGACTAGTATTATAAATTTAGGTGTATGAAAACTAATTTTCGACATGACATATACTCCGAGATAACTCCGAAATGAATTTTAGAAACCGAGATGTAAATCCGAGATGTACGACCGAGATGCACTCATCTCGTTCGAGATCTCACCCGATATGAGATAAGCTATCTAAATTCTTCGAGACGAGACGTGACCGAAATCCGAGATTTAAAACCTTGGTTGGAATGTCCACGTTGTCATACGTCCAGATTTAAAGTTAAAAATCAAGGGGAAGTGGTAAAAATGACAAAACAACCTCGAAAAGTTTTGAAATATTTTCCAATAACTCCGAGATTAACAAGGTTTTATACTATACCATGGATAGCTTGAAAGATGTTATGGCATAGTGAAGCAAAACCTTGCTGGAATTCCATGCGTCATCCTATTGACTCAGCCGAATGGAGATCGTTGAAGAACAAGTGGCCAGAGTTTGGTAAAAATGGGCGAAATGTTTGGTTTGGTATTGCTACTGACGGGTTTAACCCTAGTGCAACACAATCAAGTAATTGTAGTTACTGGCCTGTGTATACGGTTCCTTATAACTTACCCCCTTCATTATGTATGAAGTCGAAGTTTCAAATGTTATGCTTGTTAATTCCTGGACCAAGAGCACCTAGTAAAGATATTGATGTGTATTTGGAACCCCTTGTCGATGAATTGAAGCAGCTATGGATAGAGGGAGTGCCTGCATTTGACATGGATAAGAAAGAGCATTTCACTTTGAGAGCAATGCTGTTATGGGGAATTCATGATCTACCTACATTTGGAAATTTATCTGGTTGTGTAACACATGGTTACAAAGCATGTCCTGTTTGTGCTGTGGAGACTGAATCAGAACGCATTGAAAATAAGATTGTTTATACGAAGTATAGAAGATTTTTAAAGAATGGTCATCCATATAGGGCATTGAAACATGGATGGTATAAGAATATAGAGGATAAGGAACCTCCAACACGATTGACGGGATCAACTCTTTTAGAAAAGCTTGCTCATATCAAATATGTACCCGGTAAAATAACAAAAAACAAAAAATGCATAGTAGATGATATCGACCTTGACGATGAACATTTTGTAAACGAAAATGGCGATGATGAAAGACCAACATGGTATAAGAAGTGGATTCTTTTTGGCTTAGAGTATTGGAGTAGTCATAGAGTGCGACATACTATTGACATGATGCACACTAAGAAGAATGTATCGGAGCATTTCATTAACTTGCTGTTTGATAGATACAAACAATCTTCCAAATTTGCATTTGATAAAACATACAGGATGCAATGTTGTCAAGTTCTAAAAGATGCAAAACTTCCATCATGCTTTGGGACTAAGTTAAGCAACTTAGTAAATATTCAACCACCCAGTTTGAATATTAGAAAGTCATATGACTATCATGTTATTATCCAGTATTTTTTGCGTATCATGGTTCAACATGCTTATCCAAAGTGTCATGACTTAAGACGTGCGATATTACAAGTATGCTTGTACTTCAATATTATTTGTTCGAAGGTTTTAATTCGAGAGCATGTCCAAGCTGCCAAAGATATGATTGCCGAGGCATTATGCGTGTTGGTGCATTATTTTCCCTCTCATTTTTTTGACATAAGCATACATCTAATGGTGCATTTAGCTGATCATGCACTACTATGTGGACCAGTTAGTTATACATGGATGTATCCATTTGAAAGGTGCGGCATTTTTTAAATATAATTATCACATGATTCTTTTTCAATAGTAACGTAAATGATGTATTTTTATATTAGAGCTATGAAGGAATGCAAAGACATACTAAGCAATAAACGCTACGTGGCTGGATCAATTTCCGAAGCATATCTTGTTTCAGAATCCGTTAAATATGCCATGGAATATATGCCAAATCCACGTACTGGTAATCATAGCTCTAAACAAGCACCATTTTTAGATGAGAACGGAGATGACATTTATGAACATTCCATCATTGAGGGTAAAACTATCAAGTTATCCGGCATAAAACGTACTCAAATTCGAAGGTGGATACTTTTTAGGATGGAAATTCCAAACCGAGATGATTATTATAGGTTTGCGTTTCTTTTCTACACGCTATAATATGTAACTTTAATATTTACTTACGCCACCATATATTGGTTTGTAGCGAATACCGATCGTCATTAGAAGATGCTCAACGAAGTAGAAAGAAGCTCCATGCAAGGACGGAAGTAGTAGTGCAAACTGAATTCATTGAGTGGTTGTACATGAAGGTTTGTTAAATTACACAAAGATCATAATTCGATAATCAAATTAACATTATTTAACTTAATTAAATTATTTTAATAGTTAATGGAAGAAAAATGCATGGATTCATTGTTATGGTATTACATTAGTGGACCAGCGTGGGAAGCCAAAACTCATCTTAAGTATAGAATAAATGGTTATGTATTTTCTCCGCAGCGCTATGATGACACCCTTTCAACGCAAGATAGCGGTGTTTGTATGGATGCAATAACAACATTTGTTGCAAGTGCGAAAGATTTGAATCTTACAGATGATGACACCACTTGGTATGGTATTATCAAGGAAATCATTGAAGTTGATTATTATGAATTTTCACATGTAGTATTCTATTGTGAGTGGGTCAATATTGCTGATAAAATGCATGGTTGTAAGATTTGTCCGGACTCTAATTTGTTGATGGTGAATCTAAAAAAACTTAAAAGTAGCGACGGAGAGTATGATGAGCCTGCAATTCTTGCATCAGAAGCAAGTCAAGTGTTTTACATACCAGACATACAAAATCCCGATTGGTCCATTGTACGACGTTCACCTAAACGCTTGACTGATAGTGTGGATGATTACGAGATGCCAACAAACTTCCAGTCAGTTTTAAAGGAGCAATCTAACTTAACAATGTTGTTGAAATGTATTGAATCCAAATAGATAAGCTTGATTGAAGTAGTAGTTGCTTGTTTTGTAACTTTATTAGTATTCTCAGTCATTATGCGTGAAGCTTTCCATTCATATGAATTGAGATGTAAAAATTCAAAATTAATGAATATGAACGCATGGCAGAATTTTGGAAATATGTGAGTTTTAAGTGGCAGTTTTAAAATGTATATAGTTTTTTATATAATTTTATGGCATTATATTTTGTAGATAGGTTGTTATATCTCTTGCATTATATTTTAGCAGTATGTCGGCTAGTTGCAGTAGACATATAGAAAGCAGAGAAGAAGAAGTTCCTCCTCCCCCACCAAATAAAAAGTACTGGATAATTATTGAGATGGATGGTTCTAAAGGCGACGATGCAACAAAGTGGAGTTCTCGTTGTGGCACTCTAATTCGAAGGCATATTCCCATTAGCTATGATGATTGGCGGAAAGTTGATGGGTTTTTCAAGGATAATTTATGGAAAGCACTCATGGTATTTGAATTTACAATTTTTACAAGAATGATTTTTTGTGTGCATATTTGAAGTACAAAATCATGTTTAGAACATTTATTTTACCTTTCTATAGAAGGAGTTTGATTTGAATATAAACCCCGATTTAGCTCGACCTATTTTAGAGAAGGCGTTTTCACAGTACTTTAGAACAACAAAAACGAAATTGAGAAAGCTATATCTTAAAACAAAAGAAGGAGAGTTATTGCCTAGGCGTCTTGCGATTGATAACCGGCCCGAAGACATTGTTAAAGTTCAGTGGGAGGGGTTCATCGACATTGAGTATGCTGATAAGAAGAAAAAACAATGCAAGGCGAATGCTGGTAATAAAAGAAAGAACACCATAAATCATACATTGGGAAGAAAATCTTATAGTAGACTATATGAAGAATTGGTACGTAGTAAGTCTTTCACAACTAATCGCGATAATATTGTATAATTGTTTAATATATTTACATTTATTTATGTAGGAAACTGATAATCCCGAATGTAAAATTACACGAGCAAAGGCATGGAAAGTGGCGCACACAAGTAAAAAAACCGGAGAGGTGCTTCCTTGCACCGCTGAAAAATATGTAAGTCTTTTACAATTTTTTTCTGACGACAATTTGAGTAGTTCACATTTACACCAAAAAATAATGACCCGGATATATTAAACTATTATTAAAAATTTCATTGTGGAACTAGCATTGTACATGCCAGTATGTGCAACATAGTGCAACCGTACTCAATTTACTACACAGACAAGTGTACATCTTCTAACCATGCAATTGATCTCCATACTTCTTCCATATAATTAATGTTAATTTATCCCTCTATGACTATGACCTGTAAAAACCTTGAACAAACCATAGTAAAATTTGATTATTGTTCATGTGTGTACATTATTGTGCACAAGTTCATTGTCCTTTTTTCTTTCTTTCAAGATAGAACCTTCTAGGAAAGATTAGAGGAAGTATCAGAATTTTCAATATCACATCATAATTCTTCTTGTGATGAGGGAACAATGTTTAAAGATTAAGAAAACTGTTTTAAGAAGTCATCTGGCATACTAAATAAAAGCTGATGTATCTGAAGTATGTGATTATATTTAGGTTCAACGTGAATTATATTTTGAAGAATGGTAGTAGCAGTACTCTGCTTTTACATAGGAGTGTTGAGTTATGCAGATTAATGAACATGTACTAGTTATTTCACAAGGCCTGGAAGTCATGTTACATACTGTATACACCACTATAGTTTGCACATCATAATATAAATTAATAAATACAAATTTGTTTCTTTTACAATACCTTGAGGGCTTGATTATTCCACTTGCATACTAAAACATTTTGCTTGTATTCTGTTAATGATTATCAAACGGGTTCCTAGTATTTAAAAAATTATCTTACTTGTTAATTCTCTCCTTTATTTTCTCTAGCATTTTCTTGTCATCTTCTTCAACATTTATGACGTGTTTTCCCATAAATTCACTGTGTTCTCTTTTGCCAAGCATTAGATTTTTTTTGCTTTATGAAGGTGGTTAAAATTTATGTTGCAGGCTAAAATTTTACAATTGGAAAGGCTTATATACATAGAACTGGAAGTCTGTTTAAGGATTATAAAAAGGGTGATTTCGTGCAAAAGATACCCCTGTAATTTATAGTCTGTTTAAGAACTGGAAGTCTGTTTATGAACAATCGGCACCCCTGTAATTTATAGTCTTCTTATCACATGCAAGCAATTGTATACAATCAAATGTACATGTAATTTATGAATATGATTACAAATGAAAATTGACATCTGCTAATTTCAGTTTTAGTTTCAATTATATATTTAACCTCCGTTATGTAATTTTACATCTTTACAAAATTATGAATTGTGTAGGAATTGATAGAAGCAGCCGAAGAAAGACAAAAATCGGAAGCTAGTGTTAATGGAGAAGATGGAATAAGAAGTTTAGAAGATTTTGAAAAAGATCCCGTTGCTGAAGCTTTTCGGGATGATAAAAAGCAAAGCTATTACCGAGCTATTAGCTCTACGTCTAATGTAAAGCAAGTAAGACTCTCTCAAGCTTCAAAAGCCATTACCAATTACAAAGAGAATGCAAATCAACAATGGAAAACAGAAATGCGTGAAGAGATGAAAACAATGAGTTTAGCTATAAATGATATGAGACAATGTATAAAGATGCTTGTAAATTATATTGGAGGAAATGTGCCGACACCAAGAGGAGAAGCTGCTTCTAATACAGAGCAAAATCTCAACAGTCCTGGAGATAGCTTAGGTACTCCACTAAATGGAATAATGGGTCTTCTACGAGAGAGAAACAACCAGTAACGCTATTGTCAGTGGATTTGACGGAAGTAGCAAAAGGACACATTGGGACGCAAAAGATATGTCATGGTAGAAAGGTGGTTGAAGGAGAGCAAGTTGTTTGGGTGGAGAATGTTTACGATCCAGAAGCTTCAATTTATGAAGCACCACAAAATGGCCATTACACACTATCCGAATTAGTTGAAGGAGGTTTTGTGATTTGGCCCGAGTATCGTTTGCGTTATTAGTAAGTTACTGAACACTATGTAGTTATATTCTGAAACTGTGTTTTAAAGTTTGTTATATATATTATGCTTGTATGCTATAATTTGTGGTGTTGGTATGAAGTATCCTTTGTGGTGTTTGAATGAAACATAAATGTTTGGTGTTGTTCTAATTATTGATCATATGTTTTCTTAATGTTAATACTATATATTTTGGTATAGATTGTTTGTAGCTGTAATAAAATATTGGTGCTATATAGTTTGTTTGATACTGTTTTAGTTATAACGGTTATAAGTGTTAGAAAATAACCTTTCGTAATGGTTATAACTGTGATATAATTAGCATTTGTCACGGTTATAAGTGTGAGAAATTACTATTTTATAACGGTTATAACCGTGAGTAGATACTATTCTGTCATGGTTATAAGTGTGAGAAATTACTATTTTGTCACGGTTATAACCGTGAGTAAATACTAAACTGTCACGGTTATAAGTGTGAGTAAATACTAAACTGTCACGGTTATAAGCGTGACAAATTACTATTTTGTCACGGTTATAACCGTGAGCAAAAGTGTGACTGAATTTTTCCACGGTACCTATTTTCACGGTTATAACCGTGACAAATTAGTTTTGTCACGCTTATAATCGTGAGGAAATTGCCTTTCTGGTGTTGTAGCCATGATGACAAGCTATTTCCATTTAGAGCGAGAAATGATCCATAGCCACTGCAAAGACACATGGTGATATGGGGTCTCCCTCCATTAGTCCTTTATTACTATTTGTAAAACCTCTAGGAGTTTCACTGATTATAGTAGAGTATGTAGATGTTGATATGCATTCTTCAGCGAGTTGCAAAATCATAGTTGGAAAACCCATACATGAAAACATGTGCATTATAAATTTCTTGATAATCCTACCATAGGCTTTATGCAGATCCATTTTAATGCATGCTTTTTCTACTCCTTTTTATTGAAATTCCTTACCAGTTCATGTGCTAAGAGAGAAATTTTAGAGATGTGTCTGCCCTTTATGAATGCTAATTGACATTCTATTATTAGGTCTAGAAGAATTTGAATTATACTATGGTAATTCATCTTACTGATATTTTGTAGAGCATATTGTAGCAAGCTATAGGTCTATAATCTTCAACTCTAATAGGCTTGTTGACTTTTGGTATGAGAGTAATGAAAGTATGATTAAGTTCTTGTAGATTTTTCCAATATTAAATGATTCCTGAACTGCTTCCAAAATCAACTTTTTATGTCATCCCAATGATGACCGAAGAACTTGGATTTCCAACCATTTGGTTCAGGGCTAGAATAAAGGTTGGTGGAGAAAATAGCTTCCTCGATCTCTTGTTTAAAAATGCTATCTTACAACATATCAATACCTTCCTCGTTAATCAATGTCCTGCAATTAACATGAGGTAAGACAGTGTCATATTGTCTATTATATAAACTTGTAAATATGTGATTGCTTCATATTCAAACTGCTCCAGATCTATAACTAACTCCTCATTTGTTACTAGTGTGTTAAGCTAGTTATTGCAATTCTGTCTGTAGGACATCTGTGTAGAAAAATTCAGTGCATTCATCTACTTGAGTTAGCTATTTCTCCTTTCCTTTTTGCTTGATTTCAATAGCTTGCTGCTAATCAGAAGTAAACAAAGTTTTGTACCGATAGCACTAGTTGTTTATGAGACATCAGATCATCAAAGATCCTATGGCTTACATTTCTCACAACCTACTGATGCAGATTCCCAACATGTCTGGGCCTAGCCCATTTAGTTTATTTTTGTATAAATAGTGTACTGTACAAAAGATTGTATGATTTATGTACTCAGTTTATCATATTTTCGTTTTAATACATCTCTGTAAAAACTCAAATATCAATATGCTTTATGGTATCAAAGCCATAGTGTCAAACGACTGATCATCAGAATCAGCTCCATGATCATCATCGAGCCATCTAGAAAGAAGATTTATAATCTAACTTTCGGTTGCTCTCAGTTTTCACAAAGCATCTCATCATTTGATTCTGCTACCATTCTTCTTTTCTCATATCTGTTCTTATTTTCTTTTCAATATTCACTTTCTTGGATCAGTATCTGGCTGCAAAATAGACATCTGCCTCGCCATTTTTCTGTTCATTTCATCATGACTGAAGAAAGTGCAACTGTTGCTACATCAGGATTCAGAGCCAACAATGTTGCTATCTTCTCTGGAATAATAAAATTAAAAGGTCAGACAACAGTATAACTAGATGAAAGCAACTATATCATGTGGAAATATCAAACTGAAACAACCATAAAAGGCCATGGGTTAGAAGAATATATTAATGGTACTCTAACCATTCCACCCAAGATGATAACTGATAATCAAGAAAAAGTGATCCCTAATCAAGAATTCATATTCTATCAAAGACAAGATAATCTTCTTGCAACATGGCTAATGTCTTCAATTAGCACAAGCATCTTATCCCATATTGTTGGATGCAAAACTTCACAAGAAATCTGGGAAGCCATTGAACAATTCTCAATCTTCTGCAAGAATTATACACTACAAAAGACAACTGCAGAATTTAAGAAAGAATGATATGTCAATGAGGGAATACTTAACAAAGGCCAAGAATTATTGTGATCTCCTCAGCACAGCAGGATACAAAGTATCTGAAACTGAGCAAATTCTCATAATTTTAAGTGGATTGGATGAAGATTATGAATCCATAGTGGCTGTTATCTCAGCTAAAAAGAACTTACCAAACATTCAATATGTACATGCAACCCTTCTTGCACATGAAGGGAGAATTGATCAAAAGAAAGCACAAAATTTTGACTACTCTATCAACTATACTTCTGTAAATAAAAAGAAAAATCAAGACACTCCTCAAAACTCAAACAGAAATCAAACTAGAGGCTTTAGAGGAGGAAATCAAAATAGCAGAGGTTGAGGAAGAGGCAGATGGAACAATTTTAATAGACCAAAGTGTCAGATTTGTGAAAGAATAGGACATACAACATCAAAGTGGTATTTCAGATTTGATCAGAACTACTCTCTCAACAACAATAACAACAACAGTCAGAGATCAACCAATCCAAATGTTAACATGGCACACACAGGAGTGGATACCAGCAATCAAAACACTGCACAACACTCAAAGAATGAGGATGCAGCATATGAAGAATGGTACCCAGACTCAGGAGCTACAAATCATATTGCCAACAATTTGGAAAATCTAAATCTAGGAAACAAGGAATACAAAGGTACATAATCTATTCTTTTAGGTAATGGTAGATCTATAGGAATCACACACACTGGAAATGCTAAAATCTTTGGTAAAAGAGAATTACACTTAAATAATTTACTTAGAGTTCCTCAAATAAAGAAAAATCTCATAAGTGTTTCTCAATTTGCCAAAGATAATCAAGTATACTTTGAATTTTATCCAAAACTTTGTTTAGTTAGAGATGCATCAACTAGAGAAATTTTACTGCAGGGTAATGTGCAAAATGGTCTATACTCATTCAATCTGAGGCAGCATAATAGGGTAGCCAATTCTGGAAAATGGTGCAACAATGTTGAAAATGATATCAAAAATAACAAAATCTTTGATCTTTGGCATTGTAAATTGGGTCATCCCAGTATTAATACTGTAAAATCTGTGTTGAAGAGTAATAAAATCAATATTAATGATATATCTCTACCCTATATATGCTCTGCATGTCAAATAGGAAAGAATCACAAATTACCCTTTCTTGATTCATCAACTAAATATACCAAACCATTAGAGATGGTAGCTACAGATTTATGGGGACCAGCCCCAATAAATTCTGATTTTGGATTCAAATACTATATATCTTTTGTTGATTCTTTTTCAAGATATACTTGGATATATTTTCTAAAAACTAAAGCAGAAACACATAGGGCAGTTATTCAATTTATTACTCAAGTAGAAAGACAACTAAATCATCAACTAAAAATAATTCAAACTGATGGAGGAGCAGAATTCAAACCATTAAAGAATTATTTCTTAGAAAAAGGAATAATACATAGAACTACCTGCCCCTATACTTCTGAGCAAAATGGGTTAGTTGAGAGGAAGCATAGGCATATCGTTGACACTGGCATCACTCTTTTGGCACATGCTTCAATGCCACTCAAGTTCTGGCCTGATACATTCAATTCAGCTGTTCATCTCATCAACAGAATGCCAACAAAGGTACTGCATAATAAAACTCCTTTAGAATTACTATTTAATACTGTACCAGATTACAATAGCCTCAAAACATATGGTTGTCTATGTTTTCCCTATATGAGACCATATAATTCTCATAAGTTAAGTAATAGATCAACATCTTGTACCTTTATTGGTTACATTTCTAATCAGAAAGGTTACAAATGCTTGACTAGTGATGGAAAAATTATAATATCTCGACATGTTGGATTTAATGAATCTATATTTCCATTTGCTAGTATAGAAATCAAAACAACTGAAAATGTGTATAACACAAAAAATGTTATACCTGATATACCCATCCTCTCTCGCAATAAAATAGATGAAGCTACACATCAGGGTCAACTTGAACCTCAACTCACAGTATCAGGTGAAGAATCAGGTCAAGATTCAAGTAACTCCAATAATGACTGCAACAACAATAATGAGTCTCGCACAGAAACTATCTCTGCTCAAGAAAATCAAAGCAATGCCACTCCTCATCAAGATAATCTTAATGAGGAGGGAATAGGTCATCACATGATGACCAGATCAAAACATGGTATATTCAAACCCAAAGCATATCATGTCATCAGCAACTCATCTGAACATGTTTGCTTCAATGAAGCCTTACAAGATGAGAAATGGAAAGATGCAATGGATGATGAGTACAATGCTCTCATCAAAAATGAAACCTGGACTCTTGTTCCTGCACCAAAGAATAAAAATATCATTGGATGCAGATGGACATATAAAGTCAAGAGAAACTCTGATGGCAATATTGACAAATATAAAGCAGGACTTGTGGACAAGGGCTACTCTCAACAATATGGGATAGACTTCAGTGAAACTTTTTCACCAGTCGTAAAACCCACAACTATAAGAGTTATTCTCACTATTGCTCTTCACAATAAGTGGCAAATAAAACAATTAGATGTCAATAATGCTTTTCTAAATGGTGAACTTCATGAGGAAGTTTATATGCAACAACCATCATGATACATTCAGAGTGACAAGAAGGACTGGGTATGCAAACTTGACAAAGCTATTTACGGGCTTAAACAAGCTCCACGTGTTTGGTATGAAAATCTTAAATCTATTCTTGTTAATCTCAATTATCATCCCACTAAGTCTGACAATTCCTTATATGTTAAAAATTATAACAATATTACTATGTTCATACTTCTTTATGTGGATGACATCATAATCACAGGAAACTGCATGAAAGAAATCAGGTATGTCACCGATCACTTAAACAACAAATTTTCCTTAAAAGACTTAGGGAATTTAAAATATTTTCTAGGCATTGAAGTCATAAGGAAATCTGAACATGAACTTGTTCTTTGTCAAAGAAAATACATATCTGAAGTTCTAAATAGAGCTAAAATGAGTGCTGCAAAGCCCATGCCTACCCCAATGTCAAGTAATTTACACTTATCTAAACACAAAGGGGAAATCTTTGATAATGAAAAACTTTACAGAAGCATTGTAGGGGCTTTGCAGTATATCACAATTACTAGACCTGACTTATCATTTTCTGTGAATAAAGTTTGCCAATTTATGCAGAAACCTTTAGATCTTCACTGGAAGGCAGTTAAGCATATTCTAAGATACTTAAAAGGATCAATCAATCAAGGTCTAAAGCTAAAAGCATGTAAAGACTTATCTATCAAAGGGTTCGCTGACGCTGATTGGGCTTCAGACTCTGACGACAGAAGATCTACGACAGGTTACCGCATCTATTTAAGAAGCAACCCAGTGTCATGGTGTTCAAAGAAGCAGCCCACCGTGTCTCGCTCCAGCACTGAAGCAGAATATCGAAGCGTGGCAAGCACGGCAGCTGAAATCATTTGGCTCAGATCTCTTCTCAAGGAAATCAAAGTCACTTCCTTGAATCAACCAGTGATATGGTGTGATAATTCTGGAGCCGTTTCTATCTCAGCAAACCCTGTTCTTCATTCTCGAACGAAACACATAGAAATCGATTTGTATTTCGTTCGAGAACAAGTTATCAAAAGGGAACTTGCCGTTAATCATATTCCAGCAAGCCATCAGATTGCTGATATCATGACAAAGGCTCTTTCGAAGCATAACTTTGAAAGATTCAAAGCTAATTTGATGATTGAAGATGTCGGGAGCAGATTTGGGATAAAAGAGGAAAAGAATGAAACCCTAGGTCAAATTGAGGGTGGCAATCAGAAGTAAACAAAGTTTTGTACTGATAGCACTAGTTGTTTATGAGACATCAGATCATCAAAGATCCTATGGCTTACATTTCTCACAACCTACTGATGCAGATTGCCAACATGTCTGGGCCTAGCCCATTTAGTTTATTTTTGTATAAATAGTGTACTGTACAAAAGATTGTATGATATATGTACTCAGTTTATCATATTTCCGTTTTAATACATCTCTGTAAAAACTCAAATATCAATCTTCTTTACTGCTACATTGCATTTTTTAGTGTGTTGCATAGTATCTTTTATTTAGTGCTGCATCTAGTGAGTATTGGTCCAACAAAGTAAGAGCTTCCTCACATTCTTTTTGAAGGTTTTATATTGCATCATGTTGCTTTGGCCTTGTCTTATTCCACCTTTTCAATCTGCTTTTAATTTTTTTTCAACAAGACAACAAAAGTGTACCGGCATTTACCTTTTGTGAGTCTTATATTTTTAATGTCTACTGTTTCATTATAATCATTAAGTAAACATCAGTAGTTAGCATATCCGAATAGCTTACCTTTGGCCTACAATCTTATGTAGTTGGATTGAATATGTATTGGGGAGTGGTCACTTGTAGAGCTAGGAAGGACAGACACATTTAATAGCTAGACTGATCCGTTTATTATTTTCTTCTTAAACAATACTCGGGTCAGACCGAGGTATTTTAGGTGCTCCTGCTTGACTTCTTATCTGGGTCCGTCACCTGACTTTTGGCTAACTGCTTTAGCATAGTAGTTTTTGTTAGTATACATTTGAGATAGAGACTCCTTGATGTATACCTATTCTTTTGTCTAGCACTTGTATCTATTCTTTTGTGATGTAGTGGATCTAGTTTGACCACTACTTTGATGTACACTTCTATGTGTTATATTCACATTTATTTCCGCCTTTGTGATATGAATATGTGTGACTGATTTGTGTTATGTTTATTTCTATATTTGTTTCCGAAGCCCACATAGCCATTGTGTGGTAGCTTTGAGTTTGTATTTGATATGTCGGATTTCCTCTTGAAATAAAATGTAAGTTATATTATCTGACATATTGGTACTCGCACAAAGCAACTACACAGATGGTCGCTCCTCAACAGCCTTATTCTTCATGCTAGTCGACGGCATTACCCCATAGTGTCCTTGGCTAGTGTGAGTATAGAGGTAGGGCATCACAGATAGAGAGAAATGAAAGGTTTCTCTCTTTCCTCAATTAATTACATAAGTTGTAATTGCATAAGTTTTAGAGAGAGAAACAAAAGATTTGCTTCTCTAAATTAACTTTAGCAAGTTACTCATACGCATGGGTGTATATGAAAGTGTACGTGTAGTACTAAGGATCGTGTAATATGGTATATAGATGCGGAAACTGGTAATAACAGTAAAGTAAAAATTAAAGTAAGCACACCAGGAATTTTTATACTGGTTCGAACTTCCCATTCTACGTCCAGTCCCAGAATACCCTCTGGATTTAAACTAAACCCCTCACTTAACCCGGAGGAATAGGTATACGACATCTGAGCAGCCGAACAGGAATTTTTCCTCCTCAACAACCGAAGAGGACTTCAGCCTAATATAAATTGTTTGTTGACGAATGTGTTCTAAATAACACTGATTGTCTTTATATAGTACAACTTTCCTATAATCAAATCCTCAAGAGTATATATGTGTGTGAAGATTTAGAAGGAAGATAATCACGTAGAATTGAAGTATATAAATTGAAACAAGGATTCTAGTGATATTAATTAAGAATGAAAACTTTTATTTGCAGAAATGAATAGAGATTAGATTTCAGAAATATAAACAAGAATCGGTAATTGTATAAATGAATTGAATGTGTTTATATAATTGTAGAAGAGTTATAATCTTTCATGAAGAGTTTCAGTCAATAGTTGTGTCCATATCTCTTGAAACAGAGGACATTTCTCTTCATGAAATGATTGCATCTCTTCAGAAAACTAGCCGTTATTCTCTGGTCGGTCAACCGGAAAACCTGGCCGGTCAGCTGAGTTTGAAACCGTATACAAAACAGAAAGTCACTGTGCACATAACACAGGGTCGGTCGACCGAGGATCCTGGTCGGTCGGCCGACCTGGTGTTACTTGCACAATGTACACAGTTTTAATATAAATTGTTTAGTGTGTGTGTGTGACTATTTGAGGAATGATTTTAACAATATTCTAAGACTCAATAAAATAAAATATTCATTACTAATCTCTGGATTGTAGTCTTGTCTCCTTTGTAGTACACAATATGCACTTATTCTCTTTTTGTCGCTTTCGTATAGTATTCTCGTCGTATGATCTCTGAAGCTTGTGTCATGAATCAAAACTCATGAATCAACATTCTCCCCCTTTTTGATTGATGACAATACTTATGTGACGAAGTAAAACTTATCTATATTATAATTCTCCCCCTGAATATATGGTGACTTTTCTGCAAAAAATACGTTAGCTTTCATACATTTTTCTCCCCCTTTGTCATCGACAAAAAGGAATACTTACTAGATGTAATATGCGAAATATTGAATTTTTAAATAGTACATGTTCAAACCAAAATAGGAATAATTAAATATGTTCGGTTAATACACAACATAATAAAAAGATAGTTCATAAGGAAATTCTTGAAAATGAAATGTAAAACACTACAATTACTCCTCATCATCATCAGAATCTGAAAATTCTAGACGAATATTTTCATCCAGAGGAGCCGGTTCCTTACCCCGTCTTTGACTGGTAGGTGCGGGAGTTGCCGATGTGCTGGAACTTGTGTTATCGGATGTAGACCAAGAGAAATTTGGTGCTGGTCTTTTTCCAGGAGCAACAAATGAAGCACCGACTTCAGAAGTGCATGATAAGGCATCCCATAAATTTACAAAGAAGCCTTTGATCTTCTTGAAACGACCATCAATCTTTTGAAGGCGAGAATCCAAAACTAGTTGATTTCGAGCCAAAATATCAATGGCAGCCGCTGTGCTAGTACCGGGAGGTGGTCGTTGAATTGAGGTTTGACGAGTTACACGTTCTGTAGAATGAGTGGATGGTTGAGGTGTAGAATAGCTGCGACGTAGTTGTTCTCGAGGAGTAGTACGCCATTGTTGAAAAGTTGTAATTTGGGACGGTGCATCGGGTAACTTCATTAGTTTTATGGTTCGTGAGTCAAAGGTACGAACTTTGGATGTTTCGGATTCCGGAGCATGGGTGACAAAGTTATTAATCAACCGCATGATGTATTCTCCATAATAAATATGGAGCATCTTTCCTTGGTTGAAAGTAAGAAATTCATCCATAAGGAGTTGTGTCCAATTTACTCGAATATTTTCACACATAGCATATAACGCCTTGAAGTTTTCGGGATATACTAAGTGGTATGACCCTCCTCTTGGAACAATAGACTTCATCATGAATCGATGAAAGAGTCGTGCTTTAGGTCGGAGGGATGAAGTTTGGCTTAAATCGGTAGCGTTATCTTCAAAAAATAGATGACTTAGACGGTCACGAGTCGATGTATTACAATCTACATCATGTAAAGAAATTCCACCCGGTCGAGCATTTAAAATATGGTTAATTCGATCAATGGATAGAAAAATCGAAGTGCCACACACCGATGTCCAAACACAATTTTCAGTGTTTCTTGGTGGATTTACAAGGTTGAGATTTGCTAGAAATAACTTGACCATTATATGATTTATTTTCAAGTTATTTTTCCTATGGTCAAGAAATGTATAAGGACCACTTTCAAGGGCGGCATTTTCAATACCGTAGGAAGTAAAATCAGGATAACTTACGAATGATTCCTCAAAATTTTTGGCATCTTGAAGCCTTATCCATCTTTCTAAAGCTTTTTCACTTACTAGCCAAGAAGCAATTTGAGAGTCTACAGGAGTTGATGAAGATGAGCCAGCAGTAGTCTTAGATTTCTTCTTGGGGGCCATTTTTTCTTTGAAGAATTTGAAGAAGTTTAGGAATGTTGTAATGGGGGCTAGGGTTAAAATCTTTTTTGGGAGAGTAAAAGTTAAGAGGTGAGATGAAAAGGTGAGTGGATGGGTTAAAATATGTAGGCAATTTCAACAGAATAGCAGGCTCGGTCGGCTGAGCGACCTGGGTCGGTCGACCGACTTGAAGTTCAGAACAGTGCTGAATCTTTCGGGAAGAGCTTCGGTCGACCGGGGCAGGGTATTCGGTTGACCGACTCAAAAAAATGTTCTAGTAGATTTTCGGGAAACAAGTTCGGCTGACCGACTCAGGAAGTTCGGTCGACCGACCTGGCAGAAAAATGTTTTTTTTAAAAACATCTCGGGATGGCTTCGGCTGACCGAGTCAGGGAGTTCGGTCGACCGAGGCATGTGAACAAACAAATTTCTGCTGTTTTTCAAAAAGAAATATAGAAATATAAATTATATTATTACATCATGTATATCTATACATCTTATTGAAAATAATAACATATATATATATTAAATTATAACCATGGTTCATCAGTATCTACGTTCCCATGAGTTTGGGGACGGAACATTTTCTATTGGTGACCATCTTGGTGCAATTGGAGTTTGAACGGGATTTGAAGGTGATGGAGATCTGTAAGAAGGTTCAGCAACATCATCCTTCTTAGATGAACAAATTTTCATGGCAATCTTTTCAAGAAAACTTAAACGTCTTGCCGTGACTTTTTGTTCGTAATAGAGTTCCCGTTGCATATTCATTTGCTGTTGTTGGTAGTGATGTATTTCATCAATCTTTTGTTTGGTTGATGGAGATACTACCATTGTATTTTTCCCTTTCTTTTTATCAGGTGTATAGCCTGTATGAGAGTCTTCCCATGGTTTCCACCTGTGTCGGGGGTCATTATCTGGAGAGGAGAATTCTAGAACACGGTTAGGCATTGGAAAAGTAGGATAAGGACCATTTTCGGGGATGCGATCAGAACAGTCGTCGTCCGGAGATGTGTATGAAAGATGAGAATTTTCAGAATTGTAGACGTCATTGTTAGAAGGCATTTTTGTTTCAAGTTTTGTTTTGCAAAAAGTTTTGTAGTATATGTTCTTAATCAATAAACATGGTGCATATATATACTTATAAATTTTCTGAAAAATTAGTGGTTTGAAACAAACTTTAATTGTAATCACAGAATTTTAAGAAAAAATTATTTCTATATGTATGATTTATAATTCAAGAGCTAAATATAGTTAGTCTGAAAAACGGATTAAATTTTTTTTTTTTAAAGAGAGCTAAACAAGAAACACCCATAGCTCAAGTGGCTATAATACAACATTTAACAAATAAGTCAGAGGTCATGAGTTCGAGTTCCGCTTTGGTCAGAAATAAAATACTTTTTGTTTTTCGATATTTTTGCAAATTTTTATTCATAAATCTTTAAACGACATTATACCTAAATCACGTCTTAGTTTTATAAAAGTATTTTCATTTAGCGGTTTAGTAAAAATGTCAGCTATTTGATTTTCAGTGTTGATAAATTCTAAATTTATTAATCCTTTTTCCAGACAATCACGAAGAAAGTGATGACGAATATCAATGTGTTTTGTTCGTGAGTGATCGACTGGATTTTTAGAAAGATTTATTGCACTAGTATTATCACAATAAATTATTGATTTTTCAAGATGACAATTAAAATCTTGTAGTGTTTGTTGCATATAAACGACTTGTGCACATGCCAGAGCAGCAGATATATATTCTGCTTCACACGTTGATAAAGAAACACAGTTCTGTTTCTTACTAAACCAAGAAACTAAGGAACGTCCAATGAAATGACACGTTCTGCTCGTACTTTTTCGATCCGTCCGACTTCCTCCAAAATCAGCATCGCTATAGGAAACTAATTCGAAAGGACATTCTTTCGGATAAAATAGTCCGAAATCTTTGGTTTTAGTTAGATAACGAATAATGCGTTTAACTGCTCTCATATGTGATTCTTTGGGATTTGCTTGAAATCGAGCACATAAACAAACACTCATCATAATATTGGGTCGACTTGCTGTTACATAAAGTAAAGAACCTATCATACTACGATATAGCTTCTGATCAACACTTTTGCCATCTTCATCTCTATCGAGATGAATTGTTGTGCTCATAGGAGTTGGTTTGGCAGCAGTGTTTTCCAGACCGAAACGTTTGATTAAATTATAACAATATTTTTCTTGATTAATAAATATTCCATTTTCAATTTGTTTAATTTGTAATCCAAGAAAATATGATAATTCTCCCATATGAGACATTTCAAATTCATTTGTCATTATAGTTGAAAATTCTTGACATAGTTTTTCATTTGTCGATCCGAAAATAATATCATCAACATATATTTGAATTATTAAAATATCTTTATTAGTTTTCTTAATAAAAAGTGTTTGATCTACTTTACCGATTTCAAAACCAGATTCTAATAAATAGCCTTTAAGACGATCATACCAAGCACGTGGTGCTTGTTTTAAACCATATAACGCCTTTTTGAGTTTATATACATGATCCGGAAATTTTTCATGATTAAACAAAGGTGGTTGTTCAACAAAAACATTTTCTTTTATGAATCCATTTAAAAATGCACTTTTAACATCCATTTGATATAGTTTAAAATTATGAAAACACGCGTAAGCTAATAATATTCGTATTGCTTCAAGTCGAGCGACTGGAGCAAACGTCTCTTCGTAATCAATTCCTTCTTCTTGATTATATCCTTGTGCAACTAATCTAGCTTTATTCCTCGTTATATTTCCTAGTTCATCTGCTTTATTTTTGAAAACCCATTTAGTACCGATGACTGATTGATCACTGGGTCTAGGAACGAGTTCCCAAACTTCGTTTCGTTCGAATTGGTTTAATTCTTCTTGCATGGCAAGAATCCAGTAGTCATCAGTTGAAGCTTCTTTTATATTCTTAGGTTCTATGTTAGAGAGAAAAGCTACATGACCAACTTGATTTAGTTGATGTCTGGTTTTAACATTCGTATTAACTTCTCCAATTATATTTTGCACAGGATGATCTCTTAAAATTCTAGGTGGAGATTTTATTATATTAGGAGTAATGCTTGTATTTTCAATTATTTCATGAATATCAAAATTTTCATTTAGATTACTATTTTCAGTCTAAGTAGTTTCATCATCAGAATCGACAGTAATATTTGGACTTGTATTTTTAAAATTTTCATCAAATGAAACATGTAAACTTTCTTCAATAATTTGAGTTCTTTTATTATATATTCGATAAGCTTTGCTACGTTCCGAATATCCAACGAATATTCCTTCATCGGATTTTGGATCAAATTTTCCTAATTGATCTTTAGTGTTTAATATAAAACATTTTGACCCAAAAACTTTAAGATATGAAATGTTTGATTTTCTTCCATTTAGAAGTTCATATGAAGTATTCTTAGTTAGCGGTCGAATAGAGACACGATTCAATACATAACAAGCAGTAGCTACAGCTTTTGCCCAAAAATGTTTTGATAAAGTGGTTCCATTCAATAAAGTTCTTGCACATTCTTGTAACGTTCTATTTTTCCTTTCTACAACTCCATTTTGTTGTGGAGTTCTAGGAAACGAAAAATTATGATTAATACCTTTCTTGTTACAAAATTGTTCAAAAGCTTCATTTTCAAATTCTCCTCCATGATCACTTCTTATATTTTTAATTTTTAGATTTTTAATATTTTGGATTCTTTTAACAAAAATTTTAAAATTATCAAAAGTATCACTTTTATTTTTTAAGAAGAAAATCCAAGTATATCTAGAAAAGTCATCTACAATAACGAATACATATCTATTATGATTAATAGACTGCACTTGAGTTGGACCAAAAAGATCCATGTGTAAATGCTCAAGTGGTTGTTCTGTAGATATTACCTTTTTAGATTTAAAAGAAGATTTTTTTAATTTTCCTAATTTACATGCATCACAAAATATATCAGTATTAAATTTTATATTGGGTAATCCTTTAACTAATTGATTTTTAGCTAGTTTGTTTATAGTATTAAAATTAATGTGACAAAATCTTCTGTGCCAAAGACAAGAGTCGTTTTCTTTAGCTACTAAACACAAGTTTGAATCATTATTAACATTCATATTTAAGATATAAATGTTTTTATCTCTTTTTCCTTCGAAAATAGTGTTATGATTTTTATCGAAAATATTACATTTATTTTTAGAAAAAGTTATATTAAAACCTTTATCGCATAGCTGACTAATACTTAATAAATTGTGTTTTAAATTTTTAACTAATAAAACATCAGTAATGAGAGGTAAATTAGAAGTACCGTTGCTACTGACATCGCCTTTGCCGATGATATATCCTTTTGAGTTATCTCCAAAGGTGACTGCTCCTCCATTTGAGTATATGATGTTTGACAACATTTCTTTGTTTCCAGTCATGTGTTTTGAGCAACCGCTATCTAAAATCCATTTTCCTCTCTTCTTATGTGGTACCTGCAAAATGTTTATAAAAAGTTGGTACTCAATCTTTTTAGGGTCCTAAGAGTTAGATCTTAGGAAGCCAAACCCATACGGGTCCAGAATTCCCTTTATAAACATAATTCTTGTTATTATGAACAGTTTCCATAAATATTTTGATATGCTTATTCCTTATCAAAACATTATTCGTTTTTGGAATCCATATTTTGATGGATTTAGTATTTGGATAAACTGTTTTCTTAATATCTTTCTTAATATTATTATTAATCCTACTTTTAGTAAAATTATTTTATTTCTTAAATCCTAGTCCAGATTTATTGTTAGAGGATTGAGAGTTTTCTAGTATACTAGAAAGATTTACTCTTCCTTTATTGAAATTAGAAACATTTTTAGAAATATCATCAAATTTTATTTTAAGACTAGATTTTTCTAACTCTAAATCCTTAATCTTAGATTTTAAACTATTATTTTCGAAAAGTAAAACATCATTTTTATTTTTCTGAATTTCTAGTTCTTCAGATATTGACGTAATTTGAGAAGATAAGTTAGAATTCGATTGTTGAGAAATTTCAAGTTCTTCTTCCAATATTATCTTCTCATCTTTTAACATATCTACTTCTAAAACTGTTCTATCTAACTTTCTTTGCAACTCCTTATTTTTCTTTTTAAGTTGTTTTGTTAAATTTACTAATTCAGAATTTATTTCAATTAAATCTTCAAAAGTAAAATCACTTACATCGTTTGACGAAGCCATGAAGCATACATTTGCTTGTTCATTATCACTTTCACTCTCTGATGAGGATGATGAGTCAGTGTCGTCCCAAGTGACTGAAAAAGCTTTTCGTTTGGTTTTATCCTTCTTGAAGTTATTCTTTTTACGATCTGGACAATCCTTCTTCATGTGTCCTTTCTTATGACATTCATAACATTCCATTGTTGAAGATGATGGTTTGTTGCTATTGGAATTGTTGTTGGAATTATTTTTGTTTCCCTTGAATTTGTTTCTGTTGAATTTCAAAAACTTTTTGAAATTTTTAGCGATCATTGCCATATCTTCATTATCTGAGTCTGAATCATCTTTTTCTGCTTGGAATGCCACATTTTTCTTTTCTTGTGCACCATTTCGTTTTGCTTGCAAATTTACTTCGTAGGACATTAAATTACCTATCAATTCTTCTGGTTTTAATGTTGACAAATCAGTTGCTTCTTCAATAGCTAGGACTTTTCGTTCTCATTCGTCCGTTAAAGAATTTAAGATTTTTGTAACAACATCAAAATCAGTAAACTTTTGTTCTAATGATAATAAAGCATGATAAATATCCTGAAATCTAGAGTACATGTCATTTATAGATTCATTTGGCCTCATTTTAAAATTTTCAAACTGATGTTTCAACATTGAAATTTTGCTCAATTTAACTTTGTTCGTTCCTTCATGTGAAACTTTAAGAGTTCTCCAAATTTCATAACCGGAAGTGCACATGATAACTCTATTGAATTCATTTCTATCTAATGCACAAAATAAAATATTCATAGCCTTAGCATTTGATGTAGCATCTAGTTTTTGTGTGTTACTCCAAGTTGAGTATTCTCCAGTAGGAGTTGTGTACTCACTTTGTATAATATTCCAGATATCAAATCCACTTGATTGCATATAGATTCTCATTCTAGTTGACCAATAATTGTAATTTATACCATTAAAAAGTGGAGGTCGTGAAGTCGATTGACCTTCTGTGAAACTAGAATTAGTGTGAGTGTTAACATCGTTAATTTGTGTGGTTGCCATATTACTAGAAATAAATATCAAATAACTTTGTGATGGTTATAAGATGACCTTGCTCTGATACCAAATGAAAGTGTACGTGTAGTACTAAGGATCGTGTAATATGGTATATAGATGCGGAAACTGGTAACAACAGTAAAGTAAAAATTAAAGTAAGCACACCAGGAATTTTTATACTGGTTCGAACTTCCCGTTCTACGTCCAGTCCCAGAATACCCTCTGGATTTAAACTAAACCCCTCACTTAACCCGGAGGAATAGGTATACGACACCTGAGCAGCCGAACAGGAATTTTTCCGCCTCAACAACCGAAGAGGACTTCAGCCTAATACAAATTGTTTGTTGACGAATGTGTTCTAAATAGCACTGATTGTCTTTATATAGTACAACTTTCCTATAATCAAATCCTCAAGAGATATATGTGTGTGAAGATTTAGAAGGAAGATAATCACGTAGAATCGAAGTATATAAATTGAAACAAGGATTCTAGTGATATTAATTAAGAATGAAAACTTTTATTTGCAGAAATGAATAGAGATTAGATTTCAGAAATATAAACAAGAATCGGTAATTGTATAAATGAATTGAATGTGTTTATATAATTGTAGAAGAGTTATAATCTTTCATAAAGAGTTTCAGTCAATAGTTGTGTCCATATCTCTTGAAACAGAGGACATTCCTCTTCATGAAATGATTGCATCTCTTCAGAAAACTAGCCGTTATTCTCTGGTCGGTCAACCGGAAAACCTGGCCGGTCAGCTGAGTTTGAAACCGTATACAAAACAGAAAGTCACTGTGCACATAACACAGGGTCGGTCGACCGAGGATCCTGGTCGGTCGGCCGACCTGGTGTTACTTGCACAATGTACACAGTTTTAATATAAATTGTTTTGTGTGTGTGTGTGACTATTTGAGGAATGATTTTAACAATATTCTAAGACTCAATAAAATAAAATATTCATTACTAATCTCTGGATTGTAGTCTTGTCTCCTTTGTAGTACACAATATGCACTTATTCTCTTTTTGTCGCTTTCGTATAGTATTCTCGTCGTATGATCTCTAAAGCTTGTGTCATGAATCAAAACTCATGAATCAACAGTATACACTCATAGCATTGCAAATCCCTACTTCACCATGACTATATGTATATATATCCCCATGAATATCATTATGCATATCAATAGGATCAGATTGAATATCCCTACCCAAAATATTATTATTATATCTTCATTGTGCACCATATTATCTTTCATACCTCTGCCATCTCCATGTACTTTTCTAACCACCATTACGTATTTTAATAAATTTATATATTTACTTTAAATACAAATCTTTTATAAAATACATATAATGGCCAAATTAAAAAAATATATCATTTCTTGATTATTGTTCACTTAAGAGTATGTTAAATGTCTTATATATATATTACATTTAGTAATCTTATTAACCATAGAACAAAGTGGTCAATTTTCCAATAAACCCCTAGTTTAGATTATATATATATATATATTTGAAAAAATAGGTTCTTTATTAATGACATATGAGAACCAATAAATAGTAGGATTCGCCTCCTTAAAAAACCTTACCATTGTGGTAAGGAAAAAGAGCACGACATCCCCTATATATACAATCTCCAATGTAGGTAATTAAAACACAATAAAAACCAGACCAAATAAAACTAAAAAACAAAAACCAAACAACAAAACTGAAACAGGACCAAAGATATTGGCCAAGCAAGACACTTCCACTTCCGTTATCAACCCGATCCAGCCCAAGCACAAAAAGCAAATAGAAAAACCCTTATACCCCGTATTACTTCATTTAACACTGCCATCATCCAGTATCTCCCAAATGTACCCCCCATCTGAGTAAATACTCTCTCTGTCGAACTTGCTTGCCGATGTTGGAATCGCCGAGATAGCTGTAAGCGAACATCTATTTCCAATAACTTCATCCTTACCTCCTTCAAATAAGACTTATTTTCAAATCGTCGTCGTACGCATTCAAGCCAAATGTGATGTATCAGTGTAGACGTCGCTACAAAACCAAAATCTTGGAGTGCTGATGGTGTTCTGAAGTTGAGCCTCGGCTTAGAGAGTCGGTCTCCAACGAATTGACTGCAGCATTGTATTGCGAGTTTGAGCAGCAGATAATTCCATAGATAAGTACTATAGTCACAATTTGAAAATAAGTGGTGATGATTTTCATTTTGTCCATTGCATAGCACGCACCTTAAGTCAGTGGTAATATCCCAATTTAATAACCTATCCGTTGTAGGTAAACGCTATAGATAAGCCATATATGTAGTGAAGGAAATTTTTTTGGCTGTTTTGTTATGCCATATCAATTTGAAATTATCATCACTGTCAGTAGCAAGTTGAATGCCATTCCAGACTGTGGAGAATGTGTATTTTCTTTTATCACAAATTTTCCAATATTCAGTTGGATTGTCAGAAAGAATTTTCACCTGTTTAATTTGAGTTGCTACCTCCCTAGTTTCAATTAATAGCCGAGGTTGAAACTGTCCATCTCGTATAATAAGATTAAGTTTACTGTTGGCTGTGTTACTTAAATGAATTCTGTTCTAGCCAATTAGCTCAACCATGGATTTATGGTTTATCCAAGGGTCAAACCATAAATCTGTATTTTCCCCGTTGATAATAACTCGAGTCAAGATTGATGCAGCTGTATCACACGTGTGTGCTCGTGCGCGCGCACATGCGTGTTATGATGCTCATATTGTGAATACAGATATCATGACATATTAAATATAAATTAAAATAAATTAATTTTAAATTAAATTATGAAAAAATTATTTCAAACATTCATAACAAATAAATATTTAAATCAATAAATTAAAATTGAAATATTACAAACCTCTTTTATTAATTAAAATACTATTATTTATTGTAACTAAATATTTATTTATACAAATACAGAATAAAGACCTTTTGCAAATTATTAAAAGAAATTTGTTTCTGAAATTCGCCCTTTTAACCCTATTGTCAGTGCACTTGATCCAGTAGTAACCTACGATGTGAAAGAAAGAAAAAACCCATTGTAGTTGGATACGAAGAAGTACTAACCCGACCACAAATAAGTTGGTAGAGTTAGGGGTATAATTTAGGAGTGATTATGTAATTTATTGTAAACTATCTAATTTTGTAATTAATTTTGTTCATAACAAAGATGTTTGATTTTTATTATATACTTGTTATATTATGGTATAATTGGTTAAATTATTAAACTAAACAATATTAATTAGAAAATCCTTAAATAATAAGTTGATTACATATAGTTCTTATTTTCCAAGTTTTTAACCCAACAAAATTCAACAGGAACAAGAACATCTACGACAAGTCAAAACCATCTCAAGGATCAACTAAGAAGACCAAAGGAAAATGGAGAGAATGACCCAAGAAAAAAAGACGTCAAAAAAGGCTAAGTTGATGGATCATTAGCGATCCATAGGGGTCGCTCGTAGATCCTCCAATCCTCTTGCACCATGATCTAGCAAGTCTTCTAGGGATGTCTACTAAGTTTGATGAATTTCCAAGCGAGCTAGTCCGAGAAGTGGGCATTCACCGGATTCCAATAATAGTTCAATGCAATCAGTAAATGAATCATCATCAAAACAAAGCATCTAGTCATGAAATTACATGGAGAGCATCTACACAAGGCAAGAAACACGATCCAACTGGAACGAGCCAAAATACTCTAACAACATAGATCGCTAACAATCCATGCCCTATGGATCGCTAGCGATCCATCATATTGGATCAGTTCGTTCTGAAATTTCTTGAGCACCTTCGTACCTTCAAATGTAAGTCTCTGACAAAGCGGTCTTAGCCCAAGAGCTCTCCAATGCCTATAAATATGATCATATATACAACATAAAGAGCATCTTCTGAACTGGTTGCTGAAACTCTGCATAAACTATTCTTCAATCTTCTCCTCCCACACAACAGTCATCTGAAGGGTTCACTGTGATTCTCTAGTGAACTCTAACACTGGTGACTTGATATAACTCGCAAGATCCAATCAAATTATAATTGGATTCAACTTGTAATTGTATTCGGTCAATAACAAAAGTTAGAAAGTGGACGTAGGCTTCGTTAACGCCCGAACCACTATAAAAATCTCTTGTCCCTTTTCTTTGTCTGCAAGTTATTATTCTTTGTTTCAATTTTATCTGCCTTGATAAACAGGGTTGGTGCTTTCACATGCAATCCAGGGTGTTGATCCATTTTTTGGGTTAAAAATTCTAATAATGAGAATTTATCGCAATATAAAATAACATATTGTTTTAAAAATTTCTATTCAAGATGTTTCAAGAAATGTATACCGGTACATCTGTCGAGACCAAGTTACGTAATGCTTTCCTAATGTTGGGCGGTATTTTACTTATGATTGTTGGAGAACCAATGGATTTTGTCCTAATTATGAAATGACATAGCCGAGAGTTTCCTGTTTGTTAATAACAACTATATCAAATATGTAATCTCGGTATGACGATGATACACGGTTCTCTCGATTTAAGAATACTGTGGAACTTCTATGTGATTACACAACTTTGAGAATAGTTAAATAATTACATGTCAACCATCGAGCGACTATAGTTGGGTCTAAATAGAAGCATAGGAAGTGAAACACTATTCAATAGAGAATTTGTCTCCTCGATATATGAGGTTAGTATCAAAGTTAAATGCAGTCAACTCAAAGTCAATTTTTCGGCCAGAGTAGAGCAATTAATAATAAATATCAATATTGAACCAAGGACTTTGTTTACAGATAAATCGAGTTCAATATGGATAATATTATAATTTTGACCAATAACAAATTCCATGTATATTCTAAAATGATATGGTTTCAATGAAGAGAACATGTGTAAATATTTGGAACTAAAAGGTATGTTGAAAATGTAAAACCAAATTTTACTGATGAAGATCAATAAATGATAAATTTGGCCAAACTATCACAATACTAGCCAAGGTGGCATATTAACTTAATATTCAGATTGATTGATATTAATCGTTGATTGAGTTTGAACCAACGAATCGTACAATCGTATTTGTCAATTCTGCAAAATGCCACATGATTTAATTAGTTTATAAATTGTTATAAATTAACTAAATTAATTAATGTTTATGAAATATTAATTATTTATATGTTTGATATTTTGGGTACCATTTGTAATTAATTGGTTGAGTATATAAAAGTTATATATGTGTATATTGATATACGATATTGATGTATATTCAAATAGGGTCTAAATGGAATAATTAGCAAATGAGTATTGATATTTATTGGACCATAAGGGTCCAATATAGGGCAGGCATGATTGGAGAGGGAGTAGGGTTTTGAATCTATATCTATATCAAAATTTTAATTGGAAAAAGGAAGAAGGGGTAATAGGTGTGAGATATTTTCTTCATTTTATCTCTAAATACCAAACCAAAGGCATATCATTTTCTCTCTTTATCTTTTCCTTCCTCTAGCTGCGAGCTTCAGCTCCCCTTTACCTTGTTGAATTGATATAGCTTACAACATCAAACATAAAGCAAAACCAATCGTGCATTTGGTCATTGCATAGTCTATTGATTCTAAAAGGAATCTAGGAATTTCACAAATCAAGGTATGTTTAAAAGTGTTTATCTTCAAAGTTATAATTCCTATTTTCATTTATACGTGAGTTGATCATACACAGTGATATATGTGTGTATGTGTACACACACACACACATACATACACACACACACACACTATCGTCTCACCAATAATTATAATCGATTATATATGTTTAAAAAATTAATTTCAATAAGCTAATTTGATCAATTAATGGTTTAAAATTTAACTTATAGGTTTATAATTCATTTTTGGCCATAAACCTTTTTAAATTTGTATTTATTAATTTTAAAGCATAATGTATTATTTTTAATATTTAATTAATTATTCATTGATTTTAAAACATAAAATATATTAATATCAATTTTATAAAAGTATATATAATACAAGGAGAATTAGTGAGAATGACAAACTTTGGAAAAAAATTAGGCTGAAGGACATCATGTTCTATTTTCGGGTAGAAGGACAGATGCTAGTTATAACTAGCATTATATTTAAATTTTACATTACATAGAATGCTAGTCATAACCAGTATTATATTCAGATTTATACTGTATAGAATGCTAGTTATAATTAGTATTGTCATTCAGCACGAAAATAAACTTGTTGTCCTTTAGCCTAATTTTTTTTTCAAAGTTTGTCATTGTACCTATTTTCCTTTATAATATATATTTATTTATTTAAATGCTTTAGCCAATTCAATAAAATATATTATTATAGTTGATAGGCTATATATATAATATTTATATTTGAATAATTATTTCATATATCACTTATATTTATTAATATTATTACTATTATATATATGTTTAATTAAATAACTTTTGGTTTAAAAAATATATCTTTTGGTCGAAAAGAAATTATATTTTTATATAATTTTTTATTTTTATTTTATAATATATATTTTGTACAAATACATTTATATAATTTATAAATAAATTTATATAATCTAAAATGGTTTTAATATTTACATACATATACATATATATGTACGTATGTATGTATATATATATATAAAATTAAATTAAAAAATATTTTTGGTTATCCATATAAACTATTTTATGTATATGTATATTTTAAAATATTAATATTAGCCAGTCAAAGATATTCAAACAAATTAATTTGGATTTAGATCTAATTTTGATTATGTCTTACCAAATTTGATTTAGATATTTTAAGTATGAACTTGAATCTTAAAATTTTGACTTAGTCAAACTTAGATATTTTAACTTTAAACTTGAAATTTTAATTTTTTGACTTAGTCAAAAGATATTTTATATATTTCATTCATTAATATAAATTCTTTTAAAGGTGTGTGTGTATATATATAAGATATATTTATACATACACAAATTGTATTTGATCAATATAGATTAATTAAATGAAAAACAAAATAATAAAATATAATATAATTTTATTTAAAAGTAGCTAGATTTGATCTTGGATAAATATTAGACAATATTAGACTTCATAGGCCCATAAGATCAAATTAGAGACTTTTTTGAAATTCACTCATTTCACTCGTTACAGACCACCTAATTCCAATAATGGTATTAGAGTCCAAACGTGTATTCAGTCTATTAGTCAACATCTAGGGCTAACTAACTAAACCTACTTATACGATGGGTGTTTACAAAATTAATATCCAGCCTTGGAGTTGAATAATCAAGTATCCACTCCTCCTTGGTTATCATCTTGAACCAATAGGTGGAATAAAGTCCAAAAGGCTAACCTAGATGTAAGGTTTTGAGTTATTTGGACCTTGGGCTAAGTTTCAAATTAAGTTTGAACATTCAAAATATGTTTTGGATTTAAATGTTAAGTTTAAAATATGAAAAACAAAATATTGTAGAAGTTTTAAAATAAATATAAACTTTTTAAAAACCATTTTGAGAAATTAAATAATTAATTTCAAAATTTAAATATATTTAATCAATATGATTAGCTAAATAAAATAAAAATAAAAACTAAAAGTTAATTAGTTAAAAACACATACACACACATATTGATATATGTATGTAACTATAATAGTTATAGATGTATATGTTTATCTTGGAATTATTTATGATAATTTTTTAAAAACATGAATGATAATTCAAGTTGAGCACTCATTGTTTAATATAAATTAAATCAAAATTTTCTAATTAATTAGTACATTTAATTAAATTAAAGGAATCAAAATAAAAATCAGCTAAAAGTTAATATGTATATATATATATATATTAATATGTTTGTATAAACAAATTATAAGTGTGATAGTTAACTATTCATCTAAATAGTTTAAGATAAATAAAGCATAATTTCTGAAATTTAAGTAAAATTTAATTAATAATTAAACAAATTAATAATTAAAATTAATTAAATATGATCTAATTAATAGGACACTTATAAACATTATTAAAGTTAGTTACATTATAATAGTTATAAATAAATTGAACTTATATAATAATATATGTATAAACATAAGTGAACTAAAATAAACCAAGAATTAATTTTTGGAATAAGTAAATACGTATGGTATGTATACCATGATTTCCGACGTAATAAATGCATTATTCCTTGAATTGATATTAGTCAATGAATATATATATTAAAGATCATGAATCCTTAAAATATAGTTTCCCTCTATCATTTATATATTGATAGATTATTTGCATACGCACGAGTTGTGAAGCAAACTCGAGCTAGAGTTATTATTTGTAGCACTATCAATATATTTCCTAGATGAGACAGGATACATGCATGTATGTGTTGAGTAAATTCAAGGTACATGCATTATACTTATGCGTCGTAAAATGCTAGTAAGGGCGAATAAAAGCTCTCGATTTCTTGAGCAAACTTAGAGGTCAAGATTAGGGCAAATACCATGATTAGGAGTTGTGTACGATACAACTGGTAAAGAGTCATACATCGTTTGCAGGCCTATAATTTATTAAGCAAACTCAAGGCCATAATACCAAGGAAAAAAGTCCCAATATTCACTAAAGGAATCGACATATTTCTATATTTCTCTTAGGGTTTTGAGGAATATAAAACTCTAGTGGGAACTTATTAGAAAAACGAAATGAATACATTTAACCTTTCTAATATTATAACATTTGTTATGTTACTAACCTACTTAAATTAGATTTGTAGTATAACGACCAACTAAGATTATTTTGAGAAACTGATAAGCTTACCGGACCCAACTATGTTGATTGGCCGAGAGAAATAAAAATAGCACTCGAATACGAATGTTTATGATCCGTAATTACTAAACCTTTAAATGAAAAACTCGTTGAAAATTTTGACCTCGAGACATTAAAAGCTTATAACACTAGTGTAGCTGATTATGATATAGCCAAAGCATACGCTTTGTCTACTTTAGACAAGCTATTGCAAAGGAAACACTAGAACATGTCTATCTATAAAAATTTTGGAAACCTCAAAGCTTTGTTTATAGAGCAATATCATTCCACAAGGTATAAGATTAATAGGAAACTATTCAATATGAATATAAGTAAGGCAAGTCATGTTGAGGACTATATCATAATGATGAAAGACTATATTAATAGACTTTTTGAGCTAAATGTTACAATAAGCAATGAACTGCAAGTGAACTTGATCTTAGGCTTGCTAACTCCAGAGTTTGAGCCATTTATATCAAATTACAATGCGAACTAGCTGAATGTGAGCCTCGTCGGGCTACTATTATGTTGAGGTCAGCTGAAGGCTCATTCAAGGATCAAGGCACTATGTTTGCTGTAAAAGGAAAGTCATCGTCTTCAAAAGGTTTGAAGAAGCATAAGTGTGATAATAATAAAGGTAAGAAAAGTCCTGCTAATAACAAGGATGAATGTCACCATTATCATAAGAAAGGGCATTGGAACCAGAACTATCCACACTATCTAAAGATGATGAAAGAGAAGAAAGAATATGATTCTTCCACACTTAAAGTTATGCTTCTAATTCAAATTTTTTTTGTAATCACTAAATCTTCTTGGGTTTTAGATACTGATGTGGAACTCATATCTATAATTCATTACGGGGATTTAGGAGTAGACAACATGTGGCAAAAGGAGAAATGAGCCTTCAAGTTGCTAATGGGTCTGTAGTAGATGTAACTACAGTTCGAGATTAGCATTTAATTTTTCCAAATGGCTTTGATTTAGTTCTAAATAATTACTATTATGTTAGAAACTTTATTTGTGGAATTATGTCTGAGTCTAAATTGTCTAAGACTGTATTTTTTTTCATTGTACTAATAATGTTATGAACATTGTGTTGGAAACAAAGTCTGCAATAATGTTGTAGATGTACTTAACTTCAATCATATATTTGTTGTGAATAATTCTTCGGCTATTAATGTTAAAGATGGTTACTTTTCGCACTGTCGATTAGGTAACACTAGCGACATAAGATTACACAAACTGAAAACCAAAGGTTTTCTTTAGTCTTTTGATTATGAATCATTTGACACCTGTGAGTCATGTCTCAAAGGGAAAATGACCAAGCATGCGATGCCCCGTAAAAATTTAATGATAATACAAAAGAAATTTTTTGGATTAGAAATGATAAAATAAGTGATTAAAGTAATGGAGAGGCAAAATGATCATTTTTATGACTTTAGAATTTGATGATAAAACTTTCCCATTGCATATGGTTCATTTTTCTGATAAGAGCAGAATATAAGTTTATCCGGATTGGAAGTCGTACGAAGGAAATATGAGCGAAATGGGTTTTGTTCTTGAGATTTGAATTTGAGAAAGAGAGATTCGTTCAAATTTTCCCTCTTTCTATATATACCAGCCCATACTTGTAGTACATATCTTCTTCAAACTGTTTCATCTCTCTTACCTTCTTCCCTCTTCCTCTTGAAAATTCAAATGGAGATATCTAACTCATTTCTTAGCGAAATTGAGTGAAACCAATGGAAAAATGAAGAATACATAACATATTGTGCACTCATACTATATTGGAGCTGAAACTTGGAGGCTTGGTGGTGCAACAGGCTCAGACAATGAGGAAAATGGTTGAAATCCCACACACTATTTCCCACAATAGGTATCAAACTTCAAAATGATATATATCCTTTGTTTCTTAACGGAATTCGACGATCCACCCATTAAAACAACCATAGGGAAAATAAACATGATCTGGGAAAATAGTTGGGGTGAATAAGGAGGTTACTAGGCCCAAAATGAACAGTATAGCATGATAGTGTTCGCTTTTTCTTCTATGGGAGGTCCTTTTGAGGGATTCTTCTCTAGTCTTTGATATAATGCAAAATTTAATGATATAATAGCGGTTTGGGTTTGATTGTATGCTAATTAATGATTACAAATGACCTATATTGATTCAAGGAATGATTGGGAATGAAAATTAAAGAAATAGTAATGAAATTAGTATAAGTTGGAATAACGTGTCTTTTCAGATTCTAAACAAATTGTAACAAAATTTGATGTTAATCTAGCCATAAACTAAAGTATAATCATCACACGATCACATTATAATGAATATAAATCAATCTGTACTGAAACTATGCGACTTGAAGGAAGAACGAAGGAGAAACGACCCAGAACGACGCAAAAAAAACATCTCAGGCCAAGTATTATTAGTGGCGATTCATATCTTTTATTTCGAGGAACTTTTGGAGTTATTTTAGGAGAGGATTTTAATGCTAATGGGAAATAGTTTGGTATTGATCATTTCATAGAGTTGGATCTGTATGTTTATGTGGCGATGGAATTGTTAGATATCGATATGAATGTAAAATGCGATAACGACATGCAGCGTGCTCTAGGGCCTCGGGCTAGTCCAAGAGTGAAAAGAGTACACTCTGTGGGGGCCTGGGGCTAGTCCAAGATGGACTGGAAGGTAAGCATTCTTATAGGGCCTCGGGCTAGTCCAAGGCCTGAGTACGAAGTTAGATGGACTATTGTAATACAGTATTGTCGGGGCTCGGGCTAGTTTAGGATGTATTTACTTATGTGTTCAATAGCCAACTATAGTACAATCCGGTAGGACCTCGAGCTAGTCCAGAATGTATCTACATACTAATTAGATAAGATGGATTGGATTGTAAGCATTCCTAAAGAGCTTCGTGATAGTCTAGGACATGAGTCCAAAGTTATATAAACGATGGTAATACGATCCTATAGGGTCTCGAGATAGTCCATGACGTATTTATCTATGTGTTTGATAGATAGATGTAACTTGACCTGTAGCGAACGAGGAGGGTCCATGAAGTGTTTACATACATGTTATATACTCATTACATTATGGCATTATCTTTAGAGTATTTGTGGAGTAGGCTTGATTCACTCACTTATACTTATATCTGATTCACTCCTATTTTCCTTTTTATTTATATCACTAGGTTAATGGAGCCTAGAGTCGAGATGGAAGATGAGATGTGGACTTTGTTATATGTATTATAAATATGATGCGACTTGACTTATATACTACGTACCGGGATACATATTTGATATGTACAGATTATGACATGGTGCAAGTTAACATATATGATTATGGAATAAATGATAATTATTCGATATTGTATTTTATTTCTTTCCGCTGTTAGTTCTGAAAGATATAGTTATATATCTTGTTTAGTTCTTTTTATCACATCTTAATGACTTATCTTTTCAGTTTGTCATGGTTTGAAAATTGACTCGGACGTTAATCAGAGGGTTGAAAAGGCGGGTTGTTACAAAACATACCTTCGATGGGAGCAACAAAACAGTTATTAGGTCCTGTATATACTTATGTGTGTGACCTAATACCCCTAGCGACTAGGATAATTCTACTTACTTTGTAACCTTTATTGGTGATTTATCGAGACCATGATATGTATATCGTATGAAGAATAAATCCAGTGTCTGTGAGAAATTTAAAGATTATAAGAACAATGTAGAAAATTAGATAAACCATAAAATCAAAATACTTCAATTTGATCGAGGAGGTGAGTTTGTTAGACAAGAGCTCCAATAATACTTAAAAGATAATACGTTATCTCTCAGGTCACTCCGCCTTATACCCTATAACAGCATGGTATTTTAGAGAGAAGGAATCTAAACCTATTAGATAAGGTTCGATTAATGATGAATGGGGTTGAGTTACATCTTTCCTATTTGTGATATGCGTTAGAATATACGTTTATGTTGAATTTGATGCCTACTAAATCTGTGCCTAAGATGCCTTAGGAGATGCGGTATGGGAAAAAACCCCACTTCAAGTATTTAAAGGTGTAGGGTTGTCCAACTTACGTTAAGAACGTTAGCCCAATAAATTTAAGGCAAGATCGATAGTGTATAGGTTTATTGGATATCCCAAAGGTTCTATGAGATATATTTTCTATAACACAGAAGAACAAAAAATCATTGTTCCTTGACATGTTGTCTTTTCAAAAATGGAATTCAATTAAAGGAAATTAATGGCGAAGCTGTAGACATGGTTGAGATCCAACGAATTAACATAGAAAATAAAGTAATAAAAGAATCAAATTAACCATCATACAAAACACGCAACCTATTAGGATGTTTAATAGTGAATCTTCTGCATTAAAGAGAAACTACAGTTTTATGATGTATGGCAAGAAAGAGGATTGCATCTTTAGGATGACACTCCCCTCGCATTCCGATAAGCGCTATGAAGCAAAGGCTCTGGTCTATGGCTTGAAGCTAAGAAATCTGAGATGAAGCATGGCCTTTGGATGATGTATCGAAAGAGATAAAACTCATTGGATGCAAATGGATCTTTAAGAAGAAACTAAAAACAGATGGAAAGTTAGAGACCTAAAAAAAGAGGCTAGTCAGGAAAGGTTTCTATCGAATTTAAGGTGTTGATTAAGTCCGTTATCTTGCTATCATTGCGTTCTATGATTACAAAATATGGTAAACATATGTGAAATCAGCATTTCAAAATGGTGATTTAGAAGAGATCATTTACATATCATGGCCTGAGGGTTTCGAGATCAGTGCGAGTGAAGGAAAAGCATGTAAGTTGTTAGTATCAATATATGATCTTAAGAAAACTTCAAGGAGTTGGAATAGGTTTTTTGATAAAGTAGTCAAACATTTTGGTTTATCATAACACAGAGGAACCATGCGTATATCAAAATGAACAAGGTGGCATTATAACGTTTATTGGCCTTTATGTTAACAATTTACTCTTGTTTGGCAATGACATTGCACTATTGCTTTGTGCAGGCCTGGTTGTTTAAGAACTTCTCTATGGAGGATTTAGGAAAAGTAAACTATATACTTGGTATTAGGATCTATAGAGATAGATCTAAGAGGTTTCTAGGATCATCTCAATCCTTGTACATAGATGTCATGCTAAAAAGGTTTAGTATGGAGAATTTCAGGCGCAAACTTTTTCCAACACAGTCTGGAATTGTCCTTTTAAAGAAGGACACATCTCATACCGATAAGGAGGAGTGCATGAAAAGGATAATGTATGTATCACCCATCAGACCCATTATGTATGCTATCTACCAAGATGTGGCTTATATATTAAAATACGTAAGTCGATAATAGTCAAATCCCGGAGAAAACATCAGATAACGGTGAAACGTATTCTTAAGTATTTAAGAAATACTATGGGCTTATGCCTAATATATGGGAATGAAGACCTCTTTTTTAAGAGGTGTACAGTCTAGAGATTTATGATGATAGTAAATTGATATCGGGTTATGTACCTACATTGAACAGTGAAGCAGTAAGCTGGAAAGTTCCAAGCAAGATGCTGTAGCTAATTCAAGAAGGTCGAGTACATTGCCCTAAACGAAGTAACTAAAGAAATGGTCTGGATACAAAAATTTATGACTGAGCCAGGGATGATTCCAATTATAGCAAATCCCATAAAATTGTTAAGTGATAACAATTTCACGATGTAGATCGCGATATAACCAAGAGCTTGCAAGAAATCATGGCACATACTCCGGAATTTCCACCTAATAAGAGAGTTTGTTAGCAGTGGAGAAGTGACGATTACCATAGTAGATAGTAAGGACAACACAATAGACCCATTCACGGAGGTTAGCCGATCTATTCTAAGTAAACTAATTGAAGGAATAAGGTTAAAAATTCATAATTTTCCCCAAGTGCAAGTAGGAGATTGATAGAAGGTATGCCCTAGGGCCAATTATGTAATTTATTGTAAATTCTCTAACTCCGCAATCAATTTTTTTCGTAATAAAGATGTTTGATTTTTATTATATACTTGTTATATTGTGATATAATTAATTATATAATTAATTTAAAATATATTAATTAGAAAATCCTTAAATAATATGTTATGTGGTAAAATTAAAAACACTTGTAATCATGAGAAAATTGTCGTAGTGTAGAATAACATATTGTTATGTATATTCTTGGCCAAGATGTTCGGAAAAATGATATCGTTGAGACCAGAGTACATAATACTCTCCAAACATTGGGAAGTGTATTACTCATAGTCATTTGGGGGTACCAAGGAGTTACGTACTCGTAGTTATTGGAAAATTATGGTTGACTCACCCAAGAGTTTCCTGTCGGTTAATAACAACTAGGTCGAATAAGAAATCTCGGTGTGACAATGTTACACAGTTCTCTCGACTTTAGAATACACCATTTTGATTATAGTTAAATCATGACATAACGACCATCGAGTGACCATAGTTCGGTCTGAGAGCATAGGAAGTGAAACACCACTCAATAGAGAATTTGACTCCCTAGATGTATGAGGTTAGTATCATAGTCGGCTGTAGTCAACTTAAAGTAAAATCTCTGGCCGGAGTAGAATGATTAGTAATAAATGTTATTATTGAACCAACAACTTTGTTTACAGGCAAATCGAGATGATGTGGATAATATTAGAATTTTGACTAATATCAAATTCTATATATCCTAAAGTGATATAGTTTTGACGAAGAGAATATGTGTAAATAATAGTTACTAAAAGGTACGCTTAAAATGTAAAACTGGATTTCATCGATGAAGATCTATAAGCGATAAATTTAGCCAAACTATCACACTACTAGTTAAGATGACATGTGAAATTTAATATTTGAATCGTTCGACATTTATCGCCGATTAGATTTACACCTGTGAGTCGCACAATCATATTTGTGAATTCTCTAAAATGCCATATGATTTAATTAGTTTATGAATTGTTATAAATTAATTAAATCAATTAGTATTTATGAAATATTAATTATTTATATATTTGATGTTCTAGGTGCCATTAGTAATTAATTCGGACTGTATATAAAAAATATATATGCTTATCGATATACAATATCGATGTATATTTAAATAAGATTTAAATGCTATTAATTAGCAAATAGGTATTGAGATTTATGGATAGGGTCCCATGTAGGCAAGCTATGATAGGAGAGGGAATGTGGTTTTGAATCTAGATGGGGTTAAATGTTTGAATTGGTAAAAGGGAGGACTGAGGAGTAAAATGTATGAGATATTTTCTCCATTTTCTTCTATAAATACCAATTCAAAGCCACATCATTTTCTCACTTGATCTCTTCCTCCCTTTGGCCGTTAGCACCATCCACTCTCATCCTTATCGAGTTGACCTAGCTCACAACGTCAAACATAAAGCAAAAACTAATGGTGCATTTGACCGTTGCATAGTCGATTATCGATTCTAAAAGGAGTCTGGAAATTTCACAGACCAACGTATGTTCAAAGGCCTCGTTTCGAAGGTATAATTCTTATTACCATTTATATATTAGTTGATCATATTATCACAGTTTTATATACATGTTATTGCCTCAACAATAATTATAATCAAACATATATGTTTAAGCAATTAATTTAAATAATCTAATTCAATCAGTGATTTAAAATTTAAAAATACGTTTATAATTAATTTTCGACCATAAACCTTTTTTAATTTGTATTTAATAATTTTGAAACATAATCAATAATTTTTAATAATTTTAATTATGTTAATTTTTTTTGAGAAAAATGTGTGATCCTCTGTGAATAGAGGAGAGCATACATGCAACTATATAAATCACAATAATAAGGTGCTGTCAACATGCCTGGCGGGTAATAGAACTAAATGCTAGTAGCAAAGAAAAGATCAGGTACCCCTAAGATGAGTTCCGGTAAAGCCACCACCCATCACACCTCGGTATCGAGTTCCGGCATGGCCACCACCTAATACTAAGGTGCTTGGAGTACCTAGAAACTAAAGAAAAAGCAGCTCCATGTATCTGAAACGGGAGCTCTATGCAAACACAAAAACAAAGGAGAAAGCTCCATGCGTCTGAATCGAAAGGAATGAAGAAGCATCTACTCTGAAGTGGATATGATGTTGAATGAAGAATCTGCTCTGGAGACTCTAAACAAAGGAAGAAGTGCCAAACAGAAGAAAGGATCTTCTATGATGGCCTCTCTACAATCCGTAATCCTACCATCTGAAGATATGAGAACCTGTAAAAAAGAGCCTTCCATCCTATTACTCATACCTGTATCTGAAAAATGACTAAGGAAAGAGTAAGAGTTATACATATATATGTATATTTACACAATTAATATACATATATATGTATTGATAAGATGGGAAATAAAACCTAAATGAGAAAATACTAGACAAAAACAATAGAATTAAAGTATCAATAAACCTAAATAGAATTTATGAATCTTTAATCATAAGTAAGTTATGATTAACATTTAAATCATTAGAAAAATTAGAAAAATTATTAATATTAATACTGTTAATGTTAAATATACAATTATTGTGTTTGAATAAGTTAATATTATAACTAATCTTATTAAGATACCCTTTAAAAAGGTTATTTTTAGCTAATTTATATTTGGGATTAGAAATCCAATTAAAACAAAATAAAGAAATTGTAAAAATCAATTTGTTAAATTAACTATTATTATTATTAAAAATTCTTTGATTTCTTTCAAACCATATATACCAACTAATAATGATGAATAAAGTGTCAAGTAAAAATCTAATATTCTTTTTGGACCTAAATCTAAAATTATTCCAGTAGAAGTCACAATCCGAAAATTTAATTGTTATATTAAAATTAAAAATATTAAGAATATTATTTAGAATGTAATAAGAATCCGAGCAATCATAGTAAATATGTTTAATATCTTCAAGATGCATATTACAAAAATAACATTTACTATCATTTTGAATGTTTTTTCTTTTTAAAAATTCTATTGCATTTAGTTTTCCATGCAGTATTAACCACATGTGGATTTTAGATTTAGGAGGAGCATTAGATTTCCAAATAAATTTAAATGAGTTGTTTATTGTACTCGAAAAGTTAATAAATCTGTAAAAAGAATTAGAAGTATATTTTTTACTCTTATCCCATTCCCAACAAATAATATCATTTTCATTATCAATATTATAAAGATTTAATCTTGCATAAAGCAAATAAAGTTGTCTAAGAGTTGAACCTTCTAAAATTATATTAAAACTAAAAATCCAAGGAGGATCATTTTCAGGAGAATAAACTTCATTGATTAAAGAAAACTTAAAGCTACAGATTTCATAAAGCTCTTTAAATTCTAATTTAAGAGGTAAGGCTGAAATCCATCTATCATGCCAAAAAGAAGTAAATTCCCAGAATGAACTATTGTATTTATTCCTAAGTTAAAAATCTCATGACATTTTAAAATGTTTTTCCAAAAATTAGATATATTTTGAGATGCTGAAGAAGCAATTTGATAAAAATTGCTATTTCCATTGTAGTAATATTTAGAAATGATCTCTTTCCAAATAGCATTATCATTTTTATCCTTAAACTTCCAAAGCCATTTACCTAGCAAGGATAAATTCATATTACGCAAATTAATAACTCCTAAACCACCTTCCTTTTTGGCTTTACAAACAATTTCCCAATTGACTAGACATTATATATTATTATTAGGATTTTCCCCACTCCATAAGAAATCTCTTCTAATTTTATCAATTTTATCAATAACCCAATCTAGAAACAGATGCATGGACATCCAATAGATCGGAAGGGCTGATAAAACCGAATTAATTAAAACTAGTCTACCAGCTCTGGATAAAAATCTTCCATTCCAGTTAGAAATCTTATTTTTTTATTTTATCAATGATAAAAATCCAATCGTCATGTTTGAGTTTGGTAGGTCTAATAATAAAGCCAAGATAGTCAAAAGGAAAGCACATAGATTTGCAATTTAGAGTATTAGCAACTAAATTTTCAACTTTTTCAAAATCATTTAAAATTAACACGGAACTTTTATCAAAATTTATTTTTAAACCAAATAAAAGTTCAAAACTGTAAAGGATAAACTTGAGGGTTATAATATGTCTAGGATGATGGGAAGAAAAAAGTAAGGTATCATCGGTGAATTGATATTAATATATTTGTTAATTTTAAAACATGAAATATATTAATATCAATTTTATAACTATATATATATATATTTAAATTCTTTCGGCAATTTAATAAAAAAATTAGCATAGCCGAAAGGTTATATACATATATACAGTATATTTATATTTAAATAGTTATTTTATGTATCACTTATATTTAAAAATATTATATATATATAAATAGCTTTCGGTTAAAAAAATATTTTCTATCCAAAAGAAATTACACACACATAGATATATATATATATATAATTTTATTTATTTTATAATATATATGTATATATAAATATACTATATAAATTAAAACGATTTTAATATTTACATACACACACAAACTATGTATATTTTAAATTAAAATATATTTTTGGCTATATATATGTGTGTGCCCGCACGCGCATATTATGCATATGTATATTTTAAAACATTAATATCAATTAATCAAAGATATTTTAACAAATTAATTTACATCTACATTTGATTTTGAATATGTCTTATTAAATCTAGTTTAGATCTTTTAAGTTTGAATTTGAAATTTTGACTTGGTCAAACTTAGATATTTTAACTTTAAATTTAAGATTTAATTTTCCAGCTTAGTCAATTTTTGCTAGATATTTTTTATATTTCATTTTATTAATATTAACCTTTTAAAGTAACACCCCTCCCCCAACACACACATATATAATGACGAATATATACATGGTAGATATAAATCCCGTTATCTAGTCATGTATATATTAACCATGTCATTTTGTACATTACATCATTATTCACACCTTTATTATCATCCATGTATGACACACACATATACATACACACAAGTTGTATTTAATTATTATAGAATAATTAAATGAAAAATAAAATATCAAATAAAATGCACATCTTATTTATAAACAACTAGATTGGATTTAGTTTAAGTATTAGACTTCATAGGTCCACTAAAATCCAATTAGGGAAATTTTTTTGAAATTTGCCTTCTTTTCCCGCTGTAGACCAGGCCTGTTCCAACATAAGTTTTGCGAGGTGGGGCGTTGAGAACAATTTATTGGGCTTGGATATGATAAAAATGCTCACACCCAAAAGCGAAATTATTCCGCAATGAATAAAAAAAGTAAAGTTCACGGCTAGATGAGGGAGAAGCAAGGTGCTCGGTATATAGAATGTATGTGGTCGAAAGCAGTCAAAGCAGTCAGTTGGATGGGGGTAATCCCTAAGTTATCCAGCCACTCTTTGACCACTGGGCTTGGGGAAGATACAAGCCACAATGCAGAAGTAAGGGAATTGTAGCCCTTCAAAGGGAGATGGATGCACTTGGAAGTAGAGTGAAATTTAAAGAAGCGGTTTTTATTATCAGAGTTGTCAAAGATGTAAGCGATATGATTACGAGAGCAAAGTACAAAACAATGTTTTAATGGGATGCACTAGCCCGACCTGAGGTGCTTGGTGGAACATTAGAAGACATGATTAACTAGAATGAAATGACATACAGTCTAAAGGTATGCGTGTGCATGTGTAAGTCTGTATATATATTGGGAGAAGAATAAAATAAAATTATACTCAGAGATATTTAAGCAACACAATTGTCTTTAACCAGCATTTTAAATGTCAGATAAGTTGGCAACAAAACTATTTAATACAATTGAGTATATAATTTTTCGAAATTTTAAATGAACTTATACGACATTTAAAACATAGAGTTTAACAAACTCTCTTGGATTGCTAAAGCCACCACTATCGAATTTAGCCAAAACACATACTATTAGGGTGGATCCAACATCAATAATATGATCAAGTAAAGAGTTGTTTTGCAACTCATCTATCTTGAAATGACTTTTGCATGAATATTAATAACATGAGCCATTAACAATAGTTATTTTGAGGATAAGGACAAAAAAAATTAAATGTAAAAATCATATTTAATCCCTATGAATTAATATGAAATAAGTGGGTGAATCCAATATAAATAACATGATCAAATAAAGAGTTGTTTTATGCTCATCCACGTTGAAATGACTTTTGCATGAGTATTAATAACATGTGCTCATTAACAATGATTATTTTGAGAAAAAAGAAGAAAAAAAGTTAAATGTAAAAATCATTTTAGTTCTCATAAATTAATATGAAATGAGTGGAGTTCAACAGAAGCTACTTGTGTTATTGATCCCTTCTAGATTGCTAAAGGCACCTTCACTGGATTTAGTCAAAATACCTATCATTGGTGGTAAATTCAAGATAACTAATATGATCAAATAATATAATCAAGCAAAGAGTTGTTATTTTTTTTCTGCAACCCATTCATGTTGAAATGACTTTTGCACGAGGTTTAATAACATGTTACATTAACCATGACTATTTTGAAGAAAATTGACAAAAAATTAAACGTAGAAATCATATATAATCCCTATAAATTAATATGAAATAAGTTGAATTGAACGTGTGTAATTGGTGCACTTTCCTCCTTGCATATATATAGACTGTGTATGAATATAACTAAAGGCACGTTAGTTTGCATATAGTCAACGTGTGGCTGAAAATGGAAACTGATAATACACAGCAAATTAACAATCAGAATTTCACAGAAACAGAGATGAAACGATGATAAACAAAAGACCACACTTGGTTTCCTTAAAATCACTATTATTTTGCAAATTTTATTAGCTGTATTTCTCTCTTCCCAAAAATAACAAAAAAGTAAACAAAACAAAGGAAAATCTAAGATCAATTTCCTCTTCCTCTATCTCTTTCATCCCGGCTCATGTTTCCTCCTCTCAAACCCTAACCCTAAAATCAAGGCAACCCAGATCAAACCCAACAAAAATTTCAAACATGCTGCCCAAATTCATGAAACGCGGCACTCGCAACAAAGTGCCCAAATCCGACTCCTCGATCCTCGAACCGGCCATCTCATCTTCTACGATCAACCATGCCTCTCTCCGATCCCAACCTTCCCCTATCCCTAATCCGCAAATCTCTAGCTCCCAGATTGCCCTCCAAACCCCACAAAGTTCTCAGATGGATCCCCTCCCTCTCTTCCGCGACGTCCCTGCTGCTAACCGCCAAACTTTGTTTCTTCGCAAGCTCCAGATCTGCTCTATGATATTCCAGTTCGACGAATCATTAAAGTTTGCTCGCGAAAAGGAAACGAAACGACAAACATTGTTGGAATTAGTCGATTTCATCCAGTCTGGATCTGGCCGCATGACCGAACAGGTTCAGGAAGAATTGGTGCGAACTATCTCGATCAATATTTTCAGATGCTTGCCGCCTGCTTCCCATGAAAACACTGGGTCGGAAAATGCTGACCCGGAAGAGGAGGATCCATATTTGGACCCGGCATGGCCTCATTTACAGATTGTGTATGAGCTGTTGTTGAGGTACATCATTTCCAGTGACACAGATACGAAGATTGCAAAGAGGTATATTGATCATTCCTTTGTGTTGAAGCTGCTAGATTTGTTTGATTCGGAGGATCCAAGGGAGAGGGAGTATTTGAAGACGATACTGCATAGGATTTATGGGAAGTTTATGGTGCATAGACCTTTTATTAGGAAATCGATCAATAATATATTTTATAGGTTTATTTTTGAGACAGAGAGGCATCCAGGGATTGGGGAATTGTTGGAGATACTGGGGAGCATTATTAATGGGTTTGCTTTACCAATGAAGGAGGAACATAAGCTGTTTCTGGTTAGGGCATTAATTCCGCTGCATAAGCCGAAGAACGTGGGGAGTTACCATCAGCAGTTAAGCTATTGTATTACACAGTTTGTGGAGAAGGATTATAAGTTGGCAGACACTGTTATTAAGGGGTTGCTTAAGTACTGGCCAGTTACGAATTGTCAGAAGGAGGTGCTGTTTTTGGGCGAATTGGAGGAGGTACTAGAGGCTACACAATCGAATGAGTTTCAGAAGTGTATGGTTCCACTTTTTAAGCAAATTGGACGGTGTCTTAATAGCTCGCATTTTCAGGTATTGAGATTCACTTTTTCTTTAGATACGGTGTTCTTTTTATGAAAGGATTGATTTTTTTGTTATGTTGCATGCTTTATTGCTTTGGTTATAGTTGCAAACACTATGCTAAGTGTTCTATTGGTGGATATATATTGTCGTATTTTAGGATGTGGTTGAAGAGGTTAGGACACGTGCAGGTACAAATAATATGGTAGCTTTGTGTAGATATTTTGTTTTCTATGTTGAACTCGAAAATGATCCTATGCCCCAGAAAAGGATCTACATAAATATAAAAATATCACTAACTACATTTCCTTTTTGGTTTTGTGATAGTAAGTGACTCTCTAATATGATGTCGATGTTAAGGTCAATATTCGCATGTTGTCATTTAATCGCCACACTTAATCCTTGTCGTTCAATATAAATATTGACATCTACGATTTACATCATATATGTAGTTTGGTTTTGTGATAATAAAGGATAAGTTAGGGAGAATTATGACAAATTTTGCGCATTGCATTAATTTTGCCATTTAGAAATGTTATGATTACTTGCCTCATTTGTTATATCTGAAATGTATTGGTATTTGGTTATATGTTTGATTGTCGTGTTGTTATACTGTGTGCCTACCGACAAATAATAGAATTTGATCTTCCACAAAGCGTCAAATTCCAATACCGTCAAAAAGGAATGAATACACAAACGTTTTGTCATTGATTAATTGTTTGCTTGTCGTGTTGTTAAGATGTAGTTAGGGGATTATCATGTGTGTGTATGTGCATACGTATACGTGTGTGTATGTATATGTGTGTCTGTGTGTGTATATTGCATGCAGTGGTGTATTAGTGTTACTATTATAGTCTTTTATGTTAGTTGATTTCTCTCTCCCGAAGTCTAGACTTACATCACCAAACTGAAACATCAACGAACTTTTTTGAAGACGAATTTTCAAGCCTTAAAGTCATTTATTCGTATATATCATTTAATGTTAAACAGGACAAACGACATGATATCATCTGCATGTTGCAAAGCGGTTATATCTTTTTCAACTATATTACTACCTTAAGTAGTTATAAACTGATCTCAAATTGGCAACTTTTTGTAAATACATCGCTTACTAAATTTAATAAGCGTGTTAATGAATCTCTTGTCTTAATAAAATTTTAATTTCAACAACATTATTAACTAACACCAGGAAACAATATATCCACTCAGTCCATGACTAAAAACCCTAGCATGTAAAGCTTCTAACAAGAAACTCAATACAAAACTTTAGCAAAATCGAAGTTAGATCTCATTTGGTAATAAATTATTTTGAAACTTCTTAAAAGAAGTTTAAAATAGTAACTTCTAAGTAGTTTTAAACAGTGATTTATTAGTAGTATTTGAATGCAATTTGATTTTTTAAGTTAAAACAAGTAAAATAATTTGTCAAAACTAGTTATGAAATACGTTCATAAGTCATAAACGACATATTGTTGTTTCTCATATACTTGTCAGTTGCTTTTGTAAGCTTCCTATGAGTAATTGTCAAGAATTTAAATAAATGACTTACAAGTAATTTTGCCTACTTATAAGCAGTTGCCAAATATATTTTAAGTAATACATAGGGAGTGTGATATTTGTGACAATAATAAATAACTTCCTAAGTTGCGGTGACTCTGTTGACTGAATAGTTCAGACAATTTTGAAGTATGTGGATTTGAAGTTCCTCGACCACGGAACATAAGAGAATGATGTTAATGAACTATGAGAGCAAGTTAAATAGCGTAATAAAGGAAATAAGATTGATTTTAGAGTGTTTTGATCAGTAGATCTACGTCCACTATTGTTCTTTTCGTTTTATTACTTTATGATTTGATTACAATGTATACCAAGAGAGTAATGAAGTTTTCTTGCTAAAAATCTTGATCCTTTGTGCCGAGGGACATTGTGGTCATTAAATAGCCATTTAGATGAGATGGTGAGTTTAGAATCGAGCAAATAGTGAATAAGGAGTCCAAATTCTTTTGATGTCTCATAACTAGCGTGTAATTCATGCATTGTACATGATAATATTGTAAAATATAGTATTTATATTTTTGATGTTAAAATTAGAACTTGGTTATGCAACATATGATAAATTCAGCAAAATAAGTAAACTATAGATTAAAGTTGTTATTATTATTTATATCTTTATTAATAGTTAGCTTGGAAGCACAAACTTTTGGTCCGACCGTGAAGGTCCAAAAATACCCTTATATGTATTTCTTTATTAATAGTTGAAATACATTTGGTGTCAAACTCTTTTATTGTCGGCGTAAAATATAAAAAATGTCTCTCTATAGATATCATCAAAATTTGGTATCACTCAAAAATAAACAGAATCTCACAATTAAGCTTCATTCACAAATTCAAATTTTCCTCTATAATATTTATCAAGTCTTAATATTACTTAAAAATAGGATCTACCAAATAAACTACTTTACAAATTCATTTTTTATAAATTAATAAAATAAATAAAATTTTAAACTAACAAAAAATTAGATATTGCAACTTAGAAATAAAAATTCAAATTAATTACGTATGATTCAACACAAAAGTATGGCTAAATATTTGTGGAAACCGTTTTTTTTAAACGTATTAAACAAATACAATTTATACAAAAACAATTCAGATGTCTTCATCACGCACGAAGCGCGTGCTGTACGCTCGTGTATAATTTATGCTGCATAGCTTATATTACTTTATTTTTGATTAAAAAAAATATTTTATCATTTTTGTTAATATTAATATGGTTACATGTTGAAACTGACATAATTTTGTGATTATTAGATGAATTAACCATATTATTTAATTGAATTTGTTTAAATATGTTAAGTTTAAAGTTGTGTAATTTGTTTAAATATATAAACTTAAAGGTAAACAATAGGGAAAAATTAAGAAGAGTTCATTGGAAAGTTGTAATTTTTTTATTGCGGAATTATTTTAAGTAGCATAATTTTGTAATGCAGTGTTTGATAAAATTTTGAGGTTAATGAATTATAATTGATTTACAAATTAACTTTGTATTTATTGTTTGACTTATGTAAATAATTTATATTGTGCGATCTATTGTAGTTGAATGGAATTTTTTTTTCATTTTCGTTAATGTATATATATATAAAAATTGGCATATTCTTTTAGGATTTAATAGAAAAATTGAATAATTATTTTATGAGATTATTCGATTAGTTTAAATTTGAGATTTCGTAAGTATTTTAAATATATATTTAAATATAAAATATTAGGAAAGAATTGAGGGGGAATAATTGTAAAAATGTTAAAATATAGGTAAATGAAGCTAAAACCTGAATTTTGCAATGCAATGCATGATAAATTTGTTGAGATAAACGAGTAGTAAATTAATTTTGTCAATATAGTTTATTATGTTTATGTATATTAGATGTTATGTGATTTATATATCTTCATATTTGAGTGGAAAAAGTAACTTTACCATTTTTGTTGATTTGAATATGCTATACATATTAAAATGGTATTTTAGAATTTAATTAGATGAATTAACGAAAATTTGTTAACTGAATTTATTCTTATAGTTTAAATTGAAGATTGCATAATTAATTTAAATACGTTGACTTAAATGTAAAACGTTAGGTGATGTTGAGTAGGGTTTTGTAAATAACTGTAGAAGTACTTGATGTTGAATCTTTTTTACAGTGCAATGCATGGTAATTGTACATATATAAATGAACTATAAATTAAGTTTGTAATCATTATTTTGCGTATAATTTACCTTGTGTGATTGATGTATTTATACATTTGAATGAATTTTTTACCCTTTTGTTAATATACATATCGTATAAATATTGAAATTTTCATATTTTTCTATTTTATCATACGAGTTACCGAATAATAGTGTATTTATTTTATTTAAATGATTTTAAGATTACGGAATTAATTCTATATATGAACCTAAATGTAGAATATTAGAAGGGAATTCGGTGGGTTTTGTGAACAATTATGGAAATTTTAAAATGCAGATAATGGAAGTAAAAAAAACATAATTTTGTAATGCACCGTGTGACAAATTTACTTAGATTAATATATTGTAAATTGAATTTGTTATTATTGTTCATATATACACTTTGTGTTATGCGGTATGTATCTTTACTTTAATGGAAAAATAATTTCATCACTTTTGTTAATATGAATATATGGTGTACGTATTGCAATTTCCGTATTTTCATAATTTTGTAGACGAATTAACAAACATTAGTTAATTGGATTTATTTAATTAGTTTAATTGTAAGATTATACAATTAATTTAAATATATGGTCTGAACTGCTAAATATTTAAAGAAAAGTGAAGTGAGTTTGTAGATAATTGCTGTAATTTGAAAATAGGCATTTGCAGTTAAAAGTAGAATTATACAATGCAATGTATGGTAAATTTATTGAGATAAATAAATTGCAAATTAAATTTGTTATTACTGTTTTATGTGATAGATATATATCTTTGTAGTTTGAATGAAAATTTTGTTTTACTTTTTTGGTCGGTACAATGGTGGTATACATGTTGAAATTGTCGTTCTTTAGCATTTATAAGTAACATTAATAAATATGAGTTAACCGAATTTATTTAAATGGCTTAAATGTTGGATTATGCAATTAAACTAAATATATGGATTTGAATATTAGGAAGTAATTGATGAATTATTTTCCATACTAGAATGTAAAATGATGGGAGATAATTAGTAAAATAAATGTAAAGTGATAAACTAAAGGGATTTGAAAATAAAATATTAAGAAAGAACTAATAAGAAGATAGAAAAATCTTAGAACCAATAAGGGAGTTAGAATTTTTTTTGCTTTACTATTATTTAATAGATCTGTGATGTAGGTGGTGAATTAGAATCATGTGATTATGCAAATTCCAGTTAAATGATGAGAATTCGCAGAATATATACCTGAGTTTTTGGCAGGAGATGCAGTTTTTTTCCAATGATTTTATTTCAGCACCCTTTTCCATACTAGTACTAGTAACTCTAAATTTGTCTATAAACCTTGCATCTCCAATCTCTTTTAACCACTTCGCTTTTGCATCTTCTTCATTAAGGCTAAAAGAACTATCATTCATGTAAATTATGCATGAAAGTTTTTCTTCTTCGATTTTCTGCTCACTGTCTTCAAAAGAGGCTTTCTTCTTAAATTATTTCTTTAAAGAAGCTTTCTCCTTCGTCTTTAACCCATTATTTTCAATTGTACATCAAGATATTCAACAAGTAGATTCTGCTTCTCCAATTCGATTTGAGTATTTAAATTAGCGTTCTCTGGGTAGTTTTGCTCTTCTTCATGATCTAAGGTATTCACATCTTCCGAGATGTTTACCATAGCAGATGAAAATTTTCTTCTAGAATCAATAAAGTAAATAATATCCTCTTCTACAAAAGCACTTTTATTCTCACTTCTCAGTATCATCAATCTTTGTAGTTTCATAATATTCTTCATCTATGTCCACTTCCATTCCCACAGACGTGGCTTCGCTACAACTAACATTTTTCACTTCTTCATGACAATCAAATGCTCTTCTTCGACAATCTGGGTTCCTTTGTTATCTTCTGCAAGTCATCGTCATAATCTTCATGAACATCAATATTAGTTCTCTTGATTTGTTAGAACATTATTTAGCTTTCCAACCAAACCTCAATTTCTTGAAGTATATTTTATCCACAATATAATTAATTTCTTCAAACAACATTTGCACTTTGACCTCGTGAATTCTTTCTCACAAGTCCATACCCTCCGAAAATGATTTTTACTTGCACTTTCAAAAAACAATAATCATGTTTAAATTCACTATCCACTTCCATTCTGATTACCTGTCATGTACTACAAAATGTTGCATAAAATATTCTGATATTCCAGCGATTAGAAGTTATTATACAGCTTGAGCCAAATATTTTCTCTCCAGTTATAATCCTTGCTGTACCCTCTTTCGATGACTGTTGTCATAATTTCATGTTCTTCGACCCCCAATTGATTGTTTTCATCATAATAACATCAGTTAGCCTTTTAAATTTGAAAATCTGACTAAAAAAAACCATCGTTAGCAACTTTTCAACATCCCATTCAAATTCTCCAATTTCCATTTAAAATCTTCTATATTTCATAAATAATACGAGCACCTTCAACTATTAGTAATTATAATCCACAATCTACTATTTGTGTAACAGGGCATGATTTCATCTAAACTATCAGTTTAACTAAAATCAAAGACTTATGTATTACAATTATCGAAACTAGCATGTAAATGATCCCTATTTGTGCCGCTTCAGGAATATTAGCAGATTTAGGGTTAGCATGTGAATCATTCTTAGCATTCTTCTCGTCTGACAAATTGTTCAAACCACCTTTGTCTTGCAAATAGTTAGATTTGGCTTTGTTCTTCAACACGTGATAAACTTCAATTATTGATTTCTGAAACTAATTAAAACAAATTCACTGTCCTTAATTTCCGCACCTTTAACACTTAATAATTTTGTGGTTACACAAAAAAGTTTTTTCACATTCCACATCTTTAGCAAATAGCAACATCTATTTTCTTCTAGATTTTGAAAAATATTTGCTGGTTTAGTATGAGGTATATAATTTGAGACAGTTTAGTAAAGTTGTGTTCATTTATATTCTCATTAAAATCTTAAACAATATTAATGTTACTGTTCCTATTGATATTCTAGACTTGTCTTTTTTTTCTCTTGTTCTTTTCAAACCTCATCTGTCTTTTGCTTTATTATGTTATTATCATTTGACTCTTTTTAACCTTTACCGCAGAACTGTTAAAACTTCATTTATCTTCATCTCCTTCTAACAAATGATCACCCCTGGATTATTCATCCCATCTAGGGTTAATTTCATCCAAACATAGTCCTGGCATTATAGATTGTTTGGGCATTGTATAGATTTGTGGAGTTGGATGAGAAGGAAGATAAGAAGAATATAAAGGAGAATGACTAAAAGAATAATTAGGATGATAACAATAAGCTAGTTTTAGATCTATGATCCTTCCATCCTATTCGATATGTTGTTGGTTGAAGATTGTATATGATTGATATTGATAAACATAGGAATGAATCGGAAGAGAAGTGGAGTAATATATGGAAAATTATTATGATTATTTATTCTGCCATTATATAGAATTCTACTTTCTGCCACTGTTCTAGAGCTTTTACTTTTTTTTTGTCTCATTCATTTCTGTTTTGAACTTCTAATACTATTAAAAAAATTGATTAGTTATTTTCTGCTGGAAAAATTTTCACCGTTAATATAATTTCTTACTAGTCTATCGTATGCAACTCGATGTATCCTTTGGATGTGGAAGTGAAGGTGCATGTTTCCTTGCATTATTTGCTAGTGTGTTAGGATTGTTTGTAAGGCAACTTTCTGCGGGTTGCTATATAATTGAGCACCTAGCTTACACTATTGGTTATGTGTTATATCCACAAACCTTGAATAAAATTGTTGAACTGAGACAGCTAGTGTATTAATCTTCCAGCATTTGTTTGTGATAGCAAAATGCAAAATGTTGCTGTAAAGTCAGGTAGTTATACCATATATGGGGCACCAATTCTTATTAGCACTCCTGAAGTACATACTAACTGCTATTTGACATGTAGTAGAAGAATTTATAAACATATGGTGGTGTGTTTTGTTAGGTGAATGGTTGTTGAGTTCTATAGGATTTGCTATGTTGAAAGTTTCAATATAAAGAATCATCAGGTAAATAATATATGAAAATTTGGTTGAGCATACACAGTTGATGGGAATTGGATTACTATTAGGTATTAAAAGCGTGTGTTTTAGTTGATCTGACAGCTACAGGTTACCGGGTAAAGGCCATGCACTTTTTTTTGTTTTTTGTTTTTGTTTTGTTAACTGACTGAAATTTGCTAATAGATCACATGAATTTGAATTCATGTTTATCATATAAATTTTCGTCATTGAAGTAACTGTTTTTCAGAAGGTTATTCTATGTTCAGTGCCTGAACCGCCTTATTATCCATGTTACTAGGAGATAGGCAACCTTAGCTTCTGTATGTTATTGAAACTGTCTTTTCTAAATTGTTGGGATTGCCTTCGTTTGCTAGTTAAAATTCAGTTTTTAGAACATTTATGAACTATCTGTGACGTTTATTGTCTCATTTTAGCTTATACAGTTGCTTCACTACTCTTTTCCCACATGTTATGAACATTGTGTTACTTTGTAATTATCCAGAAAGTCTCTGGATTTTCGTTTTCCTTTCAATTCCTCAGTCTCTTGACAGTAAGTTCTTACAAATATCTGAATAACTCTTCTATACCAAAATGTTCACTTTCTTAATTCTCTAATGTTCCATGGAGAAGTGGCACATGCTGAATAAATTTTTAATATACTGGTCGAATATAAAATTTTAAATCTTTCCATACAATTTGGTTTATGTGCCTAAAATTTATAAAAAAATTCATGTGGATTTGTTTGCTAATCTCCCCTGAAGTATACAGGAAATTGTCAGAATAATCTGTTTTCGTAGCCTCAGAGGTTACCATATATCCCTAGAAACTCTTTTCTTAAAGACTCAAATATGCTGTTACCATTTCAGTTGCAAATAGAAAAAATAACAAATTTCCTCTTTAGTCTTTACCTTCACCTTCTTCTTACTTTTTTCATTTAAACTGAGAGAAATATGTGAAACCCCTAAATAAGTAATTCACGGAATAGTTTTTTGCAAATATGCAGATGAGTATTGTGAAACAAGGTTTTAAAACATAGTTCAAATCGTAAATTGTAAAGTTCAAACTTTAAATCGAGATGAGATTTAAATTCGTAAATTGCACACACTTTGAAACTGATTTGATGTTTAAACCTCTACATCTAAACCTACAACTCAATTTTCTCTATTGTTCTATTTTTATTTTGTTAAAAAAACGTTAGAATGAGAAGTTTTGATCCAAGCAAGTATAGTATACATAACAATATGAACTGAATTATTTTTCTCAATTGCTGAAAGGTTTTTAGATCTGAAACAGGATTTAGATCGCAAGGTTTTAAGATTTTGGATAATAGTGCTGTGAAAATCCCATGAAGCCCCATGAAAACGATGTTATCACCTTATTTTAAAAAATCAAAATGTAAACAGGTTGCTGAAAGGGCTCTATTCTTATGGAACAACGACCACATAGTGGGTCTAATTGCCCAAAACCGAAGTGTCATATTCCCAATAATATTCGAAGCCTTGGAGAAAAACATGCAAGGACACTGGAACCAGGCCGTTCACGGCTTAACATCGAACGTGCGCAAAATGTTCCTAGAAATGGACAGCGAGCTCTTCGAAGAATGCCAGCAAAAGTACATGGAGAAAGAAGCAAAAGCCAAAGAGCTGGAAGAGCGAAGGGAAAACGCATGGAGACAGCTCGAAGCTGAAGTTGAAGCAAAGAATGGAACCGATGACATGGTTTCATAGAGTTAGACAAAGTTCATGCTCTTTTTTTTTTTTAACTTTTTTTTTTCTTTTGCTCATCTGCTGTTAATTTTTAAAAGCGTGAGGGCTAAAAGGGTGTAATTTAAATGTATTAATTTGTGGATATGCAGCAGAACATAATGGTTCCTGGATATTGTTTATTTGTTTCTGCACTCTCTTATATCATGTAATGGTGGCACCTCAAAAGAGAAAATGCAATATTGTTTGATTATGCTTGCATTTTGTAGAACTGTATCAGGAACAGGTAAAGAAAATATGTGAGTATGTGATTCTGCAGTTAATTGTTTTGGTTATAGTGTTGATTTAGTAAGAGCACTCTTTCATATGTACAAGGTCTGTTTATTGTTTATACTTTGTATATTTTGCAATTTCTTGATTTTTGTTGCTGATTCTTTTTTGTTGTCTGTTATGGTGATATTAAGTTTTCTATTACCTTACCACCTTTGATCAATTTATTACATTTTTAAAATAAGTTGGTATATCTGTGTAATTATTATGGTAAAAGTAATTTACCTTTTTTAATTATAAAACATTGGTAATTTTTTCAAAACTAATGATCATGGTAATTTGAAATAAATTAATAATATGATTTGTTATATTACATGCACCTAAAATAACTGAAAGAACAAATTAAGTTTAGTACTTCGGTCCAAATGATGTTAATGTCATTTATTTTCCTTCAATTGATATATTTTTATTAAGTTGTACAGTAAATTATATGTTGAAGCACAATTACATTGTGAAAAACAATATATCAAATAAATTTATTTAAAAAAAAAGTAATTTCTACTGCTAGTGTGATGACTATTAGCGTATCGGTATAACGGCTTTCAATATATCAATAAAATCAATGACGTTCACAATATGCAGCTTTGGCTTATCGGTAAAAATGGTATGGCGGTGCTATTTGCAAAGCGATCAACGATAACCATTGCCATAACAAGTTCACTTTTTGTTGCAATTATATATTTCATTGCATTCATCCAAATAACAAGCTAAGGAACATCCACAATAGATCCAGTGCGCTTGACAAGATTCTCTTCTTTAACATCGATATTGCCATAAAAGACAACAATACATTAAAGTTGGCCACAAAATTGCGTTCTATGTGAAAAAATCAAAAAGTTCAAATGATAAATTTTTGATGATAAACTTTTGATTTGTATGTTGAAAATGAAAGAACTGAAGTTGAAAATAAAATTAAAAATTTTGAATTTCAAATAGTGAAAATATGAATTTGAAAACTCAGGTTTTCAAAATTTTGATTATGAAAATTTGGAGAAACAAATTTCAACAATTCAAATTTTGAATTTTTTAATTAGAATAAAATTGGTACTTTATTTAAGTAGAACACTTATTTTGATATCGCGAGAATCGAATACATGACATCTAGAACACCGGTCTAAACAGTCATTCTACTACTTGAACTAGTGGTCTTTGATCGATTTTGAAATTTGAATTTTCGATGATTCAAATTTTGAAAATTTAACGAATCAAAATTTGAAACTTGAAATTTCAAACTTTGAAATTTAAAACACATTCTAAAATTCTGTAAATCCAAATTTTGAAATTTAAAAATCTAATGATTCAAAATTTGAAATTTCAATTTTTGAATTAAAAATTCATATTATGAAATTATAAGCTTTTAATTTAAAGTACAAATTTTGAAAATCATGTTTTGAAATTTTAAAATTAAACATTTAATAATCAAAACCCTTGATTGGCAATTGTGTTTGGATAAAATTACGGTATGGTGAAGGAAAGAGAGGAGAGAATGAAAGGAAGAATAAAATAATTAAATTATGCACACATCAACATTTATATCTATATGTGCACTTGTACATTCACTATCTATTACCAGCATCACTATAATGTTTCAATATTCATTTTATATTACATAAACACATATAATTAAGGACTAACCAGTAATTAACTTATGATAAAACACTATTAGTTTGATCGTTTTTGAAAGGAAAACATAAAATGGATACAACAACCAAATTTAAATGAGAAAAATTAAAAATTACAAAAATTTAATAAAGGGAAAGTTATTTACTTTTATCATTTAATTTATAATTTAAAGGGGATCCAATTACCCTTATGTTAGGATGTTTCGAGAACAAATCTCATTCGAAAGCAAACCAAGGGATGATGGAAGAGCAAATTTGGACCATCCAAAATAAATCGATCAAATCCCTTCACAAGTCCACATTGGATCAACTGCTATTTCACCCTAGATGATTGCTTAAGACGTCAAGACATCATTTCGAGAAATCAACAAATTCACTCATTCTAGTAAAAAAAACCTTTACACTTTACCAACACAATTACCTACTATTTGAATTACTAGTACAACCGGCCGATACTTCTTGAAATGCACACCCCTCGAATTTGATTCATATAAGAAGATACAACTTGAAACAAGACATAAGAATATGCTCATTTGAACTATAAAGACCAAGTCTGAAACCCTAAAAATGGATCAAACGGGATAAACACTGGGTCAATACATATGTGAATATTTTATAAACATCTCTGAATTTCAAAGAGCTCGTTATATAGGAGTAACATCAGTATACAACATGAAAAGATTTGATTTTTAATTTAATTATGTATGCCATTATTGTATCTTGTACAAAAGAGTAATAAAATCATGAATGAGTAAATTAAATAAATGATTCATTGTAGAGTCACTATAATTTGTACTATATCGCATTTAATTTAATTTAGTTCCCATCTACTTCTGTTTTCTTAGTTATAAATTGTTATCTACTATTCAACAAGCAAAAAAAGGTGGTGAATTTTCAATCATAGCACCAATCTTCAGATTGCATTTACTTCCACCGATTTTCATAGCATCGTCTTCGTGGATCAACCATGTTGATTAACTTTTTGATGTTTTCACTCAAATGTGAATTGTTATCAATATTAGAATGAAAAAGAAAAACGTCAATACCATGACTAAAGATCAATACACATAATTGGAATTGTACAGGGCTTACATTATGTTAAACTAGTGTCACAATTGAACGTTGAAAATCAAGACAGAATTTGTTCCTGCTAAAGGAACTGGGTTGGGTCGCACCGGGATAAATGGTTGAATTTCAATATTTTTCCCCTTTTTAGATCTTATTTAGCCTAAACTATTTAGGTCCAATCTAAAGTATTTTAAATGAAATCTTTATTGTATTTAATTTATTTATATAAAAGTATTGATTTAATTTATATAATATATAATGTATATGCATATCAAATACACATATATGTGTAAAGTGTACGTGCAACATATGAGAAGTGTAGATGGTTTAATATGCCCATATATAAATGCTGAGATCTACACCACAGCAGACACGATTGTCTCTTTATATATATATGTATCATTTTCAAATATATATATATATATATATATGTGTGTGTGTGTGTAATCCATGATTTAATATAATATTACACATATTTATATATATGAAATAGTTAAAATAATTTTATTTATTTAAAATACATTGACCAATTCAAAACGGTTTGAAATTATATCTAAAACATCTTATGAAGTTTAAGTTTAAAAGCAGATCTAGATGAAAATCTATTTTAAAATTATATTCCAATTTCAAATATTGATGTGTTTAAATACACATGCACACACATATATATTTTTTTGTGAAATGAACATCTAAAATGTTTTATATTTTATTTTAAAATATTTATTCATAAATCATTATTAATAAATATAATTACACATGTTTATTTTTTCTCATTTAACTTTCAAACGAGATATTTTTTTAACTATTTTTTTATTTTGCAAATCCATACGGATTTGTAAAAAAGTTTTTTATATAAATCCGTATGGATTTACATTAATTTTTTTACACATACATTAGTTATTTAAAAAAAATTAAGTGTACATAAGTATAAAAATACATACATACATACATACATATATATATATATATATATTAATTTGAAAAAATATTATATATATATATATTAATTACATAATTATATTTTAAATTATATAGGTATTTTAAAATTCATTTTAAAATTTGAAAATATTTTTTAAATTTCCAGAAGGAAAAGCATATAACGTATAATATATATATGTATAAGTTTTCTAAAACAATTCAAATGTGTATGTATGTATGGAATGTTGGACAATAATCATGTATAAATTTGTTATAATAATCAACACATATATACATGCATGCGCGCGCGCACACACACCGTTTGACCCAAAAATGTCACAAACACCCAAGGAAAGTAAGCAGAGAATAAAAAGTGAAGAAAATAAATGAAAAACAAGTAAAAAGTGCACGCAGAGATTTATAGTGGTTCGGTGTACTCTAGCCTACGTCCACTTCAAGTTTTCCTTTATTATATTATTGTTTATAGGCAGGCGTTCTTACGAGTTGGTACGACTCTATTAGGGGTCGGTACGACTCCAACAGAAATGATAAGAAATTAAAGAAAAGAGAGCAAGAGCCAAAGATCCTAAAAATGAGCCCTACTCCTCTATTTATAGAGGTAGGGAGCCTAAAATCTCGTACAAAAGATCTCCAGACCGTTTTCTTTGCTATAGACTAGTTCTTCAAAAAAGTAGGATGCCACATCATCAATTTTATGGGTCGGTAAAACTCCATGGGTAAAGGTCGGTACCGACCCATAAGATTTCCGAATTGGCTACCTTCGACTCTTCATATCAGATCATCTTATAGTTAGCTTCATAATTCCATAGTTGTTTGCACCAATATTAGCTTGTTTTGGCGTCCAAATGACGAAGGTGTAGATAAATGAAGTTGCTGATTCAAGAGTTTGTGGAGATCGATAGAGAATTGCATTGATCATTAAAGCAACACTGGAAATAGGTTTTTAACATCAAGTAGAGAGCACATGCAGAAGATGGGGTCCACCGATGGAGAAAACATGGGTCGGTACCGACCAATGATGGGGGGTCGGTACCCACCCACCACTTGGGTGGATCCCGTCTTCTGTTTTCTCTGGATCGCTTAGTATTCGCCTCTTGGTTCAATTTGTATTCGAGTTTTGGGTTTTGTGGTCACCTCTCCGGGTGTCCTGCCTTGATAACTTTGAAATTTGACTCATCGATTTTGTTCATATACGGCTTAGTTAAAAGGTGGAATAATACTTGCCCCCCAAAGCATATCTTGTGAATGGAAGGCGTGCTTTGCCCGAGAATAAATGTGATGTCAATCTTCGATAGTTGAGCTCTCTGGCTACTTCAATTTTAGTGAGTTATCTAGTTCCTTCAGATTTTCTTATAAATCAAAGGTCGTTACAACCTGTCATAGCCTAAGACTCTAGAATCTGCCTAAGTGTTAACTATACATCATCCTCATTCCGATTTCATTTGGAGTTATTACATCACATATCAAAATCATCCCATGTTCACCCAGGATTTACATCATTACCGTTCTGAGTTCATTTAGAGTTATTACATTATGTACTAAATTCGTCCCATATTAATCCGGGATTTGTCAATACTATTCTAATCACAGGCATTCCAATCCTTTTTATCAAAACCAAATCTGTTTTCATGATTAGGTTCGATCTTTCTAGGTCGTTTTATATTCAGTTTAATGCCCGATCTCTTCGGATCGATAGTCATCCGTGACCGTTCAAGGCCGCTAGTTAAATCCACGATCTCTCCAGATCATTAATTGAGATTATGACCGTTCGAGGCTAGTAATTGAATCCATGGCCGTTCAGTGCCGATAATTAATATCATGGCCGTCCAGGGACGATAATTAATATCATGGCCGTTCGGGGCCGATAACCAAATCCATGGCCATTTGGGGCCGATAATCAAACCCATGGTCGTTTAGGGCTGATAATCAAATCCATGATCATTTAGGACCAATAATCAAAGATTCAGGGCCGATAATCAAATCTGTTGCCATTTAGGGCCGATAATCAAATCTATGGCTGTTCGGGGACAATAATCAAATCCATGGTCATTTGTGACCGATAATCAAATCCATGGCCATTCGGGGCCGATAATCAAATCTGTGGTCGTTCGAGACCGATGATCAGATCCATGGTCATTCGGACCCATGCCGATCCCAATTCGCTCGCTTTTCGACGAGGGGACTTGACGATAAGCAAGCCCATCCGCTCACTCTCCAATGAGGGCACTTACTTCTTGCACTCTGGTCCCATCTTTCTAGACGTAACTTAAAGCGATCAATATTAGTTATCACGTTCAAGTGGGTTTTAATAATCAAATCCAAACATTCAAAACAACATAAAGTCTAGCATCAAGATAATGGCCTCGCCGGGCATTGTAGTCCAGCATCGAGCTCAGAGCGTGCCTAAGGACCGTTAAGCATCCCATACACGAGTAAGTGGCTAGACCGTATTATTGCATGGTTCATTGAAAATGGAAAATAGAGTGCGAGAACCAAACCTGATTCCCTGCAATCCCGATTAAGAAATGACTATCCTTGACCTCGATCCAGAGTCCTTTCCATTCGCTATGGTTGATGCCTGCTCTTGTTCCACCACCGCAGCTCGAGTTCTCACATGTTGCTGTAATCGGTTATCTATGACTTGTTCCTTGATCAAATCCCGTAGGTGCCTACAATCATTTGTGTTATGCCCATCTAGCTCATGGAATAAGCAGTATTTTCCCAACTTCCTCTCATCGTCAGTGGGCTCTCTCCTTACTGGTTTTTAATAGGGGATCTATCCCCTAGTGTTCAGATAAATCCGCTCTAGGGTCTCATTTAAATATGTGTATGAAGAGAATCTCGATTCTCTCCTTTGCCACTTTGACCCTTCAAAGTTATTGTCTATCTTCCGTTTTTCTTTATCCTTGCTGGATCCTTCTTCGAGTGATCCTCCACCCTCCAGAGAATTAACCTCTTCCTCATCGACCTTAGTGTCCTCCTGGCATAGAAACCTTTCAGCCTCATGATAAAATTCTATGAGATCCCTTGGAGGATCCCATTCCAAAGCCACCTTCAAATCTGCCTAAGCGGTTATCCCTAAAACTGCTGTTATCAGGATCATTAAAGGGTCTGATTTATCGACCGTGGCAACTGCTGCATTAAACCTTATTATAGAACTCCTGAGGGTCGCTCCTGCCCGCTGCTTCATACTTACCAACATCATTACATTTTTGGGTCGTGAAATAAGGACCTGGAACCGCTTCACGCATTTGTTCACCAACTCGGTCCATGTGCTGATGGAACCGTTCTCCAGCTGTTTAAACCATAATGCCGCTAAACTTGTCAAATATAAAGGGACACACCATCCCATAACCTCTTCAGACGCACCCAACACCTCCATGTGCCGGATGTATCTCGTCAAATGAACCATTGGATCCATCTTTCCATCCTACGTTTCCAGCGTAGATAACGTGAAATTAGGCGGATTCCTAGCATACCGATTGTTTGGAGTGAATGGACTCCTGCTCACATCTTCCAAGCTCTGGCTAAGCAATCCACCCTTCATAGCTTATCTTACCAACTCAGCAGGTCTGTCATTGTCATTCAAAGGAACTCTAAGGTTAGCATTCTCAGCCTGCCCCCTGACTTTACAAGGGAATTCTGGTACATACTCCTCCGGTTGTGCTTATGCATTCTGATCCATGTTCAAATGCTCTGCTTCAGCTCCAAAATGTATATCATTCCTTCTAAGGCCACGACGACCCATGCCCTCGAGCCCTTGGGTCTCGGTACCAACCCGTGCTTGTGGCTCGGTACCAGCCTGTATATTTGGCTTGGGGTTTATCCTAGGTCATTCTAGCCCACTCCCAAGTAGCCGTGCTCCGGCTTCAGGTCCTTGATTCTGATGTGCAGCGAGTCCGGTTGTTCCCATTTGTCCCATTCTTTTGAGAAATTCTCCATCATCTCTTCCTAGCGTGCTATCATCCTTTCCCGTAGTCCATTCATCATAGTTTCCATCTCATCCCTGGTTATGTAGATTGATAGGGGGTTAGCTCCTAAGGACGCCTCTTGGCTGCGCCCGGTTAATTTCCTCCAATAATAGTCCTTCTAGTTGATTGTCTAGCTATTTAGAATCTTCCCAATTCTTGAATCAATGAGTTCAAGTGTTTCTCAATAAAAGTACCAAAATATTTGAACCAAAAATGGCACAAACACCCATGGAAAGTAAGTAGAGAATAAAAAGTGAAGAAAATAAATGAAAAACGAGTAAGAAAGTGCACACAGAGATTTATAGTGGTTCGGCGTACTCTGGCCTACGTCTACTTCAAGTCATCCTATATTATATTGTTTTTTTACAGGCAGGAGTTCTTACGGGTCGGTATGACTCTGTTAGGGGTCGATAACTCCGATGGAGATTACAAGAAATTGAAGAAAAGAGAGCAAAAGTTAAAAGATCTTGAAAATGAGCCCAACCCCTCCATTTATAGAGGTAAGGAGCTTAAAATCTCGTGCAAAAGATCTCCAAACCGTTTTCCTTGCAATAGACCAGTTCTCCAAAAAAGTAGGATGCCACATCATCAATTCGTATGGATTGGTACAACTCCATGGGAAGGGGTCGGTATCGACCCATAAGATTGGCAAATTGGTTGCCTTCAACTCTTCATGTTGGAACGTCTTATAGTTAGCTTTGTAATTCCATAGTTGTTTGCACCAATATTAGCTTGTTTGGAGTCCAAACGACAGAGTGTAGATGAATGAAGTTGCTGATGTAAGAGTTCATGAAGATCGATAGAGAATTGCATTGGATCATCAAAACAACACCAGAAATAGGTTTTTAACATCGAGTAGAAGGCATAGGCAGAAGATGTGGTCCATCAGTGGAGATAACATGGGTCAGTACTGACCCACCACTTGGGTGGATCCCATCTTCCGTTTTCTTCGGATCGCTTGGTATTCGCCTCTTAGTTCCATTTGTATTCGAGTTTTGGGTTTCATAGTCACCTCCCCAGGCGTCTTGTCTTTATAACTTTGAAGTTTGACTTATTTAGTTTGTTTGTACACGACCTAGTCAAAAGGCACGATAACACACACACGCGCCATGAATGAGATGATCATCATATGTGATTATAAATAACATATAAAATAGAAAATTACCAATCAATAGCACCTTGAATATTGAATGAAACTCCTTTAAGATCTGATCTAAATTCCTCCAAAACGTGTAGATGCTTATAAGACAATACCACTCCTTGGAATAATTTAGTTCAATTTGTATTTGATTTGAAAAATGAAGGAAATTCCCACAAAAGCTTGTAGCCAAGATGGGTAGGAGAGGAGGTCCTAAAAAATGAATGGGGTGTTGAGGTTTAAACAAGCACCTGAATTGGGTAAAAAGTGGAGATCTAGATCTTCTTGTTTACTCATTCTTTTAACAATTCAAAAACTTATTTTTTTTTCATTTAAAGCTCAATCCTCTCCCTTCTTATGGCCCCTAGGGTATAGCTCCTGACTCTATCAGTCCCCACTTGCACTTGGGCTAATTACATCCCCTCGATCAATTTGCTGAGAACTGGCTAAGCTAGTCCCTTTGTGAATGAATCTTCTATGTTGTCATCGGTATCTACTCTAAAAATTACTACTTTTTATTAGCGACATACTCTCTAGTAAGGTGGAATTTTTGAAGTATATGCCTCGATTTCTTATGTGCTCACAGTTCCTTTGTGAACCGCATCACAACATTGTTGTCACAAAACAATTTCAATGGATCTTCAATGTTCGAAATCACTTCAAGATCAGCCAAATATTTGCACATCTAGACCACTTTTTTAATTGTTTTATTGAGGGCGATGTATTCGACCTCCATTGCTGAATCAACTACTGTTTCTTACTTTGAACTTTTCCAACTAACATCCACATCATTTAATGTAAAAGATAACCAATTACAGACTTACTGTTGTCAATATCACTTTGAAAGATGTAATTTGTATACCCCTTCATAAGGGGGTCTTTATTCCCATATATAAAAAATAAGTCCTTAGTATTTCTCAAACAATTAAGTATACATTTTATGGCAGTCATATGCTTCTCACCAGGATTAGACTGGTATTGGCTTATGCATCCTAATGCATAAGCTACATCCAGTCTACTACATAACATACCATACATTATGGAATCGATTGCAGATGCGTACAACATCCTCTTTATATACTCTTTATCCTTATCAGTACGAGGAGCATCCTTCTTAAAAAGGACTCTAAGAATGATTTTAGATTACGTTGATATTTCCACACTTGGAATTCTCCATATCGAGCCTTTCCAATATGGTATCTATGTAGAGGGATTGGACAATCCCAACAACTCTTAGATCTACCTCTATAGGTCTTAATACCCAGTACATAGGCTGCTTCTCTCAAATCTTTCATGGAGAAGTTCTTGGATAACCACACTTTCACTGATTGCAACATCGCAATGTCGTTTCCAATGAGTAGTAAATCATCGACATATAGAACTAAGAACACTATAGCACTTCCTTGTTCTTTCTGATATACACAGGCTTCCTCTGTGTTCTGATAAAAACCAAACTGTTTGATTACTTTATCAAAGCACTTATTCCAACTTCTTAAAGCTTATTCAAGACCATAAATTGATTTTAACATGCAAGTCTTGCCCTAGCTCCCATTTACATCGAAACTCTTGGACTGTGAAATGTGAACGACCTCTTCTAAATCACCATTTAGAAATGTTGTTTTCACGTCTATTTTCCATATTTCCTAATCATAGAATGTGGTAATGACTTTCATTATATGAATGGACTTATGGCATGACTACAGGCGAAAACATTTCGCCATAATCAATAACCTGAATTCTGTGTAGTTAAAGTGCTTAGTCGTTCCATAGCGGTGGAGGTGCAAAAAGTTATAGTGGAGATAAAGCGGGGATATAATGCAAAATAGTGGAGGTACAAAAAGCTTCATTATATATTAAACCAAATATTTAATGTTAATTTATTCTCATTCTCACTTCATTTTTGTAGGAAAAAGAAATATTTTTTAATCTCATATAACAAAACCGAAGAATATCACGATTTATGCAGTGCATATTTGGTGATTAGAATAGATTTCTAACTTATATTGAGCACTCATGCCTTAAAATTAGATCTTTACCCCAACTTTATTGATTTGGTTGTTAAAATAATTAGTCAACTCGATCCTTTTATATTAATGTTGCTAAAGCGAGTGCTAAAAATCTCGATTTAGCTGGTATAGTGGAAAATAGCGAGGTTTAAAGCGGATCTACTATTTAATAGTGCTATATTGAAAAAGCATATGGGTTGAAGAGCGCTATGAGCTTTACGGGGATTTTGCCGAGGCTTTAGCGGGGCTTTACCTGCATAGCCTGAATTTGACGAAACCCTTTCGCAACTAGTTTTGTTTTATAAGTCTCTACTTGTCCACCTACATTTAGCTTTTCTAAAAAGTCAACTTGCAGTCGATAGATTTTATCCCTTCGGGTATGTCAACCAAAGCCCTTACTTTGTTTTCATATATGGAATCCATTTCGGATTTCATAGCTGCAAGCCAAAGTGTTGAGTCTTTACTCTGCAGTGCTTATTGGAATGAAAAATGAGTGTCATTTTATAAGGCTCAGTCCTCTTCCTCGGTATCCAAGAGAAAACCATAGTATCTCTCTAGTGTGTGAGATTCCCTATTAGACCTTCTAATAGGTTTAATGTCTTCATAAACTGGTGAATTTGATTCTCTTACTGACCCAGTCCTTGTGCTAGTGTCTCGGATCTTATCTAGGTTTACAACTTCGCTGTTAATTTCTTTTGATAGAAATTCCTTTTCTAAAAAACAACATGTGTGGAAATAATGACCTTTTGTTCCTCGATGTTATTGACAATATATCTTCCTGAATTCTTAGGATATCCTATAAATTTACATAAGGCCTGTTAGAACTGGGCCAGCCCGTAGTGCAAGTTATGGGTGAATTTCAATTATTTTTATCCTATTGGATCTTTATTGGGCCTACAGTCAAATCCATTAAGAATATTTCCAAATTTTATTTAAATAAAATCTTTTATTTTATTTAAATTTATAAATTATATAGTTTTATTTAATTTATATTTTAACATATATAAATATACACATATGTATCATATACATATATGTATGCATGTGCATGTGCAACATGTAAGCCCGTGCAAGGTATAACATGCCCGTGTAGAGATATTGGGATTTACATCGCAAAAGACACGTTAGCTCATCTGATATGTATTGTATGTTGTCCAAATATATGTATGTATTTAAATATGTTACTTATATGAATATCATAAGTGTGTGTGTGTGTATATATTTTGAAAATTGTGTGTATATATAAGTATATGTTAATTTTATTTAAATAATTTTTATCTTCAAGAAAATCTTCAGAATATATATTTATATTTATCTATATGTACATACAATATATATATATATAATTATTGATATATGTTTCCTGGGGAATTGACCAGGCAACTTAGTACTCGGCCTCCCCATCGATTGGTTAAACTATCGTTCGACATCACGTTACGACTGGCATCCAAGAAGCACTCGGCGTCCAAGCTCATTCGGCGTCTATGGAACGTTCGGCATCAATGAGCGTTCGGCATGTTAAGACCGTTCGGCATGAGCGCATCGTTCGGCATCTAAAGGGCGTTCGACATGAGATATCGTTTGGCATCTAGGAACATCTGGCATCGAGAAACGTTTGGTATTGAATGCCGTTCGGCCAAAGAAGAACGCTCGACATAAGATCGTTCGGCAACCAAAGAACGTTCGACCAAAGACATCGTTCGACCAAGGGACGTTCGGCATATGAGGGACGTTCGACATCCATGAACGTTCGATCTATAAGGTACGCTCGGCATTCCCGGACTGTTCGGCATTCCTGCCTCATTCGACCCGCATCCCTCACTCAACACCACATCTCGTCCGATACATATCTCGTTCGGCAATCACCTGCAGCTCGTCATCCAAGGTCATTCAGTACAAACGAATGTTCGGCATTCAGAGTGTCCGGCCTCACCTCCACCACTGATATTCTCAAGAAGGCATCTCCAAGAAGATTTAACCAAGGTTCGAAGCGGAGCATGGAGGATACATAATTCAAAGCGTATCACGTTCGGTCACGTAATACACTTTGGGGGGCAAGTGTTTCCTGGGGAATTGACCAGGCAACTTAGTACTCGACCTCCCCATCGATCGGTTAAACTATCGTTCGACATCACGTTACGACCGACATCCAAGAAGCACTCGGCGTCCAAGCTCATTCGGCGTCTATGGAACGTTTGGCATCAATGAGCGTTCGGTGTGTTAAGACCATTCGGCACGAGCGCATCGTTCGGCATCTAAAGGGCGTTCGGCATGGGATAGCGTTCGACATCTAGGAGCATCCGGCATCGAGAAACGTTCGGTATTGAATGCCGTTCGGCAACCAAAGAACGTTCGGCCAAAGACATCATTCGGCCAAGGGACGTTCGGCATATGAGGGACGTTTGGCATCCATGAACGTTCGGCCTACAAGGTACGCTCGGCATTCCCGGACTGTTCGGCATTCCAGCCTCATTCGACCTGCATCCCTCACTCAACACCACATCTCGTCCGGTACATATCTCGTTCGGCAATCACCTACAGCTCGTCATCCAAGGTCATTCAGTACAAACGGATGTTCGGCATTCAGAGTGTCCGGCCTCACCTCGTTCGGCATAAAGGGGGAGGCTCGGCATTCTGTCGTTCGGCCTCTCTGGTTCGGTGCACAGAACTTACACTGTTTGGACCGAGTTATTCAGCTACCAGGCCCACCAGAGAAGTCCAACCCACCTTCGTCTATAAATAGAGAGGCAGGGGCACAGTGAAATGGACCTTTTTTCGAGAACACTGGGGAGACTCTGCCGCTTTCAAGACTCATCCTCTTTACTTAGCAATTGTATTTAAGTAGTTGGCAAACAGATTGTATCTGTAATCAATTATCAAGTGAAGCAATAAAGATTAACCTCAAAGTGGACGTAGGCAGTTACGCCGAACCACTATAAATCTGGTGTTCTTGTCTTTGCATTCAATTTAGTAGATCGATCTTTGTTTAAATTTACTTTCATCATTTATCTCTCTACACAATCTTTCTCAACGAGGTTAGTGACCAATTTTGGTGCGCTGAGTGTTGTTTCGGCCGAACAGAATCTTGGCCGAACGATGCTTTGCCGATCGCTAACTAGTTCGAACGATAGTCAGGCCGAACGAGAATTTGGCCGAACAAGTTTTAGGCCGAACGGTAGCTTGGCCGAACAATCACAAATGCCGAACCATATCAAGGCCGAACAATGATAAATGCCGAAATATACTTAGGCCGACCAACGTAAATGCCAAACCATACTTAGGCCGATCAAACATAAATGCCGAACAATCATAAGTGCCGAACCAACAATTGCCTTGCCTAATCATATAACAAAACAAGGACAAGGACTCTAGCATACTAGCATGTCAAACTGATCCGGACTATTAACTCCCTAGCTTCAGTAGACATAAACCTGAACTTAGATTGACATAATCGGATAACTTCTTTTAACGTTCTCTGAATCTGAAACTGTAATCACCATAAGGCAGGCTTTTGGAGACGGTCAGCGATGACGGTCTTCGAAGGCGATGATTTGAAGCTTAGTTTTATATCAGTAACCTTGTGACTTTCAAATTTTCAACGCTTATACACGATTGATTGCACTAGTTCACACACCACGTGGGGGGAATATTCGTGTTGTTAATTCTAAAGTTGAACATTTTTCAAGTATAGTTCTCACAGGTGCTTTGCCAGATTCACTATTTATTGGAGATGTCTAAAAAATCTAGCTCCGCTACTATCTCAAATAGGCCCGGGCCGTCTTCAAAGCAAGAAGTCGCGGACACTTCAAATCCGTCGACTTCCCCCGCTCATAATTATATATATGCATATTATTATAATAAGTATTAAAATTATATATGTACATATATAATATATTTTATTTTAAAATTTTTCTTTTTCTTAAAATTATGAGCCAAATATATTTATGTATATTTATAGCGACAAAATAATATTTTTTTAAATATATAAATATATTTATACATAAACTTATTTATAATATATATATATATGTATGCATGCATGTGTATTATATATTGTATTTATCAAAATAATTATTTTACAATTCTAGATCGTGAAAATAGCAATATAAATTTTTATTATTGATTTTTTTTGTTTTAAAATATATATTAATCGATTTATTTACTCAATAATAGATAAAATATTAGTAAAAAATATTTACGAAACATTTTATCCAAATTTTAAATTTCCAGAAAATCTTATATGATAATTTGAAGTGTGAAAAAAATCATAATTTTTTTGGTCAAAATCTATTTTTAATTAATTAATTGTTTTTGGACCATTATTTGTAGTAATTTTTATAAACAAAGAAATTGATTTTTTAATTCTCATTTTTCGGCCGAGAACTATTCTGATGTGAAAATAATTTTATAAAATTTAAAGAATAAATTTTGAAATATATTTTATTTTATATGATTTATTTAGTTAGTATATTGATTTAAATAATATTTAAAATAATAAATAATTATAAAAAATATTTTGTAGTTGTCGAAAATTATTATTACTAAACATATATAAAATTATAGGATTAATTATTATCATAGAATGCTATTGTTATTAAATATGAACTATATATATAGTTAAATTTTGTAAATATATATAATAAAAATAAAATATTATTATTATATTTCAGTTGTACGTATTTGATATATGTAAAAAAAATGGTTTTTTAAATGAATGCATACATATAACCAATCTAGCTTGTGATAACAGCAATACATATAAGAATCTCACCTAGCTAACAATAATATATATATATATAATGAAATGTTAATCAGAAATTATATACTATGATTCGATGAATAATATATCTGAATACCAATGCCTTGTAGCACACCTTGTAATGATGAACTCACCCTCCTCTTATAAGCTTTTCGATTCGGCAGACTGCTAATCTTTGAACCGTTGACCTTTGACTATCAGATAGTAATTGACCTTAAATTGATTTGAGATTGATATGGTAGGGCTCCTAGGGCTGAAGTTAGCCAACAATAGAAGATGAAAGTGGCAGGAAAAACTCATTTTTTAATTCAGGTTAGAATTGTTTAAATGGTGGATGGAAGAGAGAAAATAGTGGATAATGTCTTATACCAGTTTTCCCAAAATCTAAGCCATCCAAAACAACCAAAACTAACCTAATTGAGCCACACACATTTAGCCCTATTCCAACTAAAAATTCTTTCCCATCATTATGGGCCAAGATCCCATTTAAGCCCGTAGAAAATATTATTCAATTAAATCTAATTTAATCGCTTATCGATATCGTATATTGATCAATATATTTATAACTATTACAAATATATTTAATATTATTTATTTCTCAAATCATAATCAAAATTTTATAATTATATTTCATAAATATTGATTAATTTATAAGCATTATAAACTAATTAAATCGTTTGGTCAAAAGAGAATTCATCATTTCCGTTGTGTGACTCATCAGGTGTAAATTTGGTCAGCGATTAACATTGAAATATTCGAATGTTCACATTCACATGTCACTTAGTATGTGGTGTAACATTTTGGCAAAGTTCATCGCTTACTTGGTTTCGGTAAAATCCAATTTTACTTTGTTAAGCGCTACCTGGTTGTGACTTTTATTTACACCAATTCTCTTCGTCAAAATTATATCACTTTGGACTTGTGGAATTTGGTAATGGTCAAAATTCCAATATCACCCATATTCAACTTATTGTCCAAACATAAAGTGCTTGGTTCAATGATAACAATTATTATTAACCGAACTGCTCTGGCTAGAGACTTTGACTTTGAGTTTACTTGAGTTGGTCGTGATACTAACCCTATATAACTGAGGAGACGAATCCTCTCTTGAATAGTGCTTCACTTCCAATACTTCCACTCGACCCAACTATAGTCACTCGATAGATGATTTACCATGATTTGACTATAATCAAACCGGAGCTTTCATACTGAAGATCCACAGTATTCTCAAGTCGAGAGAACTGTGCAAATCAGTCACATCGATATTTTCTATTTGACCTTAATTACATTATCCAACATAAAACTATCGAGCGAGTCGTTCCATAGTTATCCAATAACTATTTGTACGTAATCCCTAAGTGCCCCTAGTAGACATGAGTAATACACTGTCCAACATTTGGAGAGCGTTACGTACTCTAGTCTCAATGGATACATCGATATCCAGTCTCGATGCATCTTGACTAGGAAAATTTAAAATGGTATATTTTTTTCATCGTGACAAATTACTCAAGGTTACAACACTTTGCAACTACTATCACAGAACATACCATTTATGAATTTTATATTAATTATACTTTTAATTAAATTAAATAATTAATATAACACATTATATTTAGTATATAATAGAAAGAAAAAACTTTTATTTCGAACAAGATTGGTTATCGAGTTAGATGTATGTAACAAATTACATAATTATCCTTAGGGCATGCCCCTAACTCTTTCAAGACCGATCTTGTCTCAAGTTTGTTAGGTCTGATGTTCTAACGTAGGATGGACAGCCCCACACCTTCAAATAATTAAGCCGAGGATTCTTCCCATGCCATATCTTATAAGGCATCTTAAGCACAGATTTAGTGGGTATTAAATTCAACATATGGGCTCCGGTTTCTAGCACATATCCCCAATAGTAAAGAGATAACTTAGCTTACTCATCTTGGAATGAACCATATCTTATAGGGTTTGATTCCTTCTCTTCGAAACACCATTGTGTTGTGGAGTATACGGTGGAGTAAGCTGAGAGATAATTCTATTATCTTTTAAGTACTATTGGATCTCTTGTCTAACATACTCATCTCCTCAATCAAATCGAAGTATTTTAATCTTATGGTCTGTTTGATTTTCAACCTCATTCTTATACTCGTTAAATTCCTCATAAACATCGGATTTATTCTTCATAAGATATACATATCCTAGTCTTGAGTAACCATTAGTGAAAATTACAAAGTAAAAAGAATTATCTTTGGTAACTATAGCCATTGAGCCACATACATTAGTATGTACGAGACCTAAGAGTTCATTAACTCTTTCTTTTCCTCCACTAAAGGGTTGCTTGGTCATTTTTCCTTTAATACCTGACTCATATAGCAAATGTTCTTATATTTTTAGTAAGTTTAAACATTATATTTCATTTTGCTAATAAGCACCCACTAGTCTTTTATGTTTCTCAAAACTCTAAGAGGAAACATAGAAATCTTTCGATTTCACCAGTGGGTGTTCGAACTCACATCCCTTGGATTTTGACCTTGAGAAAAGCTCAACAAGTCATTGGCCCACATATGATGGATAACACTTTATCAGATGTATCTTATATAACTCTTAACATGTGGTCTTTTTCCTAATCTCATCTTGACCTCGAGGAAAGCTCAACAAATCAAGAGAGATTATTCACTCGTACTTATCATTTTGCGATGGCCTATGTATTATGCATGTACTTTTAGGAAAGCTCAACAAATATGTGCATATATCTTACCTCGTTTAGTTAATATATTAATAACAAGGCTGTAAAAATCGCTAGGCAGACGCTCGATGGTTAATACCGACTAGGGATAAATTGTTTAGGAGGGGATTAATCGAGGATTAACCGAAGCTAGAAATTTTGATAACTCATGTATTTTGGATACGTGTTTCGTTTAGTGTTGACTGATATAAATTGGAATTTTAGGATTTCGAATGTGCTTAGGAGTAGCCAAGAAGGCAACATTACCTAAAACTAACACATTAATGCTTATATATGGCATTAAACCTTAAGTAATGCCTAACCAGTGCCAAAATGCATGTTTTGATTCTTACATTACACGATAAACCTTGTTTAGGTGGACATCTAAAAGGATTTTTCACAACAACGATTAATAGTACCACATATAATATCTTCAGCTTAAGGAAAGCTCAACAACTGAAGAGTATGCAAGTAATCTATTAATGTATAAATGATAGATGACAACACTTATATTAAAGATTCATAATCTTTAATAGATTTATTAGAGTTGCATCGACTTATGGAATAATGCATTTCTTATAAAATACCCTAATGACTCAGGTGTCTGACACATCCAAAATCATGGTATACGTACTATACGTATGTATTTATTCCTTGAATATAATTTAGATTTATTATAGTTTCATCTATTTGATTAAATCATATTTAATTTAAATTTAATTAATTAAATCATATTTAATTTTAATTTAATTAATTAAATCATATTTAATCTTATTAACATTTTAATTAAATCATATTTAATCTAATTAACATTTAATTTAATTTAATTTAAACATTTTAAAATGGAATATACATATGTAAATTATTTATTAACTAACATTTAATTGATTTACATAATTAAAAAAATTTCATTAAGTTTAATTAATTTTGAAAATTTTATTATCAATTACCCTAAATACTTTAAGATGAATGCACACATATGATTATATATGTTTTTAATTTAATTAATTAACTTTTAATTATTTATTTATTTAATTATTCTAATTAATTATAATAAAATTTTGGAATAATTAATTAATTTTCAGAACATTTTTGTAAAACTATTTATAACATTTATAAAATTTCTTAAATATTTTAAACTTAACCTTTTAAATTTAAAATATTACTTAGAATTTCAAAATAAAATTTGAAAATTAACCTAAGGCCTAAATCAATTCGGGTCTTTATATTGAGGGATAACCTTTGGGATTATTTTATCCTTCGAGCTAGACCAATAACCAGGTAGGACAGAGTACTTGATTACCAAAACCTACCTTAGACACTACATTTCTAGATACCCAACTAATTAGATAGGCTTTAATAAGTTAGCTCTAATACTGTTAATTTAGATGACATAGGCTGTAATAACCCGCACCTTAATGGGCCCAAATTTCGACTAAAGTAAAACCCAAGTCTATTAAAGTACGGATCGTTGGTTTTGGTAACCTGTAATAAGAACAAGATATCAGAGAGCAATTAATATAAACTTATAGTGGAATTGAGAAATGATATAAAACATACATATTGACTAAGGCTACTACCTTGGAATTAATATTATCCCTTGGATGTCTAATTTCCTTATCAGTAGCGAGCATGAATAAAAGACTTCTCCATGTACTGTTTTCGTCTTACTCCAGTAGCCGGTCCTTCAAAATTTATCTTGTGGATTGTAATGAGAAGATGGGTCAGAACAACGTTCTGGTGATTGGAAAATTACATACTTTACCTATACCACTAATTTATGCCGATTGATTTCCATTTAACTGTTATGTCCATTATTTATGGCTAATATGTTAAGTCCTATATGTGCGTGTACGATATGCCGAACCTCCTCCATGGTACTACATATGTATATGCTTATCTACATATATGTCTAACCATTTCACTGCCTAAAAACCTCAACCACTTAATACTTCTTAAATTGGGAGGAAGTAGACCCAATGGTCATTTAATACCTCAGTCCTTGAAGTGGGCCCTCCATAACGTAAATGCTAGTCAATCGGTTCTAGCTACAGAGATTGATGACCACTATATACAGCTTTATAATCTAAAATTTTATTGCCATACTACTAACGTATCTCAAAGACTCATCTAAGGATTAACTAGCCCACCTTCGTTAAACAAATTTCATCTAACCATATACTTTAGGGTCTATGCGTCTTCCATATAATTTCTATACTAGTAGGAAGCGAAATCCGTCAAGGCATAACCCAAGTTTTTGCTACAATTCACTCGAGACCGCTAGTGGTCATAGCTTATATGCCAGACCTATTACTAAAGCCCATTTTAAACATACTAGCATAGCCCGCCGACCTTCCACAGGTGACATCCTGTTTAGACTAAACTAAGTAAGTCAAGGAAAAATGCCCCTTTCGGTTACTTAATACCTCTTATTGGAAATGAAGCACACCCCATTTTCTTAAAGGTACTGGGCCATTTAATACTTCAAATCCATGATGAAACCTTAGTGTATTTTTTGCTCACCTATCCACAACACATATCATTTCCCTATGGGTCCTACATTTGGATAAGTTTCACATCAATAGTAAGTATACAAAACTGCTGGTGGCCTCTACTTAAAGGGCAGACTTCTAACTACCAATTCCTAAACTAGAACATTTATTTCCACGTTTTAATTTATCAGACCTATCCTTCCAAAAAGGAATACCATTATAAATTTCCATAAATTACCCAAAAATGAGACTTTTGCTCCATTTGAAATTACAAGGAATTATCTCTTTTCTTTTATTGAAATAGACAGTGTAAACTTCGGAGAAGAATATCTATACTTTACTTTCCTTTTTGGTATATTCCTTGTTAATCCAAACGACACACTTTTTATATAGTCGTATAGTTAGATAATTTATGAAAATTGCACGAAAATAGATATAATTAAATTATACCCCACTCCAAATAAATTAAAATATAGAAATTCACATTCCAGGTCAACTAACGCAACCTTATTTACAACCCAATTATAGATTTTAAATAAACTCTACTCCTTTACAAATATTCTACAATAATAAATATTTGGGACTGATTTCAAATTTCCAGATTAGGTTGTACATACTATTCCTATTCTAATTACCTATTTGATTGAATATGTAGGCGATAATCCTATATGTTTGTTTTAAGCCTACAACTCATTAAATCTTATATAGGTATAATAATTAAATAAAAGTTTAACGAGATAAATTTCAATGTTATATATAAATTATATATTTTTTCACTCACCTTTCTAGCTTTTCAAATATCTTAAATCCGAATCCATCCCTGTACTTGACTTCTTTTCCATTCGATTTCAAAAGAATACGAAGGTATATACATACTATTGGAATTTCAGATCTGAGAAGAGATTTGGAGTTAAAAGGAATATTAATTTATAATAAATGAAATTACCTTTTCATTCGCAACGTTGAGTCGATTCTTCTCTTCTTCTCTTTCATTTATGCTATTCTCCAATTTGTATGTGTATACACACACATACATATACATATATAATGTATATGTGTATCAAATGCACATATATGTAAAGTGCACATGCAACATATAGGAAGTGTACATGGTTTAATGTGTTCATATATAAGTGCTGGGATTTACACTGCAATGACACATTTATCCCTTTATATATACATACATGCATTTATGTACATATATTTGTTGTTCATCATTGAATTGAATATTTATATACATATACATGTGTGTATGCATATGAAATTGTTATAATAATTTAATTTACTTAAAACATATTAGCCAATTCAAAATAGTTGAAATCAATATGTGACGCCCCACCTCTATGCTCATAATAACAAAGAGTATTAAAAGAAATACTGTCTATTATTACGAAGAATAAGGCTGGATAGGAGCGACCATCCGTAGTTGGCCTTACACTAATATTGGTTATCTCGATAGGAGTGGTATATACTTTTTATTTTTCATCTATTATTTATTTACTCCCATCGACACACCCAATTATCAGTATAAAACAAACTACGATAGTTCATAATAGTTTAGGACATTAGATATAACAATAACACAGATAATATAAATGCGGAACACAGATTAACAAAAATCTCATATATATATAACCGATGTCAGTTACAATATAGTTGACACGATACATATGATACAACTACAACTGTCGACTCTAGAAGTTATATATACAAGTACATTATCAACTAATATACATGATCGTTCTATATAATGACACGACTACTACAAAAGGACAATGACAACTTCAGAAGATGTGAAAAGTCTTCAAATCCCGAACAGCAACTCAAAGAAAGAAATCTACAACCTGAAATAACTCGGGTCTGACCCGAGTATTAAATTCAAAAGAAAATAATACACGGGTCAGTCTAATTCAAACTCAGTTATTAGTGCATAGTAGCAATAATAATCAATATCAAATAGACGACAGTCATAGAAATCTCGTATATCCAACTTCTCGATACGAGAATTGGATAACGGCAAATATAACACTAAATAGTGTTAAACAACAAATCAGCAATCCAAATCAGAATACAACTCCAAAACATTGAATTTAACCAACGAAACAATTCAACAAATCGAAACATCAATCTAAAATTGTCAAGTCTGATAGGGCTGCAGTACACGCACGCGTGTACTGCCTCGCCACTACAATGATGAAATACACAAGAATTCAATGAAAGCTCATAAACGAGCACAAGGTCAAACCCGAAATACCGGATTCAACTCAAGTAACATTTGAAAAAAACAAGCAATATGTAAAGGTCAAGTCACGGCCATCATGACTCAACTCAATGCAACGACCAAAGTCAAGGCGACATGAAACTGAAGATTAACCCAGTAAAAATTGCAAACTGACTCGGCGACTCACAACATCAAAATGCCCAAGTAAGGCCACTATATAATGTAGCAGACACATGTCCAGGGTCAAAGGCACAACCCACTATGAACTTATATGGGACAACATAGGTATAGATCCATAAATGCAACTTCAAAATGTATCAGACTAGGCAAGCCTACATGAAGACATAAATGAAAGTATCACTTATGATCAACTCAGGTGGACAGCAGAATTAGGATATTCCAGATCAGATGACAAACATGCCCAGGCAAAGGCGGCCCAGCATGAGGCAGAAAAATAATAAATACGACCTAAACAAAATGAATTATGGGTGGCACAAGGAGCTGTCGACCAACTAGGTTACTGATGTAAATTTAACTCGGAGCAAGGTACATGAAGCGGTATTGAAACCGAGTCAACACAATGAAACTAAGAAAATGCAAATTCCACAAAATCAAGCCCAGAAAAACAAGACTGCAGGCACAATGCTGACCAGATTAGAGTAACAACAATTTCAAGATCAACCAGATCAGATGAAGCAAACCAAGCATAATCCAATGTGTTATGCTTAAAGTCCAAATGCAACTATACAAGGCAGATTGACAGAGTGCAGACGCAAGTGGTACAAACCATGTCAGCTGTCAATAATGTAATGACAGGAAGATAACTACAACGAACTCAAGTGAATGCACACATCAACCGAGATCAATACAACATGGAGCTACAGATTAACATGTATCATAAACTATTCGAAAACAGTGAAGTCGAATTTCCATGGGTACAAGAAAATAACCAAAAGCAACATCAGTCTTGAACAAGGACAACTGCAGTTCGTTCTCAAGTCAGGTTATATCAAAAACTCCAAGTTGAAGCAGACACAAAATGTCATCATAATTCACCATGACCGAAGTCAAAAAGGAACATCACAAAAATCACAAATCAACCCATGGAACAACAAAACAAAGTCAAGCGAGGTATAACCGAAGTCAAGGAAGAATCACAACGACCAAATCAATTTCGAACGCTAATAAGCTCAAGTTAGAATTAGATGTGAGTATAATATACTCAATACAGCAGCAAATCGAAAATACTCAGAGAGGAACGCAAAGGTGGTCTTAGCCAAAGTAAAGCCAAAATGACCAAGACACATTTCAAGGCCGTGAGCATCAAATTTTAATCATTCGAAATTTATCAAGTCAGAGAAATTCACAGAGTATAATCGAAGCCTTCAGAAATTCAAAGCTCAACAACCACGAAACTAACAATCGAATACGAACAAAACTCAAGGGATTCGACACTAATAACACGAGAAGGAATTAAATGTGAGTGGGGGCACTCACCATTTTCGACGAGGCAGTGAAGCTAAAACCCTAGCATTCGAACGAAGACGAGCACGGCCAATCGGAAGGAGATGCGATACCGATCGACGCGAGAAGGTGGAGCTACGGCCAGCAGCGACTTCGAATCTAAAGCCCTAATTCGCCAGGACGACTGCCATTGATTTATCTCGTTCGCTATGCTATAGTCTTCGAATCGGATTGAAGATGAAAGAGGGGAACGGTTTCTTTTCTTTAATTTGAAAAGAGGAACGAAGGAGACTGCATTAGTGCCGCCATTTATTCTCGTTTTCATTTTTAGGGTTCGAATAAAAATCCCAGAAAGAAAAGGGGAATGGGTTACGATAAATAACACGACAACACAATCTTGGGCCACAATACTCTTCTTTTTTTTTTCTTTAAGGCCCGTGCTAATACTTACAAATTCAAAAAGAATTTCAATCCGATATTAAAAGAATATCGATTGGTTAACGCCAAAAGTAATTTGCAGCCGAATAAAATCGTCAAATGCCGATAATAATAAAATCGTGAAATCCCGGGTTGTTACAGACTCCCCTCCTTACAAAAATTGCGTCCCCGCAATTTTCATAGTTAATTAAGGTCGTCTACAACAATTATTTTTCGAACATAAACTGGTTAAGCTAGAAAATAAAATCGAGAATATAACCTCCAAAGAAATCTTTCAATTCCATAAAAGCAATTTACAAATTCTCAACACAATCTAATTATCAAGTAGATAATCAGAAAACAATCAAAACTGAATAAATGCAATCATCAGCGATAATCAATTATCAACAAGATAGTTAAACTACAAACAATCATAAAGCGACAATGTCTAATCATCGATACGATAATTAGAAAAACAACAAATGCTAATTATCAACAGAGATGATTAGAAAGCACAATTCACAATTCGCAAGACTGCAAATATCTAGTTATCTAACGGATAATTAGAAAACACGGACTTCATAATCAGCAAATACTAACTATCAACAGTGATAGATAGAAAATGGCAATTCAAATAAAACAGCATATTCTTGAATCAATTGGAGACTAGAAAATCTCATATCAATAAAATCAACAAACATCCAATTATCCAAACGATACTCAGAAAACAAATATTCAATTATCAAAAATGATAATCAAATTTCTCAAATCAACAAATATTCGATTATCACAAACGATAATCAAATTTCAAATTCAACAAATATTTAATTATCAAAAGCGATAATTAAATCTCAAATAAGCAAATATTTAATTATCAAAAGCGATAATTAAATCTCATATCAACAAATATTTAATTATCTAAAGCGATAATTAAATCTCATATCAACAAATATTTAATTATCTAAAGCGATAATTAAATCTCAAATCAGCAAATATTTAATCATCAAAAGCGATAATTAAATCTCAAAGCAACAAATATTTAATTATCTAAAGCGATAATTAAATCTCAAATCAACAAATATTTAATCATCTAAAGCGATAATTAAATTCAAAATCAGCAAATATTTAATTATCTAAAGCGATAATTAAATCTCAAAGCAACAAATATTTAATTATCTAAAGCGATAATTAAATCTCAAATCAACAAATATTTAATCATCTAAAGCGATAATTAAATTCAAAATCAGCAAATATTTAATTATCTAAAGCGATAATTAAATCTCAAAGCAACAAATATCCGATTATCGAAAATGATAATCAGAACTCATATCAACAAATATCTAATTATCACAAGCGATAATTAGAAACAACAAATATCCGATTATCAAAAACGATAATCAGAACTCATATCAACAAATATCTAATTATCACAAGCGATAATTAGAAACAACAAATATCCGATTATCAAAAACGATAATCAGAACTCATATCAACAAATATCTAATTATCACAAGCGATAATTAGAAACAACAAATATCCGATTATCAAAAACGATAATCAGAACTCATATCAACAAATATCTAATTATCACAAGCGATAATTAGAAACAACAAATATCCGATTATCAAAAACGATAATCAGAACTCATATCAACAAATATCTAATTATCATAAGCGATAATTAGAAACAACAAATATCCGGTTATCAAAAACGATAATCAGAACTCATATCAACAAATATCTAATTATCACAAGCGATAATTAGAAATAACAAATATCCGATTATCAAAAACGATAATCAGAACTCATATCAACAAATATCTAATTATCACAAGCGATAATTAGAAACAACAAATATCTGATTATCAAAAACGATAATCAGAACTCATATCAACAAATATCTAATTATCACAAGCGATAATTAGAAACAACAAATATCTGATTATCAAAAACGATAATCAGAACTCATATCAACAAATATCTAATTATCACAAGCGATAATTAGAAACAACAAATATCTGATTATCAAAAACGATAACCAGAACTCATATCAACAAATATCCAATTACCTGCAGATAATTGGAAACAACAAATATCTAGAAATCAATTAAGAAGACTAGAAAATCAACATAAAAGCTTGGATCGATCCCATCAGATGGCGAGTTTTTAATTCGCCGCACGTGCATCTCAGAGTGGCCGAAGCCTACCAAGTACTCAACATAATTTTGGCGCCCATCAGATTGACCCGAAGGTCCGCAGAGTGACCCGAAGGTCTAGTACTGGTATTTGACCCGAAGGTCCGCAGAGTGGCCCGAAAGCCCAACAAATGACCCGAAGGTCCGCAGAGTGGCCCGAAAGCCCAACAAATGACCCGAAGGTCCTCATAGTGGCTCGAAAGCACACAAAATCATTAAATATTTCAATTAACGAGTCCGGAATTAACCGAAATAGCAAACGCACATGTCCCATACCACGTGTTTTACTAAATCGTTTGATTCTCTTCATCGTTTCCTTGAAAGTGCAAAATTGTGTATTTTGTAAAAATACACTTTACATTCTCAAACGGACAAGTCCGGAATTAAGCGAATCAGTAAAAGAAAGGGGTCATAGTCCTCGATTTTGCTGAAACGTTTAAATCGCTTCCTCATTCTTTTGTAAGCGCAAACTGTTAAAATTTCTGAAAACAATTTTATTTATTTTGTAAAAATAACAATTCACATTCTCAACTGGTCAAGTCCGAAGTTAAGCGAAACAGTAAAAGAAAGGGGTCATAATCCTCGATTTTGCTGAATCGTTTAAGTCGCTTTCTCATTCTTTTGAAAACGCAAACTGTTAAAAATTTATAAAACAATTTTCATTTTAAAACGATTTTCCAATCACGTGATTAAAGCAGCAAATTAGTAACAATTTCGATAAGGAAATTGTACTTCTCAAAATACCGTAAATACGGTCACAAATTAGCATTGCGGTATAACCGCTTGAAAATCCACTTTTAAAATTTGACAGTTACTGAAGTCAAAGCTACAGTAATTTTAAAACGTCAAAACCTCATCAAAATAATTTACATCAAAATGTAATATCAGTGAATTTTCATTCATCAAAATGCCAACAAAACACCTTGCTTCAAAAATTTAGCATTGGTGTAAAAATCCCGTTATAAAAATAACGGCAACAAAATACGTTTCATAACCAAGCATCGGTTCAACATAAAATAAATGCAGTATCGTGCAAATTCATATTTGCACTCACATTACAATATAAACAAAGAAATCATTCGAATGCATCTTCAATGAAGACAATTCAAAACAGCAAAATCTAATCAATAGATGATTAGTTCAAAAGAAAGCCAGCGGAAATTTCAACAAAAATCACATAACTATAATTTCTTCGAATCCTTAATTCGGATTCGAAATTCTCAAAGAAACAAAATAATTACAGCTATGTAAACAACCAATGAAATTTATTTCAATTTCTGAATTAAATAGATTATCAGTTGTACTCAACGAAGACAATTTCATTGTTTCCGCTGCTCACTCTGATAAACAGTACTCAAATCAACCAAATCATCAGAACACAAATTCACCTTTTATTTTTAAATAAAGATATTTAAAAATTTCACTTTAGTTTTGACTCAAATCACAAATAAAACATCGACTAATAGTTGTAACATATGTTCCATCCAAGTTATGTTTTATATTATGTCCATAAACCCCAAGCTCTGATACCAACTGTGACGCCCCACCTCTATGCTCATAATAACAAAGAGTATTAAAAGAAATACTGTCTATTATTATGAAGAATAAGGCTGGATAGGAGCGACCATCCGTAGTTGGCCTTACACTAATATTGGTTATCTCGATAGGAGTGGTATATACTTTTTATTTTTCATCTATTATTTATTTACTCCCATCGACACACCCAATTATCAGTATAAAACAAACTACGATAGTTCATAATAGTTTAGGACATTAGATATAACAATAACACAGATAATATAAATGCGGAACACAGATTAACAAAAATCTCATATATATATAACCGATGTCAGTTACAATATAGTTGACACGATACATATGATACAACTACAACTGTCGACTCTAGAAGTTATATATACAAGTACATTATCAACTAATATACATGAATACATATCGTTCTATATAATGACACGACTACTACAAAAGGACAATGACAACTTCAGAAGATGTGAAAAGTCTTCAAATCCCGAACAGCAACTCAAAGAAAGAAATCTACAACCTGAAATAACTCGGGTCTGACCCGAGTATTAAATTCAAAAGAAAATAATACACTGGTCAGTCTAATTCAAACTCAGTTATTAGTGCATAGTAGCAATAATAATCAATATCAAATAGACGACAGTCATAGAAATCTCGTATATCCAACTTCTCGATACGAGAATTGGATAACGGCAAATATAACACTAAATAGTGTTAAACAACAAATCAGCAATCCAAATCAGAATACAACTCCAAAACATTGAATTCAACCAACGAAACAATTCAACAAATCGAAACATCAATCTAAAATTGTCAAGTCTGATAGGGCTGCAGTACACGCACGCGTGTACTGCCTCGCCACTACAATGATGAAATACACAAGAATTCAATGAAAGCTCATAAACGAGCACAAGGTCAAACCCGAAATACCGGATTCAACTCAAGTAACATTTGAAAAAAAGAAGCAATATGTAAAGGTCAAGTCACGGCCATCATGACTCAACTCAATGCAACGACCAAAGTCAAGGCGACATGAAACTGAAGATTAACCCAGTAAAAATTGCAAACTGACTCGGCGACTCACAACATCCAAATGCCCAAGTAAGGCCACTATATAATGTAGCAGACACATGTCCAGGGTCAAAGGCACAACCCACTATGAAATTATATGGGACAACATAGGTATAGATCCATAAATGCAACTTCAAAATGTATCAGACTAGGCAAGCCTACATGAAGACATAAATGAAAGTATCACTTATGATCAACTCAGGTGGACAGCAGAATTAGGATATTCCAGATCAGATGACAAACATGCCCAGGCAAAGGCGGCCCAGCATGAGGCAGAAAAATAATAAATACAACCTAAACAAAATGAATTATGGGTGGCACAAGGAGCTGTCGACCAACTAGGTTACTGATGTAAATTTAACTCGGAGCAAGGTACATGAAGCGGTATTGAAACCGAGTCAACACAATGAAACTAAGAAAATGCAAATTCCACAAAATCAAGCCCAGAAAAACAAGACTGCAGGCACAATGCTGACCAGATTAGAGTAACAACAATTTCAAGATCAACCAGATCAGATGAAGCAAACCAAGCATAATCCAATGTGTTATGCTTAAAGTCCAAATGCAACTATACAAGGCAGATTGACAGAGTGCAGACGCAAGTGGTACAAACCATGTCAACTGTCAACAATGTAATGACAGGAAGATAACTACAACGAACTCAAGTGAATGCACACATCAACCGAGATCAATACAACATGGAGCTACAGATTAACATGTATCATAAACTATTCGAAAACAGTGAAGTCGAATTTCCATGGGTACAAGAAAATAACCAAAAGCAACATCAGTCTTGAACAAGGACAACTGCAGTTCGTTCTCAAGTCAGGTTATATCAAAAAGTCCAAGTTGAAGTAGACACAAAATGTCATCATAATTCACCATGACCGAAGTCAAAAAGGAACATCACAAAAATCACAAATCAACCCATGGAACAACAAAACAAAGTCAAGCGAGGTATAACCGAAGTCAAGGAAGAATCACAACGACCAAATCAATTTCGAATGCTAATAAGCTCAAGTTAGAATTAGATGTGAGTATAATATACTCAATACAACAGCAAATCGAAAATACTCAGAGAGGAATGCAAAGGTGGTCTTAGCCAAAGTAAAGCCAAAATGACCAAGACACATTTCAAGGCCGTGAGCATCAAATTTTAATCATTCGAAATTTATCAAGTCAGAGAAATTCACAGAGTATAATCGAAGCCTTCAAAAATTCAAAGCTCAACAACCACGAAACTAACAATCGAATACGAACAAAACTCAAGGGATTCGACACTAATAACACGAGAAGGAATTAAATGTGAGTGGGGCACTCACCATTTTCGACGAGGCAGTGAAGCTAAAACCCTAGCATTCGAACGAAGACGAGCACGGCCAATCGGAAGGAGATGCGATACCGATCGACGCGAGAAGGTGGAGCTACGGCCAGCAGCGACTTCGAATCTAAAGCCCTAATTCGCCAGGACGACTTCCATTGATTTATCTCGTTCGCTATGCTATAGTCTTCGAATCGGATTGAAGATGAAAGAGGGGAACGGTTTCTTTTCTTTAATTTGAAAAGAGGAACGAAGGAGACTGCATTAGTGCCGCCATTTATTCTCGTTTTCATTTTTAGGGTTCGAATAAAAATCCCAGAAAGAAAAGGGGAATGGGTTACGATAAATAACACGGCAACACAATCTTGGGCCACAATACTCTTCTTTTTTTTTCTTTAAGGCCCGTGCTAATACTTACAAATTCAAAAAGAATTTTAATCCGATATTAAAAGAATATCGATTGGTTAACACCAAAAGTAATTTGCAGCCGAATAAAATCGTCAAATGCCGATAATAATAAAATCGTGAAATCCCGGGTTGTTACACAATATCTAAAATATTTTATGATAGTATAAATTTAAAACAAGATGTAGATATGGATAAAATTCTATTTTAAATTTAAATTTAAATTTCAAATGTAGACGCGTTTATTTATATATATATATATATATATAAAGACACACACACATACACATATATAATTCTTTTTGCATTGAACATATAAATTATTTTATATTTTAGTTTAAAATGTTTATTCATAAATTATAAATTAATAATGATAATTACACATGTTAATATTTTTATTTAACTTTCGATCAAAATATTTTCTATTTATTTTACAAATCTATACGAATTCGTATTAAAATCCTTTTGTAATGTAAATCCTTATGATTACATTAAAAATAATTTTTTATATAATGTAAATCCTATGGATTTATAGTAATTTTTTTAAAACATACATTAGTTATTTAAAAAGATTTAATATATATATATATATATATCTGTGTGTGTGTGTGTTTGTGTGTGTGTGTTTATATTATTAAATATGTTTCAAAATATATAGATACACAGATAAAAAAATGCTGCTATTTTCCCTGGGTGAATACGCTCCACATTCCTTTGATATTGAGGTGGATGGTGCAACGATTCCTCCGATGGAGGTTATGGAAGCAGAGGCTGCTTTTTGGTCGAAGTATTTAGTGGGGTTTCTCCTAGATTCTAACCCCCCTTGTCAAGTAGTTCACGATCATTGCCGTCAGCGTTGGAATATTAGTGGTAAACTTCAAGTTCACTTTTATAATTGCATGTTCTTTTCAAAGTTCTCTAGAAAGGAAGAAAGGCTTCATGTGCTTAAGGCGGATCCCTCCATTATAACTAGTCAACCCTTCATTATTACCCCTTGGAGTTCGACGGTGGACAAAGCTAAGGAACAAATTCTCTTTATTCCCGCATAGGCTTATTTCACTCCTATTCCATCTGTGCTATGGCTTATGACTGGGTTAAATTGGTTAGCGAGTGTTGTTAGAAAACTCAAATGTTTCGATGCTAATACCGTTGCTCAAAATAAGCTTGTATATGCGACGACTCTCATTGAAGTAACTCCGAAAAAGCCACTTCCCTCCAAGTTTTCAGTTCGTATTGCGGAGGGCATGTTTCAGTAGTTGATGTCCATTACAGTTGGAAACCAAATATTTGCTCATGTTGTCATACATTTGGATACCTTGTCGAAGCCTGTACTCTGCATTCAAATGTCATTCCTTGTGACGCCCCACCTCTATGCTCATAATAACAAAGAGTATTAAAAGAAATACTGTCTATTATTACGAAGAATAAGGCTGGATAGGAGCGACCATCCGTAATTGGCCTTACACTAATATTGGTTATCTCGATAGGAGTGGTATATACTTTTTATTTTTCATCTATTATTTATTTACTCCCATCGACATATCCAATTATCAGTATAAAACAAACTACGATAGTTCATAATAGTTTAGGACATTAGATATAACAATAACACAGATAATATAATTGCGGAACACAGATAAAAACAAAAGTCTCATATATATATAACTGATGTCAGTTAATACATAGTTGACACAATACATACGATACAACTACAACTGTCGACTCTAGAAGTTATATATACACGTACATTATCGACTAATATACATGAATACATATCGTTCTATACAATGACACGACTACTACAAAAGGACAATGACAACTTCAGAAGATGCGAAAAGTCTTCAAATCTCGAACAGCAACTCAAAGAAGAAAGTCTACAGCCTGAAATAACTCGGGTCTGACCCAAGTATTACATTCAAAAGAAAATAATACCCAGGTCAGTCTAATTCAAACCAGTTTATTAGTGCACAGAAGCAATAATAATCAAATATCAAATAGACGAAAGTCATAGAAATCTCGTTTACCCAACTTCTCGATAAGAGAACCGGATAACGGTAGATATAACACTAAGCAGTGTTAATCCACTAAACAGTAAATCCAAATCGATACCACTTCAAAATATGGGATTGAACCCACGAAACAATTCAACAAATCGAAACATCAAATTAAAGCTGTCAAATCTGATAGGGCTGCAGTACACGCACGCGTGTACTGCCTCGCCACTATCGCAAGAGATGCACAAAAACTCAGTGGAAGTCACAACGATCACAAGGTCAAACCCCGAAATCGGGTTCAACTCAGGGATAACAAACAGTAACAAACAAAGTCAAGAGATTCAAGATTATAGAATGTAGAACCTACTCTAGACAGAATGACAACGTACATGCAAGTATACAACAGTGAACAGCAACTGCCGATCAAGCTAAAGATATCAATGCCACTGACCCAAGTACACTAACCAAATGCAATATTGAGGTCAATTCGAGTATACCATAGAGATGAATACAAATGACCAGATGAATGCACAAAGCTGCTATAGGGAGGAACAAAATTATACAAAAGGGACTGTGCTATGCAGTGAAGCCAAACAGGTCAAAGGTGAACACACAAGAAGTCACAGGTCAGGGATGCATGAAGTCAGGGATCAAAGATCAAACATGCAACTACAACACATCTACACAATATAGGAATGAATAAAATCAAGTCCAGATACTCAAAGGCAACAGACTCAAGTGACCAGAGTAGCTCAAGTTCAAGTAAATACAAATCACAGTGTCCAGAATCAAATAAACAAATATAGTTCAAGTGTTCAGTGCAACTGGACAACAAAACAGACCCAACAGATATCACAAGAGATACGAGAGAAGCTACAACATGAAGCACTGCAATTCAAATAGCAGTACAACTGGAAGTGATCTAGAGAACAATATCACAACAGATCAACATGGAAGAACTCAGAGATGGACAAGTATATCAATGTAAAGCTTCAACATACGAAACATCAACATGGATGCAGAGACTGTCACAAACAAATATGGACAGTGACACAGTGAAATGCCAGCATCACAACTACTGAAATGGCAAAGATTGGAAGATAACAAACTCACATGCAACAAGCATCAACAACAAAGAAATCGACTACAAGATGAAGCCAGTGAGATGCAAACACAACCTCAACTTAATGCAATTCAGCTCACAATCGAAACAGTGAATCAAAGTATAAACCAGGGTGCACTACAATGAAGGCAGAGGTGAGGAATGAACGGAAATGGTCACGTATAACAGAGTTCGACAATATGGACCAAGGCAAAGCAGAAAATCATCACAACAACAATTCAAGTAAAGTGCATCAGGTCAGAAGGCATAACAGAGCCAAGTCAGAGCCGCAAAAGACATCACAAAATCAAAACTGTGGTAGTCGAATAAAATTCAAAGCTGAAGAATAATTATGTGAAATTTGTCAACTGAGATTGGGTCAATATAGAAATTCACTGAAATGGTCAATCATCACGAACACAAAGCCTAGGATTACAAACCAGGTCAAAGCCGATGTCACAAAGAAATCAACAGTAGCAAGTTTTAACCCCGAAGGTCAAAATCAAACGGAAGACAAGTCGAAAATTCTACAGATATAAACACATTGATGGGCACAGCAATATCAATGCACTGGTGGTGGTAGGTTCGAACAAAACTCAACAGTACGAGGTCTAGCAATGTCAAAGTCAACAAAGAAACAAAATCAATTGCCAGAAATTCAAAAAAACAAGTGAACTCGAAAATCATCATCACAACAATCCCATTTTTTAGCCGTGAGAATCAATTGCTCAAGCACCCAAAAACACGAATTTAAACAAGACAGAGATCATGAAAAAAAACCGACTTGAACTAGATGTGAGCGGAAGACCACTCACCTTTGCCACGAATTGGAGTAGTCGAAGAAGCAACCAAGAAGAAATCGATCGAAGTTACTCGCGATTATTCACGCGATCCCTTTCTCGATCGAGCAGATCGGCAGCACGTCATCACGAAGTGGAACGAAGCCCCAATTTTGACGAAGCGGAGGAAACGAAGACGAAGAAAATGCCGCCATTTATTTTCTCTCGTTTGATTTAGGGCTTGAGAACGAAAAATGAAAAGAAATGGGAACGGGTCGAATTTCTTTAAGAATGGGACGGGTACATTTGTTTTGCAAATTTTTCACGGCTTCAAACATTTGAAAACGTGGGCCGAGAATTTATTTTAAAGCCTGTCAACATTTAACAGATTTTTCAAAAGAGTTTCAACTGGTTAAATTAAAATTCCAAACAGCGATTTGCTACGAAAAGCAATCGTCTAAAGACGATAATTAATCGGTACGAAATACCGGGTTGTTACATTCCTATTCCACATTCACTTAGGATCCCACTCCCTCACCCTCTTGTCATGAAGTGGGTTCCAAAAGTTTTTCCTGCTACCGTGCTTTCTCCTTCTGAGATTATAGCCTCGATCGTTGATGTTTTCTTTGATGACGTTATTGAAGACAATTCAATGGTTACTGCGGATCCGACTCTTCCTTCCTTGGATGATTTCTTTTGGGGCTCGTCTGAGCAGGCTTGGATTCATGAGCCTTCTGAAATGGGATTTGACCTTAAGGGTGGTAGGTATTATAAGTATGTTGGTAGAGATGAAGAAGAATGGCAACTATTTTATCATGTTGTGGGCAAAAGCCTTAGGCTATCGGTGCTAGGGCAGTTAGGTGATTTGAATCGATCTGTTCTATCGAATGCCTCTTGGGATAAGAAATTCCTTTATTGTTCAGATTCAATGGATTTTGTTCCAATATTAGCTTCTTTTTTCTCTGGTATTATCATGTTATTGGGCCTGAATCTTCAGACGAAGGGAGTAGATTTTCCTCTTTGGAGGGAGAGTAGATTAGGTTTTGTTGTTGGTTAGTAGTTTGGCTTTTTTGCCAAATTCCTATGCTTTATTTTTCTTATAGCTGTTCTAGTGCATGTACCGAACATCTATTTCGAATTCATTTATACATGTGCATAGCCTACTATAAATGCCGGCTAACTTTGCTAAAATAGTCCATATAGGGGAAAAAAGAATTAGTTTTATATATTATATATATTAATTAAAAAAATTATATTTTAAATTATATAAATATTTTAAATTTCAAAAATATTCTTTTTTAACAGATGAAAAGAAAATTATATAATTTATATATGTATAGTAGTTTATTTAAAATGATTCAGATGTATATATATGTATGCAATGTTGGACAACAATTCTATGTATAAATTTGTTATAGTAATTAGTATATATGTAAACAACATGAATGAGATGATAATCACATGTGATTATAAATAACACATAAAATAGGAGGTTACCAATAATCATTAGTGTAACAACCCGGGAGTTTGTAAATTTTTATCATCGTCAAAGTGACGATCAAACTATTGCAAATTACTGTTGGAAGTTTTTAGTCAGAGCGAAATTCCTTGTATTGAATCGTCAAGTGATTATGCGAGCTTTACAAATTTAAAACTGGGCCCGTTCTCTTTTATTTTGTTGGGCCGGGATAATTATCAAATAGGAAAGCCGTTCCCTTCTTATTCCAATTCGACCCGTCCCTCCCTTCATTTTCCCATTCGTTCAAAAACCCTAGAAACGAAATAACGAAAAGAAAATAAATGGCGGCCACGATTCTTCGTTCGCTCGAAATTTTGGGGCTTCGTTCCCTTTGTGCTCGGCTTTGCTTGAGATTTCGATCTGTGCTTGAGCTTCGGCTTCTTCAACACTTGCCTCGACTGGAACTAGGGCTTTCGGCGATCTCGATCCTCTGGCGAATTAAAGGCTTCGACTTCCTTCGCCTCGCTCGCGTCCAATTCGTGGCAAAGGTGAGTGATTCATTCGCTCACATCTAGTTCAAACTTTCTGTTTTGTTCGATTCGAATTCGCGATTTCGTGATTCCTTTGAATTGTTGATTTGAGATTTAATTATCGCCTGAGATAATTAAATAATTGTTGATTTTAGATTTAATTATCGCTTTAGATAATTAAATATTTGTTGATTTGGAAGACCCGAGTTATTTCAGGTTGTAGATTTTCTTCTTTGAGTTGCTGTTCAGGATATGAAGACTTTTCACATCTTCTGAAGTTGTCAATGTCATTTTGTAGTAGTCGTGTCATTGTATAGAACGATATGTATTCATGTATATTAGTCGATAATGTACTTGTATATATAACTTCTAGAGTCGACAGTTGTAGTTGTATCATATGTATCGTGTCAACTATATTGTAACTGACATCGGTTATATATATATATATGAGAATTTTGTTAATCTGTGTTCCGCATTTATATTATCTGTGTTATTGTTATATCTAATGTCCTAAACTATTATGAACTATCGTAGTTTGTTTTATACTGATAATTGGATATGTCGATGAGAGTAAACAAATAATAGATGAAAAATAAAAAGTATATACCACTCCTATCGAGATAACCAATATTAGTGTAAGGCCAATTACGGATGGTCGCTCCTATCCAGCCTTATTCTTCGTAATAATAGACAGTATTTCTTTTAATACTCTTTGTTATTATGAGCATAGAGGTGGGGCGTTACAATTAGCCAAGATAGGTAGGAGAGGAGGTCCCAAAAATAGGAGTGAGGAGGTGAGGTTTAAATAGGCACCAGAATTGAGCAAAATATAGAGATCAAGATCTTCTTGTTTACTCATTCTTTTAGCTAATTCAAAAATATTTTTTTTTCCATTTAAAATTCATCCCTCCTCTTTCCTTATGGGCGAAACTAATGTAGGTCAGATAGGCCCACAAATATTTTCAAATCCAATCAGAATTTAATTAATGTAAATCCAATTTAAATATTTATCAATTTATATATCGATACGTACATATATAACTTTTGTATACGCATTTTGTTAAATACTGATTCAAATAAATAAAATAAAATGTAATAATTAATATTTTGTAAATATTAATTAATTTATAATGATTATAGTTTAATTAAATCATTTGGTATTTTGGAGTATTCAACATTGCGGTTGTGCAACTCAAAGGTGTAAATTCAGTCAGTGATTACTATCGTACATTTTAGATATTAATGTTTACACGTTACCTTAGCTAATAGTGTTAAAGTTTGGATGATTTTATCCTTACACATTTTTTGATAAAATCCAGTTTCACTGTTTTAAGCAATACCTGGTAGTAACGATTATTTACACTAATTCTCTTTGTTAAAACAATATCATTTTAGGACTTTATAGAATTTGATTTTGGTCAAAATCTCAATACCATCTACATCTGACTTGTTTAATCCAAACACAATGTTCATGGTTCAATAATAACAGTTATTATTAACTGTACTACTTCGGCTAGAGACTTTGACTTTGAGTTGACTACCATTGACTATGATACTAATCTCATATAACCGAGGAGACAAATTCTCTATTAATTAGCGTTTCACTTCCAATGCTTCAACTCATACCCATCTATAGTCGTTCGATAGACGTCAAGCCATAATTTAACTATAATCTAAGTGGAGTATAGACATTGAAGTCCAACAGTATTCTAAAATCGAGAGAACCGTGTAATATCGTCACTTTGAGATTCTATATTTGACCTTAGTTATATTTACCAACGAAAAAATCTCGAGTAAGTCATTCTACAATTATCCAGTAATTATCAGTACGTAAGCCCTTGGTGCCCCCACAGCCATAGTAATAAACTACCAAACATTTGGAGAGCGTTACGTACTCTAGTCTCAATGGATCTAACGATACCTGATCTCAAAACATCTTGACTATGAATATTTAAAATAATATGTTACTTTCAATGTGATAAATTATTTATCTCATGATTACAACACATTGCAATTATTATTACATAACATATCATTTAAGGATTTTCTACTAAATATACTTGAAATATATAATTAATTAGTATAAAACAGTATGAAAAGTATATAACAGAAAGAAAAATACCTTTTATTTCGAAGGAAATTTTATTACAAAGTTAATAATTTATAATAAATTACAGAATTACACCTACTGCATACCTCTAACTCTATCACGTACTACTATCCACAATCTTAAGAACAATTTCAAACTCAGTAACAACCTATAAAGTATACAACCTTAGAATCTTAAGATAGTGGGTCAGTTAAGCTATCCCATTGAGACTCAAACATCATAGAATATTCAAGGCACCATCACGATTGACCACTTAAGCTAGTGTTCCTTGACTAAAATTTGAAATTTGCATGACTTAAATTTTGAAATTTAGAATTTCGAACTTTGAAAATTTTAAAATACATATTTTGGAAAAATTTAAATCCAATTTTTGAAACTTAAAAATTTGTTGATTCAAAATTTGAAATTTTAATTTTTGAATTAAAGTTTCACATTATGAAACTATAAATTCCAGTTTAAAATTCAAAATTTTTAGTTTGAAATTTTTTTTTTGAGATCATGGGGAACCTTAAGATCATGGTATTCATTGATACTCATTTAAGTAAACCCCACGCCGTGTGTCTACCCCGCTTTTATTTAGTCGTCGCACACGGATGCGTAACGTTGAAACTCCCACTGATGGTTTGGCGCTGGGATTCGAACCTGCCCGGACACAGTCCTTTGGTTCCCATCTCCCAGCTCCCAAACCAACCGAGCTACGAACGGCGGGTTTTTTAGTTTGAAATTTGAAAACACAAATTCTAAAATTTTGAAAATTAAGGTTTTAAAATTTTAAATTTACACATTTAATAATCAAAACCCTTGATTTCCAATCGCGTTTGGATAAAATTACGATATGGTGGAGAAGAAAAGAGAGGAGGTAGAATGAAAGGAAAGTATAAAATAGTTTAATTATACCGACATCTGTGCAGTTAATGCCCTGCTATTACCCCACTATAACCCCGCTATATCTCATAGCGGGTTTTTGCCGCTACGATTTTTCCATTTAGCCCCACAATATAGCCTTTCCGCTTTAATCCCCGCCATTTCCGCTATATCCCGTTATTTTCGCTATATTCCGCTATATCTTCTTTAATAAAATGAATAGAAAAATTCAATTTATACATTATAAAAATTATGAAACTAATTTATTTGATTTAATTTTTATTATATTTTCAGAAATGAAAATACTCTAATATTCTACTAAATTCAATTATGTTATATAACAGTTTTACGTTTATTTAAAGTATATTCATACATGTTTTTATTTAAAAATTATTTATGTATTAGTTACAATTCAATTGAATGATAATTTTTCATTTAATTACCATTTATATATTCATAAAAACATTAAGTACGAGTTTTATATGCTATTTTAAAGCCATCCGCTATATCCTGCTATATCCTCGCTGTATCCCCGCTATGACTTTTTGCACCTCCACCGCTTTGAATCCGCCGAGCGCTTTAACTGCACAGACCGACATCAACATTTATATATATGTCACATTATACGTTTGCTATCTATTACCAACATTACCCATAACGTCACAATATTCATTTTATATTACGCAAACACATACAATTAAGGACTAATTCAATAATTAACTTATGACAAAACACTATTAGTTTTGACAATTTTTGAAAGGAAAACATAAAATGTTTAATTCGACCAAATTTAAATGAAATAATTAAAAACTACAAATATTTTATAATGGAAAGTTTATTTACTTTTATTGTTTATTTTAGAACTTAATGAGGATCCAATTACCCTTATGTTAGGGTGTTTCAAGAACCAATCTCATTCAAAAGCAAACCAAGGGATGATCAAAGAGCAACTTTCGACCATTTAAAACAAATCGAGCAACTGCCTTTGCAAGTACAACATTGGGTCAACTACTATTTCATCACTAGATAATCACTTAAGATGTCGAGGTATCATTTAGAGAAATCAACAAATTCACTCATTCTAGTAAAACCTTTACCATTTACGAATAGATTTACCTGCTATTTCAATTACCAATACAATCGATCGATACTTCTCGAAATGTATATCCCTCAAATTAGATACATTAAAGAAGATACGGCTTGAAACAAGACATAAGAATATGCTCATTTGAACAAGTCGTCAAGACGAAGTCCGAATCCATAAAGATGGATCGAACGGGCTAAAAGTTAGGGCAATACATATGTGAATATTTCAAAAACATCTATGAATTTCAAGGAGCTCATCATATATAAGTAACACCAATATACAACAAGAAAAGGACTTAGTTTATAATTTGATTATGTATGCCATTATTGTATCTTTTGAACAAAAGAATTATAAAATCACAAACTTTTGTAGTTAGCATAAATTAAATGAAAGATCCATTGTAGACTTACTGTAATTTGTTTTTATATTACATTTGCATTATTTTGGCTCTTATCTTCTTTTATTTTCTTAGTTATAAATTATTTTCTACCATTCAACAAGCATAAACATTGGTGGTCTTTTCAGATCAAACCACTAAACTCAGTATTATGTTACTTCTAACGATCTTCATAGCATCGTCTTTGTTGATCAACAATGTTTATTAGCATTTTTATGTTTTCACCAAGTAGTGAATTGTTAACGGTATTAAAACGAAAAATGAATTCATACCACGATTGAAGACCAATACATATAATTTGAAATGTACTGGACAAATGAATACAAGATTATGTTGATTAGTGTCACAATTGAATGATGAAATCAGCAAAAAATTATTTGTGCCACTATCCACCATCTTGAGAACAATTTCGGACTCGAATACGACCTGTAAAGTATACAACCTAAGAATCTTAAGATACCGTTTGCCCAAAATTGGTCACAAACACCCAATTGTAGATGAAAGCACCAGTTCACAATCACAGATTACAGATAACAAGTATGTAGAGAATTAAAAATGAAGAACACTCAGAAAATTAAAAGGAAAGCAGTAAAGAACACAGAGTTTATAGTGGTTCGGCAATCCGGCCCACTTTGAAGTTGATGATTTTATTGATGTTTGCTTGCTGACTACAACAAGTTACAACTGATTACAACAACAAATTTCAAGTACAATGATGGTTCCTGCAGAGTCTGGACGTAGAAGAATCAAAAAGTCCCTTTTCTGTAGACTTTGGGATGCTATTTATAGGCGTAGGTTGCAAATATCTCGCTCAGATCTCGGGATACCTCTTCTGGCACGTGCACGGGCCCACACGATCGATCCCATGCAATTTTGACTCGATCCGTGATCGATACGAATGAATTTCGTATCGATCAAGATCTTGCCTGATCGAGTCGAGATCGATCATGAACATTCTTTAGGTTGTACGCAAGCTCCTATGAAAATTTGGTGGCATTTGGACTTGTAGATTGTGAGATATGATCGATGCAAGTTCGTGTTTTTCAAAGGCTGTCTCCTTCGCATCGATCACCACTGCCTTGTTCGTATTGATCACCATTGCATTGTTCGTATCAATCGTGATGGATACGAAATGGCGACCACTTGATGGATACGAACAAGACCTTTCAGTTGATGGATACAAATAGTTGAGCCTTGATGGATACGAACAAGACCTTTCAGTTTATAGATACGAACAGTTGAGGCTTGATGAATACAAACAAGACCTTTCAGTTGATGGATACAAACAGTTGAGGCTTGATGGATACGAACAAGACCTTTCAGTTGATGGATACGAACAGTCGAGGCTTGATGGATACGAACAAGACCTTTCAGTTGATGGATACGAACAGTTGAGGCTTGATAGATACGAACAAGACCTTTCAGTTGATGGATACAAAAAGTTGAGGCTTGATGGATACGAACAAGACCTTTCAATTGATGGATACGAACAGTTGAGGCTTGATGGATACGAACAAGACCTTTCAATTGATTGCTTGAATTGCATCGATCATATCTTGAGCATACAAACTCCGATTGACCTAAAATTTGAAATGTAGCCTCTCCTAGTCTTGTGCATCATTCCCAATCGATCCTGTCTTGATTGAAGCCCGGTCAAATTTTGAAGACATCGATCGTAGCCTTGTTTCCAATTGATCTCCATTCCTGATATCCATCCTTTCCAGCCAATTTGTGGATATCCCGGCCTTGACCAAAATGTGGGATAACAGATACCATGCCAGCCAAGCCATACCATCAAGACTCAAGCATTATAAAATATTCAAGGCACCATCACGATTGATGAGTGAGATCCTAGTTTTCAAGATGGGAATATGGGCATATAGAGTAGTTTGAGTAAATTCATCATGAATGACCCCTTAAAAATATTTTAAGATGGGAAGAAACTTGATCCTAAAATTAGGTTGTGTTGCTTGAGTTCTTAGAGGCGGACTAAGGTGTGTTTTCCTAGTCACTTTTGTACATGGATGGTATAATCAACTATTAACAACCATGTATAAATGTAAACCCTCTAGTACTGAAATAGAAATCCACTTGATGTCGAAAGGTATGGCGCCCTAAATGAATAAACGAAGGGAGTAAAAGGTAATAAATTAATTCTAGAGGCACATTATCGAAGTTAAGTCACCAACCCTATCTTAGTAAATAAACCTAATGGTAAACAAAGCATATGTATTGAGTTTACTTATCTATATAAAGCTGTCCCAAATGACATTATTCCATTGAATTGAAAACTTGTGAATGCAACCTCTAAAAGTAAACTCCTTTAGTTCATGAATGTCTACTCAAGAAGATCATGATGCATTCCTCATCTCAAGAACATGCAAGCTTTAAAATCAAAATGGACTTCTCTTGCTTTAAAGTTATAAAATTTGGTATTGAAAACACATAAGAAGTTTATTAAAGTTTAGCGAACTGAATGTTCTTTGATTAATTGGTCATAACATGGAGGTTTATGCAAATAGCTAGAACCTACCTTATTGTGTTTTGATGATGACAAGTATACAATTTGGCTACTGATAGTTTTACCAAGTGTCATAGGAATATAAAGTGGAGTTTTGAAGTCTCTAGAGTGTTTTATTAATGATAATATATGTGGAGTTAGTTGGACATGAATGGACAAGTAAATGAGTGTAAAATATCTTGCATATTTTATTCAGACTTTGTTAAAACTCCACATAATAGCGCACAATATACATACATATTGTTATAAGTCATAAAAATAAAATACATTTTAGAATTTTTTTATTTTTAAAGAAGATGTTAAAAGGGTCGAAGTTCATATTTTAATTTAACATTATTATACTGACATAAAAGAAAGTATATATTGACATAAATACATGATATCTTGACATATGTATATTTTATGTTGATATATCCATTGGTAAAATGAAATATGTCAACCTGTTTTATGTTTATGTAGACGTGTTATTTTATCTTTTGCAAAAGTAGGGTTTTGCACTGTTGATGTTATGCCAACATAACTTGGAGTATATGTCGACATATCCACATATTACATCGATATATTCTCAAGTTAGCCCAACCTAATTTTTTACTATTGTAGTCTTTTGGATGTCATCATCATCTTCTTCTGGTCAGTCACAACTATTCAGCGAAACCTCACATTTTCTTGTGGAAATTGCCTTATTGGCTAAAACTTTTCATTGCAGAGGGTTATGCAATAATTTCAACAACCTTTTCTTGCACAAATTCTTTCAGTTCTTGTGTAATTCTGAAATCATTTGCTCACATACTAACTTTGAAATATCCAACAATTCATTCATTCAAATCATTAAAAAAATTATTTTAGTCCTTAACCAATGTAGGTACACTCACTTGTATAATATTTGTGAGGGTCATAGAATAATGCAAGCATAATGTAATCAAAGTGACAAATCAGGATTAGAGATACATTTTATTTTATGAAAGATTGAGATATAATGTTGTCAAAAAAAATTACTTGAAGCATCGTAAGGTATCTTGAGTGAAGTAATTGTAAACGTCCTTATACAACATGATAGAAGTGAAAGTCTTGTGTGAGTCAGCTAGGAGTTGTAGCAAAAATCCAGCTTGTCTCAGAAAGTTGAAAGTCACGTTTGAATTAGAAACTATTGTTGTACACCTATGTTGAGGAGTTACGAGATTGGAGTATGATTAGACTAGAATCTAAGGTAGGACAAATATACTTGTGATTGCTAAAATACTCATATCCATACTTGATCTACTTAGAATTTGATAGAGCTAAAGGCACGACTTAGAGGAAATTATATAATTTATTATATAAATTAACTCCTGTCTTAAATAAGAATCTTGTTCAAAATAAAGTATGCTTTTGGTTTTGTTATCTATTGTTTGTGTTGTTATATTGTGATATAAGTAATGATATATATACATTAAATATGTACAAACAGAAAATCCTTAGGAAAAATATTTAATCGATTGCAGTTGCAAATATGTTCGTAACCATTAGTTTTTAATCGAACATTTAAAATATTTATCCTTAAATTATTCCTAGTTAAGGTATATCAGCTAAAGTATATCAATAAATCCACTGAAACTAGTGTATACTCTCCAAACGATTGATGGTAAATTACTCATAACATTGAGCACACCGTGGGATTACAAACTATTGGTTGTTTGAAACAATAACAAAATGACTCAACGAGAGTCTTATATAGATTAATACAACTAAGTCAAAATAGAAGATCTCATGTAGCGATGTACGATAGTTTTGGACTTAAGAGTAGTGTTGACCTTAAGTATCTAAACTGTACTTTGATTATGGTCAATCACAAGACATTACAATCATGTTACCATCCGTAGTTGGGTACATGTTGACCTTAAGTATCTAAACATTACTCAAGAGAGGATTCATCCCTTTTGTTGTGGAAGTTTAGTATCACTATAATTGGCAGTCAACTTACAGTCAAAATATTCGGCTAGAGTAAATCGGTTAATCGACAACTATATCGAATATAACCAAGGCTTTAAAGTGGCACTGTGCAATTAGCTTCAGATATTATTGGGGGGTTTTGACCATTGACCAAACTCCAGATATCTTAGTGATATAGTGATGAAAAAAGAAAACGTGCACAAATATCGTTACTTAAGTATGGCTTAATAAAGATCAGAAACCGGGTATCACCCAGATGGTCTATAAGCGAATGAAATCATGCATGATATTGTACTTCAACAAAGTCTGTTCAGGCTTCAATATTTAAATTATTTCAATATATTGAAGACCGAGTTCACACCGGGGAGTCAATACAACATAGTTATTAGCAATATTATGAGTTCACTTATTTAAATTAATATCTAAATGTAATAAATTGATAGTTAAAATTAGTAAAAATGTTGTATTGAATTTTTATGGCTTTTAATTGTTAATTTAAGGCCTTAAAATTGATTATATGTATACATACATGTTATACATTTATTTAGTTAAATATAAAGATAAATATTTAATTAATTAATATATAATGTTAATTAACCCTAACATCATGGAATGTTCATGAAAGTGGGGCGACCATTTATATGGGGAGTAGAAGGTTTGAATGATTCTTTTTTACTTTAATCAGATCCAGATTTAAAAGAGAAGGAAAAGATATAGATTTCTAATGTCTAGTGCCCATAAACAGCCCCACCTTCTCTCATTCTAGATATAAAAAGAAAATTAGCCCCTATTAAACTTATTAAAGCCCTAAAGCTTGATTTACACACCAAGTTAGAAGAAGGACCAAACTACTATTTGAGGTGGTTTAACCATTGACATCACAATGTGTCAACAACTGATAGATCTAAGTAAACACTCATTTTAAAATAAGTTTATTTCTTTATAAAATCATACTTTCTTTCTGCTATATAAAAATTAAAAAAAATTCTACATTAAATTATATTAAATATATATATATTTATGTATTTTATATTTGTATATAAATAAAAAGAATATTTTTTCTACTCGACCAAACAAAAAATAACATATATATTATTTATTTTGTATATATAATCAAATAATACATATGTATATGTAAGTGTGCGTGTATGTGTATTTGTGTAGTTAATGCCCCGCTATAACCCTGCTACATAGTGGATTTCTACCGCTACGATTTTTCCATATAGCCCTAAATATAGCCTTTCTGCTTTAAGCCCCGCTATTTCCGCTATATCCCGTTATTCCCGCTATATTTTGCTATTTCCGCTATATCTTCTTTAAAAGAAATGAATTGAAAAATGAAATTTATACATTATAAAAATTATGCAATTAATTTATCTAATTGAATTTTTAATATATTTTCAAAAATGAAAATACTCTAATATTCTACTATATTTAATTATGTTATATAATAGTTTTACGTTTATTTATAGTATATTCACACATGTTTTTATTTAAAATTATTTATGTATTAATTATAATTCAATTGAATGTTAATTTTTCATTCAATTACCATTTATATATTTGTAAAAACATTAAGTACGAGTTTTATATGCTATTTTAGAGTCATCTGCTATATCCCGCTATATCCTTGCTGTATCCCCGCTATGACTTTTGGCACCTCAGCCGCAATGAATCTGCCGAGCGCATTAACTGCATAGGTGTATATATATATGTAAATCTTGTTCACAAGTTATAGAAAAATCCTTTTCGGCCTTGGTTAGGAAAGTTAACATATACAAAGATATTATTATATATAAATTTAAATTTTAAGTTTTGAATCTTAAATATGTTTGGTTATGTAAGTATATTTGTAAATTAAAAAAACATTTTTTTTCGACTTTTTAATATTAAATTTAAACATTTAAATTATACATGTATGTATGTGTGTGTATAACATTATTTAAGAAATTATATTAGATTTAAACTTTTATGTTAAAAATTTTAATAAGAAAAAAACTAACTTTTATTGAGTTGAAATAAAAAAAATTATTTTTATTTATATGTATAGCCAAAACAAATTTTATGGATCACAATTACCTATGAAAACAAATTTTATAGATCACAGTCTATTAATTTGCATATATTAAACGTTAACGATGAAGTTATTTTTAGAGAAAAATACACTAATTGATGCAAACTATAAAGACTGGTTGAGAAATGTTAAGATTGCACTCACCTACGAAGAACTATGGCATTTAATCACCACCAAGCCTAAGGCTAAGCCTGAAAAAAATGCAATACCAAAAGAAATATCGGCCCATAATTCATGGTTAATAGACTGTGAACTTGTTCGAGGTTACATCTATTTACCATGGGCATCAAGCTCCAAAGACAACATGAAAATATCAAAGTTCATTCCATATTAAAGCACCTACAAAATTTGTATGGTGAATAATCTCATACCGCAAGGTATGAGGTCTTATGGAAATTGTTTCATATGAAAAGGAGAAAAATTACCCCATCCTTAGATGTCATACTCAATATGATTAGGTACATAGAGAGATTAGCTGAGTTGTTAATGATCTCAAGAGTTACAAACACCAAACTCATTGAAGTGTACTATTGTGGATTTCCTTAATATGTTAAGGATGACCAAGAGTATGTTCGCCAACGAACCAAGTGCAGTATATATAGTCAAGGAACGTCTTCTTCGAATAGTTTAAAGAAGAGAAAGCTTGAGTCGAAGGGCGTTAAGGGCAAATCTAAGGCCTAGGAACAGAAAGGTGAATTTCACCATCACTCTAAAAACTAAAAAGGGAAACTGAAAAAGGAACTGTCTGGATTATCTGACAATTCTCAGAGGGAAGAAATTTGATTCTGCCCCTAAAGATATTTTCCTTATAGAAAATTGTTTATATGTAAGAATTTCTTCTTGCATTTTAGATACAGGATATGAAACTTATATCTGTAGTTCATTACATGGACTTAGAAGCAAGAGGCCTATAGCACAAGGGACTATGGAATTCCAAGTTGCAAATAGAGCTATTATATATGTCGTAGCAGTAGGATATTACCATGTGAAGTTTGATAATGGACATGATTTGGTTTTATATTATTGTTACTTTACACCAAACTTAATTAGTGGAATAATCTTTGTTTCCTATTTGATGAAAAAAGATTATAGTTTTATTTGTAATGACAATGTCATGAATATTTGTCATTATAATAAAACCATTGGCTTTTGTACTCTTAATGAGGACATTCATATACTTAACTATAATTATGTTTATGCCATTGAAATAATTCATCTAAAATAAATAACAGCTACCTATGCAATATAGACTAGGCCATATAAGCGAGAAACAATTAAACAAGTTAAGAAACCTTGGGTTTCCACTATCTTTTGACTCTGAATCATTCTATACTTGTACATCATTTCTTAAAGGCAAAATGGCCAATCACCCATTCAGTGGGATCAACAATAGAGTTATTAAACTTTTAGACTAGTACATATAGATTTATGGTTCTATGTCTATAGACACCAAAGGTGGATTCATATACTACGTTACATTCACCGATGATTATTTGGATATAAATATGTGTATCTTATGAACACAACTCAGATGTCTAAAATAAATTCATAGAATATAAGAATGAAGTTAAAAACTGTACATGCATGAAAATTAAAAATCTTATCAAGGTGGCGAGTATATTGGATATGAACTACAAGGGTAACTAAATGAGAATGGAATTCTCTGTCAAAATTTTCTCTCAAGTCACTCCTCCCTATACTCCTCAACACAGCGGTGTTTTGGAAAGGAGAAATCAAACTCTATTAGATATGGTTCAAACAATGATGAGTGATATCGAGGTGCCTCTTTCCTTTTAGGGATATGTGCTTGAAACCGCAACATATATGCTAAAATTTATATGATTTAAATCATTGCCTAAGACTCCATACGAGTTATGGACTGGTAAGAAATATTACCTTAATTATTGTAAGCTAAGGGGTGATAAAGTTAAGGGTGTGCCTTAGGGGTAATTTTATAGTTTATTATATAACTTAATTCTTTTACAAAACTCTTGTTCGAAGTAAAATATGCTTTTGGATTTGTTTTCTATTTGGACCATTCTCGATTTGTGCGTGTCTTCCTTGATCCTCTCTATATCATTCCAATTTTATTGGATGTCCTCGAAGGGACAAAATTATACGTGTTGCTATATTGTTACATAAGCGTTTTTTATTATATGTGTTGTTATATTATAATATAAGTGATGTTTTGAATATAAACCAAGCCTCCATTACAAATTAGTTGGAGCCATGAAGGTGAGATTCACACACCAATTTTGAAGGAGCAAGAAATCACAGTTTGAGGAGGAAGAACTAACATCACTTCATATCGATAATGGGTAGATCCGAGACAATTTATATTTTAAATATTATATATATTCACTTTTATTTTTAGCCATAATAATAATAATAGTAATATTTTCGACAATAATAAACATTTATAGGTATATATTTTCATATATTTATGGGGGAACTAATTTAAAGGACAAAAATTTGTATATTTTTAGCCTCAAGGACACGACCTCAATATTTTAACCACAAAGACAAACATTCTCCTAAAAATTAATCATAAGGACAAACATTCTTCCAAAATTATTCATAAGGACAAACATTCTTCCAAAATTGATACCTAAAAACTGCTAGCGATAACTACAAACTGATACCTAAAGTTGCTATCAATAACAAAAAATTGATACCTGAAGAAAGTTGTCCTTCAGGCTAAAATAGTAAAGGTCTGTTCTTGAGGCTAAAACGCTGAGAAATTTTGTCCTTGACAATATTTTCTTGTATATTTATTACTATATATATAAATGTCTATACATACATATGTGTGTGTGTACTTCAAAGAGAAAACAATTGTTTTCTTTTCGACCAATGTAAAAAATATATTATTTTTGTCTCACACACACACATATTGAAAGTGGATAAACTTTTATTAGGCATTTTCAGCCCAAAGTGATCGTCCATTATAGATGCACACAAAAATAGAATAAATAAAACACCCACTTTTACTTTAATGTAACTCGTATAAATGAATAGTCAAAGTAAAATTTTCCAGATCTAACTAAATCTCTCTACTTCGAACTCAAGCTATGGCGGCCGAAGATTTGCATTGCTCGTTTCTTGAACTTTTCCTATTACTGCCACCGATCTGCTCCTTCAAACTCGACTACTCCTCATGCCAAGCTGTCGGTAAAGAATTTTCCTCTAATTCTCTTACTTACTAGTTTCATATTGATTAGCAATAATCGTCGAATATTCCAGAAGAATGAAAGGGAATCAACAATAATAAGAAAATTAATAGAATATTCTCGATAATTTTTTTTCTTTTTGAGTCTTTTATTTAAAAAGAACCATTTTTCTTTCTCGTTTAAAAAATTAGAAATATATACATATATTTGAATTAATCAAATTTAAATTTAAAATTTAAAATTTTAGAATATAGATATAAACATAAATACATACATATATATATACATATATAATATTTTCAAATATATATATGTGTGTATATATATATGTGAATATATATTGGCTAAATTTAAAAGGTATAATGTTTAATTATATATATATATATATTATTTCTTTATTTAATAAAAATGTGCACTTAAAATTACTACTGAAATTTTTATAAAAAACAACCTTTTGATATAGCCTTACACACAAAAATTATATATATTTGTATGGCCGAAAATAAATATTCACGTACGTATAATATATGTATGTGTGTGTGCATGTATGTGTATGTGTATGTATTCATGTATCTTCATAAATACGCACAATATATTAAGGATATGTTCTTAATATTGCATGCTCATTTTATAACCATAAATCACAATGTTTACACACAAACACACACACTCTATGTTGTATCCACATAATCGTCTTAGGTTACCACCTATGATTTTCACATTATGAATGTGAATTTCCGTATAGTAAAATATAATAAACTAAATTTAAATTAAATTAAAAATAATTATATGTAAACAATTTTAAGTTGTAATATGTAACTAAATGATTAAAGGTAAAATTAAATTTAAATAATAAACCTCTCATTGATTGATATTCATTAAATTTGTTTTAGTACAAAAAAATATCCATAAAAGTGCAAAATAAGATCTACCGCAAAACTAATAAATGGATTTGTTTTCTGAAATTCCCCCTTTTACCCCTACCAATGCACCCGATCCAATGATATAACATAGACCGTATTGTGTTAACATAAAGAATAAACTCAAACATATGGCACTTACTTGAAAAATCCAATTAGTTGGGTGTCTAAGACAAGGGTGTTTGACTAAGGAGAAGACTACTGCGATTAAGGAACGTTATTATGAACTAAAAAACCTCCACACTCCTAACCTTTGTCAAGCTCATCGAAGTGGTTTGTTTCAAAGGTATGCCCTTAGTGGAAATCTCGGAATTATTTTATGTTATAGGTTGATCCAAATATGCATATTTCAAAACTAAAATTTTGAATTAAAAACTATTTTAAATTTAAATAAAATTTAATAATATTTTATAAAATGGGTATAAATGCAAGTTAAAATTATTTTAAACAAATATAAATGTTATATGAAAATTAATTAAATGATTTAATTAATTGAGAATTACATATGATTATATTTATATATATCTTAGCAAATTATAAATGTAATAATAAATTTACACACACACCCCCTATAACACTTGTGTAAGAAAAATAGAGTTTTAATGAATAAAACCCATGTAGAAATAAGGAAGTATACATAAGATGAAGAGCGTATGATGTTATGAGATATTATACTCATCTCCCTTAAATTGTCGATAATATTCAACTACTATTATTTTAGATTATGAATTTAAAATAATAACGATCTCCATCATTTATAACATAAATAACTTAATATACATACTTTTGGTTACTAAACACCCTCATGCCTAAAATATTTGTAGCGACGTTTATATTTCCTTAGACTGGTAAGAATATTTTTTAATTGTTGAGCACCCTCAAGGTTACAAAACTATACTTAGGCTATCGCACAATGATAGGTCTAGAGTATATAATGTACTTTGTGATTTGTTGAGCGCTTTTAAGGTCAAAAAGATGATTAGGATTAATTAAATATATGGTTAGGAATTATTCCAAGATACAGCTAGAAAAGAGTAACCATTTATTGGGACTGTTGGAATTGAGCTAGCACGCAGCGGGGTAAATTGTAAATTTAAATTTTTTTATTCTATTTTGGATCTTATTGGGCCTATGAAATCTAAATTTATTTAGATCTTATTTATATATTTTAAATAAAATCATTATTTTATTTTATTTGTATATAAAATTTTATTTTGATATTATATTTACAGTATATATAATATGTACATGCATATCATATACACATGTATGTGTACGTACACGTGCAATATATACAATGTACGTAGTTTAACATGCTAATATCTAACTATTGGGAGTTACACCGCAACAGATATGTTAGCCTTTTCATACACTTATGTGTTGTCTAAGATATATATATATATATATATATATATATATCATAGACAAATATATATGTATGTATGTATGTATGTATAATTTAAGACGATTTAAAATTATATTTACATTAGTGTAAATGTGAGCGCGGGTATGTGTGATATTGTGAAATTAATATTATGTATATAAAATTATAATATATAAAATAGTGTTTTTAATTATAAATATAGATAATTCAAAATTCATCTTCAAAATTCAAATTTCAAATTCCAAATCTGGATCTAGATAAAATTATCTTTTGATTTCAAATTTGTAATTTAGATTTTGTAAACAATTATATCTAATATATGCACACACACTCATAAATAAAAAATTTAAGTTTTTTATTTTTTTTTGAAAGATATTTATAGCGCGCACACACACATATATTAATATCTTAAAACACTAATAATAAATGAAAGTTATTTAATTAAATATGTAATAAATAGTTACATACACACACAAACACATATATTTCGACCACATTAGTATTTTAATAAATTCACTTTTTTATAAATCCTTTAGATTTATTTTATTATTATTTTAATACAATTTCTATAGATAAATTGAAAAAAAAATTAAGAAACTTTACTTTATGAAGTGTATGAATTTTTTGCATATTAAAATATGTATATATACACATTTATATTTATAATATATGTAAAAATTAATTTAATATATTATGTTTAAACTAAAATATGTGTATATATTTGAATAACATAAGTGTATAAAAAATTTGAAATAACTTAGATGTGTATAATTTAATCATAAATTTACATATGATATAAATATTTTGTTTAATTTAAAAATTCAATTTTGTTTGAAAATTCCCTTTCTAAATCATTTTAAAATTCAAAAATTTTCAATTCTATTGCCGAGAATATATCATGTATATATATACACACACACATTCCAAATGGAAAGCATACATATATAAGGATTTGTGATAATATGTTCAATCTAGCTATACATGCATCACGTAGTGGACAAATATATATGTATAAAATGGAAACTAGAGTGTTGCCTTACTATAGCATAGAGATTACACCTTGAATGCTGAATTGATTAACTTTGTTTGAATCTGAATTCAAATTCTTCTAGAAAGAGCAACCAGACTAAAAGAACCACACACCGAACCAGACTAAAAGAACCACACACCGAACCAGACTAAAAGACTAAAATTAGGCATCAAGGTAGTTAAATAGAAGAGAGAAAAGGAGCTAAAACTAGATCTAGGTCAATAAATATCTCTACCAATTCAGACCCCATTTGAATCAAATTCAACCCCCTTTTATCCACACACATGGCCTGCCATACTAAGCCCCTACGTAGGCCTTCCTTCCATTTCAAGCCCGATCAAACAATATACATTTAATTCAAATTTAAACGTACATCAATATCGTATATCGATGCATGTGTATAAAACTTTATATACGTAGTATTTTCATAACAAATAAATAAAATTTCATAATTAAAATTTCATAGATATTAATTAATTTATAATAATTATAATTAATTAAATCAAGTGGTAGTTGGAGTATTCAACATTTTAGTTGTGTGACTCTTAGATGTAAGGGTCGGCGATTAATATTGAAAAATTCAAATATTAACATTCACACATCACCTTAACTAGTGTTGTGACATTATGACCAAATTTATCACTTTCATAGCTTCTGTAAAATCCAGTTTTACTTATATTAAGCATTACTGAGTAATGACATTTATATACACTAATTCTCTTCATCAAAACTATATCACATTAGGAATTTTGAAATTTGGTAACAGTAAAATTCCAATATTGTCCATATTCAACTTTATTGTCCAAATACAATGTCCTTGGTTCAATAAAAAATATTATTAACCGAACTACTCTAGCCAGAGTCTTTGACTTTGAGTTGAGTTCAAATGACCATGATATTAACTCCATATTACCAAGGAGACGATTCTATCTTGAACAGTGTGTAACGACCGGGCGATTTTCGACCCCCGAAAATCGACACTAATACGTTCACTGTATAGAGTGCCAAACAATCGAGTGCCGGAAATACCAGGTTGTTGGGGTTTAAGAAAAAGAGATAGAATAAGAAAACAGAAAAACAACACAGAATCTCACATCGTAGCGGAACAAAATATAATATACAATAACATCATTTATACAAAAGAAAGCTATAACTGTTATTATACACACAAGTTATCAGAGTACAATCATCAACATATAAAACTGGACAGTTATAATAACTTATCCTCAAATGCTGAATATACAGCCTACAATACACAGTGGAATATTGTAAAATACGTGCAATACGTCCCTGCCATCCAGCTCATCCCCGGAGCTCCAAAGCGTCCTAACCTATAAACTGTAGTACTTGGTCTGACCCGAGCATTACAATAAAGTAACACCCGAGTCAGGCTGGAAACCAGCGTGAGTAAACCCACTTAAATTGAAATACTTAAGTCATGAAAATCTTTGAAACAAAGGTATCTCGTACAACAGGACAAGTTTATCTGATTGTAACCAAAACACTTTTATAGAAATCCATCGATATTATAATAATGTCTACATTTACTTATTTAAAATAGTTGAATTTGTTAAATTAATCCAATTTCAGTATATTAAACTCTATAATCAAAACCATAAAGGTTCGTAATGATGTTCAAATCGAAGTGGTTCCGGATAACACTGAAATCCGATCCCGGTGTCTTCGAATCCAAGCTATAAATTTAAAAGGGGTAAATTGTTTAAAATAAACAATTTATATTTAGGGTGACAATATCCTCATATGGGAGTTTATTACAGATGTTTATTTCAAATAAAACGTATCATCATTTTAATCTAACTATTTTAACTTGTCTGACCACTTGATGGCACAGACAAGGATAATTGATATAAATATCCAATAGAGTTAAGCCGAGATATAGATCGTTAGCTAATTTAATGATCAATAACCAATATTAACAATTCACTCATCAGGATTTAATTTGCCTTGATTAACCATATCCATTTATATTTAAATCCAAATTAATTCAAAGAAATTATAAAAACAATTTATTTTTAGTTAACTAAAATTTAACACTCTATTTAATGTCCAACTTTATTAATTTATATAAATTTTTAAGTCAAATAATAATATAATTTATTACCCATTAAATTATAAATATCATTGAACTTTAAATTACGGATTTAAAATGACAATAGATTTTTAGTAAAAATAAAAGAAAATATAATTCATCATATAAATATATATGTAGTTCCATTTCTTCTCTTTTTCTTTTTTTTTGCTTTGGCCCAACCCGGCCCAGCTTCTTCTTTCTTCCTTTTTTCTCCTACTACTCCTCTTCTTCTTTTTTCTTCTTTCCAATCACCTGGATGCATGAAAACGTGCACAACCCTATAGGCGTACACATGCACCCGAGCTCTGGTCATCCAACCTCACCGTCGACCATCCCCAAACGTCACCCACCATCAGACCAACTCGCTTTCCCCCCTGAAAACCACGACAAACACCCTGTTCGAGTTTTCGAACTTCAAACGACATCCTGGAACAACCACGTCACCCAAAAATCATCGTGCCTCGTCGCCACAACCGTCCAACCAACACCAAACTTCGCACCTAGCTTCGCCATTACCTCCTCCTCTATTTTCCCCATGACCGTACGCCACGTTCTTCCCCTACTCCTAGCCATTTCTACGCAACAGAGGCCACACAAAAACCAACCCAAACCTTACTTTTCCTTCGAATCGCCTCCATGATCATCTATAAATCACCGAGCTATTTTTCATGGACTCCCCACCACCCTAGCCTCCTCCATGCCAAACCACTGGCAAGGAAATCAAAAACGTCACCGGAATTTTCCCAAAACCCAATTCCGTTCTTCTTCCTTTATCTCACCAAATACACCACTAAAAATCATCAATTTTCTTCCAAAAATCATCATTTTTGATCTCAAACACATTCATGTGATCAATCGATTAAACCATGCTATTTAAATTTTGGTCATTTCAAACTTGTTTACTGTAAAATCAGCTTTCCTCCATCTATGCTTGATAATACACGGTGAAACAAATTTTAGAATAAATTACATTAAAAAAAACAAAACCTTGCTTTTGTAATCATAGCCTAAAATTTAGTGGGTAATGAGATCAAGATTTTTAAAGTTAAATGGTGTTAAATTTTCAGAGAAGCAAGGGAATATACAGGCTTCTTCTTCTCTTTTTTTCATCTTCAGGTGATCAACAATGTCTGACACGCGTATATGATGTATAAACACTTATCAAGAATACTTGACAGGATTAAAGAACTCAAGCATATAGGTATATACAGATTTACAGTAGGCAAATATTTTAGTTTACTCACGGTTCTTTGAAAGATGAGACACTGCTGTTACTCATTTTCAATTTCCTACTTCAAGCTTTTTGACTATAACTTGGTCTTTGTTTTAATGGCAGAACTTCTTTTGTTTGATATATATATATATACATATATATATATTTGATGAATGTTTCGAATGGTATAAACAAGGCAGTGATATGTTTGTGTGTGTGTATATATATATATGTGGAGTGGAAGTGTACAGTGCAAGCTAAAGAGAGGAAATGGGAAAAACAGTGAAGTAGAGTGGCTGAGTCTTCTTGTACAGGCTATATATATATATTTTCTCATTTTGTTTTCCTTTTGCTCTTTGGCTGATTTGATTTTTTTTTTCATATGACTTGATTACATGCTTGACTAGATATTTTATGGCTTGATTTAAAACCTTGTATGCTTGAATTAATTTCTTGCCATGATGATGTCTCCTATATATATATATATATTCATTTGTATGCATCATATAAACATATACATATATATAGGTTTTCATGTACCCTAGTTTTTGACCATATATGCATATACATATACTTTTGTATATTTTTATCATCATAAATATTTACACATTTTGGCTGTTTGCTTGAAAATTTACTTGACTGTTATATGGAGAGAAAGGAATGCCATAGTTTTTGAAAATCAAAGAAAGACGTTAGAAGTGCTTTGGTACGAAGTTAAGTCAGACACTTTCTGGCAATTGAAGAATAGCAACAACCATTTCCCTGATGACTTGATTCTTGGTTGGGCTTGATTGGATGTTGATTTTTCAATTGTTTCTTTTTTCATGTTCTTTTTTTTGTTCTCTCATCCCTTTTTCCTTTTTGCTTGGTTCAGGCAAGACTGTTCTCTTTTTTTGTGTTGCAATAAAACTGGTAGGGGCCCAGTCAACCCCGCTGGCTTTGCCAATTTTTTTTTTACACATTTTCATATTTACAAATACTATATACATTTTAACTTATGTATATATATTTATTTTATTTTCCATCATGAAGCTTTTACATACACATATCTATATATATATTTTATATGCACTATTTTGCATAACATATATTCATATACATTTACTTGCATGTGTTTGCCAACATATATGTATATATTTACATTTAGACATATTTTCATATACATTACTTTCCTATGGCCATATATATACATATATGTATACATATATACTTATATATATTATCAAACATCTTAAAGCTTGTATATATTTACATATATACATTTATGGGTATCTTATCTTAAATTTAAATGGTGGAGTATATATATACATATAATTTATCATATCCATCATATCTAGAAAGTTATAGTTTAAATTTGAATATAGTTTTTAATCAATACATAGATTCAGATATTTTAAACATCAGAAACTTTATCTATTCGACTAATAAAAATTAATATCCAAATAATTAAAATCAGTTAATTATCCCAATAACAGACGTCGGAAAATCCGGGTTGTTACATTCCTCCCCCTTTAGAACTTTTCGTTCTCGAAAAGGAACAGAACGAGAAATTTGAATTTTGATGTGTATTATTAATTAAATTATTTTTAAACATTTTAACTCCTTACTCTTTTACTATACATTTTAAAACACTTTAAATCCCATAGTATTACTGAACTATTTATATAAAAATATTTTTCATAACTCGATGTCCAAACAAGTCCATCCTTGTTCTCATAGAAATTCAGTCATACGTTGATCAGGCGTAGGACTGAAAATCTATAAGTACTTAGTAGACCCATTTTCAACACCCAGTGAAAATACTTGAAAAACCTTTATCAAACATGCTATGGAAAGTATCACCCCCCCTTACCACCATGGATCGCAGTTAACACGATGATTGCATCGCCATCCCGGCGAAATCATAATAAAACCGTAGGCATCCACACCTCTCGACTTTAGCCATGGGAACACCACAGATCGCAGCTACAACAAGGTTGCATTGCTATTACAGCAAAACCGTAAGTAGTCTGTAGGCAATCACTGCCCCTCGAATTACGCTGTCAAACGAAACTATACCACATAGATCGCAGGCTACACAAAGTTGTGTCACTGTTCCAGTGGAACCCAGTGTAGACTGTGGGCACTCGCTGCCACTCGAATTATGCTATGGAACCAAACCACATAGATCGCAATCTATCGATGTTACGTCGCTCTCCCAGCGAAATCAAACGTAGATTGTAGGCAATCACTGCCACCTGACTTACGCTATGGAACTGCGATAGATCGCAGTTACACAAAGGTTACATTGCCATCACAACAAAACCGAATGTAGCTGTAGGCATCGGCACCACTCGACTTATGCTACCCAACAAATGATCATCAGGAACTCATTGAGTTTTGTCCGGACGTCCTCTGGGATCCCAATTTTCATTGAACCCACCCTTTGGATTCCTAGGCAGAACCACCCAGTGGATCTCCTACTATAAGTTTCGACTCCCATGGGGGTACATTTCCATACTTTTTGTCTCAAAACATTTCATACTATAAACATATATAGTACCCTTCAAATCATACTCTTTATATGTACCACATATAAACTTTATCTATACAAAATCGATATCTTCAAAATCGATAGTTTTCAAAATTTGGTTTACCAAAGCTCCAAAATTGTCTTTTGCCAATATCAAAAGCCTTTAAAATCAATGGGTTCCAAAACTATTTCCAGTTCATTCTCATATACATATAAAACCATTCCTTTCCACTCGAATAACTTTCAGATTAATAATTTTCCTAGTCCATCTCATACTTATATAAACTCTATTTTAGTATTCTCAAATATCTTTCCAAGATCATTTCTTTCTAGTTATAAATAAGGGGAGTTTGAATATATAAGTAACATTTATATTCTCATTAATGCCAAATCTAATTTTCAAGTTCGATTGCCTTTCAAAGTTATTTGTAACATTTCTTACTTCTTATAAAGTGAGTTTCAGTTATAGTAACTACAAAATCTTCACTTTTAAATCATCATACTTACCCAAAATATACTATTTCACTTCAAAACCATTTTGCCTTAATATCTCGATTTCGGTTCCAAATCAGAATTGCTTCGAGATCCATTTGGGTTATAACTTCAATTTATCCCAACTAGTATTTAAATCCATGATTTAAATATAAGTAATTTCCACTCTGACCAGTTTGAATTTAGAAAATAGCTTGAGTAGTTGTAAAATAGTTAAATAGTTAATATAAGATAGTTTGAGTTTTAGAGAGAATTGTTTGTATAGTAGAATAGCTTGGGAAAGCAAAGTGATTTAAATATTTAAGAAGATAGATTCTAAATAGTTTATATCAAATAATTTATTTGAAATTAGTTTCCAAAGTCAAATTGATCCAATTCCCAATCTCCAATTCAAATCAGTTTTAATTTCCATTTCCATTTAAATTGATTCAATCCTGATTCCAATTCGAATTAACTTCGATTCCCCTTTTTAATTCAAATCAATTCCTATTTCGATTTCAAATTAATTCAATTTCGATTAATTCAATTCAATTTCAGTTTGAATTAATTTCAATTCCATTCTCAATTTTTAAACCATCTCGAATTATATAAATTCGAGTTCGGTTTTCAAAATACCGATTTAATCACTTAAATCAAATTAACCCCTAATATTTAATTTAACATTAATCTAAATCTTTAATAGTTCAATTCCGAGCCCAACTGTCGAAATATCTACTTAAATGACTTTTTACTTGGATTTATTCCAAGGTTCGAGTAAGAGTTCAAATCATTTTAAAACAAATTAATTTTCGAAATTCGATTGATTTCCCACCATAACTTCAAAATTTTAACCCTGATTCTTTAAACAATTTCGGTTGACAAGTTTGTTTTAACATTTCAAACTTAAGCTCAAAATGATTCCATTTCCATAAATTCAATTTTTATTCCTTAAAATCAAATCATTTAATAGTTTCAAATCAAAGTTTTATTTCTATTTAATTTTAGGAATGGATATATATCATTTCAATCCACTTCTTAATTTATTTGAAATAATCCAATTTACAGTTTTATATACTATAAATAACAACAGGATGATAGCAGGATATATCAAATAAATAAGAATCCAAATTATCTAAGACATCAATCAAAAGCATCCACCACAAATTTTCAGAAATCAAAACCTATTTTTATTTCAAAAATCGTTTTGAAATCATTCATACATAAATAACTCCTTTTCACCTCTTATCAAATTCATACTTCCTTTTTACAATTTAACCTCTTTAACTTCCATAAGTTAAATTTTAATTTCACCCTGAGATTTTCAATTTCAGGTTATAAGTTCAAAACTTATTTAACTTGGCCTGAGTTAATTTCCAATTCGTTTAATCCATTTAAACTTACTAAATTTAAATTTTACATTCCAAATTTAAATTTCTTATCAATATCACTTTCCCACTTATATGTTCAAAACTTACCTTCCTTCTTGGGTTATACTTCTCCTTTTCAGGGGGATTTCAGAATTCAAACACCCAGTTATCTATTTCCAATCAACTTTGGAGTCATATTATATATATATCCCATTTATATACCAAGTCACACTTTAAATTTTTAAACCACCCTTGGTTTTTATCCAAACAAATTCATTTCCAAACAACTCTTGTTTAAAACAAGAATTTCCTATATCAAAAATATTCTAAATAATGTTACTTATTATTTCCTTAAACACTTTGAAACACATTTAAAATTTTTGGGACTTAGATTCAAAACCCCACAATTTAGATCCATTTTAATTTGTAAGTCATATCAATAACTTACACTTATATAATTTCACTTTCTTAAAACATTTCAAATTGTTTTATCATTGTTTATTCTGTAATAAACATCCTTTATTAAGACACAACAACCAATTTTATGATAATAATCAATATTATCATATCTAGAAACCATATATACCATAATAATTTTCTGGAAAATTATTTCTATATATAAAATATAATCAAGGTAAACTTATTTTAAACACTTTGAAAAACACTTCTGAAATTTCCGAAATTTTAAATTCTGGTTTGAGCCTATTTTCTGCTTAACTTATTTGCATAATTCATTCTTATCCAAATTTCTATTTAGTTATATACATATTTAACCACTTAAATCTTACAATCTTATTTGATTATAATAATTACAACCAATCACCTTAATATACTATAATAATTTAAATTTTTTATTTCTTTATATATCAAAATATAATCTTGTGTAAAAATTATTTTAAAATCGTTTTTAAAATTATTACATAAGAAAATAACAAGTATGCCCTCATATATTACACTCAGGTCATTCTAGGGTACTACTGACCATATCTCTAATGAGTAATCCCCACCAGAGCTAAGGTTCTCGCTTAACCTTTTGCTCTGATACCACGTGTAATGACCGGGCGATTTTCGATCCCCGAAAATCGACACTAATACGTTCATTATATAGAGTGCCGAACAATCGAGTGCCGGAAATACCAGGTTGTTAGGGTTTAAGAAAAAGAGATAGAATAAGAAAACAGAAAAAACAACACAGAATCTCACATCGCAGCGGAACAAAATATAATATACAATAACAACATTTATACAAAAGAAAGCTATAACTGTTATTATACACACAAGTTATCAGAGTACAATCATCAACATATAGAACTGGATAGTTATAATAACTTATCCTCAAATGTTGAATATACAGCCTACAATACACAGCGGAATATAGTCAAATACGTGCAATACATCCCTGCCATCCAGCTCGTCCCCGGAGCTACAAAGTGTCCTCACCTGAAAACTGTAATACTCGGTCTGACCCGAGCATTACAATAAAGTAACACCCAAGTCAGGCTGGAAACCAGCGTGAGTAAACCCACTTAAATTGAAATACTTAAGTCATGAAAATCTTTGAAACAAAGGTATCTCGTACAACACGACAAGTTTATCTGATTGTAACCAAAACACTTTTATAGAAATCCATCGATATTATAATAATGTCTAAGTACATTTACTTATTTAAAATAGTTGAATTTGTTAAATTAATCCAATTTCAGTATATTAAACTCTATAATCAAAACTGTAAAGGTTCGTAATGGTTTTCAAATCGAAGTGGTTCCGGATAACACTGAAATCCGATCCCGGTGTCTTCGAATCCAAGCAATAAATTTAAAAGGGGTAAATTGTTAAAAATAAACAATTTATATTTAGGGTGACAATATCTTCATATGGGAATTAATTACAGATATTTATTTCAAATAAAACGTTTCATCATTTTAATCCAACTATTTTAACTTGTCTAACCACTTGATGGCACAGACAAGGATAATTGAAATAAATATCCAATAGAGTTAAGCCGAGATATAGATCGTTAACTAATTTAATGATCAATAACCAATATTAACAATTCACTCATCAAGATTTAATTTGCCTTGATTAACCATATCCATTTATATTTAAATCCAAATTAATTCAAAGAAATTATAAAAACAATTTATTTTTAGTTAATTAAAATTTAACACTCTATTTAATGTCCAACTTTGTTAATTTATATAAAATTTTAAGTCAAATAATAATATAATTTATTACCCATTAAATTATAAAATATCATTGAACTTTAAATTACAGATTTAAAATGACAATAGATTTTTAGTAAAAATAAAAGAAAATATAATTCATCATATAAATATATATGTAGTTCCATTTCTTCTCTTCTTCTTTTTTTCTTTCTTTTTTTTTGCTTTGGCCTAACCCGTCCCAGCTTCTTCTTTCTTCCTTTTTTCTCTTGCTACTCCTCTTTTTTTTTCCAATCACCTGGATGTACGAAAACGTTCACAACCCTATAGGCATACACATGCACCCAAGCTCTGGTCATCCAACCTCACCGTCGACCATCTCCACACGTCACCCACCACCAGACCAACTCGCCTAGCCCTCTGAAAACCACGACAAACACCCTGTTCGACTTTTCGAACTTAAAACCACATCCTGGAACAACCACGTCACCCAAAATCGCCGTGCCTCGTCGCCACAACCGTCCAACCACCACCAAACTTTTCCCCTAGCTTCGCCATTACCTCCTCTTTTATTTCCCCACGAATGCATGCCACGTTCTTCCCCTACTCCTCGCCATTTCCACGCAATAGAGGCCACACAAAAACCAACCCCAAACCCTACTTTTCCTTCGACTCGCCTCCACGATCATCTATAAATCACCGAGCTATTTTTCGTGGACTCCCCACCACCCTAGCCTCCTCCATGCCTAACCACTGGCCACGAAATCAAAAACGTCACCGGAATTTGCCCAAAACCCAATTCTGTTCTTCTTCCTTTACCTCACCAAATACACCACTAAAAATCATCAATTTCCTTCCAAAAATCATCATTTTGAATCTCAAACACATTCATGTGATTAATCGATTAAACTATGCTATTTAAATTTGGGTCATTTCAAACTTATTTACTGCAAAATAAGCTTTCCTCCATCTATGCTTGATAATACATGGTGAGACAAATTTTAGAATAAATTACATTCAAAAACACACAACCTTGCTTTTATAATCATAGTCTAAAATTTAGTGGGTAATGAGATCAAGGTTTTAAAAGTTAAATGGTGTTAAATTTTCAAAGAAGCAGGGGAATATACAAGCTTCTTCTTCTCTTTTTTCTTTCTTTCAGGTGATCAACAATGTCAGACACGCATATATGATGTATAAACACTTATCAAGAATACTTGACAGGATTAAAGAACTCAAGCATATAGGTATATACAGATTTACAGTAGGAAAATATTTAAGTTTACTCACAGTTCTTTGAAAGATGAGACACCGCTGCTACTCATTTTCAATTTCCTACTTCAAGCTTTTTGACTCTAACTTGGTCTTTGTTTTAATGGCAGAACTTCTTTTGTTTGATATATATATATATATATATATATATATATATTGATGAATGTTTCGAATGGTATAAACAAGGCAGTGGTATGTATGTGTGTATATATATGGAGTGGAAGTGTACAGGGCAAGCTAAAGGGGGGAAATGGGAAAAACAGTGAAGTAGAGTGGCCGAGTCTTCTTGTACAGGTTATATATTTTTTTTCTCATTTTTTTTCTTTTTGCTTTTTGGCTGATTTGATTTTTTATTCATATGACTTGATTTTGTTTTGACTTGATTACATGCTTGAATAGATATTTTATAGCTTGATTTGAAACCTTGTATGCTTGAAATAATTGCTTGCCATGATGATGTCTCCTATATATATATATATTCATTTGTATGCATCATATAAACATATACATATATATAGGTTTTCATGTACACTTGTTTTTGACCATATATTCATATACATATACTTATGTATATTTTTATCATCATATATATTTACACATTTTCATATTTACAAATACTATATACATTTTAACTTATGTATATATATTTATTTTATTTTCCATCGTGAAGCTTTTACATACACATATCTATATATATATTTTATATGCACAATTTTACATAACATATATTCATATACATTTACTTGCATGTGTTTTCCACCATATTTGTATATATTTACATTTACACATATTTTCATATACATTACTTTCCTATGGCCATATATATACATATATGCATACATATATACTTATATATATTATCAAACATCTTAAAGCTTGTATATATTTATGCACACACACACACACATATATATTTATGGGTATCTTATCTTAAATTTAAATGGTGGAGTATATATATTGTGACGCCCCACCTCTATGCTCATAATAACAAAGAGTATTAAAAGAAATACTGTCTATTATTACGAAGAATAAGGCTGGATAGGAGCGACCATCCGTAATTGGCCTTACACTAATATTGGTTACCTCGGTAGGAGTGGTATATACTTTTTATTTTTCATCTATTATTTATCTACTCCCATCGACATATCCAATTATCAGTATAAAACAAACTACGATAGTTCATACTAGTTTAGGACATTAGATATAACAATAACACAGATAATATAAATGCGGAACACAGATGAACAAAAATTTCATATATATATAACCGATGTCAGTTAATACATAGTTGACACAATACATATGATACAACTACAACTGTCGACTCTAGAAGTTATATATACAAGTACATTATCGACTAATATACATGAATACATATCATTCTATACAATGACACGACTACTACAAAATGACTGACAACTTCAGAAGATGTGAAAAGTCTTCAATCCCGAACAGCAACTCAAAGAAAGAAATCTACAACCTGAAATACTCGGGTCTGACCCGAGTATTACATTCAATAGAAAATAATACCCAGGTCAGTCTATTTCAAACCAGTTTATTAGTGCATATAGGCAGTAATAATTTAAATAGACGACAGTCACAATAATTCCCGTCTATCCGATTCTTTAAACAAAGAAACCGGATAACGGTCAATATAACACTTAACAGTGTTTAGCAAAAAGCAGCAGATTTAAATCATCAACAGAGATAAATAAACAATTTATCAAATCGACTAAATCAATTTATTACTGTCAAATCTAATAGGGCTGCAGTACACGCACGCGTGCACTGCCTCGCCACTATCATACGAAATGCATAAAAGACCAACGGAAATTCACGAAATGCGCATAAGGTCAAACCCAGAGAAAGTCGGGTTCAACTCAAATGCACAAGGCAGTGGAGTGCACAAATGAAAACAAAGCACAGTGATGTACAAATGAAACACAGTGCCGTGACTACAGAAATGATCCTCCAAGTTTAACATCATTATCAAGTGCAATGAAGACTATAATGTACTCAAGTGATAACGTGAAACAGGCTCAAGTAATGAAGCCGATGTGATAAACAAACAGGCTCGTCAAAGTATCAAGTGTACCCATGGATCAAGACAGTGAACTGAAGGGAAGTCATGAACTGCCACTCAAAAGAGCAGACCTTATTTAACCCAAAATACAAGACCAGTGGCATAATAAATATCAAAATGCAGACTAAAGTGCATCAAGACCAGAAAATAGTGACATGATCTGGGACACTGACTCAATTACCCCTGAACCAAAGTGAACAAATGCATCAGAGATGAGCTAATGGATAGAGCTCTAGGCCAAGAACCAAACAAATGTTGACTGCAAATGATATTACAGGAACAAGACTTTCTATGTCAATCAGTAACCCTTTAAGCCATAGGCAGAACCAAAGAAGAAAATCAACATCAGTGACATAAGAAAAACTATAGTAAGATTCATGAAGCTACATGGCGACATACATACTACATGCTTGAAACTCAAAGGCAGCCCAATCTCAACTGGACAATGCAACAAAAGCTCCAAGCAGATGAACATAAAATGACCAGGTCAGATCAACAAACAACTCAGAGGCCAGGGGAATCAATATGGCCATGAGGCAAATATACATAAATATATGTATCCTATGCCAACCTAACAACATGAAGCAAATTACTCAAATCCAGGCATAATGAGTGAATGGTGGCGATCAGGACAGTAGTTCTACCCAACATCAAGTGCAATTTCTACATGAGAGAAGTCAACGTATATGATCAAGTGAAATCTGACCATCAAGTTCAAATTATCTGCTGACATGACAATTTAAACGCAACAGTGGAACAAACCAAAATGCAGACCAGAATCAAGGTAAGAGTCTCAGACTACAAAGAGGACAAAGCAATGAAGACTACAAGGAAATGCCACATTGCTTCATATATAGGTCATCCCTGACAACCCATGTAAATGGAAGCAAAGCCCCATTTACATTAATGAACTGATATGCAGTGCACCCATTATTTGAAGTGCACTACACCAGCGAACACTTGAACGAAGTCAAGCTTAAATTGGCCATGTTCAAAACAAATTCGACCAACAAAGAAAAAGGTACAAAAGCTACCAGATGAATCAGACTACACAATCACAAGAAGTCACAAAAGATATCAACATCGTCAAACAAATTCGAGGGTAACAGATTCAAACTAGAACCACAAATCAATCAGGTCGAAGGCTACAGGCTAACGCTGTTCAAATCAAACTGCAATGAACCGATCAGGTAGGTTTTAAAAGTTTCAAATCAGAGTTCAATGACAGAGTGATAAAATCACCACATAATCGAAATAGCAGGTTTCACGAAGTCAAATAAATTTCAACTAGACAAGGCCAACCAAGAACAGTGACATTTACAAAAGCCAATAGCAACAGATCACGGCCGAAGTCAAAAATGAATAAATATCGTGTAAAATCGAACTACCAAAACAATATACTACGCATGAATTTAGATGTGAGTGAAAGAATCACTCACTAGCATCAAAACAAAATCGAATAGCCAAAATAAATCATCAACTTCAAAACAAAACGACTGTCGCAGTAAAGTATTATCAACCCGAAAGCCTGCTTGAAGCAAATCCAACTACTGCAGTTCAAAGCAACAAGGAAGCAACGAAAATCGAACTGCAAAAGCATCATACGAGTATGAAATAGATGTGAGTAAACTCACCTTAGCATCGACGAGGTCGCGCGCGAGATAATCGAAGACGAAGCCCTAGCAAGCATCGAAAGAACGAACGAAAGCCCCAATTCGCCAGATCGTCGAGAGGAGAACGAGAACGAGGCCAAGCCCTAAAATTTTGAGACGCCACCATTTTTTTCTTTCTGTGATTTATTCTCGGGCACGAGTGAATGAGAGGGGATGGGGATGTCGTTTTAAAAACGTGGTATAGGTATGGGCTGGTATAGAGAAGGTATGGGTTAAGTATGTTGTTATTTTATTTATAAAGCCCGGAAAATTCTTTTAACGAATTACAAAAGAATTTTCAACTCGATTAAAACTTCAGCTGAATAAAACAAACAATTTGAGCGTCACATTGACGATAGTTAATTGTTATAAAATCTCGGGTCGTTACAGACTCCCCTCCTTAAAGGAATTGCGTCCTCGCAATTATGAGGAATAAATGGACAGAAGGTAACAACCAAAAGAGCAAGGTAATGACGAGTGCATAAGCAAAGCAAATGTCAGTAGGGGAAGTATTAGATAAGAAATCGAAAGGTTCGACTGATTCAAATCAAAAGAGTCAACATCGTGGGAATCAGGGATCAAAATCAGACGACTAACAAAAGCAAGAACAATCGAGTTCCAGCAACTAAAAGAGAAGGAAAACAAAGCAGAAATCCCCTACAGAGCACGAATTGAATGTGAGTAAATCAAATTACTCACTTGAATCTCCAGAGAAAAAGACGAAACTCAAATCTCAAAAATCGCAAATATTCAATCATCAAAACGATAATTGAATTTCTCAAATCAACAAACATTCAACTATCAAAATGATAATCAAATTTTAAATCAGCAATTATTTAATTATCAAAAGCGATAATTAAATCTCAAAGCAACAAATATTTAATTATCTAAAGCGATAATTAAATCTCAAAGCAACAAATATTTAATTATCTAAAGCGATAATTAAACCTCAAAGCAGTAAATATTTAATTATCAAAAGCGATAATTAAATCTCAAATCAACAATTATTTAATTATCTAAAGCGATAATTAAATCTCAAAGCAGCAAATATTTAATTATCAAAAGCGATAATTAAATCTCAAATCAGCAAATATTTAATTATCAAAAGCGATAATTAAATCTCAAAGCAACAATTATTTAATTATCTAAAGCGATAATTAAATCTCAAAGCAGCAAATATTTAATTATCAAAAGCGATAATTAAATCTCAGAACAACAAATATTTAATTATCTAAAGCGATAATTAAATCTCAAAGCAACAAATATTTAATTATCTAAAGCGATAATTAAATCTCAAAGCAGCAAATATTTAATTATCTAAAGCGATAATTAAACCTCAAAGCAGTAAATATTTAATTATCAAAAGCGATAATTAAATCTCAAATCAACAATTATTTAATTATCTAAAGCGATAATTAAATCTCAAAGCAGCAAATATTTAATCATCAAAAACGATAATTAAATCTCAAAGCAGCAAATATTTAATTATCTAAAGCGATAATTAAATCTCAAAGCAACAAATATTTAATTATCTAAAGCGATAATTAAATCTCAAAGCAACAAATATTTAATTATCTAAAGCGATAATTAAATCTCAAAGCAACAAATATTTAATTATCTAAAGCGATAATTAAACCTCAAAGCAGTAAATATTTAATTATCAAAAGCGATAATTAAATCTCAAATCAACAAATATCTAATTATCACAAGCGATAATTAGAAACAACAAATATCTGATTATCAAAAACGACAATCAGATCTCAGATCAACAAATATCTAATTATCACAAGCGATAATTAGAAACAACAAATATCTGATTATCAAAAACGATAATCAGAACTCATAGCAACAAATATCTAATTATCACAAGCGATAATTAGAAACAACAAATATCTGATTATCAAAAACGATAATCAGAACTCATAGCAACAAATATCTAATTATCACAAGCGATAATTAGAAACAACAAATATCTGATTATCAAAAACGATAATCAGAACTCATAGCAACAAATATCTAATTATCACAAGCGATAATTAGAAACAACAAATATCCGATTATCAAAAACGACAATCAGATCTCAGATCAACAAATATCTAATTATCACAAGCAATAATTAGAAACAACAAATATCTGATTATCAAAAACGATAATCAGAACTCATAGCAACAAATATCCAATTACCTGCAGATAATTGGAAGCAACAATTATCTAGAAATCAATTAAGAAGACTAGAAAATCAACATAAAAGCTTGGATCGATCCCATCAGATGGCGAGTTTTTAATTCGCCGCACGTGCATCTCAGAGTGGCCGAAGCCTACCAAGTACTCAACAAAATTTTGGCGCCCATCAGATTGACCCGGAGGTCCGCAGAGTGACCCGAAGGTCTAGTACTGGTATTTGACCCGAAGGTCCGCAGAGTGGCCCGAAAGCCCAACAAATGACCCGAAGGTCCTCATAGTGGCTCGAAAGCACACGAAATCATCAAATATTTCAATTAACGAGTCCGGAATTAACCGAAATAGCAAACGCACATGTCCCATACCACGTGTTTTACTAAATCGTTTGATTCTCTTCATCGTTTCCTTGAAAGTGCAAAATTGTGTATTTTGTAAAAATACATTTCACATTCTCAAACGGACAAGTCCGAAATTAAGCGAATCAGTAAAAGAAAGGGGTCATAGTCCTCGATTTTGCTGAAACGTTTAAATCGCTTCCTCATTCCTTTGAAATCGCAAACTGTAAAAAATTTTTTTTTTGAAAACAATTTTATTTATTTTGTAAAATAACAATTCACATTCTCAACTGGACAAGTCCGGAGTTAAGCGAAACAGTAAAAGAAAGGGGTCATAATCCTCGATTTTGCTGAATCGTTTAAGTCGCTTTCTCATTCTTTTGAAAACGCAAACTGTTAAAAATTTATAAAACAATTTTCATTTTAAAACGATTTTCCCATCACGTGATTAAAACAACAATATTAGTAACAATTTCGATAAGGAAATTGTACTTCTCAAAATACCGTAAAAACGGTCACAAATCAGTATTGCGGAATAACCGCTTGAAAATCCACTTTTAAAATTTTTGGCTGTTGCTGAAGTCAAAGCGACAGAAATTTTAAAACATCAAATATCTCATCAAAGGATTCACATCAAAATGTGACATCAGTAAATTTTCATTTATTAAAATTGTCAACAAAACACCGTGCCTCAAAAATTCAGCATTGGTGTAATAAGTCCGTTATAAAAATAACGACAACAAAATACGTATCATAACCAAGCATCGGTTCAACGTAAAATAAATGCAATAACGTGCAATTCAAATTTTTGCACGGATTACAAAATGAACAAAGAAATCATTCAAAGGTATCTTCAACGAAGATAATTCAAAACAGCAAAAATCTAATCACTAGATGATTAGTACAAAAGAAAGCCAGCGGAAATTTCAACAAAAATCACATATCTGCAATTTCTTCGAATCCTCAATTTGGATTCGAAATTCTCAAAGAAACAAATAATTACAGCTATGTAAACAACAATTGGAATTCATATCAATTTCGTATTTTGATTCTTAAATCAAAAAGATTATCAGTTGTACTCAGCGAAGACAGTTTCACTGTTTCCGCTGCGCACTCTGATAAATAGAACACAAATCAATCAAATCAACAAAACACAGTTTCACTTTTTATTTTTAAATAATGATATTTAAAAATTTCATCTAAATTTCAAAACTTTAGTTTTGACTCAAAGTACAAATAAAACATCGACCAATAGTTGTAACATATGTTCCATCCAAGTTATGTTTTATATTATGTCCATAAACCCCAAGCTCTGATACCAACTGTGACGCCCCACCTCTATGCTCATAATAACAAAGAGTATTAAAAGAAATACTGTCTATTATTACGAAGAATAAGGCTGGATAGGAGCGACCATCCGTAATTGGCCTTACACTAATATTGGTTACCTCGATAGGAGTGGTATATACTTTTTATTTTTCATCTATTATTTATCTACTCCCATCGACATATCCAATTATCAGTATAAAACAAACTACGATAGTTCATACTAGTTTAGGACATTAGATATAACAATAACGCAGATAATATAAATGCGGAACACAGATGAACAAAAATTTCATATATATATAACCGATGTCAGTTAATACATAGTTGACACAATACATATGATACAACTACAACTGTCGACTCTAGAAGTTATATATACAAGTACATTATCGACTAATATACATGAATACATATCATTCTATACAATGACACGACTACTACAAAATGACTGACAACTTCAGAAGATGTGAAAAGTCTTCAATCCCGAACAGCAACTCAAAGAAAGAAATCTACAACCTGAAATACTCGGGTCTGACCCGAGTATTACATTCAATAGAAAATAATACCCAGGTCAGTCTATTTCAAACCAGTTTATTAGTGCATATAGGCAGTAATAATTTAAATAGACGACAGTCACAATAATTCCCGTCTATCCGATTCTTTAAACAAAGAAACCGGATAACGGTCAATATAACACTTAACAGTGTTTAGCAAAAAGCAGCAGATTTAAATCATCAACAGAGATAAATAAACAATTTATCAAATCGACTAAATCAATTTAATACTGTCAAATCTAATAGGGCTGCAGTACACGCACGCGTGCCCTGCCTCGCCACTATCATACGAAATGCATAAAAGACCAACGGAAATTCACGAAACGCGCATAAGGTCAAACCCAGAGAAAGTCGGGTTCAACTCAAATGCACAAGGCAGTGGAGTGCACAAATGAAAACAAAGCACAGTGATGTACAAATGAAACACAGTGCCGTGACTACAGAAATGATCCTCCAAGTTTAACATCATTATCAAGTGCAATGAAGACTATAATGTACTCAAGTGATAACGTGAAACAGGCTCAAGTAATGAAGCCGATGTGATAAACAAACAGGCTCGTCAAAGTATCAAGTGTACCCATGGATCAAGACAGTGAACTGAAGGGAAGTCATGAACTGCCACTCAAAAGAGCAGACCTTATTTAACCCAAAATACAAGACCAGTGGCATAATAAATATCAAAATGCAGACTAAAGTGCATCATGACCAGAAAATAGTGACATGATCTGGGACACTGACTCAATTACCCCTGAACCAAAGTGAACAAATGCATCAGAGATGAGCTAATGGATAGAGCTCTAGGCCAAGAACCAAACAAATGTTGACTGCAAATGATATTACAGGAACAAGACTTTCTATGTCAATCAGTAACCCTTTAAGCCATAGGCAGAACCAAAGAAGAAAATCAACATCAGTGACATAAGAAAAACTATAGTAAGATTCATGAAGCTACATGGCGACATACATACTACATGCCTGAAACTCAAAGGCAGCCCAATCTCAACTGGACAATGCAACAAAAGCTCCAAGCAGATGAACATAAAATGACCAGGTCAGATCAACAAACAACTCAGAGGCCAGGGGAATCAATATGGCCATGAGGCAAATATACATAAATATATGTATCCTATGCCAACCTAACAACATGAAGCAAATTACTCAAATCCAGGCATAATGAGTGAATGGTGGCGATCAGGACAGTAGTTCTACCCAACATCAAGTGCAATTTCTACATGAGAGAAGTCAACGTATATGATCAAGTGAAATCTGACCATCAAGTTCAAATTATCTGCTGACATGACAATTTAAACGCAACAGTGGAACAAACCAAAATGCAGACCAGAATCAAGGTAAGAGTCTCAGACTACAAAGAGGACAAAGCAATGAAGACTACAAGGAAATGCCACACTGCTTCATATATAGGTCATCCCTGACAACCCATGTAAATGGAAGCAAAGCCTCATTTACATTAATGAACTGATATGCAGTGCACCCATTATTTGAAGTGCACTACACCAGCGAACACTTGAACGAAGTCAAGCTTAAATTGGCCATGTTCAAAACAAATTCGACCAACAAAGAAAAAGGTACAAAAGCTACCAGATGAATCAGACTACACAATCACAAGAAGTCACAAAAGATATCAACATCGTCAAACAAATTCGAGGGTAACAGATTCAAACTAGAACCACAAATCAATCAGGTCGAAGGCTACAGGCTAACGCTGTTCAAATCAAACTGCAATGAACCGATCAGGTAGGTTTTAAAAGTTTCAAATCAGAGTTCAATGACAGAGTGATAAAATCACCACATAATCGAAATAGCAGGTTTCACGAAGTCAAATAAATTTCAACTAGACAAGGCCAACCAAGAACAGTGACATTTACAAAAGCCAATAGCAACAGATCACGGCCGAAGTCAAAAATGAATAAATATCGTGTAAAATCGAACTACCAAAACAATATACTACGCATGAATTTAGATGTGAGTGAAAGAATCACTCACTAGCATCAAAACAAAATCGAATAGCCAAAATAAATCATCAACTTCAAAACAAAACGACTGTCGCAGTAAAGTATTATCAACCCGAAAGCCTGCTTGAAGCAAATCCAACTACTGCAGTTCAAAGCAACAAGGAAGCAACGAAAATCGAACTGCAAAAGCATCATACGAGTATGAAATAGATGTGAGTAAACTCACCTTAGCATCGACGAGGTCGCGCGCGAGATAATCGAAGACGAAGCCCTAGCAAGCATCGAAAGAACGAACGAAAGCCCCAATTCGCCAGATCGTCGAGAGGAGAACGAGAACGAGGCCAAGCCCTAAAATTTTGAGACGCCACCATTTTTTTCTTTCTGTGATTTATTCTCGGGCACGAGTGAATGAGAGGGGATGGGGATGTCGTTTTAAAAACGTGGTATAGGTATGGGCTGGTATAGAGAAGGTATGGGTTAAGTATGTTGTTATTTTATTTATAAAGCCCGGAAAATTCTTTTAACGAATTACAAAAGAATTTTCAACTCGATTAAAACTTCAGCTGAATAAAACAAACAATTTGAGCGTCACATTGACGATAGTTAATTGTTATAAAATCTCGGGTCGTTACATATATACATATAATTTATCATATCCATCGTATCCAGAAAGTTATAATTTAAATTTGAATATAGTTTTTAATCAATACATAGATTCAGATATTTTAAACATTAGAAAATTTATCTATTCGACTAATAAAAATTAGTATCCAAATAATTAAAATCAGTTAATTATCCTAATAACAAACGTCAGAAAATCCAGGTCGTTACATAGTGTTTCACTTCCAATGCTTTCACTCGACCCAACTATAGCCGTTCGATGGACGTAATGTGTAACACCCCTAATTTTAATAACATTATTCAGGAGATTTAATTAATAAATCAAATAGAATAATGTAAAGATTAGAGTGATAAGGGGATTGGGATTTGAAAACTAAATAGAGGCCGTACTTAATTAAATAAAATTAAAAGAATGAGTTTATAGAAATGTTTTCATAAATTAACCAATAAGGAAATAAGTCAAGGGCATTATGGGTAATAGCCGCATCCATCACCCCATAACCCCTAAACCTTGTTTCCATTTCCACTCTAGATGTTCATAGTTCAAAATCCTAAAACATAAACTAAGGAGAAAGGCGGCCATTACCTAGGGGAAAAGAAGAGGAAATTCAATTAAAAGCTAAGAATTCAAGCATGGAGAATTAAACAAGATCAAATCTCAAGTCCTTATCCAAATCAAGGTGAATAATAATCAAAACCATCTCATTTTTCGTTTTTAAAGAGCATTAGATTTCGGGTTTAAGTTTAAATCCATTATGATGATTTTTGATGATGATATGCTTGGATTACATGATATGTTATATTCAAACAAGTTTGTTTGATAAATGTTTTATTCGATTTTAAGGCTAAAATCGTTTACATTGGGTTTCGAATGCCATAAGGATTTAATATGTTATGTAAAACATTATTTTGGAGATGGGTTTAATTTTTTATAATTATCCAAGTTATGGATAAATTATTATAAATTTTCAAAGGAAAATATGAATAATTGGGTTTAGAAATTAATTTCAGTAATTATATAAAGGAATTTGGGTTCGAAATTTATATATGTTAGATAACATAATAAAAGTGAACATTGATGATCTTTGGGGATTTTTCCTAAGTAATTTACTAGGTAAATTAATTTATTTAAGATGGAGAACTTAAAAGTCTCAATTGTTTTGTTAAAGGGAAGGGCTTCTTTGTTAATTATCTTTAATTAATTTCTGGATAAATTCGGCAGTCTTTTAGAAAAGATTTTGGTAAAGTTTATGACAACCAATCATATTTTTACAAATATGCAAGTTAGTTGAAAAGTATTACTTAAAAAGACAATGAAAACGGTTTTGCATAAGTTTATTGTTTCGCCACTTCCAGTAGCTACCTTTCGACCCTATACTTCTGCCCCAACCAAGTCGAAACCAATACACAAGGTATCAATGGGTTGGTACGTAGTGGATTAGAGAATGGCGGCAGGTATGGAGTCGAAACCAAGCTTTTGAAGGGATCGAGGCCTTTGTTTTACTATCCAAAGAAATGCCACTTGCCTTGTTTTTAAAAGAATGATTTCGAAGGAGTTTAATATAGCTTTCTAAGAGGTTGCCGCCTTTTTGTTTAAAGGGTAGCTTTCGAATGAGTTGCCTTTTTTTAAATCAATGCTTTCGAAAGGGTAGTTTGAACCTGTAATGACCCGCATTTTTCGACAATTAAAATATTGAATTTAATAAGATTTTGTAATTTAATATTGGAAGAAATTAAAAGTTATGAGTTATTAATAATGAAACAATTAGAGTGAAATTAACAATGTTAATTTAATGTAATCGATGACTATTTGAATGTATCTCAAGTAATTGAGATAATTGCAAAGTTAAATTGGTTAGAAATTGTAAATAAGGAAATAAATTTAATGTTATATTAAATGGTGAGGTAATATGTAATTAATTGAAATTGAATATAATCAGTGCTGTGTAAATAGTTATAACATTTGTTTGTAGATAATAAACTTAAAAATGTGATTAAATTAAGTAAAGGTAATGATTGTTATTTATCACCTATTTATTTAATCTGTTGAAATTAGATTGGAAGTCAATTAAAATTAATCTACTTAAATATTGATGTTAATATGAATTAAAATGATAACTGTAAAATATTGATGTAATAAATGGTAAACCAATGTTAATTATATCCATTAGATGATAGTTGATTGAATAATAAGATGAGAATCAAAATAAATGAATTTATTGGAATTTAAAATTATAATTAATGAATTTACTGCAATTGAAACCGAATACCATAATTAGTGCAAAATTTAACATTGGATTTGACATGGAAAATTTATTTAAAAAAGATTATAAGTTTATAGGTAATCAAAAATGATAAAATTTGTTAGTTATAAAATTTGAATTTGAAAAGTGATAAAAATCATTTAATAATAATTTATTTAATTAACGTGAAAATAGCCATTTTGGCCAATGTCTCGGATTTCGACGAAACTAGTTTCATCGAATCCGTAACGGTGAATTATTGTAGGATTTCAAGTTTCGTAGCGATCAGACTTGTCGTTTGATTGTACGAGCTTGAAACGTGTAGAAATCAATTTAATGAATTCAATTGAAATAAGCTGATTTTAAAAGCTAACTTTTTCATACAATGGAATTATGACTTGAAACCTGTTCCATTGAATTTAAAAATATCGAAAACATCTATTTCAATATATTGGATAACCCACTTTCGTTTCGGAAACGGAATGGGCTTTTCAGGTCGTTATTGTCATTTTGAACCAATTCGATATGTTCATTCTTTCTTATCGGGCTTTGTCTATATAAATAGATTTTCTAACCCTAGCGGCCTTTCCATTTCTTATTCCTATACATACAAATCTGTCTGTCTATTCCTATCTCCTCTCTCCAATGGAAGAAACCTATTTTCAATTCCAAAAACCCTATTTCAATTTCAAATTCAAATCGAAAATCAAACTCCTTAAAACCCTATCATATTATATACCGTTTCGAAGCTCTCGAAGAGTGTAATCCAGATATACTATTCGTTTGCAATCGAGTTTTGGTTTGTCCGGGATTGGCCAAAACATTCTTGGCCGTTCATTGTGGTGGTTGATCATTGGCGGTGGATCATGGATTCAAGGATACGGTAGTGTGGAGGGTGTCGTCGGGAGTGCATCTGAGTTGTTCGCTTGGAGGATTGGTGGCTAGATCGTCGTCAACAATTGGATTAGGGTTTTAAATCAAGGTGGCGGCTGCTCAATCATGTGGCGAACGGAGGGGATCTTTGGTGGTCATGAGCGTTGACGAGGGGGCGGCGGTTCATATGGTGTTGGGGCGCATAGCTGCGTGTGGCCATAGGTGGCTTTGGACGATCGAGGAACGGCGGCGGCTACTAGGGTTTCGAACAAAACCTGGAGTCTTCATACGTGCGAACGAAGATGATAGGCACGTGTAAATTTTATTTTTAAACTTTATTTTATTATCTAATTGAAATTTTAATGTTCTAATATCAATATCTTTTTCATACGAGGTTGGATTCACGCGCGGTTTATTCCGTTGGGATCGTATCGAAATTCCGGACATTATGGTACTGGTTTGGACGAATTCTGAGACTGTTGAATTTTAGGGCTATATTTGGATTTTAAATCGATTTGAAATCAAAGGTGAGTGTTCTAACTCACTCACGACTACTAAACTATCTTATGTCAGTTAAATTAAAGTGGAAATTAGCCACAAGGGCCTCTTTAGCAAGTGGAATTAGTTTCTAGGACACACAACTGAAATAATTATTTTCAAGGACAAAACGTAAAATAATTAGTTTTTAGGGCCTAAAAACCTATGAAATTATGTCCTTGAAAGTAATTGGACTGCTGACTTTGTCCTTGAAAGTAATTATTCTGCTGATTTTGGCCTTGAAAGTAATTTTTTTTGAATGTGTGTCCTAGAAACTAATTGGACTACAAAGTTTGTCCTTCTGGTGAAATGCCCCTAAATTAAATCTAAGATGTGATTAGAAATTGATTAGTTGCTGTTTGGTATATTTAAATTGTCATTCCAGTTAAATCTGATTTTTATTGAATTTAGTCGCCATTTAATTTAATATTGAATTTTTAAATTACCAGTTAAATACCTATTAATGATAACCAGTTAATTGTTATTTATTGGTTGATTTGAATGATGATTGTGCTAGTTATTCAATTGTTGATATTTGGATGATTGGATGTATGTTTATTCATATGTTGTTATCACACTGCAAGTTCCCTTAGATTATTGTTAGAAAATCACTATGGGTTGAAATGATACATACCTAAATGGAGTTATAGATTAGGTAAAAATCGTTATGGGTTTAAATGATAGACTCGAGCAATTTTATAGATTTTGTATTTTTTTTACTATTTAAACCATTTAATCCATTTTAATCTATTTTAATATATTTTAAACTATTTAAACTATTCTAATCTATTTTAATCTATTTAAACTATTTTAATCTATTTTAATCTATTTTAAACTATTTAAACCATTTAAACTATTTTAAACTATTTTAAACTATTTTGAAACTACTTAAACTCTTTATGAATATCTAAACTATCTTCTAAAATTCAATCTGTGCAAGGCTAAATTGTTTATATTTAAATCCTGGATTTGAAAGTGAATATGGTTAAATGATGTAATAACCTAAGTTGGGATTTGAAATGATATTTTCTAGTGAAATGACATATTTGAGTAAATATGATGATTTTGAAATTAGGGTTTAACCTATTTTGGAAATATAATTTCGAAAGTGAATATGATTTCGAAAGTGATATGATTTTGGAGAATATGGTATTTTGATATCAATATGAAATGGTTTTGGAAATGTAAAAGAACCATCCGGTGTGAAATAAGCGTTTGGTTATTAAAGAGACCGAGATTGGATATTTTCATACTCTCTGCCAATAACGAAACCACTTTAACAACTATGCACATGGTGGAGAATCAAGAATGAAGTTAGATGGTTTGGTGAACGATTCTGTATGAGGTATGAACTTAGCCCTGACCCCCTTGGGTCAGCTTGATGTGGCTAAAAAAGGAGCCATGCCGGGCCAAGTGAGGTCGCACCTCCGACCGTACACATTTCTTCGATACCATATTTATTACTTTGTGATTGATTTGGTGGCCACCCCTCGATTTGATTTTGGGAGTGTGTTCCGAGTTGGGCTATAGTAGCTGTTATGCGTTACCACCAGTCCGGATCCGCAAAACGGTAGTATTCTACCTTGGGCATTGCCTAGCGTGCCTTATCACATGCCTTATCGCGCCCATTACGAGTTTGGTTTGTACCGTACCTATGGAGTGCTCCCTGGGTATCCCATCAGTTTGTGGGGCTTATAGTATCTGTAATATATAAAATGTGTTAAGGGGGATATGGGTAACGCCTTAACGCTATTTTAATACTTTACTTTACTGTAGACACTATTATAATAGCGTATTGTACTATGTATGTAGATAGTTCAACGGATCCTTAGGAGATGGAATCCCGAACATCTCTTAAGTTATTGCACTCACATTAGACACTAGATAGGAGATGTCAAACCCCATAAACATTTCTGATGCCGTTACACTTATATTTATTTACTGTTGATTTAACTTACATAAGATCTTTTTGTTCTGACTCGAATGTTTTGTCTTTTCATTACGCTCGGGTTAGTCTGAGCTTTTCAGTATATTGAAGACCTTATTTCTGGAGGAAGAAGACGAAGAATTTGTAATATTATTATTTATTATATTTAGCCCTTTGCATCATGTTGTTCCGCTGCATTATTTATTTATTCCTATTGTATGTAACTCTAATTTGTATTGTAAAAGTGTAATCAAATGTTATTTGTAAAACGGCTTCATGAACTGTTATTTGATTATTATATTTTGTTATTCCTCTGTGAGATTCTGTGTTTGTTTTATTTCTTTCTCTTCTTATTCTTATTTACCCCATAACAATCCTCCCTTTTGAATGGTTTGAGTTTGACATGTGTGGTTTATTGTCGATTTAAACCATCCAAAAAGGTGGGTCGTTACATTTGGTATCAAAGCCAGGTTTAGCGATAACCGTAGCTTTGTAGGGTCTGATTCATTAGAGATAGGGTAGTAATACCCTAGAATGAGTTGTCTAAGTGTATATATATATGAGAGAGCGTACTTGTTAGTTTTATAAAAATGTTTTATATTGTGTTAATATTTTCTATTTAGTATTTATAAATTTTGGTCGGTACATGAGACGCCATGGCATCGATAGGGATTTCTAAACACTGAATAGGGCAGACCGACACATTATTGTTATGAAATATAGGTAAATGAAATAATTTTACCTATTATTATATTTTGTATATAAAAGAATAATTTTTATAAATGATATAGTTGGATGTGATACGTTGTTTATTAGGTGGTGAAATTTTATAAATATTGACTGTAAAATAGGATTTGCAAGTAAAGTAAATATAAATTGGAATTTGAGAACTTAATTTCTGGGGTTTTGAAATTGGTTTTCAAAAGATTTTTGGAATATAATAATAGTAATATTTGGAAGTATTTTCAAATATAAATATTTTCAAATGCGATTTGAATGAAATGTTTTAAAGGAATTTTAAAAGGATAAAATCTGTACTCCCTTCTCCGTCGTTGGAAAATAATTTTGGTGATGAGTGCATGCAACATCAACGTACATTTTCGAGTTTCAAAGTGGGAAGACCGCTGTAGTAGTTTTACTATACATTTATATTGATAAATAAATCTTAAATATGATTGGATATATATAAGTTATGAGTATATACATATATATATTATTTTAAATGATTTGAAAGGAAACCCGGTATTTAGTTCTTAAGTTTCTGTAAATTAGAAATTTCAATTATTGTAATGGAATGAAATCTTGACTATATTAATAATTGGAAACTTCTAAAACGAAAAATAAGAAATTTGATGCTAAGTGATTAATGAAATACATAAGAAATTGAAATTTTGTAACTTGTAGATATGAAAATTTGGAAGATGTAATTATTGAACATTTTGTTAACTAAAATGAATAAGATAAACTTGTGTAACATTCAATTACATTCTAAAAGATATATATATATATATATATATATAACTTACAAAATGTTAAAAGTTGAAATGTTAATGGAAATATGTAATGGAATATTATACAAGTAAAACTTAAGTAATGAAAGTGTTCAATGGAATTATGTCTGTAAATGAAGAATTAAGATGTATAAGAATATTATAAACTTAAGTTAATGCTTGAAGTTATTTATAATTAAAATGAGTAGTAAAAGTGAATACTATATTAATTGAATGATTATAACTCTAGAAAATGTTGAAATGATTTAGAAATGGATATAATATTCAATACTGTTATATATGAAGGAAATAAATATGAAAGAAAAGAGTTGAATTTATAAGTATGAGTTGATTCACAAATGAATATTGATGTTAAAAAGGAAATCAAAGAAAATAATAATTGTGAATTAAGTTTGTAAAGAGACTTACATAATATTTTGAGAACTGATTATGGATGATCTAAATAATTGAATGTAAATAACTTATGTAAGTAATTGGATGTAAAGTAATGAAAAATGGCATCATATGAATGAATGGGAAATGAATTTTTGTAAGTAATGAATGTAAATTAATGAAAATAAGCATGGTATGAATGAATGAAAACAGACGAACAATAATGATGTGAAAGGAAATTAATTATAACGACCCAAAATTTCAGTCATTCGAAATTCGGATATTTAATTGATTTTAAATATTCATAAGTTGATTTTATAAGTTGAATAACTTATATTTAAAATATAATAATTTATTTGGATAATTAAATTGTTAATTTAATATTTGAAATTGCAGAAATAATTTGATTTTGAATTTAATGTGAATGAAAATGATTTATAAAGTTGAATTAAATTCTATTTAAATTAGAATGATGTTAGTAAACTTTTTATATCGATTTAAAAGTTAATTTATAGAAATTGGATATTTTAATATTTAATTAACGTGTAAAAATAGTCATTTTGACACTGTCTCAGATTTTGATGAAACCGGTTCCATTGGATCCGTAATGTTATATTATTGTAGGATTTCAAATTTCGTGTCAATCGGGCTTATGGTTTGGTCGTGCGAAGCTGAAACGCGTATAAATTTATTTAAGTAAATTTTAATTAAAATAAGTCGATTTGAAAATCTATCTTCCAAATACGATGGAATTGGCTCTCGATATATATTCCATTGCGTTCGGAATAGGGGTAAAACATTATAAATGCTAGGTGGCACGCTTCATTTGGAGTTCGAAATATTTTCGGGTGAATAGTGTTTTGTAATTATCTATATAAGGATGTTCATTCACGAAAACCCTAGCCAATCTAGGTCTAGTCGCCACTATAATCTCGAACGACCAGAATTGTTCGATTCTTTCTCCTCAATTATCTTCCAATCCATAAACAATTAGCAGAAACTTCCAACTACAAACTTTTAGAGCTCAACAAGTTCTACCAATCCAACGGGTATGATCGTAATCCAGGCAGCGGATAGACGACAATAGGCGTTTGAACGCCGTGCGTTCATGCATGAATTCCGATGCTACCGTGCTTGTCGTGGCTTTGGGCGATGGCATGTCGTGGGTAGGAACGTGGATTGGCGGTGTTCGATCGAGTCATGGTCGATGTGGTGGCGAGCGACGTCGAAAAATTGAAGGCGGCTATGGGTTTCACGAATGCAAGTTTGAACGGTGGGAGGAAGAAACAAAATGCGGCTGTGGTCTACCCTATTCAAAACGAATGGCCGTGATTTAAAAGGTTAAAAATAAAAAGAAAATTTGTAAATTAAATTATATAAAATCGTGTAATCTTTAAAATTGCATAACTTTGTCATACGAGGTCGGAATCAGACGAAACAAGTTGCGTCGGGTTCGTTTGGATGAATACTATGCGATAGAGCTAGATTGGAGTTGATTGGAGCTAGTTAAAATTTTAGGTAAAATTAAACGTCCATTTAATTTTATTCGGAATAAAATGCTGCAACGTCTATTGGAATCAAAGTGAGTACAACTCACTCTTTCTGGCTCGCTTATATTTTTATATAAGTGAGAATAAATTTATTTTGTATTGATTGATGATTGTTTGAATGATATATGATATATCATATATATATATATATCAATTGGTTTGGATATATTCCGGCCTATTGGAGCAGATGAGACCCTATACGTTCTAGTGTATGAGCGGATGACACTTTGTACGTGCGTCTGCCTCGAAGCGGACATTGTACATATTTTCTCATATGTATATTTGTTGTAGGTGACAGGTTGGAGGGATCCAACTGGATTCCTCACTAGTGTGATTTTTATTTACAGATATTGTAATATATGCTGTTATCCTATGATATATGGTGTTTGGATGCCGTGATTGACGTGAATCACCTTATTTAGCATTTTTGCAGGATTGGGCTATATTTTGGAATTTTAAAAATATTAAAATTATGATTTCAAATTAAAAAGGCTGTTTAAGTGATTTTTGGAGTTATATGAGTTTTAATAATGATTTGTAAATTATTAAAAGAAGAAGTTTATTTAAATGGACATGAAATGCGATTTTTGAAATATGGAGTTAACTATTTTGTAAAATAAGTTAAAATGAGAATTTTGAATTTATTACAAATGGTTTATATATAAGGTATAGAAAATTGATATTTTATAAATAAATAAAAAGTAATGGAATTATAAAGGAGTTTTATAAGTGTTAAAATGAAGTTGTAAATGGATCTTATAAGTGAATAAGATTTATAAATTATGAAGTTATAAAAAGAATGAATTTGTAAATAAGAGAATTATAAGTAAATTAACTTATAATTGGATTTTGGCTTATAAATGAGATAAATGGATTTGTTAGTAAAGGAATTTTATAAATTGAAGTTTGTATAATATAGAAATGTGAATTATAAACATTGTTTTATAAATGTGAAATCAATTTAATTTGATAAGTTAAATATGAAAGTTTATTAAAGGGATTTTATTCATGATTTTGGACAGTGGATAATCCTTTAATAAATGTGTAGAAATAATGAATTTGGTTAGAGAATTTTATTCACGATTTGGACTGTGAATAATCTTTTAATAAAATGAATGCTTTGAGAAGTGATATTTTAAAATGGAGTTTGAATAATTTGAAAGTAAATTGTGAATTCACTTATTATTAAAATAAGTGTATGGAAATGTTTTCCAAATATTGTAATATTGAAATGGTTTTGGAATTATATCTTTTTAAAGATAATTCAAAGTGAATATTTGGAAAGTGATTAAAAAGCTTCTTTTTTCTTCTGCCATGGGGACCATCCCCCCTTCCTTTTCTTCTGCCATCTCTGTCCCTCCCCTTACTTCGTCCCCATCAAACACGTCCTTTCACCATGCCTCCACCTCTGCAACCCCCATTCTTGCTCCTCTTGATCATGTACCTCCTTTGAACCTTGTCCCTTGTGAGCTTCCTCCCTCTGTATCTCCTCCCAAGCATGTCCCCCCTGATCATCTTCCTCCTCCTCCACCTTCAGTTCCTTGTCTGCCTTCTTCCTCCACCTCTATCACCCCTCCTCCCTGGTCTTCGCTTTTCAAGACCAGGCCACGAAATGCAGGAAGTTACGTTCCTCAAGAAATTCCTCTGTCCTACTCTGGTGATGCTCTTATGCCTTCTAATGAGATCATCAAAGCGGGTAATGATGTTTGGAAGGACTCTCTAGTGGGATTCTTCCTTGATAAGCCTCTGCCTTATTCATCTGTGGTGTCCCATCTGAAAATGATATGGAAGTTGAAAGGGGATGTCACTATGAAGTCAGATGGTTTCCTCTTTCTATTTAACTTTTCATCTGGTGATGATCATCATAGATTAGCAGAGGCTGATCCAATTATCATGAAAAACAAACTCTCTATTTTGAAACCATGGGATGCTACCATTGGAAACAGTTGTGGCACAATCCGTTCTGTTCCTGTTTGGATCAGGTTAAGCAATATCCCACTTTATGCATGGTCACACTACGGCATAAACTGGTTAGCTTCAAGATTAGGGCAATTCTTATGTATGGATCAATCAACTGAGAAGTTAGAGAGAATAACTTATGCAAAATGCCTTGTTGAGATTAAACCAAATCATGAGCTTGTCGATAAGTTCCCTGTAAAGCTGCTTGATGGTAGTGATCAATTTGTACAAGTTAGTTATCTTTGGAAACCAGAAATTTGTGTTTCTTGCTCTGAATTTGGTCATACTGACCAATCATGTCCTTTGGCTATGGTTTCAAAGGTGATGGAGGACCAAGTGGGTACTGTTCCTGATGGTGGAGTTGAGAGAGGAAGAAATTCTACTACGGATGCAGGCAAGCCTGATATTTTTAAGCAAGTATGGCGAAAAGTCCCCCAAAAGAAAAAGAAAAATAGGGCTAACACTGTTATGTCTAATGGTGATAGGCTAAAGGAAAATGCAATTGGTATTGCAAAAGAAAGTGTAGTTGCTATTGATAGGGTTGATGCCCATGTTAAAACATCAACTGATACAGTTTGTGCTGCCAATCAATCAACTACAGTGAATATAACTTCGAACAAGTTTCAAGTTTTGGCAAATGATGATGATAATGGGCTTGAGGAAACAAACACAGTAGTTTAGGGAACATGTCATGCAATTGTTGATGATGTAGAGGAGGGTGAATTTCTTGAAGTAGGCTGCCCTTTGCCTCCTCATGAACCCGAAGCTTTTTCTGTATGCCCTGGGAAAACGATGATTTACCTAGGGATGATCCCGAAGGCTCAGAACATTCTAGTTGTACAAAAGATGTGTGCACTCTGGAGCACAACCGGACTCTTGTGCATGTGCATAGTCAAGCAGATCATGTAGAGGACAGTAGCTTATCCAATATGCACCAGCTTGAAACTGAACATCAACATGAAGAAGGCCACAATCAAAACAGTGAAACAATTTCTGAATCTGACATTTGTAGGAAACTTTAAATTCAAATATTGCATCTTGTTCAATCTATGCATGAAAATATTGTTCCTCCATCCATTCAGTCCAATTCCCTACCTTCTAACTCTTCTCAACCCACTCAGTCTCAACCCTCTCTACCTCTGCAATTCCCCTATTTCAATAACTCCACCATCCCTGGTTGGGTTGACAGAGATAAACATATTCCTGCTGTCAAGCCCCTTGTTAGCACTGTTCCTATCACATCATCTCCTTCCTCGAAGAATGTCAAGTCCAAAAAAACTGCTTATAATTCAGAATCTCCTGCTACCAGGAGCAAGAAAATATCCAACCACCAATCCCTATGATTATGATAACACAAAGATTAGGAGTGTGGAATATTAGAGGAGCCCACAGTCATTTGAAACTTGATCAAGTTAAAAATCTCATTCATTTGCATGACTTGAAAATAATTGCTATTCTAGAAACAAAGCTAAACCTTCCTTTAACTTTAAGAGCTGCAAACTATATAAATCCCTCTTGGAATCTTTTACATAATCTTTGTGATGCAGATTATGGAAGAATTTTTGTACTCTATGATCCTTCCTCCTTTTCCTTGTCAACAATTCTCTCTTCTAGATAGTTCATTCACACTCATGTCAAATGTTCCCATTCCTCCATTTCCTTTTACCTCACCTTTGTCTACGCTGAAAACTCATCTACATCTAGGCATAAATTTCTTGATTATCTTCCTCACCTTAGGAAGGAAACTCATCCTTGGCTTGTTTTGGGTGATTTTAACTGTTGCTTTCACCTTGGTGACAAACATGGTGGTCTTCCCCTTCCGCCAAAGCACATCCAACCTCTTAACATTTCTGCTTCTGACTTAAATCTTATCAAAATTCCATCTTCTGGTTCTAGATTCACATGGAACAATCGTAGTAGGAGTGGATTGAGAACTTTCTCCACCATTGATCATGCCTTCTGCAATCTTATTTCCCTATCTGTGTGGCCTAACCTATCTGTTCTTGTCCCTCCTCCTATTCTATCGGATCACTCTCCCTTAATTCTCTCTTCTGGTTCTCCTGGGGTGAAGGAAAAAAGGAGCTTTAAATTCTTCAATGCTTGGAATCTTTCCTCTGAATTCAAACCATTAGTAAACACTGCCTGGTCCACTAAATGTTATGGTAATCCAATGTTTATTTTGTGCAGGAAGCTAAAACTTGTTAAGAAGGCTCTGAGAAGTTAGGCTACCAAACTGTATGGTGATGGTTCAAAGCAGTCTACACACATTAAAGAAAAGTACATAAAGGCATTGGAATACATGATGAACCACCCTGACTCTTCTCACACTGCTGAAGAGGAAGGCAAATTATTCAAATTACTCAACAAGGCTCTTGATATTGAAAGCAGCATGAAAGAACAACAGTTGCATAACAAATGGCTTCAGTTTGGAGACAGAAATACTGAGTTCTTTCATGCTTCAATCAAAATTAAGCAAGCAAAGGAAAATATACATATGATTCGTGGGCTTGACGGCACTCAGTTCACCGCTCCTGATCAAATTGACACTGCCTTCCTAGATTATTACATGGGTATTCTGGGTAACTCATCTAATTTTGCTCCTGACCTTAACATGTTTGATGAAATAACTCTTCCTTTACTCAGCTCTGAGCATTCTGCTTTGCTTGTTGAATAAGTTACCAATGAAGAAATAAAACAAACTCTTTTTGCAATGAATAAGAAGTCATGTAGGGGCCCTAATGGATTCAATGTTCATTTCTTCATAACTTGTTGGGACTATATTCAGAATGATTTTTGCAAAGCTGTGCACAATTTCTTCGATAAATGTTCTCTCCTCTCTGAAGTGAATGCTACCAACCTTGTCTTGATTCCTAAAACAACTGATGCAAGCATGGTTTCTTCTTTCAGACCTATTTCATGCTGTAATGTAGTTTATAAGTGTTTATCCAAGATTCTTGCAAATAGACTTGTTCGTGTTCTTCCCTACATAATCTCACAGAACCAAGTGGCCTTTATCCCCAAAAGAAATATTATGGATAACATTCTTCTTGCTCAGGAGCTTCTCTGTGGTTATGGTAGGTCAAATGCTTCTCTTGCAGCTACGATGAAGCTTGATATTATGAAAGCATACGATTCTGTTCACTGGTCTACCATTGTTAGGATAATGGCATTAATGGGTTTTCCCAAACCTTTTATGGGGTGGATTTATGCATGCATCTCAACTCCAAGCTTCTCTCTTATACTTAATGGTCCTTCTGTTGGGTATTTCAAAGCAAGGCAAGGGATTCGACAAGGTGATCCAATCTCTTCTTATATTTTCATTCTAATTATGGAGGCTTTAACTAGTTTTCTCAACATTAAGTTTAATTCCAACCTGATTTCCTTCCACCTGAAGTGCAAGTTCCATAATGTGACAACTTTGATGTTCGCTGATGATATCATGATTTTTACTAAACCTCAGCTCTCTTCCATCCACTGTGTTTTGTCCACATTATCAACTTTCCACTTGATGTCTGGTCTTAAGATAAACCTGAACAAATCCAACATCATCTTCTCTGGCATTGACTCTAGCCTATCCTCCTCTCTCCTGCAAGCTTCTGGTCTTCAGCCTATGGATGCTAATATGTCATATATAGGTCTCCCACTTTTAACTTCCAGACTTACCACTTCTGACTGCCTCCCACTTTATTCCAGAATCACTTCTGTCATGGATAAGTGGTCAAATCGTTTTTTATCATAAGCTGGTAGACTTATTCTTATCAAATCAGTTTCCTTTTCCATGCTAGTTTACTGGGCCAAAGCCTTCATTTTGCCTACAAATCTTTTGAAAATGATTAGAAGTGCAATGTTGCGCTTTCTTTGGAGTGGATCTATTCATAGTAAAAAGCCTATTCCCTGCTCTTTCAAGCTCATTGAACGTCCCAGAGACAAGGGAGGTTTGGGAGTAATTAACATTCTAAAGTGGAATTTGGCAGCTTTTAGTTCCCACTTCAATGCAGTTCTCTCTAAGCATGGTAGTGTTTGGGTGAGATGGGTGTGGACTCATAGAATTGGCTGCAATAACTTTTGGAGTGTGATGGTTCCTCAATTATGTAGTTGGACATGGAGGAAGATCCTAGCATTAAGGGCTACTTTTCTTCCTTTCATTTGTATGAAGATGGCTGCTTCATCAGAAGTTAGGTTCTGGCATGAACCATGGGTTTCCCCTGGTTTGATCATTATCAACTTATTAACACATCAACAAGTCCAACAATCTGGAATTCCTGTCATTGCAAAGGCTACTGACTATATATATCAAGGAAATCTCCAACTTCCTTACACTTCAAATCAGCAGCTTAGAGTTGTCTGGAACCTGATCCAAGGTGTCAGTATTGAATCTATGGAAGCTGACCAAGTTTTTTGGAGAGACAGTCTCCATTCTGTCTCTCATGCTTACAGTTTAATTTATGGATTGAGCAGTGTTCCCAATTGCAGGTGGCTGAGGATAATATGGAATGATGACTCCAGCCCGAAGGAAAACTTTATGTTATGGAAAGTGGTTCATAATGCATTGCTTACAAGAACTGTCATGCTTAATATGGGCTTGAATCATGGGAACATGTGTCTATTCTGTTCAAGCAATCCTGAAAGTGTTGAGCACATTTTCTTTGAATGTGATGCAAACCTTACCATGTGGAGAAGAATGATGATGGTTGCGGGATGTAGTGCCTTGGCAACTCCTTCAACTATTGATTTGAACATAATCTACAAAGCAACAAGATAGAGAACCATGAAATCTCGACTGATAACCCTTTGCATGAAGAAATACTTCTATGTGCTCTAGAAAGAACGTAATAGAATTTGTTTTGAAAAGAAGAGGAGAGCCAGTGAAGTATTATGGAAGGACATGAAAAGTGAAATTTATGAAGCAATTCTGAGACATCTTGTGTTTCCGCCTGCTTTGAGTCTGTCTTGGAGATAGGTGAGCCTGTCTTCGGGTAGCTTGTGTGTCTCCTCATCTTTGTTTCTCCTTGTTTATCCTTGTGTGTTTGTCTTCTTCTATTGTTCAGCCTTGTGTGGTTTTCTTTTTTGAGTCTTGAAGTATGTTTCTAGTCTCTTCCTTTTATTGTTCCTTGCAATAAAATAGGTAGGGGTCTTGTCAACCCCGCTAGCCTTTGCTAAAAAAATTTATATTTGGAAAGTGATTTAATTAATAAAAGATTAACTAAAAGGGCCTAGTGATTGCTTATGGTGCTAAATATTTGTTTGTTTGCTTTGATAGTTAAATAACCGACTATCAAATTTGGCCAATTTTAGTTCCTCGAATTGATGTGGGAACTATTTAGTCGTACACTTAGTACGTAGCCATCTATGTAGGCTTGATTATCGTTTGTGTTGAGGATGTTGATTCGTGTAGTGTAGAGTATTACTCTAATCTATCGAGCTTCCTTCTTGGTCGAAGGATAGCAAGTTGAAAGTTGGAGACATGATAAGTCTATGAGATTTAGTTTCTGTGTGAGGTTGAGAAACGCTGTTGCGTTGTTGGTGTGAAGAGACCAGGATAAGATTTATCTGAAAACCACTTCGGATCAACATATATGCGTTCGATTGTGAAGGTTATTGATGATATTGATATTTAGGATTTTCATAGTGAAGGACTGCTTGTTGATCATTTGTGGTTAAAATCCCAATATACATATAGTAGCAGTAGTCTCTTCGTTATGAAATATTCAATGCAAGGACTATTCGCTACTAATCCTAGAGATTTTCCGACAGGATGTGGTAGGAAAGTACCTTCGGTTTGTCCTATTCTTGGACAACTTGTATGGACGAGTGTATGACATTGCATTTCTAATGATTATGTACATTAGTTTTTACAAACATACATATGTTTGGTGGTGGAGAAGGCAACTTCTCTTAGCTTAACACCCTTCCTTGAGACGTATGAGCTCAAGGCTTGTATTTTTGTGAAAGGAAATTAGTAGTCAATGGAAATGGCAAATGTGGCATTCAAAAGATGATATGATATGTGATATGTGAAAGGTAATCGATACCTTTTTGGCCTCACTCCCCGAAAATGACCGAAACAGGGTTAAATGTGGTAAGGCTAAGTGGGTCATTCCCAATTAGGATATGATCATCTCCTTCTAGATATATTTCTTTCCGCTATGACGTTTGGGATGTAAATTAATGTGGTTTGTATGCTATGAGGGCCCTCAGAAAAGGTCGGTAACGACCGGGGGATGATATATTCGGTACTACCTAGTTATAGAGGTAGGTCGGTCTTGTGTTGGTAGAGGTTCCTTTGTGATGTTCCTTGGTACATTCCTCTAGAGATGTACTGCCGGAAGGTAGTCCCTTCACCCGGTCATTTGTATGGAAATCCAAACTCCGCTACGTGCCAGCCATTTTGATTGTATTACCCACTTTGGACTATATGCTGGAATTTAATCTATGTAACAATTTCGGCTATGATTAATATTATTTGTGCAATAGACACTATTATAATATAACATGATTTGATTTGAATGGTTTTGGTTATCGTAAGGTAAAAACATGTCCGTGTTTATGTGTGGGCGTGTCTTACGAGATACTTTTGTTTTGAAAAGAAAAGTTTTGGCAATCTAATAAGTTCAGTTGAGTGTGTTTTCTCATGCTGGTTTACCTGACTGATTCCGGCGTTCTTCCCTTTCAATGCTTGGGTCAGACCGAGTATATTTACAGGTTCAGATTGGTGCTTTTGGAGCTTCGGCAGGAGAGCTGGAAGTCTTTCGATCGTATTCCCGTATTTGTTTATTTTCCGCTGCTTTGTTATTTATATTATCAGCAATTGTAAGGACAGATTATTATAACTGTCTAGGCTGATGATTGGTGATTGATTGTTGAACTCTGATTGATGTATGCATATACAGTTTCTGTTTTGTAAAGATTATTGATATGATATTATATGTTTTCCGCTGCGATGTGAGATTCTATATTGTTCTATTTGGTTCTCTCTTCTCTCTCTTCTCTTCTCTTCTTCTCTCTTCTTTTCTTTCTCATGACTTCCGTCAGACTGTGCTTTTTGGGTCGGACATGTGTGGTTTATTATCGATTCAAAAGGGTATGAATTTGCGGGTCATACGAGGTCGAAATCAGATGAAACAAGTTGCGTCGGGTTCGTTTTGACAAACACTACGTGATGGAGTTAGATTGGAGTTGATTGGAGCTAGTGAAAATTTTGGGTAAAATTTTATTCAGAATAAAACGTTGCAACGGCTGTTGGAATCAAAGTGAGTACAACTCACTCTTTCTGACTCGCTTATATTTTTATATAAGTGAGAATAAATTTATATTGCATTGATTGATGATTGTTTGGATGATATATGATATATCATATATATATTGATTGGTTTGGATATATTCCTGCATATTGGAGCAGATGAGACCTTATACGTTCCCGTGTATGAGCGGATGACTTTTTGTACGCGCATCTGCCTCGAAGTGGGCATTGTACATATTTTCTCATATGTATATTTGTTGAAGGTGACAGGTTGGAGGGATCCAACTGGATTCCTCACCAGTATGATTTTTATTTACAGATATTGTGATATATGTTGTTATCCTGTGATATATGGTGTTGGGATGCCGTGATTGATGTGAATCACCTTATTTAGCATTTTTGCAGCATTGGGCCATATTTTGGAATTTTAGAAATATTAAAATGATGATTTCATATTAAAAAGGCCGTTTAAGTGATTTTTGAAGTTATATGAGTTTTAATAATGATTTGTAAATTATTAAAAGAAGAAGTTTATTTAAATGGACACGAAATGCGATTTTTGAAATATGGAGTTAACTATTTTGTAAAATAAGTTAAAATGAGAATTTTGAATTTATTATAAATGGTTTATATATAAGATTTATAAAATTGATATTTTATAAATAAACAAAATGTAATGGAATTATAAAGAAGTTTTATAAGTGTTAAAATGAAGTTGTAAATGGATCTTATATGTGAATAAGATTTATAAATTATGAAGTTATAAAAGGAATGAATTTGTAAATAAGAGAATTATAAGTAAATTAACTTATAATTGGATTTTGGCATATAAATAAGATAAATGGAATTTGTCAGTAAAAGAATTTTATAAATTGAAGTTTTTATAAAATAGAAATGTGAATTATAAACATTGTTTTATAAATGTGAAATCAATTTAATTTGATAAGTTAAATATGAAAGTTTATTAAAGGGATTTTATTCATGATTTTGGACAGTGGATAATCCATTAATAAATGTGTAGAAATAATGAATTTGGTTAGAGAATTTTATTCACAATTTTGGACAGTTAATAATCCTTTAATAAAATGAATGTTTTGAGAAGTGATATTTTAAAATGGAGTTTGAATAATTTGAATGTAAATTAAATTGTGAATTCACTTATTATTAAAATAAGTGTATGGAAATGTTTTCCAAATATTGTTATATCGAAATGATTTTGGAATTATATCTTTTTAAAGATAATTTGAAGTGAATATTTGGAAAGTGATTTAATTAATAAAAGATTAATTAAAAGGGCCTAGTGATTGCTTATGGTGCTAAATATTTGTTTGTTTGCTTTGATAGTTAAATAACCGACTATCAAATTTGGCCATTTTTAGTTCCTCGACTTGATGTGGGAACTATTTAGTCGTACACTTAGTATGTTGCCATTTGTGTAGGCTTGAATATCGTTTGTGTTAAGGATGTTGATTCGTGTAGTGCAGAGTATTACTCTAATCTGTCGAACTTCCTTCTTGGCCGGAGGATAGCAAGTTGAAAGTTGGAGACATGATAAGTCTATGAGACTTAGTTTCTGTGTGAGGTTGAGAAACGCTTTTGCGTTGTTGGTACGAAGAGACTGGGATCAGATTTATCCGAAAACCACTTCAGACCAACGTATATTCGTTCGATTGTGCAGGTTATTGATGATATTGATATTTAGGATTTTCATAGTGAAGGACTGCTTGTTGATCATTTGGGGTTAAAATTCCAATATACATATAGTAGCAGTAGTCTCTTCGTTATGAAATATCCAATGCAAGGACTATTCACTACTAATCCTAGGGATTTCCCGACAGGATGTGGTAGGAAAGTACCTTCGGTTTGTCCTGTTCCTGGACAACTTGTATGGATGAGTGTCTGACATTGCATTTCTAATGATTACGTACATTGGTTTTTACAAACGTACATCTGTTTGGTGGCGGAGAAGGCAACTTCTCTTAGCTTAACACCCTTCCTTGAGACGTACGAGCTCAAGGGTTGTATTTTTGTGAAAGGCAATTAGTAGTCAACGGAAATGGCAAATGTGGCATTCAAAAGATGATGTGATAAGTGATATGTGAAAGGTAATCGATACCTTTTTGGCCTCACTCCCCGGAAATGACCGAAACAGGGTTAGATGCGGCAAGGCTAAGTGGGTCATTCCCAATTAGGATATGATCATCCTCTTCTAGATATATTTCTTTCCGCTATGACGTTCGGGATGTAAATTATTGTGGTTTGTATGCTATGAGTGCCCTCGGAAAAGGTCGGTAATGACCGAGGGATGATATATTCGGTACTACCTAGTTATAGAGGTAGGCCGGTCTTGTGTTGGTAGAGGTTCCTTTGTGATGTTCCTCGGTACATTCCTCTAGAGATTTACTGCCGGAAGGTAGTCCCTTCACCTGGTCATTTGTATGGAAATCCAAACTCCGCTACGTGCCAGCCATTTTGATTGTATTACCCACTTTGGGTTATATGCTGGAATTTAATCAATGTAATAGTTTCGGCTATGATTAATATTATTTGTGCAATAGACACTATTATAATATAACATGATTTGATATGAATGGTTTTGGTTGTCATGAGGTAGAAACATGTCCGTGTTTATGTGTGGGCGTGTCTTACGAGATACTTTTGTTTTGAAAAGAATAGTTTTGGTAATCTAATAAGTTCAATTGAGTGTGTTTTCTCACGCTGGTTTACCAGACTGATCCGGGCGTTCTTCCCTTTCAATTCTCGGGTCAGACCGAGTATATTTACAGGTTCAGATTAGTGCTTTTGGAGCTTCAGCAGGAGAGCTGGAAGTCTTCCGATCATATTCTCGTATTTGTTTATTTTCCACTGCTTTGTTATTTATATTATCATCAATTGTAAGGACAGGTTATTATAACTATCTAGGTTGATGATTGGTGATTGATTGTTGAACTCTGATTGATGTATGCATATACAGTTTCTATTTTGTAAAGATTATTGATATGATATTATATGTTTTCCGCTGCGATGTGAGATTCTGTATTGTTCTGTTTGGTTCTCTCTTCTCTCTTTCTTCTCTTCTCTTCTTCTCTTTTCTTTTCTTTCTCATGACTTTCCGTCAGTCTGTGCTTTTTGGGTCAGGCATGTGTGGTTTATTGTCGATTAAAAAGGGTATGGATTTGCGGGTCGTCACATTAATATGAATAAACTTAAATAATATTTGAAATTCTTGGTTGTTCGGCTTATGGGACGTTTGGAGAAGGATATTTCTAACTGTATAAGGATGTATAAATAATCTATTAAGTTATTACCAAAGGCTGTTGACCATAGGATACACTTGATAGTTTATTTATCACCCTTGTACGATAAAAAGTTTCTGAGTCTGAACAAACCATTTGCTTTTGTTGTTATGGATTTATGGTTGGTTTCTTTGTTGCATACAAGTTGTACTGTTTTGTTTGCAAATGACTGTTGTGATGTTGTGTTGCTTGTATAATTGATTGAAGCAACTTCAATATTTCTCTTTTACATAATTATTAACTTCTTTGGATATATAAGTGAAATACAGGTTATGTAAGTAATAGCTACTGCTTTTGGTTTCATAAATAAAGGTTGTTTGCCCGACAAATAGGTACGTTTTCGGATTACGGTTTATAGCAATATTATATTGTTTTTCCCGTGGTTTGGGATATTTATGTTTGAAATATGATATATATATATATATGATATTATTGATATTCTTATTTCTCCCGGACCTCTCCGTACAAAGGAGACTCTACCGAAATTTTCCATGAATTTTTGACTTAGAAAATTTTGTGAAAGTGAAAATTTTTCAAACTTTATTAGACTTGAATATGAAAGATTTAATTGTTTAAAACTGATATATTTTATTTAATACTTAATTATGTAAAGTTTGAAGTACTTATAAATTTATTATTTGAATAAGAGATATTAGTTTCTTAATTCCTTCTTTGCCTTTTCGAGGACGAAAAGTTTTGAGTGGGGGAGAGTGTAACGACCCGCATTTTTCGACAATTAAAGTTTTGAATTTAATAAGATTTTGTAATTTAATATTGGAAGAAATTAAAATTTATGAGTTGTTAATAAGGAACCAATTAGAATGAAATTAATAATGTTAGTTTAATGTAATCGATGACCATTTGAATGTATCTCAAGTAATTGAGATAATTGCAAAGTTAAATTGGTTAGAAATTGTAAATAAGGAAATAAATTTAATTATATTAAATGGTGAGATAATATGTAATTAATTGAAATTGAATATAATCAGTGCTCTGTAAGTAGTTATAACATTTGTTTGTAGATAATAAACTTATACATGTGATTAAATTAAGTGAAAGGTAACAATTGTTATTTATCGCCTATTTATTTAATCTGTTGAAATTAGATTGGAAGTCAATTGAAATTAATCTACTTAAATATTGCTGTTAATATGAATTAAAATGATAACTGTAAAATATTGATGTAATAAATGGTAAACCAATGTTAATTATATCCATTAGATAATAGTTGATTGAATAATAAGATGAAAATCAAAATAAATGAATTTATTAGAATTTAAAATTATAATTAATGAATTTACTACAATTGAAACTGAACACAATAATTAGTGCAATATTTAACATTGGATTTGACATGGAAAATTTGTTTTAAAAAGATTATATTTTTGTAGGTAATCAAAAATGATAAAATTTGTTAGTTATAAAATTTGAATTTGAAAAGTGATAAAAATCAATTTAATAATAATTTATTTAATTATCGTGAAAATAGCCATTTTGGCCACTGTCTCGGATTTTGACGAAACCAGTTTCATCGGATCCATAATGGTGAATTATTGTAGGATTTCAAGTTTCATAGCGATCAGACTTGTCGTTTGATCGTACGGGCTTGAAACGTGTAGAAATCAATTTAATGAATTCAATTGAAATAAGCTGATTTTAAAAGTTAACTTTTTCATACAATGGAATTATGACTTGAAACATGTTCCATTGAATTTAAAAATATTGAAAACATCTATTTCAATATATTGGATAACCCACTTTCATTTCGGAAATGGAACAGGCTTTTCGGGTCGTTATTGTCGTTTCGAACCAATTCGATATGTTTATTCTTTCTTATCGGGCCTTGTCTATATAAATAGATTTTCTAACCCTAGCAGCCTTTCTATTTCTTATTCCTGTACGTACAAATCTATCTGCCTATTCCTATCTTCTCTCTCCAATGGAAGAAACCTATTTTCAACTCCAAAGACCCTATTTCAATTTCAAATTCAAATCGAAAATCAAACTCCTCAAAACCCTATCACATTATATACCATTTCGAAGCTCTCGAAGAGCGTAATCTAGATCTACTGTTCGTTTTTGCAATTGAGTTTTGGTTTGTCGGGGATTGGCCAAAACATTTTCGGCCGTTCATTGCGGTGGTTGATCATCGGCGGTGGATCATGGATTCAAGGGTACGGTAGTGTGGAGAGTGTCGTGGGGAGTGCATCTGAGGTGTTCGCTTGGAGGACTGGTGGCTAGATCGTCGTCAACAATTGGATTAGGGTTTTAAATCAAGGTGGCGGCTGCTCAATCACGTGGTGAACATAGGGGATCTTTGGTGGTCGTTAGCGCTGACGAGGGGGCGGCGGTTCGTATGGTGTTGGGGCGCATGGCTGCGTGTGGCCGTAGGTGGCTTTGGACGATCGAGGAACGGCGGTGGCTACTAGGGTTTCGAATGAAACCTGAAGTCTTCGTGCGCGTGAACGAAGATGTTAGGCACATGTAAATTTTATTTTTAAACTTTATTTTATTATCTAATTGAAATTTTAATGTTCTAATACCAATATATTTTTCATATGAGGTTGGATTCACGCGCGGTTTGTTCCGTTGGAATCGTATCGAAATTCCAGACATTATGGAACTGGTTTGGATGAATTATGAGACTGTTGAATTTTGGTGCTATATTTGGATTTTAAATCGATTTGAAATCAAAGGTGAGTGTTTTAACCCACTCACGACTACTAAACTATCTTATGTCAGTTAAATTAAATCTATGATGTGATTAGAAATTGATTGGTTGTTGTTTGGTATATTTAAATTGTCATTCCAGTTAAATCTGATTTTTATTGAATTTAGTCGCCATTTAATATAGAATTTTTAAATTGCTAGTTAAATACCTGTTAATGATAACCAGTTAATTGTTGTTATTTATTGGTTGATTTGAATAATGATTGTGTTGGATGTTCAATTGTTGATATTTGGATGATTGAATGTATGTTTATTCATATGTTGTTATCACACTGCAAGTTCCCTTAGATTATTGTTAGTAAATCACTATGGGTTGAAATGATACATACCTAGATGGACTTATAGATTAGGTAAAAATCGTTATGGGTTGAAATGATAGGCTCGAGCAATTTTATGGTTTTGTATTTTATTCGGAATTGCGGGTTGAAATGATATATACCCGTAAATTTAAATTATTACAGTTTGAAATGATATATATCCGTATCACTTGACCATAGGGTAAAAAATTATATACGGACACCGGATTGGTTAAATTAAATGATTTTAAATCCTTAAATTTTTGAATCCAGTTAAATGCATTTTGAAATAAAATTCGATTTATATAAACTGAATTGTTTTCGAAAATTTAAGTTTTAAATGTTGAAATTGAAATTGTTTTAAATGAATTGTTTAAAGAATTGAAATTGAAATTTTAAAGTTGAATTTTGAAATATAAATGAACTTATTGAATTGAGTTATTGTAAATGTTGAATATTTAAATTTTGAAATCTATCGAATTTGAAGTGGTTTAAATTTGTATCTCAACATGGATTTGAAATCGATATAAATTGAAATGGTTTAAATGAGAATTTGAATCGAAAGATAAAAATTGAGTTTTATTTATTTGAAATCTTGATATGGTCCAGATTTGTTGAAATGAAAGAAACAGTTGATTTGATACTATTTCAAAATAAATTATTTTAATATAAACTGTTTAAAAATATATTATTTTTAATTCAGATTTATTTTGATTTTCAAACTATTTACTATATAAACCATTTCAATAATTAAACTATTTTTTTACTATTTTAAACCATTTAATCCATTTTAATATATTTTAAACTATTTAAACTATTCTAATCTATTTAAACTATTTTAACCTATTTTAATCTATTTTAAACTATTTAAACCATTTAAACTATTTAAAAGTATTTTAAACTATTTTGAAACTACTTAAACTCTTTATGAATATCTAAACTATCTTCTAAAATTTAATCTGTGCAAGGCTGAATTGTTTATATTTAAATCCTGGATTTGAAAGTGAATATGGTTAAATGATGTAATAACCTAAGTTGGGATTTGAAATGATATTTTCTAGTGAAATGACATATTTGAGTAAATATGATGATTTTGAAATGAGGGTTTAACCTATTTTGAAAATATAATTTTGAAAGTGAATATGATTTCGAAAGTGATATGATTTTTGAGAATATGTTATTTTGATATCAATATAAAATGGTTTTGGAAATGTAAAAGAACCATCCGGTGTGAAATAAGCGTTTGGTTGTTAAAGAGACCGGGATCAGATATTGTCATACTCTCTGCCAATACCGAAAACCACTTTAACAACTGTGCACGTGGTGGATAATCCAGAAAAAAGTAGAATAATTTGGTGAACGATTCTGTATGAGGTATGAACGTAGCCCTAAACCCCTTGGGTCAGCTTGATGTGGCTAAAAAAGGAGCTATGCCGGGCCAAGTGAGGTCGCACCTCCGATTGGACACATTTCTTCGATACCATATTTATTACTTTGTGATTGATTTGATGGCCACCCATCAATTTGATTTTGGGAGTGTGTTCCGAGGTGGGCGGTAGTAGCTACTTTGTGTTACCACCAGTCCGGTGCCGCAAAACGGTAGTATCTTACCCTGGGCATTGCCTCGCGTGCCTTGTCGCATGCCTTATCGCGTCCATTACGAGTTTGGTTTGTATCGTACCTATGGAGTGCTCCCTGAGTATCCCATCAGTTTGGTGGGGTTTACAGTATCTATATAGACTACGGGAATATATAAAAATGCGTTAAGGGGGATATGGGTAACGCCTTAACGCTATTATAATACTTTACTTTAATGTAGACACTATTATAATAGCATATTGTACTATGTATGTAGATAGTTCAACGGATCCTTAGAAGATGGAATCCCGAACATCTCTTAAGTTATTGCACTCACGCTAGACACTGGATAGGGGATGTCAAACCCCGTAAACATCTCTGACGCCGTTACACTTATGTTTATTTACTGTTGATTTAACTTACATAAGATCTTTTAGTTCTGACTTGAGTGTTTTTTCTTTTCATTACACTCGGGTCAGCCTGAGATTTTCAGTGTATTGAAGACCTTATTTCTGGAGGATGAAGACGAAGAATTTGTAATATTATTATTTACTATATTTAGCCCTCTACATCATGTTGTTCCGCTGCATTATTTATTTATTCCTGTTGTATGTAACTCTGATCTGTATTGTAAAAGTGTAATCAAATGTTATTTGTAAAACAGCTTCATGAACTGTTATTTGATTATTATATTTTGTCATTCCGCTGTGAGATTCTATGTTTGTTTTATTTCTTTCTCTTATTTTTCTTATTTAGCCCATAACAATCCTCCCTTTTGAATGGTTTGAGTTTGACATGTATGGTTTATTGTCGATTTAAACCGTCCAAAAAGGTGGGTCGTTACAAAACCCAGTCGAAACCATGCTACCGCCTTTATACCTTTCGAATGAATTGAAGTCATCAAAGATTTCGAAAGGTAGCTTTTGTTTTATAAATGTTATAAGCCACTTTGCAATGTTTTCAAAAGGGCTCCAGTAGCCATTTATACTAAAGGTTTCGAAGGCAATGGCTTCGAAAGGCATTTCAAAGCTATCCTTCCAATTGTTTACTTAAAAGACTATTGCTTCCGAAAGGATGGTTTCGAAGCCATCAGTTTTCCCCAAACTCTTTTATTTGAAGGTTAATGGTTTCGAAAGGGGTACTTTCGTTTATACTCACTTTGACCCAAAAGTTATTTTTAAGGATAAACCCAATGGTTTTGAAAGGGGTACTTTCAAATGGTTTCGAAGCTATGCTTCTATGAGTTACTTTAATACTTCCAAAAGAGATGTTTTAAAGTGTTTCGAAAGGCATATGCTTAGTGTTTTAAAAAGAAGATTTGAATGCTTTAAAAAGAGGTTTTCCAATGGTTTCGAGAGTAAAGGTCTAAGGTTTCGAAAGCCTTAGTTTTCAAAAAAAAGAACCCAATCTCATTTTTAAAGGAAAAACCCATGGCACTATAAAAGATATTTAAAATGGCTTTTTAATTTGGAGTTTTTGAAGAAGTTTGCCTCAATAAAAATAATGGGTTAAAGGAATTAACCAAATTTTTGGGTGGAAATGATTTCAAGGATATTCAACCATAAAAGTTGGTAGTGTTTTTGTATATGCTTCTTCTATAAATATGTTTACTATGTAATGGACCCATAACTGTATTTTGGGGAGTAAGGGCAGAATAACTAGGTAGGTTGACCCAGTAGCGAATATAAATTAAATAAACTCCTGAATGAATAGAGTTGCATCCAGCATTTCGGGTAGACCAGAATATAAGATTCCCAAAGACTAATCATGAAGTTTTCAGTTTAGACAGGTTCATAGTAAACCCATTAAAACTATGTTTAAAGAAAGTTATTGGCAGGGGCCAACAGGTTTGCAGTGAACCCATGGAAACTATATCTGTATTAAGTCGTTGACAGAAGTCAATAGGTTCATAGTCAACCCATGAAAACCATGATATAAGGGGAGTTATTGGAGATACCAATAGTTTTAGGGAGAACCCATGAAATAATGAAGTTATTGGCAAGGGCCAATAGGTTATTAGTGATCCATGAAAACTATGAGACCGGACAGATAGTCCATTAGCTTTAAACAGGTAATTAGTCAGCTCATGAAAACTAATAGGTTAATAGTGACACTAGAAACTATAACTGAGGCAAATAGTCAAATGAATGAGGATGGGAAATCTAGAATAATTTGCTTATTTGCATATCAACATAATATTTTAAATTGCTATGTTTCAACCATTGTGGATGTAGGAGCACAGTATATGGTTATTATAAATTTTTGGATAAGATACCAGTGAGGGGAAAACTCATTCTACTAAGCGGCGTGGTCTCACTAGATATTTAAATGGTTCGAGATGGTAGGTTATTATTCATACCAGGCTTTATGTCTGACTTGAAGTTTATGTTTTCCCCTTAAACTCTCGGGTGCTCAATTGATTTTGAGTAGTTTGAGAGTTGAGGATTTTCAGGTTCTCCTTGGACGAATAAGCTTCCGGAGACGTGCATGAGGCAAGCTAGCTAATAAGGAGTTCTTTTCTTTTTTTGATTATGTTGTGTTTTGATGTAAAGGCAAAGCTATTTAATTGCTTACATACATACATACATACATACATACATACATATATATAGATACATACATACATACATACTCTGATCATCCAAGTGGGCATCTTCATATGTTGCTCTTGGCGTATGTTGTAATAATTATATTTTCTCTGAACGTGGTTCTCAAATTTGAGATTATGGAATGAATTTGAAATGATTTAAAATGGAATGAGAAAGTTGTTTAATGATTTTAAAAAAATAAAAATTTCCATATCCATGTGTTTCTGTTATATCAATGTATCTAACATTACTGTATTTGGTCGCCGATGATTAATAACTATGGATGACTACAACATACGCCAAGTGGGGGATGTTACATAATGCCTCCATTTAACTATAATCAAAGCCAAGTTTCCACATTGAAGCTCGATGGTATTCTCAAGTTGAGGGAATTGTGTAATATTTTCACATCAATATTTTTCGTTTGACATTAATTATATTAATCAACAGAAAACTATCGAGTGAGTCATTCCATGGCTATCAAATAATTATCAGTACATGACCACTTGGTGCTCCCAGCAGCTATGAGTAATACACTACCTAACATATAGAGAGCGATATATACTCTAATCTTAATGGATGTATCAATATCCAGCCTCGACACATCTTGACTAAGAATGTTTAAAACGGTATGTTTATTTTATTGTGATAAATCACTCATGATTACAACATATTGTAACTACTATCACAAAACATACCATTTATGAAGTTTCTATTACATATACATTTAATTAAATTAATTAAGTAATATAACACATTATATCAAGTATACCGTAGAAAGAAAATACCTTTTAGTTCGAACAATATTGATTATCAAGTTAGATATGCAATAATTTCATAATTGCCCCTAGGGTATACCCTTAACTCTTCAATCTCTCACTTGCACTTGGGACCAATTATAGAATCTCCATCCCATCCCTCCGATCATTTTGATGAGAACTGATCTAGCCAGTCCCTTCGTGAATGGATTTGCTATGTTGTTTTAATAATCTACCATTTCAATCAACACTTTTCAATGCAGATAAATTATCTTTATCACGTGGAACTATCCCAAGTATGTTTTTCGAATTCTAGTGAGCTCCTATCATTATATTACTATCATATAACAATGATGTAGCATTCTCAATACTTGGAACCACACCTGGCTCGGTTATAGATTTGTGCATTTATACTTATATATTGCTTTTATCATGGCGTTATTCAAGACAATGCACTTAGCCTTTTCATCTAATCAGACACAACCTTTCATTCGGAACATTTCCAACTTAAAGCTCCTTAACTAAGGTTTGAACATGAATTTTATATTGACATATTATACTCAGTATTACTTATGAAGTTTGAGTCCGAATACTCCTTCATAAGGAGTTTGTTGTTTCTGCACACAATTTTTCATTATTTCGTAAATACTCGAGAACATTCTAAACTACCATTTTAGTGATCTTAATTTGGATTTGATATTTTCTTCATGCATTAAATACATAAGAAAATTATGAAATTGTAGATAATACAAATATGCCAATTCCTATTGCCAATTCATAAAGAATCCATCTTACATGTTCCATATTAAACATTTTAATAAGGTGTCTTTGCATTAGACATTCCCAACACCTTTTATATTATCATAAAAATATAATTTACAAGTCCAATTTCATGTATTAAACAACCAAGCTAGAACTTATTTCAACATAAGTACATCGTTAACAATCAGTAGTATGTTGTTTACTTATAGTTAAGAAATATCGATGTACTTTAATGTTCTTTCTTGCAGACACACGTTTCCTTTATTTTGACTAAAAATCAAACTATTTGATATTTCTATCAAAATACTTGTTCAATTTTGATGCTTATCGAATGATACTTTCATAGTCTTCAATCATATCTGAAAAACCCACAAACTCATTATCGCTTATACTCACTTCGAAATACTTTGGTTGTTATGCGCAAATAATCTATTCTAAATCATTATTTTGAGTTTTCTATTTTAGCACATAGGTAAACTAAAACATAAAGTCATACCAAACGATTATTTTATGAATAAAATCTAAATCATCTAGAGGATATTGAATGGTGAATTTGTTACATTAATTTCAACAATTGAAATTTACAGTTTTATTCATATCAATGTTACTCACTATATTTCAGTTGCATTAGTTTTTTCTGAAAGACACATTTTCTGTCGATGGATCATATCCCTTCGCGTACAACTATTAAAATCATATTTTGATAATGTACTTGGAATCCATTTCAGATTCGTGCATCATTCCATATGGTCGAGTCATACTATTATTGGTTTAATTGACAACTGAGGATCCTCTATTCTCAATATTGATAAGAAACTCAAAGTTTCTCTTCAATGTGTGAGAATACTTATAAGTCACTCTAATTCATTTCGTTTATTTGGGTTTGGTTAATTTTATTTCATCCCATGGAATTAGTTTCATCTTTAGATCGTCTCTAAATCCATTTCACTACCAATAATTTCTAAAAGAAATTCTTTCACTACGAAGTTGGTATTTCTTGAAACAACAATTGTTTGTTAGTGCAATAGAATATGTATTCATAATGCTTTATGAATTGCCCGATGTTTGAACCAAAATGGGCATAAACACCTAAAAGATTAATAGAGAATAAAAAGTGAAGAAATTTAAATGAAAATTAGTAAAAAAGGACACATAGTAATTTATAGTGGTTCGGCTAATCTTGATCTACATCCACTTAGCGATTTTATTGATTATCTTGCTGATTACAAGCAGGTGTTCTTACGGATCGGTATAAATCCGACAGTGATTACAAGAAATTGGAGTAAGGGAAAGTAAGAGCCAAAAGATCCTTAGAAATAAGCCATACCCTCCTATTTATAGAGGTCGAAAGCCTAAAATCTCACCCCATGATCTCCACATCGTTTTCCATACCGTAGAACAATTCTCCAAGAAAATAGGTGGACAAATCATCAACAATCACGGATCGGTACCGATCCAACCTTCTGGATCGCTACCGATCCATAATTTCTTCATATGGATGGTTTTGATCTTCTTATCTTGGCTCGATTTGTTGTTTTCTTCGTGGTTCCATAGTGGTTTGCAACATTTCTAGCTTGTTTCCGAGTTGAAATGATGGACCTGTGGAGAGGTAGAGTTGCTGATTCAAGTACTCGTGGAGATCGATAGAGAATTGCATGGGATTGACGAAACAACACTTAAAGTAGGCTTCTAGCATCAGGTAGAGTGCACGGGCAGAAGTTGGGCAAATTTGGGTGAAGAAAGTTGGATCAGTACCGATCCACAACTTTGGTGGATCTGTTCTTCTGGCCTTTTATTTGGGTTGTGTGCTTGTCCCGTGGCTTTGCTTGCACTTGGTTTCTGGATTTTTGGGCTATCTCTTCGAGCTTCCTGCCTTGATAGTCCCAATTTTGATTCACCCAGTCTATTTAAACATTGCTTTGCCAAAAAGGCGGGATAACACTTGCATTCCAAAGTACATCTTATTTCAAACATGATGTGCTTTGAATCGAGACAAGTCAGGATTGTCATAAAGGACTCCACTCTATGCTCTAAATGGTCGTTATCCTTCTTGCGAATCGTTTTTGTGAAAAGTTATGTTTATAGCCATCGATCATGACGCTTTGCCGGTATCTAGTACTATAAACCCGAGATGCGCTCTCACGGTCTGTCATTCAAAGTTAAGAAATTCTAAAATTTTTCGTTTTTTGGATTTTCCATGTTCAAATATGATTTTCTTCGACTCTCATCATTCAGGGTTAGATATGTACATATACATGTTTACACGTGCACGTTCTCGAGAATTCTCATCATCATATGCAAGTACCCATGTAGGCATACATATAGGTCGATTTGGTAATTAGTTTTTTTTAAAATGACTCAATACCTATCCAACTCCTTGGATCGATACCGATTCAGGGCTAGGGAGAAAAATCTGCCATTTCCATTACTTTAAGAATCAGGTTTGCTGGGTATATAACCCATCTTTCCATTCCACCTTCTCACTTGCTTTCTTGCATCAATCCAAGCTTGCTCCACCATTGAAAATCCTTGGCCTTCAAATCAAACTTCCCTTGCGTCCAAACACCAGCCTCCATCACCTCCAACCTCAACTACTCCAGTGGCGCCACCCAAGTCCTGTTCGAACCACCATCTCGCATCGACTGGAAGTTCACTGATCCAAGCCCTAAATATTAATTCCTTGAATCAAGTTTTCCCTTTGGTCATTCTAGGTAGGTAGCCGAGTTGTACATGGGCATGGACGAGGTCGCCGTCGATGGCTGTGGTTTGGAAATGGAGAAGATAGATAAGGAAGAGGACGAGATTCCTCCAATGGGTTGGATCGACATAAATCCAACACTTGGTGAATTTTGTGAACTCCAAGCTCACAAATGAACTTTACCTTTGCGAACTAAAGATTTGAATCGAATTATATCCTTGGTTTCAAAGCACTTCCAAATCATGGTCGACAATTCAAATCTCGTCGAGACGGTCAACGATGCCGATCACTTTGAGCGATGCCCAAAAATTAAAACGAACTATTGTATAATACCGAGAATCTGAACTGCATGACACTGCTTGACACCGAACTAGGTTTCACTTTAGAATGAGGGGTATAACTTATTATCAATCTAATGTTAATTATTTATTAAGTTTCCTACAGAAATGAATCACAGACGTTCCGAGCGTTTTGGCTCTCAAGCCATAGGTCCATCTGCTTCCAAATACACTGACTATGACACTGAGTCAAGTTCAACTACAACTCCTACGCTACATGAACCAATATAATTGGCACATCAAGAAAATCCACAAGTCGAACAATAGGCTCTGGAAAATCCAATAGAGACTGCAGAAGGGCCTGAAGTTGAACCTGCTCCTGATTCTCTCGATGATGCTATTCTTTTAGGTGATCCCATCGATTCCATTGCTTCAAAAATGGAAGAAGGATTGCTTCATAGAATCTGCGATAAGAATGGAATTCCATTTGAGAACATATTAGTCCCTTCCCATTATCAAAGAGCTCACAATCTCCCGGAGGGCTACATTACTTGCAATAGATATATGTGTTTGGCGGGATGTGTTCCACCATTCAGTCCATTCATTCGTCAAGTTATAAACTTCATGAGATTAGCTCCGACATAGTAACACCCGAATAGCTATGCCTTCCTTCTTAGTAAGTACATTATCTTCATTTAACATTTGCATCGAGTACCCATTGATGAGGAGATCCGGTACATATACAGTTTTAAGAGCCAAAAAGGAAGTCCTTTTTTGACTTACTTGGAACCAGCTAAGAGTTGCAGAGTTGTCACTTGCACATATAACAAACTCAGCTATTTCAAGGGAAAATGGTTCTATGTACGCTGTCCACTTGCATTTGCACGAAGATGGATATCTGAATGTAAGTTCTAATCCATGTGCTTTATATGAATCTTGCCCTACAACTCTGCAGGCTTAATTCGTATTCTTCCTATCATTCAGATATTCCGACGAGACCCAGCGGCATGGCTCTTGCGGATGCCATTTGAGTTCTTTTAGCACTTCTAGAGGAATCAGGCCGTGGCACTGGTCAAGTCCAAGTGGCTTCCGATGATGACGATAAGGATAATGATGATAATAACTTGCCTGGAGGAGGCGATATTAACCCTGACATGCTCCTAGTCCCAAGTCCAAGGGTGGAAGTTGAAGAAAATGTTGAGGAAAGGGAAGAACACAACGAGGAAGTCAAAATTATAAGAGGAAATGATAAGGCTGGCCATGACGGCATTGACGTGGGTCACGGGTCCTTGGCCGAACAACCCATATATGACAAATAGCTTGTCTCGAAGAAAAGGTTAGTTGTGAAGATTACTGAAGTGCAGACTTATATATAGTCCCTACCAGTTACAACAGCGGTGAGAACTCCTCTTCCTTCAACATACACATTTGCTAACTTAGGGCCAATTCCTACCAAGTTCGGCTCCGTCAATGTTGACAATATTAGTCTCGAGGGTCTCGATTCCCCAATTCACTTTCGTGATGACATACCTCCCATTAGCGTGGGAGAGATTACTCCTATGAGCAAAGCTCCGGTATATAGTCCGTTGGGGGGACAGTATGACACTCACATACATGTGCACTTCACCCACTACATTGCACTTGACTTATGTCCTTACTCATCAAATCTAACTTGTTCCCATTTCTTTTACAGGATCCATAGAGAGGAAGAAGTATATATATCAAACCTTGGAGTAAAATGTATCTTGACCACATAGGCACTTTCCAAGCACATATCATCAAGGCAGTGGTCGAGATTCAAAGTCCGGTTACCGATCTAACCGAGATAGAGGCAGTCGCGACAGAGGCAGTTACGACAGAGATTATCCGTTGCATGACTCCGCTTCCAAACATCGTTCCAGGACCAGGTCACCTCCACCAAGAGGCTCAGATAGGCATTCTGATCGTCGCGATGACTTGCCATCAGGTGATGTTTCTCGTGCACCTCCTCCAGCTTCCATTCCTGTGCAGCATTTGGCACCCTCTCACTCCAGTCGATCCTTCGACCACAGGCACCATAAAAGTGGTTCTGAGACTTCCCATCAAAGAGCCGGCAAATAAACGATTGAAATTTCGATCGTCACTGCGGAGCAACAACTTATCGTTGATGCTCAAAGGGCCAAACTGAGGGAATAATTTTTGGATGTTTGCTTTGACGGACTCATGTTCTTGCCTAACCTGAAGAGAATTCAACCTGAGATCAAAGATATAGTCGTTGCTTATATAACTGACGCTTATAATCAATATAGCGAATGGGCACAGGTAACTGAGAAAATATCCAAGGTCTCAAGAGAAAGGCAACTCGAGATTGATAATCTATGATAACTCATACCTTAATGGATCTAAATTTCAAAAAAAATCGAAATCCAAGTCCATCAAAGCACAAATCATTGGATTTGATACCTGTAAATAAGCATGAGCATTATCAGAGATTGATAGAAATCTAAACTCACAGCGGAAACTATAATAGGATAAGAATACTGATTATGACTGCTACCTTAGAATTAATGGTATTCCTTGGATAGCAGATTGTCACAGCAGCATTGAGAATGAGAGAAAAGAAGACTTCTTCAACAACTGAACACATCCGGCTCCAGTGACCTGTTCCTTTAAAAATATCCTGTGGATTGTAATGAGGAGGCGGTCGGAACAACGTTCTAGTGACCGGAAAATCTATAAACTGTCCATAACATAAATTTATACCGATTGGTTTCCATTTAATTGTTATATCTATTAAGGTTAGCAATTCTAATCTAACCTTGCATTGCAAAACGATTACTTAACTATCCATTCACAAGGTACAAAATACTGATGAAGCCTTATCAACCACCCAATACTTTCATGCCCATTTGCCACTTAATACTTCTAAATATAAAGCGGGCTTCTACTATCACTACATAATACTTTTAAAAGAGAAATAGGCAGACTTTTCCATTTAAGACCTCAATCGAGGTAGACTCTATAATTTAAGACCTATTCCCAAGGTGGACTTGTACTGTCGTCATTATTGGTTTATTAGTCATAACTACAGAGATTTTTGACCATTATATATGGCCTTATAACTTATAATAGCCATACCACTAGCGCATCTATTGTTATTAAAGTCTTAGAAATGTGAGAGACTGTACCCAAACCACTTAATACCTCATTAATAAGGACTAGGCATGCCTCTGACCATTTTACACCTATTTATAGGTAGGCCTTTGCTATTTAACACCTAACCCCAAGGCAGACTCCTCACTGTTACTATTTAGCTGAAATTGCTTGGAAATCTCATTAGACTACTTAGTACTTCTTTCATAGGAGAGAGGTGAGCCCTAGATCAGTCACTTAGTACCTCAAACCCGTAGCGAACCCTTCCCGAGATATCCATCATCACTCTTAATTATAAATATGGAATCTCATTAGGTTACTTCTTTTGGTAGGGAGGCAGGCCCTAAGGTAGCCACTAATACCTCAACACTAAAGTAATCCTTTTTAGAGATATCCCTCACTACTTCCTAATCCCAGAGTTGGACCATTTAATACTTTTTAATTAAGAAAGTAGGTCCAATCTCTCACGCCGTCATGGGTCCTAAGATTAGTGATATCCCACATCAGTAGTAAGTGTACCGACTGTTGGTAGCCTCAAAGTGAAGAGCAGTCTTCCATCGAGTAACTCTACCGACCTCGCATCACTAACCTACTAAGTCCAATTAACTATCCAAACTCTTTACTTATACTATCTTAGGTTGACATTGGAGTTACCTTACCAATTCCCTTTTTATTTAAGGTAATAAGATTTACCTTAAATACTTATCTACCCATAAATCCCCTCTTAATGCTCATAAATGTCAATTTGTCCAAAAAATCATAACGGACATTTCCTAAGACATTTATATATGATTACTAATTTCAAATTAGAAACCTTTTTATATCTATTTCATTTTTATTAGTCCCATTAATCCATTTGTCTCTATTAATTATGACCCTTAATTTAACACTATCCATTATTTCTCATAATTGCCCATTAATTTAGGTAATAATCTTTCATTTCCTATTAATTAATTAATAGGAATTCCTAATTTAATATGAGTTACTACCTTTTCTAATTCTAACTATTCGCTTCCCTAAATATAATAATAACCAACGAACGTTACACATAAATAACGCACGAGTAAACGTTGTTCTTCTTTATTAACGCAATAAATATGTATAAAATGCCTAATAAAATACATATTCATAACCAAATATATTCTAGTCGTAATGTAACTAGAATATGTTTTCCATATTTAATTTGCTGGAATTAAATTCCTTAGGAGGATTTTCCATTATGATTTCCAAAAATTGGTTGAAGACAAAAAGGAAAGATTGACTTTGTTTGAAACCACAAGGAATGGATAATTTCTTATCCCTTGTTAAATCAAACGTCGCCCTTTTGAATGAAAAGTGCAAAATGTAAACAAATTTATTAAAATCAAACGGATGTTCTTCCCATAAATTAAACTGTGAAAAATCTACAACATAGCACAAATTGGGAAATAATCCAAAAATCCTATTTTACACCCAAGTACAGATATGGAATAAAAATATATAACCTTCGACTTCTAAAATCTTTAGGACTGATTTTTAGATCTAGGTGTAAACATATATCTAAGATAGATCTAAGATAAGAACATGTAGGCAATAGTTTCCTACACTAATTTGAGCCTACAACTCATAAATAAAATTGATTTAGGCATAAAAATTAAACGTATGCCAACGAAATAGATTTAAAATCATAAATAATATATATAATTTCCCACTCACCATTTAATGCGATCCAAATCTTCAGACCTGAAGTAGAACCTTAAATTCATTTTCAAATCCTTTTTAATCCAAGAAATATGTATAAAAAGGGTACATACGTACATTACAATAATACATTTGAGAAGAGATTTTGGATTGGGAAAGAAAATAGATACATATACATAAATATATAAATTACCTCAAATAAGCATATAGTTGATTCTCTTCTCCTCTCCTTTTTATTAGATTTCTATTCTTCTCCAATATGTATGAATATAGATATAAATATCTTATTTTATAATTTAGAAAGAAAGTAAAGAAGAAGAAATGGCAGAGCTTCATTGCTCTATTCAGAATAATATGAGAAGAGAAGGAAGGGTTGGGCCTATATTTATAGGCACTAGAATCAACCAGAACCGTTAGATCAAAATATAATAGATCCGGGCCACTGGACTAGGGAAAACACTAGCCATCACCTTAAGAGTAGTCAACTGCCCCCTTCATTGAGGTCTATCACCCCAGGTCGACTACTACACTAAGCGGGTCAACCTGTGGACCCTGTTCAATTAATTAAAAACGTTAATTTCTTTAACGAATTCCAAATTCGTTTTTCGTCCGTAACTTCTTCGTTTAAACTCCGATCGCAAAACTCCAAATATGAAAGTTGCTCTAAATTTCACCACAAATGTAATGGTGCAAGTTTCATAGTCAAATTCCATTGTTTACATAAATTCCATTTTTGGAGCCTAATCAATTACTAACTAACTAATTAAATAACTTACCCTAATTATTGGGTGTTACATAGTCTGAATCTCACAGCTGCGCAGGACAAAAGAATCATCGCCCATCTCAATGCTGAGGTTGAAAACTTAAGGAAATCACAAGCTGAAACTGTTAGAAAAGCCAAGGAAGCTATCAAGGCTCTTAAAGAAGAGAGGGCCAAGCATCGCGATGAGATAGAGACTACGCACCATCGAAATTGCGATTTAGTGCTAGAAAGAGATGCTTCGAACATAAAGGTCACCGAGTTGTTAGCCAAACTCGGGAGCGAAACAAAAGAGAAGAATGATGCTCTCTAACAAGCTTAGGACTATTGCGAAGAGTTACCCGCTGCTTGCGATGAAAGAGACAAGGCGGTTGAAAGTGCCAAAAACATGGATGCACTTGTCAGGAAGGAGGTTGAAGCCGTAGAAAAACGGATGATGGAAAAGTTCGAACCAATGCTCAACAAGTAAAATGCCAACGTACTCAAATTCTGCAATTTAGAGTGGTCCGATTGCGATTACCCCAAAGTTCTCGCCCTTTCTTGGGAATAGGTCACTGAGGAGGAAAGGAATTCTTAAAAGATGGTAAGGTGGATTTGACCCAACTTGAGAAGGAGATCTTAGTAGGAGATGAGCCCAAGGTTTTAAGAGAGTGTCAGCTTATTCTCCATCCAGAGCTAGTCGATACAATGTAGAAAGACTTAGGCGAAGGCTTGGGATCATCGTCCCAAGGCGCCACTACTAGGGACACTTGCGTACTCAAAATTGTTCATGATCCATCTTCAGTCCCGAGGTACAACCCAGATCAACCCCAAATGCTAAAGTCCACCGTCCTTTCTCCCATCTTGGAGGGGAATTCCGACGGAAGTCTAGCCCATACTGAACCCCAAACCGAAGGAGGTATCTCATCAACCTCACCTATATTTTAGAGAGTCTATATGTCACCGATTGACATTGCTAATCGCTCTTTTTATATCCCTCAAGTTTCAAGTCAGCCCCAGGTCGTCCTACTTTTCGACAAAGGTCTCCAGTCGGGACAACTAGTGTCTACAACGAAATCGATGACCATGACCACTTCAACAACAGTGCCGAGTATCCTGATTAGTGAGACTCCTGGGCCTGGCAAGCAGATGATAGATGCTCTATAGGCTTAAGGGACTGGCAAGCTCCAGGGAGCTCAAACTGATGACGATGTTGTTATCATTGGTGCTTTCGAGCTTTTGTTATCTCACACCATGAGTTATATTTGAGAAGGAGCTTGTCCTAGCCAAACAGATCAAGCTAGAGAAGTCAGAGACTTTTCCACCTCCCATATCCATAGCTTTGCTTGGTCAGACTATCTTTGCCCCAGTCTCTATTCCTTCACCTGGGAGCGTTCAAAGCACACCTGTGGGGTCATCACAGAGCACTCTATCCATGGGATCAAGGAAAGGCCGGAAAACCAAAGATGGGGATAAACCTTCCTTAAGAGAGAAAAAATCAAAAAAGCAGAAGCATAAGAAGTAAATGCCTGCTTATTTTGTGTAGATAGACTTGCTTTTTGGTTTGCAGTCGTAGGAGTCTGTTTTTGCTGTTCATCCGATGTTGTGCAGATTCAGCCTTCGCTTTTGCTTTGCACTTGGGTGTAAATAAAACTTGTATTTTCTTCCCAAGTTCCATGCATGAATAACAAAGACTTTTGTCTGTTCAATCTTTGTTTGAATTTGTTTAAGTAGTTAAGAAATGCACTTTCCATTCGATGTACTTGCCATCCATTCTTTCCTTAGGTATTAACGGACCAAGTCACTAGCCTGTTTCGTGGTTTACCGGCCTTTTTTCGCTCTCATGAACGTAAAGCAACCGTTGGAGTACCAATCTCTGGGCATTTACATATAATCTTTACGGATCCTGGAATTCGATCGGAATTCAATCACCTAAAAAGGTGATTTAGGCATTCCTTTTCGAGGAATTTAGATGTAATCACGCCTATCCTCAGGGATCGATCGAGGCTCAGATGAGATTTTTCCTAACTTCATGCAATGATCTTCGGCCTTGCCATCCTTTGGGAAAGACATTGACGCTTTGTCAAATTCTGGGCAAGAGCTAATGGATGGAGAATCTAGTCACATCCTTTCTAGGTTTATACTCATGCCCCCATGTCAAAAGAAAGAGTTAGAGGTAAATGGTCAAACCATGTCCGTTTAGGTTTCTACTTCTATCCTCAATCCAAGGACCAAAGTTGAGTGATGGATGGTCGGATCACATCCTTTTTAGGTTTAAACTCCTGTCCCGGATCCAAGGACAAGAGTTAACTGGCATCCATCTCCGGGTGGCAAGAACGATTTAACTTCAAGGGTCCGATCATGGACCGTGGAAGTTTGGTCAGCACCTAACTCCGGGTATCTGTATACCTACATTATATACTTGCAGATTCATTCGAGTTGGTCATATTTCACAATCCTTAAGCTATGTAAAGACAGAAACATAGATCTAAAAGGTCATTTCTTTTGCTGAAGACGGGAAATGATAGGTTCTGCCTTATTACATGGCATTATTCAATTATGTGTGAATCTATTTCTAAGTGAAATAACGTCGTAAGTGCTCACTATTCCACGCCCTCGAGTGTGAGATCTCGTCAACCGTTGCAAGCCTGAAAGTGCCATCTCTAAGCTTTTTCTCTATCGCGTACGGACCTTCCCAGGTCGGGCCCAAGTTTCTAGGGACTGGGAAGATTTGTTTGATAACTAGGTTGCTAATATCAAAGTTTTGATTCCTGACCTTGGCATTGTAATATTGGACGACTTAGTTTCGATGTACAGCTGCTCTCAAGTCAGCTTTTTCTTGCTTCTCATCGACCATATCAAGAGACTCTAGCAGGAGTTATTCATTCGTTTGTAGATTGTAATGAATTACCCGATAAATAGGTACTTCCAATTCAACCAAAATCATAGCCTCCGATCCCTAGACTATGGCGAATGGAGAATGGCCAGTCGCTGCCTTATGGGTCATTCAATAAGCGCAAAGTACCAATGGAAGTTCATTGACCCACTTGCCCTTAGCCTTTTCCAATCGCTTCTTAAGAATGGACTTGATAATCTTGTTTACAACTTCAACCTATTCATCCGCTTAGGGGTGTGCCACCACAGCAAATCTCTTCTCTATGCGATGTCGGTGGAAGAAATCCTTAAACTCGGTGCTATCGAATTGGGTTTCATTATTGGTAACGATCGCTTTTGGAACTCCAAAATGAAAGATAATATTCTAGACTACAAAGTTGATCACTTTCTTCGTGGTAATTATGGCTAATGGCTCTGCCTCAGCCCATTTGGTGAAGTAATCAATTGCGACGATGATGTACTTCACGCCACCTTTAAATATCAACAACACACCGATAATATCAATTCCCCAAACTGCAAATGGTCAAGAACTGACCGTTTGAGTAATCTCCATTGGTAGGGCTCTCAGAATCTTAGCAAACCTCTGGCAGTTGTCACACTTTCTAATGTAATCAGTTGCATCTTGGTTGACGGTTGCCAGAAGTACCCATAGCGGAGAGTCTTCTTCGTCAGGGTTTTCCCCCAGTATGGTCATTACAAGCCCCTTCGTGTACTTCTCTCAGGACTTATTTGGCCTCATCGTGAGTGATACACTGAAGCATAGGTACAGAGAAACCCTTCTTGTAAAGTACTCCTTCCTGTATGATATATCTTGAAGCTTGACGAAGGAGTTTCTGTTGCTCATTCCTCTTGTCGGGAAGAATTCCTCTCTGCAAGTAGTCTTTTATCGGAGTCATCCATGACTCCCTTTTAGGTTTAGCCTCAATATCCAATCGACATCCATTTGGTCGATGCTCGGAGCTGACAATATTTCCACTAGAACCAAGTCCACAAGTTGTGCATCTCTGGAACTGGCCAGCTTAGCCAGTGAGTCGACCTTTACATTTTCCTCTTTGGGAATATGCGTTATCGTATAATATTCAATGTCACTAAGCAGCTCAAGGACTCGATTTAGATAAGGGGCTAGCCTTGCTCCTTTAACCTGAGACTCTTTCCACACTTTACTTACCATTAGTTGGGAATCATAGAAAATACGTAAAGTTTTTATCCCCAGTTCCTTGGTAATCTTGAGTCCTGCAATCAAGGTTTCATATTCTGCTTCATTGTTTATCAAAGAAAAGTCGAGTCTCAGGGCGTAACAGATCGGATGTTCCTCAGGAGTGACAAGTACAACTCTAACACTAGAACACTGTTCGCTAGATACACCATCGACGTACATCTTCCACCTAGCGTTTTGCTCACCACTGCTCTCCAGAATATCATCATGCATAGTGAACTCAACTATAAAATATGCTAAATCTTGACCCGGGATAGCCCTCCGAGGGTGATAAGTTATGTCATATTGGCTCAATTCAATGTTCCATTTCAACAGCCTTTCAAAAGTCTTAGGTCGTTGCAAGACTTGTCATAGAGGATAGTCGGTAAAAACTTTGATCGGATGAGCTTGAAAGTAGGGGCAGTGCTTCCTTGAAGCGATCAACAGACAATATGCAAGCTTTTTCAGCTTCAAGTAATTTTGTATTTCTCCCGTCAATCGTTTACTGATGTAATAGACTGGTCATTGGATGCGGCTTCCTCATGTACGAGTGCGAGGCTCAAAGCATGCACTGACGCTGCCAGATATATAAATAAGTTCTTGTTATCCATGGGCTTTGAGAGGATGTGGGGTCTCCCCAAGTGATCCATCAGAGCCTGAAATGCATCTACACACTCTTTCTTCCAAGCAAAGTTTCTTTTTACCTTTAGAATTTTTCCCTTCTTAATTACGTCAAAGAAAGGGATGCATTTGTTAGTGGCTCTGGAGATGAATTGACTCAGGGCGGCGACCTTCTCGTTCAAGCTCGGGACCTCCTTAACTATCTTCGGGGCCTCCATGTCCCTTAATGCCTTTATCTTTTTTGGATTGGCTTCAATCCCGTGGGAGTTCACAATAAAGCCCAAGAATTTCCTTGATGCAACGCCAAAAGAGCATTTTAAAGGGTTGAGTTTGTTTGCACCAAAATTGGTCACAAACACCCAATTGTAGATGAAAGCACCCAATCACAGTCACATATAGATTGTATGTAGTAGAATTAAATATGAAGAACACTCCAAAAATTAAAAGGAAAACAGTAGAAAGATAAGATTTATAGTGGTTCGGCGTTGTAGCCTACGTCCACTTTGAAGGATTTGTTGTTTATTGATGATTTTCTATTGATTTACAAGTGTACAATCGATAGTATCCAAGTTACAACCGAGTTCCAGCAGAGTAACAACATAGAAGAACCAAAAAGTCCTTTTTCTGAAGGCCTAGGACTGCTATTTATAGGTGTAGGCCAAAAATATCTGGTTCAGATCTCAGAAGACTCCTTATCACACACGGGTGGGCCCACATGATCGATCCTTGGACATTTGGGATCGATCCGTGATCGATATCTATACAATTCATATCGATTAAAAACAACTACATCTGGGCTAAGATTGATCAAAGATCAGGTAAAGGTGGTACGTAAGCTTCTATGAAAATTTGATAGCATTTGGAGTTATAGACCTCGAGTTATGATCAATCCAAGTTGAATTTGCAATGGGCTGTCACGTTCGTATCCATGGTTGTCGATCTAGTTCGTATCGATATCTTTTCGTATCGATCATTGCCGTATCCATCGTCTACCAATTACGCATCGGTCCGAGTTTCACGCCTCGATCCATGTTGAACGTTTCATCACTTGACCTGCTTCCTCATATCGATCGATACGAAACCGATCGATACGAAATAGCTTATGATTGCTTTTCGTATCGATTAGATGGTCGTTGATTTCGTATCGATCGTTTGATTGATCGATACGAGTCATATAGGAGGATCGATACGAAGTAGGCAGTTGAAGTGCAAATGAACATGGATCGAACTCCATCTACTTCGTATCGATCGTTTGGTATTGGTTTCGTTTCGATAATAAGTGATGGTTTCATATCGATGGAAAGTGATGGTGTCTTATCGATCATCTGGTCGATTGATATGAGACATGCGTCATCATGGGCCGATACGAAGTGTATGACTATGGGCTGCTTCATATCGATGGGAAGAGTTGATTTCGTATCGATCATCTGGTTGATCGATACGAAGCACATGTCAACATGGATCGATACGAAGTGAATGACCTTGATCGATCTGAAAGATACATTTGCCTGATGGATATGAAAGATACGAGTGCCACCTTCATGGATACGAATAGGATGGATATGAGATTGATGGGGACATTGGCAGTTGATCGGTCCATAGCTCTGACTCGAAGTAGCCGCCTCCCTGACCCGAAGTAGACCTGTCTCTGACTCGAAGCAAGTGCCATGGCGACTCGAAGTAGCTTGTAAATGTGCTAATCCATCAAGGACCTGAAACAAACCTTTCTCTGACCCGAAGTAACATGCCTGAAAACCTGAAGCGAACATAAAGGTGACTCAGAGCAGACTCCAAGCAACTTGAAACGACTCGATCTTTGTCAAAACCATATTTCAAACATCTTGTGCTGTTTGTTCATCGACCATGCTATATTCTGGCTTCATGAGCATGTTTATTATCTGTGAAAATCCAACTGCTATCATTATGCGGTCGAGTGGGTTAAATTCGCCTGTATGTTGCCTTGCCAAAAGGCGGGTTAACACTTTGCCCTCCAAAACATGCCTTGCGATAGGAAGGTGTGTTTTGTAATGCCATAAGCTAGATGTTCGTATCCTGTTAATGACCTGTAAAAAGATTGATAACCTTACATGGTTGTGAATAGCGATCGTCCGAGATCGTATGCCGTTTGGGGTGGTACGTGAACGTTCGAGGTTAGATGCCGTTCGAGGCGAATGGTGACCGTTCGAGGCGAATTGTGACTGTTCGCGGTCGGGTGTCGTTCAAGGCGAATTGTGACCGTTCGTGGTCGGGTGCCATTCGTGGCGAATTGTATATGCCGGGGGGGACTTAATATCATTAATGTCAAATTTCACGTTCGAGTGAGTTTCTGAATCATTTGTTATGGCGGTGCATCGCCATCCCAAAGCATGCCTGAGGACCGTTCGCAATCCCGTGCATGTGTAGGTGACTTGGCCGTTATGAAATTATAAATACTAGATTTACATTCAAATGAGTCTTATAACAAAAATGTCCAACTAAATCAAGTCCAAATGTGAAAAATAGAAAACAAAAGCAAAACATAGACGTCAAAGTGCAAACACCTATACTGATGCGGTTGATAGTCGTCTCGGAGCATGCCTGAGGACCGTTCGGGATCCTGAACATGTGTAAGCGACTTAACCGTGTTAGTGTGGAGTTTGCCACTTATTCGTCATTATTCCAATCAGTTGACAAGCTGACGCCTCGATCCGGAGCCGCCCTCATTCGATGCAGATGGTGGTTGCTCTTGTTCCACCATCATTACTCGCCTCTTCATGTACTGTAAAAGCATTCCATTCCGGATATGTCCTTCGATCTCATCCCTCAAGTGTCTGCAATCATTCGTACTATGGTCGCTTAGCTCATGGAATAGGCAGCACTTGTCCGACTTCCTCTCATTATTGGTTGGATCTCTCCTCATTGGCTTCCGGTAGGGAACCTGCCCCTTAGTGTCTTGGTAGATTTGTTCCAAAGTCTCGTTTAACTCCGTATAAGAGGTGAATCTCGGTTCCTTTCATGGCCACTTTTGCTCATCACAACTACCCTCTACTTTCCATTTCCTTTTATCCTTGCCTGAATCCTTTCCGGGCTGATCTCCGCTTTTGACTGCATAAACTTCAACTCACTCTCCTTCCTCTCTCTCAGCATTTGCATCCTCTTGTCGCAGAAACCTTTCTGCCTCATGGTAAAACTCTCCTAGTTCCATGGTTGGATCACTTGTCAATGAATTCTGTTCCATCAGCTATGCCAGATACATCTGCCATCAAAACCATTGAAGGATCTGGGCGATCCACCGATGCTGCTGCCGCATTAAACCTCATTAAAAAGTTCCTCAAAGACTCCCCGGTTCTCTGCTTTAGTGTTGTCAAACTCATCACATTCTCGGGCCTCGAAATGTGAACTATGAACTGCCTCATAAACTTTTCAATCAACTCGGTCCATGTTTCGATCGAACCGCTTTGCAATTGTCTGAACCACAGTGCTGCTATGTCCATCAAATACAATGGGAAACACCGGGCCATGACTTCCTCCGATGCCCCTAGTACCTCCATGTGCCTCATATACCTCGTCAGATGAACTGCAGGATCCGTCCTTCCATCGTACGTTTCCAGTGTTGGTAGCTTGAATTCTGGTGGATTCCTGGCCTGCCTAATTGCGAGAGCGAAGGGGCTCCTGTTTACATCTTCCAGATCTTTATTCACTAATCCTCCTCTCATGGCCCGTCTGACCATCTTTTCCAACCTGTCACTGTCATTAAGTTGTGGTCCTTGTCTGTTGCCTTCGATCTGCCCCCCGAGTTTACGAGGAAATCCTGGAATCTGCTCTCCTGGACGAGCATCCATTCCTCTATCAACGCCGTGTTGTCCAGTACTGCCTGGTATCCTGCCTGGGATTGGATCAACATGCTCCGGGGGCATGCCCCCTAGCTCAGGGGCCGCTCTTGAAGGTCCTGCTCTATTCTGCATCCTGGTTGTTCCATGCTCTTGATCCCTATTTCCAGCACTTCCTGCGATTGCGTTCTATTGATTTTTCACTCTAGTCGGTCCAATCTGCTGGAGTAGATTCGGCATCATATCCTCCTGCCTTTTCAGCATCCCCTCCTACATAGCCTCCATCATCATCTCCATCTTGTCTTTGGTGATGAAAACTGAAGCCTGGTTAGCTCCTGAAGAGGCCTCCTGACTCCCTTCATGTTGATTCCTTTCTTCTCTTGGTCTCCTTGCTGATTGCTTCACCATAGCTTTCCAGATTCAAGTCCTTAAGCCTTCAGATCCAAAATCCAAGCTGTAGAATCCCTGAGTGCTAGCCTTATCAATGAAAACACCAAAATGTTTGCGCCAAAATTGGTCACAAACACCCAATTGCAGATGAAAGCACCCAATCACAGTCACAGATTATAGATAAATTGTATGTAGTAGAATTAAATATGAAGAACACTCCAAAAATTAAAAGGAAAACAGTAGAAAGACAAGATTTATAGTGGTTCGACGTTGTAGCCTACGTCCACTTTGAAGGATTTGCTGTTTATTGATGATTTTCTACTGATTTACAAGAGTATAATCGATAGTATCCAAGTTACAACCGAGTTCCAGTAGAGTAACAGCGTAGAAGAACCAAAAAGTCCTTTTTCTAAAGGCCTAAGACTGCTATTTATAGGTGTAGGATAAAAATATCTGGCTCAGATCTCGGAAGACTCCTTCTCACATGCGGGTAGGACCATGTGATCGATTCTCTAAGCATTTGGGATCTATCCATGATCGATACGTATACAATTTGTATCGATAAAAAATGACTCCATTTGGGCTGAGGTCAATCAAAGACCAAGTAGAGGTGGTACGCAAGCTTCTGTGAAAATTTGATAACATTTGGAGTTGTAGACCTCGAGTTATGATCGATCCAAGTTGAATTTGCAATGGGCTGTCACGTTCGTATCCATGGTTGTCGATCTGGTTTGTATCAATATCTTTTCATATTGATCATTGCCGTATCCATCGTCCACCAATTATGCATCGATCCGAGTTTCACGCCTCGATCCATGTTGAACGTTTCATCACTTGACCTGCTCCCTCATATCGATCGATACGAAATTGATCGATACGAAATAGCTTATGATTGCTTTTCGTATCAATTAAATGGTCGTTGATTTTGTATCGATCATCTGATTGATCGATATGAGTCATATAGGAGGATCGATATGAAGTAGGCAGTTGAAGTGCGAATAAACATGGATCGAACTCCATCTACTTCTTATCAATCGTTTGGTATTGGTTTCATATCGATAATAAGTGATGGTTTCGTATCGATGGAAAGTGATGGTTTCGTATCGATCATCTAGTCGATCGATACGAGACATGCGTCATCATGGACCGATACAAAGTGTATGACTGTGGGCTGCTTCGTATTGATGGGAAGAGTTGATTTCGTATCGATCATCTGGTTGATCGATATGAAGCACATGTCAACATGGATCGATACGAAGTGAATGACCTTGATCGATCTGAAAGATACATTTGCCTGATGGATATGAAAGAAACGAGTGCCACCTTCATGGATACGAATAGGATGGATACAAGATTGATGGGGACACTGGTAGTTGATCAATTCATAGCTCTGACTCGAAGTAGCCGCCTCCCTGACCCGAAGTAGACATATCTCTAACTCGAAGCAAGTGCCATGGCGACTTGAAGTAGCTTGTAAATGTGCTAATTCATCAAGGACCTAAAGCAAAACCTTCTCTGACCCGAAGTAACATGCCTGAAAACCTGAAGCGAACATGAAGGTGACACGGAGCAGACTCCAAGCAACTTGAAACAACTCGATCTTTGTCAAAACCATATTTCAAACATATTATGCTATTTGTTCATCGACCATGCTATATTCTGGCTTCATGATCATGTTTATTATCTGTAAAAATCCAACTTCTATCATTTTACGGTCGAGTGGGTTAAATCTGCATGTATGTTGCCTTGCCAAAAGGCGGGTTAACAGAGTTATATCCCGTATTTTCAAAGAACGCCAAATAGTTCTACCAAATCGTCAATGTGGTTTCTCGAACATCGTGACTTCACGATCATACCATCCACATAGAATTCCATCGAACGTCCAATATGATGTTTGAACATCCTATTTACCAGTCTTTGGTTAGTTGCTCTAGCGTTCTTCAATACAAATAGCATGACTAAATAACAGTAGAGTCCCAGATCAATAATGAAGCTCCTATGCTCCTGGTCTAGTACGTGCATTGGTATTTGATTGTATCCAAAGTACGCGTCCATGAATGAAAGCAATTTATGTATGGCTGTTGAGTCCACCAACCGATCAATCCTTGGAAGTGAGAAGTTGTCCTTCGGGTATGCCTTATTCAAATTAGAATAGTCGACGCATGTCCTCCATTATCCGTTAGCTTTCTTCACCAATATCAGATTGAGTACCCATTCCGGGTATAAGGCATTGTGAATGAAGCCGTTGTTCTTTAGCTTATCCGCTTCTTCTTTGAGTGCAACAGATATCTCCGGACCTAGCTGCGGCGCTTTTGTTTCATAGGAATACACTTAGGATTAACATTTAACACATGGCTCGCTATCTCCGGTGAGATCCCACACATATTAGAGTGCATCCAGGTGAATACATCCAGGTTTCGCCCAAAGAAAACTTACCAACTCCTTTGTCATCCTGACACAAAGCTATGATCCAACTTTCAGGATCCATGCTGGGTCATCCCGACTGACCAGGGCATTAATTGTCAGCTCGGTTGGAGCTGCTCTTCCACCTTCTGGCTCTTTTCGCGGACCCATGTCCTTATGGAATCGATGGTGTTGTCCGAGCCAAGGCTTAGGCAGTGGTTGCTATGCATCCAAAGCCTTGATGCAGAGGGTCCCCTCTACACCTTTTCCTTTCTCCTTTTACTTTGCCTCCCTTAGCTCAACAACATAACATTTGCGGCCAAGCCCTTGATATCCGTGCAATACTTCTATGCCATTCTCTGTAGGAAATTTAAGCGTTAAACACCAACGAGCTATAGCCGCTTCAAACTCAACTAGGGCCAGTCGGCCCAAATATGCATTGTATGTAGAATAGATATCGAACATCACAAAAGGCATGACCTGCACTCGCTTGCGGTTGTCCTCTCCAAGCACCACTGGTAGTTCCACATACCCAGTCGGCTCCGTAGCCATTCCGTTAAACCCCTGTATTCGAGATTTGTATGGTTTCACGTCCTTCCATTACAAAAGCAATTTGATCATAAGCCTTTTTGAATAGAGTGTTGACTGAACTCCCACAATCAACCAGCACCTTTCGAATAATAGCAGTGCCAATCGTGTCTGTTATAACCAACGGATCAATCGTCAAGGCATCCACCCTGTCAGCATATCTGTTCCAAAAACAATGTTGTCTGTCATGGTCCTGAATTGTTTTACCGAAGCTTCATCCTCAATTGCCAACAACTCTCATTCTCGGTATGCTTCAAAGCACCGGCATACATGTCCATCTCGTTCATACTCTTATCGATTGGATGGGGCTTCAAAGCACCAGCATACCTGTCCATCTCGTTCAAACTCTTATCGACTGGATAGGGTCCATCGATGATTGTATTAATTACCGAACAGTTTTCAAGCCACCTAGGCTCCTCACCACTAGGTACCAGCTTTCCCCCATCGGGATGTCAAACCATGAGGTTGGAATTTCCATGCTTACCATCCTGTGGGCTTTCACAAATTTCTGCAACTTCTTCTTTCGAATCAGCTCCTTAAACATATCACGCAAGTGCTTGCATTCATTGGTATTATGACCGTGGGTCTCGTGAAACCTATAGAACTTACCAGATCTCTTCTCCTTCTCAGTCGACTCCCTTGGAGCCAGCTTCCTGTATTGCTCGGTACATTAAGCTGCCGGATTAATATTCTTGATTGAGTTATTCAACAGAATATAATTATCATACTTAGGAATCCTAGGGTGATTCCTATTATAAGGCTTTCGCTTTCTGACCCCATTGTCATTCTGTTTCTAACCACTATTCTTATTTCCAACATTTACATCCACATTCCCAAAACTTCCTACGGACTACTTTATAGCAATGTTGCTCTGTATCACTTCAAAAGAACTCCCAGCCTCACCTCTTCAGGGACGATTGTGTACCTCCTCCAAACGTAGGAACTAATTAGCCTTCCTTTAGAAAATATCCATCGTCGATGGGGGTTTCATTTCCAACCATATCTCGAAGTCATTGTTGGGATGAATCCCCTTAATCAATGCCATCAACACATATCATCATTAGGATTTGTTACTTCTATCATAGCTTTATGGAACCGGTTCGAGAAATCCTTTAACTACTCTCCCACTTTCTAGAAGAGGTTTGATAATAACATCACATCTTTTGGATGTGAAGTATGTAAATGGAACTGCTCCATAAACTTTCGCGACAACTCAGCGAAAGACGATATGGATCTTGATAGGAGCCAAGTTAACCACATCATCGCTACTTCTTTCATGAAAATTGGAAGAAATGACATCTCATGGCATCAAATGCTTTAGCGAGTCCATATGCCACTCTTACTTCATCAAGTACTGTCTTGGATCTATTTTTCTACCATATAACGACATTGTCGGCGTTACAAACCTCCGTGGATACTTCACACACAGAATATCCTTAATAAATGGATTCTGACTAAGAAAAGTACCTCATTCACCATTGCTTCAAACTTGGTTTTCACTTACAAGTCTCTTGACCATATAGTCCAAGTACTCTGAGTCTACAGTTTCGACTTAATGGTGGTAATCGGGGTCCGCCATGTGTGTTCGGCCCAGCAAACGCTCTTGGGTAGGCTCTCATACATAGGTTCTCTAGACTTTGGGATATCCATTCATCCAATAGCCCTCCTATTTGATTCCCATTTGTTTTATAATTAGCAGCAGCTTGATATTCCAAGTTCCGACCTTCAACAGTATGTCCAAAGGTCAATTTCATGTCCCCTCCAAAGGCTTACCCCTAGAGCCAGCATAGGCTGGATCGGTACCGATCCACAATTCTTTGCTGTGGGTCGGTCTCTTCTCTTGTTATGAGGCCCAGCTATGCTTTGATTCTTCTTCTACCTCCTATCCCTCCATCTCTGCTCGGAAGAAGAGGAACTTTCAGATTCTGATTCAGAAGGTGTTAAATCTCTCCTGCTTCTCCGACCGCTGTTTTGAGTCAATTCATTCAACAGTCTCAAATCTACTGCATTTATTGACTCATCTCACTGTGACTCTCTTGGAATCTATCCTCTAGCTTCATCATCCAATCCATTTCCACTTTAGTCATGACATCAGTTGGATTCTGGATCTCTTGTTGTTTTGGTTGGGCAGCTCCATCCGCATGGTGAGTGTCTTGGTTCTCAACATCATTAATAGCTCTGGAAGTTGTAGCACATTCTCTCCTTGATGGGGCCAGGGTGAATAACTTCTCTTAGATTACTGAAAATCTAAATAGTAGAACTGTAAGGTTGGAAAATTGGATCTATCTCCCGGATCTATAAAATCCAATAGTAGATGATGGATCCAAGTAGCCTAAGAATATCTCTCTCAATGAAGGAGCCAAAATGTTTGAACTAAAAATGACACAAACACCCAGAAGATTAAGTAGAAAATAAAAAGTGAAGAAATTTAAATGAAAACGAGTAAAAAAGTAGACGCAACAATTTATAGTGGTTCAACTAGTCTTAGCCTGCATCCACTTAGTGATTTTTTGATTATCTTGTTGATTACATGTAGGAGTTCTTACAGATCGGTATAAATCCAACAGTGATTAAAAGAAATTCGAGTAAGGGAAAGCAAGATCCAAAAGATCCTTAGAAATGAGCCCTACCCTCCTATTTATAGAGGTAGGAAGCCTAATATCTTTCCCCTACGATCTCCATATCATTTTCCATGCCGTAAAACAATTCTTTAAGAAAATAGGTGGACAGGTCATCAACAATCACATATCGATACCGATCCAACCTCCTGGATCAGTACCGATCCATAATATTTTCATACTGATGGTCTTCTTGTCTTTTCTCGATTTGTTGTTAGCTTCGTGATTCCATAGTGGTTTGCAAAATTTCTAACTTGTTTCTGAGTCTAAATAATGGATCTATGGAGAGGTAGGGTTACTGATGCAAGTGCTCATGGAGATCGACAGAGAATTACATGGTATTAACGAAACAACACTTGAAGTAGGCTTATAGCATCAAGTTGAGTGATAGGTAGAGTAGGGAAAATTTGGATGAAAGTTGGATCGATGTCGATCCAAGACCTTGGATCGATACCGATCCACCACTTTGGTGGATCTGGTCTTCTAGTCTTTTGTTTTGGTTGTTTGCTTGTCTCGTGGATTTGCTTGCACTTGATTTTTGGACTTTTAAGCTATCTCTCCAGGCTTCCTACCTTGATAATCCCAAGTTTGATTCATCCAGTCTATTTGAACATTGCTTGGTCAAAAGGCGAGATGACACCCAATATATAAAACTGATTTGATTTTAACTTACAAAACTTATGTTCAAAACATAAATCGACCATCCAATGATAATCGTTCCCAAACTCCTTTTGAGGTGATTTGTACAAGATTCCTCACATGCAATTATTAAATATAGTCTTTCAACTCGCACAAGTAGCCAAATCCTTGGCCTTGGATATGTTGGGGTTTCTTATAAACCCTTATCTCGTATAATTTTGCAAACTATTCTTTAGCTGAAATAAAATTTGACCTTGTATGCTACTCTTAAGTATATGACCTTATAGAAAGAAGTTAACACAACATCACTCACCATTAATCATACTTTGTTCAATAAAGTTCGATTTTACCTTATCGATACATCATTATGTATCATAAGGAGGGGTGACTTTTGAGATTGAATCTTTATTCATTTAGGTACGTTCAGAACTCTTTCCAGTATACTCATATATTTGATCAAATCGAATAATTTTATTTTATTTTTCATATTATTTTATTTACTTCTGCTTTATATTCTATGGACTTATCATAGACTTGCTACATGTGTATCAAATGTACTTGTTCATGTTTATGATAATTCATTAGTGGTTTTAATGAAGTATGTGGAACCATTTTGGTATTATTAGACATATGATTGCATCTATCTATATGTATCAATCTGAAGAGTTCACCGACTCTTTTCTTGCTTACTCTATGGAAGATTTGCCCTCTATTGTTTGAGATATAATTCACAATCATACAATCAAAGAATTATTTCTCCAAACTATGGCTTGGTCCATAATTCCAAAACAATTGCAAACAAATTTAGATACGCTATACTTTCCAATGCATCACAAATACCACTACTATAGTTTAAATTTATAACGAATATTTGTAATATTCATATTAAAGCATAACTATGTCTATTTTTAGCAAACACTAAAAAACAATTATTATTTCATAAATAATGGTTGGTATGTTTTACGGAAATAATTTTTGTAACTTGATGCGACTAATAAGTGATATATGGCATGCTCCTACTATTTCTACCATTACTATAGTAGCATATAAAATACGAAGCTCCATTTAACCACTTAATATAGACAATTTATTCAATCTATTATAACCAGTTTACAGTCTAAGTTTTTTTTTAGATCAAAGATCTTAAACTCAAAGAAATAAATCTCACAGAAAACAATTTTCTATATGGAAATACATTTCAGAATAGAAATCGTATTCTCATTCCAAAATTCAGTATTTATTATTATTTTACAATTCTCGTTTCCTATGTCTCTTCATGATGCAAAAGTGACTATTCACTCTTTTTATCCCAACGGTGCCTTAAGTTATCTCTACTTCCGAACATTCGCTTTCCATTCCAAATAGTCGAACCATTCAAAAGAAAACCCTTACTACAATATCATAATGAACTCTTTACAAAAATGAATTTATTCACCCTTAACTTTTAAGGATATCAAATATATTGCACTTTACGTAAACTAGTCAAAATGACATTTCAGTGAATGTATTCTTAGATCTATCTTGTTGCTTTGGTCTAATGTTACATTTAACACAACAAGATCATGATTGTAATCAATCATACTGAATACACGATCTCATACTATGGACTACTTGCTTATTTCGAATTAACTAATTTCATCGAGGTTTTGTACATTACAAGTTATGACCATTCACCATATTACATTTATATGTGATTGGATATGAATCAAATGTTCATAACCTTGCATTGTTTTTAGTGTTCGAAACTCATTGAAGACAATACATAGTCTCGGGAAAGTGAACACGTAATTGACCAGGTTATGAATGTATTTAGTAGTTGTATAATTACGTGCTTGCATCTGTTAACATATAAAACTTTATTGGTAAGTATATTTTATATTTCTATTTGTCAATATTAATTTAGTTCATTTATATATTTTAATTGATAAACATTTTATCAATTATATTTAATGCATAAGTTTATCAATGTAGATTAGTTTAAATTATACATAGCGGTGTTCTTACAATATTAAAAAGGTTAAATTATACTCATGGCCTCCCCCTCCATCACCACCCCTAGCCGAGCCTCTCCCCTCCATAAGCAAGGCCGAGAGCATCAAGGAAGAAAGGAAGGAGATCAAAAGCTCTGGAGCGAGAAAAAGAGAAGGAAGTGCTGCCGGAATCGATTCGAGAATCAACGAAAAAGTTCGATGGAGTGGAACTAATCGTGAGTACTCAAATCCTAGTTTTATTTTAGTAAAAAATAAGTTGATAATACACATGTTAAATTAGAAATTAATATGTTGAATATTGGTTGATATTGGATGATAACTTGGTTGATATTATGGTTGATTAGACGGTTGTGAAATGGTTAATAACTTGGTTTGATAAATAATAAGAGAAATGGTTAGTAATTAACCAAATTAAATTTAATGAAAATTAAATCCATAATAATATGTGTATGGAGTGATTTAGCCTTTAAATGATTTTAAAAAGATCGAAAATGATATTATAATAATATAATATTATAATATGAAATGAAATGGAAAATGAGTTTGAAATATGGAAAATATTGTTTAAAATGAGTTTAAAATGAATTAGAAATGTTTTATAAATATTTAAAAGTTTTTCCATGAAATTTGGAAAGAAATTAAAAAACAAGTCAAAACTAGGCACGACGCGTAACGGTAGTTCGCGATTTCACGCCGAAAAAGTTAAATAGGTATACAAAGTGGAATATAGCTCATAATCCTTCGAGATAAGAATTTTTTGGACTATTATATCCATATCTTTCCAATAAAGAAAGAAAATCGAGATTTCGATAAGTAGATTTTGAAATATGAGTCAAACAGGTTTTTGGAAAAATCGCGGTTTTGCAGTTCGGAATCCAAAAAAGGATTTCTTTGAAAAAGATATTTTAAAATTGTTTAAAAATATGAAATAAATCTTATAAATTTTTTAAAATGTTTTATAAGTGATTTAAGTAATAAAAATGGATTTTCGAATAATAAAAAGTCGTTTTAATCAATATAGCTTTAAAAAGCACTTTCCGTAGCAGTTTTTCGCAGCACTTTTCAATAACTTTTAAAATATAGTTTTAAACGCAACCATTCTTTTCCAAATCTTATGTAAAGGTTCTTAAATGATTAATAAAGTATTTTAACGGTGATTTGATTGATTTATGGAAAGGTTAAATAAATGAATAATTGTTTTAAATAATGATTTGGAAGTTTTATAAATCATTTCTAAAAATGAAAGGAGTATGCGAAAACGACTAGTACATTTGTCCCGCTTGTGAGATTCAAACGGTAAAACAAGGTGTATAACTAAGATTAGGAATGGAGCAACCAGTTCCCTGAACTTACCTGGCCTTTGTTTTCTCTTTTAGACGAGGAGTGGAACAGATCAAAGGGAAAGCCCGAATGCTCTAAGATAATATTTTCCATTATGAGATTTAAATAAATGATTTGGTATTATTTTAAATTGCTATACTTAAAATTAATTGTTTTGGTTTGCAGTAAATTATGTCTTAAATAACATAGTTTTTGACCCATTTAAAAGTTATGATTTGAAATGGAAAATCTGTGTTAAAGAGTTAAGTAAATGATTTGAAAATGTTTTCCTAAGTAAAAGGTGAATTGGTTTGGAATTATTCCAAGATTTAAGAAAGGTTTAAATAAACCAAATGATTTGATAAATGAGGCTTAATGATTCCTTATACTTTGGAAAAAGATAAAGGAATTATTTAATGAATGTATCTCTAAGAGATATTTATGAATGAATAAAAAAGATGAATTAAATTGAATGATGTTTGATAATCACATATGAACTTAACATCTTTTAATCGATGATTGGTGCGAAGGAACCAGGGGCGGATTTCGATAACTCCTATCTGAAAACCAATTCGAACCAATGTATACATTCGAAAGTGAATACATGTTGAAGATGATGATTATTGAAGACCAGAGATCTTCATTAGCGGAAGGACTGCTTATTGACATTCTATGGGTAGCTCCCAATATAGATACATTTATTATAGCAGTGGTTCTATCGTGTTTGAAATCTTTGTATTGCAAGGGCTTGTCGCCTAGTAATGGCCGAGGAAAGTTCTTTCGATTTCGTTCAGTCCCGGAACAAACTTGTATGGACGAATGTTTGACACTACATTGCTAAGATCACAAACAATGACTTATACCAACATACTTCTGTAGTGGCGGAGAAGGCAACTTCTCTTAGCTTAACACCCTTCTCAGAGGGCATACGAACTCAGAGGTTGTATGTTCATAAAAGTCAAATGGTGATCGAAGGAATGGAAATGTGGCATTCTAAGTTGATTGTGCTTTGTGAAAAGAAAAGCATGGCTTTGTCTAAGTTGAGCGTAACCTCATTCCTAAGCCTCACATCTCGGAAATGATACAGAAACTATGTTACATATTTCAGGCTTAGTATGCCGAGGGTGGCGTATGATCCCTCAAGGTGACTGGCGGCGTATGATCTAGGTCACCAAGATGTCCAGACAGGACCTTATTGTATGATATAGTGGTGTGTGGGTCCTTGCATGAGAAGCCACTGGATATCAAGAAGTGTGGCAATATGAGGAATAACGGTGTGTGAGTCCTTGCACGAAAAACCACCGGGTTCCGGTTGCTATGCGTGGTTATCGAGGTTCTCTGTAATGTTGGCAAATCCAATTCCAATACGAATTACGGTTTTGATTGTAGTCATAAAATAGCTCTAATGATTTGCAAACATTTCGGCTACCCCTTTTGGTATCATATATTCCATCCGGTATATTCCGTTTGACCTAGTCCGGATATATTCCCTTAGACTTAGTCCGGGTATTGATACCTTATTTGAATAAGTTTATTTGAAAGATGTTTTCCAAAAGAATGTCATTAGATAATATCAAATTATTTTGGTAATAAAAGTGTTTTGGTTATCATAAGGTAAAAACCCGTCTGTATTTATATGTGGGCGTGGTCTTATAAGACACCCGTCTTTTCAAAGGTTTTGATAACATATTCATGAGCTATACATTTAGAATTTCGAGTATCTCATGCTGGTTTATCAAGCCTGATCCAGGTATCTTTAATACTCGGGTCAGATCCGAGTAATTTCAGAATTAGCTGAAGATGCTTGGAGTTTCCAAAGGAGAGCTGGAGATCTTCATCATCGTATGGACGTATTCTATTATCCACTGCATTTATTGCATTTCTTTTATCAGCATTTGTAAGGGCAGGTGTTATAACTATCCAGGCTGAATCTTGGTTAGACTCTGATATATGTTTTAAAATTTTCCACTGTAAAGATTATTGTTGAAATAATATATGTTATTCCATTCATGTGAGATTCTGTTTTTCTGTTCCATTCAATCTTTACTTTTTTTTTCTACCCTTAATGATCCGCTTGTTCATGCAATTTGAGTTGGACATGTGTGGTTTATTGTCGATTCAAAGGGTATGGAAAAATGGGCCATTACATTTGGTATTAGAGCTTAGGTTGAGTGAACACTTAGGCTTTGTTGGGGTAAGTCTCATCAGAGATAGGGTTAGTAATACCCTAGGATGAGTAATTCATTAGAGATAGGGTTAGTAACACCCTAGAATGAGTTTGAGTATATTATATATATATATATATATGTGTGTGTGTGTGTGTGTGTGTGCACACGTATTTGTTATAAAATGTTTTGTGTTGATTTATCGGTTAAGTGGTTTATAAATTCTGGTCGATATGGGAAGTACAACTGTATCGATAGGTATTTCTAAACTTTTAACAAGGCATATCAACACATTATTTTTAAAAGAATTATATATATATATATAAGTGAGTGTAAACTGGGGAAATTTTTTATAGCATACATTCCTTTAAGATTCGTTGAATAAGTCTTGATTCATTTAGTGATGATTGGAATAATCTTCTAGGTATTATGGAGGTAAGCTCAAATCCGAACAAGTTGAATTAAGTTATAAAAGATTTTTAAGTCAAGGAAGTAAATGGTATAAACCTTTTAATGATATCTTAATGTATCAGTTAAGGGTATAATGGCTTATTATGGGACGAATGATGAGTTTTGGATGACTCCAAAGCAGGCACGAAGAGCACGTGCAGAAAGAGAAGTAGAAGAAAAACAAAAACTAGGAGCGTATGTTGGCATCTACTGCTTTAGGTGTTTTCAAGAAGGGCATTATGCAGTTTGTTGTGATAGGAAAATAAAGAAAAGAAGGAAGAAAAACCTATTCGAAAAGATATACGCTGTTTTAAGTGTAAGAAGCTAGGACATTTTCTACATGATTTCCCTAAAACTAAGAAGAAATCCAAAGTCCCAAAAAGGAAGGAAACGTGTTGTTATCGGTGCAAAGAATTAGGACATATAGTCAAAGATTGCCATTTTAAGAAAGGAGAAAAGCCGGCTAAGGTGCATACCATTCAGATAGCCACGATTTCATGGCCTTGCAGATCATGTTATAAATATGGACATTCGGAGAAGGACCGTCCAAAGGAAAGGTTGGATGACTTAAGCCCCAAAGATAAAGCACCGTCTACCTCAGATGAAGTCCAAGAATAGTATGTATAGCAGTTCAAATATCAATAATGATTTTGTAAAATAAGTTGTATCTCTTAGGAATTGTCTCTTAAATTTTGCAATATAAGTTAGGGTTTAAAGTGAATGTATGAATATGATATTAATTAATAAACTTTTTTTTATTATCCTCTCGATGCACTTCTTCTATCTTATATCCGATCAAATCTAATAAGATATTCAGAAATAAAATGTTCAAAGGAATATTATAAAGAAATAGCTTTAAACAAAGGGTGTTTAAAGTTTAGAAAATTATTTAAGAATATATCTTGTAAGAATATATTGTATAAAATAAAGTAAAGGATGAATTTAAAATATATGGAAATTTTATCATAGCCTTTCAAAAAAGTTTAAAGAAATAAAGGAAAGTTATTTAAACATGAGATAATTTTGGAGATAAAATTTATAATAAGATGTATTAACAAAGAAGATCAAAAAGAGTTTTGAAATAAAATTTTAATGATGTATTCCAAATAAAAGATAATTGATTTCTTTTGAAAAGAAGATATAGATATTTTGTATAAATATTTTGAAAAGAAAATGTGTTATAATAAATGATGTTTATAAAGAAAAAATAAAAATAATTTGGAATGAAATGATCAATTTTAAAGAAGAAATATTTGGAAATTTATGAAATGTTTTCATAAAAGATTTTTGGAAGATTAATAAGTACATAGGAGGTACATAGATCATTTCATCATACAATTGTGATCTAAGATTCGAATTCGGAACTTCGAGGTGTTTATACCGGTTCGAAAAAGGATTTATCATTCGATTCTTGACAGTGAACGTTGATTTGGGTTTGTGGTTAGGTACTTGAGTTTTCTATCATAGTTGAGAAATATGCAAGGAAAGCAAAGGTTTCTGATCTAGAAGCCTGATCAGAGTCCGCACTAGAGGGTTGGGAGATCGATACTAGTTCAGAAAATAAGTTGTGAATTCAAATAGGAGATCAAATCATATATTGCGTACAGATGATCTATGTATATCCTATGGAATTAATATTAAAGATAAATGTTTTGGGCAAACTTTTGTTTTGGGGTAATTTTGGGGACGAAATTCTTTTAAAGGGGGAAGTATATCATGACCTGTAATTTTACCACTTTGAAAATGAAATATTTAATGTATTTAAATATTCAAATATAGAATTTTCAAACTTAAATAATCATGTTTTATATAATAAATAAGAATGGTTAATTTATTTTTAAAATTGAATAAAGATTTTAGACTTTTACCGTAATATCGACAAAATTGACAAAAGCCGGTTCTGGATAAAATTGGATATACGGTCAAATAATTATTTTAAAAGATGAATAACTCCTTTTAAAATCATTATATAATGATAATAATTGGTTGATAAAAGTTTGATAACTGTATATATACTTATGTTATAGTGATTGACAAATTTCGTCGCGCATTGACAAAATCAATGTCGTATATTTGCAAATGAATTTTGATATTGTTTCATAAGTCAAATACACTTGTTTTAATTAATTAAAGATGATAAGAAATTTATTTCAAGTTTGGTTTACATAAATAAATAGTTTAACTAAAACATCAAAATATGACCGTAAAACATTTTGTCGAAACTCAACGTTTTGACTGATATAAGTTGTGCAAACGTTTTGCAACTTGAATAGTATTTTATAAACACATTAACAAAGAAATAAACATCTCTCCTTTATTAATCAAGGATTAATTAACGTTAGTATTTATTTAAAGTTAAATAAAGCACAAAATGACAAAGTAACTTTACTTTGCAAAATCAAATAAAATCTCACACAAATCAAAGCATACATCTCTTCTTCATTAATGTTAATGTACTTAGCCATCATATCATGCATGGAAAAGGATCAAGTTTATTTTTAATGCATTTTTATAAAATAGAAAAGGTGAAATCATTTCATTTTGGTACAAAGTTCAAATTTCCATGTCTTATCCATCTTTTCTACATTAAATACATGTACTTAAGGGTCTAAATCATGCCTTGGAAAGGTAATGCAAATTTGTGGCTAAAAATGAAAGTAGCTTAAGGTTAAAAAGGTAAATTCACTTAAGAACTTAATGTATAAATACCACCTTAAGCTCTCCACTTTCTCACATCAAAATCTCTCTTCTACTTCCTTTCTTAAAGCTTGTGTAATGGCTTCTTATCATAAGAAATTAATGGCAAAATATTAAGAGTAGAAGAGAAAAATTATTTAAGCAAGTATAGGATATCAATCCACTTCAAAATCAAGTGCAAACCACCTCTTTTCCTCCCTACAACTCACGGCCTCCCCCTCCATCACCACCCCTAGCCGAGCCTCTCCCCTCCATAAGTAAGGCCGAGAGCACCAAGGAAGAAAGGAAGGAGATCGGATGCTCCGGAGTGGGAAAAAGAGAAGGAAGTGCTACCGGAATCGATTCGAAAATCTACAAAAAAGTTTGGTGGAGTGGAACTAATCGTGAGTACTCAAATCTTAGTTTTATTTTAATAAAACTTAAGTTGATAATACACATGTTAAATTAGAAATTAATATGTTGAATATTGGTTGATATTGGATGATAACTTGGTTGATATTATGGTTGATTATATGGTTGTGAAATGGTTGATAACTTGGTTTGATAAATAATAAGAGAAATGGTTAGTAATTAACCAAATTAAATTTAATGGAAATTAAATCCATAATAATATGTGTATGGAGTGATTTAGCCTTTAAATGGTTTTAAAAAGGTCGAAAATGATATTATAATAATATAATATTATAAATATGAAATGAAATGGAAAATGAGTTTGAAATATGGAAAATATTGTTTAAATGAGTTTAAAATGATTTAGAAATGTTTTATAAATATTTAAAAGTTTTTCCATGATGTTTGGAAAGAAATTGAAAAACAAGTCAAAACTAGGCGCGTCGCGTAACGGTAGTTCGCGATTTCACGCCGAAAAAGTTAAATAAGTATACAAAGTGGAATATAGCTCGAAATCCTTCGAGATAAGAATTTTCCGGACTATTATATCTGTATCTTTCCAACAAAGAAAGAAAATTGAGATTTCGATAAGTAGATTTTGAAATATGAGTAAAACGAGTTTTTGGAAAAATCGTGGTTATGCAGTTCGGAATCCATAAAAGAATTTCTTTGAAAATGATGTTTTAAAATTATTTAAAAATATAAAATAAATCTTATAAATCTCTTAAAATGCTTTAAAATTGATTTAAGTAATAAAAATTGATTTTTGAATAATAAAAAGTCGTTTTAATCAATATAGCTTTAAAAAGGACTTTCCGTAACACTTTTTCGCAGCACTTTTCAATAACTTTTGAAATATAGTTTTAAACGCAACCATTCTTTTCTAAATCTTATGTAAAGGTTATTAAATGATTAATAAAGTATTCTAAGGGTGATTTGAAGAATTTATGGAATGGTTAAATAAATGAATAAGTGTTTTAAATAATGATTTGGAAGTTTTATAAATCATTTCTAAAAATGAAAGGAGTATGCAGAAATGACTAGTACATTTGTCCCGCTTGTGAGATCTAAACAGTAAAACAAGGTGTGTAACTAAGTTTAGGAATGGAGCAACCAGTGCCCTAAACTTACCTGGCCTCAGACGAGGGGTGGAAAAGATCGAAGGGAAAGCCCAGATGCTCTAAAATAATATTTTCCAATATGAGATTTAAATAAATGATTTGGAATTATTTTAAATTCCTATACTTAAAATTAATTATTTTGGGTTTGCAGTAAACTATGTCTTAAATAACATAGTTTTTGACCCATTTAAAAGTTATGATTTGAAATGGAAAATCTTTGTTAAAGAGTTAAGTAAATGATTTGAAAATGTTTTCCTAAGTAAAAGGTGAATTGATTTGGAATTATTCCAAGATTTAAGAAAGGTTTAAATAAACCAAATGATTTGATAAATAAGGCTTAATGATTCCATATACTCTGAAAAAAGATAAAGGAATTGTTTAATGAATGTATCTCCAAGAGATATTTATGGATGAATAAAAAAGATGAATTAAATTGAATGATGATTGATAATCACATATGAACTTAACATCTTTTAATTGATGATTTGTGCGAAGGAACCGGGGTCGGATTTGGGTAACTCCTATCCTAAAACCACTTTGAACCAATATATACGTTTGAAAGTGAAGACGTGTTGAAGATGATGATTATTGAAGACCGGAGATCTTCATTAGTGGAAGGAATGCTTGTTGACATTCTCTGGGTAGCTTCTAATATAGAGACATTTATTATAGCAGTGGTCCTATCATGTTTGAAATCTTTGGATTGCAAGGGCTTCTCCCCTAGTAATGGCCGAGGAAAGTGCCTTCGGTTTCGTTTAGTCCCAGAACGAACTTGTATGGACGAATGTCTGACATTGCATTGCTAAAATCACAAACATTGACTTTTACCAACGTACTTCTGTAGTGGTGGAGAAGGCAACTTCTCTTAGCTTAACACCATTCTCAGAGACATACGAACTCAGAGGTTGTATGTTTGTAAAAGTCAAATGGTGATCGAAGGAACGGTAATGTGGCATTCTAAGTTGATTGTGCTTTGTGAAAAGAAAAGAATGGCTTTGTCTAAGTTGAGCGTAACCTCATTCCCAAGCCTCACAACTCGGAAATGATACAGAAACTATGTTACATATTTCAGGCTTAGTATGACGAGGGTGGCGTATGATCCCTCAAGGTGACTGGCGGCGTATGATCTAGGTCACCAAGATGTCCAGACATGACCTTATTGTATGATATAGTGGTGTGTGGGTCCTTGCATGAGAAGCCATCGGATATCAAGAAGTGTGGCAATATGAGAAATAGCGGTGTGTGAGTCCTTGCACGAAAAACCACCGGGTTCCGGTTGCTATGCGTGGTTATCGAGGTTCCCTGCCAAGTTGGAAAATCTAATTCAAATACGAGATTTATGGTTTTGATTGTAGTCCCAAAATAGCTGTAATGATTTGCAAACATTTCAGTTACCCCTTTTGGTATCATATATTCCGTCCAGTATATTTCGTTTGACCTAGTCCGGATATATTCCCTTAGACTTAGTCCTGGTATTGTTACCTTATTTGAATAAGTTTATTTGAAAGATGTTTTCCAAAAGAATGTCATTAAAGATAATATCAAATTATTTTGGTAACAAAAGTGTTTTGGTTATCATAATGTAAAATCCCGTCCGTATTTATATGTGGGCATGGTCTTATTAGACACCCTTCTTTTCAAAGGTTTTGATAACATATTCATGAGCTATACATTTAGAATTTCGAGTATCTCATGTTGGTTTATCAAGCCTGATCCGGGTATTTTTAATACTCGGGTTAGATCCGAGTAGTTTTAGGATTAGCTGAAGACGCTTGGAGTTTCCAGAGGAGAGCTGGAGATCTTCATCATCATATGGATGTATTCTATTATCCGCTGCATCTATTGCATTGTTTTATCAGCATTTGTAAGTAGAGACTTATAAGGCAGGTGTTAAAATTTTCCACTGTAAAGATTATTGTTGAAATAATATATGTTATTCCATTCGTGTGAGATTCTGTTTTTCTGTTCCGTTCTATCTTTACTTTTTTTCTACCCTTAATGATCCGCTTGTTCATGCAATTTGAGTTGGATATGTGTGGTTTATTGTCGATTCAGAGGGTACGAAAAAACGGGCCATTACATTAGAGTTCCTCAGTAGCAAGTCATATACGATTTGTGATGATAGTGGGCTAAGACATTGAGTTCCTCTGTAGCGAGTCATCTACGATTTCGATGATAGCGGGCTGGGACATTGAGTTCCTTAGTAGCGAGCCATCTACGACTTTGTCTTATATTTGTAACCGTATGCATTATGGTGTACCTATTTGGTTTTATCCGTAGGGACTATACATGTTGGGGCGTATCTTATTGATCTTAGTAGTAGTGATTGTTGTTTTGGGATCATGGTTTGATCGTTGTATATTTCTACTATATTGTTAGTAGTTTTGGGCTAGTATAGTGCAATGAGATATTGTGCTAACTTGTTGTTGTAGGAGAAGACCAGGTTATGGAGTGATCACTTACTTTTGAGATGGATTTACTATACTTGTTTTAGGCAGTCTAGATTTCCCTTGAGCCACGTTTGTGGAGAGGGCCGGCTGTGATTTAATAGTTTCTATTTAGTTGTATATTGTTTTGATATATAGTATTTTGAGATAGTTCCCCTCACACCAGACTTTATGTCTGAACCTTGTCTTTGTCTATTTATGCCATGACAACTCTCTGGTACTCGATTGATTAGTTCGGAAGTCGGGTGGTTTTGGGGATATGCTAGTAGAGTGCGCAGCTGGAGCATTGTGAGGTGTGGCATCGATCTTTTGAGATATATATACTTGTTATTTCATATTGTACATGATAGACCTATTATTCGTATATGAGACCATTGTATCAGATATTTATTCTGAACTCTATGCTTTTGGAATTGATGTATTCTGACTATTCTGTACTGATATTTATTTGTCAGTTGCTTCGCTAGTGCGGTCTCTGATATATATATATATATATATATATATATATATATATATTGTTGTTCTGTTTATGTATATTCAGCATATTATATGTTGTTATTCCATTGTGAGATCTTATCGATGTCTTAGTTTATTGCTTAGTTATAATTCTACCCCAACGATTTGTCCTTTGTGGTAATCGAAAGTCGTGCGATGATGTAAGGTGCATATTTTCGGGTGTTATGAAGGGTGGGTCGTTATAGTTTTCTTCCGTTAATTGATTCTGAATCATTTAACACGTGTGTCGTGTTTTAAAGGTAAAATGGCCAAGCACCCCTTCAGTAGGAGCAATGAAAGAGTTGATGAACTCTTCAGGTTAATACATAGTGCTGTATATGATCTGATGCCTAGAATTACCAAAGATAATAGTTTTTAGTTTGTTACCTTCATTGATGATTTCTCAAGACTTGGATATGTGTATCTTATGAAGAAAAAATCCAATGTCTATGAGAAATTTGTTGAATATAAAAATGTAGTATAAAATCAAACGGGCCGTAAGATTAAGGTTCTTTAATCAGATTGAGGAGGAGAGTATGTTGGATAGGATTTCTAACAATACTTAAAATACAATGGGATTATCTCTTAGGTTACTCCACCCTATACTCCACAACACAACGGTGTGTCAGAGCAAAGAAACCAAACCCTATTAGATATGGTTCGTTCCATGATGAGTAAGGTTGAGTTACCACCGTCCTATTGTAATATGCGCTAGAAACCGTAGTGCATATGTTGAACTTATTACCCACTAAATCTATGCCTAAAATACCATATGAGATGTGGTATGGTAAGAAACCCTAACTAAAATATTTGAAGGTGTGGGGTTTTCCGGCATATGTTAAGAACGTTGGTCCGAATAAACTAGATGCAAGATCGGTACTATGTAAATTTATTGGATATTTGAAAAACTTAGAATATATATTCTACAATACCAAGGAACAAAAGGTCATTATTTCTAGACACATATTCCTTTTAGAAAATCTATCAAAAGAAATTACAACAAGGTTGTAGACTTGGATGAGATCCAAGAAATTAACACTGAGTCCGAACCAGTGGGAGAACCAAGTTCACTCATATACGAAAATAATCAACCTATTAGAAGGTCTAGTAGGTAATCTGGCACACCAGAGAGATACTATGGTTTTCTCATGGATGGTGAGAAGGAGGACTGTTCTTAGATGACAACACGCCTCTATCTTTTCACCAAGCACTGCAGAGTGAAGACTCTGCACTCTGGCTTGGAGCAATGAAATACGAGACGAATTCCATATACCAAAACTAAGTTTGGACTTTGTCGGACATACCTGAAGGGATAAAGCCCATTGGTTGCAAATGAAATTTTTAGAAAAAAGCTAAATGTAGTTGGAGAAGTAGAGACTTATAAGGCAAGGCTAGTTGCAGAAGAATTTCATCAAATTCAAGGTATTGATTATAATGAGACCTTTTCGCCCATAGCCATGCTTAAATCCATTCAGATTATGCTAGCTATCGCTGCATTCCATGACTATGAAATATGGCAAATGGATGTAAAGATGACTTTTCTAAATGGTGATTTAAAAGGAACCGTCTATATGTCAAAGCCCGATGGTGTTTTGGTCAGTGGGAGTGAGGGCAAGTCTTGCAAGTTGTTAAAGTCCATTTATGGACTTAAACAAGCTTTAAGGAGTTGGAATAAGTGTTTTGATAAAGTGATCAAACAATTTGGCTTTTAGGAATCATGGGTATATAGAAAGGAACAGGGAAATGCTATTGTTTTCTTAGCGCTCTATATCGATATTATTAATTGGCTATGAAACTTCATTGTTGCAATTAGTGAAAGCTTGGCTTTCCAAGAACTTCTCCATGAAGGATTTGGATGAAGCAGCCGAAGCAGCTTATATACTTGGTATAAAGATCTATAGAGATAGATCTAAGATGCTGTTGAGATTGTCCTAATCCTTATACATAGATACCATACTGAAAAGGTTCGGTATAGAAAATTCCAAGCATGAAAACATTCCAACTCAGTCTGGAATCATCCTTTTTAAGAAGGATGCTCCTTATACTATAACGACCCGCCTTTTCGATCTCGGAAAGTCGACACTAATGCATCCACGGTATTCACATGCCGAACATTCAAGTACCGGAAAGATAGATTATTGGGGTGAAAGAAAAGAAGAGACAGAACAGAATCTCACAATGTGACGAGTAATACATAATATACCAATGATCTTTACAAAAGAAAACTATAATATATATACATCAATCAGAGTACTAACCTATCATCGGCCTGGACAGTTATAATAGACTGTCCTTACAACTGGTGATAAATACAATACAAGGAAAACAACAAAAATAAAAGATACGTGAAAATGTCTTGGAGGCATCTAGCTCGTGCCGTGAAGCTCTAAAGCATCCAGCTAGATCTGGAAATAAGCTCGGACTCACCCGATCATTATAGGAAAATAAAGCCCGGATCAGTTTGGTTAACCAGCATGAGAAAACTCAAATCAAATCATATGGATTTCTATATTTATAAAACCCTTTAAAAATAAAGGTATCTCGTAAGATTATGCCGCACATTAACACGAACGGGTTTTTACCTTACGATAACCAAACCATTTTATTAGAAAATCTAGCGATATTATAATAATATCTAGGGTTTAAAAAAATATAGACTATCTAAAATGGTTATCCATAATTACATTCAACAATACTGGGGTCTACAACTAAAACTGTAACCCTTGTAAAATAAACCAAAATTAAATGGAGTACACTGAATTAAATATGATAAGGTAGAAAATGGGAATTTCTTAAAAATCAGAATTTGACTATGAAAGTTATTCCGTTGCGTTCGTGGTAAATTCCGATCTGTTTAAATATATAATATGCTGAAAATGGAGCTCAAATAAAGAAGTTATGGACGTTTGAAGTTTACAGATTTAAATTAATTTAGTTTGAATTCAAATTCAAATGAGAATTTAAATTTAGGGTTTGAATTTCAAAAATTAGCTTGGAGGTTAATTAAATGTTTAATTAACGTTTAACGTTAAAGTTAATTAAGGTATAAAATTAATTAAAAAGCAACGAAAATATAAACATTCAAAAACCAACGTACCGGTCAAGCCCTGTATTGGGACCGCTCGACCCCTAGCGGTTGACCAGTTGAAGATTGGAGATTGACCGGTTGAAGATTGGAGATTGACCGTTTGATGCCAAAAAGCGACAATGGCGGCTAGGGTTTGGATGTCTGTTGTATTGAGTTGTACGCTCCAGATTTATCTGTTTCTCACCTACCTCCATCCTACGGTTCTGGTGTGTTTCAACCCCTATAAATAGAACCCTATCCTCTCCACATTGTATTCATATTATTTGGGGAATTCAGTGAAACTTGGCTATTGTTATCTCTCCAAATTAGATTCAGAAACTCCGTAGAGAATTCAGGTAAGAATCCAATCTATTTCCTATTTATTTCTTCTTCCACCAACCTATTCTTATTCTATTCCTCTCCAACTATTCTGAATCTAATAAAAATACATACATCTTTCCTATTGTGCATACATATCAGAAAGAGAGAGATTCTGGAAGAGATTGAAAGGCGTGCAAATCCAAGGAAGGAAAAGCTAAGGCTATTCTGTGAGTGAAAACCTTAGTATTTCTTTTTCAGTAATTGTTTAGTATATCTCTATGGATTTTAATGTGCCTTAAGGGTTTTGGGATTGCGAAAATACGATATATAAAATCCTCCAAAATTCCTTTTTATTTCAAAATGTTAATTCTATGTGAAGATTCTCAATTATTTATATTAATTTGAAAGAATTTGTTTTGTTTATGCAATTTTTGATAATTTCATAGTCTATTCTACTTCTCCTTTTTCTTTGATTTAGATTGTGATTCTTCAATAAAATAAGGGTTTAGATTGCGAAATCTATTAGTAGTTTACACCACTTATTCCACACAAATTTCCCTTCATCTATTTCTTTGTAAAAGAGGAGTTGAGTAGAATATGAAGTTAAGGTTGCAATTCCTATTGTTTAGGATATTCCATTGAATTGATGTAATAAATTAGGTTTCTATTTTATTTACAAGTCCATTATTGCAGTTTTGGTTATGGATATTTATTCCTTATTTTGGATATTAGAATCCCTTGTTTTGTATGTTGAAATCTTGGGAATTTGGAAGAAATGGACTTGTAATATTTTGGTTAGGGGATTGGCATTTAACGCTAGTTTAGGGCATATAAATCGCATGCTTAGAATTTATTAGGCGCGAATATTTAATTATTTCTATTAGCATATGTTAGCGCCAAAATTGGTCACTAACCCCCAAATCCAGATGAAAGCACCAAATACCAATCACATCTCAGAGATAGAATGTATGTAAAGAGTAATAATGTGAAGAACAGTTAAAACTGAAATGAAAGCAGTAAAGAACAACAGATTTTATAGTGGTTCGGCTAACTCCGGCCTACGTCCACTCCAAAAGTTTGTTTTTTATTGCTGTAATAATCGATTATAGTTACAAAATGGCAGAGTTGCCTTAGCCTTAGAAAAGAGAAAGTAAGAGAGCAGAAAGAAGATCCCCTTTTACTGTGCCCCTGCCTCTCTATTTATAGACAAAGATGGGTTGGACTTCCCTGGTGGGCCTGGCAGCCGAGTACCTCAGCCCAAATGGAGTGGTCTCCATATGCCGAACCATAGATGCCGAACGCTGAATGCCGAACAAGGCGTGAACGCCGAACGATCTCCTCATGCCGAACGTTGGGAGGTGCGAGGTACAGAGGTATGGAGGTGCGAGGTATGGAGGTGCGAGGTACCAAGATTTGGAGGTGCGAGGTATGGAGGTGCGAGGTGCAATGTACCGAGGTATGGAGGTGCGAGGTGCAATGCCGAGCGAGGTGAGGTATGCCGAACGACCCATCCAATGCCGAACGCTCCTTGATGCCGAACGATCCATCCAATGCCGAACGTCTCCAGATGCTGAACGAGATTTATGCCGAACACTCCATCCAATGCCGAACGTCGATCTCTCTATGCCGAACGCTTGTCCAGTGCCGAACATTCCTCTATGCCGAACGATCCTTCTAATGCCGAGCACTCGTTCAGTGCCGAACGATCCCTCTATGTCGAACGACGATCTCTCTATGCCGAACGCTCGTCCAGTGCCGAACATTCCTCTATGCCGAACGATCCTTCTAATGCCGAGCACTCGTTCAGTGCCGAACGATCCCTCTATGTCGAACGACGATCTCTCTATGCCGAACAGCCTCCAACGCCGAACCATCCCAATGCCGAGCGATATCTGCCAAACTTCCTAGGTCGAGCCATGTAGTTTCTCCACTCCTTTTCCCAACGACATATTCAAGTGAACTTCATCATTTTAAACCGAATCCATCATACTTTAGTCTCGATAGTTGTGAAGTTGTTTAAGTTAAATCCGTCTGTCCGCGGCCTTGCCAAAAGGCAGGTTAACACTTGCCCCCCAAAACATGCCTTGCTGTTAAAGGTGTGTTTTGAATAGCCTCAAGTCCAATATCCCAAGTATGTATGTTATCCACATCCATACTTTCCGATTCATAATCCAATCCATTACCAAGCCATCTTATCCGAGTGCCACGTCCATATCCTGATCCATTTCCGCGACTGTTCCGAGTCGATGTCTGATTCTTATCCTGTGACCAAGTCCTTATCCAATTCCACATCCATCGGAACCCGACTACCGAGTTCCAATCCATCCATATCCAATAACCTATAACCATATCCGTAACCTCTCCGGGTCGATATCCAAATCCGGGACCGCTCCGGGTCCTTGTCCGAATCATTAGCTATTCATAGCCAATATCAAATCTGTAACCTCTCCGGGTTCTTGCCAAGCGCAATCCACACTTGACGACCTACGTTAAGTAATTCCATGATGTTCATGGTTCAGTGTCCCTGAACGTCGAAGAATGCCGTGGCTTAAGTCCTAAGCCGAATCCTGGTCACTCCAGACCCTTGCCGAGCATAGTCCATACTCGACGACCTAAAATAGTAACCGATAATATATGGCCTAAGTCCTAGGCCGAATCCTGGTCTCTCCGGACCCTTGCCAAGCATAGTCCATACTCGACGACCTTTTAGCCAAAAATCTAGAGAAAATCCAATCAAAATCCAATCCGAAATCCAAATCCAAATAGAAAACCAGAAACCCATATCAAAAATCCATACCAAAAAACAAACATCCAAACCAGAATCCAAACCAAAAAATGAGCAAAACAGGGAGTTCAAACCAAACTCCAAAACCAAACCAGAAAAAGCAAATGTCCAAGTCAAAGGAAAAAACAGATTTCGCAAACCTGGGCGTTTCGGTAAGCCATCATCTCAGAGCATGCCTGAGGGTTATCTCCGACCCCGTACATGAGTAAGTGATTTAACCGTTTGCCCGGAGTTTGTTACTTATTCCAAACCATCAAGATTAGTTGATGACCAATCGGCCACCACTCCTGGGCCTCATGCCCTCATCGTTCAAGGCAGGCGGTGGCTGCTCCTGTTCCACCGCCGCATTCCGAGTTCCGACATACTGTCGCAACTGACCATTCCTTATATGATCCTCGATTATGTCCTTCAAATGCCGGCAGCTGTTAGTGTCATGCCCGTCCAGGTCATGAAAAAGACAGTGCCTTCCTGACGCCCTTTCTCGTTCTGAGGGTTCCCTCCTTGCTGGCCTTCGATAAGAAAGGCGATCTCGAGTATCTAAGAAAATCCGCTCTAACGTTGCGTTCAATCCTGTTTAAGTGGAGAACTTTGGTTCTCCCCAACGCTTCCTTTTCCCTTTATCCTTGCCCCCACCCGAGCTTTCGTCGGGTAGTCCTCCATCCTTAGTCATGTTTACTTCCTTTGACCTCATGTCCAAACATGCATCCTCTTGTCAAAGAAATCTTTCAGCTTCATGAAAGAATTCCCCAAGATCCAACGGTGGGTCCCGTACCAATGATACTTTGAAATCCGAGTTATCTCTGACTCCTGATACCGCAGCCATCAGAACCATTGATGGATCTGGCCGATCCACCGAAGCAACTGCTGCATTAAATCGAGTTAAGAATGTCCTGAGCGATTCATCTGCCCCCTGTTTGACTGACGTTAGCGTCATCACGTTCTTTGGCCTTTTTATGTGAACTCGAAACTGACTTAAGAACTTGTCCATCAGTTCTGTCCATGTTCCAATGGATCCATCCTCCAACTGTCTAAACCACATAGCAGCAATTTCAGTCAAGTACAGGGGGAAACATCGGGCCATAACCTCCTCCGTTGCCCCCAACACTTCCATATGCCTAGTGTATCTCATCAAGTGGTCGGTGGGATCCGTCTTCCCGTTGTATACTTCCAGAGTGGGTAGTTTGAAATCGGACGGATTCCTAGCTGTCCTGATGTTCCAGGTAAACGGACTTTTGTTAACTCCCTCTGAATCCCTATTTGTCAGATCTCCGCGAATAGTCCGCCTGATAATGTCAGCCAATCCAGTGATCCCAACCAATCCAGACTGCCCCCCAAGTCCCCGAGGAAATTCTGGCACATATTCTTCATCACGTACTCCTGTATTCCTATCGACGCCAGGCCGCATAGCGTTATCCGGTATCCCTCCATGAACCGGTCCAGCATCACCTGGTGGTGTGCCCCCGAGTCTAGGTCCATCTAGATTGTTAACTGTTTGTTGATTGGGAGCTGCCCCCTGCTGATTCACTCCATCTGTCCGCTGGTTGAGTTCCTCTGGTCTAGCTCCACGATCTTGAGCAACTGCAGTTCCTGGTTGTCCAAATTACCTAAGAAGAGCCTGCATCATCTCCTCTTGCCGTTTCATCATCTGCTCTTGCATAGAATTCATCATTACTTGCATCTCGTCCCGAGTTATGTAGATGGATGCATGACCCTCCCCAGCTCCAGAAGATGCCGCTTGACTTCCTTCCTGATTGCTCCTTTCCACTGCTTGCTTCCTCGTTGGTGGTCTTGCCATTGCTTTCTAAGATCCAAGTTCCTATCTCCAAAATTCCTGAGTGTTTCAATTCTCAGTGAAAGCACCAAAGTGTTAGCGCCAAAATTGGTCACTAACCCCCAAATCCAGATGAAAGCACCAAATACCAATCACAGCTCAGAGATAGAATGTATGTAGAGAGTAATAATGTGAAGAACAGTTAAAACTGAAATGAAAGCAGTAAAGAACAACAGATTTTATAGTGGTTCGGCTAACTCCAGCCTACGTCCACTCCAAAAGTTTGTTTTTTATTGCTGTAATAATCGATTACAGTTACAAAATGGCAGAGTTGCCTTAGCCTTAGAAAAGAGAAAGTAAGAGAGCAGAAAGAAGATCCCCTTTTACTGTGCCCCTGCCTCTCTATTTATAGACAAAGATGGGTTGGACTTCCCTGGTGGGCCTGGCAGCCGAGTACCTCAGCCCAAATGGAGTGGTCTCTATATGCCGAACCATAGATGCCGAACGCTGAATGCCGAACAAGGTGTGAATGCCGAACGATCTCCTCATGCCGAACGTTGGGAGGTGCGAGGTACCGAGGTACCGAGGTATGGGGATAGTTATCAGGCACGATAAATTAAGTGGCCAAGGAGATAGTTATCAGGCACGATAGGTGGTATCTCGACAGGGGTCCGCTTCAGGATAAGGTATTAAGTGGCAGATTGAGGGATTGCCTTTCCATAAAGAAGTATTAAGTGACTTGAGAGATTCCATATGATGTCAGCTAGATAGTTACCATTTTGGGCTCCACCTTGGGAATATGTATTAAATGATGAGGTCTACCTTAATTGAGGTCTTAAATGATCAAAGTCTGCTTATTTTCTAATAAAAGGTATTAAGTGGCTTGGGCACTATCTCTTGCATTATTAGGTATTTATGACATTGAATTTGGGTCATGGGATTTTAGAAACCTGCTTCTGTAATGGAAGGTATTAAGTGGTAATTGAGGACCCGCCTCCTTTCCTTATAAGAAGTATTAAATGGTTTTATGTACATAGACATATTCTTCTTTTGAAATATACTGCCCAAGTATCGGAAATGTAAGACTCAAGGTTTTTATTCAACGGACATTTGTTGTTCTGACTCCCTCTTCATTACAACACAGGCTAAGGATGGAATGACGATGGTGACGATGCTTGAAGGTGGAGTAGCTTGGCTTGTGGCAGTCATTATTAATTACTTTTATGGTATTTTTATGTTGTACCCATGTACTTAGACAAATGTTGTAACATATCTAATGTTACGGTTTTTATGGAATTTTGTATTACGACATTTTGATGGTTTTGAAAAAATGGATACAATTTGCTATTATATTTTATTCTATCCACTGTGAGTTTTGAAAGAATAGTTATTGCTCTGTATTTGTTATCTCGTTTCCAACCAACAACCAACCATAGAATGGATCTAAGTTTCGATGGGCCTTTTCTGGTTTGAAATTTAGGCCTATTCCGGGATGGGTTGTTACATTTGGTATCAGAGCCTAGGTTACCAGATCAACGGGGAAACTACATGTATGAGGGACGTACTTGTTATTTTGAAAAGGTTTTTCAAAAAGAATTTTTAAAACTCTTACTATATATATAAACCCTATTTCTTAAACATACATACATACACTATGCAATCCTTTTTCTTTTAACATATAATACTATCTTAGGAAATTGTTACTAAAGATTTAACCTACATATAGTTGATATGGTTGATAATCAATCTTCTTCTGGATAAGGGAACCTTACTTGTGGAAGACCTCCCATTTGTTGAATTCTCGAATGGTTTAGATGATATTTTAGGACTATTGAGCAGATTCCTATTCCTCCAGTTGCATTGGTGGTACCTGTTGGAATTAGTGGCACCTGCTGCCCCGCCTGCCGATGCAGTACCCCATCCTGTTGACTTTCCTAAATTATGTAAGGACTTTCTCAATATGGATGGGAAACATACTCTGGAACCAGAGGATATTTGGAAGCTAAAGCATGGGTTAGTGACTGTGAGAAAGTATTTAGAGAGCCTGGTTGGGAGGATCAACTTAAGAGAAGGATGGCAGCTTGGCACCTCAAATGAGAAGCTTTGGATTGGTGGAACTTGGTGATTGAGGAAAACCTTGGAAGGATATTCTCATGGGACGAATTCAAAAACAAATTTGAGATGATGTTTAGGTCTAAGGCAGAAGTAAGCCTACAACTGGAGAAATTCATTCAGCTTAGGCAAGGGGACTCCACTTTTAAGGAGTATACAGCCAAGTTCACCGAGTTAGCTAAATTCGGGATGAGCCTGATCGACACACCTATGAAAAAGGCCATGAAGTTCTTGAAGGGTCTAAATTTCCCACTGATAGAAATGCTATTGACCCAAGTGCTGATTGGAGCCACGTATGAGATGTTGGTGGAAATGGCAATGATGCACATGACCAATGTGGATGATAAGGAGGCAGAGAAGGAGAAGACCGCAACTACCCAAAAGCAAGGAAGATCCAAGAAAGGAAGCTTTTGGGCTAACAAGAAGTCGAGGGGGAAGTTTAAGAAGGATGGTAAGGTATGTAAGCGATGCCATAAGAAAGGTCATGAAGCTAAAGATTGTAGGGTGAGTCTGATGAAGGAAGCCTTTAAAGGAAAGTGCTTTAACAGCCACGAGGAAGGGCATCTTAAGAATCAATGTCCTAAGTTGGCAAAAGAAGAATCAAGCGGACATGCATATGCTATTAAAGTTGTACCTATTGCTAGTATACCACTGAGAGACCAAGGGAAAGCAACTCTAGAAGGTATAACTATTAATTTTGGAGTTACCATTCGTACCCTATTTGATTCAGGGGCATCGAATTCCTTTATAGCTAGGAATGTAGTAAATTTCTTAAACCTTCAAAACTAGATGGTCAGCGTCCTAATAGAGGTTTCTAATCCTATTGGGGGTTTGACACATCTCCCTCTGGTTTGCAAAGACCTAATGTTAGACATATACGAGGTTTATTTCATATGTAATGCATATGTTCTAAACTTTGAGGGGAATGGACTTATCTTGGGTATGGATTGGTCATAATATAATGGAGCCATTCTTGATTACGGTAGGAGGGTAGTACGATTAAGGAGTTATGGAGGTCGTGACCTAGAAATTCTTTGTACACCCAAAGATTTAGTTGAGTTAAGTCAACTATACTCACTAAGTCTATCTGTTATTGAAGAGCCATCATCTGTACCCATAGTTTGTGAATTTCCTGATGTCTTTGAGGAGGTCTCCGGTCTTCCACCCTATAGGGAGATCGATTTCTAAATAGATTTGGAGAAGGACGCAAGGCCAGTCACCCGGCCTTTGAGGCATATGGACCCCAAAGAAAGAAGGGAGTTGGACAAGCAAATCTCGGAGCTTTTGAAGAAGGGATTCATCCGGCAGAGTACTTCTAATGTGGAGCCCTTGTTGTTTTCACCACTAAGGCAAACAGTTCTTTAAGACTTTGCATCAACCATAGAGACTTGAACAAGTTAACAAGGAAGAATAGGTATCCTTGACCTAGGACTGACGACTTAATCAACCAACTTGTAGGAGCTAAAGCCTTTTCTCAATTAGACTTAGCAACATGATTCCATCAGTTAAGAATTGCAGAGGAAGCAAGTCAAAGACCGCATTTCGCACACCAGATGGACTCTATGAGTGGGAAGTAATGTCTTTTGGATTGACGAATGCCCCAGCATACTTTGTAGATTTGATGAGTAGAGTATTTAGGGGGCAACTTAATAAATTCATCGTGGTGTTTGTTGATGATATTTTGGTTTTCTCCAAATGCAAGGAGGAGCATGAGGACCACCTTAGGGAGGTATTAGAAACTTTGAGGAGGCACCAACACAAGGCTTGATTTTCTAAATTCTAATTTTGGAGAAGTGAAGTTAGATTTCTTGGGCATATAGTTTCGGAGTAAGGATTGGCTGTAGACCCTGCTAAAATAGAAGTTACCCAAGGATGGAAGACTCCTAGGAATGCATATGAGATTAGAATTTTTCTAGGGTTGACAGGCTACTATAGGAAGTTCATCAAGAACTTTGCAAGAATAGTAGCCCCTTTAACCCAATTGACTAAAAAGAACCTAGTCTTTTCTTGGGACGACAGATGCACTAAGGCATTTGAGAAGCTTAAGGAGTTTTTGACTAGTGCATATGTGCTTAGTATTCCCGATGGAACCAAACCGTTTATGGTTTTCACAGATGCTTATGGCACAGGATTAGGAATAGTTCTAATGCAAGAAGGGAAAGTAGTTGCTTATGCTAGTAGGCAACTAAAGGATTATGAGAAGAGGTATCCAGTTCATGACTTGGAATTGACAGGTATTGTATTTGCGTTGAAGATGTGGAGGCATTATCTCTTGAGAGAAAGGTTTGAGTTATTCACTGATCATAAATAACTCAAATACCTATTTTACCAAAAATGATTTGAATCTTAGACAGCGGAAATGGAAAGAGTATATAGCATCGTTTGACTTTAGTATCCAGTACACCCCTGGAAATGGGAACGTAGTCGCCAACGCTCTTAGTCGGAGGTACGCCACCCTAAGTGCTATATATGAATGGAGACAGTTAGAGTTTCTCTCAATTTTTAACTTCCAACCATCAACAGAACCCATCCAAGGCTTTCTAGTAGTTATAGGGATTAGACCAGCCTTGATGGACCACATAGGGCATGAGCAAGTGAAGGATGAGAAGTTGGTAGATATTTTATAGAAGTTGATGAAAGGAGGGCATTTTTCCTATGCTAGTATGTATTCAGTTGATGAGAAGGGATGCTTGAGAAGGAATGGATGCCTTTATGTCCTAATGGTCGATGATTTGTTGAGAGAGGTGCTTATGGAATGCCACCACTCAAATATGATCATTCATCCCAGATAGAATGTACAAGGATATAAAGAGGATTTTCTTTTGGCATGGAATGAAGAAGAGCAAAGATGAGTTTATTGCTAGGTGTTTAATGTGTCAAAGAGTAAAAGATGAGCAAGGGAAGCATGGCAGATTATTATTACCTTTGGAAATTATGACTTGGAAGTGGGAGCATATTTTGATGGATTTTGTGGAAGGATTGCCTAGAAGTCAGAAGGGCAATGAGGCTATTTGGGTTGTTGTGGATAGACTCACTAAGAGTGCCCATTTTATCCTGGTTATGAGAACTAGGACCGCTACTTCTCTTGCATGGATTTTACATCAAAGAGGTTGGTCGTTTGCATGGAGTTCCTATGAGCATAGTAGGTAATGGGGACCCCTTATTCACTAGTGAGTTTTGGAGGAGTCTACAAGTAGCTTGGGAACTTCTTTGAATCTTAGCAATGCATATCACCCATAGAATGATGGAAAACAGAGAGGGTGAATAGGATTTTGGAGGACTTGTCGAGAGCTTGTGTCTTGGACTTTAGAGGACAATGGGAGCAGCATCTACCTTTAGTTGAGTTCGCATACAATAATAGCTATCAACCAATGATTGGTATGGCCCTTTTTGAAGCACTTTATGGATGGCCATGCAAATTGCCAAGTTGTTGGTGGGAAACCACCGACAAAGTATTCCTCGGACCCGATTTGATTCATGATACCACGGAAAAAGTAGAGTTGATCAGGCAAAGAATGAAGGTAGCGCAAGACCATTAAAAATCTTATGCGGATAGAAGGAGGAAAGAACTTGGGTTTGTGGTTGGAGATATGGTATTTGTTAAGATCTCCCCTCTTAGAAAAGTAGTTAGATTTGGTAAGTCTGGAAAATTGGTGTCCAGGTTTGTTGGGCCATTAAGAGTTTTGGAAAAGATAGGAAAACTTTCTTACCGTGTGGAACTTCTTGACAAGTTTGTGGGGGTCCACAATGTTTTCCACATTTCTCACCTTAGGAAATGCCTTCATGACACCGCTACTTAGAGTTGAGCCTAATCAATTAGGGGATTTAGAGATGGAGTCGACAGTGCCCCATGCTACCGCATGCATTATGGAGCATGGAAGTAGGAGGCTCTACAACAAAGTAATTAGGCTAGTTCGAGTACAATGGGGAGACAATCCAACAGAAAGCACATGGGAAACTTAGGAGAAGATGAAGGTCACTTATCTAGAGCTTTCACCGGTAAATTTTCTCTCCAGAATTAGGATTTTTGGTTACATTATGGTTGGTAGATTGGATGGTTGGAGATGGTTGCTACACTTTTTCACTATCACTTTGCACTCATATAGAATTTCTATGCATGTTTAGGTATTTGCATACATACTCGCACAACACGATTACACATTCACGCTAGGATTGTGCTCATTTTAGTATCTCTACAGTGCATAATCATATTGCATTATTGGTTGAATAGATGGTTGTGTGGATAACTTAGTTGTATAACATGGATGTTATTGCACGTTATGATATTTGCCCCTTGATAGATTTCGGGACAAAATCCTTTTTAAGGGAGGAGAATGTAACACCCCGTAAAATAAATCAAAATTAAATGGAGTAAATTGAATTAAATATGATAAGGTAGAACATGGAAATTTTGGAAAGTCAGAATTTGACCACGAAAGTTATTCTGTTGCATTCGTGGCGAAATTCTGATCCATTTCCATGTATAATATGCTAAAACCAGAGCTCAAACGAAGAAGTTATGGGCATTTAAAGTTTTAAGATTTAAAGTAATTTAGTTTGAATTCAAATTCAAATGAGAATTTAAATTCAGGGTTTGAATTTCAAAAATTAGTTTGGGGTTAAATAAACGTTTAATTAACATTTAACATTAAAGTTAATTAGGGTGTAAAATTAATTAAAAAGCAACAGAAGTAAAAACATTCCAAGAAAAACGTACCGATCGACCCCTTTATTGGGTCCCGTCAACCCCCAGTGATCGGCCGGTTGAAGAGGGGTGGTCGACCGTTCGATGCCAAAAAGTGGCAGTGGCGGCTAAGGTTTGAATGTCTGTTGTATTGAGTTGTACGCTCCAGATTTATCTGTTTCTCAACTACCTCCATCCTACGGTTTTGGTGCGTTTCAACCCCAATAAATAGAACCCTATCCTCTCCACTTTATATTCATATTATTTGGGGAATTCAGCGAAACTCTGCCATTGTTATCTCTCTAAATTAGATTCAAAAACTCCGTAGAGAATTCAGGTAAGGACCCAATCTATTTTCTATTTGTTTCTTCTTTCTCCAACCTATTCTTATTTTATTCCTCTCCAACTATTCTGAATCTAATAAAAATATGTACATCTTCCCTATTGTTTATATATATCAAAAAGAGAGAGATTCTGGAAGAGATTGAAAGGCATGCAAATCCAAGAAAGGCAAAGCTAAGGCTATTCTATAAATGGAAACCTTAGCATTTCCTTTTCAGCAATTGTTTATATATCTCTATGGATTTGAATATGCCTTAAGGATTTTGGGATTGTGAAAATACGATAGATAAAATCCCCTAAAATTCCTTTTATTCAAAATGTCAATTCTATGTGAACATTCTCAATTATTTATATTATTTGATGGAATTTGTTTTGTTTATGCAATTTTTGATTATTTCATAGTCTATTCCACTTCTCCTCCTTTGATTCAATTTGTGATTCTTCAATAAAATAAGGGTTTAGATTACAAATTCTATTCATAGTCTATACCACTTATTCCACACAAATTTTCCTTCATCTATTTTATTATAAAAAAGGAGTTGAATATAATATGAAGTTATTGCAATTCCTATTGTTTAGAATATCCCATTGAATTGATGCAACAAATTGGGTTTCTATTTTATTTACAAGTCCGTTGTTGTAGTTTTGGTTATGAATATTTATTCCTTGTTTTGGATATTAGAATCCCTTGTTCTCTATGTTGAAACCTTGGGAATTTGGAAGAAAGGGACTTGTAATATTTTGGTTAGGAAATTGACATTTAATGCTAGTTTAGGGCGTATAAATTGCACGCTTAGAATTTATTAGGCACGAATATTTGATTATTTCTATTAGCATAATTAACGTAAAATTATGGCGTATATTGCATGGTTAATTAGGCATTTATTTGTCATTTATTCCCCCATTTGGAAGGTAATTATTATTTTAAGGCATAATAAGAAAGATTCCTTATAAGGCCTTAATTATGAGACGGTGAGATGAATATTATTTATATATAATATACGAAGAGTATTTAATTTATGGCTAAGTCATAGGGATGCGAGGTCAATAATGTTACACGACAGTAGTTTGCCCTTTAGTTTGAGGCTACCAGCAATTGTGTACACTTCCTATTGATGTGAGATGTCCTCTATGATAAATATTTATGATGACACGAGATTAGTCATAAATTCTATAGGGTAAACCTACTCAGCTAATTTGGCTACCAGTTCTTATGAATAGTCGGACTAATGTGAGACGTCATTATAAGTATGGGCCATAATACGAAGGGCCTGCTTCAGGGTCATGAGATATTAAGTGATTGTTTAAGGGCCCGCCTCTTTTCCCCAAATGGAGTATTAAATGACCAAGGGGATAATTATTAGGCATGATAGATGATATCGAGAAGGGTCCGCTTTAGGATAAGGTATTAAGTGGCTGATTGAGGGTCCGCCTTTTCGTAAATAAGTATTAAGTGACTTGAGAGGTTCTATATGATATCAGCTAGATAATTACCATTTAGGGGTCCGCCTTAGGAATATGTATTAAATGATGAGGTTTACCTCAATTGCGGTCATAAATAGTCAGAGTCTTCCTATTTTCTAATAAAAGGTATTAAGTGGCTTGGGTACTATCTCTTGCATTATCAGCTATTTATGACGTGGGATTTGGGCCATAGGATTTTAGAAACCTACTTCTAGAACGGAAGGTGTTAAGTGGTTGATTAAGGATCCGCCTCCTTTCCTTATAAGAAGTATTAAATGGTTTTATGTACATAGACATATTATTATTTGAAATATATTATCCAAGTACTGAAAAGGTAAGACTCGTGGTTTTTATTCACCAGACATTTATTGTTCTGACTCCTTCCTCATTACAGCATAGGTTAAAGACAGAGTAATGGCGGTGGCGATGCTTGAAGGTGGAGTAGCTTGGCTTATGATAGTTATTATTCACTACTTTTATGGTTTTTTGTCTTGTACCCATGAACTTAGACAAATGTTGTAACAGATATAATGTTACGATTTTTATGGAATTTTGTATTATGACATTTTGATGGTTTTGAAATAAATAGGTACAATTTGCTTTTTTTCCCATCCGTTGTAAGTTCTGAAAGAATAGGTATTGCTCTATATTGTTATCTCTTTTTTCAACCAACGGCCAACCTTAGAATGAATCTAAGTTTCGATGGGCCTTTTCTAGGTCAAAATTTAGGACTGTTACAGGGTGGATTGTTACAAAAACTATAAGGCATGTATTGGAGATTGGATTTCAAAAATGACAAGGCACCGGGTTACCACCTACCATTGTACATCTCTTGAAAAATGTACCGAGGGTCACACATGGACCAACTGCAAACACAGAGTCGGCCGCCCCTTTAAAATGGCATACCATATTACATTATCCCTTAGGCACCGAGGCTGCAAACATTGCCCAATGGTCGCCCTACGTGCACATACAAAATCCGTAAATACCAATTCTAGATCGAGGAATAATGCTTCTAATGGTAGTGAACCACAGAGCTCTGCGAGCATCCCTTGATTTTAGTCATTTTGGGTTGTGAGGTTTATAAGGCCATGCTTTTACATTTTCCTCCAAGCAATTCCAACTAGGAATGCAAACACTGCTCTCTAGGCAATAATGCAATGCTAGCATTCATCCATACAAGTTGTTTAGGAAAAGAACAAACCGAAGGCACTACTTCTACTACATCTTCGGTATTAGTAGCAAGTAGCCCTTGCACTTCAAAGAATTCCGTCTTCAATTTCATCATCTCGAACCAGTCTCGAACCTCTTCCAAAGCGTAGAACATGTATATGGATTTAGAGTGGTTAGGTTTCGAGTCATCTCATATAAGTACACTCCTCCGCTTACCGGTCGCTCCAAAACCAATCGATGGATTCCGGTAAACTCAACTCCGAATCTTTTGGAAATAAACAGACAATACATAAGAGAGGAGATCACCTTCTAACTGTTTAAGCGAACGGATTTCCTTATCATTTGTCCAAGAAGAACATAACGAGTTTATACGTATAGTATAGCATCATCGAAGATAATTGCACCCTATAATTTCCATGTTTCTTCTAGATATTTCCAGAGTTATATTTGGTCAAGGTTTGATAGTCGATTATTTAACTATCAAATAAACTACCAATCAAATAGGGATTTAATTTCATATGGAATCCACTAAGCCACTTTTAATTAATCTTTCATTAATTAAAATCACTTTATAAATACTTATATTTTAAATATCTTTGCAAAAGATATTATCACAAACTCTTTATACTCCTTTCAATACTTAGAAAAATATCCATATACTTATCTCATCGGTATAAGTATATTCACAAAACATTAAGAAAGATTTCCTTCTTTCGAAAATCATATTAAAAGGGTCCAAAAACAAATATCATTTAAACATTGTTTACTATAAACCCCAAACCACTAATCCTTACAGTGTTAAGTTATGAAAAGAATGTTTCCATACCACCCTAATTAAGAAGGATTACTCATCAAAATCAATTCTCATTCCATTTATAAAATTCCCTTTTTATAAACCCATCCCATATTTATAGGTCCTTTTACAAATCTCCAAATTAATTTATAAAACTCCTTTTATAAATCTCTAAATTATTTATAAAACTCCTTTCTATTTTAAAACTCTTTTCTATTTATAAAACTCTTTTATAGATCTCCCTTTATAAAATTCCTTTATAAAAACCTTTATAAAAATCTTTTTATAAAAACCCTATATAAAAATCTTCTTGTTAAATTTTTGTTTTTTCAATCCAAACCCATTTTTATAAATCTTATATATTTAACGCAAATCTTCTTTATTAATAAATTTCACTTATAAATCTATTCTTTTATTTATAAATTACCATTTATAAATCTATCTTTTATTTATAAAATACCATTTATAAACACTCTTTTATTACAACATTTTATAAAATGTTACATGGATATTTATTCCAAAATATTGTCATCTCCTTTTAAAAACAGAATCACTTTATGTTTGTGCCAAAATTGGTCACAAACACCCAATTATACGTGAAAGCACTAATATCCATTCACAAATCACAGATAGTATATGATGTAGAGAATATAATATGAAGAATAATCAAATTAAAATGAAAGCAAGTAAAAGAGACAAGATTTATAGTGGTTTAGCTAACTCCGACCTACGTCCACTCCAGAACAATCCTTTTTATTATACTGAAATTTGATTATAGTTACAATCCAAAATCCCAAAATAAAAATGGCAGAATATCCCCTAGGTAGAAGATGAAGAGAAGCAGAATGAAGGTCCCTTTTCCAAAGCCAAGCCTGCTGTATTTATAGGTGAAACTTCGGCTATTGGGTCTTCTCACCTACAAGGGCCCACTATAATGATCGGCCGGCCCAATTCGCCCAAAAATAACGATCGGCCTAGCACTACCGATCGTTATTACTTCGCTTAATTCAATGTCAATCCCTCCCTTAAGCATGCCGATCCATTACCTTCCAACAAACTACACCGATCCATCCATCTTGAAGCATGTCGATCCCTCTACCTTCACGAAAATGCCGATCCATCCCTTCCTCATGAGTATACCGACCCCTCCTTGTGTAACCTGGAAGGTATGCCGATCCTTCCTGGTCTATGAAGATATGCCAACCTTTCCCATGCTGATTCCTTTTATGCCGCTCCATGTCTTGTCGATCCCTTCCATGCCGACCCCTTCCTATGCCAAGCCCAATCATGCTGATCCCTTCGAATACCGAGCCCAATCATGCCGATCCCTTCGAATGCCGAGCCCAGTCATGCCGATCCCTTCCCATGCCGATCCCTTCCTATGCCGATCCCTTCCAGACCGACCCCTTCCTATGCCGAACCCATACGATGCCAATCCTTCCCATGCCGATCCTTTCCTATACGTATACATTGGAGCACACCTATCCATCCCAAGAAAAAAACTATGATTAACCCTTCATGCCGACCATTATTCCTTCTCAGATGTCGACCCATCACTATGCCGAACTCTCTTATGCCGACCCATATTACACCAAATCATCTTATGCCGATCCTTCTTTATTCAAGCCAATAACCATCTTCCAAGCACCCTACATCATTTATCCACCGACTATGTTTAATCCTGGCTTCATATTATTATCTGTAGTTGATTTTCCATCCTTCCATTTAAGCTAAACCCATGATATCCCAGCCTTGATAACCGTGAAGTTTATTGGGTTAAATCCGCTTGTATACTGCCTTGACAAAAGGCGGGTTAACACTTTATAATAAAAGACAAATCCATTTATTTTCCCTTAGAATAAATGCTTATTATATCAACTTAAATAAAAATTCAAACTATTATTCAAGCATTACTTTAAAATAATTACTTAAAAAGAAGAAAAAAATGCTTTTTAAATCTTTTTAATGGCTTCTGTTCCCTCCCTCTCCCCTCAAATAGTACTACCTACCATCCCTCCAACTGTTCATCCCATGTCTCTTCCCGTACCTCCTGACCCTCTGCCCCCTAACCCATCCCCTTGTCAGCCATATGTTCCCCCAATCCCCTCTTGCTCCCCTTCGTCCTTCTGCTTCTTCTCAACAAGATATTCCTGTCCCATCCCCAACCATCCTATCTCAATTCCACCCTCCAACCCAGTTGTTACAATGGAACTCTCTCTTCAAAGTCAAACCACGAAATGCAGGTCAGCATTCTCCTATTTCGGTGCCTCTGGTGTATGAAGGAGAAGCCCTAGTTCCGCTAGAAATAGTTATACAAGCAGGCAATGAAGTGTGGGGTGACTACTTGGTAGGCTTCTTTCTTGATAAACCACTATCGTATCTGACTGTTATAGCCCATCTTATATAGATTTGGAGATTAAAGGGATCAATTAAAGTTAAATCTGATGGATTTCTGTTCCTTTTCAATCTATCTTGTGATGAAGATAGAAGGAGAATAATTGCTGCAGACCCAATTATCATGAGGAACAAATTATTCATAGTTAAACAATGGGATTCGAATGTTGGTAACAGCTGTAGTATGATAAGATCAGTTCCTGTGTGGATTAAACTATCCAATATCCCGCTATATGCCTGGTCTCATCTGGGAATTAATTGGCTTGCCTCGCGTATTGGATCTTTCATGTGTATGGATGAGCAAACGGAAAAGTTGGATAGAATTGGATATGCAAAATGTATGGTAGAAATTTCACCATCAGTCGAATTGTTGGATGAATTTGCAGTGAGGCTACTGGATGGTTCAGTTCAGTTTGTTAAAGTGGAATATTTGTGGAAGCCAGATATTTGCATTTGCTGTAATGAGTTTGGTCCTAAAACTGAAAAGTGTATGAAATTGAAAATTAATTACGAAGAAAAGGGAAGATCAAAGGAAGAAATAAGCAAGTTAGGCAGAGCAAATGAAGTGGAGAGTCAAAAAGTTACAATGGTCATGAATAAAAGGCAGGAGTGGAGAAAGGTTGAAAATAGAGTAGTAAAAATGAGAAGAGATAAGGAAAAAAATTTGCAAAATGAAAACATCACTAAAAAAGCAGGAAAATCAGTAGAAGAAACCAAGAGTGCAAAGCTGAATGAAATACATGCTTTCCCAGAGGAAAAAGACAAACTTACAAAAATAAATTATGTGAACAATAGAGAAAGCAATAGATTTAGTGTTTTGATGGAGGATGATGAGTCTAACCCATGCAAATATAATTGCAATAATGAACCAAACAATGCTATATGCGAGATTGAAGAGATAGAGGAGGAAGGAGAATTCATAGGCAATAAACAGTCAATTTCAAATGAAAATGATGTTCAAGTGTCAACTATCTTACATGTGCAAACTGGAATAAATGAAAATCAAAGTATTAATCACAGGGGACCATTATCATCCAGTGGTCCACATGACCAGGCAATAATGCACACTGATAATCTTATACTTGAATCTTTCAGTATAAGTGGAGGAAAATCACAATCAGTTAGAGATTATCAGGAAAAGAATAAAAAAAAGGAAGCTCAATCCCTAGTTCTATGCATGAAGAAACTCAGTTCAGAGTATCACTAGAAAATGAAATATACAACTTGTGCATCTCGGTGCATAATGAAGACAATAATCACACTGCTAACTTGTACTCTTTCTCTGGTGCTCTGCCTGGTTGGACTTCCCTGCCATCATCACCAAGGAGCTCACCATCCTTTCCAATGGAAGATTATAAGAGTGAAAAACGAAAAAGCAGTAGAAAAGAAGATATAGTAGACAATATCACTGGTCGTAGGGGATCTCCTTCAACAAGGAGCATGAAAAATGTAGTTCACCAATCATTAAAGTATACCAAATGATGCAGTCCTATGCAATATGGAATATAAGAGGAGCTCATTCCTTAACCAAGCAAGATCATGTCAAGTATCTCATCAACCATCATAATTTAGCTCTTTTTGCTATTCTGGAAACAAAGTTGAATGAAACTCTAACAATCAAAGCTGCTAGGCACATAAATCCTTCCTGGTCCCTTAACCATAACTTGTCTAATGCAGCCTATGGTCGAATCTTGGTCATTCATGACCCCTCTGTTTTAACCCTTTCCACTGTATTATGTACTGATCAACTAATGCACTTCCATGCCAAACTCATTGATTCCTCCATTTCCTTTTACATATCTATTATTTATGATCACAACTCTTCCAACTCTAGGCAAACTCTTCTTGATCTTCTTCCAGCCTTCAGGCAATATTCCCATCCCTTGCTGGTCTTTGGGGATTTCAATTGCTGTTTTTCCCTACAGGACAAGCAAGGAGGCACCCCCCTCCTTCCTAAAGACATTATCCCTCTTAACAAGGCAATTGATGACTCTAGTTTGCTTCACATTCCCACCTCTGGTGCTAAATTCACGTGGAATAACAGGAGTCGATCTGGAGTCAGAACTTTTACCAACATTGATCACTCATTTGCTAACCTCAAAGCCTTATCCTCTTGGCCAACTATGTCTTCCTTTATTCCCCACCCTGTCCTACCTGACCACTCTCCTATCATTTTCTCCTCGGGTGAAAAGTTGTTAAAGGAAAAAAAAGCTTCAAATTTTATAATACTTGGGTCCTTGATCCTGAGTATACTAATATTATAAAAAAAGCATGGTCTGAAAATTGTAATGGAAACCCTATGTTTATTTTTGTAGGAAACTACGAGCTACTAAGTATGCTTTAAGAGAATGGGCTAGGAACAAATTTGGTGATGGTACATTGAAAACAACAATGCTGAGAAAGAAACTCAAGGAAGCCCAAGAACTAATGATGAACAACCCGGCTAACGCAGCTGCTGCTGAATCGGAGAGAAATCTATTTGATGATTTAAATAAAGCATTGCAATCTGAAGGAAATATGAGGAGGCAGCAATTGAGACAAAAATGGACAACTGAAGGGGACAATAATACTGCTTATTTCCATGCGGAAATAAAAGTCAAACATGCTAAGGAGAATATCACTTCAATTTTTGATGAGTTTGGGGTTCTGCACTCTGACCCAGCTGAAGTTGACAAAGCTCTTCTCAATTACTTTAGCAATTTGTTGGGTAACAGTGATGACTTCAATCCTTTGCTTGATGATCTTTCTCATGTGCAGTTACCAACAGTTCTAGCTGAGGAAGCTAATTCTCTTGTCAGTAGAGTTACTAACAAGGAAATTAAGGATACTCTATTTTCCATGAACAAACAATCAAGTGGAGGTCCGGATGGTTTCAATGTGCAATTCTTCATTCACAGTTGGGATATCATTGAGAAAGATTTCTTAAAAGTTGTTCATAACTTTTTCTCCAGTTTCAAAATGCTTAAGGAAGTGAACACAACCAACCTTGTACTTATTCCTAAGGTCCACTCTCCCTCTTCTGTTACTTCCTTTCAGCCTATCTCGTGTTGTAATGTTATGTATAAGTGTATTTCGAAGATTTTAGCTTTAAGACTTGATGTTGTGCTTAGCAGAATAATTTCCAAGAATCAGACTGCCTTTCTTCCCAAAAGGAATATCCTTGATAACGTCCTCTTAACTCATGAACTACTTAAGGGCTATGATCGTGCTCATGCTACACATAATGCCATGCTGAAACTTGACTTAATGAAGGCTTATGACAGTATACACTGGACATCTATTGTGAGAATCATGGCTCTCATGAGATTTCCTAAAGCCTATGTGGCCTGGAACTACACTTATATATCTTCCCCCACATTCTCTATAAAATATAATGGTTTCTCATCTGGTTTCTTCAAGAGCAAGCAGGGGATCAGACAGGGTGATCCTATATCTTCTTACCTATTTATTCTAGTTATGGAAGTTTTTACTTCAATGTTGAATAAGAAATATATGCAGAAGGATATTTTGTTCCACTCAAAATGCAAGTCCCCTCAAATCACATCCCTCCTTTTTGCTGATGATATTATGATATTTACTAAGCCTGACCAAAGCTCCATGGAACAAATCTTAGCTTCTCTCCACAACTTCTACCTAATGTCTGGGTTAAAATTGAATGCTGCCAAATCTCATATTCTCACTTCTGGCATTTCTCCTGAAGAAACTCAACAGTTGACTGATTTATTTGGCATGCAATCAATGGAAAATAGCATGAATTATTTGGGCCTTCCTCTATGCTCTTCTAGAATTTCATATTCTGACTGCCTGCCTCTGTACTCGAAAATATGTGGCATTATGGACTGTTAGGCTAATAGATTCATTTCCCAAGCTGGTAGACTTGTGCTGATCAAGTCTGTCATTTCATCTATGATGGTGTATTGGTCTAGGGTGTTTATTCTTCCATATAAGCTTGTGAATATGGTCAGAAATGCTATGTTGAGATATTTCTGGACTGGATCAATACACTCTAAGAAAATCATCCCATGTTCCTTTGCCAGGATGGAGAAATCTAAAATCAAAGGTGGACTTGGTATTTTTAATTTGTTAACATGGAATAAGGCTGCCTTCAGTGTGCACTTGAATGCCCTGCTTTGTAATTCTGATTCACTATGGGTTGCTTGGACAAAAAAGTATAATCTTGGTAGTAAAAACTTCTGGACTATGTCAGTGCCCCAGAATTCAAGCTGGACTTGGAGGAAGTTGCTTGGCCTACGGGCTACTTACTTACCTTTTTTAAAATTTACTCTCTCTCATTCCAGTTCTATCAACTTCTGGAATGATCTGTGGATGTCTGACGGTTTGCTGCTTGGAAAGATATTTTCCCATCAACAAATTGTTCAGACTGGAATTAATAGGGATGCTCATGCTATGGACTATCTGGCTGATGGTATGCTTGTATTGCCATTCACCAGTAACCAGGATATAAATGTTGTTTGGAAAAATTATCAAGCTATCAAGTTTCCTACTACTCCTGATGACATCCTGCTTTGGTGTGGAAAGAATCACACAATCTCTGTTGCCTATGATCTTCTAGTAAATGATTCTGGAAGCCCAAAATTAGTTTGGCATAAAGTTTTATGGACGAGAACCTCTCCAGCCAGGGAAAACCTTCTGATGTGGAAGGTTATAATGAATGCTCTTCTCACCAAGAGTAAACTAATGAGTTATGGTATGAATGTTGACCCTCTATGTGTTTTCTGCAAGTTGCAGAATGAATCAATTGAACATCTTTTCTTTGAATGCACTGAATTGAAAGTCTTATGGGAAAGAGTTGTTAGAAGAATTAACATAAATCATGTGCATGGTCAGTCAACTGTGGAGTGGGATTTGATATGCAAATCCACTAAGTGGAAGAAGCATGACAGAAGTGTTTTCTTCTTTTATGTCAAGAAATACTTGAATCTGGTATGGGAAGAAAGAAATCTTAGATGTTTTGAAAATAAAAGCAGGAGTATGGATCAACTATGGGATTACCTAAAGCATGTTATCATAATTGGTATGAAGGATAGTCAGTATGACTTCAGTTGTCATCTGGCTGATCTGTAGCCTTTGCTCTTGTTTGTGTGTTTTCCTTCTGCCCCTTCTTCTTGTCTTGTATCTCTGTGTGTTTGCCTTCATAGTTTGCCTTTGTGTGGTCTTGCAGTTTTTTGATTTGTTTTTCTTGTGATAATGAGCATGTTCATTATCATTTCTATTTTACTTTTATCAATAAACTGGTAGGGGACCAGTCAACTCCGCTTGCCTTGCAAAAATAATAATAATAATAATTACTTAATCCTTTGTTTAAAGATCCCTTCCCTTTTAAAACAAGATAAAGAAGTTTAATTATATAATAATCACTTTTAATTTAGAAATTACTAAATAATTATATAAAATATATTAATAATTCCAAACCCTTCCTAAAATAAATACACAACTTTTCTAAATCATATTTGAAAAGAGTTCTCAAAATATCCAAGGTAAATAACTTTTATACTATACAAAAATCATAAATTTCCAAAACTACATCCAAGTGACTATCGCTATATGGACCATAACTTTTAAACTTGTTTTATAACTTAAATAACCTTTAAACTCCATTTCTTTCTATATTTTAAACCATTATAGATATAGAAAACATCTTATTTCGAAATATTAAAAAGTTGAAGTTAATTTAAATCCATAATTTTTCAAATTCAGAAAGAGGCTTAGCAACCACTATGGTACTTGAACAAGCTATCATTTACTTCCAATTCCACTTCCAAAGTTACATCAATGGTTTTTACATAAGCAAGCATATATGTAAATTGAATCAACAATCAATAGCTAACACACCAGTTATCCAATATTAATTAATCCACGTATTAATTAACTGACATATAAATAAATGTCAAAATTAATATACCGTAGAACGGAGGTTTATTCTGCTCAATAGATGTCCAAAATAATCTATTCAATTTAATTATAGCAGAATGGTATTTAATTCTACTAAATAGTTTTCCAAAATAATCCATTCAATTTAGCAGAACGGGGTTTTATTTTGCTAATAGATATCATAAACGAAGTGTAATTATTCTAACTATGTTATTATTTAAAATCAACGTAATTAAATTCAGTTAGTATTATTTTATCATAAATTTATTCTTCTTTAACACTGTTAACAAGTTATACCATAATGTTATATTCATAAATACGAGTCTAATGCAAAAATCCATGGGTAATTGTATTTAAAACGAACGAGATATGCAATTTAAACTCAACATATTTCGTTTATATAATTTAAAAAAAATAAAAATATATCTCACCTAAAGGCCCAAGCCCATCACTCTTCTACCCGACCTGAAGCAACAGTTCCTTCTCCAAACTCAAATTTCCTAATTTCATTGTCTCCTCCTATGCACGGATACGTGCACGCACACCATCGACAAGACAATTCCAACCACCGATTGCCGAATCAATGCCACCTACAAACCCCACTCACCGAGCTCGAACAACTACCACCCTCGATATCAACTCTGGCGCCTCCATACAAATTCCGACCAAGCTCCACCTAAATCAAATTCAAGTCTAGGAATACAAACCCGCCTTTGGCCACTGCTTCCACCACCTCTAGACCACGCCGCTATTGCCACTACGACTATCACCGTCCCACTCACTTCCAGCCAAGCTTAGGCCGAGCTCAACACCACCATTTAGGGCCATCATAGTGATTTCCGATCCATAAAAACTAGGGACGAAACCCTAAATTAACTTCGACCAAGCTCCTCTAACCACCGAAGGTCCATTGATCATCACCCACGGCTCTGCCATCATCCAAGTCTCCTTTAGCCATAGCCGCAATCTGCCTAACCCACTATGACGTCGGAATTTGCAAAATGAACGGAATCCGCTCATTTAACTCTCCATGACATTGTGACCACCAAAGATCAAGAGACCAACTCCAAAAATCATATCTTGCAGGGACGAACATGACCATATCCTCCATTCTCCAATTTGTGTTCGTTGAATTTTCAACATCACTCAACCACCACAGTTTTTAGCTAATTCTAGCCACTACACTCGACAAAATTTCAAGCTACTATTTTTTAAAAATACTAGGGACCTGAACAAACAAATTTCATGTTGGAGGGTTTGGCTAATTGAGAGTAGATTTAGAGATCATGATTTTTGAATATGGAAGGAGGTTTATTTTTCTTAGTTTTGAATTACACAAGGAAGTAGAAGAATTGAAACAGTGGCGGCAAGAAGAGAAGTGAAAAATGATATGAAGTGTAGGCTTAAGTTGATATGTACTCATATACCCAAACTAGTACAACCCATTACTTCCACCTTAAGCTAACCAAAATCCAAACTTCAAGATAACCCATCAAATCATGGAAAATCACATTAATGCTAGTTTGAATTTTTTTGAATTTGATTTGATTTAAAAAGAATTGAAAAAAAGATTTGTGGTACTCCGTTATATAATATCCCATTCGCGTGCAGGCCGCAAATGACAGAAATAAAGATAGAATTGCGCACAACAGTATGACATGAGCCCATAGCAATTATAAATTACACTGGTTATCAAATTTTGTGAAATTTCAAAAATACCAATGTTTGCCATAAAATACGTCAAACGATAATTTAAATAATATCCAAATTAAAAATTATGGGAAAATCATATAATTTCATTTATTACCACATTGATTTTCTTTTTATTTAAAACCATTAATCGAATATTTAAAATTAATTAAATATTCCTAAAATTAAAGCGATAAAATTCCAGATCGTTACATTCTTCCCTCAAAAGAATTTTGACCCCGAACTTCCATCTCAATCAAACAAAGAAGGAAACCAGCCATCCCAAAACTTAACCCTTTTACTTCCCATAATTTCTTATGAAAACATTTTCATAAAATACAACTTAAGTTTAAAAACTTGTATAATACCCTACTACATCCTAATGGTATATACAACTATCTGATTCAATCCCTTTTATTTTGAATCTATTTTCCCTAAGTAAACTTAAGATCCAAATGCCCAGTTTTTATTTCAAAACCCTTTTTTAAAATGATACTATATATTTTAATCCATATAAAAACACACACATATAGCCCGATAACCCTATAATGATACCATGGAACAGGGTACTATCAAATAGTATCATACATTCCCTTATCCAAAAGGGTAAAACACAAGAGATGTGCTTACCATCCGAACACATTTCTTTCCCATTTTTAGTCATTTCTAAGCCACTCGAACTAGTTAACATAAAAAAATGCTTCTTTTCAAAATTCCCCTTTTTGAAAAAATACTGTATACATTTCCACACAAATAGTTTTAAAATATCTATTACTAACTTGCTTTGGGTTCGTTCGGATTCGAACTTGTTTCGATCGTACAACGATAAAGAGAATATTTACTAAGTGCACTACAACGTTCGCCTAGACAAAATATTCGATCGTCACTTAGAAGATTATTCTGATCATCACAAAACAAATCGAGACTAATTCTCTGAACTATCCAAATAAAATGTATCTTACTCAAAATTTTCTTTCCAAAATATTTTTACTTATAAAAAATTTCAAGTAATACTTTTCTAAAAAAATCTTTTGAAATCTTTTTCAAAGACCCAGGGATTTAAATCCTCTTATTTATAAAACACATTTTTATAAACAAAATTTTATAAAATCATTCCCAAAAATTTATTTCTAGGTATCCTAACTTTCTTTTAATAAACCTCTTTTAGTAAAATCCAATTTTAAACTAACATTATCATCGAATGCCTTATAGTCAAATGTGAAACTTAATTCACAAGGTGTTCTTTTCAATGTTTCCACTATTTCTATCTACCAACCCCATGTTGTAAAAGAAAAATTACAGATAAATCAACAAACAATAGCCAATGCTCAGAACTAGATGAGCATGGCTAATCAAACCCTAAATGATAATAATTGAATATTATCATTTCAACCAACAAACATATCATAAATAACTATATTAATTTTTGAAAATTTCTCTTTTATATATAAAATATACTCCTAGATAAAATTATTTCATCTAACCATTTTAAAATAATACAGTGTCGATTGGCCTTGTTCAAGTGTTTCAGAATCCCTATCTGTTTGCGCCAAAATTGGTCACAAACCCCGAATGTTGTGAAAGCACCAGTGTTTGAATATAAATCAACAATATTCACACACAAATCTCAAATCTAAGTAACAGAGTATCACAATTCAGAAATAATGAACATAAACAAGAGATTTATAGTGGTTCGGCGATCTTGCCTACGTCCACTCTGAAGTTGATGATTTTATTGATGTTCACTTGAAGATTACAATTTCTTCTAATGTAGTAAAACTGATTTTCTGAGCTAAGTCTGAATCTAAGGAAGCAGTGGTGATTCTGAGTAAATATGGCAGAGTCTGGGCGCTCTTTAGCCCTCAAAATTGTCTCACCCCTTTTCTGAATGACCAGGGGCTCTATTTATAGGTGTAGGAGGCTGATATTTCGCCTAAATTGAAGGGAGACCAGTTCTGGCACGTCAGGGGGCCCACATGCCCGCTCTTTGGAAATCCGGGCCCACTTTGGGATCGATTCGACCCTTGCTTCGAATCGATCAAGTTTTGCTCCGATTGAGATGAAATTTGGCATGAACATTCCTTAGGTTGCCAGTAAGCTACTGTGAAAATTTCATAGCATTTGGACTTATAGATCTCAAGTTATGATCGATTCAAGATTTCATTTCTGGTTGATGTGGTCTGTTCGAATCGATCCCCTTCGTATCGATAGGGTCGAATCGATGACTTGGAGAGCGAAGGTGTTGACGTGGTGCGCGTCTCTCGGGTCGATCCTCCTTTTTCTCCGGGTTTGATCGAGTCGTTCTGAGATTTCGCCGCATTGACTTAATGGATTCGAAGACAATGATCGTACCTGGATTCGAACAAGGGTTCGTTCGTATCGATCGTGATGTGTTCTAGCCGATCGATACGAAGTCATCACAGCAGGATGGATTCGAAGCGTGGTGTCCTGGATGGATGCGGAGTGGTGTAGCTTCATCGATTCGAAGTGGCTCGTCTGAATCGATTCGAACAAATGCTTTTTGATGGTTCCGAACCACATGGAGTTGAACTGATGGATTCGAACGATTATTGCCTCATCGATTCGAAGTGCCTTGACTTGAGGGATTCGAATGGCTTTAGCTTCATGGATTCGAACAGAGCTTGTCTTAATGGATTCGAATGGTATCTTTGCCTATGGATTCGAACCTGTTGGAGTCGATCCTGATGGAGTCGATTTTGTTGGGTTCGAACTTAGGGCCATTTTTCCCAAACGTGCATCGATGATATCTTGAGTGTGTGAACTCGAATTGACTCGGAATTTGGAATGTTGCCTTTCCTGGCCTTGCTCGACGTATCTCACCAATTGTAGCCCGATCCGGACTCGGACAAAATTCATCGATATCCATGGTGAAACTGTGTATAACGAACTGTTACGACGAACTGTCTTTAGTTTTCTAGTCAACTTTTTGGTGTCACGGCCTTGCTAAAAGGCGGGATAACACTATCGATAACGTTGGCCAGATGCATTGACTAGAATTCATAAACCACTCAACAGATCAAACAACACAAAACCTTTTTATAGCACTAACAAATACATGCTCTCATATATATAGACACACACACACATACACTTAAACTCAATCTAGGATGTTACTATTCCTATCTCTAATGAATTACTCATTCTAAGGTATTACTAACCCTATGTTTAATGAGTTTACCCCACCAAGGCCTAGATGTTCGCTTAACCTAAGCTCTGATACCACGTGTAACAACCCGCCTTTCCGATCCTTGAAAGTCAACACTAATATATCTACGGTATTCACGTGTCGAACGTCTAAGTACTAGAAAGACAAACTATCAGGGGGAAAGACAGATTGTTAGGTTGAAAGAAAAAAAGAGACAGAACAGAATCTCACAATGTGACGAGTATATATAATATACCCATGGTCTTTACAAAAGAAAACCATAATATGCATATATCAATCAGAGTACTAACCTATCATCAACGTGGACAGTTATAATAGCATGTCTTTACAACTGCTAATAAATACAATACAAGGAAAATAGCAGAAATAAAATATACGTGAATACATCTTGGAGGCATCTAGCTTGTCCTCTAAAGCTCTAAAGCATCCAGCTAAATTTGGAAATATGCTCGGGCTAACCTAAGCATTATCAAAAAATAACACACGGATCTTTCAGGTAAATCAGCTGAGAAAACTCAAATCAAATCATATGAATTTTTATATTTATAGAGCCCTTCAAGAATAAAGGTATCTCGTAAGACCACGACGCACGTAAACACGGACAGGTTCTTACCTTGAGATAATCAAACCATTTTATTAGAAAATTCAGTGATATTATAATGATGTTTAGGGGTTTAAAATAAATATATAACATATCTGGAATGGTTAGCCATGATTACGTTCAACAATACTAGGTTCTACAACTAAAACCATAAGGCACATATTGGAGATTGGATTCCAACAATGACAAGGCACGGGGATACCACCTACCATAGTACATCTGTAGAAAAATGTACTGAGGGCCACACATGGACCCCCGTAAACACAGAGCCGTCTGCCCTTTTAAAATGGCAAACCAGATTACATCATCCCTCGAGCACCGAGGCTACAAACATTTCCCCAGGTCGCCCTGCACACATATACCAAATCCATAAATCCCGATTCTAGATCGAGGAATGATGCTCCTTATGGTAACGAACCACATAACACTATGAGTATCCCCTGATTTTAGTCATTTCGGGTTGTGAGGCTTGTGAGGCCAGGCTTTTACCTTTTCCTTCTAGTAATTCCCATTTGGAATGCTAACACTATCCTCTATGCAACAATGCAATGCTAGCATTCATCCATACAAGTTGTTTAGGAAAAGAACAAACTGAAGGCACTACTTCTACTGCATCCACCGAATTAGTAGTAAGTAGCTCTTGCACTTCATAGAATTCCATCTTTGATTCCATCATCTCGAACCAGTCTTGAACCTCTTCCAAAGCATAGAATGCGTATATGGTTTTTAAGTGGTTATAGTTTCGAGCCATCTCATATAAGTATACTCCCTCGCTTACCCGTCACTCCAAAACCAACCAATAGATTTTGGTAAACTCAACTCCGATTTTTTTTGAAATAAACAGACGATACATAAGAGGGGAGATCACCTCCTAACTTTTTAAGAGAACGAATTTTCTTATCATTTGTTCTAGAAGAACACAACAAGTTTATACATACAGTATAGCATCATCTAAGATAACTTTACCATATAATTCTCGTGTTCCTTCTAGATATTTCCAAAGTCATATTTGATCAAGATTTGATAGTCGGTTATTTAACTATCAAACAAACAACCAATCAATAGAGACTTAATTTCATATGGAATCCAGTAGGCGTCATTTAATTAATCTTTCATTAATTAAAATCACTTTATAAGTACTTATATCTAAAATGCCTTTGGAAAAGATATATTCACAAACTCTTTATACTCCTTTCAATACTTGGAAAAATATCCATATACTAATCTCATCGGTATAAGTATATTCACAAAACATTAAGAAAGATTTCATATTTTCCAAAATCATATTAAATGGGTCCAAAAACAAATGTCGTTTAAACATTATTTATTATAAATCCCAAACCACTTATCCTTCGGTGTTAAGTTATAAAAAGAATGTTCCCATACCACCCTAATTAATAAGGATTACTCATCAAAGTCAATTCTCATTCCTTTTATTCGTCCTCCATTCTCAAATTCTCGTTCGTCGATCAACATCACTCGACAACCACTGTTTTTTGCCAATTCTCACCACCACACTCAACGAAAGTTCGAGCTACTATTTTTTAAAATATACTAGGGACCTAAAAAAACAAATTTCATGTTGGAGGGTTTGACTAATTGAGAGTAGATTTAGAGATTATTATTTTTGAATATGGATGGAGGTTTATTTTTCTTAGTTTTGAATTACACAGGGAAGAAGAAGAATTGGAACAATGGCAGCAAGATTCTGTACGGTTAAAGCGCTCGACAGACTCAATGCGGCGAAGGTGCAAAAAGTCATAGCGAGGATACAGCGAGGATATAGCGGATGACTTTAAAATAGCATATAAAACTTGTACTTAATGTTTTTATAAATATATAAATGGTAGTTAAATGAAAAATTTACATTCAATTGAATTATAACCAATACATAAATAATTTTAAATAAAAACATGTGCAAATATACTATAAATAAGCATAAAACTGTTATATAACATAATTGAATTTAGTAGAATATTACAGAAATTACATTTTTGAAAATATATTAAAAATTCAATTAAATAAATTAATTTCATAATTTTTATAATGTATAAATATCATTTTTCAATTCATTTCTTTTAAAGAAGATATAGCGAAAATAGCAAAATATAGCGGGAATGACGGGATATAGCGGAAATAGCGGGGCTTAAAGCGGAAAGGCTATAATTGGGGCTATATGGAAAAATCGTAGCAGTAGAAATCCGCTATGAGATATAACAGGGTTATAGCGGGGTAATAGCGGGGCATTAACTGCACAGAGCAAGAAGGGAAGTGAAAAATGATATGAAGTGTAGGCTTGAGTTGATATGTACACTTATGCACAAACCAATACAACTCATTACTTCCACCTTAAGCTAACCAAAATCCACACTTTAAGATAACCCATCAAACCAAGGCAAATCACATTAATGCTAGTTTGAAATTTTTTGAATTTGATTTGATATAAAAAATTTTGAAAAGAAGATTTGCGGTACTCCGCTAAATAATATCCCTTTCTCATATAGGCCACGAACATAAAATAAAAATACGATTGCGTACAACAATGTGACGGGATCCCAAAACAATTATAATTTACACCGGTTATCAATTTCTTTAAAATTTCAAAAACACCAATGTTTGCCGTAAAATACGTCAAACGACAATTTAAATAATTTCTAAATTAAAAATTATGGGAAAATCATATAAATTCATTTTATTACCACGTTGAGTTTCTTTTTATTTACAACCATTAATCGAATATTTAAAATTAATTAAATATTTCCAAAATCAAAGCGATAATATATCGGGTCGTTACACATACTGATAAAGAGAAGAAACGGACGAAGAGGATCCCCTATGTTTCAGCCATATGTTCTGTTATGTACGCTGTGATATGCACTAGACCGGTTGTGGCATACGCATTAGGATCTGTAAGCCGATACCAATATAATCTTGGAGAAAAGCATTGGACGACCGTAAAATGTATACTTAAGTATTTGAGAAATACTAAGGACTTATTCCTCATATACGGGAATGGAGATATCCTTTTGAAGAGGTATACAAATTTGAGTTTTCAAAGTGATATAGATGATAGTAAGTCGGTGTCCAGTTATGTCTTCATGCATAATGGAGAAGCCATTAGATGGAAAAGTTCCAAGCAAGAAACAGTTGCAGATTCCACGATGGAAGCCGAGTACATCGTCCTCAATGAAGCAGCTAAGGAGGTAGTCTGGATGCGCAGGTTTTTGAGTGAACTCGAAGTGATTCCGAAAACCGAGAATCCTATGGTACTGTTCTGTGATAAGAATGCAACAATGCAGATCGAAAAGGAGCCCGGAGTGCATAAGAAGTCACGACACATTCTTCGAAAGTACCACCTCATCAGAGAATTCATTGAGAAGAAAGAGGTGGTTATACAAAGGGTAGATACCATGGACAACATAGCATATCCATTCACTAAGGGTCTAGCTCGATCAGCTCTAGCGAAGCCGGTTGAAGAGATAGGATTGAGAGTCCATAATTGGCCCTAAGTGCAAGTGGGAGATTGATAGAGTTATGGGTATTCCATAGGGGCAATTCTATAATTTATTTAAAATTAATCAACTCTGCAATCAATTCTCATTCGTAATAAAGATTTTTTTATTTCTGTTATATATATTTATTATAATGTGTCATATATAATTAAATGCTTAATTAAAATATATTTAACAGAAAATCCATAAATGATGTGTTTGTGATAGTATTTACAAATAGTTGTAATCATAAGTATTGTATCATAATATTATAAAACACATCATTATAAATGTTCCTAGTAAAGATGTATCGAGACTGGATATCAATGTATCCGATACTAGAGTATGTAACACTTTCCAAATGTTGGGCGGTGTATTACTCATGACTGATGGGGGCACCTAGGGTTACATACTGATAGTTGTTGGATAACTATGGAATGATTCGCTCGATAGTTTTCAGTTGGTTAATATAAATAAGGTCAAATGGAAAATATCGACGTGACTGATTTACACAGTTCTCTCGACTTGAGAATATTGTGGATCTTCAATATGAAAACTGCACTTTGATTATAGTCAAATCATGGCATGCCGTCCATTGAATGACTATAGTTAGGTGGAGTGGCAGTATTGGAAGTGAAGCATTATTCAAGGAAGGATTTGTCTTCTTGGTTATATATGGTTAGCATCATGGTCAACTCAAAATCAAAATCTTTGGCCTAAGTAGTTCGATTGATAATAATTGTTATTATTAAACTAAGGATTTTGCGTTTGGACTATAGAGTTGAATATGGACGATATTGGAGTTTTTACCATTACCAAATTCTATAAGTCCAAAGTGATATAGTTTTGATGAAGAGAATTAGTGTAAATAAAGTCACAACTGGGTAATGCTTAATAAAGTAAAATTAGATTTTATAGAAACCAAGTAAGCAACAAATTTGGCCAAAATGTCACACCACCTACTAAATAATGTGTGAACGTTAATATTCGAATAGTTCGATATTAACCGCTGACCAAATTTACACCTGACGATTCACACAACCTAAACGATGAATTCTACTTTGACCAAACGATTTAACTAATTTATAATTGTTATAAATTTATTAAATTAATTAATATTTATGAAATATTGATTATAAATTTTGATTATGATTTGATAAATAAATATTATTAAATATAGTTATAATAGTTATAAATATATCAATCGATATACGATATTGATAATCGATTAAATTGGATTTAATTGCATAATATTTTATTTGGGATTAAATAGGTTTAAAGCCCATCATAGGGGTGATATTTTCAACAACAACATAGGCTAGGGGCAGCTCAAATATGGGTAGAAAGGGATTGATTTTGGATGGCTAAGATTAAAGGAGAATGAGTAAGAGATGAGATCCACACTTCTCTCTTTTTCATCAACTATATAAGCATCTCTACCCTCATATGAGCCTCCACCCTAAGTGCTTGCTGGCTAAAATCTCTCTCCCCTCTCCATCTATCTAGAAGTTAAAATCAAATCAAGTTAGCTACTATCCGATAGCTAGTGGTCAACTGTTCAAGGACTAGCACTCTGTTGAATCAGAAATAGTTTCAAGGGGTAGATATCATTATTTCAAGGCGCACTTCAAAGCATTGGAAGTGAGGTATATTACTAACCATAATATAATTATTTATGCTCAATTACAATGTTTTATTATATACGTATATTATATGTTGTTAGTTAGGTAGCGATTTTGATATGCAAATAATGTTATCACACCTTTGGTTATATGTATGCAGGTGTGTGTGTGTCTGTATATATAATCTATCATAAATATTTATGGCCGTACATATATATATATATATATAATTTAAGTAGATAAATATAGTTTATATTTATTTATAACATCACACCTTAGTCAGATATAGTCTCATAATTTTATATGTAATGAGTTAAGGCTGTGATAATTATCGAGGATGATATAATATTATATATATTATTATTTTTAAATGCTATTTAAATCGATTAATTACATAAATCAGTTAAAATATATTATGAAAATTGTACTTTATATTTTAAAAAATAATATCATAATTAAAAATGCTCTAAAAAAACTAAAAAACAAATTTTTATTTTTAAATTAGTAGTCAAAAATAGAAATTATTGTAAAATTATTTTTAAATCAAAAAATTATGAAAAAATTTCTTAAAGCATAAAATGTCATTTAGGATTTATTGAAAATTTAAAATTCAAAATAAAATTTCATAATTAAATTTGAATTAATGTTTTATTAATTTTCAAATGGATATTAAAATAAAATATACTTTAAAATTAAAAAAAGGAAATATTAATAATATTTACCGAGCCATGTGCAAGACCTGGTCTTTCAAATTTCTTAAAATATTTTTGAGTATTTTATTAACATATATTTATATATATATATTATTTTATTATGTATATATTTGTATTTATAAATATTTATACATACATACATACATATGTATGCATGTATTAATATATTTGTGTGTGTGTACGTATTTCTCATGGTTTTGATAAATAAATAAACTGATAGTCTTTTAAATATTTATAAATAATATCTTTATATTTCAATAAGTCTATTATATAATATGTATTACTATATTAATATTTTATTCATATAATTATATATATATAAATGTACTTATATACTTATATAAAATTATTTTAAAAACTATTATATATATTTATAAAATTTGTATATAAATAATGGTATATACATACATTCATATGTTTGGACAATATATTTGCATATTGGACGAGCTAATGTGTCCCTTGCGATGTAAATCCCAACATCTATGTACGGGCATTTTATACCTTACACGGATTGATATGTTACACATGCGCACACATGTATATGTGTATATGACACACACACACATATCATAATGTAAATTAAATAAAACTATATAATTTTACAAATTTAAATAAAGATCCAATAAGGGAATTTTTTAAATTCACTTATAACTTCCGATGTGGGCTAGCCCAGTTCCAATAGTCTATTCAATATATTATTAGTACTATACACAACATCCTTAGCTTTAGGAATATCAACAACAAAGGAGTATGTAAGTAAATTATTAGTATATAAATGTTTATGGCAACTTTAATATTAAAGATTCATGATTTTTAATATATTTAAAATAAGTTATATCGACTCACGGAATAACGTATTTCTTATGAAATACCCTCGTGATTCAAGTGTCGGACATATTTGAAATCATGGTTTATGTACCATACATATATATTTATTCTTTAATTTTATTTTGGGTTTAATTTTATTTATTTAAAGGATGTATGATCCGAAGATCACACAACCATATATATATATATAATAAAAGAAGAAAGGTGCAGGAGTTCTAGGCATAAGGCCCACAAAGACACAAATACTGCTAACATGCCTGGTCAGTAGCATAATAAATATAATAGAAGTGCACAGAATGAACCGGCCAGACCACATAATAGAAATAAAGACATGTGCATAAGTAATGCAACACTATGAAAATGCGATATAACCAAGCAGATATCTAAGCCTAATACGGGCACACCTACGGAACTAGCTAATAATTTTAAGGCAATATCCAGGAGTGCGAGAGCATAAAATAAATTTTCAATCCCAATTTGGAACAGCTAAAATTGCCTCATTGTTTGAGCCATATTCGCCACCATTGTAGAGGACCGGCTCATTATCCATAAGTCTGTAGTAAATATCTCACTCATCTGCATCATCATCAGAGATCCATTTGGAGAGAATATTCCATCTCGTATGGAAACACAAGCCACTTTCCTTGTGAGACCAAGTTCCTGATTTATCACAGCATACCAAGGCTACCCTGCCCGCAAGTCGACGATTTCTTGAGCTATGAGCTCTGCACTAGAAGGGTCAGATTGGAGAGCATTGACAAATTTCAATTGCAGACTAGCGTTAGAAGAAAAGGTTGGATCAAGGTTGGGAGGCCTAGAGCTAGGGGAGGCTCAAAACCAGCGAAGTAGGCGATGATACAACAAGTGAGGCATCAAGAGAGGGCAGTGGAGACACATGGGTAGGAGGACCAACTGGAATGTCGGAGGGTAGTGGATCAGGGGAAGGAGGAGGCAGGACAGAGCAGGAGGGATAGGGCGAGAAGATTTCACCTGCCAACGCCTAGAGGGAGGTTTTGAAAGTGGATCTTGACTAGGAGGATATCAGGAACTTTTGCAGAATGAGAACAAGAGGTAATAATATGGCCAAAAGAGTGGCAGTAATCATAAACAGGCGGCTTCCACTATTACAATATGTCCACATATGCCCCCTATCAGCGGCCAGGGAAAATGGCATACGGCTAGGAAATTATCTATAAGGGATAATTTCGATAAGAGCTTTGGTAAAATGGAGTAGCTGTCTATGCTCGGTGGAGATGTCAAAAAAATGAGCTGACCAGTACAGTTGATAATCCAATTTATCCCCTCAAGCGACTGGAAGACTGAGGGGATATTAGAGATATAAGCCCAAACGGCAATTGATAAAACTTTCTCACAAGTAAGGTCAATAGATGGGCTCCACTGGGTAATGATAAACACTTTACCCTCAATAATAATAGGGTCCATTTCCAAAACACAAGATCGCTCCATAGAGCTATAAAATTTAAAAAGGTACATTGAATTACCACACCTAACATTAAATTAACTACACAATTTCCACAAACCAAGGGCATATTTTTTCACAATAGAGCAATGGGGAGCCTCTTCTAAAAAGAAATTGACTAAATAGTCTTTCCAAAATGCAATACTGACGCCAATAATCTCCTTAGGGGTGGGACAGGAATGTCCGAATATTCAACAACATATTGCTTGGGAATGAAAGAACCTGCATTCCCAGGCTTCTTCTTAAATAAGGAAGACCAACCACAAACAGGTAAGGGATATTTAACATTATCAGCAAGACAAGGATTTTTCTCAACAACCAAAGAGGGAGCAGAAACGGGTTTAGGGGTTACCTTTGATAGCGGCACAGTGGAAGACGACAGCTACCCCAAAATTGAATTTGAACCATCGTCCAATATAGTAGCATCAAATGAGCGAGAGCTCAAGATTCCAACATCAGGTGGCCTAGTACCATCTACCAAAATGGCATCAGCTTTCGAACAGAACCAGCGATAGCCACACCAGGAATAAAACCATCATCGGACTGCCCAGACCCAAGAGTAGGAGCAGCACATAACTCGATAGATTCTGGCACTGCCCTCACCTTCGAGCTAGGAGCACGAGTAGGAAAAGGTGGGAAATTTGCACTGTCCAACAGCGACGACATGAGTGTGAAGTCTGGATCGAAAAATGTGGGTTCGATTCGAAAGTAACATCACGACTAAATATACAACAGTGAACAGAGATAAAAATCTAGGCCGTAAAGCTACTGAAAATCAAAAGTGAAAGATCTGGGAGCAAGATTGAATTGGCAAGCTTCGAGAATAAGAGATTAAACTAAACTTCGAAAAAATGAAGAAACGATTTGCCATTTGGGGCTATCGCCATTAATAAATACTATTATTAATTTATTTTATGTTTTAGGTGTTGTTAATTATTTTGGGTTTCGTAATGTTTCACCTTTTATTATACATTTATGTTATATAAGTTCAATTATTGTATAACATTCAATAATTTAATTAACCCATTTAATAATCTTATGTATAAAGTTATATTATTTTTATTAATTAAATCTTATTTAATTAATTAACACTTTAATTATTATTTTTTTATTCATTTTAAACATTTTAGATTAAATATATCTACTATGACATTTATAGCTATACATATATATCTTATATATGTACTATATTATTTATTGATTTACATTTGATTAATTTAATTAAAACAATTTTAATTAATTATAATTAATTTCGAAAATTATACATATGTATATATATTACCTTAAATTTTTAAGATTATGTTATATGTATCAATATACATGCTATTCAACATAATTAATTAACTTTTAATTAATTATTTATTCAATTAATATAATTACTTAGCAATAATTTTTGAAATAATTATTTTAATTTTAAAACAATTCTGAAAATTGCTTTATAAAATTTATAAAATCATTACTTATTTTAAATTCATAATTTTATTTATTTTAATTTTAACTATTTAAATTTGAAATTATTTAATTTCAGAATAGATTTTAAAATTAGGCTAAGGCCCAAAATCAATTTGGGCATTTGTTTTGGGGATAACCTTTGGGCTTAGCTCATTCTTTCGGGCCAAGCCAATAGCCAGGTTGGGTAGAGGACTTGATTATCCAAACCTAACCTTAGACACTACTTTTTTAGATATCTTATTATATGGCTAGGCTTTAATAAGTTAGCTCTAATTTTGCTAATGCAAACCTCATAGGTTATTTGGCTTTGGTGCTATTATTTTGACTGGGCCAGCACGTAGCTGGATAAATGAGTAAATTTCAAAAAATTTACTCCATCTTGTATCTGATAAGGCAATGCCCAAATATATATCGATCTTATCAAAGTTTATTTTAAATAAGATCTATGTTTTATTTAATTTGTATATAAAATTTTATTTTGGTATTATAATATATGCATGCGTATCATATACACATTACGTGTACGTGCATGTGCAATATATACAATGTACATGGGTTAACACGCCCATATCTAATGCTAGAATTTACACCACAATGGACATGTTATCCCCTCCGTGTGCATATATTCTATCTAATACATACATACATACATATAATCTAACATGTTATAAAATTATATTTACACTAGTATAAATGTATATATATTTATATATATGTACATGTTTAATATATAAAATAGTGTTCATAATTATAAATATTGATAATTCCAGTTCTAGATTGAGGAATGATGCTCCTTATGGTAATGAACCACATAGCTCTGCGAGCATCCCCTGATTTTAGTCATTCCGGCTTGTGAGGCTTGTGAGACCGTGCTTCTACCTTTTCCTCCTAGTAATTCCCATTTGGGATGCTAACACTGCTCTCCATGCAACAATGCAATGCTAGCATTCATCCATACAAGTTGTTCAGGATAAGAAAAAACCTAATTCATTACTTCTACTACATCCTCGGGATTAGTAGCAAGTAGCTCTTGCACTTCAAAGTCCATCTTCGATTCCATCATCTCAAACCAGTCTCGAACCTCTTCCAAAGCATAAAACGCATATATGGTTTTTGAGTAGTAAAGGTTTCAAGTCATCTTATATAAGTACACTCTCCCGCTTACCTGTAGCTCCTAAACCAATCGATTGATTTTGGTAAACTCAACTTCGATTCTTTTGGAAATAAACAGACAATACATAAGAGGGGAGATCACTTCCTAACTGTTTAAGCGAATGGATTTCCTTATCATTTGTCTTAGAAGAAAACAACGAGTTTATACGTATAGTATAGCATCATTAAAGATAACCGCACTATATAATTCTCATGTTTCTTCTAAAAAAATTCGGAGTTATATTTGGTCAAGATTTGATAGTTGGTTATTTAACTATCAAATAAACAATAATTCAAATAGAGATTTAATTTCATTTGGAATCCACTAAGCATCTTTTAATTAATCTTTCCTTAATTAAAATCACTTTATAAATACTTATATTTAAAATACCTTTGCTAAGATATATTCAAAAACTCTTTATACTCCTTTCATTACTTGAAAAAATATCCATATACATCGGTATAAGTATATTCACAAAACATTAAGAAACATTTCCAATTTTTCAAAATCATATTAAATGAGCCCAAAAACAAATGTCATTTAAACATTGTTTGCTATGAACTCCAAACCACTTATCCTTCGGTGTTAAGTTATGAAACGAATGTTTCCATACTACCCTAATTAAGAAGGATTACTCATCAAAATCAATTCTTATTCCTTTTATAAAATTCCCTTTTTATAAAGGAAAAAAAATTTAAGGACAAATTATAGTAAATATTTAGTCAGAAGGACACGCGCATAAAACTTTTACCGTAAGGACAAAGCCCAGATACAATTTTAAACAAAACAAAGCATTATGTTCGTCTTCCTCCTCCTTCCTTACACTCAGAATTTCATGAAAATTTTGCTCGAAAGAAAAAATGGCACCGCAAACTAGAAACAAATCTACATCTCCAACAGAACCTCAGAAATCGACTGTAGATGAACAACGAGCACAACAATCGACAGTTGATAAAAACCTAACTAAGTCGGAAGTGAATCAACAAAATGAAAATCGAAATGTCGACGCAGCAGATGTTCAAAAAGAATGCAATGATAGAAGAGGAAAACCTACCTCTAGCGCAAACGTTAGCGTCGGCAGTAAAGGGAAAAAGCAACAAATTAAAGCTTAAAAAACCTACATCAACAGAAGAGGAAAAGCAAAATAGAGAAAAAAGAAGAAAGAGAAGAGATGAAAAAATTACAGCAAGTGGAAGTAGACCAGAAATAAGCGAAAGTATACCAAAGAAGGTAACTGATAATATAAAATCAAACATAACAAAGTTAGTATAGTTTTGTTATAGTAACATTGAATTTTTTTGCATAGAACAAAGAAGAGAACATGCAGCAACAAATACCTGCAGAGAAAAAAGTTGAAGACAATATGCAAAAAAGAGAACAAAGAACAAAAAGAAGAAATGAAAAAATGATTCAGAACAAAATACAAAAAGAAACAGAGGTAACTGAAATTGCAAAATTATAAAACTAATACTAATAATTTCATTCTGTTAAATGTATTCTAATGTTATCAAAAATGTTAAACAGGAAAAATCTCTGCAAAAAGAAGGGGAAAAAGCCGCGGATGAAGAATTAGAAGAAAAACTACTCAATTCGGTAAAATAAAAAACATCATAACTTTATACCATGATAAATATTTCAAAAATATTACCTGTAAATCATTTGGTAAAAGAAAAGGCTGATAAGTACAACAAACTGATACCTAATTACAAGTAATAATAGTCATTATCATTAAGCGTAAATTGTTTGATAAAATAATAGTCAGTATTATTTAGTTGAAATATGATATAAACAAAAAACTGATACCTATTTACAAAAAATGATACCTATTTACAAAAGAGCTGATACCTAGTTATAAAAAACTGATACCTACTTGAAAAAATGATACCTGGTTACAGAAAACTGATACCTACTTAGTACCAACTGATACCTAGTTATTGCAAACTTATACCTAGTTACTACAAACTTGAAATTGTTACATATTTGACAAAAGATATTTCACTACAGCTAATACCCAAATCTATTGTTGTTTTTAAACATAATTTGTTTCACAAATAACTTATTATCTTTATTTTGAAATAATAGGATGATGATGATTTTGTTGATCCACATCCAAAATGCATAAAAGAAAGATCACAAACAAAACAGCAATCTGAAGATAAAAAGCATGAAACTGCTTACAGATGGGGATTGCAGGCAGTATTCAAAATGGTAAAACTGATAAAAAAAAAATGCTCTATCCAAGAAGCAGATGGACATAATAAAGAGCACTCCTTTCTACAACTTCTTTAGAGTTTTCTATGAAGAAAAATTTTTGATGAAAGAATGCAAAAAGCATCAACACAATTTGGATGCTTTATACAAATGCTACTCAGTTGTGGAAGATGCATTCTTATTTTCCAAAGAAAGGATGAAAGTTACAGCAACGGATATAGGTTTGATTTTTGGCCTACCACTAAAAGGAATTAACATTGAGCCAACTCAGAAAATGACAAATAGAACAATTCCAATGCAGTGTAGGGAATTTGCAAAGAGAAACTTCGGCAATTGCACTTATATAACAAGAAATGTTGTGGAAAAAAGAATAAAGCAAGAAGTTGCAAAAAAGAAAAAAAGAGTATGAAGAAGACTTGCCAATGTTAATAGTAATTGAAATACTATTAACATTCTTCTTTCCAAACAACCAGAAAAAATTAAGATGGGGACTTCTACCATACTTAATTAATGTAGAGACAATGCAATTGGTTTCTTGGCCACTAACAATAGAAAAGAATTTCAATAAATTTGTTAAGAAGTTCATCCATAATCCAAGAAATATGTCGGGATGCTCCATGCTTCCATTGGTAAGATAAGTTAATCAAAAATTTATTACTTAATTTTTTTAACAAACATATCTAATCAATTCTTTTTATGTTAACAGCATTGCATTTGTGAGAAACTGAATCTCATTCAACAAAGACAATATTATACTCCAGCTTTACCAAGATTTGCAAAATGGGATTTAAGGAAACTCAAAGACAAAGCAATCAAAGCAGTTTTTGATAACGTGAAAGAGGGTGATGTAAGTAAAAATTCCATTTCATTTTTTGTTAATCACTATGCTTTAACTCTTATGTAGAATAAAGTTTTATTGTCTATCCTTTCTTCTATAACATAAAACTGATACTACAGTGATCAAAAACTGATACCGTATCATTACGTAGTAAATAGTATCAAAAACAAAAAATAGAATGCAAAAAACTGATACCATATGTTTACTTGCTTAAAACGAATACTAATAGTATCATAAACTGATACAAAAATGCAAAAACTGATACCAAATGAGTACATGCTTCAAACTAATTGTGGATGTATTCAAAACTGATACTAGAATGCAAAAACTGATACCTTATAATTTCACAATTTACACTGATACTACAATCCAATAACTGATACCATAGTTGTACATCTTTGAAACTAATACTTATATTATAAGAAACTGATACTAATATTATTAGAAACTGATACTAGAATTCGAAAATTGATACCAGTTTTACATGATTGAACCTGATACTAATAGTATCAGAAAATAAAAAAATAGCTATTTGTTTTATTGCATACAGTTTTCTTTTTTCATTACGGTAAAAATTCAATTATCATTGCAAATTGATATCATAGCTTAAAACTGAAACAAATTTTCCAATACCAATTTTCTAGGTGAAAGAAATCACAAATCTCAGCCCATATGAAGAATGTCTACTTCAAACAAAGACTGTTGAACATAATTTCCCCAAAATTCAAAAAGAAAAGCATGGAAAGAAAAGAAAGTTTGAAGAAACCAAAGAAAGTGCACATTCATTTGAGGAAGACATAAGCATCAGGACCTTCCAAATGCATATAAAAGATTTGGAAGAAGAAACAAAGAAAACAAAAAAAGAATTGGATGTAGAAAAAAAGAAAAGAATTAAAGCAGAGCAAGAAGTTTTCAGGTTGAAAGAAGAGTTGAAAGAAATTAAGTTGAAGCTGAAAGATAATGAAGAGAAAAGATCACAGGCTGAAGACAACACCAATAAATTTGAAGATGGTTTGAATGACAGTGAAGAAAACGGTGAAAATAAAAAAGAAAGTTTCAATGTACAAAGCGACATTTTACAAACTGAACTAAATGGAGACACTTTTATAGAAATGGAAATAGAAAAAAATGAAGAAAAAGCTGAAGAGTGTGTACAAAAAAGAGCAGATAAAACAGAAGAAATGAAGAAACATATGCCCATCGAAATAGAAAGTGAATTGGGTAAAAAAACGAGTAGTGAAGAAATACAATGTGAACATGAAGAAAAAAAACAGACTCCAACTGAAGTGCATCAAAAAGAAGAGTTGGAAAAACAAAGTAAAGTGCAGAGAGACAACTCAGAAGATAATCAAAATCTTCAAGAGGATACAGATGTAAAAAACCAAAGTATACCATATGTCGCTTCTGTGCTTGACTTTACCCCTCCATCTTTCAAACTTTACGACACACAAGACTTTGAAAATGAAAAAACTGAAGAAGAAAAAAGATGCAGAAGAACATGTGCAAACAGCTGTTAGAAAAGGGAAACAAACAGTCACAAAATCAAGTGACAAAAAAATCAAAGCAACACAAAAAGGGACAGCTTCTTATATTCAAAGGTTAAAGGCAAGAACAAGAGTGAAAAACAACGTCATAGATTTGAATATGGGATGAAACAAAAGAAAGTTGCAAATAAGCCAAAACCTGAAGAAAAAAAGAAGATGTCGAAAACCAAAGTGAACAAGACAACAGTCCAAAGCCACTTGCAGTAATAGAGCCAGCACTTTCAGAGATAGGGCTTGGACATTGCAAATGTTTGATCTATCTCAATGTTGAGCAACAAAATGTGATTAAAACTTTCTTTTCATTAACGATATCATCACAAAAGTAAGTGTACAAATATGTATATTAATTTTAAATATGAAATTAAGTTTATTTAACATATACAAATTGTTTTTATCAAAATAGTGTAGTGGCATGGGAAGACAACGACACAATCAGAGGAGGTTGTGTCATAACAAAGAATGCACTAAAACATCTACTAGAAGGAAACGACACAGACGGGCAGGTACATAATATTTTTTTTCTTTACATCAACACTAATACCAAAATCCACAACATGCTTAAATTGACTTGATGCTTTATTATTTTTAAATATGAAATTAATAAAAATGATACCCAAATCCACAACATGCTTAAATTGACTTGATGCTTTATTATTTTTATACTTATCAACATACACAGCAACTATTAACATTACTGATACTATTAACAATTTAATATTGCTTCACCAATAAAAAACTTATACTTTTCTGATTTTAATACAGATTATAGATTGGTATATTTCAAAATGTGGACTGGAAGTGTAACGACCTCGGATTTTTATTAAATTTAAATTGATAATTAAATTTATTTTTGAATAAAATTTGTGAAATAAATCGATAAAGTAATGCGAGTTTCCCCGAATTCAAATATATTTTGTATAAATCATTTAAATTTAAAAATATTGTAAATATTGTATATATGTGAATATATATGTATATGTGCATATATGAGTGGATTTGAATTTATATATATATGTATATATATTGGATTTGAATTTTAATTTAAGTAAATGGTTATAAAATCATCTATGAAAAATATAAAGTAAATATATTAAACTAAATCTTAATATCATGTTAATAAGTTAATACAACTATATAAAATAAATTATGAAATATATATATATAAGACAATAAGTATTAAAGTAAAATTTATAATAAGCATTTGAGTTAGAAATAGATATATGTATAAGATAAATTAAAATATAAAGTGAAACCATAAATAAATTTAAACAACATATTACAAACAAATATAAAAGTAAGATAATAGGCTAGAAATAAACATATATATGAAAGAGTAGCTTGCAAAAGAAGAAAAGAAAAAAACCATACAAGTTTGTATAATATGTAAAGTTTGTGTAAGTAAGAAAATAAGTAAACAAAATATCTACAAACAAAACAAAGAAGTATATATAAAATGAAGTAAGTATGTAGGCTGGTGAACAAGAAACAAAAATATATATGCTGGCAAAACAATGTAGTTACATATGTTTAAGTATGAAAATAAAATAAGCAGGAAGATATAAAACAAGACAAAGAAAAGTAATACAAGTGCTTAGCCACCACAACAATACCATAAGCCGATTCAAGCAAGTAAAGGCAAGTAAAATAATGTCTGTAAAACAAATATGCAAGGCTAGAACAAGCAAAAGAAAGGAAAGGACATAAGCAATTAATGCTATATCCCTTAGTACACAACATTTTAGTCAACTCGAGATGTTCAAATCATAGCAGCCAACATAAAATAAAAAAATATCTTTGATATGGTACAAACAAGATAATATCACTTATACAAAATAATACATCCCTGTAAACTTCTTTATATATATCAACTTCTTCATTTTATCATCAGTTCGTCCATCAATAAAAATGAGTAAACCTGAAGCAATACCATCTAAAATTTAAACAAAAGTTCAATTTAAACAAACTTCAATCTAAAAACAAATCAAACCAGAGAAGATTCTAGCAAGAATTCAAAGGATGTTTCAAATTTAAAGCAACTCTGTTTCAAGCAGGCTCAATTCTTTCTTTTAAATCACAGTGAGTAACTTCATTTTTAAAAATGATTAAGTGTACTTCTATATGGTTGCTTGATGTATGTTTGAACTAAATTTTTATTTGTGTTTATATATTGTTGAATTTCTATGTATGATGAATGTGTGTTTGTATAACCTGTAGAACACCTCTGTTCAAAATTTCAAACTCAGGTTATAATTCAAAAGAAAATTTATTTACTCTTGATCCAAGCAAAATCTGGATTCATAATTTAAACAAAACTTGATTGTTTTATCATAAGCTTTAATTTAAAATTTTATTTAAGTTAAAACAATTTAAGTAATGCCTCTGGAAATAAAAAAACCTGAGCAACTCAATATAAGCAAAAATTCGAACATCTTAGTTTATAAATTCAGGTATATGAATCAAAAGCTAAAACTAAAACTTGATTTTTAAAACCAAAATTACTATTTTTAATCAAGCGTTGAGGTAGCAGCTTGGGTTTGAATGGAAATGAGAATATTTGGTTTTTCTGGTAATCAAGTAGATCGGAGTGCTCGGGGTTCTCTGTGGTAATGGAGGGGAGATCAGAGAGTTTGGGAAAAATAGTGGGTGGTGGTCCAGTTCATCGTGGAAGCGGTGGCGAACGTTTAAAGTTTTTAACCCTAGTTTTAACAAGGGGTCGCATTTTTGATTCGTTCTCTCTCCATGATGCATCGAGTGTTACGAAACCTTGGGAGGTGGAAGAGGTCGTGTCGACGAAGTGGTGGCCGGAGTGGCAGAATGTCAGGTGGTCGGAATTTTGCAAGCGTGGCAATGACAGGTTTTGAGGTGGTGACGCTCTTGCGTTTCCAGGGTTGTATTTAGTTCTCGAATTCGATTTCGAGAATCAGAGCACGATTAGATGATCGAAGAGTGATGTTTGAGTTTTGGCCGACATGGAAGATCATCATCGTTGGTCAGGAATGACCAGCGTCACCGTGCACGGTGCACAGCATTTCTGGGTGAAGTTGGTTTTGTGTGTTTCGAGTTGTGGTTGTGTTGACTCGAAGTAGGTATGTGTTTTGCTTGGGTAAGTGGGGTCTTGGACTCGAAGCAAAAGAGTGGTGCCTTGGGTAATTTTTGTGTTACAGGGTTTTTACAGAAAACCTGTTATTCTATTTTAAAATTTTAAGATAGAATTTAAAAGCAAGGTTTAAACTGAGTTTTTATTCAAAGCTTAAATATAAATTTAAGTTTAGGTTGAATCTTAGTTTGGAAATAATTAAGTTTAAATTCAAAATTGGTTAATAACTTTAAGGTGTTTAAGTATTTAAGTATATTTGAATTTAAAATGGAATTTAAATTGTAAATGAAAGATTTAAACAAAGTCAAATTAAATTTTGAAAACCTGGACTTAAACCTAGATTTTGAAAAGAAATCAAGTTTATAAATTTAAATGTTTACATAAGTTATATGTTAAAGTAAAACTTTAAAATATGTTGAATCTAAAAGGAATTTGAATTTAACCTCTTTTAAATTTCTTGATAACAAAAGTAGTGCTTTGACATGTGAATTTAAAGCAAGTTGAAAATCAATGTTTCAAATATTTTTGTGAGTGTTAACTAAATCATTAATAAATATGAGTTTTACTTTTAAGTAAATAAAGATTCAATAATTTGTAATTCATTAATTTTGAAGTTAATTAGAATGGAATAAGTAATGTTTTGTATTAATTAAATTAGTAATTAGAAGTTTAAATTTATAAATTAAGGTTTAAGTTAATTAATTAAGAGATAGTTAATGTGTAATCATAGATTTCCAATTTGTGTTAAAGGAATTTCAATTTGAAATGAAAATGTATAATTTATGATTAGAAATTTATTAATTGTAATTAAGAACTAATTAAGTTACAATTAACACCTAATTAATTAAATAATTAGGATTAATTAATGGATTATTAATGGTTGGTCAATTTCTATAAATAATGATTAAAGTTAATTAATCAAGTGATTAAGATATAATTACATTTAATGTAATTAAATGTTGATTTATTTATAAAGGTAATTAATTACTTGAAGATAATTATTTAATGAAATTGAATTAAGGTTAAATGATTATGTAATTAACTTAAGGTTAATTTAATTAATGTGATTAATTAGGAATCATTTAATAAATTAAGGTAATTGGTAAATTAGTTTATATCAAATGATTTGGAATTAATAAATCAGAATTGGATAATTAATTCATAAGTAACTAAATTAACTTGGAAATAAATAGAATTAATTAGGATTAAACAATTAATTAATCCTGCTTATAAATGACTATTGAATGCTTGACCTTACTTATGAATGATTGTATTATATGAGACGCCTTGAATTGATTGTCCTATCTGATCTGTGATATTTTGTTCTATGGATTGAACTGAGTATTTTATTCACTTATTGATGATACATCTGCATATTCTCTGTGAATTTGTGAATGGACGATAAGCGTTACAGTTTATATCGCCTATCAGCTATATTTCTGTGTTTTGATCTATGATGATTGAATGATGTTGCACTATTGTGTGAAACCCCTGGACTACACCATACACACACAAATATGGATTTCACGGCAAATTGATTAAGTCACAGATGATTTAAATTTAATATTTTTGAAATTGAAATTTTAATTTCAATCGATTTTGGAAATGGATTTGGGTTAAATGCTAAAGCTTTTGAAAAGGTGTTTTCAAAAATAAAAGTTATTTTAAATAACTTAATAAAGCTTCCAATTTAAATAATTCAATTTGAATTTGAATTCAAAATTTGGAATTGAATTCTATAATTGGAAATTATGGTTAAAGATGTTATAAATGTGTTTATGTGAATTTGAACCATTTTAAAAGTATGGTTTTGAGAATTTGAATTTAACCCAAAGGCTTTAACTTGTGTAAATGAATCAGATTTTCTGAAATGGAAACTGTTTGTTTTCAAATGATAAAAGCTTTCATATAAGAAATGTAATTCCAATTTAAGTTAAAGGAATTTCAAGTTTGAATTGAAAAAGGGTTTTTCCAAGTTATGAGTGAATTCTTTTTGAAAGCTATGAATTAAATCTGTTTATTTTTAACAGATTTAAAATGATGATTTGTTTAAACCATTTGAAATGGAATTGTTTTGAAAGCTATAAGTTAAATCTTTGTTTTAAAGATTTAATGAGTTAATCCAATTGAAATGGGAATTAATTTGGAAAATCTGTGAATGAATCTTTTGTTTAAAAGATTAAAGTGTGGAAATTGTTTAAACCGTTGAAGGTTGTTAAAATGAATCTTTTTATTTAAAGATTTGAAAATGGTAATTTGTTAAACCATTTGAAAAGAAAGTTTGGGTTTAAGTTGTGACTTAACTGAAATTCCATTATCCATATGTTTTTAAATATTGCGCTCATTATTCGGTTTAGCCGGGAAAGGACCTTTGTGTCACATAACCCATTTCGAATAATGATACGTCGTATATGGATAACATTTGAAGACCGGTGATGAAGACCAGGTATTTGCGAGAACGATAGGATAACCTATCGATTGTCTCTGCACTGAGTTGCTCCGATATAGAGATTCCCTAAGTGATGGGAAATCCGATCGGGATTGTGAATACCCGGATTGCAAGGGCTTCTTCGGAAGTGCCTTCGGTTCTGTTCGAACCCGGAATAGACTTGTATGGTTACATGTCTGACATTACATTTTGAGATATAAAGCAGATTTCTTTCAAATACATTTCTGTTTGGTGGCGGAGAATTTATTCTCTTAGCTTAACACCCTTCTCTGAGACGTACGAGATCAGAGGTTATGTAGTTGAAGGTTATCAGCGATATACTCCCAATTTGGTAATGTGGCATGCTGAGTGTTGCTGTGTGTTGATCATTTATTGATCATTTGTGATCAGAGCATGGCTTTGTGAAAAAGCGTAGCTTTGTGGACGAGACCTCATCGAACCTCACAGACCGGAAATGGTCGAAACAGGAATGATGCGACAAGGTTATGAGGGTCGCGCCCTTTAGGGTATGTCATTTCCTTCTGGAAAAGGGTGGTATCATGGTATGGAGCCCAGATACTTACTCATGTGGACACACTTTATTTATTACTGTGTGATGTTGGTTACCGAGGCCTCGGATAAAGGTCCCAAATGACCGGGGAATGGCATATTCGTGTAGTAGTTACCTATTTCCAGAGGTAACCCGGCCTTGTGTTGGCAGAGAGCCAGGTTGGTTTCTCGGGACGTCCATCCAGAGGCGTACCCATTGACAGTGGAAAGTTCCTTAGCCCGACCATTTGTTGGAAATCCAAAGAAACAATACGAGCCTTGTACGGTTTTAGTTGTATAACCTGCTATGGAATGTGGCGGTAACCTGCTATTGAACATAGTAGCTATAGTAGGCATACAATAATGGTTGTATGTTGGCTAAGATTAATATTGTATTTTCGAAAGGTTTTCCTACACTATGCGCTAGTAATAATATCAAAAGAGTTTTGTTTGTGTAGTAAGCATGTTTGACTATCATAAGAAGAAATCTCCTCCAATTCTGCGTATGCATTGTGTGTGTGGCGGGAGGTCTTATGGTAGTTTCATTTTCCAAAAAGCATTGCGGATCTCTTTTATTTCCTTTGTTGTTGTTATTTTAAAGATAAACTGTTTTTGTTGCTCACACCAGTCCCACGACTGACTCGAAGTTTATTGTTCCCTTCCTAAACTCTGGGTGCCCATAATTTTCCACACGGGCAGTCTAGAGTTGGGTTTTCAGATATTCAGGTTTAGTAGATTATCTGGAGCTAGTTCACTTCATCGGAGTGGACGACTGCACTTGCTTATCTTGTGCATCGTGATGATGGGCTCGAGCTGATGTTGGAGTTGTTGGAGTCATTCTCTTTTGTAGATCATTTGGAGTGATCTCTTCCATTATTGTTATTTCCGCTGTATCATTATCATATCTCTGATATTGTTGTATCTTATTGATATCATTGTTGTATATCATTCTGGATATTATATTCATTGGAGTTGTATATGATATCATCGATTCTTTATTCCGCTGTGTTGTTATACTTAATGGTGTTATAAGCTCCGGCAAGCCAGATTCGGCGTTTGAATCTGCGGCATTTTTAGTACAAGTGAAGTACGGGTGCCGATTTTCGAAGGCCGAGTTTTTGGACTGTTACAAGTGGTATCAGAGCTGAGGGTAAAACTTTAGCTCAGGAGTATAACACATTAAGTAGCTCAATAGAGATAGGGTGAAGTATACCCTAGAATGAGTAATCCTTAAGATATCTGTCTGTATGCCTCAGTAAATTCTCTTACTATCCACTGATAGTAAGTATGAGTGCAAGAAGAGGATGAGATAGGGGACAGGGGAATTCGACTATAAATGGTTAATACTCTGTAACAACAAGGAAACAATCTTTTCTCTACTAATCTCTTTTGTTCAAACATCTTTTCTTGATTCTTCTATGATTTCTGGTAGATCCATGAAGAAATTCGATATATTAATATGGGACATAAACACCGGATGGACCAAAAAAATTGTTTGTTTGGATGAATTGTTTGCTTTGTTTGCTATGGTTGATAAGTATACTTTAGTTTCTAAACTGAAAGTTTTGAAATTGTGTCCATATATCTATCTATTTTTTTGGGTCCGGATATATTCTACGAATGGTTAGTTATCCCTTCAAACTAACCAATATCACTGCATATTTCGTAGATCTAGATAACCCGAGTATCCTGTGAAAAATTAAACAGATTCGTTCTTGTATCTATTATTGATATTCTGATTTGGTAAGCCAAATGCAGAATAGATATTCAGTTTGATTTGAGGAAATATTCTTCATCTATCTTTGTGTCTCCTTGGCAATTTCGAGGACGAAATTCTTTTAAGGGGGGAAGTCTGTAATGACCCCGGATTTTTATTAAATTTAAATTGTTAATTAAATTTATTTTTGAATAAAATTTGTGAAATAGATCGATAAAGTGATGCGAGTTTCCCCGAATTCAAATATATTTTGTATAAATCATTTAAATTTAAAAATATTGTAAATATTGTATATATGTGAATATATATGTATATGTGCATATATGAGTGGATTTGAATTTGTATATATATATATTGGATTTGAATTTTAATTTAAGTAAATGGTTATAAAATCATCTATGAAAAATATAAAGTAAATATATTAAACTAAATCTTAATATCATGTTAATAAGTAATACAGCTATATAAAATAAATTATGAGAAATATAAATATATATAAGACAATAAGTATTAAAGTAAAATTTATAATAAGAATTTGAGTTAGAAATAGATATATTTATAAGATAAATTAAAATATAAAGTGAAACCATAAATTAATTTAAACAATATATTACAAACAAATATAAAAGTAAGATAATAGGCTAGAAATAAACATATATATGAAAGAGTAGCTTGCAAAAGAAGAAAAGAAAAAAACCAGACAAGTTTGTATAATATGTAAAGTTTGTGTAAGTAAGAAAATAAGTAAACAAAATATCTACAAACAAAACAAAGAAGTACATATAAAATGAAGTAAGTATGTAGGTTGGTAAACAAGAAACAAAAATATATATGCTGGCAAAACAATGCAGTTACATATATTTAAGTATGAAAATAAAAGAAGATAAGCATGAACATATAAAACAAGACAAAGAAAAGTAATACAAGTGCTTAGCCACCATAACAATACCATCAGCCGATTCAAGCAAGTAAAGGCAAGTAAAATAATGCCTGTAAAACAAATATGCAAGGCTAGAACAAGCAAAAGAAAGGAAAGGACTTAAGCAATTAATGCTATATCCCTTAGTACACAACATTTTAGTCAACTCGAGATGTTCAAAATCATATCAGCCAACATAAAATAAAAAATATCTTTGATATGGTACAAACAAGATAATATCACTTATACAAAATAATACATCCCTGTAAACTTCTTTATATATATCAACTTCTTCATTTTATCATCAGTTCGTCCATCAATAAAAATGAGTAAACCTGAAGCAATACCATCTCAAAATTTAAACAAAAGTTCAATTTAAACAAACTTCAATCTAAAAACAAATCAAACCAGAGAAGATTCTAGCAAGAATTCAAAGGCTGTTTCAAATTTAAAGCAACTCTGTTTCAAGCAGGCTCTGTTCTTTCTTTTAAATCACAGTGAGTAACTTCATTTTTAAAAATGCTTAAGTGTACTTCTATATGGTTGCTTGATGTATGTTTGAACTAAATTTTTATTTGTGTTTATATATTGTTGAATTTCTATGTATGATGAATGCGTGTTTGTATAACCTATAGAACATCTCTGTTTAAAATTTCAAACTCACGTTATAATTCAAAAGAAAAATTATTTACTCTTGATCCAAGCAAAATCTGGATTCATAATTTAAACAAAACTTGATTGTTTTATCATAAGCTTTAATTTAAAATTTTATTTAAGTTAAAACAATTTAAGTAATGCCTCTGGAAATCAAAAAAAAATTTGAGCAACTCAATATAAGCAAAAATTCGAACATCTTAGTTTATAAATTCAGGTATATGAATCAAAAGCTAAAACTAAAACTTGATTTTTAAAACCAAAATTACTATTTTTAATCAAGCGTTGAGGTAGCAGCTTGGGTTTGAATGAAAATGAGAATATTTGGTTTTTCTGGTAATCAAGTAGATCGCAGTGCTCGGGGTTCTCTGTGGTAATGGAGGGGCGATCAGAGAGTTTGGGAAAAATAGTGGTCGGTGGTCCAGTTCATCGTGGAAGCGGCGGCGAACGTTTAAAGTTTGTATCCCTAGTTTTAACAAGGGATCGCATTTTCGAATCGTTCTCTCTCCATTATGCATCGAGTGTTACGAAACCTTGGGAGGTGGAAGAGGTCGTGTCGACGAAGTGGTGGTCGGAGTGGCAGAATGTCAGGTGGTCGGAATTTTGCAAGCGTGGCGATGACAGGTTTTGGGGTGGTGACGCTCTTGCGTTTCCAGGGTTGTATTTAGTTCTCGAATTCGATTTCGAGAATCAGAGCACGATTAGATGATCGAAGAGTGATGTTTGAGTTTTGGCCGACATGGAAGATCATCAGCGTTGGTCAGGAATGACCAGCATCACCGTGCACGGTGCACAGCATTTCTGGGTGAAGTTGGTTTTGTGTGTTTCGAGTTGTGGTTGTGTTGACTCGAAGTAGGTATGTGTTTTGCTCGGGTAAGTGGGGTCTTGGACTCGAAGAAAAAGAGTGGTGCCTCGGGTAATTTTTGTGTTACAGGGTTTTTACAGAAAACCTGTTATTCTGTTTTAAAATTTTAAGATAGAATTTAAAAGCAAGGTTTAAACTGAGTTTTTATTCAAAGCTTAAATATAAATTTAAGTTTAGGTTGAATCTTAGTTTGGAAATAATTAAGTTTAAATTCAAAATTGGTTAATAACTTTAAGGTGTTTAAGTATTTAAGTATATTTGAATTTAAAATGGAATTTAAATTGTAAATGAAAGATTTAAACAAAGTCAAATTAAATTTTGAAAACCTGGACTTAAACCTAGATTTTGAAAAGAAATCAAGTTTATAGATTTAAATGTTTACATAAGTTATATGTTAAAGTAAAACTTTAAAATATGTTGAATCTAAAAGGAATTTGAATTTAACCTCTTTTAAATTTCTTGATAACAAAAGTAGTGCTTTGACATGTGAATTTAAAGCAAGTTGAAAATCAATGTTTCAAATATTTTTGTGAGTGTTAATTAAATCATTAATAAATATGAGTTTTACTTTTAAGTAAATAAAGATTCAATAATTTGTAATTCATTAATTTTGAAGTTAATTAGAATGGAATAATTAATGTTTTGTATTAATTAAATTAGTAATTAGAAGTTTAAATTTATAAATTAAGGTTTAAGTTAATTAATTTAGAGATAGTTAATGTGTAATCATAGATTTCCAATTTGTGTTAAAGGAATTTCAATTTGAAATGAAAATGGATAAATTATGATTAGAAATTTATTAATTGTAATTAAGAACTAATTAAGTTACAATTAACACCTAATTAATTAAATAATTAGGATTAATTAATGGATTATTAATGGTCGGTCAATTTCTATAAATAATGATTAAAGTTAATTAATCAAGTGATTAAGGTATAATTACATTTAATGTAATTAAATGTTGATTTATTTATAAAGGTAATTAATTACTTAAAGATAATTATTTAATGAAATTGAATTAAGGTTAAATGATTATGTAATTAACTTAAGGTTAATTTAATTAATGTGATTAATTAGGAATCATTTAATAAATTAAGGTAATTGGTAAATTAGTTTATATCAAATGATTTGAAATTAATAAATCAGAATTGGATAATTAATTCATAAGTAACTAAATTAACTTGGAAATAAATTGAATTAATTAGGATTAAATAATTAATTAATCCTGCTTATAAATGACTATTGAATGCTTGACCTTACTTGTGAATGATTGTATTGTATAAGACGCCTTGAATTGATTGTCCTATCTGATCTGTGATATTTTGTTTTGTGGATTTAACTGAGTATTTTATTCATTTATTGATGATACATCTGCATATTCTCTGTGAATTTGTGAATGGACGATAAGCGTTATAGTTTATATCGCCTATCAGCTATATTTCTGTGTTTTGATCTATGATGATTGAATGATGTTGCACTATTGTGTGAAACCCCTGGACTACACCATACACACACAAATATGGATTTCATGGGAAATTGATTAAGTCACAGATTTTTTAAATTTAATATTTTTGAAATTGAAATTTTAATTTCAATCGATTTTGAAAATGGATTTGGGTTAAATGCTAAAGCTTTTGAAAAGGTGTTTTCAAAAATAAAAGTTATTTTAAATAACTTAATAAAGCTTCCAATTTAAATAATTCAATTTGAATTTGAATTCAAAATTTGGAATTGAATTCTATAATTGGAAATTATGGTTAAAGATGTTATAAATGTGTTTATATGAATTTGAACCATTTTAAAAGTATGGTTTTGAGAATTTGAATTTAACCCAAAGGCTTTAACTTGTGTAAATGAATCAGATTTTCTGAAATGGAAACTGTTTGTTTTCAAATGATAAAAGCTTTCATATAAGAAATGTAATTCCAATTTAAGTTAAAGGAATTTCAAGTTTGAATTGAAAAAGGGTTTTTCCAAGTTATGAGTGAATTCTTTTTGAAAGCTATGAATTAAATCTGTTTATTTTTAACAGATTTAAAATGATGATTTGTTTAAACCATTTGAAATGGAATTGTTTTGAAAGCTATAAGTTAAATCTTTGTTTTAAAGACTTAATGAGTTAATCCAATTGAAATGGGAATTAATTTGGAAAATCTATAAATGAATCTTTTGTTTAAAAGATTAAAGTGTGGAAATTGTTTAAACCGTTGAAGGTTGTTAAAATGAATCTTTTTGTTTAAAGATTTGAAAATGGTAATTTGTTAAACCATTTGAAAAGAAAGTTTGGGTTTAAGTTGTGACTTAACTGAAATTCCTTTATCCATATGTTTTTAAATATTGCGCTCATTATTCGGTTTAGCCGGGAAAGGACCTTTGTGTCACATAACCCATTTCGAATAATGATACGTCGTATATGGATAGCATTTGAAGACCAGTGTTGAAGACCGGGTATTTGCGAGAACGATAGGATAACCTATCGATTGTCTCTGCACTGAGTTGCTCCGGTATAGAGATTCCCTAAGTGATGGGAAATCCGATCGGGATTGTGAATACCCGGATTGCAAGGGCTTCTTCGGAAGTGCCTTCGGTTCTATTCGAACCCGGAACAGACTTGTATGGTTACATGTCTGACATTACATTTTGAGATATAAAGCAGATTTCTTTCAAATACATTTCTGTTTGGTGGCGGAGAATTTATTCTCTTAGCTTAACACCCTTCTCTGAGACGTACGAGATCAGAGGTTATGTAGTTGAAGGTTATCAATGATATACTCCCAATTTGGTAATGTGGCATGCTGAGTGTTGTTGTGTGTTGATCATTTATTGATCATTTATGATCAGAGCATGGCTTTGTGAAAAAGCGTAGCTTTATTGAGGAGACCTCATCGAACATCACAGACCGGAAATGGTCGAAACAGGAATGATGCGGCAAGGTTATGAGGGTCGCGCCCTTTAGGGTATATCATTTCCTTCTGGAAAAGGGTGGTATCATGGTATGGAGCCCAGATACTTACTCATGTGGACACACTTTATTTATTACTGTGTGATGTTGGTTACCGAGGCCTCGGATAAAGGTCCCAAAGGACCGGGGAATGGCATATTCGTGTAGTAGTTACCTATTTCTAGAGGTAACCCGGCCTTGTGTTGGCAGAGAGCCAGGTTGGTTTCTCGGGACGTCCATCCAGAGGCGTACCCATTGACTGCGGGAAGTTCCTTAGCCCGACCGTTTGTTGGAAATCCAAAGAAACAATACGAGCCTTGTACGGTTTTAGTTGTATAACCTGCTATGGAATGTGGCGGTAACCTGCTATTGAACATAGTAGCTATAGTAGGCATACAATAATGGTTGTATGTTGGCTAAGATTAATATTGTATTTTCGAAAGGTTTTCCTACACTATGCACTAGTAATAATATCAAAAGAGTTTTGTTTGCGTAGTAAGCATGTTTGACTATCATAAGAAGAAATCTCCTCCAATTCTGCGTTTGCATTGTGTGTGTGGCGGGAGGTCTTATGGTAGTTTCATTTTCCGAAAAGCATTGCGGATCTCTTTTATTTCCTTTGTTGTTGTTGTTTTAAAGATAAACTGTTTTTGTTGCTCACACCAGTCCCACGATTGACTCGGAGTTTATTGTTCCCTTCCTAAACTCTGGGTGCCCATAATTTTCCACACGGACAGTCTAGAGTTGGGTTTTTTAGATATTCAGGTTTAGTAGATTATCTGGAGCTAGTTCACTTCATCGGAGTGGACGACTGCACTTGCTTATCTTGTGCACCATGATAATGGGTTCGAGCTGATGTTGGAGTTGTTGGAGTCATTCTCTTTTGTAGATCATTTGGAGTGATCTCTTCCATTATTGTTATTTCCGCTGTATCATTATCATATCTCTGATATTGTTGTATCTTATTGATATCATTGTTGTGTATCATTCTAGATATTATATTCATTGGAGTTGTATATGATATCATCGATTCTTTATTCTGCTGTGTTGTTATACTTAATGGTGTTATAAGCTCCGGCAAGCCAGATTCGGCGTTTGAATCTGCGGCATTTTTAGTACAAGTGAAGTACGGTTGCTGATTTTCGAAGCCTTAGTTTTTGGACTGTTACAGGAAGAACACAACTATGCTTTCACAACTACAATGACGGTAAATAAAACTTTAATATTCAAGTACATAATAATTGCTTCATTTATTAAATCATAACTTATTTTCATATTAAACAGAAAGCAATTGTGTGTGATATAAAGGGTGTGAAAAAAAGTCTTGTCCTCCCTATGCTAGAATCTATTGTACAGGACAAATTTGCTGAAAGTATATATTTTCCTTTGCATTGTGAGAACCACTGGACATTAGTGACTTTAACATACCCAACAATGCAATAGTGCCATGTTGATTCTAACCGCCCTAGAAGATCAAACGAAAGAAACAATTCCAGTTTAAAAGAAGCTATAAAATTGGTATGAGATTTATCTTTCTTTTAAAAAAATACTTATCATGGTGAATATGAGCTAAATTTTTAATATATTACCTGTTTTAGAGACATGAAATAGAGGACATGCTCCAAGAAATCTGGAAAAGCAATAACATAATAGACATGGTGGTGAAACCAAATGATATGCATCAAATAAAGTGTGCATAGCAAGCAGAAAACTCGTAAGTTTTTTTTTCGTTATAATCTATGTTTTTGCATTATAATTTTCCATACATACTTCTATACATCATTGTATACCTTTTATATTTAATTGAATTTGATTCTTAATAAAAATATTGAAAATTATTATCTCTCAATTCAATAAACTTTTAATTCAGATAAACAGTTACTACAGGAAAAAAACTGATACCTACATAAAAGAAACTGATACCTACAGAAACAAAACTGATACCTACATAAAAAAAACTGATACCTACAAAAACAAAACTGACACCTACAAAAAACAAACTGATACCTGTAGAAATTAATACGTAGTGTCCTAGTAAAACTGCTAAATATTTTAATTCAAAGCATACTGTATGCTTGTACCATTATCTCTTAAATTCAAATTTTTGTATTAATTATAAACCTGTTAATTCAGCAGATGAAAATTGATACTAATATTACATTTTGGTTTCAACAGGCTTGACTATGGGATATTTGTAATGATATTCATCATCTCGCTGAACAAAAGCAGGATACCAATAAAAATTGAAAAGAAAGAAATATTATCAACAAGAGCAAGGATTGTACATGCAATATTAACAGATGATGAACACTGCTGGAGTCTGTCTAAATACATGTCAAGCCTAGAAGAACAAAGAAAAAAAGGAAATGAATTCACATTGCGTTATTTCACAATTAAATTTGGTACCTGTAAAGTAATGTTGTTCTGTTGAAATGTGTACTTGTGAAGTAATGATGTTCTATAGCAATTTCATACTTATGAAGTAATGTTGTTCTGTTATTAAAACAATGCTGCTTTTACTTGTAAAAACAATACTGATCTCCTGGAATGATATGTTGTGGTTGATGTTCTTTTCTTTTCCTGTTGTTTATATTATAACATGATTAACTACTGTATTTTCTATCATCCAACTATGGATCCCACATAATATTATTAGTTTTATGATGCAACTATCAGTTGTAAAATGATATTATCAAATTTCATATAATATTTCAATACAAAACAGTAACTGGGCATCAGTTCTTATGACTGATAGTATCAGTTTTGTTAAAACTTACACTCAACATACTTTATGAAACAACAATTAGTGCATGTATCAGGTTTTGCAAACACCAGATATCATTCTAATTATTTAGTAGTACTGATGTCAATTCTAGCATGTATTATAATACACGAAACTGATACTAAAAACAAACCAAAACTGATAATAAAGCCGTTTATATCCAATCAACCAAACATTATCTCCAACCAAGCTAACTGATACCGAAACTGTAAAAAATGATACCAAAACTTATAAAAACTGATACGTGTAAAAACTTATAAAAACTGGTACTGTAAAAAATGATACTGTAAAAATGATACTGGTACTAAAACTTGTAAAAACAAACAACAGAACTGATACTGCAAAAACAAATAACCGATACTATCATCTATACTAAAATGCTGAAATTAAAATCAATTTCATAATATGCTATACTAAATACAATTTAATAACAAAAGGTTCAATTACTATAGACCACTGAAACAAGTTTCACATACACTTATTACTCTGAACAAATTAAAAATGTAAAATCAAATCATATCCTCTTTGAAGCTTGACAATTCCGTTTATTATGACCAAATTGCTTGCACTCGCCACATCTGTTTTGCTTGTTATGAAAATATGAAAATCCTCCTTTGTGCTTCACTGATGGTCTGCCAGCGCCACGCTTCTCCTTTGGTGGCTTAATAACATCTTGAATGCTACCATCAACAATAGGCCTATCATAATTTGGAATAGGATTTATAGCATTGGCATAAGAACATCGATAAGCATCAACAGTGAAATAATTCTCGACAAAATCATATACAGACAACTTAGACTTGTTCATACACTTTATAGCATGAGCATAAGGAAATCCCGTAATTTTCCATTGGTTGCAACTACAAACCCGCTCCATCAAATCAACATAATGAGAGTTTGGAGATTTCACTTCAAAAGCAAAATCAGAAGATTTATATACATCCCATCCAAATCCTTCTTCAATCAATTCATCTAAACGTAACTCCATAGAAGGACATAGACTTGTTCTCCACAAACGACATTCTTCTCTTCTTCTAGCCATTTGTTCCATAATCTTAACCCGAATACCATCTAAACACAAAGTAATAGGCAATGCTCATTCATTTAAAATCCAACTGTTAAAACTTTCTGCAACATTGGAACTATATTCACCATAACGTTTCCCTGGAAAAAATAAATCCACCACTTATCAAATGGCTTATCCTTTAAAAAATTAACACCAGCAACACCACCAATTTGACAAAACTTAGAATATGCTCCTTCAAATTCATATAGATTTGAAGCTCTAGAACATATTTTGAATAGATCAACAATAGACACATTTGCATTTTTGGCTTTCACTGCTGAAAGAAGATTTTGTTCCATATGAAAATAGCAATAACTGTGATAATCTAAAGGAAAAACATCACGAACACCTGAAAGCAAACCTTGGTGGCGATCTGGCATAAAAACTAAAGTACGCTCTTCTTGAAGCATTTGTTTTAAATGGTTCAAAAACCATGTCCAGTTATCCACATTTTCTACAGAAACTACACTCATAGCTAAAGGGAAGAAACCTGCAAATGCAAAAATAATTAGTAAAAAAAAACTAAAAGTAATTACGACCATAAATATAAAACAATTCATAAAACTGATACTGACAGTAACAAAACTGATACCTAAAACCTGATATGACCATTATAAAAATATTGATAACCACAACATTATGCACATTAATCTTCATTCTAAAACAACATAGCAACAAAAATTGACATATATTATGATACAAAGGAAATTTCAATACTACATAACTATAAATGATACCATATATGAACATACTTGAAACTGATACTAAGATTATACACAAACTGATACTAATATCCTGTTTAGCAGTATGAAATTATTATACCAAATACAAACTTACAATTCAATACAATGAAAATTCTGATACTAGAAACTTGCTACTTATAAACTACATTTCTTAAAACTGATACCAACAGAATACAAATTATGATAAAAAATGTATATTAATGATTATGCCAAGTATTATGATCTCAATACAAATAACTCAAATCTGAAAACAAAGACATACCTTGATCACCATTTTTTGCAGTAGCACCCATCAACACACAAGGACGTCCCTTCAAGTGAGTAGCATCTAAGAATATCATAGGACGACAAGACTTGAAACCAAGTAAACAAGCGCCAAAAGCAATAACCACCCTTTCAAATTCATTGCTACAAGGATCAACATCTATATCAACATAACTATATGGATTAGATTTCTTCACTGCTTCCAAATACCAACTCAAATCGTTATAAGACAAAGCATCATTACCATGCAACTCCATCAATGCAAGTTGTTTCCCATGATAAGCATAACCATAAGACAACTGAAAATTGTATTCTCTTTTAAAATCAAGTATAATATCCTTAGGCTTTTTACTTGGACAATCGCGGATCTCATCAATAATCATTGATTTAACAAACGAACTAGATATATGTGGATTATTCACATGTCCAAGACCAGCCCCATAAGAATGATCAGGAACCAAATTTCTCATAAAGAACCTTTTCAATTCTCCAGAATCACAGGAACCATGGACTTTGAAAGGACAACCATCCTTATATGAAGAGCAAATCACAGTAACTCTTGTAGCACAATCCTTTAAAAATACTAATTCATACCCCTTTTGAATTTGATATGCCATCAAAATCTCTCTAAAATGTTCAGCTCCTCCAAAACAAAAACCAACAAAATTGGAAATGCTTAATGTCGACCCTCTCCTCAACATACTTTTAAATAACTTTTACCATTAACAACAACATTTGAATAGACAAATACAGTAGAAGATGAAAAAGCACGAACAACGGATGAACTTGAAATAGAAGCACCATCAACATATTCCAATTCAGAACCCTTAACCTTAATAGTAAAACCAAAGAAAGAACTTTTCTTGTATAACTGAAAACAAATTATACTCTGAATATCAGAATCAGTGTCAACCATAATAACTTTGCCCTCAAGTTCATAAGAAATCTGAATAGAAGAAGGAGTTAATTGAGACCAACATCGACATATCTCATTCTTCAAATCATACAAAGAGCAATCAATAGACAATCGAGTGCTAAAAGTTTTATTATTCAACACAAATAGACAAAGAAGACTGTTATCCCCACTGTCAAAAAAAATAAAAAATAAACATTAGTAAAAATACATTCAATTTAGAACATTAATTATTCAATTTCACAAAACTGATACCTACCGTATACAAAACTGATACCTAGTTACTAATAATAATAAAAATGATACTAAGAAAAAATAAAAATGATACCCAGAAACTGAACCTAAAATACGATAGTTTTCCACTCTATCACAACTTTATATACAACCCAAGCAACGATACTTTTCCAATCATCCCAACATTAATGCAAGAAAATGCAAGATAAATTAAATGAAAAGCTAACTAGAATACAACACTACATAAAGAAACGAGTATAATAATAAAAAAACCTACTGCTACTTCCACAATTTTCCATCGACGAACGAACAAACAATGAGAAGAACAACACTGCATATCATTCATAAAAATGAAAACAAATAGAAATCATAGACAATTTTTTTTAACTCGAATAGAAAAACAACAAAAAACAGAATAATATAAGCATACCTAAGAAAAACGAGATCACGGTACAAATATGAAAAGAACGAGATCAACAAACGCACGTAAGAAAAAAAATGATCGATGAAGTACAATTTTCAGAAGGACGAAATTGAAATAAACGAACGAAGTTCGTCGATATTATGATTGGGAGAAAGATATTTGATCGCGAGTGAAAAATTTGATCGAAAGAAAGAAGAAGAATAAGCGCACGAAATTGGGCTGGAAAGGGAAAAACAATAATTTGTCCTTTGGAGAAAAATATTAGCGGGCCGTCCTTCATCCAAAAAAAGCCCTAAAACGTGTCCTTGAGGAAAATTTCCTGTTTTATAAATCCATCCCATATTTACAAGTCCTTTTACAAATCCCCAAATTAATTTATAAAACTTCTTTTATAAATCTCTAAAATTATTTGTACAACTCCTTTCTATTTATAAAACTGTTTCCTATTTATAAAACTCTTTTATAAATCTCCCTTTATAAAACTCCTTTATAAAAACCCTTTATAAAAATCCTTTTATAAAAAACCTTTATAAAAATATATTTTTTCAATCCAAACCCTTTTTATAAATCTTATATATTTGACACAAATCTTCGTTATTATTAAAATTTCACTTATAAATCCATTCTTTTATTTATAAATTTCCATTTATAAATCTCTCTTTTATTTATAAAATACAATCTATAAATCTCTTTTTTATTACAACATTTTGTATAAAATATTCATAGATATCTATTCCAAAATACTACTATCTCCTTTTAAAAACAGATCACTTTATAATAAAAGATAAGTCCATTTCTTTTCCTTTAAAATAAACGCTCATTATTACATCAATTTAAATAAAAATCCAAATTCTCATTCAAAACATTACTTTAAAATAATTGCTTAATCCTTTTTTAAAGATCCCTTCCCGTTTAAATGAAGATAAACAAGTTTAATTGTATAATAAAATCACCTTTACTTCAAAAATTGCTAAGTTATTATATAAAATATATTAATAATTCCAAATCTTTCATAAAATAATTATACAACTTCTCTAAATCATATTTGAAAAAAGTTCTGAAAATATCTAAGATAGATAACTTTTATACTGTATATAAATCATAAATTTCCAAAACTACGTCTATAGCGACTGTCGCTATATGGACCATAACTTTTTAACATGTTTTGAAATTAAATAACCTTTAAACTCCATTTCTTTCTACATTTTAAAGCACTATAGATATAGAAAACATCTTACTTCACAATATTAAAAAGTTGAAGTTAATTTAAATCCATAATTTTTCAAATTCAAAAGGAGGCTTAGCGACCACTATGGTACTTGAACAAGCTACCATTTACTTCCAATTAAAATTTCAAAGTTACATCACTGGTATTTACATAAGCAAGCATATATGTAAATCGAATCAACAATCAGTAGATAATACTCCACTTATCCAATATTAATTAGTCCATGTATTAATTAACTGGCATATAAAAAAATGTCCAAATTGATATAATAGCAAAACGGTGATTTATTCTGCTTAATAGATGTCCAAAATAATCTATTCAATTTAATTATAGTAGAAAGGTATTTTATTATGTTAAATATATGTCCAAAATAATCTATTCAATTTAATTATAGTAGAATGAGGTTTTATTCTACTAAATAGATATCGCAAACGAAGTGTAATTATTCTAACTATGTTACTATTTAAAATCAACGTAATTAAATTTAGTCAGTATTATTTTATCATAAATTCATTCTTCATTAAAACTGTCAATAAGTTATACCATAATGTTGTATTCATCAATACGAGTCTAATGCAATAATCTAGGGTTAATCGGATTTAAAACGAACGAGATATGCGATTTAGACTCAACATATTTTGTTTATTTAATTTAAAACAAACAAATAAAAATATATCTCACCCAAAGGCCCAAAGTCCATCACTCCTCTGCCCAACCTGAAGCAACAGTTCCTTCTCCAAACTCAAATTTCCCAATTCTATTGCCTCCTCTTATGCACGAATACGTGCATGCACACTATCGACACGCTAATTCCAACCATTGATCACTAAAACAAGGCCACCAGCAAACCCCACTTGCTGAGCTCAAACAATTACCACCCTTGACACAAACTCCGATGCCTCCATACAAATTCCGACCAAGCTCCACCAAAATCGAATTTGAGACCAGGAATATAAACCCGCCCCTGACCACCGCTTCCACCACCTTTAGATCACACCGCCATTGCTACTGCGACCGCTATTGTCCCACTCACCTCTAACCAAACCTAGACTGAGCTTGACACCGCCGTTCAGTGCCAGCATCACAATTTCCGATCCATAAATAAATAGGGATGAAACCCTAAATTGATTTCGACCAGGCTCCTCCAACTACCGGAGGTCCACTGATCACCATCATCCAAGCCTCCTCCAGCCACGGCCGCAACCTCCTTAACTATAACGACCTGAAATTTTACCACTTTGATATTTGGAATATTTAATTAGTTTTAAATATTCGATTTTATAAAATATACTAGACATCTATGTTTCAAAATAATTGTTCGATTCTCGATGATGTATTTTTAATTTAATTTTTAGAATTTTTCCATAATTTTTAATTTGGAAAATAAGTAAATTTTCGTTTGACATATTTTACAGCAAACATTAGCATTTTAAAACTTCACAGAATAAGTTAGTTTGACTATTTTATTATTGTTTCGTGATCGCGTCACATTTTTGTATGCGTTCGTCTTTTATTTTCTTTCGTTTGCGGATCGTACGTGGACGCGGTATTGTGCGATGGGGTACCCAAAATCTTTTCAAAAACATTATAAACCCATATGTACACACAGTGCATATGCAACCTCCTTTTCTTTAATACAACTAAAAAAATTTTTCCTCTGGCCACCTTGCTTCCTCTTGTCTCCCCTATTCCTATCTTCCTGCCTGCACATGTCTCTTCTTGCTTTTCCTTAGCCATTAAATTTTCTTACCTATATATATACACAAAGATTCACATTCATACCTTCTGATACGTACATGAACACTATATACACATATATGCACAGACATTCACCATTCTCCTCTTTCTTTCCTTTGTAACAATGTAAATTAAACCATTCTTCACTTAAAAAAATTAACGTCTTCCAAACCATTAGCTTTTAGCCAAAATATCCAACTACAAAGTTATTTTTTTTTAGTCCAGTATTTTTTAAAAATGGTCGGCCGTCATTTCTTCAACTATGGAGGCCAGAATCATCGATAAACCATAACAGTCTCAATGTTGGTGTAAATTTGACGATCATGGATTGGAGATTGGAGGACACGATTGTGTTCGTGTCGTCATTTCATAATTTTTGGAGGTTGTCACAGTGTGTCAGTTGATTGGGGAAGGCCGTGGTTTATCGTTTTAAGTTTTCCGGTCATCTCAAGTTTTTTGTCAACCACTTGTCGAGGCAAGTAACGAAGGGTACCGAGAGGAGCGTGGTGATGAGACGAAGCTGCGGTAGTAGTCGCTTGAGCTCTAGTAGCCGGAGTAAAGAGAACGAGGTGATTTAGGGTTTAATGGCTAAGGTTGATTGATGCTTGGATTTTGGTGTGGTGAAGGCGGCAGAGAGCATCGTGTTGCATCACACTTGGCATGGATATTGCTCAGGCATCGGTGGCAATGCGACGTGGGCTGTAGTTCAACGAGGAGGCGGCGGTGGGATTTGAAGTGTGGTCGGGTTTCATTTGAAGGGGCGCGTGCGTTTTCTGATTTTTGGGAAGAAAGGTTTAGGCGGGTTGGGGTTTGTGAAGCTTGGGCTTGGCCCATTTGCTATATTGGGTGATAAATCTAAGTTTAAATTAGTTGGTTTATTTATACAAATAGTGTTAATTTCAAAAATTCATACCTCATCCAATTTAAATCCGTTTAACCCACGGATTGGTGCATTGTATTCATATTGATGAGTAAAACGCCCTAGTATAATTCTTTGCTAGTTTTGGTGCATAATTTAATGATAAATTTAAAATGACTGATTATAATTACATTAATTTTGGATAATTTCATAGTTTAATTAATATCCCTTCATGGGTGTTATCTATTTAGCCAAATAAGCACCGTACTGTTAACGTAAATTGAATAGGATAATTTGGACACCTGTTAAGCGGAATAAAACACCATTCATTAATTAAATTAATTTGACATTTAATTAGCAGAATAAATGTCTGTTGTGCTATTTTATAGAATTGGACATCTGATTATATATCATTAATTGATATGCCACTTTGAATAAGTGATATGTTAACCAATGATGGCTAAGCGTTGAATTTGTTTACATTGTTGTGATTATGTAAATATCAGTTATTTGCTTGGAAAGTTTAATTGAATGATATGGTACCCTACTTAAGTACCGTTGTGATCGTTAAGCCTCTTTCAAATTTGAAAGTTAATTATTTATTTGAAAGTTATTTAAAGGATAATTATTATCCGTTATAAGGTTTTAAAGATAATTATTATTTAGTAATAAGATTTAAAAGGTAACAACTATTTATTAATAATGTTTTAAAGATAACTAATCATTTTTTTGATAATAATTTGAGTTGATTATTTTATTAATATAATTCTTAAAAGTTATTTCTTAAAGTTATTTAAGAATATTTAATCATTATTTCAAACTTAATCAGTTATTGTTTTTTTAAAATATGTTTTAATTATATTTTAATTATTTATTTAAAATTAATTATTTAAATTTAATTATTTTATATTTTAAAGTTAATTATTTTATATTTCAAATTTATTTGTTATATTATTAATATTTTAAAAGTTTATTTTCATTTTTAAAATAATATCGTTTTAAAGTTAATTTATTATTATGTTAATATTGTTTAAAAAGTTAACTTATTAATATATTAATGCTATTTTAAAGTTATTTAAGTATATTTTGAATATTTTTAAAGTTACTTAGTAATGTTTTAAATATGGTTTAAAGATAATTATTTATTTATTTAAGATATTTTTAGATAATAAATTATTTTATAAAATAGCGTTTAAAAATAATAAGCTGTTTATTTAAAAGGAATCATTTTAAATGGAAAGGTTTAAATAAAAGTTTTTATTCAATAAAAGTTTTTATTAAAAGAACTTATACATTTTGAAGAGATTTTGGAAATAGAAAAAGGAGTTTGGATTTTAATGATTTCGGAAAAGGGATTTATAAATGGATTTTAGAGATCTAAAATGAGAAGTTTTATTAATGGGATTTTAAGATTTATAAAGATTATTTTATAAATAGATTGGAGATTTATAAATAAATTTTATAAATAAATTTGGTAATTTAGAAAGAAGATATTTGTTTATAAAATTAAAGAGATTTATGGAAAGGATTGGTGTTTTGTGTTATCTCCATTTTAATGACATTTGGGTTTGATCATTTAAATATGATTTTGGAATAGAAAACCTTTCTGGATATTTGTGATTGTACTTATAATATTGCATATAGGTATGTGGAAAAGTTTTCCAAGTGTTGAAAGGAATGGTTTGTGAATATACTTATCTTGGTGAGATAAGTATATGAAAATTTTAATAAATATAGAAAGGAGATTTTTAATTACTGAAAGATTAATTTAAGAGGCTTAGTGGTTTCTATGGGAAATGTAATCTCTGTTTGAATGTTTGATTATTTGATAGTTAAATAACCGACTATCAATCTTGTCCTAAATATGTAACTCTTCTTAATTTTGGTGGTACGAAAATATTCCCTACTTAACACCGAAGGATTTTAACTTTGGAAATATCTAAGGGAAATATGGGAAGTATATGGTACAGTTACCTTCGGTGGTGCTATATTGTACGTATAAACTCGTTTAGTTCTTCTTGGACAAATGATGAGGAGATCCGTCCACTTAAACAGTTAGGGGGTGATCCTCACTCTTATGTATCATCTGATTATTTCCTAAAGAACCTATATTGAGCATTCTGAAAAATTGACGATTGGTTTTTGGGGCTCCCGGTAAGCGGGAGAGTGTAATCGTAAGAGATGACTCGTACCGTAACCACTCCAGAAACCATATATGGTTCTATGGAGGAGTTTCATGATATATTGAGATGTGGGAATCCATGTTGATTCCAAGACCCGTTGGTTATTGGAATCCAAGTGGGATTACATGATCTGTTTTGATGGCGATGCGTGAGCGCCGGGCGTATCCTCATCAACGGTAATGACTTAAACCAGATATAGGAGGCATGGCCAGTAGGGTTGGCAAACCCATTGGGTGTAGTCAGGTCCACCAAGATGTTACTAACAGTTGTTATGCATGCATGGGGCAATGCACTCGGTCTTAGCGAGAGGACCGTTTCTCGAAGTACCGAGGGCACCTCCTTGGAAATCCTATACAATTAGTGAACATGCCTTATCAGTTTTTGATTATATACCTAGTATTGTTGTGATGTACACGCACGAGCATCACAACTACTTGATTATTATTATTTTCACCCTTAGACATTATTATAATATCACTAGATTTTCTGATATAAATGTTTTGGTTATCGTAAGGTAAAAACCCGTCTGTGTTTGTGCGTGGCGTGGTCTTACGAGATAACTTTGATTTTAAAGGATTTTACCAGTTATAATAAATCAAATGCCTTGTGATTTTAGTTTCTCACGCTAGTTTTACCAAACTGACCCAAGCGTTGTTTTGCTATAATGCTCGGGTCAGACCGAGCATATTTCCAGGTTTAGTTGGAGGTTTTGAAGCTTCAGGAGACGAGCTGGAGGCCCAGAGACGTATTCATGTATATGGTTATTTTCTGCTGCATTCATTGTTGTATTTATCAATAATTGTGAGAATATACTGCTATAACTGTCCAGGCTGAATTAGGCTAGTATAATCTGATTGATATCTGTATATACTTATATTGCTGTTTGTTATTTATAAATATTTGTTTTATATTATAGAATATTCGTTCCGCTGTGAGATTCTCTGTTGTTTAGTTTCTTCTTGTCTTCTTCCTTCTTTCTTCCCCCTAACAATCTGTCCTTCTGGGACTGGGTTATTCAGCACATGAATACCGTGGATGTATTAGTGTCGACTTCTAGGTTTTCGAAAAGGTAGGTCGTTACACGTGGTATCAGAGCTTAGGTTGAGCAAACACCTAGGCTTTGGTGGGGTTGACTCATTTGAGATAGGGTAAGTGAGACCCTAGGATGAATTTGAGAGTATATATATATAAGAGCACATATTTGTTAATGATATAAAAATGTTTTATATTGTGTTGTTTGATCTATTGAGTGGCTTAAGAATTCTGGTTGATGCGTTTGGCCAACGTTATCGATAGGGATTTCCTAAACACTCGAACAAGACCAACTGACATAATATTGTTTAAAAATTTAGGTAATGAAATAATTTTACTTGGAAATATATTTTATATAAGTAAAAGAATAATTTTTCAAAAATTTAATATAGTTATTCTTGGTTGTGCTTGGTCGTTAGGAAGGATAATATTCCATCATTATCATCTAGGATTAGATTAGTCATGCTCGTCCAGTTCTGGTTATTGACTATTATTTGTTGATCTATTTGGAATCTTCCTTTTGGAATCCGGGTAGGGTAGATAGGAATTTTGGGAACATTGAAACGAATACCTCATGAATTAAGTTTCATAATTTGAATATAAGGCGTTCGTTGATAATGTTGGGTTAAAATTTGATTTCTAAGGGTTGTTCATTTAAAAGAAATTTTGAATATTTTAGAATGAATATTTTAGAAATGATTTTATATAAAGGTTGATTTGATAAAATTAAGTTTTAATAAATGTTGTTTTATTAAAAGGAAATTGGAATATTTTGAAATAAATAATTTGAAAATAATTGAATATAAAAGTTGGTTGTATTAAATCGGGGTTTTATAAAAGAAGTTATTAAAAGAAATCTAGAATATGTCTAAGATAAATACTTGAAAAATGATTTATATTAGGGGCTGATTTCAAAAGAATTGATTTATAAAAATGTGTTTTGTAAATGAAAGGAGTTCGAGAGTCGAAATCCCGGTGATTTTGAAAAAAAAGGGTTTTGAAGATTTAGAAGATAATAGTAGCATTTGAAAATATTTTCAAGATAAAAAAATATTTCTTGGGATTTCTAAGGGAATATAAGCACTGAACTAACTTCAATCGCTGGAAAATAATTCCGACGATGATTGCAACATCATCGATGTTCATTTCGAGTTTCTAAGTAGGAAATGATCTTGCTATATAATTGTTTTGATAAAACAAATTTTGAAGTAGGATTTGATTTACCATAGAATAAATATGTATATGAGTGTTATGGCACGAGCTTCGCACGTGAATTGTTTTCCTTATAAATTGTATATGTATAGATCAGTATATTTTCAAGTGATATTAAGATTTGTACATTTGTAAAGAAGTATTTTGAATTTGTAAAGAAAGTTTAATTTTAGATCCTATTTTTATAAGCGTTTTGAATTTGTAATGGGTTAGTTGTTGTTGTTATTTTGAATTTGTAAAGCATGTTTAATTGTTAGATCCTACTTTAAGGGGCGTTTGAATTTGTAAAAAAAGTTTAATATTAGATCCTATTTTGTAAGTGATCAAGATTTGATAATATATAGAGGAGCGTTTTTGGTAGTTCACGTTGATACCAAAAAAGTGTGACACCAAATCTATGACAACTATTATTAAAGATTATTATTTTAAATGATTTGGGAAAAGGAAATAATAAGATTGTTTTAGATAGTTTTGGAGTATGAATGAATTTGGAAATGGTAATAATAGTTTTCTTAAAGGGGTTTTTGGGTGTATCAATATTTTGGAAATAGTTTGCTTAGAAATATATTTAAGTATAAATACCTTTGAAAAGAAATTTTAAAGAAAAGGTATGTTTTCTTTGGATTAGTTCGGGGAATGTGCCTTGATTTGTTTTGTGATGATCCGAATAATCTTTTATGTGATGATCAGATGATTTCTTAGGCTAATGACATTGTGGACTTAGTAAATTATTCCTTTTGTCGTTATACGATCGAGACGGGTTCAAATCCAGATGAATCCAAAGTAAGTTGAAAATTGATAGTTTGATAAAAACTATTTATTTGGAAATTTATTTAGTATTGTTTCAAAATGGGTTTAAAAAGAAAGAAGTGGTTTTAAGTTAACTAGTGCGAGTGGCTCGAAAATAACTTAAAATGGGTAAGAGATACGTTCGGATGGTAAACGTTCTCTTGAGTATTATCCTTCTTGTAAAGAATTGTATGATACTGTTGGTAGTACCCAGTTCCTTAGTATAATTTCGGGGTTACTTGGGCTATATATATATATATATGTGTGTGTGTGTGTGTGTTCGTGTATTTCTATGGATTAAAATATATGGTGTCGTTTCAAAAGGTGTTTTGAATAAAAACCAGAGTGTTTAAAATTATTAAGTGAATTCAAAATAAAAGTTTGAAGCTAATAGTTGTGTACACCCTTAGGCTATGATAGGGAATTTTATAATTTTTACAACTTAAGTTGTGTATTATAAAAACGTTTTCATAAATAATTTTATGAAAAGAGAATTGGTATTAGTGAGAACTAATTAAATAAGTGCATAAGTTGGACATTGATCATTTCTCTTTTCGTATGGATTTGAACTAAGATTCAAATACATGACTTTAAGGTGTTTCACACCATTCCAAATAAAGATCTATTATTCGATTTCTGACGGCGAGCACTTGATGAGGTTTTTTGGTATGAGACCAATGTTTTCTATCATAGTTATGGCTATGTAAGGAGAACAGAGGTTTCTAATTAAGAAGCCTGATCAAAGTCTGCACTAGAAAATCGGGTGAGCGATGTTGGTTGGAAGTGGAGTTATGTATTCGAGTAGTGATCGAATAAGATTTAGAAATGAATAATCTATGAACATCAAGCAGGCTTGTGAATAATATTAAGTGTTCATTTGATGAAATTTTGGGGACGAAATTCTTTTTAGGGGCGGAGAGTGTAATGACCCGGAATTTTATCACTTTACTTTTGGAATATTTAATTAGTTTTAAATATTCGATTTAGGATTTTATAAAATATACTAGACATCTATGTTTCAAAATATTTGTTTGGTTCTCGATGATGTATTTTTAATTTAATTTTTAGAATTTTTTCATAATTTTTAATTTGGTAAATAAGTAAATTTTCGTTTGACGTATTTTACGGCAAACGTTGGCATTTTGAAACCTCACAAAATAAGTTAACTTGTCTATTTAATTATTGTTTTGTGCTCGCGTCACATTTCTGTATGCGTTCGTCTTTTTTTTTTGTTAGCGACTCATACGTGGATGCGGTATTATGCGATGAGGTATCCAAAATCTTTTCAAAAACAACATAAACCCATATGTACATATGCCACCCCCTTTTCTTCAATACAGCCACAATTTTGTTTCCTCTGGCCACTTTGTTTCCTCTTGTCTCCCACATTCTCATCCACATTCCTGCACATGTCTCTTCTTGCTTTTCCTTAGCCATTAAGTTTTCTTACCTATATATATACACACACAAAGATACACATTCGTACCTTCAGATACATACATGAACAGTATATACAATGATATGCACAAACATTCACATCACCTCGACTTCGAGACAATCACGAGAAAAACTCAAGTCGAACCCGAACAATACTTCTCTTCCCCCAAGCTTCAAACCTTCAAAGAAACATCAGATACACGAAGATACTTGTGCACGTGCACTGGCAAACGACGTCGCTCCGACCAACTATGCCACCTCCAATACGTCGCCGACGATCCATACAAAAGCTACGACCACCCAGTTCGACGTAAACAACAGCAAATCGAAATTATGTCGTTCGAACAAAAACTGGAACCAACCGATACTCAAAATCTTCCACGCTTCACCACCTCCGATGATCTGAAGCTTCGCCACTGCGTCCAGACCCTCGCCAGAGTTCCCTGCTCCGACTCCCCCAGGTGCGATCGCTTCCAGTTCGACCACGATGACGAAATCGTCTCGAGAACAGTGTCGACCAAAATTGGTCTTTAAACCCTAGTTCGTCGTCTCCTGACCACCACGTTGATCTAAAAATTCCTTCACCATTTTTCCATCAATCTACGTCACCCAATTCACCTTCGACGTAAGGCACGACCCACGAAACTTCACCGTCGATCTGATATTGATGAAAATGCAATTTCTGTTCAACTTGAAAATTCTTGGCATCCTCAAACTTATAAATTCTGATTTCTACCTCAAAATTCATCATATTGTTGTGTGACTCAATTATTAAGTCGAAGCATGAATTTAAGAATATTGATTTTTTCAGTGTTAAAAAGTTTCTCTGTAAAAAATTTATTTCCAATAAAATATCTTACTAATTTTACTTACAAATATTTTTAAAAATAGCCTTAGGTTAATATGAACAAATTTTCTTTAATGATCATGGCATAACCTCAACTATATGGAGAGATATTGGATTTTTTTTCCTTGATTAGAATCTTGTTACTAAGAACAGAATAGATATGCACACATCAATGCATATATACAGACATGCACCCAAAAATATAAACATATCAGCAGATTTCTCATCAAATTTCAAGGATACTCACAAGCATCAAGATATCAAAACTGGTTAAGCTTCTAAAAATAGGAGTTTGCTCACCTTGAAATATGGTTGAACAGAGAGCTGCTTTAAATTTGAAACAGAGAATACTTTGGTGTTTCAAACAGTTGTAGTTGATCTGCCTTTGAACCTTCTTGCTTTGTTTTGTTGAATTGGATTATAGTTTATAGAATGATGATACTTAGTTTCTTTTTCTCAGTTTTAATGGAACAAAAATGAATTGAAGAAATGATGGAGATATGGAAAATGAAGTTACTGGGTATAAAACTTTGTACAGGGTGTGTTCATTTTGTACAAGATGATAATATGATTTGTACAAGAAATCAGAGATTTTTTCTTTATTTGTACTGAAAATATTTGTTTAAAGTTTTTGGCCAGAGATACTTCTCGTTTTGGTGGGCTGATATGCATCTATATTGTATGCTAAGATGTCTTGCATTAATTGAGTTTGTCCTTTCTTTTTTTATATCTACACTCAGTTCTGTTTTTGCGAAAAGAAATCAGGAAATAATATATGTATAAATAAGAAGTGTGAATAGGTTTGAACCATATACTAGTACAGGATATTTGCTGTGGTGGCTGAAATGTAATGTAGATTGTATGCTAAGGACATTTGCATTTATTACTTGTCTTGTATTATAAATATTTACCTTATCTTCCTTTGCCAGCTTTCATACATATGTATAAAAAAAAATTCCTTTGTCCTTATTTCTATATGTACATACTTGTCTATACATATGTTTGTTGATACTTGAATATATTTTATTTGTTTTTGTCTTATTACTTTGAAAAAATAAATAAAGTTCTATATTTGGTATGTTGTTAGATTTTAGCAAATATATTGACTTTATATTTTATCTTTACTTTGTTTCTTTCTTAAGTTATATTGCTAAATAAATTTCTATTTTAATTTTGTTGTTAGATTTTAGTCAATGTGTTACTTCATTTTATAGCTTATCTTTTATTTATTTATCTCTATTTATAACTCAAATATTTATTTCTCTTCTATTTTTAGTTTAAATATTTATCATTAATTTTACTTTAATAATTATTGTTTTATATTTCTCCATATACACATATATTCACACATATATACAATATTTAACTTTAAATGATTTAACACATTTTTTATTTGATTTCGGGGAAACTCGAATCGATTTATCAATAAATTTCGCAATTTTTATTCAAAAATTAATTTAATTATCAATTTTAAATTTATACAAAATCCGAGATCGTTACAAAAAGGCCTGTAGCTAGAGGGACTATGGAGTTTCAAACTTCAAACGGAGCTACTATAGTTGATGTACCAATAGGGGATTACCATGTGACACTTGCTAGTAGACATGATTTAGTTTTATATAATTTTGATATTATACCAACTTTACTAGTGGAATAATATCTATTTCTCGTTTGATGGAAAATACTTATAATTTTATTTGTAATGTCAATGTTATGAATGTTTTTATGCTAATAAAACTATTTTCTTTGATACTCTTAAAGATTACATTTTTATACTTATCTATAGCCATGTATTTGTTGTTGAAAATAATGATACATCTAAAATAAATGACATCTACCTTTAGCATTGTAGACTACACCATACAAGTAAGAAACAATTAAGCAAGTTAAGAAACCAAGGGTTTCTACCATCTTTATATTTTTAATCATTTAATACTTGTACATCATATCTTAAAGGTAAATGGCCAAACATCCATTCATTAGGAACAACGAAAAAGTTACCAAACTCTTAAATTAGTAAATTCAAATGTTTCTGGTCCTATGTCTATTGCTAACAAAGATGGACCGTTATATACTTAGTTACATTCACAGGTGATTTACCAAGATAGGTATACGTGTATCTTATGAAACAAAAATCAGAGGTGCATGATAAATTCATAAAACATTAAAACGAAGTTGAAAACCAAATATGTAAGAAAACTAAAATACTTTAATCTGACTGAGGCGGTGAGTGCATTGGATATCAGCTTTAAGAATACCTAAAAGAGAATGGGTTTCTCTCTCAAGTTAATCCTTCCAGTACCCCTTAATATAATGGAGTTTCATAAAGGAGAAATCGAACTCTATTAGATATAGTTCAATCAATGATGAGTGATACTGAGTTGCTCTTCCCTTTTGGGGATATGCACTTGAAACCATAACATATATGTCGAACTCTGTACCATCTAAATATGTGTCTAAGACCCCATTCAAATTATGAACTGGTAATAAACCCACCTTCATTTTCTTAAGGTATGGGGTAGTTCGTCTTACGTTAAGAACATAAACCCTAGTAACTTGAGGTAAGATCCGTTTATTTAAGTTTATAGGACATCCTAAAAATTCTCATAAATACATATGCCATCATACTAAGGGTCAAAGAGTTTTTATTTCAAGCCATGCCAACTTTCTAGGAAAGAATTTCTATCTCGTGAAATTAGCGATAGTAAGATAGACGTGGATGAGATCTAAGAAACTTCCATAAGAACTGAATATTTAGTTAGTAATTCAGCACTTGTAGAAGACACACAACATATTTAGATAGTAATTCAACACCTATAGGGTGTCTATCGAATTCAAGGTGCTGATTGTGATGGAACGTTTTCTCTAGTCTCCATTCTTACATCTATTAGGATTTATTTTCAAAACATGATCATTATGATTATGAAATATGGCTAATGAACGTCAAAACAACATTTCTAAAAATGGTGATTTAGAAAAGACCGTGTGTATGTCATAGCCATAGGTATCTGAAGTTAGTGGGAGCATCGACAAGCATGTAGAGTCTTAAGATCAATTTGTGGTCTTAAGTATGCATTAAGGGGTTGGAATAAAAAATTTTAAAAAATAATCAAATATTTTTTCTTTTAATCAGAACACAGAGGATGTGTGCATACATAGAGAAGAAAATGGCGTTGTAATACTTTTGTGTTATATGTTGACGGTTTACTACAAATTGGTAATGATGTACTAGTGTTACAATCACTAATAACTTTATTGTCTAATAAATTTTCCATGAAAGATTTAGGAGAGTCATGCTTTATATTAGGTAGTTATATAAATGGAGATAGATTTAGATTATTAGGAATGTCCCAATCAATGTACATAGAACCATACTAAGAAGTTTTAATCTGTAAAATTCTAAGCATGGAAATGTTCTATCACGACATGGAATTGTTCTTTCTAAGAAAGACACCCCATCTATGGATGAGGAGATAAAGGATATGAGTAAGATTCCTTATGATTCAGTAGTAAGATCCATCATGTGTGTTATGCTATGTACTAGGTAAGATCTCGCTTTTGCACTAGTTGTAGATAGCAGATATCAACCAAAAATAGGCAAAAATCATTGGACAATGTTAAAGGTCATGCTAAAGTATTTGAGAAATACTAAGGATTTGTTTCTTATATATGGAAACAACAAACTCATTATGGAGGGGTACTCAAACTCGACTTTTCAAATTAATGTCAACAATAATAAATTAGTCTCGAGATTTATATTTACCTTCAATGGAGAGGTAGTTAGTTGGAAAAGTTCCAAATAAGAAGTTGTGACAGTTTCGACTATGAAGCTTGAGTACATTGCCTTAAACGATGCCGTAAAAGAAGTAGTATGGATGTGAAAATTCATTAAAGAGCTATAGGTGGTCCTAAGCTTTGAAGGTATGATGCTGATGTATTGCGAAAATAATGTAACAATACAAATTATCAAGGAACCATGGGCTCACAAGGGGCTGAGACACATGCTCCACAAGTTCCAAATAATAAGATAGTTTATCAATGATGGAAAGATAGTAATATTTAGAATAGATACTAAACATAACATCGAGATCCATTTAATACGCCCTTTCTCAGTCTAATTTAGGTAGATGGTCAAAGGCATATGCATGAAGATCCATAATAGGCCCTAAGAGGAAGTGGAAGATTGATAGAGTTAAGGATGTGACCTAGGAGCAATTAAGTAAGTTATTAATATGTTAGCTCTTGTGTAAAAATCTTTCTTGAAATAAAGTATGCTTTTGGCTTTTTTTTCTATTATATGTGTGTTATATGGTGAATAAGTAATGATATGAATACATTAAACATATGTAAGTAGACAATCCTTAGGAAAACTATTTCATTGATTTAAGTTACGAATGCATTTGTAACCATGAATATTGAATCGAACATTCAAAATACTTACACCTAAATTATTTCTAGAGAAGGTGTATCGAGGAAAGGATATCGATACATCCGTTGAGACAAGTGTATGTAATGTTATCACCTGATGAACGATAGATTACTCATGACTATTAAATACACCAAGGGATCGTGTACTTGTGAATATTGGAAATAGTCATAAAACGACTCAACGTGAGTCTTCTATAGGTTAAAACAACTAAGTCAAAATAGAAGATCTCATGAAAGGATTGGTATTTTTCAAACCTGAGAGTACTTTTGATCTTAAGTACATAAGCAATACTTTGATTATGGTCAATTATATGACATTACGATCATGTTACGACCATAGTTGGTACACGCTGAACTACTTGAAGTGAAACACTATGCAAAAGAGGATTTGTCTCCTTCGTTATAAAAGGTTAGCATAACAACAATTGGTAGTCAAATTAAAGTCAAAACCTCTGAACAGAATAAAACATTTAATAGATAAATGATATCGGACTAAATCAAAGGATTTAAAGTAGCACTACAAAATTAACTATGGATATTATCAAAAAAAATTAACATTGACCAAAACTCTAGAAATCTTAGTAATATAGTGACGATGATAAGAAAACATGCACAAAATATCATTAAAAAGTGTAGCTTAATAAATATTAGATATTGGCATTTTCTTAGATGATCTATAAGCAACTCGATTTATGCTTGGTAATATTCTTCAACCGAGTATCAAATTCTCATAAGGGAGTCAACATAACAGTGTTATTAGCTATTTTCCGAATTTTATTAGTTTAAATTAATTTATAAATGTTATAAATTAATACACGTTGTGTTAAATTATTATGGAATTTAATTATTTATTTAAGACCTTAACTGAATTAAAATAATATATAATTGTTGTACATTAATTCAATTATGTATATGGGCTTAACTAACTAAATTATTTTTAAAGTATTAGTTAGGCCCAACATCATGGAGTGTCCATGAAAGTGCAAGCAACCGAAGCAAGGAGTAAGGGGGTTTGAATTGTTTTGTAGATGTTGATTAGATCAAGATTGAAAAGAGATGGAAAGGTGGAGATATGAGATATTCCGATGCCTATAAATGTCCAAACTTCTCTAATTTAAAACACACAAACTAATATGACCCTTACCTCCATTAAAATAAGTCAGAGCTTTGAAGCTAGGATTTGCATACCGATCTTGAAGCAAAGGAAGAAAATATCATTCAAGGAGGAAGAACTAACATCATAACGTGTCGATAGCCGGTAAATCTGAGATAATTTATATTTCAAATATAATATATATATATATATATATATATATATATCTTAACCTTTATTTCTTTCCATAAACATAAAATGATAATTATACTTTTCAAAATAAATAACATTTATAAATATATATCTTTACATATATTAATAATTACACACACATATATACATACATACACTTATTTTTGAAAATTGGTTCCTTTATTATTTTATAAAATATATTACAATACAAATCACACCATCAAATACTACTCAACTATTGTTGGGGTATTTCCACATGACAATATCTAATCAGCATGAAATACACACATATTTGATAAGCAATGTATGCTGGCTTATCGCATATTCACATAGAAAACCTTCATTTCATTTTAGATGCAGCCCGCATTGCAACTATAAAGATCTAATTCAATTATTATGTAGGCCCATGCAGGCTATATAGAGACCCAATGTTCCTTCTTCCAGTCAACTAAATCACATGAAGTTTTCTTCTACAACCGCTCTACACGTGCTTCGCAGATCTCAGATGAAATTCCCCATACCTTATGTCGCCTCCCTCGTAAACTCCTTCCAGCGGCTTCGCTAGTTTGCTTTCCAACTCTGCTCTCCTGCTTCAATGCTTTAACTAACCTCTGCCATCGCTATCCAAAAACGTACATGTCTACCAGCATTGGAATTGTCTTCAGCGGTTTTATTGGAAATCGTAATCCATAACGCGATGTGCTGCCAAGGTTCTCGACTTCAAAACGTAGTTTAAGTTGGAGTCCCAAATGGTTGCCAAAATTGTAGATAAACCATTGGTTCCCGATCTATACTTCCAGTCCTAGAAGACCGATTTCAATTTTGAGTTGATGATGCATCATTTTGTCTAGCATCTAACTTGAAAAGATTTGCCCACTATGTTATCGCTTTGTTGTGCAGGGAGGACCCAACGAATTATCCTATTGATTTGGGCATTTCCTCTCTAATAGATACAAATTTTCCTGATTATTATCTGAGGCACCCAATTTTATTTGAATCGGCATATGATTTTATAGCAAGAAACACGGTTTTGCCATTTACACATAATATAAATGGATACCTTACAAAATTAAACTTTGATTTCTAGATCCCCACACGCACGCGCACATATATATCCAAAAGAGGATTTTGTCATTTCAACCAATGAATATATATATATATATATATATATACAATTTTAATAATATATGCATACATACATATAATGTTCTAGTCAAAAATTCTCTTTGGGTTTTATTTTTATTTTTAAAACTTTTTCCTGTTAGTTTCAAATTTTTTGATGTGTGTGTGTGTGTGTGTGTGTGTGTATATATATGTGTGTGTTTGTATGTATGCATGTATATCCAAATTAATAAATTTTAAACTAAAATTTTAAACTTTTAAATATAACTATATATATATCATATATATTAGAGTGTATATTTATATATATGTATATTTATATATTAGCCAAAACATAAGAGATATAAATGTTCAACTTTAAATATATAGATATATATATATATATATAAATATATTATTTATTTAATAAAAGTATCCATTATATTTCGAAAGTTTTATAAAATATAATTTTTTATACCACCGAATGCAAATACACACACACAAAAACATAAACATAAGCATATATATTCGTTAAAAATGGCGACACCTAACCCTAACCCTGGATACCAGGTGGCGAACAAGGCGAATTCTAATGATAAAGAGGAGGATTGAGGGTGGCAGGAGGTTAGGAAGAAAGGCAAGATATCAATTTCAGTTCAGAGCAGCTCCAAGCAAACCCTAACAGTGAAAATTCCTATCAATGAATCATGTATTGATGCAATTAGGAGTAAACAAATTAACATTAATGAAGATGTCTCCTTTATCAACCTAGTGCAAGACGAGGAGAGAGATTTCATAGAATTGGACAACAAAGATTACGAGGAAGATGAAGGGATGTGGAAGAACTCGGTGTACATTTATTGGCAACAAAACGCCCTTATTATGTTTAATGCCTATATAAAGAGAGAATGGAAAACGTAAAGGGAGAGGGGATATCTTTTCTAAAGAGAATGGTTTCTATTTCGTGAAATTTGAAAAATAGGAAGATTGCCAACTTGTTCTTAATCAAGGACCGTAGTTCATGGAAAATAGACTGTTATTTGTCAAGCAATGGGAACCTAATTCAGACTGGAAAGAGACATGCTGGAAACCCACCCTATTTGGGTTAGATTCATCAACCTAGCTCTAGTGCTATAGAATTCCTATGGCATAAGTAAAGTTGCAAGCATGATTGGTAAACCACTGGGACTAAATGATCACTCCAGAAACATCACAAGACTCAAATTTCCTAGGGTGGTGATCGAAATCAATGCGGACTCAACATTTTCCAGAAAGCATTAGAATTAAGGATTGTGATGGTAATTTTTACATGTAAGCAGTTGAGTATGAATTCAAAGCACATAGATGCCTAGAATGCAAATGTATTGGGCATAATGAAGCACTATGAAATGTTACAAGCAAAGAAATTCAGCAAGATTAGAGAGTCAAGCCAAAAAACACCACTTCCATTACAGAGTGTGTGTCAAAAAATAACATGGACCCTGAGTGTTCAGGCACATATCACGTTAATTTACAAGAGCATCCAGTTAGTGGTAGTTCAGTTCAAAAAACTATAAAATCGGCCAAACCTTCTACATCTACATGTACATCACCATAAACTATTTCACCTGAAACTAGCATGGCAGAGGAGCTTCTACAGAAGGAACTCCAGAATGAGGCCCAGCCAAAGTCAATCCCTCAGAAGCAAGCTCCCCTAGCAATGCATTAGAAAGAAAAGAAAAGGATGGACCCACCTGGGTCTGTAGTGGAAGAGAAGGAGGTCTCATTGGAGGATGAAGAGTAGGTACCTGAAATAGTGGAGGCAATCCAACAATTGAATATTCAACTTGAATCCTCTGATGAAGAGCAAGACAAAACTAATGAAAATGGTAAAGAGTCGTTCACTAAACCAAACCAAGCCTACAACGATCAATTTAACAGTAACAAGAAGAATACTAAAGAAGTGTAGCCAGCCCCTAGGCAGTTGAGGAAGGGGGAAAATCTCAAATTTCTAAATGATAATTGTTAGTTGGAATGTAAAGGGGTTAAATAATGATACTAGAAAACTTGACCTCCTTAATTTCAGACAAAACCACAAACCATTTACTTTTGGTATGCTAGGGAACGAGATGATGAGTAATAGTGTTGAATACTTTAAACTAACTTTTGGGAGTGACTACGATTTAATCTACAATAATGAATGCAATACTAAAGGAAGAATCATGATAGTTTGAGATACAAAGATTTAGAGTTTAAAAATCATTCAAATTGAAGAACAACAAGTAACCGTGGAAGCTTGTAACATAGGAGGCCTTTAGATCTTCATTACTTATGTTTATGCAAGCAATTTAGCATCAGTAAGGAAGGTTCTTTGGAAGCAGCTCTTAGAGTTATCAAAAAGTATTCAACAGCAATGGATAGTGCTTGGAGCTTTTAATGCAGTGTTGAAAAGTTTGGAAAAAGAGGCAGTCTTACCCTCAAAGTATCCCAACTGGCCGAGTTTAATGACTGTGTGGTTGGTACTGGACTGGTGGAAGCATTCCAAACTGGGTTGAAATTCACATGGGGGAGTGGTTAAGTAAAACAAATATCAAGTAAGTTAGATGGAGTGCTAGTTGATGCAGAATGCATAAATATGTTCCCTAATCTAAAAGTTACTACATTACCAAGCTCTACTAGTGATCACTGCCCACTATTAATAGAACTTAATGAACTATGTAATGAATCTATAGGCAAGCCCTTTAGATATGCTAACCATTTGTATGATTGTAAAGATTATCAAAAAGCTGCTGACTTTGATGAAGCGAGTGAAGTTGAAGGCACCAATATATACAAAACTGGTGATGGCAGTAAAAGCTATTAAAAATCGATTAAAAGAATGGAACAAACTCAAGAACAAAGAACAAGGCCAAATAAATGAAGTGTAAAATCAATGGGAGACAATCCAGATGCAACTTGATGCAGACCCCACTAATGCTCAACTGTTTGTTCACTACTGCCAATTGCAAAGCAACTTGAAGGACTTGATGCAGACTCAGGCTAAATAACTGAAGCAAAAAGCTAAGGAGAGGTGGCTGGTGAAAGGGGATGCTAGTACAAAATTCTTTTACACTAAAATGTTAATTAGAAAGAGTCATAACAACATTACAAATAACATTGATAAAGATGGGAATCCTACTTGCAATCTAAAAGAACTGAAAGAAAAGGCTATCAAGTATTGAACTCACTTATTTAATGCCGAGTACTCATCTGATTTACCTGAAATTCAATGCAGAGCTGTTGTGAATGAGGCTAGGTTGGAACTTATGAACGGTAGAGTCCAATGTAGAGAAGTTGAAATTGCTTTGAAATCCATTCATATGGACTCAAGTCCAAGTCCAGATGGAATGAACTCCAAGTTCTACAGACTTCTTTGGGAGAGCCTGAAAGAGAAACTGGCTATGCTATTTAAAAAGCTTTGGATACAGGAAAAATCATAAAAGAAATCAATCACACTTTTTTGTGTCATCCCAAAAATTGACAAACCCACAAGAATTGAAGAATATAGGCCTATTTCTTGCTGTAATGTAGTGTACAAGATCCGAGTAAAGTGTTATGTAACTGAATGCTAAAAATCCTTCCAGATATAATAGCAGAGTGCCAAAGTGCCTTCATTAAAGGAAGAAGTATTGCAGAAAACTCCCTACCTGCTCATTAGCTGGTCCAAAACTTTAACAAAAAGGGTAGTTATAAAATGTGTTTGAAAGTCGACCTTCAAAAAGCTAATGACAAAGTGAATAAGAAATTTATTGTACATATGTTAAGCAGAATGGGTTTTCCTGCTAAATTCTTACTCTTGATTGAGGAGTGTATCAGTACCCTCACCTTTTCTATTTAATTAATGGTTTCTCTAGGGTTTTATACGCAACAATAGAGGTTTGGGACATAGGGACTCCCTCTCTCCCTATCTATTTGCTGTAGCCATAGGGTTTTTCACCCTTCAGATGGAATTAGCTTGCCACAACAAGCAGATTGATCAAATCTATAAGTTCCAACCAATCCTCAACCAATTGTTTTATGCAGATGACTTACTTATTTGTGTTAAAGCTAATCAAATGACAGCCCACTGCCTGAAGGATATTTTCAAAAAATTGGAAACTACAGCAGGACTCAAGGTTAATGAAATGAAAACTAAATGCTATTTTACCAAGTTACCCAAGGTAGAAAAAAGATTCTACAAATTTTAAATGTGAGTGAAGATAAGCTTCCTATCAAATATTTAGGAGTTCCTCCATCTTATAATATGATTACAGGTAGAGAATATAAGGAATTAATCAATAAAATTAGATATAAATTACAGAGATGGAGAGCTAAACTATTGTCCTTTATAGGCAGAATTGAGCTAATGTACATAGCCATAACTTCTAAAGTTAGATTTTGGCTTCAAACATTCCAAATACCAGAATCTTATATTCATAAAATTAATTATGCTCGTGCTAACTTCATATGGAAATTCGGTTTACATAAGATGAGCTATGGTTCGTAATGCAGACCCAAGAATGATGGAGAGGTTGGGCTCAAAAACCTTTCAGACTTAAAGAAACTACTACTCTTCAGTTAGCATGGAAAGTGATTACCTCTAATAATTTATGAGCCAAATGGATGAGACAAAAATATATGAAAGGTAACTTTTGGCATATGAAATCAGACAATAATGCCTCCATAACTTGGAAAGCGAATCTCAAATTTAGGGATGACTTAGCTAGCATGGTTGAAAGACATTTTGCAAATGGGCATGACACTAGCCTATGGTTTGATCCATGGTTAGAGAGTAAAATTCTGGTGCAGAGAATTGGTTGGGATTCTTTTTTGGCTTTTGGGGTAAGGGCATCTCAGTGGTTGAAATTCAGCCTTTAATATTACGAAATGTCCCCCCAGTCGTCAATTCAGCCTTGAATATTAAGCTTAATATTCAGTTTTCGATTCAGAAAACTGAATTGGGCTTGGGCGCCCATTTATTGGGCACCCAAGCCTTAATGGGCGCCAGGGCCACCCTTCCCCCAGCAAAAAACGTAAAGGGGAGGGGGGCTGGCGCCCATTTAATGGGCGCCTGATGTCCAGACGCCCATTAAATGGGCGCCTGAGGCCTGGCGCCCATTAAATGGGCGCCAGGCCACTGGATATTCCAGCCCTGTTACGGGCTGAATATTCAGTACCCTGAATATTCAGCCCGTAACCGACTGGAGATGCCCTAAGAGACTCATCAGTTAGTGATCTAGTTGAAGACCATCAATGGAAAACAAGTAACATCCCTATCACTATGCAATTTAACCAACAGATTTAATATATTCCTATTTGTTCTGGTATGCAAAGTGATATTTGGGTTTGGAAACCAATAGGCAAAGATTTTACTTTTAAGTCGACTTAGGAAGAGGTTAGAAAATCTTACCCACTGCTGGAATGGGCTGAATTCGTTTGGGACAAAGCATGCATACCCAAAATGGCTTTCACAACCTACAAAGTGATCCTAGGGTGGCTAGCAACTATGGAAACTGTTAAAATGGGGGATCTTAGCTGAAAATAAGTGTGTTTTAACAGCAAAGAAAGCCACATGCACTTATTTTTTGAGTGTGATTTCAACAGCATAATTTGGGCAAATTTCAAAATCAAACTTGTGGATGACAGTAATGTAACCTATCTAAGTTCAGAGATTTTCTACCTAAACCAGCATTGGCACAAGGCGAATCTAATGTCTAAAATCTCCAGAATTGGGACGAAGGTGCTTACTGGAGCCACGCGAGAAGAACTGGAGGTAGTGTGGAATTTGGATCTATCACTACCAATCAAGGAAACTCAGCCTGTTAGGGAGCTGCCATGATTTTGTCTCGCGAGATCTGATTTGGTTTTGTTTTCAGTTGTGTAAAGGAAAGAATGTTAGTAAAAGTAAATATATGTCGGCTAGTGGGGATGTAAAGGTTCATATAACCTTTCCCTGCCTTATTTTGACTTCTATAATTTAGCTTGAGCCGCAAAGCCCAAATCAATAAAGCTTTAACCCGCTTTCAAGAAAAATATAAATATATAAATATATGGCAAAATATATGTATATATATACACCTTAATCTATACACACAAATATACTAAGGAGATATTTGTTATATTGCATGCCTATTTTATCATCATAAATCACAATGGTTATATATACACACACTTTATGTTTCATTCATATAATTGCCTTAGGTTAGTTTATATCACTTATGATGTTCACACCATGAATGTGAATTTTCCCGTTAGATAGAATATAATAGGTAAATTAAAGTTGAATTAAAAATAATAACATCTCTACTACCAATAATGTAAATTCAATCCATCTGTTTTTAACCGTGTCTTTCTGAAATACCGTAAATACCCTTTGCATTTTCACATCACCTCTTTCCGCATCACCACTTTCCCAAACATACTACCATATCTTCCTGAAAAATAGAAAACCCTAATCCATCCCATGCCATGACTCTGTGCCAACAAGATAATCTCCCCTTCGTCGGTGGATTATATCCCTTCTTTTTCTTCACCCACTTCTTCTCCATCTTTTTGTTGAAATCTGATTTGAAAACGCTTTTACCAACCCAGATCTTAGATGTGGATCAACTTTCGCCGCCCATTCATACACCGACACTACTGACTGCTCTTGCAATGATGCTGGACTTAGTCAAATTGATCAACTGAACTTATTACGTGAGTTAAACAATTTGTCAAATTTGTTCTTTGATTGGTAACCGATGTTCGGTTTAGGTCAGACTTTTTTTGTGTTAGATGTTATTTTCTCGCTTGGCAGTGTATTTTTCTCTACAACCATCAGATATTTGGATTTGCTGTGGTAGGGTTTCATCACTGTTCAAATTAGCAGTTAGTTTTTTTGATAGGCTTCAAATTGACTTCCATGGAAATATTTAGTGTTGTTGACCTATGTAGAAATGATATCAAAATTCTATGAAATTATCATGAAATGAAACCGATATAAACATATTTTGCAGGCTTTGATATCATTTGAAAATGCTTTACAACATGTAGGTGGAATGAGATCAATTAATACTATGAAATCTTTTACATGTAGCAAGTCTGAAAATTGCAGAGTTAGCAAGTCTAAAAATGTTAATGTTTCCTTGCAGTGAAATTATATTTAAATAATTTCTTGACATATCTTATGGTACCGGGCATTCTACAAATCGTGAAGTTTCACTTATGGCTTACCTTTGATATATGCTGGCAGAAGTGAGTAGGCTAAACATGCATATTTTACTATTTATTTTGTTGAGTGATTTTCAGCTGTAGAAAGTTAAGTTTATTTTAACAAATTCAACTTAAATTGCAGTTGTTGCTTTTAAGTAGCATTCTTGCAATATTCTTTTATGGGGTTGTTATGTCACACTGTACTTGGCACAATGTGACTGAAAGTTCAAGGGTTACCACAAAGTCTGTAAAATATCTTTGAATACATTTAAATAAAACTTTATTTGATTACCAAATTAATTTATGCATGATCAGCATAGACATGCTTTTTCTACATTGTCCTTTTTTTCTGAAATCTTCCTCTTACTTTCCTTCAAAAAAATCTTGCTCTTCCTCTTTGTTGGCATGGATACACTGGATGTAGAAAAGTGGAAATTTGTCAGGGATAGATATGTATATTATTTACATTTGGTGAAATATAATATCTATAAATGAAAAGGAGTTTCAACCACCTTTATAAGAGATTTGGATCTTCTGCTATGGTCAAAAAATAGTTCATCCATATACGAGAGCTTTTTTATCAATGCTTGAGTAATCAAAATCAAATTACTATATTATAGTATATTCAGTAGTTCAAAAGGTTGTTAAAATGCACCAGAGCTTCTGTATCAATGCTTGAGTAATCAAAATCAAATTACATGATGTTTGATTAATAATGCTATTCAATTAAAGTTGTCATCCATTGTGTGCCTGCCTTATATTCCTAGCCTATTACCCATATACTTTCTCAGTTAAATTTGTTGCTTTTGATACATGTTCCCATGTAATACTTATCAATATGGTTTTATTCAAATAAAAATATGTTGCTTCAGTCTTAAGATAATAGTACTGCTGATCAAATACAATAGTATTATGACCGGTAATAAATATCGTATAGCTGTTCAATATAGTTGTATTATTCTAAATAATACATATATAACATTTACTTCTGTATTTATCTTAAAGTGGGGAATAGATATATAGTAATAAAAGTGGTACTTAACCTGAGATTTCAAATAATAGAATTATATATGTGGTTAGTTGATTTCTTATTACTTAGTATGTGCCTATTCATTATGAGATTTCATTATGTGTCTATTCTATGTAAAGTATACATTTGCTTCTATACTTTAAGATCTATAATTGCTGCAGTCTTAGGATAATAGCAGTACTTATCAAGTACAATAATATTATGCTAGGTAATACATATATAACATTTAATTCTATATTTATCTTATAGTAGGAAATAGATATACAGCAATAAGGGCGGTATTTGACATTTATTTTTAGGATAATACTATTCTGTTCAAATATAGTTGTATTATCCTAGATAATACATATATAACACTTACTTCTATATTTATCTTAAAGCAGAGAATAGATATAAAGCAATAAAAGTGGTTTTGACCTAAGATTTCAAATGGTATAACTATATATTATGATTAGCTGATTGCTCATTACTTATTATGTGCCTATTCATTGTGAAATTTCATTATGTGCCTATATTCTATTATTTGTAAAGTAAACATTTATTTCTATACTTGAAGAGTTATAATTGTCTTGAAGTAGGAAATAAATAATAGAAATAAAAATGTTATTTGACCTGAGATTTTAAAAAAAATCAATTACATTGTTGGTTTGTATTTATCTTAACTAATGTACTATTTTATTTGTTTACATGTTTTATTTCGACTATAAGAAAAGTCGTTTGCCCATTGCTTAATATCAACGTATTAGGATTGTAATTGTGTTTGCCTTTTCAGATTATGGTTCAGTCAGGTTTGTAGATAATTAAGTTTGTGCTTAATATTGGATGTGCTGTCAGAAAACTTTTGCTTATTTTCATAGTTAATGTGTGTTATCTTATATGTTTAATTTTTAAAATTTTGTTTCAATAGATGCAGGTTGTTGCAGGTGTGACCAGAAAGAAAGTCTACCAAGTTAGCTAGAATAACTAGCTCATTCATTGTATGGATTCAACTGTGTGCAAAAAATTTGTTTGATCTTACTGCTAGGTGATAGTGAAAGTACAAGGGTTTCCAGCAAATACTGAATTACATGTTTGTTGGACAGCTGTTGTTTGATAATGCTTTTTGGATTTATGGGTTGTATTATGTTTTTGCATACTCTCAGATTGTATTACTCATGTTGAATTTTTTGTCGATCATATGTCAAAACATCTTATAACATGATTTTGTTTTTAGTTCATGAAATTTAGTTCTTGTACTTCATGCCTTCATCTCTCTCATGTTCATATTTTTATATGTTAATGGTCTTATGAAGTCATAATATATTCTTTTTATTGCTTACTATGGATATACGGTACTACTACAGTAGAACTCTTTCTTTTTTGCTTATGCTGGATAATTAATTTTATGCTAGGAAGAGGTGTGTAAGACCACATTTCATGTGGGAGCTTAAGTAGAAGAAAGCTACGGCAAGGCTAACTATGGAGCAAAAAATGCAAATGCATCTTCTAAAAGAAAAATATGACGTTGTTGGTCCCGAAAGAACCTAAGTTACATCTTTCCTAATTTAGTTCTAATGTCTGTCGTGAGAATGTATGTAACGGCTGCGAATTTTGCCCGCTCGAAAATCGACATCCATACTTTACATCGTACTCGAATGCCATAGATTCGACCGTTCAAATCTGAGTCGCCGGAGCTTATAACAACATTAAGTAAATAACACAGCGGAATAAAAAGGATAATACATTGATATACAATATCTGATACAATGATGATACAATGAATATCAATATACATCAGAGATATGATACAATAAATAGCAGCGGAAAAGAAAACGATAACATCAGCAGCGGATAATCTCCATCTCCAAAGCATTAATCTAGAAATAGCTCGAACTCTCAATAACGATGCACAAAGATAAGCAAGTGCAGTCCATATCCAAAGACTGAACTAGCTCCAAATAAATCTACTAATCTGACTATCTGAAAAACCCAACTCTAGACTGCTCGTGTAGAAAAATTTTGAGCATCCAGAGTTTAGGAAAGAAACAATAAACTCCGGATCAGTCATGGGACTGGTGTGAGCAACAAAAACAGTTTATCTTTAAAACAAATAGCAGAGAATTTTAAAGTCAATTCGCAATGCTTTTGGAAAATGAAACTACCATAAGACCTCCCACCACACACACAATGCAAACGCAGAATTGGAGGAGATTTCTTCTTATGATAGTCAAAGATGCTTACTACGCAAAACAAATCATTTGATTTGATATTATTATTAGTGCATAGTGGAAAAAGTATTTCAAAAATAGAATATAAATCTTAGCCAGCATAGGCATTCCGCACTTATGCCTACTATAGCTACCATGTTCAATAGCAGGTTACCGCCACATTCCATGGCAGGTAATACAACTAAAACCGTACAAGTCACGTATTGTTTCTTTGGATTTCCAACAAATGGTCAGGCCAAGGAACTTCCCATTGCCACATGGAAACGCCTCTGGAATGACGTCCCGAGAACCTAACCGGATCTCTGCCAACACAAGGCCGGGTTACCTCTGCAAAAATAGGTAACTACTGACACGCGTATGCCATCCCCCGATCGTAACCGATCTTCCCGAGGATCCTCGATTCCAACAACCACATAAAAATAATAATGCAGTAACCACATAGGTTAAGTATCTGGGCTCCATACCATGATACCACCTCTATCTAGAAAGAAATGACATACACTAAGGGGCACTACTCCCTAGAACCTTGCTGCATCTTTCCTGTTTTGACCATTCCGGGGTGTGAGGTCCGACGAAGTCTCGAAGCTACGCTTTGTCACAAAGCCATGCTTCGGGTCAAACAAATGATCAACCTATGATCACAAAGATATAAAATCAAATAAATGATCATATCGCAAATGATCAAACACTGATCATCACACAGCAACACTCGGCATGTCACATTACCAAATTGTGGTATATCGCTGATAAATTTCAATTACATAACCTCTAAGCTCGTACGTCTCAGAGAAGGGTGTTAAGCTAAGAGAATGAATTCTCCGCCACCAAACAGAAATGTATTTGAAAGAAATCGACTTTATATCTCAAAGTGTAATGTCAGACATGTAACCATACAAGTCTGTTCCGGGTTCGAACAGAACCGAAGGCACTTCTTACGAAGCCCTTGCAATTCCGGGTATTCACGATCCCGTCCGGACTTCCCATCACAAAGGGTGATAAAATCTCTATATCGGGGCCAGTCGATGCAGAGACATTCAACGAGTTGTCCTTTCGTTTTCGCAAATATTCGGTCTTCATCACCGGTCTTCAAATGCTATCCATATACGACGTATCACTATTCGGAATGGGTTATATGACACAAATGTCTTTTCCCGGCTAACCCGAATAATGAGCGCAATATTTAAAAACATATGGATATTGGAATTTCAATTAAATCACAGCTTAAAGCCCAAAACTTTTCATTTGAATGGTTAAACAAATTACCATTTTCAAATCTTTAAACAAAAAGATTTATTTTACAAAGTTAACCCCATTCACAAAGATACATTCATGGATTTCAAAACAATTTCCAATTTAATTGGATTAACTCGTTAAATCTTTAAAACAAAGATTCAACTTATAGTTTTCAAAACAATTTCATTTCGAAGGGTTTAAAACAAATCACCATTTTTAAATCTGTTATAAATAAACAGATTCAATTCATAGCTTTCAAAACATTTCATTCGTAGCTTTTCAAAACATTTCAATTTCATTTTAAATTTGAAACATTTCAACACAAATTGGAAATTCCCTTCTTATATGAAAGCTTTAATTATTTGAAAACAAATAGTTTTCGTTTTAGAAAAAATCCAATTATACTACACGAGTTAAAGCCCTTGAATTATATTCACATTCCATAATCAATACTTTTAAAATAGTTTAACCCATATATAACGGGTATAACACCTTTAATCCCTAGTTTCAAATCATAGAATTCAATTTCAAATCTTGAAGTCAAATTTAAATCAAATTATTTAAATTTTCAAAACTAGATTAAGTTATTCAAAATAACTTTTATCTTTGAAATTCTATTTCAAAAGCTTTTTACTTTAAACCCAAATTCCCAATTTCAAAATCAATTGAAATTTCAATTTCAAAATCATCAAATTTAAATTCATCTGTGATCTAACTGATTTCCACGTGAAATCCATATTTGTGTGTGTATGAGTGTGGTCTAAGGGTTTTACACACAATAGTGCAACATCAATCATCACAGATATATCGATAAGCGGTATAATCGATAACGCTTATCTTCATTCACAGATTCATAGATAAAATAAATTTATCAGTCACAAAGATTCACTATTACAATTCGATGTGGGTTTCGAATAACGAACTGGAATCCGACTCCCTGTCGCATCGAAATTCAAATGTCGTTCTATGGGTCAAGGTTTCATATTCACATAGTAATATATCACAGAAATAGAAATCACAGCTAAGTAAATTACAAATCACAGCATACATCAGGGTATATCACAAAGCATCACAAATCAGGGATATCAACCAATCAAATCAATAGAATCCAAACATTCATAGGTAAGGTCAGTTAATTATCTGATTTATTCAAATCAGATAAATTTCTTATGAATAAATTTCTAATCCTGGTTAATCAATTACAAATTATCTTGATTAATTATTCTTAAATCATTTATTAATTAACCATTAATAATAAATTGATTATCCTTTAATTTTAATTTATCAACCTTTAATTATTAAGTAATTATCCTTTAATTATTTAATTCACCCTTAATTATTTAATTCTCCCTTAATTATTTAATTCACCCTTAGTCATTTAATTCACCCTTAATTATTTAATTCACCCTTAATTATTTAATTCTCCCTTAATTATTTAATTCACCCTTAATTATTTAATTCACCCTTAATTATTCTTTTAAACATTGTTTAAATAAATCACTTTTTTCACTTTAGACACCTTGAAAGGTTAAGATTTAGCTTAAACAACATTTTATCTTAATTTCCTTTTAAGTTACATTATTTATTAAATATAAATAACCTTATAAAAATATTGTATCAAAACTAAATAAACAAAAAATTAATTTCTTTGAAAACATCTTATTAACTTAAAATTCAAATCAAATCATTGTTTGAACATAGTTTAAAAGTGTCTTAAAAGTCTGAAATTTTTTAAGGTAAAAACTATTTTACATATTAGTCTCGAGACTTGCTTCGAGTCGCACCCGAGAAAAATGCCTAAGTGCTTCGAGTTTTTTCCCAGATTGACCCGAGTGATACATTTTTTTTCAAAAATTTGCTTAAGTTATAAACGACCCGATACGTAGCCAAAACTACTCGACCCCAGCTTCGAGTTTTCCTTTCATTTTCTCGGGTATTGCTTCTAGTTTTCCCTCGTCTTCCCCAACTCATCTCACTGACACGCGAATCATCTTCATGCACGTGCACGATCAACTTCGCCGACATTGGTCAGTGCTGCGACCATCCCCGAGTCGCCTCCCTCCTCTCAAAACGATACGAACACCCCAAGCCTCGAATAAAACTCGAGAGCAAAATCGAGTCATCCTGTCCAAATGAACCCATCACTACATCATCGGAAATCGATCTCGTGCCACCTCCTCTGGCCATCAGAGGCCATAAAATTTTGACTGGAGCTTCGTCTCGACCTAACGCCGCTATCCCCATCGGAGTCTCAAAGTCCGATGGCTCATAGACGGAGCAGCGACCACGTTTCCCAGACTGCGCATTTTTTCGAGTTTAAACCCTATTTTGATCTCGACTTAACAATCCAAAGATTTATAAATTCATCTTGTATTTTTCTAGTGATCTCCAACATTCAATCTTGCTCCACAACAAATTTCAACATTTATAATTTGTTAAATCAACAGAAATTCATGAAAAAGCATTTTTGGTTCCTTTATAAACCGCACCTTGTATACTTAGCTAAAAATCGTCATTCTTATGTTAAAAATCCTACCTTTGTGTATAGATTCGAGTTATATAGTTGAATCTGCAATCTAGCATATTTGAATTTAACATAAAATTTATCATTGCCCTGTAAATCACTTTCCAAGGAACATACTCTACTGACAGGTTGAAAACAAGTTTAAAGCTTGATTTATATTCAAAAATCTTGCTTTGATTTCAAAACATAAGCCTATAAATAATTGAATGAAAATATTTTGTATTTTGATTGTTTACTTAACTCTGTAACTACAGGAAAACTGTATATTCAAATTTTTGCAGAGAACCCACATATGAATACAGAATTGAAAACCAGACATATAGGCCATCATATTATTATCATCAATTTTATAAAACTAAGGTTCTAATTTAAAGGGTTGCTCACCTGTTTATACTTAGAACAGAGAAGAACAGAGAACTTTTGCTTTGAAAAGAAAATGCAGTTTTGATCTTCCTATTTGTTGATGATGATTTGCTTGACTTCCAGGCTTTAAATCTTTGGTTTACAGGGTTTGAATTATTGTTTGAGTTTTTAAAGATGGTAAGCTTCAGACATTTTTTTTCTTCTTAGCTTTGTTTAATTGTTGAACGAAATGAAGTGAAAAAGTTGATGTATATAACAAAAGGTTTACAGGTTGTTTGTAGCATTTTTACTCAGTTTCGAATGAGCAACTGAGATGAAGATGTTGACATATAGAAAAGAATAGACTACAGGGTATTATATTGTTTGTACAATAGGGTAGCACATTATTTTGGCTTGTACAAATATATCAGAGATATTTTTTCTTTGTCTTGCTAAATTTCGGCTGAGATGATGCTAAATCGTGCTGAGGAAAGGTGGTATTAAATGCAATGTCCTACTTTGTCTACAACTTATGCTATTTTATTTTCTTCTTCTATGTACTTGGTTTCCAACCTATACTTTCTTCTTTTATTTGTTTGAATGTGTATTTGTTTTGTTGACAAATATTTTACTTTGTTTTGTGTTCATTTTACTTATATATATTTTTGTTTGTTATTTTACTTTGTATTGTAAATAAATTTCTATTTTAATTATGTTGTTTGAATTTAACTATATATTATTTTATATTTAATAATTTATCTTATTATATATATCTATTTGAATTTGTCAAATTTATTTTCTATTCCTAGTTTAAATATTTATTGAACCATCTATAATAAATTCTAAATTATTTATTTATAATTTAATCTCAAGTCAAATATATCTACATATTTATTATTTTCAAATTCACTCATATTTGATTCGGGGAAACTCGCTACAATTTTCTAATTAAATTAACAAATTTTTATCCAAAAATTTATTAAATTACTCAATTTAATTCAAAAATTCAATAAATTATTAATTTAAATTAAATTAAAATCTGGGGTCGTTACAATGTAGCAACTCTAATAGAATTAGTTATTAAAAATGCTCAAAATATATACATAGCAAATTAACATAAAATCAATCTACATAGAGAAAGAATTGATATAATAGTCTGATATAAGCTCATGTATAAAATAGTGACAAAATATAAAAGGGATGCATATCACATTATAGTTTTTTTTGTTATAGGTCGGATCTTACTGTTCATGTACACTGAACCAATTCGTGTGGCAATTGGGTATATTTGAATGTGTCGAGGTGCCAGGCAATCATTGTAGTGATTTTATTGCTATTGTTTTTTAATTTCCATACTATAGAAGGCTCGACGATCAAATGTAGGTCCACTTGGACGTGCATATATACTCGTACAAATAATTTTAACTTATAATATATATTAAAATAATTAAAGGTAAAATCAAATAAAATAAAATTCAAAAAATTAACCCCTCATTAATTAATATCCCCTAAATTTTGATCTAATACAAAAATATTATGTATTAAAACACATAATAAGATCCAGCACTAATTAATAAAAAAATTCCTTTGAAATTTCCCCTTTTACTCTACTGCCAATGCACCTAATCCAACATGGGGTTGTCAGACATACGTTAAGGACATAAACCCTAGTGAACTTGAGGCAATATATGTTTTACATGAGTTTATAGGGTATTCTGAAATTCTTACGAATACATATTCTATCATATTGAGGAATAAAAAGTGTTTGTTTTGGGGCATGCTTCCTTTGAAAAGAAAATTCTATCTCGAGAAATTAGTGACAATATGATATACCTGGATGAGATCCAAGAAATCCTTATAGAAACTGAACCTTTAGATGGTAATTCAACACCTGTAGAGGACACACAACTTATTAAAAGGTATAGTAATGAATCTCATGCACCATAGAGATACTGTGGTCTTATCATTGACGGTAAGAAAAAGGGTTGCATCGTCAATGATGATGATCGCCTTACAAACTGACAAGCCTTTGAGAGTAAATAATCTACCTTATGGCTTGGTTTAGTGAAATTCTAAATGGTTTTGATTTACAAAAATAAAATTGGGAGGAGTTCAACTATATCTGGATATTCAATAAAAGATCAATGAAGATGGAAAGGTCAAGACCTATAAGGTAAGGTTGGTAGCAAAAAGTTTCCATTAGATTCACGGTGTTGTTTATGACGAAACATTTTCTCTAGTCACCATGCTTAAATCAATTTGGATTCTACTTGTAGTCGGTGTTTATCATGACTAAAAAATATAGCAAATTGATGTTACAACAACATTTTTAAATTATGATTTATAAGAGATGTTTACAGGTTATACCCATAGAGTACCAAAGTTAGTGAGAGTGACGACAAGGAGTGTAAACTTTTAAGATCAATATATGGTCTTAAGCATGCATTAATGAGCCGGAATAAATGTTTTAACAAGGTAATCTAATAGTTTAGTTTCAGTCGAAACACAAAGAAAGCATATGTATATAGGAAATAATAAAATGGTGCTGCAACATTTTTTGTTTTATACATTGACGATTTAATACTGATTGGTAATGATGTACTAATGTTACAGTCAGTGAAAATTTGTTTCCAGATAATATTTTAATAAAGGATTTGGATATGGCATCATTTATACTAGGTATACAGATCTATAGATATAGATCTAAATGGATATTGTGATTACCCCATTCAATGTATACGGTTAACCGTACTAAATAGGGTTAGTATGGAAAATTCCAAGTGTGGAAATGTTCTATTCTAGTGCAGCATGGAATTTCTTTCAAAGAAAGACTCCTCATCTACGGATGGGTCGGGAAAGAGTATGAGTAGGATTTCTTATGCTTTGGTAGTAGAATCCATTATGAATGTCATGCTATGTACAATACCAGATGTTGCTTTTGCACCAGTGTAGTTAGTCGATATCAATCAAATCTAGGTGAATAACATTGGACAACAATTATGGTATCCTAAAGTATTGGAAAATAATAAAGACTTATCTCTAACATATGGAAACAATGAACTCATCATGAAGGGGTACTCAGACTTGAGTTTTCAAAGAGATGTCGACAATAGTAAATCAGTCTCAAGATTCATATTTACTCTTAATAGAGAGGCCGTAAGTTGGAAAAGTACTAAATAAAAATTGTGGCGACTTCAATCATGGAGATTGAGTACATCGCCCTAAAAGATACTTTAAAAGAAGCGATGTGGATACACAAATTCATTAAAGAGCTAGGAGTGATCCCAAGCATTAAAGGTTTAATGTTGATGTATTATGACAATAATATGGCAATAACGATTGCCAAGGAACTGCGAGCTCACAAGATGCTAAGACACATCCTCAGCAATTTCTATACGATAAGACAATATATTAGTGATGGAGAGACAATAATCGAAAGATCGAATAATAAAGATGACAATGTAGATCCATTTATTTCTTAGTTTAATTTAGGTAGAATGATCGAAGGTATTGGCATGGGGCTCCACAATTGGCCCTAAGAGAAAGTGGGAGATTGATAGAGTTAAGGGTTTATCATAGGTGCAATTATGTAATTTATTATATAACTTAACTCTTACATAAGAATCTTGTTTGAAATAAATAATGATTTTGGTTTTTATTTCTATTGTATGTGATGTTATATTAAAATAAAAGTAAGGAGCTAAATATATTAAGTATATAAAAATAGAAAATGCTTAAGAGAAGAGTTAATCGATTGCAATTGTTAATTTGTTCTTAACCATGATCTTTGAATCAAACATTTAAAATACTTATCCTTAAACTGTTCCAAGTCAAGATGTATCAAGAAAAGGATGTCGATACTTCCGTTAAGACTAGTGTACATAATGCACTACATATGATATGTAATGAATTACTCGTGACCATTAGGGGCACAAAGGGATTACATACTTTGGTTGCTTGGAACAATCACATAATGACTCAAAAAGAGTCTTTTATAGGTTAATACAACTAAGGCAAAATAGAAGATCTCTTGTAATGATGTGCAATAGTCTTCTGAGCTAAGGTATCATTGATCTTAAGTATCTAAACTATGCTTTGGTTATGGTCAAGTACATGACATCACGATCATGTTATGACTATTATTACTACCAAATATCCTTTTGACCTTGTCGAAACTAGAATGAGTAGACCACAAAAAAAACAGGAGATAATAGCTCCAGCAAGACCTTTTGAAGGAGTCGAAGGGATGCTATAGCCAAAGGCCGGAAGTATTACAACCTTTCGAAGGGGTCGAAAGGGTCAAGAGTACCCTTCTGCTTCAGTGTTTCCCTTTCAAAGCAGGTGCTTCCGCATGCATGAAGGCCTTACGAATGAGTTGAAGAAACACCTTTCGAAGACAATGGATAACAACCCTTCATATGCACGCCAATCCTTTCGGAACCAAAGGTTTCGTCTTCATTCAAACTACTCAGAAAGATGCCTTGATCAGAACAACCCTTTCGAAAGCATAATCAAGCCTTTCGAACCGGTCGAAGCCTTTAATGTCTAGGGAAGGTTCCGCATCAATTCGCAAGCATACATTCGGAAGCTATCTACCGCATCGAAACCATCAACACTTCAACAACTTCGAAACCTCAGGAAACTACATATCGATGGAGTTGGAAGCCCATATCCTTACTTCTTGTGACAATAAAGCAATACAAAGAGAAAGGGCGCACCCCCGTTCGACGAAGATGAAGGCATTTAAACCCCTTTAAAAGCATTGCAGAGGGAAACGCAAGAGTCAAAGGGGACGGAAGGAACATGAAGCCACCTTTCGACTAGTTCGAAAGCACTGTGTCGAAAGGTGCCCATCCGCATCTATAAATAAGACCCTATGGGTCTGGTTTTGGGATCCGAATTCATTCACTCTATACTTGTATTTTCTTAACTTTGCAAATTTGTAATTCCTAATTTGTAAATCAAATTGGAGGATATTGATCAGTTTAGACTATATTGCATTAATAAAGGAAAGATTTCAATATTTTCGATTGTGTTACTGTTTAAAGGATTTCGTTTGATTTAACTATGTTCTACAGGCCTCAACATCATCGAAACTCACCTTCGGATTGGGTCGAAACCCCTTATTTTTCTAAATAACCCACGTCTTTAACTCCAAACCACACTCAGTGTAACGACCCGTAATTTTCGATAATTAAAAATATTAATTAAATATGATTTTGGGATTTAATATTGGAAGAAATTAAAAAAAATTATGATTTGTTAATGAGAAAACAATTAAAATGTAATTTAATAATGTTAATTTAATGTAATTGACAATTATTAATGTAATTTCAATCAATTGAGATAATTATAAAGTTAATTTGGTTATAAACTGTAAATAAGGAAATAAATTTAATGTTGTATTAAATGGTGAGATTGTATGTAATTAATTAAAATTGAATATGAAATCAGTGATGTGTAAGTAGTTATAACAATTGTTTAATTATCATTTCACTATTTAATCCGTTGAAATTAAATTGGAAATCAATTGCAATTAATCTACTTAAAATTGCAGTTAATATGAATTAAGATGAGAACTGTAAATATGAATGTAATAAAATGTAAACTAACGTTAATTATATTCATAAGGTAATAATTGATTAAATAATAAGAGTGAAATCAAAATAAATGAATTTATTGGAATTTTAAAATTACAATTAATGAATTTATTACCATTATAATTGAACGTTATAATTAGTGTAATATTTAAAACTTAGGTTTAATAAGGAAAATTTATTTTAAAAAGATTATTAAATTTCTCTGTAATCAAGAATGATAAAATGGTTAACTTGTAAATTTGAATTTAAAAGTGATTAAACCAATTTAATAATAATTTATTTAATTAATGTGAAAATTGGCCATTTTGGCCACTGTCACGGATTTCAACGAAACTAGTTTCATCGGATCCGTAACAATGAATTATTGTAGGATTTCAAGTTTCGCAGCGATCAGACTTGTCGTTTGGTCGTGCGAGCTTGAAACGCGTAGAAATCAATTTAATGAATTCAATTAAAATAAGTTGATTTTAAAAGCTAACTTCTGTATACAATGGAATTGGGGTTCGAAACTAGTTCCACTGAGTTTAAAAGTATTGAAAACCTATATTTCGATATATTGGATGACCCATTTTCATTTCGGAAACAAAACGGGCTTTTCTTGTCGCTGTTATCGTTTCGATCCAACCCTGCCTATGTATAGGCATTATAAACCCTAGTTGTTTCTCATTTCATTATTTCTATATGTGCATCTTCTTCCTCCTTCTCAAATGACAGAACATCAAACCTAATTTCCAAATTCCAAAACCTAATTTCAATTTAAAAAAAAATTGCGGATCTATGGCGAATTCGGGTCGCACTTCGGGTTCCAGAGGCGAAAACCCTGCAGCGACTTCGGTTCAGGAACCAAATGACTCGGGTCTTGGGTCGTTTTGGAAAAAGCTCAGAGCAGGCACTGGAGATTTGAGGCGGCGGACCGAAGTAAGACTCAAAGTCGACTCGGGGCCTAAATTTTCCAGTCTTCTAACGTTAATAACTTTTGCATACGAGCTCAGATTTACGCACAGTTTTCTCCATTGCAATCGTATCGAAATTTTGGACAGTATGAAACTGGTTTGGCTGCATTTGGAGACTTTTGGATTTTGGGTTTTATTTGGATTTTAAATCGACGGCAAATCAAAAGTGAGTGTTTTAACCCACTCACAACTACTAAATTATCTTATGTTAGTTAAATTGAATTTATGATGTGATTAGGATTTGATTGGTTGATGTTTGGTATATTTAAATTGTCATTCCAGTTAAATCTGACTTTTATTGAATTTAATCGCCATTAATTTAATATTAAATTTTAATTTGTCAGTTAATACCTGTTATCGATAATCAGTCACTTGTTGTTATTTATTGGTTGGTTTGAATGATGATTGTGTTGGATGGTTAATTGTTGATATTAGATGATTGGATGTTATATGTAACGAATGCGATTTTTCGTCGCTCGAAAATCGACATGAATACATTCACTGTATCAACTGCCGAGAAATCGAATGCCAGAAAACTGAATTGTTATGGAGAAAAAGATGAGGTAGAAGAAGACAGAAGGAAAAGAAAGAAGAAACAACAGAAACGGAAACAATATCAGAATCTCACATTCGCAGCGGAACAACATATAATAGATAAATGAATAATCTTTAAATCAAAGAACTATATCATTTTATACATTACATCATCATCAGAGTTTACAACAGCAATATACAACCCAACACAACATTGGACAGTTATATAAACCTGTCCACATACAGAATACACAGCAGAATAAATAATATCATATACAAGTGATACGTCTCGCCATCCAGCTCGCCACTGAGCTCCACAGCATCTCTTGAATCCAGAATGACCTGATAACTTGACTCTAGACTGCCCGTGTGGAAATTGGTGGGCACCCAGAGTTTAGGAAGGAAACAATAAACTCCAAGTCAGTCATGGTGACTGGTGTGAGAACTCAAAACAGTTTATCTTTAAAACAACAACAACAAAGAAAATAAAATAATTTCACAATGCTTTTGGAAAATGAAACTACCATAAGACCTCCTGCCACACACACAATGCAAACGCAGAATTGGAGAAGATTTCTTCTTATGATAGTCAAATATGCTTACTACGCAAATCATTGGATTATTATTATTAGTGCATAGTGCAGAAACATTTCGAAAATATAATATTAATCTTAGCCAACATACAACCATTATTGTATGCCTACTATAGCTACTATGTTCAATAGCAGGTTACCGCCACATTCCATAGCAGGTAATACAACTAAAACCGTACAAGGTTCGTATTGTTTCTTTGGATTTTTCAACAAATGGTCAGGCTAAGGAACTTCCTATGCCACATGGGAACGCCTCTGGCGGGACGCCCCGAGAACCTACCCGGCTCTCTGCCAACACAAGGCCGGGTTACCTCTGTCACTAGGTAACTAGTACTCGAGTATGCCACCCCCCGGTCCTTTGGGACCTTTATCCGAGAGCTCTCGATAACCAACATCACACATAATAAATAAAGTGTGTCCACATGAGTAAGTATCTGGGCTCCATACCATGATACCACCCTTTTCCAGAAGGAAATGACATACCCTAAAGGGAGCGACCCTCATAACCTTGCCGCATCTTTCCTGTTTCGACCATTTCCGGTATGTGAGGTTAGATGAGGTCTCGTCCACAAAGCTACGCTTTGTCACAAAGCCATGCTTTGATCACAAATGATCAGCAAATAACCATCAACACACAGCAACACTCAGCATGCCACATTACAAAATTGGGAATATATCGCTGATAAATTTCAACTACATAACCTCTGAGCTCGTACGTCCCAGAGAAGGGTGTTAAGCTAAGAGAATAAATTCTCCGCCACCAACAGAAATGTATTTGAAAGAAATCTGCTTTATATCTCAAAGTGTAATGTCAGACATGTAACCATACAAGTCTGTTCCGGGTTCGAACAGAACCGAAGGCACTTCCAAAGAAGCCCTTGCAATCCGGGTATTCACAATCCCGATAAAAATTCCCATCACAAAGGAAATCTCTATACCGTAGCTAACGGTGCAGAGACAATCGATAGGTCATCCTATCGTTTTCACAAATACCCGGTCTTCACCACCGGTCTTCAATACAATCCATATCGTCGTCGTATCACTAATTTGGAATGGGTTATATGACCAAAGGTCTTTTCTCGGCTAACCCGAATAGTGAGCACAATATTTTAAAACATATGGATATAGGGATTTCAATTAAGTCACAACTTATTACCCAAATCCTTTCTTTCAAATGGTTTAACAAATTACCATTTTATATCTTTAAACAAAAAGATTTACTTCACAATGTTTACCCATTTCCACCAAGATTCATTCACAGATTTCCAAATCAATTTCCATTTCAATTTGATTAACCCATTAAATCTTTAAATCAAGATTTAATTTATAGCTTTCAAAACTATTCACAATTCAAGTCTTTTATAATATAAAAGATACACCTTTTAAAATCGTCTTTGATTTCAAAATAATGTTTAATCATCTTCACAAAGGTTAATTCATAGTTTTTCCAAACTATTTACAATTTTATTTCAACTTGAAATGTTTCAATACAAAATTGGAAATCTTTAATTTATAAAAGCTATTAGTATTTGAAAACAGATAGTTTCCGTTTTGGGAAAAACTGGTTACATTTACACAGATTAAAGCTATTCAAGCATAAAACTTGAATTTAAATTTAAATTTCCAAAACCATATTTTAAATGGTTAAAAACCCATATAAACACCTTTTATACTTATAAAATCTTTTAAACCAAAATTCCCAAATCATTGAATTCAATTTCAAAATATTGAATTCAAAAATTTAAATCAAGTGATTTAAATTCCAATTCTATTAAGTTATTTAAAATAACTTTTATTTTTGAATCTCATTTTCAAAAACTTCCTATTTAAATTCCAAAACTATTTTGGATTCAAAAACTCAATTTTTTTCCAAAATTGATAAAAATCTGTGACTTAACCGATTTCCACGTGAAATCCACATTTGTGTGTGTATTGTGTAGTCCACGGGTTTAACACAATAGTGCAACAACATTCAATCATCACAAATCAAATATAACAATATAATTGATAAGCGGTATAAACTATAACGCTTATCTTCATTCACAGATCACAGATAAATAGATCACAAATCACACACAAATCAGAATATATCACAAAATATCACATATCAAAGATGTCAAACAATTCAACATCCAGTATAATCCAAACATCCATAGATAGGATTAATAAAATCATCTGATAAATTTAAATCAAATAAATTTCTAAACATTTCCAAAATTATTTCCTTTTAAAAATAAATTCCTTTAACTCTTCAAATCTATTTAAAAATCCAATTTCAAATAAATTCTTCAATTTATAATTGATATTTCCGAAATCCATTTATTAAGCCTTTTTTTTCCAAAATTTGAAATTAAATTCAATACAGCTCAAAAATAAGATTTTTATCTTTTAAACTCCTTTTAAATTTATCCAATTATCAAAATAAATTTTCCGATCAATTTTCAACTTATATTTTCAAAAATTCAATTTTTTATTCATTTTCGGTATCCAACGATACCAAAATATATTTGGCTAAATTACAGCCTTCAACAATTCCAATTTCACAATTATAATCACACGGCGATTATAAGTAAACAACACACAACATATGAAATAAATTCAAATGTTGAGGAATCCAGTTGGATCCCTCCAACCTGTTTCCGTGCATCCATAGATGTTAGCACAATACCAATTTCACTTCACAGTGAAATTATCGCGGTATATGGGATTTATAAATATTATCCGCTATTATGCGGCGCAATAGGGTCTCATCCGCTATATAATGCGGGAAATCAACAACTCCAATATATACATATTCCAATATATATATATATATATATTGCTATATACATATATAATACCAATTCCACTTTAATGTAGAATTATCGCGGTATATGTTTTTAATAAATAACTTCCGTTTAATATACGGGGTATAGGGTCTATTTAACACAATAAATAACAATCATCATTCAATTCACACAATTAACACTATCAACAAATTTTAAATCTAACTATTTAAAATTTAAATCGAAACAAAACATTCGATTTAGTGAGGAGTTCTCACCTTGCTTTCAATAACGGTTGCAGTATTTTATTTCAGATAAAATTAAACGACCGTTTAATTTTACCCAAAATTTTCACTGACTCCAATTGACTCCAAACCAGTTGCATTGCGTAGAGCTCGTCGAGACGATTCCAATGCAAAAAAATTTGTCGAATTCCGACCTCGTATGACAAAGTTACAACCTTTTAAAGTTTATACAAATTAATATACAACTTATTTTAAATTTTATTTTCAAATTATAACCTAGCTTCACATCGGACCGTTCATTTTTGAAAGATGAAATCCTGGCCGTTATTCCCTTTTCTTCCATATGCGAATACTCTAGGCTAAGCTCGAACGAAACAATACCCATTACCGCCTTTACAATTTGAAAATCGCGACCACCAACACTCAATTTCCGGTGGATTGAAGACCACCATTGCAAAGCCCTCGACGAAAGCTACCATCAGCTCGAATAGCATGAAGCTCGGCCCTACACTCCTCTCAAGATATGCACGTGAACTCGGTGACTTTGAAATTGAATTTCTGTCGATCCATAGCTCGAATTTCGATCGTAGCCGTTGGATACGACATGCTCGACGAGATCTACGATATCCCAGTTGGGAGTTTTTGCTATTAGTGAGTGGATGGAGAGAGATTTGAGGGAGAAGACGATTCATTTTCGGCCATAGAAATGTTGAAGTGGCGGCCTGAACAAAATAGCTAGGGTTCCTCTAAAACGTGAATTGATATAGGTGTTTATATATATTAATTTAATATTAAATTCGTTTAAGACAACTTTTACAAACGATCTCCAAATCACACGTGCCGCCTGGCGTTCGTAAGGTTTACCCCGCGTTTCGAACACAATGGAACATGTTTCGGGAGCTAATTCGGTCGAATGTGAGAGTTACGGAAATAAACGATCAAATTTAAATCAAATCGATTTAAACCGATTTTGATGCGTTTTGGCTTGCCTCGGACAAACCGTACATCCGATTGACACGAAATTTGAAATATTACAATAATATCACATTACGGATCCGATGAAACTGGTTTCGTCGAAATCCGAGACTGTTTGAAAAATGGTCATTTTCGCTCGTCAATTAAATATTAAAATATTCAATTTTCACAAATTAACTTTTAATTCAATTTTAAAAGTTATATAATATCATTTTAACTCCAATATGATTTAATATAACTTTATAAATCATTTTCATACACATTTAACCAAGATTTCAATTATCTACCCAATTTCAAGTATTAAATTAATAATTAAATTGTCCAATTAAATCACTATATCGAAATTAAATTAATTCGACTTCCAAATCTTACTTTTTAATATTTAAAATAAATTAAATATACTAATTTCAAATGATGGAAATTCTGGGTCGTTACATTATATTTATATTGTTATCACACTGCAAGTTCCCTTGGTTATTGTTAGGAAAATCACTATGGGTTGAAATGATACATACCCGAACGATCTATAGATTTGGAAAAATCGTTATGGGTTGAAATGATAAACCCGAGTGATTTTATGGATTTTGAATTTTTTGGGATTGCAGGTTGAAATGATATATACCCGTAAAGCTAAATTATTGCGGGTTGAAATGATATATATCCGTATCACTTGACCATAGGGTAGAAAATTATACATGGACACCGGATTGGTTAAATTAAATAAATTTTAAATTCTTAAATTTTTGAATTCAGTTAAATGATATTTTGAAATAAAATTGGATTTATATAAACTGAATTATTTTCGAAAATCCAAGCTTTAAATATTGAAATTGGAATTGGTTTAAAGGAATTGTTTAAAGAAATTAAATGGAAACTTTAAAGTTGAATTTGAAGTATAAATTGAAATTTATCGAAATCGAGTTATTATAAACATTTGAATATTTAACTTTGAAGTCTATTGAACTTGGAGTAGCTTAAATTGATAGTTCAAACATGGATTTGAAATCGATATAGATTTAAATGGTTTTATTTAGAATCTGAATTGAAAGATAAAAATTGAGTTCTTTATTTTGAAAGCTGGATATCGTCCAGATTTGTTGAAATGGAAGAAATGGTTTAATTTGATATTACTTTCAAATTAATTATTTTAATATAAAATGTTTAAAAATATATTATTTTAAATTCAGTTTTTTTTTAGATTTTCAAACCATTTTATATTAAACTATATTTAACCTATTTTAACTATTTTAAACTATTAAACTATTTTAATCTAATTTAATCTATTTTAAACTATTTAAACTATTTTAATCTAATTTAATCCATTTAAAACTATTTTAATCTAATTTAATCTATTTTAAACTATTTAAATCTAATTTTAACTATTTTAAACTATTTAAACTATTTTAATCTAATTTAATCTATTTTAAACTATTTAAACTATTTTAATCTAATTTAATCTATTTTAAACTATTTAAACTATTTTAAGCTATTGTAATCTATTTTAACTATTTTAAACTACTTTAAACTGTTAAAACTATTTTTAAACTATTTAAACTATTTATGACTATCTAAACTATTTTCTAAATTTCAATAGGTGCAAGGTTGAATTGTTATATTAAATCTTTGATTTGAAAGCGAATATTGTTAAATGATGTTATAACTTACGTTGAATTTGAAATGATATTTTCTAGTGAAATAACATATTTGAGTAAATATGATGATTTGAAATGGGGTTTTAACCTATTTTTTGGATATGATTTTGAAAGTGATATGATTTCGAAAATGAATATGATTTCTAAAGTGATATGGTTTGAATTGAATATGGTATTTTGATATCAAATATGAATCGGTTTTGGAAATGTAAAAGAACCATCCGGTGTGAAATAAGCGTTTGGTTGTTGAAGAGACCGGGATCAGATATTGTCATACTCACTGCCAATACCGAATACCACTTTAACAACTGTGTACGTGGTGGAGATTCCAGAATGAAGTAGGATGGTTTGGCGACGATTCTATATGAGGTATTATCGTAGCCCTGACTCCCTCAAGTCAGCTTGATGTGACTAAAACATGAGCTATACCGGGCCAAGTGAGGTCGCTCCTCCGATCGGGCACATTTCTTCGATACCATATTATGACTTTGTGATTCATTTGGTGGCCACCCTCGATTTGATTATGGGAGTGTGTTCCGAGGTGGGCGGTAGTAGCTGCTATGTGTTACCACCAGTCCGGGAATGCAAACGATAGAATCCTACCCTGGCATTGCTTCGCGTGCCTTGTCACATGCCTTATTGCGCCCATTACGAGTTTGGTTTGTACCGTACCTATGGAGTGCCCTCTGATAGCCCTCCAGTTTACGGAGGAATTACAGTATTGTATAGACTACCGGAATATATAAAAATGTGTTAATGAGATATGGGTAACGCCTTAACACTATTTTAAAACTTTACTATAGACACTATTATAATAGCATATTGTACTATGTATGTAGATAGTTTAATGGATCCTTAGGAGATGGAAATCCTGAACATCTCTTAAGTTATTGCACTCACGTCTGACACTGGATAGGAGATGTCAAACCTCGTAAACATCTCTGAAGCCGTTACACTCATATTTATTTGATGTTGATTTAACTTACATAAGATCTTTTAGTTCTGACTCGAGTGTTTTGTCTTTTCATTATGCTTGGGTCAGTCTGAGCTTTTCAGTGTATTGAAGATTTACTTCTGGAGGACGAAGATTGAGATTTAGTAATATTATTATTTATTATATGTATTCCACTGCGTCATGTTGTTCCACTACATTGTTTATTTCTTTCTGTTGTATGTAACTCTGATATGTATTGTAAAAGTGTAATCAAATGTTATGTGTAAAACAGCTTCATGAACTGTTTATTTGATTATTATATTTTGTCATTCCGCTGTGAGATTCTGTGTTTTGTTTTTCTTTCTCTTCTTTTCTTATTTACGCCATAATAAGCCTCCATTTTGAATGGTTTGAGTCTGACATGTGTGGTTTATTGTCGATTTAAACCATCCAAAAAGGTGGGTCGTTACACTCACCAAACACCCACTTTATAATAATTCGAAACCTAGAGCCAAGCTTGTATTACCTTAGATTTCAGGGTCAAACCCAAGTCATTTGAGAAACTAGCTTTCGACAAGGTCGAAACCCATTTAGACAAACTATACTCTCGAACCCTTAGCGCCATACTTTAGTGTTTCGCAACTGAATTGAAAGCACTACAAGAAAATATAATTTTCGCAGCATAAACGCACAGCGTTTTAATTAAAATGCTGCGATAATCTAGATGAGCTATTTAAGAAAAAGAAAAATCAATTCTAAAACGCTGCTTCCAAGCAGAAGTGGCCCGTGTGAATGCTAAAACGCTGCGTGGTGGTGAACGCGGGAGAACAAAAATTTGCCGCCTCTCCTCCTGAATACTTCTTTCCAAACGCAGACCCTCTTTCTCTAACCAAAGAATCAAATTTTCCAAACATCGCTCAATATCGACCATCACGCAGCATCAACCGTCGCACCACCGCCGTCTCCGCCGTTGCCATCTCCGCCGTTGTTTAACCTGTCCAGCAACCCTCTAGTTTTGAAATCATAATTGAAGGCGTTATTTGATTTCTTCATTTTGCTTTCAATATCTGATTTTATCTGTTGATGTGACTTGCTAGTTTCTTTAATCTGGATTGTATGGTTTTATAATTAGAACCTTATTTTTAAATCTTCTACCATATTGATTGTACTGCTATTTTATACCGTTTTGACTTGCTACCGTTTTGACTAGCTACCGTTGTTAATTTCTACCATTTTGACTTGCTAGTTTCTTTAATCTAGTTTTGATAGCTAGTTTCTTATGGATTGCATCGATTGTACTGCTGTTTATTAATGATTTCCCAGCTATTACTATCCATTTCTGGGTAAGATGAAATCAATTGTATAATTTGGGTAACCTAGGACTAGCTCCAAATATGAATTAGGTGTTTGTCAAAATTACAGAGTCTGTTTTAAGGCATAGTTTTGACTTACCAGATTTGGAGAAGAGATGTTGCAAGAAGGACCTTCATAGATACATCTCCTTTAACTGGAAATAGCTTTCAAGGTTGTACATTAATTATTGACTAATAAGTTCATGCACATTGAACCGTGGTTACATAAATAAAGCATTGTCTGGTCATATTTTACTTTAATTTCAGATAGACGGACAACAGGGATTGATAGTTTGAACCTTAGCATGCCTAAACGACCATCTGTTCCAAACACTTAGGAGTACAGGTTTTTAATCGTTATTATTTCATGTATCTTTCAACTATTTTTAGATTGCTTCAAGATCAAAACTTTCCAATAAGTACCTCTGAGATCGTAATATTTTGCCGGATATTTGTAGGAACTTGGAATGTTGGTGGTCGATCTCCAAATAGCAGCCTGAATCTCAAATATTTTCTCCAAGGTGAAGGATCTTTTGATATCTATGTCCTTAGGTAGTCCTTATTTATTAGTATCCAATCTTACTAGAGTACATGTTTAACTAGTAACATGCCAAAATTTGACACAAAAATCAATATGTTTCTTATATCTACTTGGATAATCAACTAAAAACCGGTCAATGCTACTTGTCCCAGTATCATATCTGTAACACTACATATATATGAAGATTCATGGATCTCATCTATCATTTATTTCACAAGCGTACAATCATAAGGAGCAGATGTCTTTTCTTTTCTTTTTTCCTTTTTTTTTCTTTTTCATTTTTCTGCTTTCATATTTTGCTAATATCTTATTTCTTATCATAGCCAATCTTACCGAAAATATTTTAACTACTAATTTACTAGAACATGAATTAACTTCAAACCTGGAATCATCTGGCCATGAATCTGATGGATAAAACTTGAATAATCAAATAAAAACTAGTTCAAAAATGTTACTCGTTCCATTATCACGTATATAACACTGTACATATGTGAAATAAATCAATGATATGAGATTGCACCTCGTTTAATTCACAAGTGCACAAATGGTACTGATGTGATGGTGAGGCAAGTTGCATATCCCAAAGTTATTCATATTCATAGAGTTAATGCTTTTCTTCTTCTTCTACATTTTTTCTAATATATTTTCTCCACATTACAGGTTCCAAGAAATAGTCCCTCTAAATGCAGTCAATGTGTTAGTAATAGAAGGCAATGAACCAGCAGCAAGATGGTTAGCTTTGATATGCCAAGACCTAAAAAAACCCCGAGACCAATCTTCAGACAACAATGAAGACTCCCAAGAAGGATCCACCTTCTCAAAATCCGAATCCAATAGCTCGAAACACAACACACAACAAGGAAAAGATTCAAAATCCAATAGCAGCGGGCTTCACTTCTTCCAGAAACCATCACTTAAATTGCTAAGCAAAAACTTCAGAGTAGAGAGCACGATCATGAAGAGTTGCAACTATGTAAGCGAATCACAGAGTGTGAATCAGAGGTCGAAGGAGTTAATGCAAACAAGTGAGTCAGGGTCGGATGATGAGTCGTTGAGTCAAAATGATAGTACAGTGGAGGGTCAAAATAATATGAATTATAGGTTGGTATCGAGCAAGAAGATGGTTGGGATATTCCTTTCGGTTTGGGTGAGGAGCGAGCTCGTGCAACATGTTGCACATCTTCATGTTTCTTCTCTTGGAAGAGGCATCATGGGGCGGTTAGGGAATAAGGTGTGTTCAATTTTCGAAAAATAATATAAAAGGCATCGAGAGTAAATGTTGGAATTATTTATCTATCCTAATTATATCTAGGTATGTCATCGCGAAATTCAAATTGTCAACCTTTCTTTCTATAATCTAGTCCTCAACCAACCGAACAAGCTATTGCTTGTAAACTATAGGGAAGCATGTATTGTATCCTTGCTATATACGTACTCTAGGTAATCGGATGGATAATGTAACCAATGTAGATCGAAAAGATGTGATTTATTCTATCGCTATAGTTCAAACTCTGCATTTTTCTCTTTATAATTTAGCTAAACCCACTGACTATACCACTGCTGAGAGCATGGTAAAGATCTTGAACTAAAATAAAATGAAGGACTCAGAAAGGAATTCTTAAAATATATTTTCCCTAACATTTATTCAAATATTTCAAAGGATGTAATTTATGCACCATTATAGTTCAACTTTACATCTTTATCTCTATAATTTATTGCTCAACCATATGAACCCCCATCACCTGAAGGCTTGATTTAGTATTTGAAACTTTAATATTAATTGTCATGGGTTTAGTTGTGGTCTAGATTTTGAATCTTTATTGTAATTTCTTTCTTTCTTTTGGGATATATGCGTGAATTCACTATTTACATGTATTTGCATCAATCGAGGATGTATTGCAATGAGCATGTCAATGCACAAGACCGCATTTTACTTTGTGTGGTGCCACTTGGCATTAGGAGAGAAAGAAGGCAATGAACTCAAACACAACTTTGATGTTGCAGAGATCATGAAAGCACTCAGTTTCAAAGAATATGCAAAAATCCGCTACATAGAATGCCTGAAAGAATCCTAGATCATGAGTATGCATCCCTATAGCAATTCAGTTTCTGTTCCATTTTTCAGTATCATTTACAGCGTCTTAATTTGTTACATTTTGTCATAAACAGTCGTGTAATTTGGCTGGGTGATTTGAACTACCGATTTATGTTGAGTTACGCTGAAACCAGAACATTGTTAGAAGAAAATGATCAGGATGCTCTATTAGAAAAGGATCAGGTATAATTATAAACCATCGCTAGTTCTTTATTTATAGTGAGCTGTAAATTTGTTCAATGAAACTCATATACTATATATATATATATTCCTATATCCCTTTTCTGAACCATCCTTAGTCATCCTTCTTATTTTCACCCCTAGCAAGAGAACCCGGTAACACAATGAGTTCTCTGCATAATAACACTGTAATAGATTCAGTTGAACTCGATGATCTTTCATCGTTTTTATTTGGAACTGAATCACCTGCTCTATTTGAAAAAACAAAACGTGAGCTTGTCTATTTAAATCTCTGGATCAAAAATCCATTATTCCAGATCAATAGGTGTATTTTAACATGTTCATTATTACTAAAATGCATAGCTTGATTTGAACTGCTAGATCTGTGATCTGAATACTCAGATATACGAGTGAACCAATTTTGAATCAGAGAGCTGGCGATTCAATTCTCTATATTTTAGACTTACGTTCTGTTTGCAAATACTTTGTACATGAAGTTTTACTACATTGATTTCTAATTTTGTGTTATTTAAATTTGAGACAAAGCTAGTCTAAGCAGGAGTGTGGTTCTCACTTTCCACATGATTGGCAAAATAATAATAATATCAATTTTTAAAATAGAAACTGGTAGGTCCTCTGAATGTCTCCTCCAATTAAAGGGTGAGTTGTGATGATTCTTAAGAGCAACTAACGCTAGCAAGGCTCTTTAATTGGTCGTTACCCTATTTTCCCTAATCACTAATTCACATTTATTATGATCTATGATCGTATGACAACCTTAAAATTATGACTTAATGTATGTTAGCTACAACTTTATTTTGATAGAATTTGTATTGTGATTGATTTTATCTTTTTAAGAACATCTGTATCATGAATGCTTATTTCATTTTTTTAACGTGGTTTGGATGAAGATTCAATTCAATTGGATGAACAAATAAAATTTTCTAATGAGTTCACTTTTTGAGGCATTCAAAGGTTCTGACTTCCATCTTTGTTTACGTTTAATTTGTTGCCATACTTAAATATTTACATGTATCATAATCATCTTACAATCTTAGTAATTACCTTGTTTTCATTTTGCATTATCAATTGAGTATGTGGCTGGAATGAAGATAGAATTAGATAAACAAAGAATTATTTTCTAATGAGTTTGACTTTTGAGGCATTCAAAGATTCTGACTACCACTACTTTCTATTATGATGAAGTCTACTTTCTTTTCGATTTGTTGTTGCCCTTTTTTTGTAATCTTGTTTGTTTTAATCATATTACAACTTTAACGTTCTAACAAAATAACACTGAACAACTAAATTAGCTACAACTTTATTTTAAAAGAATGTGTGTTTTGGTCTTGATTTCAAGAGCATTTTGTTAATGCTTACCTTTTTTTTCTTTTGCACCATCAGTGTTGATGTGGCTGGAGTACCTTTAATAACGAGTTCAACTTTTGAGGTTTTCAAAGATGCTAAGTTGCTAACTACCACTTTAATATATTTATTATTATTATCATGAAGTCTTGAGTTCTTTTTAATTTGTTGTTGCCTTGTTTCCTTAGTCATGAATATTCATGAACGCTATGACCTCAACATTCTGACCAACTAATACAAATTAACGGAAAATTTTGTGAACTGGAACTTTGTTTTAATTGGAAAATTGCTTTGATTGATTATAACAGCATTATTCTTATATATATATATATATATATGCTTCTCGAATGCTTATCTTGTTTTCATTTGCCCAATCAATTCTAGTATGTAGCTGGAATAAAGATTCATTTTGATGGACAAAGAACTTTTTCTAATGATTTCTACCTTTTGAGGTACTCAGAACTTCTGCTAGCAACCTTTCTTTTTTCAAGGATGGAAAGAAGCAGTTAATTCTGAAGACTGCAGTTAATTCTAGAGAAAGAAGCAGGAAGAGTATTTAAAGGATGAAAAGAAGAAAAAATATTTTTCGCACCTACATACAAGTACTCCCATAACTCTGATTCATATGCTGGAGTAAATGTAAAATCAAAATAGAAACGTTGAACCCGTGCATGGTGATTGCATAACCACATTGTGTATACATATACCAAATACATTACAATGTTAATTGCAAACTTTGGTACCAAATACATTACATTGTGTATACACATACCACATTGCGATATAGGAGCAATGGAGCAAGACAAACCTGAAAGGCAAGAAGACATAGCAAAGGTTCAAGGTACACAGTAATTTACTTTCTTTCTTTTTTGTCAAGCTAACTTTGGTAAAATAAACTTATGATGTCTAGTATTTTTTTAATACGATAGGTGAAATCAGTTTATGGAATGACTAATTTGACAATCTGAGTATAGAAAGAAGAGTAGTCCTAAATGATTACCTGGACTTGAAAGGTAAGAGCCATAAAATGTCTACCATAGAAGTTGAGATGTATGCAAAAGGATTATCAATTTTTGTTTTCTATTTTCTACAGGAAACATCCATGCATTTTGTCAGATACGTCCTTTACAAGAGATACACAGGCATGAATAACCTATTGTAACTTCTGATTCCAGCAAAGTGATATTGAAGACTGCCAAATCTAAGAGTAAACAGTATTGCTTTGACAAGGTTTTTCATCCAAGCTCCACACAAGGTAGCAAAATTTTTGTTTGTATCTATGTTATAATCACTAAATTTCAGCGCTAAAACACATTGTAATTATGAACTAAGACTGCTTTACAGAGGAAGTATTTACTGAGATAGAGCCAGTTATCAAATCTGTTGTGGAAGGATATAATATTTCCATCAATGCAAACATGCACCGGTAAAACATTTACTATGGTGAGAAACTCTACAACATAACATTTTCTTCTTTAAGATCAAGATTTTTTTAACAATAACCATTACTCTCTAACATTTCTTGATAACCAGAATGTTAGCCGCGCTAAAATTTGGAGTATGCTGAAACATAGACATGGAAAAACCGAACATGTAAAAGAATACTGAAACAGTTGAAACATGATAAAGCCTAGTGTTGGGAGGTAGGAAAGCTGAAGATGCACAAAGCATATAGAAGATTGCTCACTAACACTTGCTATTAAAAGGTATGTTTTTATGCTTTAAAATGTGTGTGTGTATGATATCTTGGAGTATATATTGTGATATCCGATATGAATCCGATCTTGTTTTGATAACGTATATATATGGGGTGTGCGCGAAAGCACTAACCGCGCAAAGGAGGTGCTGTAGATTTTGAATAATAATAATAATAATAAATTATAAAATATTACCGAAGTTAACTAAGTTTTCTAAAAATTAACTAAATTTATAATAATGATAATAATAATTTAACTAAGTCAATTAAGTTTTATAAATAATAATAATAAATTAACTAAGTTAATAATAATAATAATAAATTATAGAACATTTACCAAGGTGACTAAGTTTTATAAAACTTAACTAAATTTATAATAATGATAATAATAATTTAACTAAGTTAATTAAGTTTTATAAATTATAATAATAAAAAATTAACTAAGTTGTTAATAATAATACTAATAACAACAATGATAGGTTATAAAATATTAATAATGTTAATTAAGTTTTATAGAAATTAACTAAACTTATAATAATGATGATAATAATTTAACTAAGTTAATTAAGTTTTATAAATAATAATAATAATAAAATAACTAAGTTATTAATAATAATAATAAATTATATAATATTAACCATGTAAACTAAGTTTTAAAAAATTAACTAAATTTATAATAATGATAATGATAATTTAACTAAGTCAATTAAGTTTTATAAATAATAATAAATTAGCTAAGTTAATAATAATAATAACAACAATAATAAATTATAAAATATTAACAAAGTTAACTATGCTTTATAAAAATTAGCTAAATTTATTATTATTATTATTATTATAGTAATAATAATAGTTAAACTAAGTTAACTAAGTTCTATAAATTATAATAATAATAATAAGTTAACTAAGTTTTATAAAAATTAACTAAGTTTATAATAATGATAATAATAATTTAACTAAGTCAATTAAGTTTTATAATAATAATAATAAATTAGCTAAGTTAATAATAATAATAATAACAACTACAATAAATTATAAAATATTAGCAAAGTTAACTAAGTTTTATAAATGTTAGCTAAATTTATTATAGTAATAATAATAATAATAGTTAAACTAAGTTAACTAAGTTCTATAAATAATAATAATAATAAGTTAACTAAGTTTTATAAAAATTAACTAAGTCTATAATAATAATAAATTGTAAAATATTAGCCAAGTTTACTAAGTTTTATAAAAATTAACTAAATTTATAATAATAAGAATAGTAATTTAACTAAGTTTTATAAATATAATAATAATAAATTAACTAAATTTTATAAGAATTATCTAAGTTTATAACAAGAACGACAACAATTACAAGTTTATGACAAATAATTTCAATTTGGTTAAAGCATTTGAACATTTTTTTTCTTGATATAACAACTAGTTTACTCGATGTGGAACTATTTTCTTATGAAGATAATAAAATGTTTATTACATTGATATATGATAAAATATATTTCATTCATGATCATAAATAATTTATAGTATGTTAAGGATAATTATTAGATGTAATCTTAACTATATTCTGTGAAAATGTATTATTTAATCTATAGATAAGCCATGACACATACAAATTAGATGGATAAACTTAATTTTACAATTAGCTCGTACATAGTCACATTGTGATAAATATTTACATCAATTATTTTTTGAACATAGAATACATCTACACTATTAGAGAATTCTTGCCATCACAGTTTGTTAAGCCATATCCACTTGGGTCTCTTGATGGACCTGAACTAAATTTAGGGTATTTTGCTTTGGATAAGAAATTTAGGTGAATCTGGGATGTTATATTGGTAATACAGAGTGAAGTGGATGATAACCTTGTCTTTTTAACTAATTGCACACTATTTTACACTTGAATTTGAGTTTTGTAAGTCAACTTTCTTTTTAATCGGATCAAATGCTTTGGTTTTTTTGAGTTAGTAGTAAATGGAAAGTAGAAAGAGAAATGATAATGGAATATGTGAAAATTGACATGATAATGGATCACTGTCTGTATCTCATTACCTTTTTGGCTTTTATATAATAAATTCATATTTGTTCTCTTCTACTGCTGATCTCTATTGTCTTTTTTTCCTATAGGCATATTGGACTTTTGAAGGAGATGGGCTTGGACTTTCCATGATTTATATTTTCTCTTTTAGCAAGCTCTTTTTGTAAGATTTTATGTTGTTGACATTTGTGCTTAAAACATTGTTCATGAAACGTTGTATATGACTAAATTTTATGGTGTAGGAAATTGATGCATCTTTAATTATGTTTAATTATTATAACTGCTTATAATATCGGATTATATATATTAGTGTTTTATAAATTGAGCTGTTTTGAATACATTATTCATGGTTTATATAATTGTTTTAAAACTGCTGTAGTAGTTGTAGAATGTAGAAAAAAACTTTGATATACCGCAGCGTTTTAAAAAAGCTGCATAACTTGCTTTTGCAACGTTTCAAAACTACTGCTATATTACTGGTTCTCCTAAAGTAATGATGTTAGAATGCGTTGCAAAAACGCTGCTAAATGGTTTTGCAGCATTTAATTAACTCTGCAAAATTAATTTACTGTTGCATTTTTTAAATGCATCAATAGCCATTTATTTAGCAACATTTCAAAAACGCTGCAGAATTTCCTAACTCTATTGCAGCATAATATTAGGCAGCGTTCTTTGAAATGCTGCTAATGATTATGGCAGCACTTTTAAAAATCTGCGAAAGGTCCTTTTTGTTGTAGTGAAGGAAGGCTTTGAAAGGATAATCAAGTAACTACACCAAGCTTGAAAGACTTGAAAGACTTGAAAGAAAGGAGTATAAGAGTTTCGACTAGGTGGAAAGGTCATAAAGGAATGAGTTGCTACAACAAAGATTTATTCAAAGGGGTAATCAAAGAAAACAAATAAGAACTTTATCTTTTCTACTCGATTAAAAGAAGCTTAGAAAGACATTTCTACACCGTTTATCTTACTTTGGGGGTGTTAACAAGTTTTCCTGTTAACAACTATAGTTGGGTATATGTTGAACTACATGAAGTGAACCAATCAAGAGAAGATTTGTCACCTACGTTGTAAAAGGTTGGTATCACTCTAGCTAATAGTCAACTTAAAGTCAAAATCTTTGTCCATAGTAGACCGATTAAGTCGTAAATGTTATCGAGTTGAACTAAGAGATCTAAAATAAAACTACACAATTAAATACATATTTTATTGGTATTTTTACCATTGAACAAATCTTGTTATCTTAGTGGTATGGTGATGGTGAAAAGAAAATATTCACAAAATGTATTTACATAGAGTGTAGCTTGATAAAGATTAGAAATTAGATTTTACCTAAACAATCTATAAGAAGATGAAATCATGCCCAATATTGTACTTTAGCTATATAGGGGTGTAAACAAATTGGACTGGACTAAATGTCGATGTGTCCATGTCCCGTCATATAAGGGATTTTGATGGACATTGACCACACAAGTTTTAAATTCAGACATTGTTTAGATAATAGAAAGATACTGAGGAGTTTCTAATGGATATATTTTCACACAATTTTACTTGTCCAAATTCCTAAATGATAATCGGATGGACATGGACCGGGCGCTTTAAAGCCTCGGAGCGGGCCAGACGTTAGACAAACATATAAAATTTACACTCCTACGGCTAAGTTTGAATAAACTTTAGTATTTTTAAATATTACTAAGAATACAGTTCACACCAGGGAGTCAACAAAGTGTTAGCAATTTTTCATGTTCAACTTATTTAAATTAATTTATAAATATTATAAATTCATAGTAAAAATCAGCACAAATGTTGAATTGAATTTTTGTAACTTTTAATTATTTGCTTAGGACCATAAAATTGATTGATATAATACATACTTGTTATATATTAATTTATTAAAATATACGAGCTTAAATAAATAACTAATTAATTACTATATAACATTAATTAGGCCCGACATCATGGAAATTCCATTAAAGGGGGGCGACCATATCTATGGAAGGTATGAGGTTTGAATAATTCTCTTTATCCTAGATCAGATCTATATACATACATACGTACATACATATATATATATATATATACACAAATATATATATATATATATATATTCACAAATTGCAAATAAATTCTTTTAGTGAAAATATATTTTTGAACAAATTTAAACATTTAAACATATGTATATATATACATAATATTATTTCATAAATTATATTTGGTCAAAACTTTTATGCCAAAATTTTTAATAATAAAAAACCATTTTCTTATTAAGTTGAAATAAAAAATATATTATTTATTTACATGCATGGTCGAAAAAAATTACGCATATATATATATATATATATATATATATATATGTATGTATGCCCACTTCATACTACATAATCATAAATCTCAATGATTATAAACACCTTATATTATTGATCCATAAATCTCTTAGATTAGTATTTTTAAATGGTGATATTTATATTATGAATAAGAATCTCTGATGAATAAAATAAAGCTAATTAAGTTCAATATTAAAGTTAAATTATTCTAAAACAAAATAATTCATAACATATGTTAACCCTCCTTTTATTATATATACACTAAATAAGTAACATGAAAATGAATTATTAATGTAAACATAAAACAAAAATCTAGTGCAAAATTAATAAAATGATTTTTTTTAATTTCCCTCTTTTTCTCTATTGCCAATGCATCTAATCCAACAGAACATCCATTTTATAGTAGAGGTATAGGGCTATTGTTTTCATTGGGTATCAAAACATGGTACTTCTAGAGATCATTACAAAAATTTAGAAAAATGCCCATAAAGATGTTCAATCAATGTAAGATAAATATCAATAATAATAAGGAAATATTCAAAATGGGACTACAACGACCCGCACTTTCATATATCAGTGAGTGGGATAAAATATTAATTACATAACCAAACAAACTTAGAATGAGCTAAAACTTTTGGTAACGTAATAGTTTGACATTTTTGATCTTTAGCAAAAATTGTGTACATTTTCGGACCAGAAAAATTATGAAGGCCATAACTTTTGATAGGTGTAGAATTTTGAACTGGTTCTTATTCCAAATGAAAATTTTGACACTTTCCCTTCCCATGGAGTAGTTATAAGTTGAGCCGTTTGAGAGATATGAATTTTTTAAGTTTAGGCAGATTTTTTAGTACAGGCCCATCATTCCATTTTCAAATGTAAAATAGTCCCAAATTACCATTAACCATTTCTTAACCAAAATAACTCATAAAACATACTACCTTGGTCTAAAATGAAGAGATTAAGGAAGGCAAGCTTAGGGAAACAACTACGATCATCAAATCATCATCGGGATTCTTATTGTTATTGTTGTTCCACTAGGATTTGGATCAATTTAGGGCTAATTTGATTCATTTTCCATCCATAGGTGAGCAGTTTATAAACTTTTACATGCCTTATATTGAAATATATGTTTAAAAAGGTTTTGGATTAAATTTTCAACTTATAAACTATGTTTTAATCTGTAACCTGATCTGAAAACGAATTTCAAATGTTATTTTGGTAGTTCTAAAGGCATTAAATCATATGTTTGTGTTTGTTCCAAAAGTCGGACAAACACCCGATTAGGTTATAGTAGAAAACAAGTGAAGAAATTAAATGGAAATGAAGTAAATAATACACAAGAATCTATAGTTGTTTGGCAAAACTCTATCCTACGTCCACTTAAACTTTATTAATGATTTCTGGAGGATTTTATAGATTGTGTTCTTACATCTTGGTGCTCACGACAAGGTAAGAATCCAGCAGAGTGAGAGCGTAAATTCAAATAATTCAAAACGAAGAAAAAGGATCTCGAAATGGTGCTTTTTTTCCTTTATTTTTAGACGAAGATTAGCAAAATTGGTGCTGACACTTTCTTCCCACATTCTCCATGTCCAGCAAGAGGTTCCATGAATAGACCGTGGTCAAATCACCATGCTTTATCTTAACTTGACACCGAGTCGAGGCTCTCGGATTTGTAGTGATCTGTGAATGTGGGTTGTCAAGCCTTGGAACCTCATTTCTTGAAGTTGCTTTTTTATATTGGTGACGACCCATGATTTTTGGATCGCCTTCCTTTGTCTTACCTTTGGACCTCAAGTTGTTTGAAGTTTGTGCTCTTTGGTTTGGATTCTTGGATTAGTACTGACCTAAGGCCCTTAATTTTGTATCGATATGAGGACTTGTATTGTTTTCCACCACTAACTTCTACGACTTGGAGTCTCTGAAGAGTAGGTGGTTTCCTTCAAGTGGCTAACAAGGTTATGACTTCATCTTTGAGCTTAAGTTGGATTTTGACTTCCAGAGTTATAATTCCAGATTCCTGATTTGCTATCTAACCATTCGTAGTTCTAACTCATTTAGATATGACTTGGTTCAAAAGCAGGATAACATTTTCCCCCTAAAGTATACCTTGTTGTTCACATAGTATGCTTTGGATCGAGATAGACCATCAACTTCAAACTCTATTCTAAATAAATATTTCCATTCTCGGAATTGTTTCCACAAAGTAATGTATCTTCCCTAGGTCGTCACGTCGCTTTGAATAGTTTTGGATTCACATCTCTTATAATGTAAGAGCTGAAGTATGTTATTTGAGTTCACTATTTGGGGATGAATCATTACTTAAGTGTTTTTACACTTTCATCTCTTCCTTTGCTTTTCTATTTTCCTTATGAACTTTCAATTCAAAGCTTCCTCCATAGGCGATTCTAGCTTCCAAGCCCCATTGACTTCTGGTTTCAGTTTTGACTTTAACCGTCGCCTACTATTTCACCTCAGACCATCTAGGGTCGTCGTCAGCGCTGTCTTGTTTAAATTAGCCTTGATTCGAACATTTGTTGCCCCAATTCGATTTAGATTTGAACTCTTTGTATTGCCATCGCCCCTTCTACCAATTTTGAGCGATAGGTGGGTGGAAATTGGCCTGAGATTACATACATTTGACTGTAGCCATCAATTTGCACTCTGTTAGGGTTTTGTTCTTCATCTTCTTCTATTTGAGTTCAGCCATGGTATGCATGAGGCCTATACCTGCCTTGACTTCAGAAACCTATGCCTAATTCAAAATTTCCCCTAAATTCCCTAGGGATGATTCAGGTCATCGCCTTTCTTACTTACTTCGGGTTAGCTCTGGATTTAGCCAAGTGTTGGCTCGGGTCTCTGATGGCCTTAGATTCCGATGCCTTGAATTTTTTTTCTAAATTCACAATATAAGGAAGATGAAGCACTTGTATAATTTTAGTCGAGTGTAAGTTGATGATTGAGTTTTGATGGGATGGTTTTGAATAACGGTCACATTGAACACACTTCGGTATCACTATTTTAACTTGACACTTCACTCCGGTGTCTCTGCAAAGAGAAATCCCATGTCGCTCTTGACAATGGTTTTATTATCATAAACCATACGATAATGGGTAAATCTGACGCACGGTTACGTTGTGCGATCGTGCTCGTTTGCCAGCACAGGCGAGCTATCTACACAGAATGTTATTGTGCTCTGGGTAGTGGACACACACTGCATGGACTGAATTGTACATCATTGTGTATAAGATCCGATTGGTCAAATACACGTTGACATCAGTTAGGTATTACACATTGACTACATATGATTTTATATCGGTACAAAGATTATAGTTTAATTCTACCCGACCTTGCTCATCTATGAAATTTAATATTTATGGATCTCAGACACTCCTTGCTTCTCTATGTGATGGAAGCAGGTCCATCGTTGTCAAAGTTAGTTTTATCTTAGACAGATCAGATTCCGCATCAACGTCTACTACACCATCTACTTCAACATCTTTTCGACCTCAACGTCCTTGCCATTCGACGAGGTAATCTTTGAGATGGTTCCTTTCATGACGGTCGATAAAGTCTTCACGAGGATTTCCTCAGATGTTAACATCAAAGATGCTATAATTTTAACAAATCCTCCAGATTCTCCGACATCAAAGCTAGATGAGGCATCTCTTAGACGGATATGCAAGAAGCATGGGATTCCTTTTGAGGATGTCTTAATTCCTATCCTTTCAACGGGCTCATGATCCCCTCGAGGGTTATATGGCTTACAATAGATATATATGGTACCTCCATTTAATCATTTCATCTGATTTATTCTCCAATATATGAAGCATGCTCTTATTCAGCTTTACTCGAACAGTTACACTTCTTTGACTAGTATGTATATGTTTTTCGTTCATCGTCTGGATAGAGTGCCGACAATGGAGGAAATTCATTATCTGTGTTGCTTTAAGCATCTAATGGAAAGCCCATCCCTTACATATTTAGAACCATCCAATAGCTATTGCATGATTATTGGCCATTTGGAATAAGCTGAGCTACTTTAAGGATGAGCACTTTTATGTATGCTGTCCGCCCGACTTTGCTTAGAAATGGTTGTCAGGACGTAAGTTCTATCATCATTTTTCATACCGATGAAGTTAATTCAGTTTTGATTATTAACCTTACTATTTTTCCTATTCACGAAATCTTCAAAGAGACCGGGTAATGTAGCTTTAGTAAGCACGCTTAAAGCTCTTAAGCGCATCCTATTAAAGAACGGAGGATGAGCCTCCTCATTACAAATGAAAGAATATGGAAGTTTAATCTTTTAGAAGAGGGTCGTAGTCTTGGCTTCACGCTTGCTAATCATCATGATGCTCAGCCTGCACATAAGGTCGGGGAGAATGCAGATGTCCCCATGTTCAAGATCCCTCCATCAATCTAGAAGAGAATACGGAGGGAGATAGAATGTGAACACCACTGTAGAAGGAGGCGATAACAATGAAGGCGACGGTAATGATGATGACGATGACAAAAGGATAAAGGCGACGGTAATGATGATGATAACAATGAAGATGAAGGCGAAAATGAAGCTATGGACTTTGGCCATGAATCTGTTGATAAGATGGGTAGCGACGATCGGGTACTACTCATTCCTTGATGACCAAAGCTAAAGATTATCTCATCCCACTCAGTTTCATAGCCACCTCCGACTTTAGTATCAAAAGAGACACCAATCCCTCCATTTAGAGATATATATGGCTCGTTCAGGAACGTACCGGATAAAATAGCTTCTTACAGTCTTGACAACATAAAGCATTAGTGACATCAACTCTCCCATTTGTTTGCCCACTGACGTACCTGCTACGGGTGTAGGAGAGATAAACCATATTAATAAGCTTTAAGACCACGGTCCATGGGGGAATTAAGACACATTACCACTTCAGAACACTTCAAATCATCACATGTTCGCATTGCACGTGTTATCCTTCGAACTTCCCTATACTAACTCGATTGTACTTTGTTTTTAGGTTTCATGGATTGCCAACATCTTTTTGATGAGCATCAGAGCAACGGTGGCGAGTATCAAAGGCCCGACGTGTAGTGTCATCATGATGAGTCATCTCACGAGTCTGACTCGAGCAAGCATCATAGAAGGGAATAGGTAAGCGAGACAGAGATTACAAGCAATGTGATGACAGCCATAGAGGTCTAGTAGAACCTCACCTTCTCAGCACTGGGCTCGCTCTCCATTGCCATAGAGCCTAGATAGATATTCGACGAGGCCCAATCCCGTCCCCTCAATTCAACTCCCTACTAAACCTACTTCTGTGCCACCTACAACGCAGCTAATAATATCTTCTCACAAGCCTTAACAATTTGCACAATCATCCACGGCCGTGTCCACTAAACCTTTTAGATGATGGCATGGTAAAGACCAACTTTGCATTTCTATTTTAGCTATAGTGACCGAAATAGTCTCGTGCCCACATCTTGCTGGCATGAAAAAGGCCTTTCTGAAGATCTATTTTAATGGAGTCAAATATTCTCTCAACTTGAAAGACATTCCTCATCATGTATGACATAAGTCTTGTCTTATTTAAGTGACGTACACGATCAATACTACACATGGAAAGGGCTTGCGGAAGCTCTCTCTAAAGTCAATGAGGAGAAAATAGTGGCTCTCCAAGGGAAAGAACTGATAGAAAAGGACACCAAGTACATTATTGACACTATGGATAGAGAAGTTGAAGAGATTAAGACTTCTTTGGCGGATGTGGAGAAAAGGTTGAAAGAATAGACAAAGTCTTTTAAATAACAAACTAAAATATAGCAGAACTGGGTTGAAGCTACACATCATAAGAGCCATAAACTTACTTTGGAGAATGAAAAACTTCAAAAGTCCATCGATGAACTGACCTTAGAGATTCAAAAATTTAAAGCCATGTTAGAAGCTGAGAAGAAGAAAAAAGATGAATCCCTCACTCAAGCCTAGGAGTACTATAATGAACTATTGGATGCTCGGCTAAAGCAAAAGGAAATCGAGACCCAAGTGAAGACAACTGAGGATTGAGTTAAGTCACAGATAGAGCCTAATCTAGTCTAATTCTATGGAAACGTTGTCAAGTTTGAGAACTTAAGGTGGCTCAACAAGGATACCCCCAGGATTTAGCAATGGCCTGAGAGGAAATACTTAGACAAGAATGGGAGCATTCTGATGGTGCTAAGATTGACGAGGAGGAGCTAAAGTTCAACCTCCTAGAGGATGATGATTTGGATGCGCTCGAGATTGGCAGACTTCTTTTAGTATCTAAGGATGTCACTCCAATTGTTATGCCTGCTAGGGTCCAACCCAAACCTAACTATAAAATTTTAGGCCAGGATTCTGCTTCTATTTCTAAGGGACCTACAGACAAAAGTTCAATGCAAACGGCAGGTACATGTGGTGTCTGTACCCCTTCCACATCAGAGCCACTAACCACTAAGCTTGTTATTCCTCCTTCTAGTATTACAACAACTTCTGCTATCGAGGAGACTCTAGCTATTTCATCTGCTTTAACATCCTCAATCGATATGCATTACAATCCTAAGGAGCCCGACTACATAGGGTCTAAGTCATTTCCAAAGCTGCCTATCTTATCTCCTATCATGAAGGGCAATTCTATGGGGACTCCTCCATATGTGACCTCTCCATCTCCTCGAGGTATATTATTAACTTTTCAAATTTTCAAGTTTCAAGTCCACCATCTCTCCCTTCCTTGCCTGAAGGAGACGTGTCTTTAGGAACTCAAGCTATAGTGATCGAATCAATTAATGTGTTTGCCCTTATTTAGATTCCAGCCTCTTTAGTAGGTCTTACTCCTATTCCCGACACTAATATGATACACACTTTGAATGAAGAGGCCGTAAACGATCCTAACATGACACAAGGGGATGAAGACATTGTCATCACTGGGGTCACATAGTATAAGTCTGGACCCTCGATGCAAGAGGAGAAGAAATTTTAGTTTAAGAAGGTTAAATAAATCAAGAAAGAAAAAATGGATGACGTTCGTCCTCCCCTTTCAATCTCGTTGCATATACCACCCATCATCATTACCACTTCTATCCATGTCCTCGATGGCAGCCAAGATGATGCTCTTGAGTCTCCGGGGAGCGATTATGATTGGAATACTGACCCTAAGGGATACTTATCTAGGGGAATAAGAGGAGGAAGAGGTAGAAAGTCTGGCAAAAGATACATAAATATTTCTCCTGAGGAGAAGAAGGATAAAAAGGAGAGAAGAAGAACATCAAGTTATAGTTTTTGTTTATTGTTTTCTTGTTCATATTTTGAGTACATAGGTTGTTATTGTGCGGGTATAGCCTCTATTTTTGCTTGCAAAGTTTGTTTATTGTGAATTAAAATAGTTTTCCTTTTCAGATCTCTATTTCGCTTGCCTATGTGTTTAGTTTATTTATGTTAATTGCTATTGCATTTGAATCAAGAAATGTTATCATCCTTCGTAACTATGTTCGTGTGAACGACTTCTCACCATTGCTTGGCTATGTGTCACCGTTCCATTTAGCTTATTGCTATCAAAACATTTTTTAGTTAGTATAACAAAGTTATAACTGTATGGCTAACTCCATCGCTTACTTAGCTTATCTCCAGTAAGGTTCCATTTGACTAGCAATAATCATTCCCTATCTCCAGGAAGTAATGTTTTGGATATCTAACTCTGGACATCTACAGTCGATCTTACCTATCTTTGTGCGTTGGTCGTAATTTTTCACTATGAGTGGTGGTTTGGATGCCTATCTCTTGACATCTGAACCCGATCTCGTCTAACTCTAGGCATCAATTGTTCTTAGATTAGAAGGTCCATTCTCTCTCTAGGTCCTATCTCTAGGCCTGATGGATAAGATGCCTATCTCTGGGTATCGCAATTAGACCTTACCAATATCCAGCCTATTGGCTTAGACCTTCCTATCTTTGGGTAATGGTCGAAGGAAAGAAGTATAGGGTGCATCATCACGACCGACCCTAATGTGTTTATACTCATGCACTTCGATCATGGATTGAAGGAGTTCATTAGTATCTATCTCTGGATACCCAAAATGATTATGTTCCCATAATCTAATCATGGATCAAAAGAGTTCATTGGCACCTATCTTTGGATATCTATGTACGTAGAGCATTCAAATTTGTTGTTGTCTATAGCACAAAGTTAGGCTATTGAAAATACAGTTCCATCGATCCCCAAAGTCAGTTCATTCCATATATACATGGATGGAAAACTTTGCCTTGTTACATCAAATCCTAGTTAGGTATTTACAAATATACAGTTAAGTGAAATAGCATCGTAGATATTCACTATTCCATGCCCTCGGAAGTGAGATTTCGTCGACAGTTGCTAGCTTGAATGTTCCATATCCAAGCTTGTATTCAATAGTATACAGACCTTCCCAGTTTGGGCCCAAAGCTGATGGACTGGGAAAGATCCGTTTCGAAACGAGATCACCCATATCGAAGGTCTGATCCGTAACCTTTGCATTGAATTATCAAGGTACTCTTTTCTACTGAGCAACAACCCTTAAGTTATCTTCTTCGCACTTCTCATCGATCATATCAAGGGACTCAAGAAAGAGTTCCTCATTCGTCTTGGGATCACAATGAACCTTTTGGTAAGAAGGGACTTCCAATTCAACTGGAATCAGGGCCTCTGAACCACAGGTCATGGCGAATGTAGCATAGTCGGTCGCGGATCTGTGAGTTGTTCGGTAAGCCTATAATTAATGCTAGTGGAAATTCATCAACCCACTTTCCTTTGGCCTTTGTCAATCGTTTCTTCAAGATGGACTTGATGATCTCATTCACTGCTTCTACCTATCCGTTTGCCTATGGATGTGTCGTAGTTGAAATCTCTTTTGAGTTCAGTATTTGTTGTAGAAATCCTTGAATTCATCACTGTCAAATTAGGTCCCATTATCAGAGATGATGGTTAATGGAATGCCAAATCGATAGATAATTTTCTTCGCTATGAATTGATCACTTTCTTCGTGGTGATTTTGGCAAGAGGTTCTACTTTGGCCCATTTTGTAAAGTAATCTACTGCAACAATATTGTACTTTGCTCCACCTTTCAACATTGGTAGCACACTAATGATGTCAATCCTGTAAACTACAAATGGCCATGGGCTGATCATTTATTTGATTTTTATAAATGTGGCTCTAGGAATCTTTGCAAATCTTAGGCACCTATCACATTTTCTAGTGTAATCAGAGACATCCCGATTGATTGTTGGCCAAAAATATCTATAATGAAGAATCTTCCTTGCCCAAGTTTCTCCCATAGTGTGATTGCCGCAAGCTCCTTCGTGCACATCCGCAAGAACCTGTTTAGCTTTTTTATTGGTGACACACCGCAGTAGAGGAGCAGAGAATCATCTCCTATATAACACTCCTTCTTGAACAATAAATCAAGTACTTTGCATAAGAGTTTCCTTCATTCATTCCTTTCGTTCGGGAAAGTTTCCTTCAGCAAGTAATCCTTGATTGGAGCCAACCATGATCCCTTTTCCATCTCGACCTCCAAGGTCCAGCAGATGTCAATCTAGTCGATGCTTGGAGCCAATAATACCTCCACTGGGACTAATCCACCAAGTAAAATTCACGAATGAAGGAAACTCCTATTCAATAGTTCTAGAACCTTCATCAAGTAAGGAGTTAGCCTCGCTTCCTTAGCTTGAAATTCCTTCTTCACCTGACAACCCACCAATTGAGAGCCACCAAATATATGTATTGTTTTGACTCCCAGTTCTTTTGCTATCGTGAGGCCCATGATTAGTGCTTCGTACTTGGCTTCGTTGTTCATTGCGGGGAACTCAAGTTTCAATGAATAATAGATTTATCATTCCTCAGGGGTTATTGAGATCATTCCTGCCTTAGAGCAACGTTCATTGGAGGATTTATCCATGTATAACTTCCATCGAGAAGGCCGCTCCACATCTTCCTCCTTTTCTTCATCCCGAGTGGTGAATTCGCCAATGAAATCAGCCATTTCTATCCTCGGATCGCCCTCCTAGGATGATAGGTTATATCATACCGACTTAAGTCTATGCTCCACTTCAACAGCCTTCCTGAAATTTCGATTTGGTGTAACACCTGTCACTATGGTTAATCTGTCAGTACTTTAATCAGATGAGCTTGGAAGTAGGGGCGTAACTGCCTCAATGCAATCATCAAGCAGTAAGCTAGCTTATCTAAATTTGGATAATTTTTATCCACGTTGGTAAATCGCTTCCTAATGTAATAAACTAGCCTTTGAAATCTGGATACCAGAGCAGCACTTAGCTTATGAATAGATACTTGGTTAGCTACCCTGCTTATCAGCGTAGATGTTCGGATAAGAACAAGAGTGAAAAGGTATTTCGTGACATCATCGATCGAAACTAGCTTTTCAACTTCTTTGATTGATCTGCTTTAGATGACCTCTCATTAAGAAGATTACCAACAGGGTTGAGGATTAGCAAACGGCTTTCTTATGGAGTAGACATGCTATCTAGCATTGGTCCAAGTACTTATTTAGGATTCTCTTTTTTGTTGTAGTAGACGCCGAACCTGCTGCCTAATCTCATCTAAGGGGGGCAGGCTCAGTACTGCCAAATAAATAAATAAATCCTCCTTTGTACAGACAAACTTCCCTTTCTCCTTTTTGAGGGCATCCAAGAAGACACAAGCTTATTTGTAGCTTTTGAGATCAACCGACTCGGCGTAGCTACCTTTCCATTCAAGCTTTGCATTTCCCTCCTTGTCTTTGAGGCTTCGACATCTCTCAATGTTTTAATCTAGTTTAAGTTTGCTTCTATGCCCATTGAGTTCACTATGAAACCAAAATTTTTACCTAATGAGACTCTGAAGGAATAGTGGATTGAGCTTTATTCCATATCTTTAAACCACATCAAACATCTCTGAGAGGTCTCATATGGTTCATCGATTGTTGTGACTCATAGACCTCCATCGTGCATCCGATCTAATTTTTGAACATCGAATTTACCAATCTCTAGTAGGTTTCTCTTACATTCTTTAGATCAAATGACATGACATAGTAAAAATGCAGTCCCAAGTCAATAATGAAATCAGTATGCTCTTGATCTAGAACATATATTGGTGTATGGTTGTGGCCGGAATAAGCATCCATAAAGGAAGGCAAGTCATGTCTAGCGGTTGAGTCCACTAGTTGGTCGCTTTTCGATAGTGGGAAACTGCCATTCGGGCATGCCTTATTCAAAACTGAATAGGCGATGTTGGCAACTTCAATGTATGGCACATTGTTTCTATTTCATAGGAGGACATATGGGGTTCACATTCAATGTATGGCACGATATCTCCAGTGATGTTCCACACATATCGGAATGTCTCCAACCAAACACATCTAGGTTTGCTGGGAGGAATCCAGTTAACTCCTTCTTCATCTTCACACTAAGCTGAGATCTGATCTTTAGGATTCAAATAGGATCATCCTGATCGACCGGAATGTTGATCGTCGGCTCAACTAGGGCCACCCTCGCATCCTCTAGCTCTTTCCTTGAATCTATAGGTTTATAGAATTTGTTGTGTCGTTCGGGCTAGGGCTTAGGCAGTGTTTGCTATGCGTCAATCGATTTTATGTAGAGAGTGTTTTCTGCGTCCTTTTCCATTTTGCATCGCTTTGCCTTTCTCAGCTCTGCAATGTAACACTCACGTCCCGCACTCTGATCAACCTTGATGACTCATACCCCATTCTCCATAGGAAATTTCATTATGAAGCACCACTAGGGTAAATCCACCCTAAAACTGGCGAGGGACGGTTGACACAGGAATGCATAGTATGTAGAGTATGTCTCCATCACAATGAAGGTCAAAATCCACACTCTCTTGAGGTCACCTTCACCTAACTCCATCAGTAAGTCTACACATCCAACAGGCTCTACAGCCTCTCTGGTAAATCCCAAATATGGGATTTACATGACTTCAGATCCTGACCATCCATCATCATTTTGTTGTATGTCTTCTTAAACAAAATGCTTACTGAGCTCCCATAGTCGATGAGAACTCGCTTCATGGTTGTCGGCCCAATCATAGCCGTTATCACCAGGAGATCAAGCGTCGGTGCTTTTACCCCATCGGTAACACAATTTCTAATCACTATGTCATCTTTCATCATCCTTAGCTGCTTTGTCGGAGCTCTGTCTTTGACATCAAAGCAGATCTCTTGAACAACATGCTTCAGAGAGCTCATGTACCTCTTTATGACTCTTCTTACCTAGATGAGGTCCACTAGTGATTGTATTAATAACAAGTCTTTTTCCAAGCTACCTAGGTTCACCTTCGCTAGGCCCGGCCTAACTCTGTTGAAGCATCTACCCCTAGGGATTGAACACTTCCTTACCTGGCATCCTATAAGGTTTTCACATATTGTTGAAGTTTCTTTTTCAGAATCAAGTCTTCGATTAGATCTCGTAAATTTCTGCATTCATTAGTATTGTGCTCGTGCATTTCATGTAAGTAACAATACTTCCCAGGCATTTTCTCTCTTTTCGTTAACTCCCTCCGAGTTGGCTTCTTATGGTATTCAGTACCTTGCATTGCAAGGTATATATTCTCAACAGTATCGTTAAGTGGGGTGTAATCCTCATGTTTCGGTACCTCGAACGCTTCTTAATGTCTGGTTTCCTACCTCTATCACCTTGATTACCTACCTTCTAGTTGTTATTTTTATTTCCAACATTAATAACGACATCTTCGGTGCTCTCACCGGTCTGTTTCATAGCAACATTACTCTATACCACCTCGGTTGATGGTTTCCACCAGCCTTTTCAACGGCTATATCTGCCTCTTCAAAGTGTAGAAATTAGGTTGCCTTCCTATAGAACTTTCCTATAGTAGGTGGCAGTTTCATTTTCTGCCACTTATCAAAATCTGTTTCCAACTAAATTCCTCTAATCAACACCATGAACACAATGTCCTCTTTAGCATTGCTCACTTCAATCATAGCCGTATTAAATCTACTTAGGAAATTCTTTAGAGATTCTCTAAGTCTATGAAAAATGTTTGATAAAGATATCACATCCTTAGGTCGAGCAACATGCAACCTAAACTGCTCCATAAATCTTCTCGCCAACTGGTCAAATGAGGTTACGGATCTCGGCGGAAGTCGACTGGACCACATTGTGGCTACTCCTTCCAAGAATACCAGAAAACATCTACATCACGCAACGTCTATTACCCAAACAATATCCATGTGCCAATCGTACATCAAAAGTTGCTGTCCAGGATCAGTCGTTCCATTGTAAGATGGCATCGTGAGAATTGTGAATCTCCTAGGATACTCCTCCCGTAAAATATCTTTAGTAAACGGGTTTCTACTAGGACAAGAACCCCAATCCTCGTTATTTCTATATTGGTTTTGATTTACCAGCTTCCTCACCATATTAGCTAAGAAATCTAGTTCTACCAAATTGACGGGACGGCAATCATCATGGAATGCCCTAAGTGTTTGGCTTTGAAAATGGTCTCATTTAGTTCCATGATATCTGCGTTCTCCTGTCTTTAGGAGAACCATTCCTCCAGTCGACCGGTTCCTACATTCTCTACGTGATGGGTCAACAATAACCGTCTAAACACCACCACTCTAGCCACCAATAGTAGGGCCATCATTAGCATCAACATTATATTGGAAATCTACAAAAACATCATCATTCACGACTAGGGAGGCTGGGTTGGTACTGACTTGTAATGCTAGTTCGGTGTCGAGTTGTTCCCTACAAACCTAAGTTTTTTCAGTTCCAAATTTTGAATTCCTAGCTTCCTTCCTCTTCATCTTCCGGATTCCTTCTCTTTGGTTTCTACCTGATTAGGTAGAACTTTCTTCTTCTTAATTGGAAGGTGATGATTCCTTTCTGCTCCTCTTACGTCTTTGGGATAGCTGGGTCATCAAATCCATATTCTCTTTCATTTGCTTCATCATAGCATTCTGGCTCTCCATTAGTTTCTCATTCATTTCCCTTATCATCCTATCCAAATCAACTCTATTGACCACTTCCGATGCACTCTAAATTTATGCAGTTCTAGGTTGAATGGTTTTTTCTCCATGTGGAGAGCCATCATTCTCTGCATCCTTAGTGCATCTAGAAGTAGTAAACTTTTCCTTGGCATTTCTAGGTGCCAGAGCTTTCGCGGATTCTTTGACAGATTTTATGGAAATCTAAGTAATAATGGATCTTACAACAAAATCTTTTGGAACTACTTTGTGCATATAGCAATACAAAGGTTCAAGGTAGATCCAAACAGTGAAAAATTCGAGTTCTCTCAATGAAAGCACTAAAATGTTAGCGCCAAAAGTCGGACAAACACCCAATCAAGTTATAGCAGAGAATAAGTGAAGACATTAAATAGAAAATGAAGTAAATAACACGCAAGAATTTATAGTGGTTTGATGAAGCTCTGGCCTACGTCCACTTGAACTTTGTTAATATTTTTGAGGGATTTTAAAGATTAAGTTCTTACAACTCGACACTTACAACTCGATGAGAATCCAACAGAGTGATGGTGTAAAATCAAATAATTCAAAACGTAGAAAAAAGGATCCCAAAATGGTGCATCTCTCCCCCTATTTATTGATGAATGTGACGACCTCCTACACCACCGGTACCTAATATACCTGTATAGTATGCTGTGGAGTATCCAGCCAGTGCAGGACGGTAGCCAAAGGGGGTAAAGTAATGAAAATCCTAACATAGAATCAATAGAACATCTCACCGTGCATAGAAAAAATATAATATAATAACATAGATGTAAAATTAGAGAGACAGTGATATACTCAAATGAACCATAAATAAGAACATCAAAGTACAACGGGCACACAGGTTATATAAAAACCGAAATAGAAGAGTTTATACATCACAAATCTCCAAAATAAACTCTATAACCATCTCTAAAGTAATACAAGTACTAGTGTTAACCCGCCTTTTGGCCAGGTAGTACATAGGCGGATTTAGCCCAAAAGTCTTCATGATCATCATGGCAGAAAGCCCGGAGAGATGGTTACCAGGATTGGAGATTGATTATATTTGAAACTATGGACTACAGTCGAATGGATTCGGATGGACATCACTCAAAAAATGGCTAAGTATGGAACTAATGCTTCCCCTAGAAGAGGGATAGGAATAGAGGGATCAGATTAAACAGGAAGCATACAACAATTAAACATGATGCATACAACACAACTTAATGATGATCGCTCCATAACTCAACAACCATAGGGCGGATTGAAGTGAAAATTTGGAAACAGGAAGAGGGGGCCTAGGGAGTCTGCCTTAGGGATTGCATTGCATTTGGAGAGGTTTAGAGGGATCATCCCTTATCCCTCAATAGGGATCGACCCTTCTCCCTTTTAGGGATCAGCTAAACCCAACTTTATAGTAAAGATCGATCAATATCTCAATATCTACACATCCAATTGACATAAAACTTAGAGCATAAGCTTACTACAACATGTGGAATACCCCATAGGGATCGGATTTTATTCAACCTAGGCTACACTCTGTTAATTTTATTCTTGGATTTCAGATTGTAACTGTAAACAAACTAAAGTATAATAAAAAGGATTATTCTAGAGTGGACATATGCCGGAGTTAGCCGAACCACTATAAATCTTGTCTCTTTTTACCTGCTTTCATTTTTAATTTGTTTGTTCTTCATATTATATTCTCTATATTAGATATTATCTGATACATGTCACTAGATATTGGTGCTTTCACATAACTAGGTATTAGCGGCCAATTTTAACGCCAACATTTTAGTTCTTTCACTAAGAAAGCTAGCCTCCGTGGATTTGGAATTCAGATCTGGAGCTTAGAAAAGATCTAGAGCTTAGATTTGGAGCAATAGTGAAATAATCAACAAGGAGAGCGCTACCGGAAAGGAGCCACCATAGAGGTAGTCAGGAGGCTTCCTCAGGAGTTGGAGCTAATCAAGCATCTATCTACATCACTAGGGATGAAATGGAAACAATGATGGATGCTATGCTGGAAAGCATGCTGAAAAGATAGGAGGAGATGATTCAGAATTTACTCCAACGGATTGGATAAGCTAGAGCGCAAAACCAAGGGAATAGAGTAGCAGGAGCTAATGACAACTTAGATCAAGGAGTTGAAGCAGCAAGAATCGCTGGAAGTCAGAACCGAGAACATGGAGATGGAGCTATTAGACAAAGGAATGGACAGGGCAGTCGGGGCTAGTCCCCGTCCATCTTAGAGGGATCAGCTTCGATCCCTAAAGGCTAGGGGCATGCCCTGAGTCTGGTTGATCGTGATGCTAGAGGACCTGCGGTCGATCCCACAGATCTTGGTGCAAATCAGAATTTGGATGCTCGTCCGGAGGAGTACGTTTCAAAATTCCCTCATGGACTCAGGGGGAAATTTGGAAATGATGATAGGAGACTACATCTAGATGACAATGATAGGTTTGCAGAGATGATCAGGGAAGCTATACATGGAGGATTGGGGAACAGGGATCTAGAGGACGTAAATAGAAGTCCGTTCACTCCTAATATCAGGAATGTTAGAAATACACCGAAGTTTAAACTACCGACACTGGAAGTATATTACCGAAAGTAGGACCCAACTATGCACATGATGAGATATATACGGCACATGGAAGTACTTGGGGCATCGGAGGAGATCATGGCAAGGTGTTTTCCACTTTATTTGATGGAGTCAGTTGCACTCTAGTTTAAGCAACTGGAGAATGGTTCAATAAGGACATGGAGCGAGTTGGTACATCGATTCATGAGGCAGTTTCGGGTCCACATCACGAGACCCAAGAATGATATGACATTGGCAGCACTAAAATAGAAGACCGGAGAGTCTCTAAGGAGTTTTCTAACACGATTTAATGCCGCGACGGCATCGGTGGATTGGCTAGATCCATTCATGGTTTTGATGGCAGTTGTATCAGGTATTGTCGATGGCACAGATTTCAAGGATTCATTGGCGTGGGATCCACCTATGGATCTCGAGAAGTTTTATCATGAACCAGAAAGGTTTCTGCGGCAAGAAGATGCACGAGCCAACAAACCAGAGGTGAATGTTGTGCAATATGAAGGATCATCGGGAGATGCAAACAAGAATGATAGAAGCAAACAGAAACTGGATAATGGGTATGATGGGACAACAAGGCGAAGGAAAGAGTGAGAGCGAAGTTCTCCTCCTACTCAGATTTGATGGAAAGCCTAGAACGGATTTATCTGGAGACTTGGGGGCAACTCCCCTTCCGAAAACTGGCAAGGAGAGATCCCAAATAGCAGGAGCGTATGTCTTGAAAGTACTGCCTGTTTCATGAATTGAATGGGCACACCACGGATGAATGCAGGCATTTAAAGGATATGATTGAGGAGCACGTTAGGAACGGCAGAGTGCTGCGGTACGTGAGGAATCAGACAATGACAATGGAACAAGAGCAGCCACCGTCCGCATCGAATGGAAACAGGAATGGCCCTCGATCGGGGTCATGGATCATCATCAACTGATCGTGATGATAAGGGCGGAGTTCAGGACTTGGACTCCAACCATAATAATAATAATAAACCCTGTAATAAGAAGGCTAAGTCACTTGCACATATACGGGATCGAGGACGGTCCCTAGGCATGCTTTGAGATGATGATGAACTGTCGTGCCTAGAGAGGCACCCTTTTTGCTTTTTTTGGTTTTTGGATTTTTGGATATACGAACTCTTATTTATAAGGTTATTTATGATTCGCATTACTATGATGGATAAAACAGGACGTGATCATTGTCCTGACCAAAGTTACGGGGCAGTAACCGCAAAGTGCGAGTCCCTTCATCGGAGAACGATAGAATGGACTCGCACATGGATTAAATTCTTGACCGGAGAGTCGAGGCCGGAGAATAAAACCCAACAGGACGCCAGGTATGGATTATGCCTGGCAAGGAGTAGGTCGCTTCGCCAGAAAGCGACAGGATCGGCCTACTTAGGTCGTCGAGTATGGATTATGCTCGACAATGTTCCGGAGGGACCACTATCAGCCTAGGACTTAAGCTAAGACACCACTTGATGTTCAAGGACACTGAACCAGAGTACAGGAAATAACGCCGCTTCGTCGGAGAGCGATAGGATTGGCTTACTTGGACAACGAGTATGGATTGTGCTCGACAAGGACCCGGAGAGGTCACAGATTTGGATATCAACTTTGAACAGTTATGGATTTGGTCATTGACCCGGAGCAGTCGCGGACTTTGATATGGGCCTGGAGCAGTCCCGAATTTGGCTAACGACCCGGTGAGGTTGAGGGTTTGGAAAAACGATCCGGGGAGAACGTGGATTTACAATGGATATGGATTTGGATGAAATGATCTGAAGAGATCGCGCATTCGGAATTGGATATCGACTTGGAATGGTCATGGGTTTCCCTAATGATCCAGAGAGATCTTGGATTTGGATTGGCAACGGACTGGATTCAGATTGGATAATATGGTTATCGATGGATTATAGGCTTCGAATCTTGGATTTACAACAATTCAAAACACACCTCCCTATCGCAAGGCATGTTTTGGGAGGGAAAAGTGTTAACCCGCCTTTTGGCAAGGTAGTACATAGGTGGATTCAACCCAACAGATTTCATGATCATCAAGGTAGAAAGCCCAGAGAGATGGTTACCAAGATTGGAGATCGATTATATTTGAAACTATGGACTATAGTCAAATGGATTTAGACAGACAACACTCAAAAATGGCTAAGTATGGAACTAATACTTCCCTTGGAAGAGGGATCAGAATAGAGGGATCGGAATAGAGGGATCGGATTAAATAGGACGCACATAACACAACTCAACGATGATCGCTCCATAACTCAACAACCGCAAGGAGGATTGAAGTGAAACTTTGGAAACAGGAAGGATACCCTAGGAAGTCTACCATAGGGATCACATGGAATTTGGAGAGGTTTGGAGGGATTTGCCCCTATCCCTCAATAGGGATTTGCCCTCTTCCCTCTTAGGGATCGGCTAAACCCAACTTTATAACAAATATCTCAATATCTACACATCCAATTGACAGAAACTTAGAGCACAAACTTACTACAACATGTGGAACACCCTATAGGGATCGCATATCAAATGGGATACTTTAGAAGGATTGGCCCCTATCCCTCCAAAGAGATCAGCTGAAATCAGAATACATTCAACACCACTTCATGGAAAATACGATATCACAAACCGTAAGTCGGAATGACACAAAATTTGGATGGCAAGTAGCTAACGTCATGGGGAACCCCCCAAAGGGATCGCATCCCATTTGGACACAAAAATAGGGATCAGGGCCAATCCCTATTATGGACCCCCAATGGGCCTGAAAATTCTTGTGTGGCCTCGTCATGGCCTGGAGGTTCTTCTGCCGAAATTTTAGCCCGATCCGTGCATGTCTTCCCCTATAAATATAACAGGCATGGCGTTAGAAAAAGGAGACTTCTTTCTGCTTCACTTTATCTTCAACCTAGGCTACACTCTACCAATTTTATTCTTGGATTTCAGATTGTAATTATAAACAAACTATAGTATAATAAAACGGATTATTCTGTAGTGGACGTAGGCCGAAGTTAGCCGAACCACTATAAATCTTCTCTCTTTTTACCTGCTTTCATTTTTAATTTGTTTGTTATTCATATTATATTCTCTACATTTGATACTATCCGAGATCTGTGACTGTATATTGGTGCTTTCACATAACTGGGCATTGGTGGTCAATTTTGACGCCAACAACTAATATAGCTCCACAGTACTGCACAACAGAATACAAGTGATAGTAAGCTCTAAGTATAGGTATATAAAAGCGTAGTCTCCTACTCGTATTTCATACAACTCCATACACTATCCAGACCTGTTATCGCTTATCTACTCATTTAAATGTATTTGAGATAATAAAGAAGCAAAGCATAAAACCTCAGGTCAGACAACAGTCTGGTGCGAACGATACATCATCTCAAAAATACTATAAAAATCGTATGTAGTAAATATGGGCGTGGGGTATGAAGAACCATACCTGACATGTTCCTCCAAAGAGTTAGCACATAACAATCGATATATGCAAATCTGCTATCATTGCCATATAGTGTATTACAATCGAAGTACAATATCCAATGACTAGGTATACAGTAGAATATACCTACATCGTGTGACACCCTGAGTGATAAATAACCATTGAAAATATAGCATAAACAACCATAACAACTTGTATGGCACAATCGCAAACAAGGGACTCAATCAAATCCTAGTTTCTTTGATGCTCGAATCTATGCCACTTCGTAAGACTAGAAACCAAGCTCACAATTGCAAAAGCCCAGGGTAATCTACTATCGTAAAGATCGAGATACAATCGCAAATCCAAGTGGGCGTCCCCATATAACCCTTCTTAACGAGCACACTAGATACTTACGAGTTATAAATAATCCTTTTGCACGCGTATAATGGAACTCAATCGTTATTCCATCCCGGCTATCTCCATAATAGAACATAATCACAAATTCTACTCATAAATCCTCATCGTTGAACTTTCCCTTATGGATCACCATCACAACTCCTATTGTTAAGTCATCATCTTCGGAACACCTCTAGACACCCATCGTATGTCGGTTTTGGATGAATTTCAAACTTTTTACCATATTGGATCTTTATTGGGCCCATGAAGTCAAGTTTATTTAGAACATTTCTAAATTTTATTAGGTAAAATCTTTTATTTTATCTAAATTTATAAAATGATATTGTATTTTTTAATTTATATTATATTAAATATATACGTGGGTCATATACACACATATATATACGTGTGTGCATGTGTAACATATCAGTCGGTGCAAGGTATAACATTCCCGTGTATAAATGCTGGGATTTACATTGCAACGGACACGTTAGCTCATCAAATATGCAAATATATTATCCAAATGTATGTCTGTATATACACACACACACTTTTACTTTATAAATAAAATATTACACGTGTGTGTGTTTGTGTACGTATAAACTAAAATTTTATTTATATATAATTTTGTATAAATATATATATATATAATATGAACAATAGGTGTATATTTATAACTATATAAACATGTATAAATAAATTATTTTTTAAATTTATATATATATATATATATATTAAATACTTATTTGTATGTATAATAATAAGTGTGTATATATACATATAAAATCATAAAATAATTCTTATTTAAACAAATGACAACCTGGTCTTGTGCATGATTCAAGATTTTATTTTTAATTTTTTAAATTTTAGATATATATACATATATTAATAAAACCACATTAAATTATGAAAAATTAACAAAAAAATTATTTTTCAAAATTTAAATTTAATTTTAAATTTACAGTAAAATTTTAAACAAAATTTTTATAATTTTATAATATATTTCATAATTTTATAATTTACAACAATTTAAAATCTACTTTCTATTTTGGTTTATATTTAAACATTTATAGAATATTGAAAAATGTTTTTATATTTCAATCGAGGGTATAATATGTATTAACATAATCTTATAAAATATAAAACATATTTTATGATACATATATGAATTTATGTAACTGTTTATATGCTAAATTGATTTAAATATTATTTAAAATAATATATAAATATAAAAAATATTTTCTTCGTACCGACAATATTATATTTATTAAACATTATATATAAAATTATATTTCATATTTTACATCATATATATATATAACGAACATTATAAATATAGATTAATATTTGCAATCATATTAGGAATATACCTTGTAGCCAAAGCCTTTATGCACACCTTCAAATGATGAAGTATGCTCCTTGAAAATATTCCCGATCCAAAAGAGTGTTAGTCCTTGAACTGTCTTGTTTTTTTTTGAAACTTTTAGAACCCCATTTCCTCACAAGCTATCGAATAGCAGTTAAATTGATTTGACTCAAGGTTACGAAATTAGGGAGATGGAAGGGGGAGTTCGGCCAGCAATGTATGGGGATGGAGGCTCGAAAAAAGATCGATATCAAATAAAGTTAGAGATGCTTAAATAAAGGAAGGAAAAGAGAGGATTTGGGATCTCATCTTTTACTCAATCAACTTCCATCTCAGCCATCCAATCAAGCCACTCTTGCCTATGTCACAGCCGCCAATAACCTCCATATGAGTCGATCCTATCATCCCCCTTAATGGGCTTTAAACCTATTTAGAGCCTAAATAAAATGTTATGCAATTAAATCTAATTTAATGCTTATCGATATCGTTTATCGATTAATATATTTATAACTGTTATAAATATATTTAATAATATTTATTCATTAAATCAAAATCAAATTTTATAATTAATATTTCATAAATATTAATTAATTTATAAAATTTACAAGTTAATTAAATTGTTTGGTCAAAGGAGAATTCTTCGTTTCGGTTGTGTGACGCATTAGGTATAATTTGGTTAGTGATTAACATTGAACTATTTGATATTAACGTTCACGTGTCATTGAGCAGGTGGTGTGACATTTTGGCTAAATTTATTGCTTACTTAGTTTTGGTAAAATCCAATTTTACTTTATTAAGCATTACCTGGTTGTGACTTTTATTTGCACCAATTCTCTTCGTCAAAACCATATCATTTTGAACTTAAGGAATTTAGTAATGGTCAAAATTCCAATATCATCCATATTTAACTCTATAGTCCAAACACAAAGTCCCTGGTTCAATAATAACAATTATTATTAACCGCACTACTATGGCTAGAGATTTTGACTTTGAGTTGACTTGAGTTGACCGTGATACTAACCCTATATAATTGAGGAAACAAATTCTCTTTTGAATAGTGCTTCACTTCCAATACTTCCACTCAACCCAACTATAGTCACTTAATGGACGGCATGCCTTGATTTGACTATAATCAAAGTGGAGCTTTCATGTTGAAGATCAACAATATTTACAAGTTGAGAGAACTATGTAAATCAGTCACATCGATATTTTTTGTTTGACCTCGGTTACATTAACCAACATAAAACTATCGAGTGGGTCCCTCTATAGTTACCAATAACTATCAGTATGTAACCCTAGGTTCCCAAAGCAGTCATGAGTAATACATTGCCCAACATTTGGAGAGCATTATGCCCTCTAGTCTCAACAAATACATCGATATACAGTCTCGATGCATCTTGACTAGAAACATTTAAAATGATATGTTTATTATATTGTGATACAATACTCATGATTATAACTATTCGTAATTACTATCACAAACACACAATTTGTGGATTTTTTGTTAAATATATTTTAGTTAAATATTTAATTATTTATACCACATTATAACAAACATATAACAGAAAGAAGAACATCTTTATTACGAATGAGAATTGATTACAGAGTTAATTAATTTACAATAAATTATGAAGTTGCCCCTAGGGCATACCCCTAACTCTATTAGCATGCACACATGAGTACCATTGATGCAGTTTTCTTTATAAGAGAATGATCTTTCTTTTTACATACAAAGAATGGGTCGGCATATAAGAAATGCTGTGAGGAACTCCATTTCAGGAGTTGAAGAAGAAGGAGCAGGCTCGGGGGCTGCTCGGTCCGACTTGCAAGCTATGTTCAATGCAATGATGGCGAACACGCTACAAAATGCCCAAACGGCTGCTCTTATCGTTGATGTTGGTGGTGGTGCTCAAGTGTAAGCTCCCAGAGTCAATTTCACTAAGCTAAATAAGGACTTTGCCAGCCTTGGTGGAAAACCATTACACTAAACGCAGTCGGCTATGGAAGTGAAGGATTGGTTAGACACCAATAAAAGTATTTTTGATGACCTTGAATTGGATGATGTTATGAAGAGGAGGTTGGCTTCTTGACAACGTCAGGAGAGAGCTATGAATCGGTGGGATGCTATTAAGGTTGCCACACCCGAGGACAACTTTTACTTAGGACCGGTTCAATACCCGATTCAAGGAGAAGTTCATTCTGGCTGCTCAAAAGTCGGCGTTGTTTAGAAAGGTTGCTAATTTGAAGTAATGAGACATGTCTGTTTCTGAGTATGTTGTTAAGTTCGACACCTTGTCGAAATATGGGATGTCTTTCATTGACACTCTCTTAAAGAAGGATTATAAGCAGATTATGGGGTCGGATGACTACTTAGGTGAGAAGCTTGTGGGGCATATCGATGAGCCATTTGAGAAGGTAGTTGAGAAGGTACTTCGAATTGAGAGCTTGTACCCTAAATCCAATTCTGTTGTTTGTTGAGGAAGAGCCAAAACCACAGTGATATTACATGTATAAACTCTATTATTATCTTGTATAGAAAGAGCCAAACCCAGGTCTGCTGTTGAATATTGTTAAAGAAGAGTCAAAACCCAAGTCCTTCGGCTAGATTATAAGGTCTAAGTTTATTGTCACGTGTATAAACTGTTATTATCTTGTATAACTTTATGAACCTATGTAATATAAGATTTCGGTTCATTTTAGTTATTATTGTTTTGCTCGTTTTATATATGATATTATTATATTTTATTCGATGCGATGTGAGATATACTGTAGGTTATGCGATTTTTTCTCTTCTTTTCGCCCTTGGTAACCATTCTGCATTGCCCGAACACCCCAGCAATGCACTCTCTTTTGGTATATTGGGTGTCGGAGGTACAAGGCGGTCATCACATGTGCTTTCCCTATGCATCAATACAACTCCTAATATCCTCGAGCCTATCTGTCGAAGTCCATATCTACACCCCCTACCTCTATTTCGCTCTGATGACGGTTTTCAACCATTTAAGCACACACAAAAACACCACAAATGCATCAAACAACATTCAATCATGCCAATTACACAACAAATCAAAGCAATCATCATACAATGTATCTATATCATGTCCTAATACCAATAAAGGCAATCACACATCCAAATAACATGATTATAACACCAAAAATCACTTTATTCACGTTTTTACTTCAGGTAGGATATTACAACAGTAATCAAATATGATTTTGACTTTAGTATGGATCTAATATATGTTAAAATCTATATATACATATATAATAATGTGTGAGATTATAAATCACTCACCAAACCCCCAAAATCCAAGATTTCCATGCAAATCGAGGCCAATCCAAAATTGAATGGCCAAGCTCCCATTTTCATCCCCAAAATATAGATATAAAAATCTCTAACTAATCCCCTTACAAGTCTACCCTTAATATATGATTTAGACTTGATTCAGATGAGAAAAGAGTAGGTTTTGGGTGAAGAATGAGTTAATGGAGGCTTAGATCTATTTGAGAGAATGATTTGAGGATGTTTATTTCATCCAATTTAGCCTTTAAACCTGAAATGGGTTATTGAGCATCTCCCCAATCTCACTAATTACCCACGAAGCTGCTCCAAAAACTGCCAAACTTCAAATAGCCATATCTCCTAGCTAGAAAGTCCAAATCGCTATTATGACCACTCTACGTAATGGAAAACCATCGCATCTTTCCAACAGGAGTGGTCTTGGACACTAGTTCTTTTTTATCAAAAGTTATCATCGTTACAAGTTTTCAAGGATAATATCATCTGATAAATGTTCTAGAGGTGAAAAATGCCACTACTCGACATTCCTCATAATTATAGTGTCATACGACCCAATATGAATTTAAAAAATAATATTTTAGGACCCTCCGATACGTGAAACACGGGTCATTACAACAACGATCAACGAAATTTGTTCCAACACTTTCTTCCAACATTCTCCATGTTCAGTAAGAGGTTCCATGTAGAGATTGTCGCTAGATCAGCATGCTCCATCTTAACTCAGCGCCGAGTTGAGGCCTTTGGATTGGTAGCGATATGTAAATGTTGGTTGTCAAGCTTTGGAACCTCATTTCTTGAGGTTGCTTTTTTGGATTGGTGATGATCCATGATTTTTGGATCATCTTCCATTATCTTGCCTTTAGACTTCAAGCTCTTTGAAGTTTGATCTCTCTGGTTTGGATTCTTGGATCGGTACCGACCCGAGGCCCTCAACTTGGCACCGATCTGAGGACTTATATTTTTTCCTCCACTAACTTCTACGACTCGAATTCTTTAAAGAGTAGGCGATTTCCTTCAACTGGCTAGCAATGCTATGACTTCATCTTTGAGTTTGGGTAGGATTTTGACTTTCGAAGTTACAATTCTGGATTCCTGGTTTGCTATCTGATCATTCGACGGTTATAATCATCCAAATATGGCTTGGTACAAAAGCAGGATGACAGTTTGAATTCTATGAATTCATATATGTATGTTCAGTATTTGTAGGAATGTTTGTATGGATTGTATTATTTGATATGATGATTTGTTTGTTATTATTATGTTTGCATGTTATGTTTGTGTGGATGAAACACTTACGTGAAGTGAAGTATAGATGATTATTTTGTGGGTGAGGATTCTTAAGTGTTGGTGAAGGCTATACGATAGAGTCTTCAATTGGTTACATTAAGATAAAGAATTTGTAGTGATAGAGTACTTCGATGGATCTGCACTAGAAAGTTTAGAGTTGATCACTGTAGAGGAGGGATGTACATAAATTGATGAGGTTAGAAAGAAGACAAATTGATGGCTAGAAGGAAGCAGACAGAAGACTTAGCTAAAATTTGGATAAGTGGTGGATCGGCATTGATCTATATGGATCAATATCGATCCATGCCACTTGATGGAAACTTAATATTTTTCGAAAGGGATGTAGCGAGGATCGATCGTAGGGCAAAAGAGAAGAAAATTGACTAAGTGTGTGGATTGAACCGACCCATGATGGATTGGTACTGATCCATCAAGAATGTCAATTACGGCATTTTGAAGCTTTAGGAGTAGAAAGTAGCTAATTTGGCAAAGTATATGGATCATACCGGTCAATCATGGATTGGTACCAAGACATGCTATGGTAGCATGTTGGTGTGTAATTTTAAGGAAGCTAACTAGAGCATCTGGAGATTGTTCGAGCAGACAAGTTCTATACAATGGTGACATATAGAGTAGAGCAAGAGGTTCTACTATTGGTATATGTGCTAAGAGATCAAAAATAACTAAAGGCTTTGATATATGCTCGTAAAGAAGGAGTATGTGAGGATGCTCATTGTGGATTGTATGTTTTGATCCATATTTCTTGACCTTGCGATGGTGATCTAGTTCCTAGCCCTTCGAGTGGCTAAGGATCTGAGCATCAATGTATCCACGATGCAAATTACTTGTTGACCTTATGATGGCGGTCATTTCAGTTATCATATATCCAAGTGCATTGAGAATATGAGAGATGCAAGATTATTTAATATTTTCTATGGCTGTTATGGTTGTCTAATGTAGGTATTATCGAGTCTAACATCTTGACACCCTAGTATGTACTTAGATGGAGTAGGACACCCATACCGATGATAATATATTAGCATATTATGTTTTATTATGTGCTTACTTATTGGATGCGGGAGCTAGTGTGATATGGTGTTTCCTATCACATTGCTCTTATTTACGATATATTACCTTTGTATCTATTTTTTTAGGTTTATAGACCGCTCATACTAGACTATTGTCTAATCTGAGGTTATTTGAATTGGTTCTTATATTCGTGGGTACTCTTAAATGAGTAGATTGAGGGCCAAGTATGATGATAACACATGAAGCTATATGGAGGACGAGAAGGCGGCTTACGTTTACTCATATATATATATATATATATGTGTGTGTGTGTGTTATTTTATGAAGTTGTTGCCGCTTATTCCATTTTGTAGTGCTATGTAGCTATTGGCCCTTTATTATATGTATAAAGAAAGTATTATTATGCAGCTTATGATGTATTTAGGATGTATATTTGATAGACCTGCTCCATGCTCTGATGATGTTTTGTTTTCATTCAATTATGCTAATGTCTCACCTATTTTATATATGTTTGATATTAAATTATTTTTCTATGCGCTATAAGATATGTTATAGATTATTGTTTGATCACATTGTACCTTGTTTTCCTCCATCGGTCGGCTACCACTACAGCGCTATGATAAGTTTATATGGATACTCGATATAAGAGTTGGAGGGAGGTTGTCACACATTTGGTATTAGAACTTAGGTTGAGCAAACACCTAATCTTCTTGGAGTGGATCCATTAAAGATTGGGTAAGAGATATCTCTTAGTGGATGAAGCGATATATGAGAGAGCATACTTATTATATTTTGGCTTTAGACGATATTATATATATATATATATTAAGATGGGTTGCACACGCGAGTACCACTTATGTTGATACCTGTATGAGAGACTGATCATTCTTATCATAGATTGTAATAATAAGCTTGCAGACAAGGAACACAACAATGAACTCATTGTTAGGAGTCGATGATGAAAATTATGTTTCTGATGATACTGAACATGATGCATAATGCCCAAGGAGGAGCTCCTGATGCAGTGGAAGGTGGTGGTACTCAAGTGTAGGCACGACGTGTTGATTTTTCTAAGCTCAGCAAGGATGATTCTAGTCTTTGAGGAAAACCATTAATGGAGATGGAGTCTTCTATTAAAGTACGGTACTGGTTAGACACTTGTGAGCATATCTTTGATGTCTGGAATTGGACTATGCTTAAAAGAGGAAGTTAGCCTCGTGGAAATTTCAAGAAAGAGCGCTAGGTTGGTGGAATGAGATTAAAGCTGTCATTTCCAAGGATTAGTTTACTTGGAATCAATTTGAGGCACATTTTGAAGAGAAGTTCATTCCTGCTACTAATAAAATTCATCTTATTCAAGAAGTTTGCTGATTTGAAGAAGTGGATATTTATGTTTTGGAGTATGTAGCTGAGTTTGACTCTTTGTCTAAGCATGTGATGTCGTTCATCAACACTACACCAAAAGAGAACAAGAAGTTCATTATCATATTAAATGACTACCTCGGAGAGTGCTTGGTGAACCATATTGACGAGAGTTTCAAAAATATTGTTGAGATGGCTCTGAGGCATAAGAGCTTGTACCCAAAGCCAAAGCTAGCTATTGTTCGGAAGGAAGAAGCTAAACCATAAGTAGGCAGAGGTAGGAAGTGGAAGTAGCCATGGAATGATAAGGGAAGGAAATAGCTGCAAAAAAAATATGGTCAAAAGAAGGGAAAATGGGAGTTGACCTTCTTTAACTGTGAAGAGAAAGGAAATTTCATCAATAACTTCAAGAGCAAGGAAAATAAATGCTTAACTACAATAAATTTAGGCAGATCAATAATGATTGTTTAACACTATCGAAGAATAAGCAGGTTGAGTGAACGCTTATGCATTGAATGTTATTCCCAACTTATCGAGTGCTCCATCAACGAAGGTGAATGGAATGGGCATCACCATCCAAGGTATGCTTTCCATTTATGATATACCTATTTGTGTTTTGTTTAAAACATGAGTATCACATTTGTTTATGTCTAGTGACCTGATAGATAGGACAGAATTGAAACTTGATCTAGTGACAGACCCTTAGTTGTGTTGAATCCCATAGGAGGTTCGGCTAATTTTATTATGGTTTGTTACAACTTTATTTTATCGAGTCATAGAAGATTAATTGCTTGTGATTTATTTGTACTTGGTTTTATTAGATTTGGGATCATTTTAGGACTGGTTTTAGAGATATAGAGTAGTACTCAACTATGAGAAGCTATTTGTGATGATAGTGAGTGATAATGGGCGTAACCTAGAGTAGATCTGCATGCTCAAGAGTGCAGTGGCCATTAGCTTTTTGTATCGCTAGATCTCACCAATGAGCTATCATTAGAACTGACTCCGATGGAGTATCTTGATATATTTAAAGTGGATACTTGATTACTGCCACATAGAGAGATCAGGTTCCATATTGATTTAGCGAAGGATGTTAGACTAGTTGTTATGCCTTTCAGATGGATAGCACCCAAAGAGCAACAAGAAGTAGTATTTCAAGTAAATGAGTTACCGAAGAAGGGATATATTCAAAAGAGTAATTCCGAATGGAGAGCAACTGTAGTATTTGCCACTAAGGTTGACTATCATAAGTTGAATGAAGTGAGAAGAGAGAACAAGTATCATCTTTCATGTATAAATGACTTGTTCGATCAACTTCACAGCGCGAAGGTATTTTCTTAGTTAAATTTTTTGATAGGTTTTCACCAAACAAGAGTGGCGAGGGATAGTGTGTCAGTACCACATTTTGCCCACCATCTAGATTTTATAAGTGGTTGGCTATGCCGTTTGGGCTACCAATGCACCGATATACTTTGTTGATCTTTTAAACTATGTTCTAAGGGATAAGCTTAATAAGTTTGTACTTGTGTTTTTCAATGATATTCTAGTCTATTCACAGACATCAGAGGAACACAAGATGCATTTGAGTGTTGCACTTGAGACGTTGAGAAAGTGCTAATTGTAAGCTAAGTTTTCGAAGTGTCACTTCTGAAGGAGGGAAGTGAGGTTCTTGGGTCATGTTGTTTCAAACCGGGTCATTGTTGTGGATCCTATCAAACTAGCGATAGCCCAAGATTAGGAAAGACCTAAGAATGCGATCGATGTGAGAAGCTTTCTTGGATTAGTGGATTATTAAAGAAGATTCATTAAGGACTTCCCTAAGATAGCTGCACTGTTAACTAATTTTATGAAGATTAATCAAACTTTTATTTGGACATAAGGTATGAGCACGCATTCGTTAGTCTCAAAGAGAGGTTGATAAGTGCACCAGTGTTAGTCATTCCAGATGTTTATGATTAGTTGATAGTATACACAGATGTATGTGATGCTAGACTTGGGGCGGTATTGATGCAAAGAGGTAAAGTTGTCAATTATGCGAAGGCAATATCCAACCTATGATTTAGAGTTAACCACCAAATTATTTGCATTGAAGGGTAGAGGCATTACTTGCTAGGAGAAAGGTTCAAGGTATGTACCAACCATAAATCATTGAAATACCTTTACTCACAAAAGGACCTTACTCTAAAATAATAGAGACGGTTGGAGTTCTTGGTTCCTATGAATTTTACATTTCCTATATGCAGTCATGGATGCATCGAGTAGAAGACATGCCAACTTAGAAGCTATGCTCCTAGAGTAGACATTGTTAGAGTATATAGTTGGATATGATTGTTGATCGAAGTGTGAACTTAAGATAGAGATATGGGCAGCTTGGCGTCGGACCTATTCTTATAGAGCGGATTGGTAGCGGTCTGAAGCGTGATGATAGAAAAGCAAAGATTATAATTAAGCTTGATATAAGAGTAGTGTTTGAGGATTTGAAGCATTATGGACTTTACTAAGATGGTTAGCTCCATAAAGATGGAAGATTATATGTACTCGATGTAGATGGACTAGAGATGAGGTACTACGAAAGTGCCATCATTCGGATTTGATCATCCATCCTGGAAATAATAAAATTTATAGAGATACGAAGTGGATATTATATTGGGAAATAATGAAGAAGTATGTTAGGATATTCACCTCAAAGCGTATCAATTGTTAACCAATCAAAAATGAGTAAACTAAACCTAGTGGTTTATTGCAACCAATATGTTCCATAATGGATATGGGAGAAGATATCGATGGACTTCATCGATGGATTACCAAGGACTAGAGGAGGGTACAATAGTATTTTGATCATAGTCAATAGACTGACAAAGAGCGCTCGATTCATACCTTTAAAGTCTAATAGAATGACTACAAAACTAGCTGAGTTGTATGTGCGTTAGATAGTATGATTTCGTGGAGTAGTAAAAATCATTATGAGCGATAGAGAGTCATTATTCATGAGTGGATTTTGGAAGAGCTTGCAAGAAGCATTGGGGATGAAGCTATATTTAAGCGTTGCTTATCACCCATGGACCGACAGTTACATCGAGGGAGGGAATCGTATTCTTGAGAACTTTTTACCGAGAGAATGAAATGATTGATGATGTCTAGGAGATTGCATTGGGAATGGAGATGACCAATGATCACCCTGTCAAAAGTGATGTTGCAAGATCTAGAAGCAGAGATATCAGCTGTTAGGTCAAAATTTGGTTCAACCTAATATTCCTTGGTCATAAAGAGTTATTGGTACAGTAAGATAGGACACTTGGTCAAGCATGCTAGTATTTAGTTCATATGAAGTCATTATGCAAATTGTGCTTTGTTAAAGTCCTTGGTTAGAAAGTCACAAATTCAATTATGACCAAACAGTTATTAAAGTCCCAAACTTAAGCTTTTTTAGTTTGCACAAGACAAAACGAAAAAGAGGAAGAAGAATATTTTGGAATTCGTCCCATTCTAGTATGGGGTACATGCCTATTTATAGAACCTAGACCTTTATATTCATCACACATGTCTTGTAAAAATGAATGGTCATGATTTGCTGATGTGGCACACATTCATGATGATATGTGGCACAATTCATCTTTAACTTCTCCATGGTGACGTGGCATAGTTAATTCAATAGAAGAATGCCATGTGGCTAGCTGAGGTGTCGATTTTAGGTGTATCCTTCAACATGCAATAGCTCCACTTGTCAACATGCGATAGCTCCCTTAGTCTTCATTATGCAATGGATTTCTTAAGTTATCAACATATGATAGCTCCTTTAGTCTTCATTACTTTAACCTACTATGGCCTTGTATTTACATCATCATGTGATAGCCTATGTCATTATCATGTAATAGCTCCCATGAATCATTAATATGCGATGGCTTCCTCCTTTATCTACTTATAACAGCTTTCTGTTATGTGATAATGTAACGAGCCGTATTCTACATAACGGAAGATCATAGAATATTTGTATTATTTTCATATGAGTTCATATGATTCTAAAATTTTGGAAAATGACTCTTAGGGACATTTCCTACATTTATGATACTTTGGCAAATTTCTATGTAACCATTTTGACCCTGTAAATCTTGTATGGACTATAACTTTTGATAAGAGCCGAGTTAGGGTCTGAAACCACTTTCATTAAATTTGGATGATGGTTTCCCTTTCTGTAGAGTGGTCATGTTAAGGAAACGGAATTACTGTTTGAGGATTTTGGCTATTTAAAGGTTTCTTTGATTTTGAGCAGTTGAAGTGGGTAATTATGTCATTAGCTTTGAGGCCCATAACCCATTTCGGTTTTGGGGTAAGTGAAGGTTAATGGGACCTCATCCTCATCATTTCACAACTCCTAAAAAAATTGTAAATCTCCATTGACCTCCATTGACCAAAAAGCAACCTTTAAGCCTACTTTAAGTAGCCAAATTACACCATTAAGAGGATATTAGCATGATTAACACTTGGGAATAGAGATTTGCTATTGGAAGAGCCTTGGATTTCGTGCCTTCTACTATTCATTTAAGGATTTGGGTTTTGCTTTGGTGAGCGATTAGATCTCTCACTCACTAATTAGGTCATTATAAACCCTAAACGATGTTTTAAAAATTATTTAAAAATACTAAAATATTTTTAGACCATATTACACCGTATACACACACACACACACACACATATATATATATATGTATGTATGTATATGAATTATAGATGATTTGGACTTGATTTGTTAAAACATGTTCTTATGGATCCCTAACCATGTTCTTATGGATCCCTAATCTTCACCTTAGATTTAGATTTCTTTAAAATGGATATATTTGGATGTTTGGCTGATGTTTTGGGTTCTACAAGATGTATGCATGCTTTTCTAATGTTTGAATGGTAGAAAACGTCGATTGATTGGCGATTTAGACTTAGGATTAGTTCTTGGATCGTCGATGATTTAGGAATTCAAAGTTGTCAAATCGAGGTGTGATCGATATGGGGCAACAAGGAAGGCCTCATAAGGTTGCACACTAAGTTTTAGGTCATTTGGAGTTCGCGTGGTCAAGATATGGGCATTAAAGCACAAGTTGGCTCTTGGATCGGTGTGGATCCAAACTTGGATCGGTGGGGGAACTAAAGCATGGAAGTTTGGAGTATAGGATCGGGACGTGAGCTATTATAGGTATCCAAACATGGATCGATGGGGATTTAAAACTTGGATCAGTATGGACCCATGACTTTTATCCTAAACTTAATGAGATCGATATGGGTGACAAGGAAAGCCGCATAAGCATGTATTCCAAGTATCAAGTAATCCGGAGATCATACACTCAAGTTAGGGTCGTTTGAAGATGTAAAGTGTTGGATCGGTCTGGATCCATGAATTTTGTCCCAAACTTGGTGAGATCGATACAGGGTGACAAGGAAGGCTTTATAAGGCTATGTTCCAAGTTTTAGACCATTTGGAGTTCGTATGCTCGAGTTATGTTCATTTGAAGATGGATTGATGGTGATTTCCAAGTACGATGATGCATGATTCAATGATGATGATTCCATGATGGGAAGTGATGGCTTAGATGATGGATAGCTATACTTTGGGAGGCAGAGTAGCTGGATTGAAGGAACTATTGGAGTGAGGTTATAGGATGCATGATGACATTCTATGACTAACGATGACTGTTTAGAGTAGATCCCAACCGCAACGACTTCAGACGAGGGTCATAAGGATAGTTCTAGGATGAGATTTTCCATGGATGACGTGTGCAAATGGATCATTGATATTCATAGGTTTCAAAGCGTACTCATGAAGCATGGGTATGTGAGGACGGTCACTTGGGTTATGGAGTATGCCCTAGATCACACGATGTTTCGATCCATTTACCCTGGGCTATTACGGGGTATGTAGTCTAGTTCCTGGCCGACTGAGTGGCATGGATTTAAGTACCCAGAAATCGGGACGTTTAGTAGTCCTTGACTATATGATGGGGTCATACGAGTATCATATATCCAACGTATTGAGTGAGTGAATGTGAGGATGGATGATGGATGCCATGTTTGTTTGACTGTTTTTATCGCCTTAGGGGTATAACACGATGTAGATATTACCGATGTTGATATCTAAACAACCTTAGTACCTTGATGTATAGTATACCCATGTTGACTATCATAGAGTAGCGTATATCTTTTATATATGCTAACTCTGTAGATCTAGGGACATGTCAGGTATAATTTTCCATACCATTTGTCCCAGTACATCGACTCTATAGTATTTGAGATTTCTACCGCTCACACCAGACTGCCGTCTGACCTGGAGTTTTATGCTTTGATTCCTATTACTCTGGGTACTTTTAAGTGAGTAGATTAGAGATATCAGGTCTGATGAGAACTTGGAGCTGGATAGGTGGCAAACAGGAGGCTATTCTCTCATATTATTATATTTACTCAATTTTTATTTCGCTGCACTGCACTATGGAACTTGTTAGTGCCTTTGCTCTAGAATTTACGGCCCCTTAGACCCCTTTAATCTGTTTTCGCTCCCTATGGTCGCACTATTTAGAGGCAGTTTTATGAGTTATTATTTGATGTATAACTCTATTACTTATGTTGTTTACAGTATGGATCTGTATACTTCGATGCGTGATTCATTCAGTTATTTTATTGTCTCGCCTATTTTATGTCTGAGATGTTTTACTATATATTTTATTTAATGCACTATGAGATATACGTTAGGTTCTGTACTGTAATGTTTATTTACTTCGTTGATGATCGCCAGGCATCGGCTGAGCACCGCTACAGCACACTATACATGTTTATTAGGTGTCGGTGGTGTAGAGCGGTCCTCATAAATAATCTTCATAATAGCTAAATGTTATTAGCATATGGTAACCTGGCTTTCAATCTTGCAACATCTTTTAACTTGTAATCGCTTCTCCTTTTACCTTATCATATATCAACTTCGTCTATATCAAGTTTCGATAACTTCTGGTGTCAACCTGCAATAACCTTGATCATGTCAACTTTCGATAACTTTATTTGTCACTGTGATAGCTTAGCTTGTCAACCCGTGATGATTCTAACTTGTATTCATCTTGTGATAGCTTAGTTTTTCAACCCGTGATGATTCTAACTTGCATTCATCTTTTGATAGCTTATATCAATACATGATAACTTCCTTTTGTATTCAACCTTGCGATAGCCATTTTCTATCAATATGCGTCATCTACTTGGTCTTAAACTTTTAACAACTCATCCACTATTAATTTGAGATGCCTCCTTTATGTTCAACTTGCGTCAACTATGTTATTTTCATCCTGCAATTGCTCCTTCACTATTGACTTGTGATAGCTCCTTTATATTCAATCTATGACAGTGATGATATCTTTAACTTGTAATAGCACTTTCATCATCAACTCGTGATAGGTTCGTATTTCAAGTTTCAATGATTTTGCACCTTATTAATTTTTGGAAATTTTAGGTGTAACACTTGCCCCCCATAAGAAGTTTTCTTATGCTTTAGCTTAAGTAAATTTATGCTTTTCCTTTGCTTTTTCTCTTTTTGGATTATTATTCCTTGTAATTGTGTTTTCCATCATTGATTGCTCGTGTACCATGATCGAGAACTTTGATTGACTTTCTGATGACATTAGGTATTTTTTTGAGTTTGGTTGTCCATCAAATCAAGAGTTTAGCTAGTCATCCTTCCTTGAATGGTTGCTTCGACCGGGTCCTGTGGGTTTAAGTGGCCTTTACTCTTAAATGGGTTCTTTGGCCAGGCCTAGCAGTCAAACTAAAGGCTTAATTGACCATCACTCTTTGGATGGGTGCTTCGGCTAGGCTTGGCAGTGGTACTGAAAGTTGTTCATCCATCTCTCTTGGATGGATGCTTTGGCCAGACTTGGCAGTGGGACCGAAGGCTTAATTGATCATCACTCTCTGAATGGGTGTTTCGACTAGGCCTCATGGAGGGATCAAAGGCTTTTCATCCATCTCCCTTGGATGGGTGCTTTGGCCAGGCCTAGCGTCAGGACCAAAGGCTTAATTGACCATCACTCTTTGGATGGATACTAGGCCTTGCAACAGGACCTAAAAGATTTCATCCATCTCCCTTGGATCGGTGCTTTGGCCAGCCTTGGCAGCGGCACCAAAGGCTTAACTGACCATCACTCTTTGAATGGGTGTTTTGGCCAGTCTTGGCAGCGGGACCAAAGGCTTAACTGAGCACCACTCTTTGGATAGGTGCTTTGGCCAGACCTCACAGTGGGATCGAAGCCTTTTCGTCCATCTCACTCAGATGGGTACTTGGGTCAGGCCTGGCGATAGGACCAAAAGCTTAATTGATCATCACTTTTTGGATGGGTGCTTCAACCAGGCCTCATGGAGAGATCGAAGGCTTTTTGACCATCTCCCTTGGATAGGTGCTTTGGCCATGCCTAGAGACGAGACCAAATGCTTAATTGTCATCTTCATGATACGAGGTGTTCTGCTTTTTAACAAATCTCGCTAACCTTGTTAGGTTAGGAGCTAAGTAAAACATATTGCATCTCAGTCTGAGGGCTATTATTTGGGAAGATCTTTTGGTAATCCACTTTATTCATCTAACATTGTAAAATATGGTCTCAAATGTTCGACATCCATGTTCTTGCTATCACATTTTCATTTGGTCTATTTAATCGGTAAGTTCTTGGAGGAATCACTTTATGAATGACTAATGGCCCTTCTCAATTTGGTCCTAATGGGCCATTTGTTGGATCCTTTGTGTTCCATTACTCTCCTTTGCACTAGATCTCCTTTCTTAAATGCCCTTACTTTTACTCTTGAATTATAATTTTTAAAGTTTCTTCATTGGTATTCAGTTGTTTGCATAGCAGTTTGATCTCTTAGTTTGTTGATCAAGTTAGGTGAATTTTACTTTATCTCATGATTCGATCCGTAGGTGTATGCAATCCTTTGACATAAAGGGACTTCAAGCTCGACTGGTAGCGTGGGTTCAAATCCTTATGTTGAAAAATATGGGGTATTCCCAATATTCATTCTTGTGGAAGTTCTATATGACCATAAAATGAAGGGAAGTTCAACCTAGTTTCCTTTTGCTTTGCGTAGCTGTTTCTTTAAAATATTCTTTGTGGCCTTTTCGCTGCTTCTACTGCCCCATCGGCCTTTGGTGAGCTACCGACGAATTTTATTTTTACTATTTTATTTCTTTCATAAAAATGGGTGATTTCTTCACTCTCGAATTGAGTCCCATTGTCAAAAATGATCTTATTTGAAAGTCCAAATCTAGTAGCTACATTTTAATGAAAAACTTCGAGACTTTTCCAACTGTGATATTTGGCAATGATTTTACTTCTACCCATTTGGTAAAGTAATCAATGGCTACTACGACAATCTTTTCTCCTCCTTTTGAGACTAGAAGAGGTTCAATCAAGTCAATTCCCTATACATCAAAAGGCCATGGGCTTGTGACAGATGTCAACTCATGCGGAGGTAACCATGGAACTCTAGAAAACTTTTGGCGCTTATCATACATTTTAACGTAGGTTAATGAATCCTCGGTCATGCAGGGCCAATAATATCCTTGTCTTATTACCTTCTTTGCTATTGTTGCTTCATTGGAGTGATCCCTACAGAATCCCTCATGGATTTCTTTCAATAGTCTCACTCATGTTTCTGGGGTAACGCATCGCAAGTAAGGTGTTGAATACCCTTTCTTATATAATATCCCATCAATTATGGTATATGAAGGGGCTTTGTATCTCAACTTTCGCGATTCATTTTTTTCTTTGGGCAATATTCCTTTTTGTAAGTACTTAATTATGGGCATCATCTAACTATTAGTATATTGATCCTCATGAGCATTTATTCTCATTATTTCATAAGCTTCTCCATGACTATTATTTTCTCAAGAGCACTCCTTGCCATATCGTAGTTGTTGAGCTTGTGATCAAGTTTGAACTAAGGCCTTGTTCTTTGATACTTCTTTCTCTAATTCAATACTAGAGTTCTGTTTAAATTTAGTGGGGAAATTTTTCGATTTTTGTTACCCCTCATGAACTTGTTAGTCCATGAGTTGATGGTTTTGATGACAACAACCTTAGAATAAGATTATAAAATATAAATACTAACATTATAGTTTAGATATATATATGTATATGCAGGATTTAACCATGCAGGTACCAAGAATGAAGACTGTACAGTATAGAGATTCAAGATATCAAGATTGAAGACTCATGAGTATCAAGATAATGAAGAGTTCAAGATTTTAAGATAAGTGTCGAGTCTAGAATTTTGTTAAAACTTCAAAATAGCACTGAAATCTTCACTCCATTTTTCTTTTGGGATGGAACCCATTTCTACCTTTTCAGTGGCTTACAAACCCACGACAAGTAGCTTACAAACCTACGACAAGTGGCTTACAAACCCACGAACATCTTGGTTTTGTACAAGTTCTCGAGTCCTGTCATGATGAGATATTCTGCAGGAAGAAGCTTGCAAAACTACTTCAAAATGATTTTCAAAAACTACTTTGGAATGATTTTCAAAATTGTTTTTCAAAATGTTTTAGCCTTAAAAATTATCTTTTTAAATGATTTTCAAAAAGATGTTTTAGCCTTAAATATTCTTGTTTTTAAACTTCGGTTATTTTAAACTATCTTTTAATTATAATGTATTTATACTTTGATTTAAATATAAAATTATAGTAAAATATTATATATATTATTCTTTATATTCATCTATGTATTTTATCTATAATCAAGTATATTTACAAAGTTTAAAATAGTTTTAATATAAGATAAAGGTTATTTTCAAAGAAAATCAAAACATCAAAAATTGCTTTGGGATGTCGACATGCCTATGGTGACCATGTCGACATGGTGACAGTTGAGTTCAAAATTTAAATTTCAAAAGAAGTGTTTATTTGCCATAACTCTTCATGAATGGACATGACTGTTGTTCTTCTATAAATAGGGGTTAGTTTCAACGAATTTTTAATCAGTTTTTCTGGTTTTTCACTCCTCTTCTTCTTCCACATTTTCTTAATCAAAATTCTATCATTACTCTTCCGAAATCAACATTGAATCTAACTAGATTATCTCTGGTTTGATTCTCTATCACTATCTCAACAAGATCTAAGTGCTATTCAGAGTTATAGGCTTCTTTGTAATCTATCTAGCGAGAAAAGGTGTGATTGTAGCCTTGAAAATCAATTGGGTGAACTTGTTGCCCCGGAAATCAAGTATCTCTACCCAGAGGATTGTTATTCTAGAGGGTGTACCTCGTAGCCTTGAAACCGAGGGTTGTAATTGTTGAATTGCTTTTGAAAGGAAATCTGTACTTGATTGTGCGGGACTGGATTTAGGGTAACCCCGAACCCGTATAAAATCTGGTGTGTTCTTTCCTTTACTGCATTTACTTTATTTCTGCATCTGTATTTGTTTCTGTGATTATACCTGTGTCTGAATATTGCATACATTTGTGTTCAAATTAACATAAACTCAAAAAGATTTAGTAATTTCTTAAAAACACTATTCACCGCACCTCTAGTGTTATTCCTAGCCTTAAGATCTGTAATCCGCATTCCTCACATTTGGTATCAGAGCAAGGTTTTCAAAAGTTTCATAATCTGATTTTTGAAAAAATTTCAAAATGGCTACCAACACTAGTAATGTTATTAACACTAGTATTCCTGTCACTAGTTCATTTGTAGAAGGTCGGTCTACTGCCAGACCACCACTTTTTAATGGCAGTAACTATGCATATTGGGCATGTAGGATGAAAATATATTTACAATCTGTAGGATTAGATACTTGGAATATCACACAAACTGAATATTCTGAACCCACAACTAATTTTGCACAGTGGACTACTGAGCAAAAGACTGTTGCACAAAATAATTCTAAAGCAATGAATATTCTGTTTTGTTCACTTGAAAGAAATGAATTTAATAGAGTGTCAGTTTGTAAGTCTGCATATGAAATCTTGAAAACTTTGCAAGTGACTCACGAAGGAACAAGCAAAGTTAAACAGACCAAAATTTCCATGCTCACAAATCAGTTTCAGTTATTTAAAATGAATACTAATGAGTCTATTTCAGATATGTATAGTCGATTTCAAGATATTGTGCATTCTTTAATATCCTTGGGAAAGGAATTTTCAGAAGAAGACCAAGTCAGAAAATTTTTAAATTCTCTCACTCCAGAATGGGATCAAAAGGCACTTGCAATTGAAGAGGCAAATGAAATCAGTACCTTAAAGATAGAAGAATTGATTGGAAATCTAATGTCGTTTGAAGTTCAACTGATCGGGAGAAGAGAAAGCAAAGCATCTGAAAAGAAATCAATGGCATTCAATGCATTAACCGACGGATCAGACTCAAACAGTGATAATGATGAAGAGATAGCATTTATGACCAGGAATTTTCGGAAATTTCTGAAATACAGAAAGATGAATAATCTCAAGAGAAACAACTATAAGAATTCTGGAAATCAGAATGCAGTGCCAAAAAATGTCATATGTTTCAACTATGATGAACCAGGTCATATCAAAAGAGACTGTCCATATCCAGAAAGGCAGAATCCTCCTTTAAACAATGATTTAGTAAAGAAACAGAAGCGTGCATTTACTGCTACTCTAGATGACTCAGACTCGTCCTCAAGCGATGATGATCAGAAGACAGATAACTCAAATTTGTGTTTTACGGCAATTCATGACTTCAACAATTCAAGGAAATGGACTCAGAAAAAGGTACACATTTACAATACAATTGATTGAAATTGCATGCTTAGAATTAGATGACTGATTGCTTGATTGATTGATTTTGAATTGGTGTGTTGATTGAATTTTAAATTTATTTTTTATTTTTTATTATAATTTTATTATAATTTTTATTATTTTTAATATAATAATATTTTCTGGAATTTACTATAAGAATACTCCAGATATATATATATATATATAGACATTAAAATAATAAGTATATATATATATATATATATTAGAATACTAGGAAAAATAAATCATAGAAATTCACAGGCACATGTTGACATGGTCCCTACCATGATGTCGACATGGGTACAAATTTTGAAATTCAAAATTTGAATTCAAATGGTTGAATTTCCCTCCATCTTTTCACTCCATTCAATACTCTGAAAAGGCATCTTTTGACCAGAGAACATGTCTTTCAGAAATCTATTTAGTCACTATCTTTTATCACAACTTTTCACTTTCATTTTCAAATTCAAACTCTCTCTTCAAAACTCCAAGCTCTCTATTCTCTACCTTAATGGCTTCTTCAAGCAACCCCTCCACCATGAGACTCTCCAGAAACTTGAAAGAGCAACTCCTCAATAATCCGAAGGCAATAAAAGCATACATCAATTATGCTAACTATGGAAAAGTCCATCCTGGAAAGTTTGCTATTTTTCAAGATTTTGCTTCTTATGAAATTGATACTCTCTTTGCAAACAATCAAATTCTTAGTCTTGTTGATTCTTCTCAAAATGATTTTGTTTGTTACCCAAATCTTGTTAAAATTTTCTATGCAAATCTCAATCGAGAATTTTATGAAGGAAATGATAATGAAATTTGGAGTAGTGTCAAAGGCACTAGAATTGTTTTAAATTGTGATCTTTTGGGTACCATTCTCAATTGTAAGAATACGGGAATGGATCTTTCTAGTTTTCAAATCGATGAACATGATCGTGAGACATTTCATCATATTTTTGAAGGAGATGAAAACTTTGAATTTAAAAACCGAAACTTTCGTCCTAAAGCAAGAATTGTCAATCTTCTCTTACAACATACTTTGACCCCTAGATTGGGAAATTTTAACAATCCTACTTCAAAAGTGTGCAAAGAACTTTTTGCTATTTTCGGAAATTATGATATCAATTGGGCGTAAGTTATTTTGGATGAACTTCGTCCTAAAAATTTTGAAATGGGAGAAAACACTTTATATCATGGAATTTACCTTACTCAGATTTTCAACTATTTTGGAGTAAATTTCAAAGGAGAAGAATTTATTTCAAGAAGAGTTTTTAATATCTCAAACATTTCTCTCATGAAAATCCCATATGTTTTTCAACCTTATGAGACTCTTACCGAAAAGGAAGAGCGTTTGGCTCATGAAGATATGGAAGAGGAAGAAGAAGAAGAAAGGGATGAAATGGAAATAGAAGAAGAAGAAGAAGGTGAAACATCCCTAGAAAGTATTGAATATCCCTTTAATCCTTCCAACAAAACCCTTCTCAAAAACCAAAAGGTTATTGTTGAGAATCAACGGGTTCTTAAAAGAACCGTTAGTAAGAAATTGGACAAAATATCATCCAAGATGAACAAGTTTTTCTCTAAAGTCAGCAAGAAACTTGGATTATCTTCATCTTCGTCATCCTCTAACTAGTTCTATATCTTTATATCATATCGAATTAGTTTAAGTTTGTTTTAATTTGAGTGTTTATGTAGTTCTTTATGTTTAATCATTGTATTATCCTATTATTCAATGAAATTGAATTTCCTTTCTGTTATCTAGCTTACCTTATCTCCTAAATAAATGTTAGTATATTATATAAATTTATATATATACACGATTATTCACAAAATCAATATTACCATCAAATTTCACTATAGTATGTCGACATCCCCCCCTGACCATGTCGACATGTACTGGTCAGAAATGACTTTTCATTTCAAATTTGAAATTTGAATAACTACCATATGTCTATTCATTTCAAACGAATTCCTACACCTATAAATACCTATTTCTTCCAGAATTTTTCACTCAATATTATTTTCTATCTTCTTTATCTCTAATTCTCTTCACAAATTCAAAAATGGCAAATCCTATTCACAATTTAACTGAGAATCTTGAAGAGACTCTTAATTCGTTCAAGAACATTCTCTCGTTCATTCTTCGTAACCAGCGACACTTAGAGTTGAGTCAATGCAGATGATCAAGGAGCAAGAAAGACATTTCGATGCAATTCGATGGATGATTTCTTCCCTGCACAAGGATGATAACGAAGCACATCCTCCTATCTCTCTCACAAATGAGAATGAAAATTGGGATGCCATCAAAGCAGACCCTATTTTCGGAGAAGAAGGATGGGTGGAAATTCCTCGTAACGTTTAATTTGTTTGCTTTATTACTTTGTTTGAATTGATTGCTTTATTACTTTGTTTGAATTGATTGTTTTGATTGAAATTAGTTGTTTTGATTGATTTGATTTATACATTGGTGTGGATTGATGATTGTATAAATATACATTAATATACTTATAATCGTTGATTGAATATCATGTCTATAAGTATAGTTATTTCTTATATACTCTATTATATAGTTTATTAATGCAGGTACTTCAGTACAAGAATGAGGGGGAGTTACATAGTTTAGAGTTTGTCTTTTTGTTGATGACAAAGGGGGAGAAATATAAAATAGGAGAGTTAGGCATAAAATAAAGGGGAGTTATTAGATTTAGGGGGAGTCAATAGGATAGAAGTAATATTTTATAAACAAAGGTTGTCATCATCAAAAGGGGGGAGATTGTTAGTCCATGAGTTGATGGTTTTGATGACAACAACCTTAGAATAAGATTATAAAATATAAATACTAACATTATAGTTTAGATATATATGTATATGCAGGATTTAACCATGCAGGTACCAAGAATGAAGACTGTACAATATAGAGATTCAAGATATCAAGATTGAAGACTCATGAGTATCAAGATAATCAAGAGTTCAAGATTTCAAGATAAGTGTCGACTCTAGAATTTTGTTAAAACTTCACAATAGCACTGAAATCTTCACTCCATTTTTCTTTTGGGATGGAACCCATTTCTACCTTTTTAGTGGCTTACAAACCCACGACAAGTAGCTTACAAACCTATGACAAGTGGCTTACAAACCCACGAACATCCTGGTTTTGTACAAGTTCTCGAGTCCTGTCATGATGAGATATTATGCAGGAAGAAGCTTGCAAAACTACTTCAAAATGATTTTCAAAAACTACTTTGGAATGATTTTCAAAATTGTTTTTCAAAATGTTTTAGCCTTAAAAATTATCTTTTTAAATGATTTTCAAAAAGATGTTTTAGCCTTAAATATTCTTGTTTTTAAACTTCGGTTATTTTAAACTATCTTTTAATTATAATGTATTTATACTTTGATTTAAATATAAAATTATAGTAAAATATTATATATATTATTCTTTATATTCATCTATGTATTTTATCTATAATCAAGTATATTTACAAAGTTTAAAATAGTTTTAATATAAGATAAATGTTATTTTCAAAGAAAATCAAAACATCAAAAATAGCTTTGGGACGTCGACATGCCTATGGTGACCATGTCGACATGGTGATAGTTGAGTTCAAAATTTAAATTTCAAAAGAAGTGTCTATTCGCCATAACTCTTCACGAATGGGCATGACTGTTGTTCTTCTATAAATAGGGGTTAGTTTCAACGAATTTTTAATCAGTTTTTCTGGTTTTTCACTCCTCTTCTTCTTCCACATTTTCTTAATCAAAATTCTATCATTACTCTACCGAAATCAACATTGAATCTAACTATATTATCTCTGGTTTGATTCTCTATCACTATCTCAACAAGATCTAAGTGTTATTCAGAGTTATAGGCTTCTTTGTAATCTATCTAGCGAGAAAATGTGTGATTGTAGCCTTGGAAATCAATTGGGTGAACTTGTTGCCTCGGAAATCAAGTTTCTCTACCAAGAGGATTGTTATTCTGGAGGGTGTACCTCGTAGCCTTGAAACCGAGGGTTGTAATTGTTGAATTGATTTTGAAAGGAATCCGTACTTGATTGTGCGGGACTGGATGTAGGGTAACCCCGAACCAGTATAAAATCCGGTGTGTTCTTTCCTTTACTGCATTTACTTTATTTCTGCATTTGTGTTTGTTTCTGTGATTATACCTGTGTCTGAATATTGCATACATTTGTGTTCAAATTAACATAAACTCAAAAAGATTTAGTAATTTCTTAAAAACACTATTCACCCTCCCTCTAATGTTATTCCTAGCCTTAAGATCCGTAATCTGCATTCCTCACAGAACTTTCCAATTTGCCAAAGAATCTGCTTGCGCATTATTCTCTCTTGGTATTTGATGAATAGATAAATATTCAAATTGAACTAGCATCTTATGGATTCATTTTATCTCGATCCTTGGGATTTTTAGTTGTTCGGCCAATGTCAACCCTACTATCATAGATTCATACATAGCCATGTTATTAATTGTAGAAAACCTTTGTTTCATCACATAATGTAGCCTATGTACATCGAGTGCAATTATCACAATACTGGCTTCGACTTCTTATTCGTTTGAAGCTCCGTCTACATATAACTGCAACATCGGCTCAAGCTTCTTTTTCATTTCCAATTGCTCTTCAATGAATCATGTATATTCCGCTATAAAGTCGGCCAAGGCCTTCCCTTTAATTGATACTCGGGGTAAATATTCAATGTCGTATTGGCTCAACTCCATCTCCCAATTTATCAACCTTCCTGATGTATTAGGTTTGCTGAGGACTTGCCATAGTGAATAATTTCTTAAGACTTTAATTGGGTGTGCCTAAAAATAAGATCTTAACTTTCATGCTGATAGCAGAAAGCATTAAGCGAACTTTTCTATAACCAGGTATCTAGCTTTGGCATCTTTTAATCTCTTGGTCGTACAGTATACTGGGAGTTGAATCCCACTTTCTTCCCTTATTAGGACTAAGTTAATTGCATATTCCAATATCGCCATATATAAGAACAAATTTTCTCCCTCATTGGGGCTAAAAATTAACGGTGGTTTTTCCAAATGGTGTTTTTGCTCTTGAAAGGCTTTTTGGCACTCTTCTAAACATTCAAAGGTTTTTCGTTTCTTAATTACATTGAAGAAAGGAATGCATTTATCAGTTGCCCTTGATATGAAACTGTTGAGTGCGGTGACTCATCCATTCAGTCCTATTACTTCTTTACTCATATTCGGTTCTTCCATATTTCTAATTGTGGTCGGGGTTAGCCTCTATTTCCCGTGCACTTATGATGTATCCCAAGAATTTTCCACATTAAATCCCAAAGGAACACTTTTGCAGATTCAATTTCATTTTGTACTTCCTCAATATCCCAAACATTTCATTCAGATCTACTATGTGATTGGCTTCTTTCTTGAACTTTACTAGCATATTATCCACATATACTTTCATGTTTTCCCCAATTTAGCCTTTGAACATTCTATTCACCAACCATTGATACTTAGCTCCCGCATTCTTTAATCTAAATGACATCACTTTATAGCAATACATTATGAAACTTGTGTGTTCTTCATCAAGTTTGAACATAGGGGTCTGGTTATATCCTGAGTATGCATCCATGAATGACAACAACTTAAGACCGCTTGTGGCATTAACTAGCGGATCAATTCTAGAAAGTGAGTCGCAATCTTTTGAGCATGCTTTATTTAAGTCTGTGTAGTCGACACATGTTCTCCACTTTCCATTAGACTTTTTGACCAATATTGGATTCGTTAGTTTTTTTGGATAAAATAATTCTTCAATGAATCCAATTTCCAATAGCCTAATTATTTCCTCCTGCAGTGCCATAGTACGAGTTTATCAAAAAAATTTATTTTGCCTTATGGGAGTAAACTTTGGGTCAATATTAAGTGCATGACACATTATTGCAGGGTCAATCCCTTCCATATCTACATGAGTCCAAGCAAAGACATCTTTACTTGATTGTAGAAATAAGATTAGTTCCTCTCTAATGTCCTTGCCCATCATTCTTCCTATCTTCACAACCTTAGTAGAATCTTGAGAATCTAGGTTTATTTCTTCTAAATAATCCATACATTGCACGTTTTCTTGATCGTCTCTAGAATCCAATTTGGTACTATCTCCTCTAAAACTTCATTCTTATCTTAGTCGAATAAATTTGACTCTATGAATTTCCTTCTTCTATCTTCTAATTTAACCCTTCTACTTTATATATGATGCTCTTTCGTTGGAAGACTTTGTTTATTTGGAAATTCTTGAGGACTGATATGCAAGGGCTTAGGAGTTTTAATTTCATTTAGTTTATTTAATGTAGGTCCATAACAAGATTCACCCTTTTTATTATACTGCTCAACTGTGGAAAAGTACAATTCACGAGAACTAAATTGTTCCCCACATACTGTTCCTCATCCTACATTGGAAAGAAACTTCACAAGCAATGTTTTGGGGACACAAAGGCATCAATCTCATCCAGTGCAGGTTGTCTGAAGAATGCATTGTAATAAGATGGTTGATTTATTACCATAAACAGAGTTATGAAAGTTCTTGAATAAGGTGGGGTTCCAATTTGTACATACAGTTTGGTTTGCCTAATCAGCGTGGCACCCTTATTGTTGAATCCAAAGATAGGTTCCAAACTTGATTCAAGCTTTTCTTTTAGAATATCCATTTGATTGAAAGCACTTTTAAAATGACATTAAGTGCACTCCTAGTATCAACCAATATTTTAGACACAAGCGAAAGTCCAATTTGCGTGGTTACCATAAGTGTATGGTTATGTAGATGTCTAGATTCCCTTAATTCCTTTAGAGTTATAGCCAAAAATGCGAGTTGAATAGAACTTTTGCGAGTCTTTGTTAGTGGTTCTTCACTTATTGAGTAGATCCCTTCATTAACCTCTTATATATATCGGCTTCTCGTGCCTTTACTCATCCTTGCAACATGTGACCCTCCATGAATCACATCAATGAGGTTAATTAGTTGTAGCAGATCCTCGTGAAGTTCATTTTCCAAGATGCTAGAATTATTGACTTGAGTGTCTCATTATGAGAAAGATTTTGATCATTTTTGGAAAACTCTTTAAGCACTCATCTTCTAATTATATCTTGTATAATTCCAGCCAAAACTCGACAATCATCCGTCTTATGCCCATTCACCTTGTGAAAAGTGCAATAATTTCCTCCTTTATTCGATTTTGGTTTTATCCTTGACCTGAATGATGAGGGGTACTCAATCTCATCATTAGTCATAGCATAGATATAAGAGATGGGCTGGTTCAACTCAATAAAATTTTCTTTAGGAAATTTGTCCTACTTTCCTCTTTTGTTTGTAGTCATAAAGCCTCCCATTTCCCTTTGCTTCTTCTTGTTGTGGAATATTTCATCTATCCGGATGAACTTGTTTGATTGGAAGTGAAAATCTTGCAAATCTTTACAACCATAAGTATAGAGCTCTTTCCAAAAAAGGGTGTTTTCAATTAACCCAGGCTTTACAAACATTAACTTCTCTCTATCGCTTACTCTTTCTGCCTTGTTAGCTTCAGCATTAAACCTCTTTAAATAATCTCTTAATAACCTCATGTCTTTGCTTTATGTTAGCTAACATGCTTGCATCGATAGTTGGCTCTTTGGAAGTGAAGAATTATGCTAAGAACTCGTAAGCAAACTTCTCCCGTGAGTAGATAGTCTTCTCATGATAGAGTCAGAACCACTTCATAGCTGCACCAAAGAAAGTAGTTGGGAATAATCTATATCTCACTACTCCAGGGGCATCATACAAGTCTATTTGACTCTTAAATCCCATTAAATGCTCATTTGGATCAGTTGTAACATTATATCTAATTGAGGAGATTTTGACATATAATGGCAATGGGACCGCCAGTAGAGCCTCCTTAAAGTTGTTATTCACTTTGGGGTCCATGGTCCTTTTCCCTTTTAGGTTTGCTATATCTCTTACCATATCGTTGGCCAAGTCTTTTGGATATGCTTAATCATTTTTATAGTCTCTTAGTTTTGGATTATATTATTTTTGTGAAGCAGAACTTGCATATTGTACAAAGGGATATTTTTACTCTTTCTTTGGCTTTTGGGTCAGACAATTTTAATCTCATTTTTGCGGTCCTAAAGTGCTCTTTTCAACATTCTTACTATTCAAATCTGAGCCTTCGGCCTTCCTTCGAGTAGATTCAACCTCTTATTCTTGATTGTCTTTCATCCTTCGCGATGTTCTCGAAGATATTTGAGAGACAAGCATTTTGATTAGTTCATGCAAAGTCTGAAGTTGTCTCTACATGATCTTAAGGTTGTTCTCTTCTTTTGATGTCTCCATTGGCGTCGATGCTTGACCTATCTTAATGTCCTCTATATTAAATTAAGGAGTTATGTTTTCCTCAAGATTTGTGCGATGCATGGTTTCCCCTTGCATTCGAACATTAATCTTCTTAATTGACCTACCCATTTTGTAAAAATTTAGTGATCAAATAGTGGTCAATAACTTGTCTTCCTAAGTTCAATTCTATGTGAAAGCACCACTAAATGTTAGGTCAAAATTTGGTTCAACCTAATATGCCTTAGTCATAAGAGTCAATGGTATTTGAGTTAGATAGGACACTTAGTCAAGCATGCTATTATTGGGTCCATAAGAAGTTATTATGAAAATTGAGCTTTGTTAAAGTCCCTGGTTAGAAAGTCAAAAATTCAATTATGACCTAACGGCCATTAAAGTCCCAAGCTTAAGCTTTTTTTATTATACACAAGACAAAATGAAAATGAGGAAGAAGAACAGTTTGGAATTCACACCTATCTAGTAGGGTATACATGCCTATTTATAGAGAACCTAGACCTTTAGATTCATGACACGTGTCACTTGTAAAAATAAATGGTCATGATTTGCTGATGTGGTACATGTTTGAGATGACATGTGGCACAATCTTTCTTTAACTTCTCCATGATGACATGGCATATTTAATGTAATAAGAGAATGTCATGTGGCCACCTGGGATGTCGATTTTGGGTGTATTCTTCAACATGCGATTGCTTCAGTTGTCAACATGCGCAGCTCCCTTAGTCTTCATTATGTGATAGCTTTCTTAAGTTATCAACATGTGATAGCTCCTTTAGTCTTCAGTACTTTAACCTGCTATGGCCTTATATTTTCATCATCATGTGATAGCCTATGTCATTATCATGCAATAGCTCCCTTGAATCATCAATATGTGATGGCTTCCTCCTTTATCTACTTACAACAGCCCTTTGTTATGTGATAATCTTCATAATGGCTACATGTTATTAGTATATGGTAACCTGGCTTTAAATCTTGTAAAGACCATATAATATCTACATGCGATAACATTTAACTTGCGGTAGCTTCTCACTTTACCTTATCATACATCGACTATGTCCATACCAATTTTTAATGACTTCATGGTGTCAACCGACGACAACCTTAATTGTGTAAACTTTCGATAAATTTATTTGTCAATCTACGATAGCTCTACTTCTCAACCTGCGATGACTCTAATTTGTATTCATCTTGTGATAGCCTCTATTAGTACATGATAACTTCCTTTTGTATTCAACCTTGTAATTGCCATGTTTCCATCAGTATGCGGCATCTACTTGGTCTTCAACTTGTAACAGCTCATCCACTACTGATTTGTGATGGCTCCTTCATGTTCAACTGATGACGACTATGTTATTTTCAACCTTAATAGCTTCTTCACTATTGACTTGTGATAGCTCCTTCATGTTCAACTGATGATGACTATGTTATTTTCAACCTATGAAAACTATGTTATCTTTAAATTGCGATAACTTTTTCATCATCAACTTGTGATAGCTTCATATTTCAACTTTCAACGGTTTTGCACCCTATTAATTTTTGGAAATTTTGGGTGTAACATCAGCCACCAAGGCAAGTTTATTTGTCGAGGCATTATAGAGGTGCACAAACATAGATTCCGACGGGTGAGATGAAGTCCATATATCCCACCAAAAGAAGGTAGCATTCCCAGCCCTAATATCCAAAGAGAATCCAATATGAAGATGAGTTGAGGAGGTGATGAAAACCAGGGCACTTTACCTCAGGTAAGATGGCCAAGATCTAAGGTGGAAAATGCTCACACATAGTAGATCATATTTATCCAACTTTTCCAGGGATCAACGTCAGAGCACATAACCAGGCCTAATTAAAAAGGAGGGATCTATTGAACAGCTTGATATTAATTGCTCCGAAGCCCCCTTGTCGTTCCCTTTATAATATGCATCCCATTTAACCTAATGTTTAGATGTTAAAGGAGAGGAGAAACCACCTCATAAGAAATTTCTCTTTAGTCCATCAATCTTGTTAACAACCCATTCTAGGATTTTAAAGACAAACATTCAATAGATTGGGATTGATGAGAGAAGCGAATTAACTAGAGTAAGTTTGCCAACAAGAGAGAGAGAGTTTCCTTTCAAGAGGTCATTCTATGTTAGGCTTTGTCAATCAGAGAAAATCAGTCATTATAGTGCATGGTAGTTGGGCAAGGAGCAATTCCTAGATATCTCAAGGGAATAGTCTAGCTTGTAGTTACGAGCCCTAACCACAATCAGTCCACAATTGGTCTGATCATTCATTATGTACAGGGAACTCTTTCTATAGATGATACCTGACCCAGAAGACGAATTGCAACGGTACAAGAGTAATTTGAGAGCAACAATGTGTCTGGGGTTCGAGGAGTTTAAAAAGATGGTGTCATCGGCATATTAGAGAGAAAAATACTCCAAGATAAAGCACAAGGTTACCAATATCCTTGATGAGATTGTTAGACCGAGCCAGGCTTATCATAGAAGTGAGGACTTAGCTACCAAGTTGAAGAGGAATGGAGATAATGGGTCTTCTTTTCTTAGGCCCTTCTTTTATTTTATAAGGTTACCTCTAGTTCCATTAACCACCACTGAAGGCATAGAAGAGTACATAATAACTTTAACCCATAGAATCCACCTATCTGGAAAGCCACGATGCCTAAGAATATCAAGGATGAAGTCCCAAATGACAGAATCAAAAGCTTTAGAGAAGTCCAGCCAGAATATCACATAATGAATTTGATGGGAGTGGGAGTAAAGATGATCTCTTAGGTTGTGATGACTATGTCCATTATGGAGCGACCTCCAATGAAGGCAGATTGAGAATAATGGATTAGAGAGTCAAGGTGAGGTTGGAATCTTTTGGCAAAAACCTTGGTAATGAGTTTGAAGGTGACATTTAAAAGGCTAATGGGTACCTGAAAATTTTGGGATAAGGCAAATATTTGAGAAGTTAATCCTGCTACAACTCCAAGGATCTGCGTAAAATTCTTTAAAAATAGCCAATATATCACTCCTCAGAAGAGGCAAGTAGTTTTTAAGGAATAAAATGAAGAAACCATCTTGACCAAGCACTTTGTCATCTGCCATATCTTTCAAGGAATCACATATCTCGATGGTGGAATAAGGTTGATCAATGTAGATGTAGAAGGTATCGGAATAAAGAGTTGACCACTAAATGGTAGAGTGATAGGGGGATGAAGGGCCAAGTTACATCCTATAATAATCATCAAAATTTCCATTTAGCTCATCTTGGAAGGTCAAAACCTGGTTGCAAAAGTTTAATAAATGAATCATATTTGCTATTCTTCTTCCATTATCTAGCCTATGGAAACAACTTGTGTTCTTATCACCTTCTTTAAACCACTGAACTCTAGATCTATGATGCCAAGCTATTACCTCCTGAAGAGATAACCTGTTTAGCTAAGGTTCGATCTCCTTGAGATGCGATCGTGCCTCTAAATCCAACTAAGCAGCCTTCTCAGCCTTATTAATTTCTAGAATATCCTCATGTAGGCAGAGCTTTCTGGATCTGAGAGATCCCCATAGGCTAGCTGCCTTTTTTCTAAGAGCCTAGGAAGGAATCTGAGCTTACCCATAAATGATTTGAAGGCAGATCTACAGGTGGGAGCAGAGGCCATAGTTAAGCCACCAAATCGTCAAAACCGTCCTCCAAGATCCACATCTTCTCAAACCTAAATGGAGGTTTCAAAGAAGCTGGTTGCATGTATCTAGGATGACTGGTAAGTGATATGAGAGGAGTAAAGGAAGTCCATTTTGCGAGGAGAGGGGGTGGAGGTCTTCCAAGTTGATGTTGAAGAGGAAGGTCAAATCTAGCCAAAGAAGGGATGATTCTTTTCTTCGACCTTGTGAATTACCTGTTACTTAAAGGGGGATCTACAAAACATCAACTTTCAATAAAAGAGTTAAATAAATCCATGTCAAATACATTAGAGTGTGTCGAATTTCTCCCTTTGGCGGATCTAGTTACAATGAAATCTCCCCCTATAACTCAAGGGCCCTGAATTAGATTAACGAAGTTCATACAAGACTCCTAAAGGGACCTCTTATCAGGGGTGTTGTGAGGTCCATAGATATTTGAAAAAAGTACGTGCAATTGGAGGGAATATAACTAAGGACCACGTGAAAAACATGGGGGTTTTTGATAACTTGTAAAAGATCCCAAATAGATCCATCCCAACCAGTAAGAATACCTCTTTTGCTACGCATGGAAGGTGAAAAATCCCAATCAGAAAAGAAGTTTCCACCGATAGATTTAAGAAAATCAGTCAAGCGAGAAGACAACTTGGATCTTGGATAAAGACTATGTTTAGCTCCATGGATCTAAGAATATTTCTAACCATAAGACACTTATTTTTATCTCTTAGACCCCAGACGTTCCAAGGTAAAAATTTCAATTTAAATTGTTTAACTTCTCCATTTCAAGGGACTTAATTTTCTTAATAGAGTCTTTACCTATAGAAACACCAAATAATGGTCCTGAGCAAATAATGTTAAGGCTACTAATAAGATCAATAATATAAGGTACAAGGGCTCTACCATCCAAAGGACGAGGACTATTTCTTGATAGAATGCGGCTGCTAACCATCGCCAGCTGGACCATTACTATAAGGCCTAATATGTGAAAAGACATTTTATGATCAAGATCCATGTCTTTCTCCAAGAACTTTAACTCGTCAACCAGATGAGGGGAGTGCCAGAGGGGGCTGGTGTCCATAGGAGTTAGGTTAGCGCCAGTTTCCTCTAATTGTGGACTTGGGTAAATTGTAAGCGAAGGGGACAACCTGTTCGATGGGATAGCTTTATCGCGGGGAGGATCCAAAAAATCTTGTGGTTCTGCTTCACGTTCTTTACTTTCAACTTTTACCCCATTCGGTTCCGTCTGGAGAGTATGTCCCATAGGAACCTCCTTCTTAAAGGAGAGAAAGGGAGAGGGATTGTTCTCTATATCCGAAGACCCTCGGAGCGCATAAGATATCTTGATTTATCTTGCCTGATGAGAAATGTGTCAGGTTCACATGGTAGTAATTCATCGAGGGATAAGGGAGGGTGGAGGTGGAACCAATTATCAAATTTGATCTTGTAGAATGTTCCAGAAACTTCAGAAACAATGTGGCCAGGGACTTGAGCTATAAAATTCAAAATGATACTGACAAAGGCACGGCGATGGTCAGCCCTAGCCCAGTCATAGTTATCAAGTTTAAGGAAATATTCAATAGGTTTGGGATCTCTACTAGGCAACCAAAATCTCTAAGAGATTTTGATACTCCTTCCAGTTTTATCTACGGTTCACGCAGGAAGCAATCATGTGCATTTAAGATAGGCTTCCATTTTACAACATGAACAGACCCATCAGCCTTAAAGAAGCCGTCTTTATTAATTGTGGCGTAAAGGAGGCTAGTCGAGGGGAGTCTCACTATCACTGAGAATGTCGATGTCGGGGAATAGCCTTCGGAAGCAGGTCTCCAACCATCGTTGAAGGTCGGTATTGTTCCATTGGCCTATAAGATGGCAAAGATAGAACTGAGCTGGGAATTGAAGAGGTTGGAGAGTTTTGCATGCATGACTGAGGGGTTCGAAAAGCTTTCTTTTTTCCTAAAAACCTTTTTATTTTTATCTCGCTTAGCTATTAAAGGTAGGGAGCATCTGGATTGTGTGCAGGGGATATTCAGGGGCATGTGTTGTGGTGACCATGTAGATATGCTAGCATATGATTTTTGTTTGATGATAACAAACATATATGTATTCATTTAAACGTATTTGTTATTGTACTATTTTATTTTTCCATATAATTAAATAAATATTAGTTTAATAAAATAAATAACTCGGAATTCATATTGAAACAAATATTTTATTCAAACAAATATTTTATTACAAATTCAAATAGTACAAATTTGAGCTCTCACTACATCTATATTTTCAATTACAACACAATTTTCAATTTACAATTTTCACCTCACTACATATTCCCTCTCACTCATATTTGATCTTCAAATCTGGTCCAGTCTGAATTCAGCATCTAAGCTATCTGCAAAATAAACACCGACACGGTAAAATTGAAAAATAAAATATTTTGTAGTGCATAATAAAGTGTGTGTTTTGAAAATATTATTTGCCTCAGTTATTTGGGTTGTTCGTCATCATTTCTTTTAATTCATCTTACAAGAACAACTTGTGACATGCACAGTATATCACTGTACATGCCACAAGGCCATGCACACCGATATATACTTGCTTGTTACAACTGCAGGGACAGGTGAGCACAAGGTCAAACCCAAGCTGAGACTGGATTCAACTCAAGTGCATGCAAACAAAATTCAATTCAGAAAGTCAACAAGTCAATGAAAAAATAAATATGGACCGGTCAACAAAGTCAAAACAACACGACAATATGTTCATGCAACCAGAGTCATATGGAACCAGACTCCAAATAACAAAGACATGTACAAAGTATACATGGTCTGATACATATGCAAGCTTTCTGACATGAACATACATGAGGACTTCAAAAGCAATGTTCAGTTTCAACATCAACATAATGGCAGTAGTTCAGAACAGAGGCCAGAAATCAATATGAATAATTTCAGACATGGACTCGAAGAAATGCAATGGCAGCAAATTGAACCAGATAGTGATATGTATGCAACAGAGGACACAACAACTAGCACAGTGAAAAACATATGTAATAGAGGAGACAGCAATACATATATACATGCACCAATCACACACATATATACATATATATATATACACACATATAACATATATATATATACACATACATACATACATACATACATACATATATATATATGAAGGTATGTATATACATGGAAATGACACAGAACGACAAAGCAATTTATTGTAAAGACAACATATCAGTGCAACCAGACCAGAAACATGAAGATCGGGCATAAACACACTTGAACCAGACTCCAAATAGTGGTGCAACCATACTAGATTTCAAACCAGAAGAAAATAACAAGAACAATGCATATGAGCATAGTGGAGAATGCAAACAGTTTAACTACAAGTAACTCAAAGCAAAATACAGATCGGATCAGAGCAAGTGGAACAAGATCAAAGTAACATAGCAGTACAAATATAACTCAACAAGCCAGTGAAATAAGGATAGACTCAAGTGGAACTCAAAGCAACTGGAAATTCAACTCAAAGCAAAACCGTGGACCAAAATGCAAAGCAGATCAACATGAATAAACCCAGGCATACAACCAGACTCAACACAGGGGCTCGAAGCAATGCAAGGGAGTCATTAGAAAGCAAGCACTCAAGTAAACAGATCAATGAAAGGCTAACAAGATATAGACAGAGGATAAACATGCATTCAGACATGTACAAAGCTAATGGAACGAGACATGTACAATGCTACCAGAAAATGACACACATATATGTACAACAACTAGCAAGTAAGACTCAAAGCATCAGTTAGTTTAACTCGAGTACACATGAAGTATCAACCAGACCACACTTCAATGAGACCAGCATACATATATACATTGGTGACAAATATTTTTTTGTGAACATGATATGACCAAAGAAAATGACAATGAAGTAGCAATTTGATCAAAGTCAAGAAAAGATCAAGCCGTGGGTCATACATTTTCAATCAGAGGTCATATAAGCAACAAATTGAACAAGTCAGTGGCAGTAATGAACGGAACTAACTCAAACTGTTCAAGCAAAAATAAAATGGCCGAAGTCATAAGAGAAAAGATCGAAACCGACTTAGAGAAAATCAAACAACGTCAAGTAATGAACAAGTAAACTTCCATCACATCGTTCGATCAAAAATCAGTGGCAGAGCAAATCAATTGAAGAATTCAAACTCAAAAATACGAACGAGATTATAGGGGTTCGAACCCTATAAATTAAACCCAAAATCATCATTGGAATTTATCGAGTTCAATCCCAAGCAAATATACAGAGAATAATTCAAGCATAATCAATCGAAAAGGGGGAAAAATCACATACCAAATTCATAGCATTCAAACTCGATCTTGAGGAAACCGCAAGCAAATTGAAGAAGCATCGAAGCAAAATAGAGGAACGAAAAAAACATCACGACAACCAATTTCAAACTCCGATCCAAGCGGCGGCTTCAACACAGAAAAACCCTAGCTTTTGAAGAGGAACTAAGGAACAAAAGGGATTGGTTGATAATACAAAAGAAAGGAAGACGTCTAATTTTTCTTAAGGGATAATTTATTTGGGTCGGCCTCTATATAATTATTGGGCTTAAATTAAATAATTAGGGTTTTGTTTCTATTTGTTTTTTAGTTGTGTAATTTTCTTTTTTATCTTGTGTAACTTTCTAGTTGTGAGACTAGGTTACGAACTACGGTGGTGTAGTTCGAGAGTTTGCAACTCGGTGGCTGAGTTATGGCAGAGTTTTGAGCGTAGAGTTAGGTTAGTTAAGTAGTGGGTATCGCAAGTTTACGTGTGTAAGCGTCTGACTACTTAATTTCTAGTAGAAACCTTGGGGGCAGCACGTAGGCAGGTTATTGCCGAAGCTGGGTAAATCTGTTTGTATTTTTTACTGCATTACTTTCTGCTATTATTCTTATTTCCGCATTAATTTTTATTATTATTAGTACACCTTATTCACCCCCCCCCTCTAGGGTGAAAATGATCCTATAAGTGGTATCAGAGCAAGGTTAATTGCATAGATGTCTAACCCTAGGTGCAAATCTAGTGAGAGTCAGTCTAGTATTATTCCCCCTATTTTTGATGGAACAGATTTTTTAAATTGGAATTTTATTTAAAATCTGTTAATTCTAAATGTTGGGATATTATTAAAAATGGGTGTGATTTAGTAGAAAAGAAAAATACTTCGATTAATGCTCTTGCTATGCATATGCTATATTCTCATATTAATCGAGATAATTTTAACTATATCTCTCATTATGAAAGTGCACATGAAATATGGAATACTTTTGAAGCACTATATAGTGCAAAAGCCAACAACGGTGAGAAATCCTCCACAATCGACTCAGTTGAAGAAACATGCTTGATAGGATTTGCAAAAGACAGCAGTGATGAAGATTCAATAGCTGATGAGATAAGTGATCTTTCATTCAATGATTTAGTTCTCTTATGTCGAAAATTAATTGAAAATAATGAAGCTCTTGAGAAGAAAAATAATAAGTTGAAAAGGGAACAATCTAAACTGCGTCAGAAAAATAATGATTTGGAAAATGAGCTTAAAAATATTAAGAAAAATAAAAATTCTAATTGCAAAAGGTGTTTGGACTATGAAAAAGAATTTGCCTGTTTTCATGAAAACTTTCAAAAGTTAGAAAACTAAATTTTAATTCGGGAGAAAAACAAAACCGAGTAGATTTGTAAAAATAATATTTTGCAAAAAGAGTTGGATAGTTTTAAGAGGTCGGAAAGTTCTAAATATGGGATTTTTGAAAAGAAATTAAATGACATCAACGAAAATTTCACAACCCTTGAAAAAGAAAACGTGACTTTGAGCAAATCTGAAATTATTCGATCAAATCATGAGTTTGAAAAGGAGACTGAAAAAATCAAGGATTTTGAAAAAATTGAATTTAAAAAACTCCAACTCTTTGAAACTGAGATGCTAGAAATTGAGACTAAAATTAGAGAGCTTGGAAATGAAAATATGGGTTTGAAAATGGATAATTTTGAAAAGAGAGATAGTACCATTAGTTGTTGTTCGAAGCTAATAAATGAAAATAAACTTTTAGAATCCAAAATTAATAAACTTGAGTTGATTACCCAAAATTTTTTCCCTAGAGAAAAATCATTTAATATGCTCTTAGATAGTCAACTCTTCGTGAATAAATGGAAAGGACTTGGATTTGCGAAAGTGTCAAAATATAAACAAATGACTAATAACACTGTCAAGGGGAAAAGTGTGATACCCAAATGCGTAAAGTGAAATATTGGTCATGGAAAGAATAATTGTCAAAATATATACAAACACAAAACCGTTAAAAAAATATGGATTCCAAAAGGTACGAATATAAATGGTTTGAAATTTAAACAAATTGGATTCCCAAGGATACAATTGTAGATGCTAACGGTTTGTTATATAGACAAATTTGGGTACCAAAGATTTCAATAGATAATAATAGTAGTCCTGCATCCTTAGTTAGACCACTTGCCTTCTCCAAAATTTAGACACATAAGTGGGCCAAGGAACAAATTTGATGGAGATAGATTTCGAGTTGTTCTAGGTGATTGATAAACTAAAATTTAAATGTTCCTTAGCCTATAAAAATTAGATGGAGATCATCGCGTTTAGGATATCACGGCATCGAAGGAAAGTGAAGTATGATCTCTTAACTCAATTTTGTTCACATATTGTTAATTATGTTTTCATTGACATTGTTGTAGTATTTCTGCCATATCTTGAGCATCTCAACTTTGATTTTTGAAATTCTTGAAGTTCTGGAAAGCTAACCGATAATGCTACAACTTTTCTGTTTTTAGTTTTTATTGGTTCACTTTGGAATGTCATGAAAAACTACTTTGACGAATTTTTTGAATGTGTATTTTTTGCTCAATATAGATTACTTTACTTGTGCTTGATATAAATGGACGTGCTAAAAATTTTCAAAAAACAATTCAAGTGTTGAGGAGTACACGTTTTTCTTATATACCACTATATATCATCATGAATATCTCAAATACAAGTGGTATCTGATATCATCTCATGTTGAAATCATTTTTGCAATTATTTAATTATTTATATTGATTTTCAACTAGAAGTCATTTTCACAAAACCCCCCTTACAGAAAATTGATTTTCACTTATTTTAATTTTTGAAACTCGGGTTTTCATTATGTTAAAAATACTCTAGTTTATTTTGGTAAGAGATGTACTCCAGAAAAGATAATCATTGAATAATCGAATCTTTTGGAACTTATTAAAATTATTATAATGCTTGAAAAGTGATGGATAGTGATTAAAATATATTTCATAACAAGAGGAAGTATAATTTTATAATTTCATGAAAATTAAACAAATTTTATAATATTGTTAGATTAGTACTTATTCCATGATCATTTCTATCACTTTCACCTTTCTGTCAATCCATACATCATAATATAGTGTGCAGAATTTGGTATTTCAAAATAAGGAAATATTTTTTTTGTAAAATAATTATATCCTAAAGTATTCACTCTCATTTAAAAGTCCTCGTGGTTATGCATGGGTGAATTACTTGAATTTCTATATATGGGCTTCCATTCTCATTTAAAAGTCCTCGCGGTTATGCATGGATGGGATGCATATAAGAAAGGGATAAATATTAAGTATATTCTAATCTTATTTAAAAGTCCTCACGCTTATGCATGGTTAGAAAGTACTTGACATATTTTTTTTAAAAAAAAAGGGTAACTACTAACCTCATTTAAAAGTCCTAACTGTTATGCATGGTTAGTAAGTGCTTCACATTTTTTTTGTATAATATTTGAAAAGGGAAAATGCACAAATTATTCCTTTATTGAAAATATCAAACTCTTGTCACTATATAAAATTTTCCATAATCCTACAATTTCTCTAAAGTGGAGTTTGTTTCTAATTAATAAAATATTATGATTTTTGTTTGATTAATTGGAATTTGAAATTAATATTTCCCTCCTAATTTGATTTTATATTTTTAATCAAAATCATAGCTATTTCAATTACTATTATTATTTTTGATGATAACAAAAAGGGGAGAGAGGTTAAGATTTTGATTTTTGAGTGATATCTTTACTAATATTCAAGAGTGTTTTTATTCTTATTTTTAATTAATTTTTCAGTTTTAACTACACACATCTGTGTAGGAGGAGTCTTGTTGTAGGGGGAGCATTCAAATAGGGGGAGCTAATAGAACTCATCAAAACCAAATACATTTAATACAGTCAAAATCTTAATATATGTTTGTTATCATCAAAAGGGGGAGATTATAGAATATGCTAGTATATGATTTTTGTTTGATGATAATAAACATATATATATTCGTTTAAATGTATCTGTTATTGTACTATTTTATTTTTCCACATAATTAAATAAATATTTTTTAATAAAATAAATAACTTGGAATTCATATTGAAACAAATATTTATTCAAACAAATATTTTATTACAAATTCAAATAGTACAAATTTGAGCTCTCACTACATCTACATATTTTCAATTACAACACAATTTTCAATTTACAATTTTCACTTCACTACATATTCAATCTCACTCGTATTTGATCTTCAAATCCGGTCCAGTCTGAACCAACATCTGAACTATCTGCAAAATAAACACTGACATAGTAAAATTGAAAAAGAAAATATTTTGTAGTGCATAATAAAGTATGTGATTTGAAAATATTATTTGCCATGGTTATTTGGGTTGTTCATCATCATTTCTTTTAATTCATCTTACATGAACAACTTGTGACATGCACAGTATATCACTGTACAGCGACAAGGCCGTGCACACCGATATACACTTACTAGTTACACCTGCAGGGACAGGTAAGCACAAGGTCAAACCCAAGACAAGACTGGATTCAACTCAAGTGCATGCAAATAAAGTTCAATTCAGAAAGCCAACAAGTTAGTGAAAAAATAAAATAAAAAATATGGACCAGTCAACAAAGTCAAAACAACACAGCAATATGTTCATGCAACCAGATTCATATGGAACCAGACTCCAAATAACAAAGACATGTACAAAGTATACATAGTCTGATACATATGCAAGCTTTCCGACATGAACATACATGAGGACTTCAAAAGCAATGTTCGGTTTCAACATCAACATAATGGCAGCAGTTCAGAACAGAGGCCAGAAATCAACAAGAATAATTTCAGACATGGACTCGAAAAAATGCAATGGCAACAAATTGAACCAAACAGTGATATGTATGCAACAGAGGACACAACAACTAGCACGGTGAAAAAATATGTAATAGAGGAGACAACAATACATATATACATGCACCAATCACACACATATATACATGGAAATGACACACAACGACAAAGCAGTTCATTGTAAAGACAACATATCAGTGCAACCAGACCAGAAACATGAAGATCAGGCATGAACACATTTGAACCAGACTCCAAATAGTGGTGCAACCAGACTCCAAATAGTGGTGCAACCAGACTAGATTTCAAACCAGAACAAAATAACAAGAACAATGCACATGAGCATAGTGGAGCTTGCAAACAGTTTGACTACAACTAACTCAAAGCATAATGCAGATAAGATCAGAGCAAGTGGAACAAGATCAAAGTAACATAGCAATACAAATATAACTCAACAAGCCAGTGAAATAAGGACAGACTCAAGTGGAACTCAAAGCAACAGGAAATTCAACTCAAAGTTAACCGTGGACCAAAATGCAAAGCAGTTCAACATGAATAAACTCAGGAATACAACCAGACTCAACACAGGGGCTTAAAGCAATGCAAGGGAGTCATTAGAAAGCAAGCACTCAAGTAAACAGATCAATGAAAGGCTAACAAGATATGGACAGAGGATAAACATGCATTCAGACATGTACAAAGCTACTGGAACGAGACATGTACAATGCTACCAGAAAATGACACACATATATGTACAAAAAAACAACAAGTAAGACTCGAAGCATCAGTTAGTTTAACTCGAGTACACATGAAGTATCAACCAGACCACACTTCAATAAGACCAACATACATATATACATTGGTGACAATTATTTTTTGAACATGATACGATCAAAGAAAATGACAGTGAAGTAGCAGTTCGATAAAAGTCAAGAAATCATCAAGCCGTGGGCCATACATTTTCAATCAGAGGTCATATAAGCAACAAATTGAACAAGTCAGTGGCAATAATGAACGGAACCAACTCAAACTGTTCAAGCAAAAATCAAATGGCCGAATTCATAGGAGAAGAGATTGAAACCGACTCAGAGAAAATCAAACAGCATCAAGTAATGAACAAGTAAACTTCCATCACATCGTTCGATCAAAAATCAGTGGCAGAGCTAATCAATTGAAGAATTCAAACTCAAAAATACGAACGAGATTATAGGGGTTCGAATCCTATAAATTAAACCCAAAATCATCATTGGCATTTATCGAGTTCAATCCTAAGAAAATATACAAAGAATAATTCGAGCATAATCAATCGAAAAGGGGGCAAAAATCACATACCAAATTCATAGCATTTGAACTCGATCTTGAGGCAACCGCAAGCAAATTAAAGAAGCATCGAAGCAAAATAGAGGAACGAAAAACATCACTACAACCAATTTCAAACTCCAATCCAAGCGGCAGCTTCAACACAGAAAAACCCTAGCTTTTGAAGAGGAACTAAGGAACAAAAGGGATCGGCTGATAATACAAAAGAAAGGAAGACGTCTATATTTTCTTAAGGGATAATTTATTTGGGTCGGCCTCTATATAATTAATGGGCTTAAATTAAATTATTAAGGTTTTTTTCTATTTGTTTTTTAGTTGTGTAATTTTCTTTTTAACTTGTGTAACTTTATAGTCGTGTGACTAGGTTACGAACTACAGTGGTGTAGTTCGAGAATTTGCAACTCGGCGGCTGAGTTGTGGCAGGGTTTTGAGCGTAGAGTTAGGTTAGTCAAGTAGCGGGTATCGCAAGTTTACGTGTGTAAGCGTCTGTCTACTTAATTTCTAGTAGAAACCTTGGGGGCAGCACGTAGGCAGGTTATTGCCGAAGCTGGGTAAATCTGTGTGTATTTTTTACTGCATTACTTTCTGCTATTGTTCTTATTTCCGCATTAATTTTTATTATTATTAGTACACCCTATTCACCCCCCCTCTAGGGTGAAAACGATCCTATAGACCACACACTAATCTGTTTTGGTTTGTGGTGGAAACAAGGCGGTAGAATGCTAAGATGTGGTGGGAATGGTCGTCATTCTTTTCTAGAAGATGCCAGAATTTCGTGATATGGCCCAGGAACCTACACCGATAACGATGTACTGTGTTTCATCATACGCGACTTACGCGACCTTTTTAACCGAATTTGAAGCAACATCACTCTTTTTTGAATTTTAAAATTGCATCCTGAAAAATGGAGAAGACAACCTGATGCTTCTTGATCTTAGGCAGGGGCGCCAACTTAGACTTAACCGCCTCAGCATAGAAAGATCTCGTCGTTCCAATTGAACCTTCAAGAATCACAGGGTTGATGTTGTCGCTGAGAGCCTAGGAATGGGATATGATCAGGATTGGATGATTGGGATGCTGGGAGAGATAAAAGGAGGACCTACTATTTGTGGGAGGTTGAGCTTGATGGGAGGAGGGGCGACTGCAAAAGAAATGGAATTGTCTTGGAGGCTGAGGACGGAAGGAAGGGTGGTGGGGACGATGCGAACGGAGATGGGAAGGATGATAAGAGGAAGCCAATTTATAAGATAGGTTTATAAATCTGTATTATCATGCGAAAATAATAGCAGCTATTGGATTATGCAGACCCACTAAGTTTCTCCGCTTCAATTTAAGATCCACGCTTTTTTACTAATTATTTCTGATCATTATAGTATTCTCCATTTCAAATACTTATTTTATTTTTTTATGAAACTGAACATGTGGATTTCAAGGGGTTGATTGGGTAAATCAACTAACATTTTTCATGCATAAATACTATATATAAAGCTATTAGGTGATGTCATTATGTCCATTAGCTTTTTAGTGAACGCCTACCATAAAACCATTTTTTATCATTTACATCAAAACAAGCATCAAAGTTTTTTATATTTCATTTTAAGAAAATAAAAACTTCTTTTTTGAATTAGGTTGTAACATCCCCCACTTGGAGGCCCAAAACTAACGACTACGGATGCTGTAGTCATCCATAGTTATTAATCCTCGGCGACCAAATACGATAATGTTAGATACATTGATATAACAGAAAATATGCATATGGAAATTTTTTAAAATCAACAAACAGCTTTCTCATTCCATTTCAAAGAATTTCAAATTCCTTACATAATCCCAATACGAGAACCGCATTTAGAGAAAATATAATTATTACAACATACGCCAAGAGCGACGTATGAAAATGCCCCCTGGGATGATCAGAGTATATAACTAGGCAATTAAACACCTTTGTCTTTACAACAAAACACAGCGGAATTAAAATAGAAAAGAACTTTAAATAGTTATTATGCCTCCTGCACGTCTCCGGAAGCTTATTCGTCTAAAGAGGTACCTGAAAACCTCAACTCTCAAACTACTCAAAATCAATTGAGCACGCAAGAGTTTAAGGGGAAAACATAAAGTTCGAGTCAGAGATAAAGCCAGGTATGAGTAATAATCTACCTTCTCAAACCATTTAGATATCTAGTGAGACCACGCCGCTTTGCGGAACGGGTTTTCCCCTCACTAGTATCTTATTCAAAACTTTATAAAACCATATATTGTGCTCCTACATCCACAATGGTTAAAACAAAGAAATTCAAAATATTATGATGATATGCAAACAAGTAAACTAATTCTGGATTTCTCATCCCCATTCATTTTGACTATATGTCTCATTTATAATTTCTAGGGTCACTATTAACCTAATAGTTTTCATGGGCTGAATAGTAACCTGTTTAATTCTTATGGACTCCCTGTCCAATTTCATAGTTTTCATGGGATCACTAAGAACCTATTAGCACCTGCCAATAACTTCCTTATTCATGGGTTCTCCCTGAACCTATTGGTGTCTCCAATAACTTCTCCATTATCCTAGTTTTCATGGGTTGACTAGGAACCTATTGACATCTGTCAATAACTTAATCCGGATATGGTTTCCATAGGTTCATTACAAATTTATTGGCCCTTGCCAATATCTCAATCTAATTATAGTTTTCATGGGTTTACAATAAACTTATTGGCCCCTGCCAATAAATTTTTCTAAACATAGTTTTCATGGGTTTACTATGAACCTGTCTGCATGACAACTTTTTTAGTCAATATTCTGGCATCCTACATTCTGGTCTATCTGATCTCCTAGATGCAATTCTATTATTCCGGGAGTTAACTTAATTTATATTTACTATTGGGTCAACCTAGCTGGTTATTCTGCCCTTCCCCAAAATACAGTTATGGGTCCATTATAATGTGAATATATATATATATATATATATACATATATAAAGAAGTAAACATAATAACATGATAATACCAACACATGTGGTTTAATATCCCTGAAATTATTTTATATAAAACTTCGTTAATCCCTTTAACCTATTAATCAAGGAAAACTTCTTCAAAAACTCCATACTTAAAATTATTTCAAATTCTTTTATTATGCCATGGTTTTCCTTTAAAACGAGATTGGTTATTTGTTTTGAAAACTAATGCTTTTGAAACCTTAAAACTTTACTTTTGAAACCCTTGGTTAACCTCCTTTGAAAGCATTTAAATCTTTTCAAAACACTAACATATACCTTTCGAAACACTTTAAAACATCTCTTTCAAAACCCTCGGTTCAAACCTTTCAAAAGTATTAAAGCATAACTTATTAACTCTTAGATGCATAGCTTCGAAACCAATGAAAGTACCCATGTCGAAACCATTGGGTTTATCTTTGAAAATAACTTTTGGGTCAAAGTGAATACATACGAAAGTACTCCTTTCGAAACCATTTACCTTTAACTAAAAATGATTGGGGGAAAACTTAATGGCTTCGGAACCATCCTTTCGAAAGCTTCAAAACATTAAGTAAAATATTGGAGGATAGCATCGAAACCCCCTTTCGAAGCCATTTCCTTCGAAACCCTTGAACCCTTTCGAAAGCTTTTAGGAAGAGGCTTAGCTCAAGTATAAAACAAACACCACCTTTCGAAAGCATTGACAACTTCAATATATTCGAAAGGCATAAGATTGGCAGCAAGGTCTCGACTAGGTTGAAACCACCCTTTTTGAAAACATTTGATTTATAAACAAGGAACTCATTCGAAAGCACCACTTAGACAAAGAGGCGGTAAAAAAATTTGAAAGCCTAGGTTTCGACTTGGTCGAAAGCATTCTTTTGAAAACAAGGCAGGAGCTTATCTTTGGAAAGCGAAACAAAGGTTTTGACCCCATCGAAACCAATGGTTTCGATACCATGTCTTCCGCCTTTCTCCAATCCACTATGTACCATCATTGTGATACCTTGTGTATTGATTTCGGCTTTGGTAGGTTTTGACTTGGTCGAAGTGGAAGTAATGGGTCGAAAGGTGCTTCTGAAAGAGACGGAACCCACTTTTATAGGTAAGGACTGATTTAATCCCAATTAAAGAAAACACTTTATAACTAACCTGTCTATTTGTAAACATTTGATTAGTTGCCATAACTTTTCAAGTTCTTTACTAAAATAACTGCCGCATAATTTCATATCTAAACATGGATTAATTTAACAAATAAGCCATCCATTAAGCAAAACCAATAAAATAATTAAGTCCATCACCTAAAATAATTTTATTTCCATAGTAAATTACTTAAAAATCCCTAAAAATTACAAAAATTCACTTTCAATATGTTATCTAACATATAAAAAATTCCAGACCCAAATTCTTCATAAAATAATCGAAATAAATTTCTAAACCCAATTATTCATAATTTTATTTGGAAATTCATAATAAATTTTTCAAAGCTTGGAAAATTATAAAAATTAAAACCCATCTCTAAATCATATTTTGCATAACATAAAATTTTCTCATGGCATACGAAAATCATTATAATCGGTTTTACCCTTAAAACCGTACAAAATAATTATCTAATGATTTTGTGTGAATGCAACATGTCCAAATCCAAGCATATCATCAATCAAAAATCATCATAATAATGGATTTAATCTTAAACCCGAAAAACAAATGATCATAATACAAAATAGAGATGATTTAGATTATTATTCACCTTGGTTATGACAAGGACTTTGAGATTTGATTGAGATTAATTTCCCTTGCTTAAATCATTGCCTTGATTTAATTTTCTCCTCTTTTCTCCTAGTAATGGTCGGCTTCTCTTATGTTTGCGTTTTATGTTTTGTGAAAAATGAAAAATGAACATGAGAAAGAATGAAACGTGGGTTATAAGGGTTATGGTAATAAGGTGCGGCTATTTCCTAATAAGCCCTTATGTAAATTAATTAGCCTATAATCCATTCATAAGCCCATTTGAATAATTAAGCATGGCCCATAATTTATTTTCAAATCTCAATCCCCTTATCACTCTAATTATTTATATTATTCTATTTAATTTATATAATTAAATCTCCTTAATAATGTTATCAAAATTAAGGTTGTTACAGGCTCCCCTCCTTAAAGAATTTCATCCTTCAAATTCAGTAAGGACTAAATACTAAACATAGCAATCATATGTAACTACTCCTAACAACCATACTAGCCTACCTGAATAGCAACTATCTATATAAATCTAATATAGACATATCCTCAAAGTAGATCAGGATAAGTATCTCCAATCTTGTCTTCTGTCTCCTAAGTACAGTCCTTCTCGTTGTCGCTCCACTGAACTTTCACCAACTTGACTATCTTGTTCCTCAATCTTTTCTCATCTCTCGCTGCAACCCGAATTGGTTGTCTAACAAAAATCAAATTAGACTCTACTATCAAATCTTACAACCCTGTCGGAGGAATAGTAGTCTATGGATCATGCACGTACTTGCGAAGATGAGACACATGAAACACATTATGGACACCTGCCATACTACTCAGCAACTCTACTCTGTATGCGAGCTTTCCAATCTTCTCTATAATCCAGAACGGACCAACATATCTCGGTGCCAGCTTCCTTGATTTTCCAAATCGTACCACACCTTTCGTCGGTGATAACTTAATGAAAACCTTATCCCAAACTGAGAATTCTAGGTCTTTACGCCTCCTATCTGCGTAACTCTTCTGTTTGGACTGAGCTTCCTTCATCCTTTCTCGGATCAACTCAATCTTCTATGTTGCCTCTCTAACCAAATCTGGACCTAAGACTAATCTGTCTCCGGTCTCCAACCAACATGCTGGCGATTTGCACGGCCTTCCATACAAAGCTTCAAAAGGCGCCATTCCTATACTAATTTGATAACTATTGTTATAGGAAAAATCAAACGAATGTAGGTGATCTTCCAAAGATCCACCAAAGTCCAATACACAAGCTCTTAGTAAATCCTCGAGTACCTTATTGACTCTCTCTATCTTCCCATCCGTCTGAGGGTGATATGCAGTACTCATCTTAAGCTTGGTACCCAACACATCCTGTAGACTCTTCCCGAATTTACTAGTGAACAAAGCATCTCTATCGCTGACTATAGTACTAGGAATCCCATGTGGTCTAACTATGTTCTTCATGAACAACTTAGCTAAAACAGGTGTCGTCCTGGTTGACTTAACTGAAATGAAAAGGGCACTCTTGGTCAACCTGTCCACTATGACCCATATGCTTACATTTCCTATATTTGACATTGGCAACCTGTCTATAAAATTCATGGATATCGAATTCCATTTCCAAACTGGAATCTCTAAAGGTTGAATCAACCCAGTCGGCTTCTGATGTTCAGCTTTCACTTGTTGACAGTTTGCACACTGCCTAACCCACAAGCCAACATCCCTCTTCATACCTTCCCAATAGAGGCTCCTCTTCATATCTTGATACATCTTTGTCTCTCCAGGATGAATCGTGAACTTGGACCGATGACATTCTCCAAGAACTTCTTTCCTTAAGTCCTCAACATTCGGAACACACAACCGTCCCTTCTTTCTCAACTATCCTCTTTGGTCAAGATTAAAATCCTTTAGATCATCGATCTCTGATCCCACCTCGAGCCTTCTAATCCTCTCGGCTAATAATGGATCCTCCCTCTGCTTAGAAGCAATCCTTTCGATCAATACTGGTCGAACTTCTAAATAGGACAATATGGTGGTACTTTGACTAGAACTAGCAGTCGATCTTAACTACACACAACAAGTAGTCAATGCTTCTAAATCCTTCCATTCTGCCAACATAGCTAACACCACATTCTGATGTCTTCTGCTAAGAGCATCCGCTACTTTATTTCCTTTCCCAGGAGTATACTCTATACTAAAATCATAAGTAGCCAAAAACTCTAGCCACCTTTGCTGTCTCATATTCAGCTCCTTCTGAGAGAATAAATACCTTAATGACTTATGATCTGTGTATAGCTCAAATCTCTAACCTAAGAGATAATGTCTCCAAATATTTAATGCAAAGATCACAGCAGCCAACTCCAAATCATGAGTAGGATATCACACTTCATCCGGTCTAAGCAATCGTGAAGCGTAGGCAATCATTATACCCTTCTGCATCAATACAGCTCCCAATCCAGTTCCACAAGCATCGTTATACACCACCAACCCTTGGTTTCCATCTGGAACTACTAACACAAATGCATTGGTCCACAAATGTTTAACTTAAGGAATGCTTACTCACATATTTCGAACCAGACAAACTTTACATCCTTCCTGATTAGCTTAGTCAAAGGTGTTGCTATTCGCGAGAAATCCTTAATGAATCTCCGGTAATAGCCAGCAAGTCCGAGAAAACTTCTAATCTTGGTCACCGTCTCTGGTCTCTTCCAATTATTAACAGTTTCGATCTTATCTGGATCGACTGACAACCCCTTCTCTAAAACCATGTGACTAAGAAATTTAACCTCTTTCTTTCAAAAATGACACTTGGAAAACTTCGCATTTAGCTGATGCTGCCTCAGCGTCTCAAGCACTACTCTAAGATGATCCTCATGCTCTCTTTCATCCTTAGAGTATACTAAAATGTCATCTATAAACACCAACACAAACCTATCCAAGAACTCTCAAAAAAATCAGTTCATCAAATCCACGAAGAAAGCAGGTGCATTAGTTAACTCGAATGGCATTACTAACCACTCATACGAACCATACCTAGTCCGAAATGTTGTCAAAGGAACACTGTCCTCTGCCACTCTTAACTGATGGAAACCTGTCACCAAATCCAACTGGGAAAACACTCTGGCTCCACAAAACTGATCAAATAGATCGTCTATTCTCGGCAAAGGATACTTATCCTTGATCGTCCTCTCGTTCAACTTACGATAGTCGATACACATCCTCAACGACCCATCTGGTTTCTTCACGAAATAACGGCTGCTCCCCAAGGCGAACTGCTTAGTCTAATAAAATTCCTTCCTTCTAGATCCACTAGCTACACCTTTAGTTCCTTCATCTCGGTCGGAGTCATCCTTCTAGGTAGTCTACTTACTGGTTCAGCTCCTGGCACAAGATCTATCCGAAACTCAACAGCTCGTTTCGGTGGTAGTCTCATAACCGACTCAAAGACATCTGCAAACTCTCTTGCTACTCGAACCTGACTTAACTCTTCTCCCACTTCCATAGCATTTAACAAAGAAAAACCACTCCGGTCATAATTCTCTACTGAGAATATGATTCGGTTATGACTATCAGGGTGTCTTAGTGATATCTCCCCATCCTAGCAAAATATCCTAGCCTCATACATACCCAACCAATCCATACCCAAAATGATTCCGAAATCTACGAAATTGAAAACATACAAACTGCATGCAAACTTATGACCTAACAAATCAAGTTCTAACTGGTCACATGTCATCCTCAGAGTTGCATACCCTCCTGTTGGATTCGAAACCCTTAAGGAAGTAACAAGGTATGTGGGTTCTAAGTATAACCTATCAACTAAATTCTGAGATATAAATGAATGAGATGCACCAGTATCAAATAGTATCCTAACTGGTATACACTGAATCAAAAGCGTACCTTCCATCATAGTCTTCCCTTTTTCAGCTGCTGTTAGTCTAGCAGATGATGGTCCAACAGCAAAAACCTTTTTTTATCCGCCCTGACTGGTTCTGGACACTGATTCTTATAATGCCCAACTTGGTCACAGTTGAAGCACTTCACACCTTTCTTTTCTGCAGCCTTCTTCCCATTGCCTAACCGACATTCATGAGCATAATGACCTTTCTTGTCACACTTGAAGCAAACTAAAACAGCCTTTGCCTTCTTGGCAGCCTCCCCCTTTTGGGCTCCGTTCTTCTTAAATAACTTTCTCTTCTTTCCCTGAGAACCCTGGGTTTCAACCGGCTTTCTCTAGCACAAATAGCAAGCATCTCCTCCTGTTGGATTTCCATCTCTACAACTACATTATAAGGATCACATATATGTGTCAGGATCGCCCTGGCAATCTCAGGCCTTAATCCCTAAATGAACCTCTCATTCCTCCTGATGACGGTGTCTATAGTAGCATACCCATATCGGGACAACTCATCAAACTTAGTAGCATACTCGATTACCGACATCTCTCCCTGCACCAAATCCATAAACTTTCTCATAACGCTGACTTAGCAACTTCAAATAAAAACCTCTGTTCAAATCTTCTTCTAAAATCTGCCCAAGTCAACTCCTCCCCCGGAACTCCGACAATAACACTATTCCACCAATGAAGTGCTGCCCCTTGCAACTGCCTAGAGGCCAGCCTCCTCTTCTGCCCATCATCCAAACCCAAATCAGTGAAGATTCTCTCACGGTACAACAGCCAATTCTCAACTTCTATAGCATCCTCTATTCCCATAAACACTTTTTCTCTAAGACTAATGTAGTCTCTGCTCAACTTAGCGTAATTATTCCCAACCGGAGCCATAGGATTAGCTCTTCCAACATTCCTAGCAATTCCCGCAACTGCTCCAGCTTGCAACAGATTGACGAAGAACTGATACATCGCCCTCATATCCACTGGTGAATTTCCAACACCCACATTGTCATTTGCATTTTGGTTAGCGTTAGCCTATCGACCCGGGTTCCTCTTGGTGGGTCGAACATTTCTGTTGCTTGTGGTGCTTCCTCCATCGAGATTTCCTCTTCCGTTTCCTGCCTCCATATCTTCTTTCTCGTAAATCTGCATACGAGCCTTAGTAAGATACAGAAGAACGATTTAAGAGAGAGGGGAATATGTACTTATATATATATATATCAAATATAAGTACGTTACTATAGCGTTAACCCAAACCCCGATCTTATTTTCTGGTTCATTGGATCATGTTTGAAAATCTTTTAGGTTTAAATTTCTTTTAAGTTTCAGAAACCTTGCTCTTATACCAACTTGTAACATCCCTCACTTGAGGCCCAAAACTAACGATTACGGATGCTGCAGTCATCCATAGTTATTAATCCTCTGCGACCAAATACGGTAATGTTAGATACATTGGTATAACAGAAACACATGGATATGGAAAAAATTTAAAATCAACAAACACCTTTCTTATTCCATTTCAAAGCATTTCAAATTCCTTATATAATCCCAATACGAGAACAACGTTCAAAGAAAATATAATTATTACAACATACGCCAAGAGCGACATATGAAGATGCCCCCTTGGATGATCAGAGTATATAACTAGGCAATTAAACATCTTTGCCTTTACAACAAAACACGGCGGAATCAAAATAGAAAAGAACTCTAAATAGCTATCATGCCTCCTGCACGTCTCCGAAAGCTTATTCGTGTGAAGAGATACCTGAAAACCTCAACTCTCAAACTACTCAAAATCAATTGAGCACCCGAGAGTTTAAGGAAAAAACATAAACTTCGAGTCAGACATAAAGCCTGGTATGAATAATAATCTACCATCTCAAACCATTTAGGTATATAGTGAGATTACGCCGCTTTTTGGAACGGATTTTCCCCTCACTAGTATCTTATTCAAAACTTTATAAAACCATATACTGTGCTCCTGTATCCACAATGGTTAAAACATAGCAATTCAAAATATTATGATGATATGCAAACAAGTAAATCAATTCTGGATTTCTCATCCCCATTCATTTTGACTATATGTCTCATTTATAGTTTCTAGAGTCACTATTAACCTAATAGTTTTCATGGGCTGACTAGTAACCTGTTTAATTCTTATGGACTCCCTGTCCAAATTCATAGTTTTCATGGGATCACTAAGAACCTATTAGCACCTGCCAATAACTTCCTTATTCATGGGTTCTCCCTGAACCTATTGGTGTCTCCAATAACTTCTCCCTTATCCTAGTTTTCATGGGTTGACTAGGAACCTATTGACATCTTTCAATAACTTAATCCAGATATGGTTTTCATAGGTTCACTACAAATTTATTAGCCCTTGCCAATAACTCAATCTAATAATAGTTTTCATGGGTTTACTATAAACTTATTGGCCCCTGCCAATAAATTTTTCTAAACATAGTTTTCATGGATTTACTATGAACCTATCTACATGACAACTTTTTTAGTCAAAATTCTGGCATCCTACATTCTGGTCTATCTGACCTCCTGGATGCAATTCTACTCATTCGGGAGTTAACTTAATTTATATTTACTACTGGATCAACCTAACTGGTTATTCTGCCCTTCCCCAAAATACAGTTATGGGTCCATTATAATGTGAATATATATATATATATATATATATAAAGAAGTAAACATAATAACATGATAATACCAACACATGTGGTTTAATATCCCTGAAATTATTTTATATAAAACTTCGTTAATCTCTTTAACCTATTAATCAAGGAAAACTTCTTCAAAAACTCCATACTTAAAATTATTTCAAATTCTTTTATTATGCCATGGTTTTCCTTTAAAACGAGATTGGTTATTTGTTTTGAAAACTAATGCTTTTGAAACCTTAAAACTTTACTTTCGAAACCCTTGGTTAACCTCCTTTGAAAGCATTTAAATCTTCTTTTCAAAACACTAACATATACCTTTCGAAACACTTTAAAACATCTCTTTCAAAACCCTCGGTTCAAACCTTTCAAAAGTATTAAAGCATAACTTATTAACTCTTAGAAGCATAGCTTCGAAACCAATAAAAGTACCCCTTTCGAAACCATTGGGTTTATCTTTGAAAATAACTTTTGGGTCAAAGTGAATACATACGAAAGTACTCTCGAAACCATTTACCTTTAACTAAAAATGATTGGGGAAAAACTTGATGGCTTCGAAACCATCCTTTTGAAAGCTTCAAAACATTAAGTAAAATATTGAAGGATAGCATCGAAACCCCCTTTCGAAGCCATTACCTTCGAAACCCTTGAACCCTTTCGAAAGCTTTTGGGAAGTGGCTTAGCTCAAGTATAAAAAAACACCACCTTTTGAAAGCATCGATGACTTCAGTATATTCGAAAGACATAAGATTGGCAGCAAGGTCTCGACTAGGTCGAAACCACCCTTTTTGAAAACATTTGATTTATAAACAAGGAACTCATTCGAAAGCTCCACTTAGACAAAGAGGCGGCAACAGATTCGAAAGCCTAGGTTTCGACTTGGTCGAAAGCATTCTTTTGAAAACAAGGCATACGCTTATCTTTGGAAAGCGAAACAAAGGTTTTGACCCCATCGAAAGTAATGATTTCGATACCATGTCTTCCGCATTTCTTCAATCCACTACGTACCATCATTGTGATACCTTGTGTATTGGTTTCGGCTTTGGTAGGTTTCGACTTGGTCGTAGCGGAAGTAATGTGCTTCTGAAAGAGGCGGAACCCACTTTTCTAGGTAAGGACTGATTTAGTGCAAATTAAAGCAAACACTTTATAACTAATCTATCTATTTGTAAACATTTGATTGGTTGGCATAACTTTTCAAATTCTTTACCAAAATAACTGCCGTATAATTTCAGATCTAAACATGGATTAATTTAACAAATAAGCCCCTCCATTAAGCAAAACCAATAAAACAATTAAGTCCATCATCTAAAAGAATTTTATTTCCATAGTAAATTACTTAGGAAAAATCCTCAAAAATTACAGAAATTCACTTTCAATATGTTATCTGATATATAAAAAATTCCAAACCCAAATTCTTAATAAAATAATCGGAATAAATTTCTAAACCCAATTATTCATAATTTCATTTGGAAATTCATAATAAATTTTCCATAGCTTGGAAAATTATAAAAATTAAAATCCATCTCGAAAATCATGTTTTACATAACATAAAATTTTCTCATGGCATACGAAAATCATTATAATCGGTTTTACCCTTAAAACCATATAAAGTAATTATTTTGTTTGAACCCAACATGTCCAAATCCAAGCATATCATCAATCAAACATGTCCAGATCCTAGTAATGGTCGGCTTCTTTTATGTTTGCGTTTTACGTTTTGTGAAAAATGAAATATGAACGTGAGAAAGAATGAAACGTGGGTTATAAGGGTTATGGTAACAAAGTGCGGCTATTTCCTAACAAGCCCTTGTGTAAATTAACTAGCCTATAAACCATTCTTAAGTCCATTTGAATAATTAAGCACGGCCCTTAATTTATCTCCAAATCTCAATCTCCTTATCACTCTAATTATCTACATTATTATATTTAATTTATCTAATTAAATCTCTTGAATAACGTTATCAAAATTAGGGGTGTTACATAGGTACTTAGATGGTAATACGTAATAGTACTACAAGTCTTATAAAATGCACAACAGACTACATGCCAATGTATGTTCGAATCATGCTACGTAAGTTTCAAATCTTTGACCTCTCACACCAAATTTGAAGCGTTTAACCACTGTAACAATGGTGTCAGTCTAAGTTTCTTTCATTTTAAATATAAATTTTAAATTAGGTCAAAAAGTTCAAAATCAAAAACTCAAATGAAAGAGCACTAATTTTCTTTCAATTCCAATTGGACTTTTTTTTACGGATTAACGATGTCAAATCAACACCACTCTACCTATCAAACGGAAGCAAATTACGATCACAATATTTTCGAATTGTTTTCCAGTATATGTAGTTAACTGCAAGATATAAAAGTGATAACAAGTAGTCTTCTTGTCAAAAATTATGTAAAATCAACTGATCATTTTCCACTGTTGTACTGTTCCTTAACCTTGCATTAAATTTCAACGTTGCGCATATCCTATAGGCTTTATTTGACATGCATCATACCAGTGTTCAAACCACGTATAGTTTCAACAGAAAATCTCGAGCATCATAACAAAATTACGGCAAAACGACAAAATACGAGGCACTGCACTAAAAAGCATACATCATAAACTCGTGAACAACATTATCAAGTAGAGAAAAACAAATGCAAATATTTAAAAAAAAAAGCAAATAATATGTCGGCATTCCAAGACCAAATCATGACAGAACCGAGAACAGTCCTAAAATATCAATAAAAAATATGTAAATCTCCAGCTAACATCTTACAAAACAACAAATAAAATGAAGAGATTACTCAGAATAAAGTCCAACATAACGGCAATATTGACTAACAATGGTCCATAAACAACGTTTTAAGAAATCAAACGCAAGAGATGAAATCCAGAAACTCTTAGCAGTAAAACATGACATCCTTGATATTGTCCATGATTTTAGGCAGAGGCTTGACCCCGGCTGCTTTAACTCTAGTCCCACCTACGACACCTGACCTTCCATCGGAATCCCCTTCAACGTAGTACCTTGCCCGGAATGCAGCTAGGTGAGCGTAGTAAGCAGGTGGCACTTCACATAACAGAAACAAAATATTGTGACTTTGTTGTGCTCAGAAACCCAAAAATATACAATAAATTAGCAATTATGTACATGTTATGTAAAGGTGTAGCAAAAATGGCTAAAACGCTGAGAATAGCGTAAAAAGATGATTAAAAATTATCTCATGAAGCTCACCAACAGAGACCGAGCGAGTACATCTAGCATACCTGCATTTCATATGCAAGATCCAAAAAATGAACGTGGATTGACCAATACTAGATTGTATGAACAAATCAAAATAATTTGAACTTACGTGTAACACAAACTGTTTGTTAGAAGCTGAAGGTTATCGGGTGTGAAGTTGTTATCGTCGTACAGCACGTGATAGTGTGTTGGACGACTTGTACCCTGCAAAATTATTGCAGTGAATGATGCATTTAATTTTACTGTAATCGAGAATCAGGAAGAAGTATAGCTACCTGTATGCCAGCATGGCTACAGAGATAGAAATCATACTCAGTCGGGTGACATATCTTTCTATCTACTACGGTACCTGAAAAATACGACATACTTGAAGGTAGTAACAAATATGAAACTTTGCTTGAATTAAGGTACAGGAAAGTGTACATACCAGGAAGTATATTCCCACTCTTATCGGTTTTGTTCCCTCCATGAACTTCAGGAAACAGCCGAGTGTGGTGCCTCTTCTGAACTACGACAAATGTGATGGGTGGAAGATAGCCATCTTCTAGAGACTGACAAGCCTGGTATAAAAAATATATATTAATTAGTTATGAATATCACTACCACTGCTAGAAAAGGTTATTCTTCCGACAGAGCCTAACGACGGCTTTCGACTGCTCTTTCCCGACGGTTTCCGACCGTCGGTGGCCGTCGGAAGCCGTCGAAAATTCGCAAATATTGTTCTAGACCGAAGCCTTTCTTCCTCATTTCCTGCTCGATTTTCTTCCTCCATTAATCCCCAAATCTCCCCTTCAAGCTTCCAATCAGCAATTTCGAGCTTTCGGATCCTACCCGGCTGCGTAATCAACGTCTATTGCTCTCTAAATCATGTATAATCTCTTACTTTCGCTAAAAATCTAAATTTTACTATAAATCTAGATTTATAGTAAGTTGATAAATTAGGGCTAATTAGTGATTGCAATTGTTTCCACTAGCGTAATAATGTTTTATAACATCCCATGGTATACATATTTCATATGTTATCGTGAAATTGTAAATATTATGTATGATTTGTGATTGTGTGTGAATATGTAAACCATTGTATATGCGTTGTTTCTACCATTGTATTGTGTTAATTGAAATAAGGCATGAGTCGTATAACATCTTGACCTGTGCAACAATAATGAATGCACGAGCTTAAAAGAAATTTGACTGTCTTGGAAAATGACAACAATACTAAAGTAGTCTTATTCGATGAAATACGTGGAACAAATATGGTAAATTAAAAAAAATTGAAATGTATAAAATTAGTAAATAATTTTTTTTTATAAAATACTTTTTTTACGTCCCTTAAAGAGTTTTTGGTCCCGTCTAATGGGTGTTGTACATGATCGTTATATAAATAGTCGTTTTTGTCACAAAACGACCATTTATATTCATCTGGTACAATGCTTGTTGAATTTATCCCTGTATTGGACAAGTTATAAACACAGTAAACAATTATATTTCGCACATTATTTCGTTTCAAACGATTCACAAAATTTCGCTAAAATTTCGCCGTCACTTTTCTTTTTTGTTTCCTACGTACACGCATTTGTGTATAATGCAGGAAACAAAAAGGAAGTACTGTCGAAATTTTGTTGAATCGTTTAAAACGAAATAATGTACGAAATGCAAGTGTTTACTGTGTTTGTAATGGGAAATAAGATAACCGACTAGGAAAAACAGATAATCATAAATCAACACTTCTAATATTGTATTTTTAAGTGGGGTAAAATTGACGCATATAAATTTTTGTATCGATACATTAAAAAATAAATTGTGAATTCGTAATATGACAAATATTTATTTTTGAATTTGTGACATATTTTTTCAAATAGGAAAAATGATCGATTATTTTGTTGATCGGAGGAGGTGGATGTATCAAAGAAGGGAGTTGAGAGGCTCAATAAAAGAAGATTTTTATAATATTTGTTGAATTTGCTTTAAGTATAACAGAAACGATGCAGAAATTCGTTATCCGTGTAGTAGGTGTAGACATTTGAAGTATTTGTTATCTGATATTGTGAAAGTCCATTTGTGTAAAAACGGTTTCGTGTCGGAGTATTATGTTTGAGATCGTCATGTAGAAGTTGTTGCAAATACTTCCGTTGAATCTGAATTAGACATTGCTGGTAATAAAATTGTTACGACAAATCGTATAGAAAATATGGTCGAAGGTACAGCACGATCAGTGTTTCATACGGTTGAAGTTGACGACGATGATGAAAATGTTGAAAAATCAAATATTGAAGCAAAAAAAAAGTATGATTTACTGGATGCTGCTAAAAAATCTCTTTGGGATGGTTGTAAAAGCGGCACCCAGCTATCAGTAACCGCAGAATACATTGCGATGAAGTCAAAATACAACATCACCGAAGCCGGATTTACAGCCGTTGTACAAGCTGTAAAAAGACATATGCCGCCCGATAATTTAATGTGTGAAAATTACTATGAAGTTAAAAAACTTATGTCGGCTTTTGGTTTACCTTACCAGAAAATAGATACATGTTTAAATGGTTGTATGTTGTTTTGAAAAGAAGACATAAATCTTAGGAATTGTAAAATATGTAATCAGAAAAGATACAAATCAAGAAAAAAGAAGGGAAATGAAGTTTTGTACAAACTTATGCATTACTTATTCATCATTCCTAAGCTTCAAAGATTATACGCATCTTCTGTAACCGCATCTTATATGAGATGACATAGTATGAGAACGAAGTAAGATGGTACGTTGATACATCCAGCCGATGGAGAAGCATTTCGACAAAACTTATTCCAATTTTACAGCGGAGAGTCGTAATGTTAGACTTGGATTATGTACGGATGTTTTTTCACCATTTTCTCAATTTGGTACTAAATATTCATCTTGGTCCATTATCATCACACTTTATAATTTACCTCCGTGGATGTGTATGAAAACGCAATATATATTTCTTACTGCTGTCGTTCGTGGCCCCGACGATCCAACACAAAGAATCGATGTTTATTTACAATCATTAATTGAGGAGTTAAAAACACCGTGGAATGTGACATTTCAAAGAATTTTTTTTTTAAATGTTTGTTTTTTTGTTGTGGACTATAAGTGATTTTCCTGCCTATGCAATGTTTTCAGGATGGAGTACATCCGGTCGTCTAGCATGTCCATATTGCATGGAAGAAACACAGGTGTTTTCTTTACCGAATGGTAAGAAAATTTCATGTTTTGACTGTCATCGATGTTTTCTCTATGTCAATCATCCTTTCAGAGAAGACAAGAAAAACTTTTTAGCTAATAGAGTAGAAACCAGACAACCACCAACGATATGGTCAAGCAAAGACATATACGAACTTGTAAGGGACTATCCAAAGATATATGAAACTGGAGTGCAAACAGAAATTGAAGGCAAATCGACTATTCATAATTGGTGCAAACAGTATATTTTGGAAGTTGTCGTATTGAAAACATCTTCTGCTTCATCATAATATTGATGTGATGCACAACGAGAAAAATATCTTTGATAATGTTTTTAACACAATTTTGAATGTCAAGAGGAGGACTAAGCACGATTTGAAATCAAGACGCGGTATACAAGAATTATGCGAACATCCTGAGTTTCATATGAAACCAAATGACATTAAAAAACTTAAAACATGCTACGAGTTAGATAATAATCAAGTTAAAGTTGTGTTAAAATGGGTGGAAGGGTTAAGATTTCCTGATGAGATTTCATCAAATCTTCGTAGATGTGTTGATTTTAAAAACGGTAGATTGAGCGGAATGAAAAGCCACGACTGTCACATAATGATGGCAAATTTATTACCCGTTCTATTCAAAGAACTATTGCCATTAAAAGTTTGGAAGGTAGTAACGAGCTTAGTCTGTTTTACAAAGAGCTTTGTTCGACTACTTTAAAAGTGCAATATTTACGTAAACTTGAAGTAATCCTATATTCCTCTGCAAATTGGAAAAAATATTTCCGTCAGGTTTTTTTTAATGTAATGGAACATTTACCTGTTCATCTCTCATCTGAAGCACGACTTCGAGGTCCTATGCAATATGGATGGATGTATCCATTTGAGAGGTATGTAATATGTTACCTGTTAATTTAGTTATATACGGAAGTTAATGTGAATTAATTTTTCATGGATACTTGAATCATCTGAAGAAAAAAGTGAAGCAAAAAGCACGAGTTGAAGGTTCGATATGTACATACCATTAATCATCGAAGAAGAAGCTTCGTTCTTTTTCTCTCACTATTTCGATGACCATGTGAACATATCATTTGAAAGTGTTCTTCCTAATGACGAAGGCGACGAACATGAGTCCTCTCAAACAATATTATCTATTTTTAGACAACATGGTCGATCTTCTGAAAAATGTATAGAAGTATGACTAGACGATAGAGATCTTCATGTAGCACACACTTATATTCTTCTAAATTGTGCTGAGGTTGCACCATTTGTTAGGTAATCTGAAATAATAATTTATGATTTATTAATTTCCATAATGCATGCTGGTGTAGAATTTAATGCAATATTTTATTCATATATGCAATATTTATGAAAGTGAACATCCACACGGAGTTCTCAGTAAATAATTTTATGATTGGTTTTAAAGTATGTTTATGAACCGACAAATTGTCTGGTTGACGAAGGTTTGAAACATCTTGCGTTGGGACCAAAAAGAAATGTCAAGACATATCCAATATATTTCATCAATGGATATAAATTTAACACCAAAGAATACGGTGCAGAAAAATTAACTAATAACACGGATGTATTTGTTAAAGGTAGTGATGATCCAGAAAATTACATAAATGATTTTTATGGCGTTTTAACATAAATTTTGCAACTGATATATTTCTCACGACCCACGGAGAAGGTGTTTCTGTTTAGATGCAATTGGTTTAGCAATGTTCCAGGTTCTGAAATTAATATGCACAAGGATTATAATCTTATTGAAATAAAGCATACATCGCATTATCACAAGTACGATCCTTTTATACTATCCAAACAAGCATTGCAAATTTATTACACTCTTTATCTATCTTTAAAAAAAGATAAAGCAGATTGGTCGGTGGTTTTTAAAACAAAGGCCAGATTTACGTTTGATGGGAAGAATATTCCAGATGAACAAGCTTACCAGGCAGACCTTTAGGAAAGCAACGAAATAATAATTACAGACGATCGTATGGATTTTGGACCTCTAACGATAAATCAAACGTTTTGGTAGAAGCGTTCGAGAGTATGGAGAAAAATAACGTAGAATATGAAACCGAATGTGAATCAGAAGACGATGATGATTGATGTAAATGATAAGCTTTATTTTGGTAGTTATGTAATTATGCAATTGATGAGATTATGCAGTTGATGTAATTATGCAATTGATGTAACTATGTTGAATTCTTGGTGTATTACGAAATTGATGTAATTGATGAGATTTATTTTGCTAGTTATGTAAGTTATGTCATTTATGAAACTGAATCTGTTTATCGTTATTTACATCTTTTATGGCATTTCCATTTTCGTCATTTATTTAGCAATTTATGTTAAAAATGCAATGTATTCTGCTTAACGTCGGAATATGAGACCCAATCTAAATCAGGTATACTTTGCACTTTATGTACTTTATATCATTTATGCCATTTAACTATAAAATATATTTTATTATCATATTATTGTTCTCTATTAAAATGATGTGTCTGTGACAGATATATATCATGTCGTCCAGAAGAAGGAGTTCTTCTCACTCTTCAGCAGGCGATGGCAGCGGTCTATCGCAACTGCCACAGCGACCTGTCGTGACTCTAGTACCTAGAACCGATGGGTAAGTAATAAACTTTTTTCAGCATCTTAGATATTTTGTGTACGATATACTAATCTGTATCATATTTAACACAGGGGGTTTGAGCTACAGCCATTAGCTGTAGTTCTATCGGTTTCGAGGGAGGCGTACAAGAGTAGGATGTCGACTTGTTGGCCGAAGTGGGATAACAACCCTTCCCACATCCTCGAGTGTATTTGGCAGGATTTTATTGTAAGTATATTCTTTTGTTTTCCATTCTTAATTTGTTTTTGTCGTTTATTTATTGTTTATATTTTATTGTTTAATTTTTGATTGCTTGTTTATTATGAAACACATGCCGCCGTGGACATACAGTCAGATGACCTGCAGCTAGTATGACATTACTGGATGCAGAAGATGAGGAAGAACTACAGGGATTTCATGTTGACAGTGAAGCATAAAGGACAGAAGCCAAACTGGATGGGGACGAGTGTATGTGAAGGGTGGTTGAAACACTGGGATAGTGATGAGGCGAAGGTAAGTGTACTAAACTTTTATTAATTATTTGATTGATACGTAAATATCAAAAAATATTTGGTCGGTAAATAATGTATTAAATTTAAATGTACAGGCAGAGTCGAAAAGAAACTCTGCAAATAAGAATTAAAATCTTGTCACTCATCGAGGAGGGTCGAAGTCGTTTCAGCAATATCGCCAGGAGTTGGTAAATTTAATAAATGTGAATTGTAAATAGTTATTGTGCTATATAATTTTGAATATACAATAACAGTATATAATAATCAATTTTAGGAAGCTGAGACGCAGGGTCCTGTGTCGTATATGGATGTGTTTACCTGTACATGCCATCGAGCATGTAAGTCCGGACGGGACAGTTTCATATACATGGCACGACGATAAATCTAGCAAGAGCCATGTAAGCATATTTTAGTTTATGTACTATTAGTAATTGTTTTAATTGTTAAATTATAATGAAATAAGATATCATGATATTAATTTTAACTGTATTTTTATTTGTTCATGCAGGCAAGGTTTATGGAACAACGCTAGAAACTCCTGGATGATACTGGTCGAGAGCAGCTCACGACGGATGAGGAGGACATTATTTTTTAGGGAGTCGTGGATCCTCCGTCACGGAACAGGCGCTACGGCTTTGGCAATCAAGTGGTAATGAATAATATATTAAGATATAACAATTTAACAATCTTTTAATTTTTGGTGCATCGCTTTAGTTTCAACCATAAGTTTATAGATATAACAATTAACACATTATGTTGTAACGATAGTAAGATTTTAGACTAAATTAAATAAGTGTTGTAGGCTAGCAGACAGAGGCAAGCCAGCCAACCGACCAGAGCTGATATCGATCTGGCAGAAATCGCAGAGTTGAGAGTTAGGGTGGCGCAACTGGAAGATCAGAATCGTCGCCAAACCATCGAGATGACACAACTGCTGGATTAGCGTATTGCTGAGTACATGTAACAATATGGTGGTCGTTTTCCATCTTCTGTTGGTTCGGGAGGTTCTGGAGCTGATTGACCGAATTGATAGGTATGTTTTTTTTGTGTCATTGTTTTGTAAGTTTGGATGATAAATTGAGTTGGTGTATTTGGATTTGAACTGTTATGTATATTATTTGATGATATACTTGGTGGTAGTGATTCTGACATTTGAGAGTTGATTGCGAAGGATTGGTGAAGCATTGATGTATATATTTTACAATTAGATGTATGTGAATTATCGTAGTGAAGTTTGGTTTGATTTTATATGATTTGGGTTGGATTTTGTATGAATTGGTTTTGATTTATGTTTTTTTTTATATTTGGTTATCTTTCTATGGTTTGATTTCATGTTGGATATATTGAGTTGGTTGAAAGATATTGTATTTATGAATTGTAGATGGAAGACCAAATTGTAGCTGAAATGCAGATTTTTTTTTTACAGGTTTTCCGACAGCTTCCGACGGCCTGTAGGTCAAATTTAACTGACACATTTAGACGGATACAGACGGCGAAATTCCGACGACTTCCGACGGCTTTCGATAACAAACATAACCGTTTACGTGTCTTCCGACCAAGATTCAAAATTCTGTTTTCCGTTTACGTTCCGACCATTAGTAATTTTAAAATTTCCGGTTCCGTTCCGAAAATTCCGGATGTTCCGCTTTAATTCCGGTTTTCTAATTCCGGTACTTTTTTTGCTTTAATTTATTATATATGCTAATAAATATCCAATACTGTCATAAATTTATAGTATGTTTTTACGTTACATATAAAATACACACACTTTAATTAAAAATCCATTGTATAAGATTCAGTATTGTTCATTTGAGATTTTAAAACTTCGATCTATTTTGAAAATTTTAAATTTTTTATTATGATTCGATATACATTAAAAAAAGTATAACAACTTTTTTTATGAAACTATATGATTTCTTCTTCATTTATTTATCGTCCCAATTAATTTGTTTTTTTTAATTATTATATATTTTTTGTATTTTTTTAATTTTTTATAGGTTTTTTTTCAATATTTGAAAAGCAAATCCGGAATTTAGACCGGAACTGGAATTTTGACCGGATTCCATTCCGGTTATGAGCGGAACCAGAACGGAATCGCCGGAATAACCGGAATTCCGCCGGAATTTCAAACCATGCTTCCGACGGCCGTCAGAAGCCGTCTGGTAGCCGTTGAAAGCCGTCGGAAATACAGTCGACGGCCGCTGTCGGAAGCCGTCGAAAAATCTGTTCGCCGACGATTTAATTTGCGGCGGTATTTTCCGACGGCTCCCAACGGCTTCCGTCGGCCGTCAACGGTTGGCAGCCGTCGGAAAATGCTCCGTTTCTTGTAGTGTACCCAGTAAACTGAGCAAAAATACATGTTGCTTACTTGGTAAACTGCATCGACTTCATTGAATAGAACATGACTAAATTGCCCTTCACTCACGCCATCTCTGAATATATATACACGGCGTTAGATAGCTTCATAAAATTGAAGAGGTATTAGTAACTATGCACCTGTAGAATATAATTCTATGAGGCTTATGGCCGGTAGATCTCCTAAAAGATATAAGAAGCTCCCTGCAAAAAAGATCCCACCAACCAAATTCATTAATACATATGTAATTTTTTGTAATTAACTGTTAAATCAGTTACCTTATCATGCCTCCAGGCACAATATCACCTTGTGCAGTATCTGTTAGAGTGTAAAGATCCTTAATCATTTCTTCTCGATGTGTTTGAGCAGAAACCAGCCCTCTGTATTTAGTAACTTCAGGCCAATCCATTGATGCAACGACCTAAAATACAATGACAGTGATGAGCATTGCGGTTTCAAAAATAATTTAGGAAAAAAAATATATTATGGATTTAAAAGCAAATGTACAGCAGCAATTGAAGCTGATGAATCTTCTCCAGGTGGTGGATGTGTGACATCAGCTCCAAAAATAATTGTAGGAATATCGGTCACAAGAGGGATCCTCCTAGCAAGGGCGTCTGCTAATACAGTATTCCTACCACCAACCTGCAAACTAATTTGAATTGATTAACAACAAAAGATAGCGGGAGATTCAAAAAAACTTTTTCAAATGCAGCATACATAAGGATAAGTAGACTAACCTTCACGTTAATTTTCATAGCTACGTTTTCCATGTACTGGCCCTTGCAAGCCTGGACATGCTTTGGCAAGCAGCATTGAGATATTATTCCAAGCTCAGTTTCACAAACTCGCTTGATCTTACCTGAGGAGCACAATGTGATGGCCTGTGTGTTAGACCAAAATGCAATAATTTTAATATGGTTAGTGGTAGTTTTAAAGTACAGTATAGCCCTTTAAACTACAGAGCAGCAGAGTTGTACGGTTTATGTTAGGGAGTAGAATGAATGTGAAAACAAATGGTTGGTGGGTGCATGTAAGCATCATGAACAGAGTTAGAATAAGGTCATTTGTTAATTAAACATATTCTAATACCATATTAGAGAGCCATTAGTAATCACAAAACAATACATGGAGATGTGAGACTATTCTCAACAGCTAATACATGGAGATTATGAGAAAGATGCAAGTCATCAAACATTCAACTGTAAACTAAATAAAGCAGGCTAGTGGTTCAATAAAAAATACCATAAGAACCAGTAACATCTGGTAAAATAACCAGCAACATCTGTAAGGACCCTCCCTTGAGTGCTTGATTAGCTTGACCGTGAAGCGTTTTTAGGGCACCCTCAATGTTACCACGCTGCTCATAGAATGTTGGAATTATAGGCCTTGGATTCACAGCCTACAGTTATTGCGTTCGCAGTGAGCGGGCATCGATACAAAAGAACAGTACAGTAGTATTAAACTGTAAAATAGTAAATAAAAATATACCATTCCTATAGTATTGCAAGCTAACATTAGACTAGAAGCAAATCTTTCTACTGCATCTGGAGCGATACGAGAGAAACTGATGCATGCCCATGATGCAATTTTTCCACCATTGACCATTCTCTGAAAGCATTAACAAATTTTTTTTTAACGAAATATAGATAAAAGAATATTTCAAATTGCAGCAATCAATTCCAAAATTTTGATGATGCGTATATGAAAACACGGTGTCAAAGGATCAGTAAAGAATTATGTGAAAATGGAATTATATAAACGAACTAAAATACATTTTGGACCTTATTAATCATATTCCATGCTCCCACCCGAGGATTGCATATTTTTTCCTTACCAGTTTCATGGTACTTCAGCTACAATACGCAAAAGACCGTGAAAGATTAGCATATATTTGTGCTTTATACAACTTAGAGAACTATCTTTCTTACTATTGGAGGTGGCAGAACCCTGGCTTCAACAGCAGTCATTGCACTGGAAACATGGACACCAAATTCCTTTGCATACACATCATGATCATAATCGTTAGCAGAAGCCATCTGTAAATATAACTTAGGTATTACTAAATGTAAAAACTGAAGGTGATTTTACAGATTAAACCTAGACTCACAGACTCACATCCATTATACTCTTCTCTCTTTGCTGTGGACGTTGACAAGTGGATCTTAAGATTCCCGTTACTTGTCTTTCGCTCAGTTTCTTGCTGTATCTTTGGCCTTCAACAATCTTACAAACCTATATGACAACACCCCTCAGCTTAATTCAAAGCACTCATGTTAACATATATACTCAGGATATGGGCTTTATTTTTTAAACTTTGGAGTATTTAGTATACCTCCATTGGCAGATGTATAGGCTTATTTTCACTTCCAGAAACTAAGCAAGGCCATGCGACATTGTTGAGTCTGCAGTTGTACTTTTCCCGGAAATAATCAACCACGCGCATTTTTCCACCTTTAGCATCAGCAGTAAACCTAATGATAGAAGATCAAGTCAATCAGTATGCAAAATATCTAATGGAACATATGGCGCATCAACAACCAAAACAATGTGCACATTACGTAAGCCTATCAAGGGGATCGGTTGTGATTCCGGTGATCTTATAGAGCCTGTGGCAGTCTTTTCTGTGAGTTACTTCAACTCTTAATCCTCTTATTGCCTTCTTTAGCTGCAAATTTGAAAAGAATAAAATAGCAATTGCAAAACTAACTATAACTTCACGTAAACAAATGAGAGATGATAAAGATGCATACGGCAGTTCTTTGTCTCTCTATCAACGGACGAGAAGGATCTCTGATGTTAAGATATTCAGCAGCGAACTGGACTACGGGAACAGCTTTGTAAAAAGAAGTTGCAGAAATATCTGCATTTTTCATATATTGCAGAGCAATTTCATACATACAGACTGTAATTATATGTGCGTGTACTGTTTTGTGAATTTACCAATATTAACTGACAATCCCATCTGAGTGGGACGGAGAGACTGATAGTATCCTCTCCAGCACTCTAAGCCATCACCAATATCTTTGACGTCCCCAAGTTTGGTAGAGAAAAACGACCTTGCAACCGTGGTATAACTGTGAAAATAATAGCAACAAGAATCATGTTACCAAAACTTAATCATGCGCGTTGATAAGAGAAAAATGTAATAAATTGTAGTACTTTTGAGAAGGGAACTCCCTAAGAACAATGTCAAGGACTTGAATCGTGTCCTGAGGTGTATCAAAATGTTTTCCAAGTAAAAATTGTTGGAGATGGTGTAATTCAGCTTTTCCAGCAAATTTAATGTTCACTTTATACTCTTTTTCCCTAGCTCATGGTAAAATAAGATTAATATAAAATTAGAAATTAATGGAAAAAAAGAACTCAAGCTATCATTTATTTACCTTTCTCTCTCAGTAATATTAACATTAAACTGTTGAGATGTGAATGGAAGTTTTCCAGCTGTATAAAGAGATTTCCTACCATCATAAACAGGCTTAAGCTTTCCTAGGTTCGAATCTTTATAGAGCTCAACAAGCTGCTTAATTATTTTCCTGCAAACAGCTCTGTTCGTCACCTCTGGACTTATTGTGACCTATCCAAATATGCAGGATTAATTTTCTCATAAAGCAATCTTTAATGTGAGGATTCATAAATGCAGGGAAAGAGAAGATAAAGAGATATTGAACTATAGCAAGTTTCTTCATCTGAAATTTGTGACCAAAAAAAAAAGAGGAGGAAACTAGTTCAGATGCAACTAAAACCTGAAATAAAAAACAGCCATTAATTAACAGACTTTAAAACTATCATATTAAGTCACAGGAAAACATGGTTATTTATTTATTTATTTGTGTGTGCGTGCGTACTAGATCAACCACCAAAGCTAAACAATAACTGTTTCAAATATCCCAGTGTACGTGTACAATAACCAATATATAGTAGTTGGTAAAATGCGATTCAAGAAAACGTGTGTTTTAATCAGTTTGATTGTCTAAAAAAGCTATCAGCAATAACAATATTCTTAGCACCACATATAACTATTAAGTACCAACAACTTGAACGTTACAGCAACCTATTTTTGAAAAATGGTCTCCCAAATATACAATGTCCACAAAAGAGAAAAAAAAAACATTGTAAGTTCTTTGATTCTGTACGCTATCAATAAATCTACTAAAAGAGGGAATTATTAATTATCAACGTATAAACAACTAAATATATCGTAAGTTTTGCAATGGTCTTAAAACTCCCTTGAGCAAGTGCAACTTGACGAATGACTGGTAATTAATCTCACGAATCATTGTCATGGTATAGAGATCTCATCACTTGAGTTAGTGGTCTTTAAAATGCTCACTTTATGTGTGTATAATGGGAAAACCTATTAGAACACAAACTAATACACCAATGGTGACAATGAATCCCATCTCCAATTGAGATCAAATCCTTTGTCATCAAATCTCCGGCCCTCATATGCTCTTTTTAATCTCATCCACTCGTCGACATAATTTTATTATCATGTGAAACCCACTGCGTCACATGAAAGGTGGATGATTTGTTGATCAATTGTTGAAAAATAAATTGGCACATGGGAACAGGTAAGTCGGAGACAGAGAATTTGAACTGAACCCGGTTCCAACCATACATGTGAACTTAACGTGATCCAATGGTAAAGATCCGTTGTATCACATGCTATATTTTATGTTTTATTTTGTGACCAAATAGCCTGTTATGGAAATTCTAATTCGAGATCACTCAAATCAAAATATCAAAGCACAGCGGAAAACAAGATCGTGGTAAGAAGTGCAAAAACAACCAATCAATATCTCAATCCAATCCAAAACCAATCACGATCACCAAACAAGCAATAGAGAAACAGAGCAATAACAATAAAATAAAACACACCGATTTATAGTGGTCTCGCTAACGTTTTGTTAGTGTACATCCATTTTGAGAGAACCTTTATTAATATCAATGAGAAGAGTACAAGAGATTGATTACAATGATCAATATTCAAATAGAATAAATTTGTAGAGAAGAGAATTGAAGAAAACTAGGTTTTGTTAAATCCTAGTTAATGAAGGATAAACCATTGATTAAATCCTTGGAATCCTTAGGTCATCTTGTTTTGAATTCTGAAAATAACTTATATAGTGAACCATCCTTCCATGACAAATACATGATTTGCCCCTTGAAACCCTACAAGCAAATTAACAAATTCTGCACCCAAAAAAAATTGCACCGCGTCAGACGTCTATCACAACCTCTCAGACGTTTGTTGCAACTTTCAGGCTGCAATAAACCAGCTGTCGGACGTCTGAAGATTCCTGTCAGACGTCTGAAGATTCCTGTCAGACGTCTGACACAACTTTCAGCATATGCATCTTCAAATCGCGATAACTTGAGCATTCGAGCTTCGATTCGTGCGTCGTTTTCACCGTTATCAAATTATTCTCGACCTCTTCAATTCACCATATAGTGTCGTCAAAATTCAACACTCCACCTCGACACTATATCCATCTTCATTACCAACAACCGATAGTGTCAAACTATTATCACTTCTACCTTCAACCAAATAAGCTAAAATACTTTCCTAATGAGCTCCGGCAAAGCTACCACCCATTGCACTCTATCAACAAGCTCAGTCAAAGCCCTCGCCGCTAATGAAGTGTTGAAAGCGCCCAAATCTAAAACCGTCTCATCATAAGACAAAAGCACTAGGGAGTGTAAACTAGTACTCACCAAGAAGATAGAACCACAATCTCTCACTGATACTCTTCATCATCTATAACCAAGCTTCTCCCTCAACCGTGCCACCCCGTGACATCTAGCACTTCAACAAGCTTACTATTTTTCTTATTTTTCTTATAATGCACATAAACTGGACTATCAAACACACGAAGATAACTCAAGTCAATGTTCTTTTCCTTCCACACTTCCTTTGGAATTTTTTCAACAATAGCCGAGCACGGAATTTGATTCACAATATGCACCGCGGTTGACAAAGCTTCAGCCCAAAATTCCGTAGATAAACCCGATGTCAATCTCAAGCATCGAGCTTTCTCAAGTAGAGTACGGTTCATCCTCTCTGCAACACTGTTCGACTACGGATCTTCCGGTGTAGTAAAATGCCTCTGAATACCATATGCTTGCAAAACTCCAAGAACTCTTCGAAAATATACTCTCCGCTATTGTCGGACCTTAGAACCTTCAAAGACTTCACTCTCTTTCTCAACAAGAGCTTTTCATGCTTTGAATTTTGCAAATGCCTCCGGCTTGGCTTTCATTACATACATTCATACCTTTCGAGAAAAGTCATCAATAAGAGAAATATAATAGCGAGCTCCCCCCAAAGGAGCTACCGGTGCCGGTCTTCAAACATCTGCATGAACATACTCAACAACCCTTCTCGAATCATGTTTTCCCTCACCGAATGATACTTTAGTTTGCTTCTCCATTACACATTTCTCGCAAAACTCTAGTTTGTTGAAACTCTCTTCATCGATCATATCCCTCTTTCGAAGAATATCCAAACTTCTTTTCGAAACATTACCTAACCTCAAATGCCACAACCTAGTCGCATCCATGCCACGAGAACTATCATTTTCCACACAAGTTTCACCTTCAATAGTCACTTCTTGAAGCAAATAAACACCATGAGTCCTAGCACCCTTTATCACCACAAGCGTACCATTCGAAACCCGCAAGCTATCACTCTCAATAGTGGTCTTACAACCTAAAGAATCCAGCTGCCCCAAAGAGATAAAAGAGGCTTCCGAAGTCCCTGAACATAGCGTATATTAGTGGGAGTACGAACCACTCCGTCAAACATCCGAATTTGCACGGAACTAATGCCTTTCGACTTACAAATAACACCATTTCTCATAACAATTGAATTTTTCTCTTTGTCGACATAAGAGGAAAAAGAATTCTTATTCGACGTCATATGATAAGATGCCCCCGAATCGAGTACCTATTCGCCACCCGAAACATCCGATACTACCGCCATCAACACATCTAGGTTGATTATAATGATCCATATTCAAATAGAACAGATTTATGGAGAAGAGAATTGAAGAAAATTATGTTTTTGTTAAACCATAGTTAATGGATGATAAATCCTTGATTAACCTTTGGAATCCTTAAGTCATCTTGCTTTGAATCCTGAAAATAGCTAATATAGTGAACCATCATTCCATGACAAATACCCGATTTGGCCCTTGAAGCCCTACAAGCAAATTCACAAATTCTAGGCAGAAAAAACAAAACTACACCGCGTCAGCCGTCTGCCATAAAATCTCAGACGTTTGTCGCAACTTTCGGGCTGCAGTAAACCTGCTGTCAGACGTCTGAGGATCCCGTCAGACGTCTGACACAACTTTCAGCCTATGCATCTTCAAATCGTGATAACTTGAACATCCGAGCTTCGATTCGCGCGCCGTTTGCACCGTTATCAAGCTATTCTCGACCTCTTCAATTCATTATATAGTGTCGCCAAAATTCAACATACCCATCCCATAATAATTGTGTGTGTGTATAAAAAGAATCGGACACCTCATTCTTGCTACACTCTATTCTTCCATGATTTCAACTACATATTCTGATTTAAATAGTTGTATTTTCTCTTTCTCTCTTTCCACTACACCATTGAAATACTATTATTTAAACCGAAACATGTGGTTGAAATCATTAGGAACTAAAGGTGTAAACAAATAAAGGTGTAGTGGATCACTGTCAGGCCCGGCCCTAGGGCAAGGCGAGCGAGACAGTCGCCTAGGGCAGCCGGGCCGGCAGGGGCAACAGTTGGTGGTGGTGGTGCTGGTGGGTTTAGCAGTTTATTGATAAAAACATTATGTATCATACTTGTATTAATTGATTTTGTGGTTTGGTGGTAGGGTATCTTCAATTACCTTGGTGACTTGGGATCGATTCTCAGTGTGATGTATTATTTTTACTGCCTTCAACATTTTTTGGGCTGGGGCAACTAACAGCCTTGGGCCGGCCCTGATCACTGTCCATATATGTATATACATGTACATGTATATGTATATATATGTATACACATACACGTATATACATACATATATACACATACATCTATACAAACAAGTATATATCTATACATACATATGTATGCGTGTGCGCACACGCAGTTAATCTATATGCCTAGGGTCTAGGGTTGGAACCTAGCTAAGACTTTTAAATGTTGACAGTGGTCGTTCTGACCTGGCCTTGGTGGTTTTTATTGAAATGCAGATAGCTTATTTCTCTAGTAAGACTAGTATTAATAGATTATGCATACATGAGATTATTATGTTTTATTTTCTTTTAGCAGGGTTTGATAATTCTTATTTCTTTTTTGTTTTTGTAGAAATCCAAGAATGGTGAGAGAGTATAATTGTTGCTGATAAATTCATTTATTGGTGTTAGTTAATTTTACTTTACTTGTTAAAAATTTATTTTTCTTTTCTTGTATCAGCACAAAAACATTCAAGTTGTGCTTAAAGATAAACTGTGCTGAAATACGAATAAACCAAACAAAGGTATTATTTTAATTTCAAATCATTACCAGGACACATTAGCAATTTGTTGTTCTCTTTCTTCTTCTCCGTTTCCTTTTTTATCCTCTTTTTTATTATTATTATTATTATTATTATTATTGAAGGCGAAAAGAATTCAGCACGTAATAAATGTTTGTCAGTTGCGGCAAATTTTTGAACTGCTTTTTCCCTGTCTAGAGGAATAAGAAACAAAGAATATGTATTTTACAATTCAATAACAAATTTAAAAATTGTATTAAAAAAACCAACGATAAGAGGAACATTCCTCAGATCTTCAAGTGTAATAAAGAACGCAGGAAGATTTTATATTAATTGTATGATAATGGAAAAAAGCTAACATCCTTTACTTTGCACACCATAACATCATATAACAAATACAAAAAATTGAATGACATCATAGTCTCTAGATACGCGAAAAAACTGAATGACATCAGATATGCAAATTTGCAACCTATATGCAATAAAATCAGCGAAAATGGAAGAACTCGATAACCAATAGGAATATCTGAATTATGATTACTTATTCTTATAAGTGCCTGAATAATCCTAGAGTTAAAACAGAAAACAATTATGCACCGGTAGGAAATCAATAATTACTAAGACAACTAGCATATAAACAGCAAATTATTACATAACTAACGGAAATGGTAAGGTATTACATCATTACTCCAGATCAATGTTTAAATCAAACATGGATCTAAAACAATCGCTTAAACTCGATTTTACATAGACAAAGTTAGATAGCCAAAAATGGATTAAAATCTATCTATCCACAATCAACAGATGAAATGCTGGTTTTCCATGACATATCTCGCACCACCTCTCCAAACAACAAAATATTCCCAAAAAATCTAAACTCAGCTCGCTAAGGTCACAAAATATGAAAGATAAAATATCCAGAACTATAACGTCTTATCATAAGCATGCTCTGCTAATAACAAACCAGCTTAAGTCAAAATAAACGCGTAAACAACCACAAAAACATGTCAATACCTCACAAAATTCGGTATAAAAAAAAGCAACAGAAAATAGAGGAAAGAGAATCTCACGTCGTAGTGATGCAAATCACGATCCGCGACCTGCACCAAAAAGTGATTGGCCCGAATGATGCACTTCATCCCTATTGTACCAAAGCCAGGCCGCCTCGGACGGATATAGGCTTTCTTCGACGAGGGTGCCGGCACCAGCTCATCAGCCCTCGCTGTCACATCTAACGGTTCCGCCGGCGCAGTGCTGATGGCAAGTCTCTCCACTCCAGCAGTAAGATCTTGAGAAGAAGATGAAGGTGGCGCTCTGCCTCTACCTCCACCTCGACCACCTCCAGTGCCAGAGTTGTTATCGCCGCGTCGGCCTCCTCGTCTTCCAGTATGAGACATTGTGGACGGTGTAGTAGGAAAAAGAAGGGAAAAGAGCTTTCACAGAGAGGAAATATGCAGTCTGATGAAATGGGGGAGTGGTGTATATTTATAGAAATTTTGGTTCGTTGTGAGTGGTTATTTTATTTTTGACCAGTTTTGAATTATTTTGAAATTCGATTTTAATAATTAGTGCTCAGCAAACAAATATTGTTTTTTTCTTTTATATGTTGTTGTTGTGGGCCCAACGCCTTCATGATGAGTTTATTTCATAATTTTGTTCATCTAATTTCGAAATTGCTTTTACTTCCAATTGAAAAATCTAAAATGATTACCTTTTAATCTTTTCCTTAAGTTTCTAAACCTCAACCAATCAGTGCTTGTAGTCATAATTATGGACTTAAGCAAAATTAAAATGCTGTTTGATCGACTTACGTAAATCGTTTTTTTTTTCCTTTTTGCGGACCAAAACCAATTCATTTTGACTTTTAAAAAACTCAAAAGATGACTTATTTAAGTCGATCCAAACGAGCTAACTTGATAGAGTACTCTAAAAGTGTTACATTTCCAAAACCATCCAACGTCCCTTTAGTAATCTCTTGAAATAAGATCTGTTTGCTAAAATCAATGACAAATACATTACTCGTGAAGGTTCAAATATTCAACTTATTTTGCACCATCCTAAAATAAAAATGCAACTTTTTTCACACCATTATTCAAAAATAAAAAATACGATCATTCTAAGATTTTATTTTCAATAGGTTTCTACTATTTTCCATGTCTAATAATAATTTTATCAATTTTTGATTCCCTTATAAGAGATCGAATTTTATAAGAAAAAACTATACATTAATCATTTTTTTTGAATGGTACTTTATATGCAACATGTCACTGGGACAACATATCATATGTCAATAAACGTTCGAATCACGCTACGCAAGTTTCGAACTTGTGACCTATCGCACCAAAGTCGAATCACTTAACCACTTGAATAATGGTGCTTGTCCACATTAATCTTTCTTACAAACATAAATTTTATTAAAAATGTCTTAACAACAAATTTATCCATCACCTCTTGAAGTTACCGATATTTTTCTATTTCCTTCTTCCATTTGACCATCATTCTTTCCTTTATGTTTTTGCTTTTTATGTTTAAATTTGGGTTGCTTAGTAGAACAACTTTCGATACAAGTAACTCATACTATGGCCAAATTGGTAAGCATTACATCTAGTAGAGCAAAGGCCACATATTCCAACCCTGCATTCAATAGCTACAAGTTGGAATGTGAATTACACAAAGTATATGTCGAAGGTTTAGTGCATCCTCCTTTAAGGGTTTACATGTGTAAACTTGAATATCTGGTATTTCAAGAAAAAAATAACTTCGGTGTGAGTTTCCCTTAAAAATTGTTTTTATGCATAAAAGCTTAACATAAAACTTAGAGATTTATTGTTTGCTAATTGCTTCTATCCAAATTCATATTATATTAATGAAATTAATTTTTTATCATGTCTAAGTCCTACATATGTTCAAGTTTTCCATTTGTAACTTTCACCATTTTTATGTCCAAAGCAATGTGTATATGTCTAAATCACTTATGTAACGACCTGTATTCTACATATAAGGGAATCATAGAATATTTAAACTATTTTCATATGAGGTCGTATGGTTCTAATATTTTGAAAAATGAATTTTAGGGACATTTTCCACATCCAAGATTTTTGGCGAATTTCTATGTGACCATTTTAACCATGTAAATCTTGTATGGACAATACCTTTTGATAGAAGCCAAATTAGGGTCTGAAACCACTTCCATTGGATCTGGATGATGGTTTCCCTTTCCGTAGAGTGTTCATATAAAGAAAACGGACTTACTGTTTTTGAGTTAGGACTGTTTGAAGTTTTCTTTGATTTTGAGCAATTTAAGTGGGTAATTATGGCCATTAGCTTTGATGCCCACAATCCATTTCAGTTTTGGGTAAGTGGAGGCTGATGGGACCTCATCCCCATCGTTTCACAACTCCCAAAGATAGTTAAAGCTTCCATTAACCCTCATTTGCTAAAAAGCAACCCTAAAGCATATTTTAATTAGCCAAATTACACTATTAAGAGGAGATTAGCGTGATTAGCACTTAAGATTAGAGATTCGCTGTTGGAAGAGCCTTGGATTTCGTATCTTCTACTGGTCATTGGAGGATTTGGGCTTTGATTTGAATTAAGGTGAGCGATTATATCTCACTTACTAATTAGATCATTAAACACCCTAAATGATGTCTTAAAAATTATTTAAAAAGACTAAAAATGTTTTTAGACTATATTACATCATATATGTGAATTTTAAGTGATTTGGACTAGATTTGCAATAACGTGTTTTATGGGTCCCTAACCATGTTCTTATGGATCCCTAACTTTCGCCTTAGATTTATATCTCTTTAAAATGATATATTTGGATGTTTGGCTATTGTTAATGCTAACATATTATGAATGTAGGATTGCTCTTTGTTTGAATGGTTGAAAACGCCGATCGAATGGCGATTTAGTTTGGAAGAAGCTATGGATCGGCAGTGACCCTTATGGTTAGGCGACGATCCATAAAATCTACCCCAAATTGGGCGCGATTGATGTAAGGCAATAAGGAAGGCCCCATAAAGTTGCATACCAATTTTCAAGCCATTTGGAGTTAATATGGTCAAGATATGGACGCTCAAAGTATGGATTGGTAGTGTCAGAGGCATGGATTGTTGGGAATTCAAAGGCATGGAACGGTAAGACTCAATAGCATGGATCGATGGAGTTGCTTAGAGTATGGATGGGAGCATAGAATTTTGAAAGTAAGAAGGTGGAGCCAACATCATGCGATTTTGGCTAAGTATGGTTCGACCCTATAGATCGCTCCATAGGGGTTAACCCATTCGATCCACAAATTGTTTTGGAGCATGGTGGAGTGATTTAGAGCTGAAAATGAAGTATGGGATCAGTCTCCATGGATCGGTACCGATCCATGGAGATTAACCCAATCAGGGTGTAATCCATGGTGGAGCACTGGGAGGTGTGATGGAGCTCATGTATGAAGTGTGGGATCGATGGCCATCGATCGATGGCCATGAATCGATGGGGATGGTTCAGTAGTCATGGATTAGTACATATCCATGAGTTTTATTCCAAACTTGGTGCTATCGATATGGGGTGACAAGGAAGGCCCTATAAAACTACATTCCGACTTTCAGATTGTTTGGAGTTCGTTTGCTCAAGTTATGGCCATTTAATGGTGGGTAGCTATACTTCGAGAGACAGAGTAGTTGACGATGAGTCAGATTGAGGGAACTGTTAGGGCAGGTTACGGGATGCATGATAACACTTTGTAACTTATGATAGTTGTCTAGAGTAGTTCCTAACCACGGCAACTTAAGATGGTAGCTGTATGGACAGTTTCGAGGTGAGCTCTGCTATGGATGACGTAAGCAAAGGGATCCTTGATATTCATAGGTTTTGAAGTGTACTTGTAAAGAAGGGGTATGTGAGGACACTCACTTGGGTTATGATGTGCCCTGGATCAAATGACGACCCGATCAATTTACCTTGGACTGTTGTGATGTGCAGTTTAGTTCTTGGTCTTCTAAGTGGCATGGATGCGAGTACTGAGAAACTGGGATGTTGAGTAGTCCTAGACTATATGATGGGGTCTTAGGAGTATCATATATCCAACGCACTAAGTGAGTGAATGTGAGGATGGATGATGGCACGTTTGTCTTGTTGTTTATACCACCTTAGGGATGTCACACGATGTAGATATTACCAATGCAGATATCTAGACACCCTTAGTACTTTGACATAGAGCATACCCATGATAACTATCATAGAGTAGTGTATATCTATTATATGTGCTAACTTTATGCCTGCAGGGGAAGGTCCAGTATGATTTTCCATACCATTTGTCCTAGTTTATTGACTTTATAATATTTAGATTTCTACCACTCACACTAGTCTGTTGTCAGACCTGAGGTTTTATGTTTTACTTCCAATTACTTCGGGTACTCTTAAATGACTAGATTAAGGATATCGGGTCTGGTGAGCATGTGGAGCTGGACAGGTGGCAAGCAGAAGGCTACTCTCGTATTATTATATGTACCCATTTGCTATTTTTCTGCATAGCACTATGGAGCTTGCTAGTCCTTACTATTTAGAGACAGATATTTATGAGTTATTATTTGATGTATGACTTTATTACTTATGTTATTTACTGTTTGGATCTATATACTCTGCTGTTGTGATTCATTCGGTTATTTATTGTCTCGCTTGTTTTATGTCTAAGATGTTTTACTACTATACTTTATTCGATGCACTGTGAGATATATGATAGGTTTTCCATTCTTATTTACTTTACAACCATTGATGATTGCCCCGTATCGACCAAGCACTGCTACAACACACTATACATGTATATTGGGTGTCGGCGGTGTAAGGTGGTCGTCACATTTGGTATCAGAGCTTAGGTTGCGTTGTTTAACCTAAGAGATACCATGATCCAGTAGAGATAGGGTAGGAGTTCTAACCTTAGATTGGATCGAGTGTGTGTGTGTGTGTATATGAGAGCGCGTACTTGATATATATTTTGGTTTTCAAAATTATATACCAGTGTATATATAGTATATAAGTCGCACTGCACACACGAGTAATACTTAAGCAGAATTCTTTATGGAGAGACCGATCGTCCTTATTACAGATTGAATGATGAGTCGCCAAACAAGGAACGCTGCTAGGAACTCCATCTCTGGAGTCAAGGAGGGAGCTGGCCCGAGAGCTGCTAATCCCAATCTACGGATCATGTTTCATACTATGATGAGGAACATGCTTCAAAATGCTCAAGTAGCCCTTCTAAATGTTGTTGTTGACAGTGGTGCTCCAGTGCAGGCATCAAGAGTCGATTTCGCTAAGTTGGGCAAGGACTTCACTAGTCTTGGTGGCAAACCGTTCCAAGGTACAAAATCGGCAATGGAAGTGCATGATTGGCTTGATACCTACGAACGGATTTTTGATGACTTCGAACTGGATGATGCAATGAAAAGGCGATTGGCTTCCTGACAGCTTCAAGGTCGAGCCATGAACTGGTGGAATGTAGTGAGGGCTACCACTCCAGAGGATCGGTTCACTTAGGACCAATTCAAAGCTAAATTCGAGGAGAAATTTATTCCTACAACTCAGAGGTCAGTTATGTTTTGTAAATTCATGGTTCTGAAGCAAGGGGATATGACTACCTCTAAGTATGTTGCTAAGTTCGACGCTCTATCGAAATATGGGGTGTCCTTTATCGACACTCCATTAAAAAAGAACGAGACTTTTGGAAACAAATCGTGGGCTATATTGATGAGACTTCTGAGATGGTAGTCGAGAAGACACTAAGGCATAAAATGCTATATCCAGACCAAAAGCTATCATTCCTAAAGAAGAGCCAAAGCCGCAATCGGGCGAGGAAGGCAAGAAGATGGGGAGCGACAAGAGGAAGCGGTTTCAGAACAAAGATGGCCAAAAGAAGAAAGTCAAGCCAGCACTGACTTGATACAACTGTAGAGAGAAAGGCCATTATGTTAGAGACTGCAAAGCTGAGAGGAAGAAATGCTACAACTGCAACAAGCTTGGGCACATTCAAAAGAACTGTCCAAAGACACCAAAGCAGAAGCCGATAGTGAAAGTATATGCTATCAATGCCATTCCAACTTCGTCGAATGCTCTATCGGTGAAAGAGAAGGGGTAAGGCATTGTTATTCAGGGTATGCTTTCCATTTATGGTGTTCCTATATGAGTTTTATTTTATACCGGGGCTTCACGTTTCTTCGTATCTAGTGACTTGGTATATAACTTAGGATTGGAACCCGAAATAGTGACTCATCTTTAATCGTAACAAACCCTGTTGGAGGCTCCACTAGCCTGTGTATGGTTTATCGTGGTTTGGTCTTATCGAGTCATGGATGCACTTTGATTGTGATTGTTTCGTTTTGGGTTTCATTGGGTTTGATATCATTCTGGAGATAGACTGGCTTCACTGATATGTAGTGATGGTGGATTGTGAGAAGTCATTAGGAACGATAGAGGTAGATGATGGGTGGATGGTAGTATTAAGCTACCTTCCAGATGATGATGTGATGGTTAGCTTTCTATATTCACTCGATATCTCATATGATGAGTTGTCATTAGTGCCTATTTTTAGGGAGTATCCGGACGTAATTGAGGAGGTGACCGGACTTCCGCCACACAGAGAGATTGTATTGATTTAGTCAAAGATGCTAAACCGAAGTGATGCCTCTAATGAAAATGGCACCTAGAGAGTAGAGAGAGCTTGAGGTGTTGGTGAATGTCCTTTTGCGAAAATGGTTCATTTGCAGGAGTATATCTAAGTGGGGGCGCCAGTAGTATTCGCCACGAAGGCGGACGACTCTCTTAGATTTGTTTTGATTACCGTGAGCTAATAAAGTGACGAAAAAGAACAATTACCCACTCCCGCATAGTGATGACTTGTTCGATCATCTTCATGGTGATAGGGTATTTTCTCAGTTGGATCTTGCGACAGGATTTCACCAAATGAGAGTGGCAAAGGAAAGTGTGCTGATTACCATGTTTCATATGCCATCTAGTTTCTATGAGTGGTTAGTTATTCCGTTCGGGCTAACCAATGCACCGGCATAATTTGTTGATCTCATGAACCGTGTCTTCAGGGGTCAGCTAAACTAAATTGTGCTTGTGTTCGTTGACGATATTGTTGTCTATTCATGGATGGAGGAAGAACACAAGACACGTTTGAGGATTGTGTTAGAAGTGTTGAGAGAGCACCGACTGAAGCCGAAGTTTTCTAAATATCACTTTTGGAGGAGAGAAGTGTGATTCTATGGTCACGTTGTTTTTAAGCAGGACATTGCTGTTGATCCTCCAAAAGTTGCAGCAGTCTAAGATTGGATTAGACCCAAAAACGCTATAAATGTGAGAAGTTTCTTAGGGTTAGCTGGATATTATAGACGATTATCCAGGACTTCTCTACGGTAACGTTACCATTGACTCACTTGACGAAAAAGAATCAGACTTTTACATGGGATGCGAGATGTGAGCAGGCTTTTGTGAGTCTGAAAGAAAAGTTGACGAGTGCACCAGTATTAAATATTTCGAGCAGGAATAAGGAGATGACAGTATACACTGATGCTTGTGGTATTGTATTGGGCAAGATATTGATGTAGATAGGCAAATTTGTTGCATATGCTAGTCGACAGCTGAAGCCACATAAGAAGAAATATCTTACCCATGATTTAGAGTTAGCAGCGATTATGTTTGCGCTGAAGATTTGAAGGCGCTATCTTTTAGGAGAGAGGTTCGAGCTGTCCACTGACCATAAATCATTGAAGTACATCTTTTCGCAGAAGGATCTTAACCTTTGCCAACAATCGATGGCTAGAGTTCCTGGTCTCCTATGACTTTGATTTTGCATATGCACTCGGGAATGGTAATGCAGTTGCCAATGCCTTGAGTAGGAGACATGCCAGCTTAGGAGCTATGTTCCTAGAGTGGACGCAGTTAGAGTATATCGTTGGTTATGATTTTAGATCGAGATGCGAGCTAGAGTTAGTGATATTGGTGAGCTTGACTATCAGACCTACTCTTATCGAGCGAATTGGTACTAGTTAGAGGCACGATGCCAGATAAGCCGAGATCATTTCTAAGATTGAAGCGGGAGTAGAGTCTAAGGATATGAGATAGTATGGACTCGACCGAGATGCTTGGCTCTGTAAGGACGGGAGATTGTTTGTTCCTGATGTCGATGGATTGAGGGATAAGGTGCTCCGTGGGTGCCATCATTCGAGATTGACTATACATCTCGATAGTAATAAGATGTACCATGATATGAGGTAGACCTACTATTGGGAAGGGATGAAGAAAGACGTTGGGACATTCATCTCAAACTACATGAACTTTTAATAGGTTAAGGTAGAACAGAAGAAGCCTAGTAGTCAGATGTAAGTGCTAGAAATTCCCGAGTGGAAATATAAACAAGTATCGAAGGATTTCATCAATGGACCGCCGAGGACTCGAGTAGGGTACAACAGCATTAGGGTGATAGCCGATTGATTGACGAGAGCGCCAGATTTATACCCGTCAGGTCAAGTAGAACAGCAACCAAACTACCTAAACTGTATGTGAAATGGATAGTACGATTCCACGGTGTTACCTCGCCTTTTGAGCAGGCAGTATATGGACGAACTTTGATAAGTCAAACTTGGAGTCAAAGCAGGCAGCCCAAAGAGATAACTCCAATGTATAAAAACCAAGTACAAATGGAACCACGGGACAAAAACGAAGCCAACTCAAGAGTTTGGGGACACCAGTCCAACCAAGTATTGGATCGGTACCGTTCTAACGATGCAAAACCATGGATCGGTACCGATCAACGAATCTTGGTCAAATTGTGCCCTCACTCCTACTACATGCCAATGATGATTTTAGAAGCCCATTTCAATTATTATTTTGTTGTTCTAATGCAATTCTCTATCGATCTCCATGAGCTCTTGAAATTGACAGCTTAATTCATCCATATATTCATCATTTGGACTTAGAAACAAGCAAATAATGGTGCAAACATGTTTGGAACCATGAAGCTAATCACCAATCGAGCTAACACAGAGAGTTCAAGATGACCATTTTAGCCATCTTATGGATCAAAATTGATCCAAGCTTATGGATCGGTACCGGTCCACGTATTTTGTTGAAGTGGCCACCATTTTCAACAAGGGACTTGCTCTTGGCATGGAAAATGAGGTGAGACCGTAGAGGGGAGTTTCTAGGCTTCCTACGTCTATAAATAGAGGGGCGGGGCTCATTTTTATAGAACATTTTTGGTCTCTTTCTTTCTAACTCTAATCTCTTATAATCATCCGCGGATTTATACCGATCCGTAAGAAAAGAAGTGTAAACAACACTATAAACCATAAACAAAGTTAAGTGGATGTAGGCAATGATTAGCCGAGCCACTATAAAACTCTGATGTCTTGTTTCTGTATGTTTTTTATTTATTTTCTTCACCCTTTTCTCTACTATACTTAGTTAGATGTTTGTGCCATTTTTGGTTCAAACGCACGGTGAACCGAAGAGCATTGTGAGTGACCGAGACCCGTTGTTCACTAGTAGGTTTTGGAAGAGCTTATAGGAGGCATTATGGATAGAGCTGCACCTCAACATAGCTTATCACCCTCAAACTGATGGACAAACTGAGAGAGTGAATCGTATCCTAGAGGATCTTTTGCATGCTTGCATACTAGACTTCAGAGGCTCATGGAATGATCACTTACACCTTGTTGAATTTACATACAACAACAACTATTAGTCCAGCATCGGTATGGCACCATTCGAGGTATTATATGGCTAACCGTACAACGCTCCTTCGTGTTGATGGAAAGCGAACAAGAAATTGATGCTGGGCCAGATAAGATTAGCAAAACATCGAAGAAGATCGAGATCATTCGACAACGAATGAAAGCTGCCCAAGACAGACAGAAAAGCTATGCTAATAAGAGACGTCGAGACTTAGAGTTCTCTGTCGGCGACATGGTATTTGTCAAGATCTCTTCATTGAAGAATGTTATTCGGTTCGGTAGTGGAGAGAAGTTGGCACTAAGATTTGTTGGTCCTTTTTCGATATTAGAGAGGATTGAGAACCTTGCTTACAGAGTCGACTTACCTCAAAGAATGACATGAGTGCACAATGACTTTCATGTCTCATTTGTGGAAATTTATGCATGACTCAGATGTACCTATCACACCAGATCAACTAGATGATGTCGAAATTGAATCAGAGGCTTTGAGACCTTGTAAGCCAATTCTTGTCATCGCCATGATACAAAGCAGCTTCAGATGAGGACGGTGAAGTTGGTAAACGTTCAGTGGAGTGATAGTGAAGGCGATTGCACTTGAGGGGCGAAGGAAAGCATGAAACACACTATGGCATAGTGTCCTACATGCTAGGATGGGCTTAGATGTTTTTTTCACTTACTGCTATGTATGAATGTTTGATGCGTGATGGTTGCCTATGCTTGTATATGATTGTTAGACATGCAAGATGACCCTATTGACTTGATTATGGAATTTTGGGTGCGAAATTCCAAAAGAGGGGGAAATGTAACGACCCGTATTCTACGTATCAAAGGAACATAGAATAGTTATATTATTTTTCATATAAGATTATATAATTCTGATATTTTGGAAAATGACTCTTAGGGACATTTTCCACATCCATGATTTTTGACAAATTTGTTTATGGCCATTTTAATCCTGTAAATGTTGTATAGACTATAACTTTTGATAGGTGCCGAGTTAGGGTCTGAAACTACTTCCATTGGATTCAGATGATAGTTTCCCTTGCAGTAGAGTAGTTATATTAAAAAAAGAACTTACCATTTTTGAGCTATGTTTGTTTGAAGTTTTCTTTGATTTTGAGCAGCTTAAGTTGGTATTTAGGGTCATTAGTTTTGAGGCCCACAACCCATTTCGATTTTGGGGTAAGTGAAGGCTAATGGGACCTCATCCTCATCACTTTACAACTCCAAAAAATAGTTAAAAGCTTTCATTAACCACCATTGACCAACAATCAACCTTAATACATATATTAATTAGCCAAGTTATACCATTAAGAGGAGATTAGAGTTATTAGCACTTGGGATTGGAGATTTCTATTGAAAAGCTTTGGATTTTGTGCCTTCTGCTGTTCATTGGAGGATTTGGGCTTTGATTTGGATTAAGGTGGGTGATTAGATCTCTCACTTACTAATTAGGTCATTAAACACCCTAAATGATGTTTTAAAAATTATATAAAAGTACTAAAAATGTTTTTAGACCATAGTACACCATATATGTGAATTTTAGATGACTTGATTTGCAAAAACATGTTTTATGAGTCCATAACCATGTTCTTATAAATTCCCAACCTTCACCTTAGATTTAGATCTCTTTAAAATGATATATTTGGATGTTTGCCTATTGTTAGTGCTTATTTATGGTGAATGTATGATTGCTCTTTGTTTGAATAGTTGAAAACGCTGATCGAATGGCGATTTAGTTAGGAAGAAACAATGGATCGGTGGTGTCCCTTATGGTTCGGTGACGATCCATAAAATCTACCCCAAATTGGGCGCGATCAATGTGAGGCAATAAGAAAGGACTCATAAGGTTGCACACCAAGTTTTAAGCCATTTGGAGTTCGTATGAATCAGTTGGAATTCAAAGCATGGATCGGTGCGACTCAATAGCATGGAGGGTGGAGCCAACATCACACGATTTTGGCCAATTATAGGTTCGACCATATGGATCGGTATCGATCCATAGGGGTTAGCCCATTCGATCCACAAATTGTTTTGGAGCATGGTGGAGTGATTTGGAGCTGAAAAATGAAGTGTGGTATCAGTCTCCATTGATTGGTAACAATTCATGGGGATTGACCCAATCAGGGTGCAATCCATGGTGGAGCATTGGGAGGTGTGTTGGAGCTCATATGTGAAGTGTGGGATCGATAGTGATGGATCAGTGACCATGGATTGATGGGATGGTTCGGCAGTCAAGGGTCGGTACCTATCTATGACTTTTATTCCAAACTTGGTGCTATCGATATGGGGTGACAAGGAAGGCACCATAAAACTACATTTCGAGTTTCAGATCGTTTGGAGTTCGTATGCTTGAGTTATGGTCATTTGATGGTGGATAGCTATACTACGAGAGGTAGAGTAGATGACGACGAGTCGGATTGAGGGGACTATTGGAGGCGGGTTACGGGACACATGATGACACTCTATGGCTTATGATGGTTGTCTAGAGTAGTTCCCGACCGCGACAACTTCAAAGGGGAGTTGTATGGACAGTTCCAAGGTGAGCTCTACTATGGATGACGTGTGCAAATGGATCGTTGGTATTCATAGGTTTCGAAGTGTACCCATAAAGAAGGGGTATGTGAGGACTCTCACTTGGGTTATGATGTGCCCAGGATCAATGACGACTCGTCCATTTACCTTGGACTGTTATGATGTGTAGTCTAGTTCCTAGCCTTCTAGGTGGCATGGATTCAAATACTGAGAAACTGGGATGTTGAGTAGTCCTAGACTATATGATAAGGTCTTACGAGTATCATATATCCAATACATTGAGTGAGTAGATGTAAGGATGGATGATGGATGCTATGTTTGTCTTATTGTTCTTACCACCTTAGGGATGTCACACGATGTAGATACTACCAATGCATATATTTAGACACCCTTGGTACTTTGACATATAGCACACCTATGATGACTATCATAGAGTAGCGTGTATCTTTTATACGTGTTAACTCTATGGATGCAGGGGCAAGTCAAGTATCATTTTCGTACCATTTTTCCTAGTTTATTTACTTTATAGTATTTGAGATTTCTACTTCTCACATCAGATTGTTCACTAACCTGAGCTTTTATGGTTTGGTTTCTATTACTCTAGGTACTCTTAAATGATTAGATTAGGGATATTAAGTCTAGTAAGCAAGTGGAGCTGAACAGGTGGTGAGCAGAAGGCTTGCACAACATTCAACTTTCCCTCCTTCTTGCTTTTAAGTATGGGACACGCAGATATATGATGACTCAAACTTTTGCAATAGCGACAATAAAGGGGTTTCGAACACTCATTCGCATAGTGGTCCATAGAACCACAATTGTAGCATTGTCCACGACTAGAGGTAGGAGTCCTTGCTACCGAAGTTTCTTGCTTCCCTTTCTTGTTGAGATTGGGGCCTTTGAACTTAATAGGCCCCTTCATGTTATTGTTGAAGTTCTGTTTGGCACGCACAACTTCAACATCACTTTCTCTATCGGCCTCTTCAAGTCAAAGAGCGATATCTACAAGCTGATCGAAAGAAACTTCTAGTTTCAGAAGTAAAGGCTTTTTGAGGTTCTTATTCAACCCATAGACAAACCTCTGATTTTTCTTCAATGGGGTATTAATATACTTAACCCTATATTTAGAAGAGATGCGACGTAACCCGTCACAGAAGATTCACCTTGAACAAGGTCAATAAAGCGTCGGGATAAGGTTACTTTTTCAGCCTCCGACACAAACTTCAATTCGAATCTTTCCCAGAATTTCTCCCAAGTAAGATCCGCTTTGATAATATTAGAAACCAAAAGCTCATACCAATCTAATGCTCTCTCCTGGAGCATGCTAGAAGCCACTTGGACTCGATGTAGATCAATAAGATTCATGCGGGAAAAGATGCAATCGCATGTTTTGAGCCAAGTTTGGATTTCTATAACGCTTTCGGAACCCTTGAATGGCCTTCCACCCAAATCGGTATAATCTCTGCACAAGCGTGCAAACCCGGATTTAGGGTGAGTGTGCTCTGGAATAGGTCCGACAGCTTGAGCATTCTTCACAAGATCTAAAAGCTGCTGGGCAGACATAAATACTCCATCCTGAGGAGTAGCACTGGATTGACCGGCGCTGGGATGGCCTGATATAACCATTTCTCTTCTTTAAGAAAGAAAGAAAGAAGAGGGAAAAGGTTATTCTCAGAATGAATATCAAACAAACTTGATTGATAAAACAAGGCATCACAAAAGAAAATAGGATAGTACGGGTCCAATGACTCGAATTAAATCCTAAGGCACGACTCCTAAAAAAGACTTAGGACATTGATCCTTGCTAGATTATTCTACATTGTTCCGAAGTTTGGCTCTGATACCAAGCTGTGACGCCCCACCTCTAAACTCACACTAGCCAAGTACACTACGGGGTAATGCCGTCGACTAGCGCGAAGAATAAGGCTGTCGAGGAGCGACCATCTGTGTAATTGCTTTGTGCGAGTACCGATATGTCAGATAATATAACTTACATTTCATTTCAAGAGGAAATCCGACATATCAAATACAAACTCAAAGCTACCACACAGTGGCTATGTGGACTTCAGAAACAAATATAGAAATAAACATAACACAAATCAGTCACAGATATTCATATCACAAAGGCAGAAACATATATGAATATAACCCATAAAAGTGTACATCAAAATAGTGGTCAAACTAGATCCACTACATCACAAAAGAATAGATACAAGTGCTAGACAAAAGAATATGTATACATCAAGGAGTCTCTATCTCGAATGTATAATAACAAAAACTACTAAGCTAAAGTAGTTAGCCAAAAGTCAGATGACGAACCCTGATAAGAAGTCAAGCAGAAGCACCTGAAATACCTCAGCCTGACCCGAGTATTATTTAAGAAGAAAATAATAAACGGATCAGTCTAGCTATAAATATCATATAAAATGAGATAGGATAAGAGATATGACAAAAACGTATGATAACAAAAATGTCATGCTGTGACAAGTATACATAAGGTAACAACAAAAATCATACGATATCTCAAATATTCTCAAACACTAAAAAGAATGTCATATTCTTTAAGTTATTCACCAAAACACAAATATTGACAAACATATCAATGCCAATCACAAAAATTGGTGAAACACAAATACTAGAAATCATCAACTAGAAATTCAGAAATCACAAAAAGGGCACGTGTGTCACAAACGGAACGTTATCCCATGGTCGCTAACCATAAAGCCGGTGCAACGGCGTAGTGCAATAACGGTACGCCCGAGGAACCCGAAACTCAAATATTTCGGACAACGACGTAGTGCAATAACGGTACGCCCGATGAACTCGAAACTCAAATAATTCGGAACAACGACGTAGTGCAATAATGGTACGCCCGATGAACCCGAAACTCAAATAATTCGGAACAACGACGTAGTGCAATAACGGTACGCCCGATGAACCGAACTCCATAAAGCCCGTAGGTCGCTAGCCTATAAAAATGAGATGAAGCTCAAAAGAACTGGGTACAGTCCCCCATGCGGACAAAGAGATATCGCACATCGCTAGTCTAAACCATAAAATGATCATCATCGATCAATAAGAAGTGTCAATTACACTAAGCTAGTAAATAGATGATTTTAGCTTCATGTCCCATAACCACTGGCTTAACTTAAATATTTACGAACAGATTGTAGATTTACACTCGAAAATTGTCACAAGATTTCAATCGAATAAGTCCAAGAATTAACCGACGAAATAAACGCAAGCGTTTCATACCACTTGTTTTGCTAAGCCGTTTAATTAGATTTCTCATATAAATGAGGTAAAGGTTTGTATATACTAATAGATTGGAAAATGGTTTTAAAAGAGAGCTTTATATTTAAAATAGTGTCGAAATCGTTTTGATGAAAGAGTTTTAGTATTTACTACTAGTATAGAAACCTTTGTATTTTAAAGTGACAAACCACAGAAATGATTGTAGAAACAATCAATCACCAAAAATTCACATACGAAAATGTGAATTAAATCCATAAAAATCGATATCAAATCCGTCAAACGGATATTCCCAAAAATCCAAAGAAAGAAGTCATCAAAGTCGAATAAGTGATAACAACTATCCGGATCAACAAAAACCGATTAAAATTGGAAATCCACACAAAACAACCCAAAATAGGCAAAATGCACAGTTCCAGACGTCTTGTTTAGAATCCAAACGTCTGGATTTGTTCTTGGAAATAATCCAAAAAACCCCCAGATGTCTGAAATTCCAAGGCAGACGTCTGAGACCCAATCCAGACGTCTGAAACTATAAATCAGACGTCTGGAATTGGTTTCTACCTTTTTTTTTATGTTCTACGTTCTATATTTTTTTCTCTACAGGTCTAAAACAGACGTCCGGACTTGATAACCAGACGTCTAGTCACCTGGTCTGGGCAGCAATTTGCCTAGGCCAAGATGGCCAACACGTTTCGGGAGCGATCGGACGAGCAATGATGACTAGGGATTTATGCCGAGCGACAACCCAGCCTTATAGGCTCTTCGATACACCCCAAATATCATGTCCAAACATCCATAGTAGGATTTTCATAAAATTGGACTTCAAAACCAAAAATTGGAAAATTCACCAAATCAATTCAAAGCAAAAGCAAATGAACACGAATAATTGTTAGGAGTTCATACCCAACAACAATGAAAGTTATAGACGTAGATGTGAGTTAAAGAACCCATTTTTAAAACTCAAAGACAACGAATGAGAAGCTTTTAAAATAAAGGAAAGGCCAATTCCTCTTCAACTTCAACTCAAGAAGCTCCAATCTAAGCTAATAAGCAAATATTTCCTAAGTTAGGGTTTAGGAATTTCTAAAATTGAAGAGAGATAGAGATGGAGAAGATGAAGAGGATGTTTACCTAAGCTTCTCCTTGATTTTGGACTTGAATTTGAGTTTCCTAATCAAAACTAGGGTTTAGGAATTTCCATTTCCCTTTCTTTCCCCCATTTTTCTTTAGCTTGAAAGTGTTAGGAAATGGAATGAATGAATGAAGAGGAGTTGAGTGGAGTTAGGGTATTATGATGGGTTAGTGGGCTGAAACTTAAAGCCCAAATAGAAAAATAGCAAAATTCTACTCAACTCCAAACATATCGATGTTTATACTCAAAAAAGTTGTAAATGCCATTTTGGACTCAATGGAAGTGGTCTCGAGTCCCAATTCGACTGTTTACAAAAAGTAACATTTTGGACTTTAATTCGATTAACGATGCTATATTTGAATAAAACATTTAAATATACAATCGTAAAATATGCGGGTTGTTACATAATATAATTTTTAAATTTTAAATATATTTGACTAAGTCAATAGAATTTTAATTTAATTTTAATATATAAAACATCTAATGTTAACTTAGTGGAACAATTTGATTTCATATTTAGATCTGTAAAGTTACAAAATAAAATATGTCTTGATAATTTAATACACACACATATATACATATAATAAAATTAGTTTACTACCAAAATATTTTTCTCATAAATAATATAAAATTGCACAATAAAATAAAGTATATGTTTATTGGAATAAAAATTATTAATATATATATATTATAAGTATTTAATTCTGTTTGCCATAAAGCTTTTTTATTTAATTTTAAATCCAAAAATAAAATTATATATATAGATAAATTAACATAAACATTATTTTAAATCATTAAATATAAAAACATTAGAACGTGTGTGCGTAAAAAAATTAATTTGAAACTTATAATGAATAATTAATTTTAAGACGAATATTATATTTATATAACTGAATTAAAATTAACAAATAATAGTTTTAAATAATTAAAAATTGATATTAATAATTAAAATAATATACATACATACATACATGAGTCATGACTAAAAAAATAGTTTTTTTATTTCTTTTAAGCAATGGTTTAAATATCAAAACAATTAACACACACACACACACTTATGTGTGTGTTTGAGAGAGATATTTAACAATATATAAAATAGAAGACAACTAATGTGCATATAAAATCGTTGTATATACTATCTACAGCATAATAAGTATGACATAAAAAGAAATAAGATGTTATACCTCAATCATTCATCCTTTAAACACACGTTAATTGATGAGATTTCCTAGATTCACCCGGAATCGATCACTGGACGTTGCGATGGTCTGGAGTACCAATGGATCTACTATATTTAATGTATTTCAGGTTTGGAAATTATCTACGGGGGGGGGGGGGTGGCTTTGTGATGTTTGTGGCCATGGGGTTGCAAGGAGGAAGCAAAGTAGAAAGAGTGAAAGGGTAGGCTTATTTAGATAGACAAAGGGGTGGAGACAAGTTCTCCTCCTTTTACTACTTCTCCATTTACCAATTCCAGATCTAGATCCAGCATTCAAAACAAAAAATATCTCAATATTCGACTTGAGAATTTTGTTGAACTTTTAATATGGATATTCCACTTTGATTACAAATAAATCATGGCATGCTAACCATCAAGCAACTATAGTTGGGTCTGAGTTGAAGCATTGGAAGTGAAACACTATTCAATAGAAAATTTGTCTTCTTGGTTGTATAAGGTTAGTATAACAGTCAAATGTAGTCAAATCAAAGTTAAAATTTCTATTCAGGCTAGAATGATTAATAATAAATGTTATTATTGAACCAGGACTTTGTTTATGGACTAACTGAGTGAATATGGATGATACTTGAATTTTAACCAAAATCAAATTCCGTAAATCCTAAAATGATATAGTGTTGACAATGAGGGTTGGTGTTAATAATCGCTACTAAATAGAACATTTTAAAATAAAACTGGATTTTACCAATGAAGATCTATAAGCAAAAAATTCGGCCAAACTATCACTCCAGAAGCTAAGGTAACATGAGAACGTTAATATTTGAGTTGTTCCATATTAATCCCTGATTAAATTTTCACATGCAATTCACAAAACTGTATTAATGAATTCTTCGAAATACCACGCGATTCAATTAGTTTGCAAAGTGCTACAAATTAATTAAGTTAATTAATATTTATGAAATATTAATTATTATATATTTGTTATTGTAGGTGCTACTAGTAATTTTTTAGGTGTCATTAGTAATTAATTCGATGGGTATATAAAAATTATATGTGTGCATTAGTAGACGACGTCGATACACATTTAAATGTGATTTAAATGAAATTAATTATTGAATGGGCTTGACCTTTTATTGGTCCATATGGGCCCAATAAATGGCCGGCCATGGATGGGTAGAAGGAGGAATTTTTTGAAATTAGATCTAGATCTAATTACGTGGTAAAAGGAGAAGTAGTAAAAGGTGGAGAATTTGTCTCCCCCTCTCTGTATAAATCAACATAAGCCTTATCTATTTATTGCTCTTGCTTGCTTCTATTTTGGTCATGAGCTATTGTCCCTCCTACCTAGATTGAAATCTTCTAACCCAAACAAAATTAAATTAACTATAAAGCAGTGGTACATTTGATCATTGCATAATCGAGAAGTTGATTCTAAGGAGTCTAGGAGGTTCATTGGTCAAGGTGTCTTTAATGGGTTCATCTTCTAAGGTAAAAGATATTCTTTTTATGTATATTATAGCTAATCATTGTTAAAATAATTTTATATATATTGTTGTCTCATTATAATAATTATTATTTTGAAAACACTTCAAACAATTAATTTATGTAATGTATTTTAATTATTCAACAGCTTAAAATTAATTATGTATGTGTGTATGTATTTCTAGTTTGGCCATATAAGTGTTCTAAAATGTATAATATAATTTTCTTTATATCATTCATATTTTTAATAAGTTTATATAGCTGTTTACTAATTTTAAAACATAGAAGTTCATTAATTCTATTTCAAAATGATAGGTGTGCATGTATATAATTATTTTAAATTATTTACGTTAAAAAAAATTTTTTTTTTGCCAAAACATAATTTATTTATAATCTTTATATATATTTTTTAACATAATATTTAACATATATTTAATATTATATATATAATAATTAAAAATTAACATTTTGATCCTAAAGAAACTCATTTTACTAGCCAAAAGTAGTATATAGTACTTGTATTTTACATATATTATTTATAATATATGTATATTAATAAATATATTATTATATTTATTTATTTATTTACTTTAAATAGTTTTGTGCATTAAAATATATATTTATATTATATTAATAATTATTGTCGATTTTTAAATATATCGTAGTGTATTTGATTGTTAAAGTTATTTTGTTTGATATTTTAAAGATCTGGATTTGAATTTAAAATGTCTTACCAGGTCTTAATTTGATATTTTGAATGTACAATATTTGATTTAAATCTTAGTGACCTTTTCAAAATCAAATTAGAAATTTTAATATTTTATTTTATTCAATATAAATATTTTCGAATTTATGTGCGCGCGTGCATGTGTGTGTATTTGTATATATTTATTGTATATTTAACAATGATTTGTGTGTGGGGTAGGGAAGGAGGGGGAAAAATGTATAAGTTGCGGATGTAAATCTCAATATCTATATACGTAGATATTAATTACGTACACTTTGTTATATATTGCACATGCACGTTATATACATATAAGTATATAATGATATACCCATATACCGTATAATTATTAATTAATGAAATTCATTAATTAAATAAATTAGAAAAATTAAATAAAATTGGATATTTAAATTAACTAGATTGGATCTAGTCCAACTCATTAGACTTCATAGACCCATTATGATCTAAAATAGGAAAAATAAATTGAAATCCACCTATTTCACCCACTCCTGACCGACGCAGTTCCGACATATTGTACGGTGGTAAGGGTGTTTACCATCTTGAAGACTGCGTCATAAACCATGCATCATGAAGTGATTTTCTTTATCTTCCACCATTATCATTGTCACCTTCCTCGAAATGAGAAAACCCCCAAATCTATGCCCTCGAATCAAGGTAAATAAGTAGAAATAAAAGTAACACCAAATATAATATGTATGACCCCACAGATCAAAGTCTATAAAAAAACCATATCACAAACCCTTAGAACCAATGTTAGATCTTTGAAAAATTATATCACAAACTGAAAGTTTATGAAATGATTTACTACTACAGAGACTATTATAACAAGTATATATGCACGTCCATCTAGACCTGCATCTTATCAAATACCGACAATATCATAATATTACCTATTTATTTGAACTAAGCTTGTCGTATAAGCGTTTTATATTGGGTCCAAACTGCATGTTGTTAGGAGAATCTTGGGCTTTCACAATAGCACATATATATGCGCTTGTTGTTCAAATAAAGTGAGTATGCATATAGCCAGCTTCAATTTATGGATAAAATTGAAGATGATTCTTCTAAAAGAGAGAATTAAGGGAGGAGGACAAACTTTGAAAAAAAATTAGGCTGAAGGACATCAAGTTTCATTTTTGGACTGAAGGACAAACTTTGAAAAAAAATTAGGATGAAGGACATCAAGTTTCATTTTTGGGCTGAAGGACAAACTTTGAAGAAAAAAAATTAGACTGAATGACAATGCTATAACTAGCATTATATTTAGTTTTACACTAGACAAAATGCTAGTTATAACTAGCATTATATTCAGTTTTACACTAGACAAAATGCTATTTATAATTAGCATTGTCGTTCGGTTTAATTTTTTTCAAAGTTTGTCCTTCTGCTCAAAAATTAAACTTGTTGTCCTTCAGTCTAAATTTTTTTCAAAGTTTATCCTTGTGCCTGTTTTCCACCTTCTAAAAATAATATGTTCCTTCTAAAGTTCTTCAAAACCTTTCAAAGTTTCTCAGCATTGGTGTTGATTGATTTCAAATTTTTTCATAATAGTTCTGAACCAATTAAGACTACCAATATTCAATGATAGTAAGCTTTCACTTAACATTTAAGAAAATGTCATAATTTGTATTGTCTTTGGATTTTGTTATACCTCTCGTGTTATTCATGTTATTTGTTTATAATACCTTTTCAAATTCGCCTATCATGTAGATGATAATCATTTCAGCAAAAAGATTAAGTTCAAGTACTTACACAAAGTAGGGAAGCCGATGGATACATAAAAAAAACTGAAATTAGGTCGCATCAGTATCCGAAAAGTGGATAAATTTTCAATATCTTAAAAAACGGATAAGGATGCGAATACGATGACATCCGCATCCGAAAATTATCCGCCCGGTTGTTGTTAAGATTATAATTTATATTATGTGTATTTTAATACAATGAAATATATGTATTTATTATTTATTAAGTTGGTCTTTCATGTTATATACATTTAGAGCATTAAATGGTCGAAACTATTTATTGTTATCATATTAATTTGTTCCATACTTTTATAATCAACGACATTGAAATTAATTTATGTTAAATCAAAACTACGGATGTTGATGTAACACTATCTACATCTGAAAATAATTTCATATATGTATATTTCTTTATTAAATATCCATCTATATATACGAATGCGAATGTGACACTATTTGACATTCGAAAATGATTTCAGATGCAAAGGGTGACACTATCTGTGTCTTAAAATTATTTTAGATGTGGATGTGACATTGTCTGCATCTGAGATTTTATATTGGCCGGTCTTCCCCAAAGAAGCGGATTTTGACTGTGTTGACTTGAATTCATCAACGATGCTATAGACATTCTTTATACAAGTAACGGCTGCTAGGTCTCTAGAATTGGTAGATGACGGAAGAAAAATCCCTCCCGAAAAATTTATGAAAATTTGGTCCCTATTTTTAGTTTTTGACTAATTTATACTACTTTTGCCCCTGATTTCTATGCTGGGTCGTTTTTCTAAAAATGGACAATTTGGTAAAAAATAATAAAATAGGGACCTAATTTACATGAGTTTATTAGTAGGGACTTTTTATGCATGAGCTTTGAGAATATGGACCTTTGATCCAAAACCCCTACTTTATATTAGTTTCATATGATGCACCATTGATTTTCTTCTCTGAATAGCCAAATATTTATAATATGATAAACTCAACTCATCTTTAATAATAGTTGTAATAGCTTTGGTGTCACACTTTTTTGGTATCAAGTAAACTACCAAAAACGCCCTCTGTATATTATCAAATTTTAATCACTCAAAAGCAAGATCTAATATTAAACTTATTTTACAAATTCAAATGCCACTAAAAGTGGGATCTAACGATTACACATGCTTTACAAATTCAAAATGCTTCTAAAAATAAGATCTAAAATTAAACTTACTTTACAAATTCAAAATACTTATTTACAAATATACAAATCTTAATATTACAAGAAAATAAAAATTCATTTTTTGACTGATTTAAACATATACAATTTATAAGGAAAACTATTCACGCGCGAAGCGCGTGCTGTAACACTCGTAATAAAAACGATAGTTAAGTGTGCAATGATGATACAAGTAGAATAGTATCACCTCCTACCTTGCCTCTAATAATACATCATTACCCAAAGCCATAAACAACACTCTACAACTGAATACGTCATTTACCATCCAACAACTGAAAATAATTATTAATCAATGTTGTTCAGTGTAATCATCAGTATCGAATTTTTCATCGGAATACACCATCATCACGTCCACCTAAAATCATGAAAAAATACACAACAACCCCATCATGCAATTTATCGAATCTGCCACATGATCTCTACAGGCTCAACACTCAATTCTTAGTCGATCCAGTTCCACATGAGAAGGTGTTCCCTAAAATCATCAGTTTCGTTGACGGTAACGGGTCCTCTTACTCGACCATTTTAGTGAAGGAAGCAAGCAAAATCCGTGGGAAGAATCCGATCAGAGGGGGGGTTGTGTTTTACGATCTAAAAGCGTCGGTGAGGCCGAAAGTGATTAGTTTAAGTATTCTAGCTGTCAATGGATATCCGAAAAATCCGAAATCCGTCCGCATCCACATCGGAAAAGCGAATAAATATCCGATATCCGGAAAAGCGGATGCGGATGCGAATACGAAGACATTCGCATCCGAAAATTATCCGTCCGGTTTTTGTCAAGATTATAGTTCAAATTATGTGTATTTTATTGCAGTGAAAGTTATTTGTTTATTATTTTATTAATTTAACATTTTATATTATATGCACTTAATGCTTTTTAACTGCTCAAAACTATTTATTATCATCATATTTGTTAATTTTTAACACTTTTATAATCAATGGGGTTGAAAAATATTTATGGTAAACTAAAATTTTCTTTTTGTAATTCTTAATTTATCAGTCGTTAGCGGATAGAATAATTATCCGATATTCATCCGTATCCGCGGATACGGATATCCGAAAATGATTTCGGATGCGGATATGACACTATCCGCATCCGAAAGCATCCGTTGACAGGCCTTATTCTTATAGATCTGGAAGGGGTGGAAGGTATTGTACTTTAGGTATAGGTAGATTGGCAAAAGAGAGATACGGGAGGGTATTATATGTGTTTAAAGGAGATTGTCACGGACGCTTCAATCTTTAAATACGAGGGGCTAATCTATATACGCACTCCATGATGTTTAATAAGAGGTACATAGTTTTTAATTAATATTAACATCTTTTCCTATGCTCTTGATTAAAACTTTAAAACCGTATAGCAAAACGTAAACATTAAAAGTAACCTTTTGTTTCTCCCTACTTTTATTTTAAAAAAATTATGAGAACAAAAAATTATAAGGAAACTGAATTTAACTAAATTTTAATATGAAAAAATGTAAGGAATTCAATGGGTATATGCCAGATTAAAAAAATCGACAATAGATGGTCGAAATAAAAAAAAATGTTAAACAACAATGGGCCGTCGAATTAAACTATTTATTTCGATCATCTTCTTTCGAAATTTGTTTCAAATATCAGCTATACATTGAATTTTCTGATTGACAAACACGTTAAACCCTACGTACAAAACCCTAGAAATTTGTAAAAAAAATTTTTACCCGATCACTTTGTTGAACAGTATCCACGTTATGAATACTTTCAAATTAACATTATTTCTTTCACTTTTGGATTAATTATTGATTTCATTTAAGGATTAAAAAAGGAGATTACTGAAGATTAATAGAACTAGGGTAAAAAAAAGGAGCAAATTAGTCAATTTAAATTATAATTTTATGAGAGAGCTATTTATATTAGTACCCTTCATAGTAAAATTTTGTTTTTGAAAAAAATGTTTCCTTCATATTCAAAAGTATACTGCTAATAACAATGCCCTATTTAAAAAGGAACTATTTTTAGAGAATTTGACAATGGAATAGATCTTCATCGTTGGATTGTCTTCTACATTCCATCTTCTATATGAAGATAAAATGATCAAACGGTTCATGTCTTTTATGTCACAATTTGATTTTTATTTTGTCTTCAAATAGTCGGTCCCATTTCAAAAAGATATTGTAAATTTGTGTTCATTGAATTCTTATTATTAATAAAAATAGAGATTTTACTTCTAGAAATAAACAATTACTTGATTTTTGGGCTTTTTTTTCAAATTTGTTCGGTTTCTATTTATTTATCATCAACAAAAAAGATCCGCTAAAATCCTATTCTTAGAATCCAGCTATAAATATAAAATTAGTAGTTATCACACAAAATTAAGTTGTCCGTGTTTTTTCTTATTTCCTGTAAATCAAAACAAGAAGTGAATCCAAGTAATTAAGCCCAGTTTTTTATTTCAAACGAAAAAACTTACATAAGTGAGATTTCCACATACACATAGTGGTTTGTAATACATACATGCATACATACATACGTACATATGTGTGTGTTTAGGAATGGAGAAAGGATCACCAGCTCCCTCTATTCAGCCCCCAACATAGCCAGTCATTCATTTAGATTTAAATAATTGTATGGTGCGATAAGAGAGCGAATGTATTATTATTTAAATCAAAACGAGTGATTAAAATGAGGGAGCTACGTTTTGAGGCTGAATAGAGGGGTTGTTGATCCTTCCCTACGGGTGACAAGAGAGAGAAAGTACTATTATTTAATTTGAAACATGTAGTTGAAATCAAGGGGATTAGAGATATAGCAAAAGCAAGGTGCAGCCGATCCTTCCACACACACACCTGTTGTAAAAATCCTTCTAGGCTCCCGCCTAGGCCACACCTAGACGTTAGACTGGCCTTACCGTTTAGCTATTTGCCTAATCCGTCGAGAATTACTGCATTATCTAAGCGTATATGGGTCTATAAGTAGCAGCCATGCACCAATTTAGACTTGATGCATCTTATAAAAATTGTTTGTTTCAAGCAGTATTGTCTCCATGGTCGCTTCTAAACTCATCCAAATGAATGATATCACCCTCTGGATCAGTTAATATTAAACAAAGTAATAAAATTTTATCCAAATTGCACAAGTTTTTCAAAAACGTCCAGCTTCGATTAATCCTCGACCAGCCCCGTGCAAGCAATTAATCCCTAGTCCATACTTACCGCCTAGCATCCGATTTTTACAACACTGATACACACAATATATATGTGTGTGTGTGTGTGTTATACGTCTAGTATACCAAAACAGAGAATAATCAATTATAAACTCGTCTCACAAGTTTATCAAACAGATTTCTACTACTCTAGAAGTCTGTATTAGTTAATTTAAATAATAGTTATGTCGTAATTAAATTACAACAACAAATTAACAACTATAGTAATAATAACTATAGTGCTAAATCAACCGTTATACTATTTAATGAAATAGTATACCACAGAAAGAAAAGGAAATATATATGTAAATATAAATCTAACCGGTTGAAGAGAGAAATTCCGTCTGAGGCTTGTCGTGACAATTTCCTTAAGACTTTATTAAAAGTCTCCCAAGATACAACAGACGTAATCTGCACGAGATTGTTATGAGTATGTCAACTCTGTGATATATTATTTAGAGCAGTAGAGAAGGAAGAAGCAGAAGAAATTAGATTGGAATTGAATGAGAATGTGATCAGTATTCTCTTCTATTTATAATTTCATCCGCACCCCTTCGAATAGTCGCGTCTGCCTGAAAGGTTGCACCCGTTACCTTTCATTGCTGCTGTTCATTAACGGGCTGCACCCGTTCGCTCCTGCTGCTGCCATACGCCGCACCCGTTCACGTCTAACGGGTCGTACCCGCTTCCGGCTGCGTCTGTTCGCCAAAAACCCGCGCCCGCTTCAGAAGTCGCACCCCCTCAGTCAATCCGCGTCCGCTTGAACAGATTTGCACCTGTTCGTATAGCCTGCAACTGTCAGAAAGCCCGACCTAGTTTTGCAGTAAAAATAGGATCATATTAGACCCGAACCCGATTCGGTTCGGTCGGACGGCGGCGCGCGCGTGTGTGGTGGTGATGCATGATCTCCCTCCTCACAACGAAGCAAACATTTAAGTGCTCCAAGGCCCCAACTCATTCATTGCAAAGCTATTAATATACTAGAATAGCTTTGCAATTTTGGCGATGTGGGACTTATGTAATTTCATTCAATTTAGGAATTCCAACAATCCCCCACATGAATGATAATATACATATCCCCCACACAAAGCGAAATATCACAGAGTACATATGGAATAATGCTTTATCGTGGATAAGTAGATATTTCACTTTGAACTTTCCCTAGTTAAAAGTTATCAGATCTACTTGGCTAATCGGTGAATTATTTCATCTTGAACCGTCGGCCTTTATTGTATATCCAGACAATAAGCCTTACGAAGCATTGATTCCCTTCTCATCCAATCTCTTGATTGTGTTCATTTTGGTCCTGAACAAATTTGTTTGGTTCTGCGAGTGTTTATAGAAAATATAAGCCTTTAATATTCTCATAGAGCCGACCCAGCTCACACTAACATAGGTGATCGCAACCATTAAGAGTATCCTACATATACTCCACTTGTTATATTCAAGATATGTTCATTATTAAAAAAACATAGTTTTAACCTTTAAATGCTTATGTAGGCATGCATTTATATTGTGCACCATAGGAATGGAGTTGGACTATGTCCAAACAAATGCATTACATCTTGAGTTACTCAGAACTGGTTTGCCTATTGATCCTAGTCTGTGGGATCTCCAGTCGCTAGGATAGGTTTTCGTATAAGATAACTCTTGTTAGTTTAGGCTTTTAAACCCATTCCCCTCGATGCGCAGTCAATTTTCTCTCTTGATAAACCTTTAGTAAATGGATCCGCTAGGTTATCATTTGTTCTCACATAATCTATGAAAATAGTTCCATTTGAGAGTAACTGCCTAACTGTGTTATGGCGTCGACGAATGTGTCGTGACTTTCCATTATACACGAAGTTGTGCGCTCTGCTTAGCGCAGCTTGGTTATCACAGTGTATGCATATGGCCGGTACAGGTTTAGGCCAAAATGGAATATCTTCTAAAAAATGACGAAGCCATCCTCCTTCTCGGTATCAGCGGGAATTTAGGTAGATTCCGCGCTACCTATGCAAATTTGGAAGTTGTGATGTTGCTCATCATCCTTTGGCTTAGAAATTTTTGTCTTCTGAAATTTGGAAGTTGTGATGTTGCTCATCATCCTTTGGCTTAGAAATTTTTGTCTTCTGAAATTTGGAAGTTGTGATGTTGCTCATCATCCTTTGGCTTAGAAATTTTTGTCTTCTGAAATTTGGGATGATGTTCTTTGTCCCTTTGGATTTGTAGACTATGAGCACGTATGTGTTGTATTGTTGGATTTTTTGTGTATGGTGCTTGCAGTTTGTAATCTGCAACTGCTGAGGTGCTTTTGACTCACACTGTGATGTATCGTTTTGTGACGGTGGTCGATCCACCTTAAAAATCGAGCTTCCGCCAAGCCTTGTTGGCCGTTATCTATTATGTATGTATATTTATGCGTGTACTTTCTTTCGAAAAAAAGATATTTTCTAACGAAATTTTTGATACATAAGTTAGATCACAACATAACGATAATAATATTTTTTTGAAACATAACGATAATAATGTTATTTTTTTTTATAATTTTCAACTTTTACTTATCAAAGCTATATAAAAAATTAAAATCCAACGATTTTATATTATTATATAAGGACTTTTTTTTATATGTACATGCATTGCGTGCCACAATCTCATGTGTGCACGAACGCGGTCTTTCCTCCTAGCAACCCCACAATTAACAAAGTTGATCCATTATAGATCTTCCTTCTTTTGCTTCTCTCTTCAACGCCTCTAGAAAGCTAACCATGTATAATATTTAATTGGTCGGGAAATTTGATAACGAAAAGGACAAGAAAGTCGCCCATATTCACTTAAAGCAATATCAAATGCTTCCATATTACATTTTATACGCAATCTATACTATCACTTACATTACTCTTTCTCATTATAAAACAGATGTAAGAATAGGTAGTATTATTTAAAACATTCTCCTTCAAACCATTCTTATCACTCTCTCTCTCTCAATTGAATGAAAGCACAACAGATCTGAGATTAGAAAAACAATACAAGACTAATCTATATCATTAAATACAACTGAACAACGAACTCGAATCCGTAGCCCAAGCATTGTACTCGTTACGCTTTCAAAGAAGATACTCGGTTACAACTTCTAGCTACAAATACTATTACAATTGAAGGAAATGCTTATCGATCAACCTGCATGCTTGTTACAAATGACGATAATCAAATAAATGGTTGGAGAAGACATGGGCATTTTGCTCATCACTGCATTAGAACCTTGTATGCTTCATTTTCCATCTCATAAGTGTACTCATAACCTAGTGTTTCGGCTTCCCTCTCAAATTTTTCAATGTCTTTGCCCAGTACTTGAATCCCAACCAATACGTTTGCACCTGTCTCCCCCTGTAAAATAATAAATTAATATGCATCGTGTGCATGTGTGTATTTACCAGAAACAACCGACGAAATTACTCATTTTGTTATGAAGTATGGTAATAGTACATTATTATCCATGGAAAATCTGAATAATAGAAATCAATGCGTAGAAAATGAAAATGCACTAAGAAACGCATTGTATTTGATGAAGACATATCAATATTCATTATGTTAACATATGCATGCCACATTTTAACATAACCCAAGTATAAATTGCCAATCGCATTTGCTTTTAGTCTGATTAAATGGATGGATAAGAGAGTTTTAACATCACAAGCTCACCTGAGCACGATAGTGGAATAAACTGATATTCCAACGCGGACTGAAGGCATCTAAAAATTTCATTAGAGCACCAGGCCTTTCAGGGAAGATGAATCGGCAAAGCAGTTCATTTTCAACGTTAGATCGACCTCCTACCTAGATGAAAGCAAATTTTACATTAGTTGACACTTTATTTCAATCATTTTTTCAGCATGTTGCACCTAAGGAAGTGTATGAAGGAAATAATATGCAAAACTAGTTGACTGTGTAATGAACAAGTTCTATTAATATAATAAACTAGTTGTTTGTACAATAAACTAGTTGTTTGTATGTAGATAAATGTAGAACATGCATCTTCAACTTCCATCATACTTTTATCTGTGTCACTCAGTTGAGCATGTTTATATTTAGATTATTCAAATTTAGCCATCTTCTAACACCAAAAAGCAGATTTCATCTTGTTACCACCATAAATATGAATGCTAGGGACACCTCGAGCTGCCTAGCTATTTGTAACCATGATAGAACGGTAAAATTATGAATCTGAAATAAGAATATAAGGCTTAAAACATACTAGGTATCTTAGATGATCCTTTGCTAAGTCATTGTTAGTAAGATTCATTGTTCGAAGATCCGATTGCTCCATGCGGTTTATCATTTCTGCAAGTTCACCTTCGGTATGAACCCCAACACTGCAACAGTAAAGAAATTGAATAGAAAATTTTAGGCTGCAACTATATGAAAAGACCACTAAGAAGTTTAAGATTCATCGTCGGCGAAAGTATTCCAATGTAATATGTAAAAACATCTTTTTTCATAGATAAACTAATTGGATCTTACCTGTAAACAACAAGTGCGTCTTCTCTGCGAGAGTTGTATCTGTAGTTGAACTCTGTAATATTAATGCTACCAACCTGTAACATATATTAAACTTGGAGATTCCAAAAAACTTTGACATAGTTTATTTGGAGTATGGCTCTAAGTATAGGAAATAAGAAGTGAAAAAGATGTTTACATGGTGGAATAGAATGCAAATATCCCTCCATATTCAAAATTTGTTCTAGCCCATGAATTTAAAGTATGCTAACATTAATTGAAAGACAGTGACTAACAAATGATAGATTTACTTTATATTGAGTGATGTTGTTTTCTATGAGATGGAAGAAAACAAATATAACATCCAAAATTGTTCTGAAAGAAGCATACCATTTTGGCAAATTGTTTGAAACTTCCACTTATTTCAGGTAGAAAAGTCGCAAGAACAGCTTCTCTCTTTCTACCGATATCTGCAAGCTCAGTTACTATCCTAAGCTTGTCAAAATTCATATTAGCCCCACTGGTTATTGCAACAACAGCTCCTCCTTTCATATTATAGTATTTACAGTAAGCTTCTGCACCGGCTATAGATAGAGCACCTGCTGCTTCAAGAATGCTTCTCTTCTCCTCATACATATCCTTTTTTTTTTCACAAATGACGAGTGCAGACAATTTAAACAAATATTCGCTGTTAAAAGCAAAACTTCCATGCACACATATCGATGTATGTCGTACTCAAGCTCATGGAAGAATTTCAAGTTCGACAATTACATGCATGTATAGGATTAGACAAAGAGCGTTACCTTTATGGATGCACATATAGCATCACGAGAAACAAGAACCACACCGTCTACCAACTCCCTACAGATACGGAAAGTTTCTTTACCAACTACTTTTACAGCAACGCCGTCGGCAAAGCCTCCTACTTGATCAAGCATTACCCTTTCTCCATGATATAAAGATAATGCCATTGTATTGGCATCAACAGGCTCCACTCCAATAATTTTAACCTGCATTGGATATTCCATTTTATTTCTTATTTTTTGTCAAAATACATGTTTAGATGTTACCATGAAAAACAAAGCAGTACAAAATAAAAAGGTGTATAGCATATATACTTCATAATAAATTCACCCCACTTTCCACAATTTCATCAAGCCATAGATAGCGTACAAGCCCAATAACACGGTTCAAACTGACCAGCAAAAACAAGAAGCCAAACCAAAACCCAACTGGACCCAAGGCCAATGGGTCTCAGTTGGGGTGCAGAAAATACAAAATATCATGAATATCTGAATCCAAAACAAATACAATATATACTCATCCGTCTGAAAAACCCAAACAACATAAAAAGAAAACACCCATAATGTATTTCTATTATCTAGTCCAAACCGAATTCTGGATAGGGTAGGTCTAAGTTTTGAAAACAATTAGAAACCAGCAAAATCCAACACAGAATTTCTGACATGACAAAAGACATGCTGTCTGCTATGATTGTCCCCCCAAGTTACATCTCTATCTTTACTATTAATGAAGGGAATTGATTGTATATTATACGGTGTGTCCTTCATTTCAATCGTCGACAAAGTTACATTTATCATATACATCGCATCTTTACGTTTTGCACATGTGTGCACATATAGCATGTTTCATACATTAGTATTAATAAAGGAACTTAAATGTAAATGACTCACCGATGTTCGTCGTTTCAACCATCATCAAAGTTATACACATAATTTTTTATATTTTATTGGATCTATACATCTTGTGCATGCATCGATGTGCATGCCATACACTAGTATACATGGAAAGAAAATAGGCACAGAACTACTGAGAAGCCAAGTTCTGACTCACACACAACTGAAACTGTATTCCAATTAGGTATGGAATTGTTTATACCTTACATGAAGAAACATTGATTTGTTTATAGTTCAAATTTCAATGGAAATGACAATGAATTTAAAATTGTAAAACATACATAGTTCTACCGATATGATTATCCTGAAGCATGCATATAGTAAAAATGTCAGTAAATTGTCAATGTTTGTTTTTTTAGTAACCAAGAGAAACTAAATATAAATGCAAGTTCGTTCAGAACAAAACAAAACATGTTGAAATGCATGTTCTGAACCTGACATTTCGAAGAAGACAAATGGAAAACTTTTAACAGTTAGAAAAAGCAACCAGATAGCGAAGTAGAATATCATTCTCAAGACACCACAGTGCAAAATTATTCATTAAAAGACTGTAAACAGTTTTGGTCATAAAGAAAAAAGAGCATATACCTCAGGTCGTACTCGTTTGACGTATGCAGCAATGCCAGCAATAAGCCCACCACCTCCAATTGGTACAAAGATTGCATGCAATGGGCCTTTGAATTGGCGAAGAATTTCCATTCCTACTGTTCCTTGCCCTGTTATAATATCTGGGTGATCAAAAGGAGGAATAAATGTGCGACCTTCATTCAATGCTCTTTGTTTTGCATATGATTGTGTTTCATCATAAGAATCACCCACCAGAACTACTTTGCCCCCTAATTTCTTAACCGATTGCCACTGCGTAAAAATATAACAGGGGATTTTAGATGTAAGGGGATCAAATTTTATATATATATATATATATATATATATATATATATATTGAAATAATAATAAATGCACTTTTATTGGTTTGAAATAATGAAAACAAAGTGTATCGCATTAAAATAATGAAAACAAAGTTTATATTTGCAATTTTATTGGTTTTGAAACAACAATAAATGCACTTAGCCTTATGACAAATAAAAAAGATGAACATGTGTAGCAGTGTTAACAAAACCGATAAAAGTTTTTTTCATTTTACAAAATATAGTTTAGTGAACCTTAAATACAGCTTTTTATACATGGGGTGCAACTTTAACCTGAAAATTACATGGTTAGAGTAAATGATGATGATGATGATGATGATGCGATCTAGTAATCACACCTTTATTTCTGGAGTGGTAGTAGGCATTGCAATGACAGCATCACAGCCAAGCTTTCGAGCTGACATGGCAACACCTTGTGCATGATTACCAGCTGATGAGCAAATGACTCCTTTTTCCAATTGTTCTTTTGAGAGATTAGACATCATATTATAAGCACCACGCAGCTTGAATGAGAATACCTGCATTTTGTCCATGCATTAACAAAAAATCAAATAAATATACATCAAAGAAATTGGTGTTGCATTGCTCTATCATTCAACAAGTACATTATAAATCCATAAACTAAAGGAAATAATATTAAAACAGTATAATACTAGTATATAAGTGGTTATTCATTAGAAAAAAGAACCTTACGGTTCGTCTGCAGATAACTTTGAATTAGAGTTAGAGGTTGGTTAGAGGTTAATAGCATTTTTGAACAATAATTTTGTTAGAAGTTGGTAAGAGATTGGATAGAAATTAAAGATTGTTATGCATTTTGTAATAATTAATAATTACTAACTAATTATTAATAATTAATATCCAATAATCATTAATTCATTATTGGTAATTAATATTTAACAATTAATACTTAATAATTAACAATCAATTTTTTTTAATTAAATGATAATTAATTCAACTTTGATGGAAAAAATACTACTCAATTCAAATACAACGGTGAATAGGAATTCAATGAAAATGGAAAATCTAATAAATTAAAATATAAATATAGATCAATATCATACTGCAGCAACTAAAGCGTCTCTAATTTCATAATGCTCTACAACAATACATTGTGTCTTTGTTGAACTTGTACCACTATGCATGGGTTGACGCTGTTCATGTCAATTTTTCAGCTTAACTATGTGGACTTGTGCATTAACTATTTCTTCATAATTAGGATCTGTACCATATAAACTATGAATAACATAAGTTACAACAACAAACTTTGCTTTTTTGGCAAAACTATATGTCAGTATGTCATTTTTTTCCCAAATACCAGATGTTCTTTTGAGAACTATGCACAAACCGGCCGATAGTAGATAAAGATTTCATTATGTGATGTTGGAGCATTCTGAGATTGTTAAAACTCTAGAACGTGATAGCGTTCATAATAATAAAACGATAACTATTTCTAAGTTAGTGTCTTGAAGCTACAAGATAATACTAACCAAGTGGTGGGCGTGTAAAGATTTCAACTTCTTCAATAACATGATTTAACAGCCTACGATTAGCCATCCCAATCAAATATTACGAATTAAATGATAAATCAAAATTAACAGTATTTAGAATATTTTATGCTAGGAACTTATTTCTACCTATGAATGTCGTTAAGTGATCTTTTCCAAACTTTGTAGAAAAATATGTTCTGTCTATAGCTCCAACATTTCGAATAAAACGTAGTAACATATGTCATACATAATATCATCGGGAACCACATTGATCTTTGATCATAATACATCATGCAAGACTTTACAAACACGCTAGTTTATGCTACTGTACGCTCGATTAAAGTTTTCACAAACCATTATGTGCATTGTACTGACTTATTGTGGACAAAAAGTCAAAAACATTACTATCCTTTTAGGGATTTCTGTACGTTTAGTGGAAGTCAAGTCATACATATTAGTTAGTACATTGAAAAGACGTCTGAAACAACTACACCCTATTCAAAAAAAAATCTTGATTTCTATTCTCATACCGGTTAAAAACATCATTCACTCGCATTAGACTCATGTACGAAGAAGTATGATGTGGAGTAGGAATTAACAAAAATAGAATTACCGTCAATTCAACAAGCATCGAGATCTTGGTCGTACTCCTACGAATCATCAGAATGACATATCATCGTTATTAGTTGAGTCATTCGAGTTTTGTGAATCATAATCCTTGGAAATACCGTGAAATTGTATTTGAACATAGTTAGAAATAATGTAGTAAGAGAGAATATATAATGTGTCGGATGAATGGGAAAAATTAAGGGAACAACATGATGGGAATATCACATCAGATGTAAAATTGTTAAGTCTGACGTAACTTTTACATCCGGTATTCTCTCAAAAATTGTCAACCGCTCTCTCCAATTACGTTTGACTTAACCCAATAAGTTGGAAGTAACATCTGCCTTTCGCTTTTCTTAGAGCGAAAACATTGTCCATGAACACAGCCATAATTTAATAACGGGTGCGTTTACGAACCACGTTCCGCTTTGGGATTAGCCGTAAATGAAATTTGCGTATATTTAAACTTGTTACGTCGAATTTTTAATTTACATCAACGGTCTGTTTCAAAGTAGTTGTAAGAACAAATTTTCGGCAGAAAATAAGTAACGTATATAATACATCTAAGTATGCTATATATAATACGTCGTATGCTCTATAGATCGGACATATTATTTACTCTCGATTTTTCTACTACAAAATGTTGCCTTCTATTTATACATTTTCATCGCACTCGACTTTCACCATTTTCAATTACTCCTGAACATGGAATCCATGATTGAAACATGTTAAAAAAAACCAACATTTTGCTGAAACTTCGAGCTATCAACGTTGAGGTGGAGCCTTGGTGCAACGATTAAATCACCCGCATGGTGATCTGAATGCTCAGGTTCGAGTCTGAAAACAGCCTCTTCGCAATACGAGGGAAAGACTGCGTACATTATCACCCTCCCCAGAGCCCGCTATCGTGTGAGAGCCTCGTGCGCTGGGTTCTACCACCTCCTTCGAGCTATCAACGTTATTCATCAACATTTCAACAAAAGAATTTTTGACTGTTAAGAAAAAGGCTAAGATTGTAGCACATCAAAAAATTATCGAAAAAAATAATTCTTACAAAAAGACTAGTCGAGCGTTAGATGTGACACAAGCAAAGAATAAACACGACACTAATAAAAAATAATTCATTAAGTGGGAGAAGCCAACAAACAAAACCGAAGAAGATTAAGATGTTCAAATAAACAACGTTGCCTACGACGACAATGGATGAGCTGATCGAGTCAAGGTATCCCACGGTTCAATTAAAAAATCACAAATGATAATATACCTTTTAGTGACACGTTTTTTTACAAATTTTCAAGACATAGGTAATATGGGTATAAATGTAGATTATTTTCGAAAAATGGATACATTGGTAAAAATATAGTACAATCCACTTAGGTAAATGACCCTACTAATGAGAGCGAGGATGATGCAGCCACCTAGTTCGAAACCATTACATAAATGCCATTTCAAAAAGCATTTGGGATGAGGAGCCCTCAACTAACAAATTGAATAATTCTTTGGGTCCTCAACCTTTCCAACCTTTACTACCCTCCTAATTGAATGAATATACTCCAGCTGAGTAAGATCTTGATATTGATACGAACAATCCTTCTTCAAATCGACGTTCTTCCACTACTGTTCATTCCTTTGCTCGTTCTATCTGAAGACGATCACAGCATATGCTTTGTGATAGCATTCATAAGATGATGGAAATTATGAAAGAAGAATGGGATTTCGATCGTCAAGTTCTTCTTGAGCCAGTGATATTCCTCAACAAGATGATCAAAAATTGGTTGATACTATGGCATGCTGGGAACAATGTTTGAAGTTGGACCGGTATAACCTTGCAAAGATTACAAAATTATCACTCAACGTGAATTTTCAAAAAAGCTTGAAAATGTTGGGCACTAATGATGAAGCACGCAATTGAACTAAACCAGATTTAAGGGTATTGCGAAAGGGTTGTTACTTTGTTTGTCTGTACTAGGCATTATCCATTATTGGTGAAGTAGATTGTTTTTTTCGTAACTTATATTCGAATTTAAAGTTAGTTGTATGAAATTGAATTTGTATTTAAAACTGAATTAAGTATGAAATATTAAATAGTAAATGTTAGATATTAATTTATTAAATATTGCAAAATAAAATTAACAATTGATATCAAACCATTTGCATTAAATATGCTACACTCTTTACTTCATCTCATATCTCTAATCAATCTGCAACCAACGTTTATGTAAAAACATCATCAACCTCTAATCAAATCAACTCAAATCTCAAGTGGTCTGCAAACGCAGCAAACATCATATTGTATTTTCATAATTAATGGGAATTGTTAAAGAAATAATTAATTTGGATAAGGGGAATGAAAGATATGGAGAAGAATGAAAAATGATAAAAAGATTAAGGTAAGAAAAATACACTCTATTCTTAATTTACCGCATAAATTTACAGCACACCTTCACTTTCTCTCACTTCCTTTCAGAAAACCCCACAGTCCATTCATCCCTTCAGATTTTCCTTCTGTACTTAGCATGTATCATTTTCAATCTATATACACAAAAAATATTAATTTAATTTTTTGTTTGAACAAATATAAAAAATTAACAAACTAGATAACTAAATATATTTGATTGAAACTCGGTTAAAACATAAGATCTTAAAAACTCTTCAAAAACTTCTTTAGAACCTTGAATAGAAAGAATGATATCAATATGCATATCCTTTTGTGTTACTGGAGATTTAGATTGAGATCGAGTTAGTGAGATTGATACGGAGATGTAGATCCTTTTGTGTTGAAGGTTCAGATGTAGATTGAGATAGTGAGATTGATAGGGAGAGATAGATGTTGAGATGAAGTTCTCTTTCCTGCCAACAAATTTGTTAATTATAAAAGAAAAGGAAAGGAAGTTAGGATTTACGTTTTGTAGATGAAGAGAAGAAAATGTTTTGGCGGGAGAGAGTAGCTTAGCTACAAAGGAAAGAGAACGAATCAATTACATAAAGGTCGTCAAATCAGGAATAAGAGGAGTCATTAATTTGATATTCCCTTCAACGAAGTCTTTTAATTGAAAATTTACTACTTCATCTTTATCCGTTCCCATTCGCCAAAACTTACTCATTTAACAATTCCCTAATTGATAACAGTATGCGCTTCTCTTCCTTTCAGCTACTCAAATCCTATGACCATTACCCAAGTAGGAAACACAAAACTTCTAGTTTCACTGCAAGCATATTAGTTCAGCTCTATGCACATTTATCAGCTATACGAGAAATTCCTGCTAATAAAGACGCTGTATATATAGCAAAATCAAAAATCAATTTAACCTATGACTTAAACAGATAAATCTAAGTGACCAATTGGAAGGGAAAAACAAAAACTTTCCAGTTATTTTCAAAAAGATTTACCGGCTGCAAATCCTCTCGTTTGAGCCAAATATCAACCCCGACCCTCTCCGACAACTTAGTGGCTCGCTGCAACGGCGTCTCAACCGCCACGTCATACACACGAGACGACAAAGTATTCGTCAAATAACTCATAGCATCGCGCTCCGAATCATCGTCGTTCAAATTATCCAAATTTTTTGTTTTTTCCGAGATTCCGCCCAAGTATCCGCTTTCGTACTGCAGCGAATCAGTGGACACCTTTTTCAATTCGATGGGTTCGCTTTCGGGGTTTAAAGATTGAATGGGGGAGATGGTGGGCGATAATGTGGCGGAGAGGCGCAGGTTTCCATGGCGGCAAGAGAAAGAGGAAGGACGACGTAGGTTAGCGGGGAGGCGTAAGGCGGAGTGGGGAAGGAGGAGGGATTCCATTGCTTTCGGTTTCTCGTGATTCCTCGATGGATGAAACAGCGCGATTTTAGGGTTTATAAAGCTGTCGCCTGTCAGCTTCGATCTCAACCATCCATTGGAATTGGACTCGTGCGTTAAAGAACATGCTTAAAGCCGCCAGGACGGGCAATGCAGGAAAGAGGTAAAGTTAGGAGTGGCTATTAACTGGGCACATTTGAGTGATATGACGAGAATTTTGCTTCTATGACGAAAGGCAATGTATAAAATAGCGTTAGGCGTTAGATTCTGACAATTTGTTCGAGATAACATAAAAGAAAGATTGGTTGCTTTAGAATTTCGTTAAATTATTGTCTTTATCGTACTTATATTTTGTATTTTGCATATACTAAAAAACTTATTTTTGATTCTACATTATTGTATCCATTCCAATGTGTGTAAATTATTCCATCTTTTATTACTACGTAGCTTCATCATGTTTAATTAGAAAGCAATCGTCATCGATAACAATTATTACAACACAACATACAAATACCTTTTTAAATAGCTCATTTCGCAACACAAAAAACATATTATAAAAGTCCATTTGGTTTCATTTTGAACTTGGTATTTTGTATTTTCGACGTGCATTCAAAATATTTTGTAAATCTTCACATCTGCTCTCCTCATATTTTGTAATCCACATTGAAAACGCAAAACCCAAAATTAAATCAAACAAGACCTAGACCATTACGACGATTGAGAGACAATAAAGCGAAAGTGATGAATAGTTTTCCATTTTTTAATGTTTTCTATTTTGTATGTTAACTTTATTTTTCAAATTGGTTATCTTCAAAAAATACATATGATGTGTGCATTTTTATTCGAATATAAACCCAAAACTAAAAACGTCAAACCAAATGGGGAATAATTTTTGTCAAAATGTAAGAATAGAATAATTGGAGGAATTAACAAAGTACTATGCTAATTTGATGTCTAGTCCCTTTTGAACTTTTGATCCTGGTGTACAAATTGACAAAACTAAAATTTATCATAATATCATATTTCATTTCACAAATGTGTAAATTGCCCTTGTTACAACTATTTTTTAAATTGAATTTCATACTTACTCTAAAAAATGAAAAATACCTAAGATCCTAATTTAGTTCCACTTTTTTCTCATCCATTTTAGTTTAAAATTCAATTGAAAACATGAAATAAAATTATTATTTTATTCTTTTTTTAAAAGATAAACATGTGTGATTCTTATGCTGAAATACATAAATAATATATATCTCTAAAATTTTGAGAGTTTCATGAGTTTTATGTAGTTTTTGAAACACGAAAGTGCATGTGTAATTTTAATACTAAAAAACACATTTATGCAAAATATGTAATTTGGTTTCATTTTTGTGAAAGTGATTTGTATTTTATAAAATGTTTTTGTTTTATTTTTAGCAAAGTGCATGATATCATTTTCAAATAGAAATGTTTTTCTTATTGATATATTCAATTTAATACTAAAAATTTACTTTTTTTGCATGTCTATTTTTTAAAATGTACGAGGATTGTGTTTCTTACAAAAAATATTCAAAACATTTTTGCTTTGTATTTTCTATCACAACATGGTGTATTATGGAGTATTATGGTGTATTATGCTTGAGATAAAGATTGAAATATTCTTGAAAGTTGCTCGAAGATATTGTTACTACCATTATTGATTCCGAAGGCATGAAAGCATGACGACAACAAGAATGTCAGAGTCAAAGGATTTCACAGACAAAAAACGTGTTAAACTAAAGAAAAGCAGGTCATCAAAGCCAATGGTGAAGGCCTTAAATGATGTCGCATACCGTTGATATCGCCTATCATTAATAAAGCACTATACTTCATCAAGGCCGTGATATCGGAAGACAGCATATCGTAAGCCATCGATGTGATGAAGGCATCACATATTATTGATGATGCATCCCATCGATGCCGCATGTCGTCGATAGCATTTGCCAAGTGCTAAAAGATCGAAGCTTGTCATAAGTCATCGATACAATTGGAGATGTCATATATTTTCTATGTCGCGACTCATCCATATCGCATATCACCAGTAAATGATGTCGCATGAAGCTGATGCCATTACTTATCAATACCGCCTTTATTCAACGTCGCATCTCTTCAATGTCGCTTATCATCCATGCCATACTTAATCAATGTCGTGTTAATTTCATGCTGCATTCCATCAGTAAAAAACAAAGGTCACCGCATGACAACAATATACAAGAGCATATTGCATGTCACCAATACGATAAAGGATGCCGAATGCCTTCGTTTCTAGGGATAATGTCAAAAGCCATCAAGCCGCATACAATCTGGATGATGATGTCTTAATCCTTCATTACACCAAAGGATGTCGTGAATCATCAAATCAAAGCAATATCCCAGGATTGATGTCGCCTGACTCCAATTAACCCAGTAAATCCTCCACCGACATAATAATTCAAAATTAATTCCATTCGTAAGCATTATAGATCATTATTTCAATTAGTAATATGAAAATTAGCATCTAAACCAAAATGTCGATTTGGATTCAAGAATCCCCAAATAAAACCCTAAAAATGATTCTGATATAAAATTTCTTAATTCAGGTTATTGATGTAATTAAAAACGAAGATCGTACCCTAATATTAGTTCGGATGCCCGAGGTTGAAATTTTTGATTGACTTTGAGAATTTTAAATAAATTTTCTTTTTGCTTGAGTTCTGAATCGTAGTAAAAAAAGAAATAAAGAAGAAGCTCTACTATTTATAGGGCGGAAGAAGATAAACAGTCATCGTTGGATTATATTTAAATGAGCGGTCAGATCTGAAGTAGAAGACCAGTGGGCAACAAGCGCCATTATCAAGACATTGACTTGAAAAGTCAATACTTACTTCATACTAGAGGGCAAATATTACTACCATTATTGATTTCGAAAGCATGAAGGCATGACGACAACAAGAACGTCAGAAGCGAAGGATTTCGTAGACAAACTTAAGAAAAACAAGTCATCAAAGCCAATGACAAAGGCCTACAATGATTTCGCATATCGTTGATGTTGCATGTCATCAATAAAGCACTATACTTCATCAAGGCCATGATATCGGAAGACAACATATCGTAATCCATCTATGTGATGAAGGTATCATATATTATTGATGATGCATCTCATCGATGCCGCATGTCGTCAATATCAGTTGTCAAGTGCTAAAAACTGAAGGTTGTCGTAAGTCATCAATATGATTGGAGATGTCATATACTTTCGATGTCACGACTCATCCACGTCGCATATCACCAATAAATGATGCCGCATGAAGTTGATGTCGTTACTTATCAATACCACCTCTATTCAATGCTGCATCTCTTCCATGCCGCTTATCATTCATGTTGCACTTAATCAATGCCGCATTAATTCCATGCCGCATCTCACCAATATAAAAATAAAGGAAGGTCACCGCATGCCAACAATATACAAGAGCATATCGCATATCACCGGTACGATAAATGATGCTGAATGCCTTCATTTCTAGGGATGATTTCACACGTTATCAAGTTGCATGCAATCTGGATGATGATGTTGTAATCCTTCAATACATCAAAGGATGTCGTGAATCATCAAATCAAAGCAATATCCCAGGTGCCATCAAGATGGACCTTGACGTCGAAGATCAAGCATGTCACATTGATACGTAGCATCCATACTATGCCTTTCTACCCCTATACATACAGACCGAGGGGCATAGGGAAGGGGCGGTCAATTTTTTCTTATTTCTTACTTTTAAACTTTGTAAGCCTAAATCAATTTGAGGATTTTAGTGCTAATTGTAACCTTGTAAACCTTATTACAAATAAGGGCTTGCACATGTACAATCGTATAGTATATTGTATGAAGAGACAAGATTGTTGGTTTATGATTCTCAAGCATATATAACTTCAACATGATTATTGGCTTCGTTGTTAAACATTTGAACTCTTGTGACTTTGGCAAATAAGGCCTTGGATATTCAACAACTGTGAAGCATATTAAGGAAAACTTCCCAAATTGCGATCTGTTTCAAATTCTCAAACACTTGTGATTTGATCATAACTTGTTTCGAATTCCTAAACATTCATGATTTCGAAGTTAACATGGATTCAACATTTTGGCGCTAGAAAGAAGGCTTGAACCTCCGTCTCTGCTTAACCCACAAGTGAAACTACCCTTAACTTACATATATATGACTTAAAGGATTTATCCCTACCAAGCATATTCCATTAAGGAGGTATTCCAAATCCCATCCAGCCTCATTTGGATAATGATTATCTTTGAACAAGGATCTTCTGAGCCTTGAGTAGTTAGCCCAACCTACCAAATCATTAACGATCGTCGATTTCATGAAGAGAAAGTACTAAGGATGTCAGCACTAAAATCATGGAAGATAAAAGAAGGCAAGTAACTCCTTATGATCCAGATAAATGGAGCTCAAACCCATTTCACATAGGGTCTACACCAATCTTTATATTGGGAAAGAAAGATAACATCTTCACAGAAATGAGAAAGAGAACAACTTCAAGCAAAGGGAATCATCTTTGAAAGAGAAACAAAAAATGACTTTGATCAATTCACCAAAAAGTGGGAAAATATGCTTAATTGTTCCTATATATTAAAGGAGACTTAAAGTTCTTTAAAGAGAAAATTTGCTATGAAGGCTAAAGAACCCATTACATACAAAGGAGCTAAGTGGAAACCAAGAGAATCATCCTCCAAAAGATCATGACTTTCTAAGAACTATTTTCTTACCGCTTCTTATAAGGATACGTACCTCATAACCAAAGAAAGTCTAAACTATTGGCCTTCTTAAAGAAATGTCCAAAGAATGAACGAAATCTTGGAGGATAATATGTCATTATCATCGCTCAAATGGCCACGACACTAATCAATGTCGAAGCTTGGAAGGGATGATCAATAACTTCCAAGGACAAGGAAAGCTCAAAGAATTTGTAAAGATATGTTGAACAAGTCGACGATAAAGAAAGATTCTTGAATTGAAACAAGTATATCTACTGGATCAATCATAGAAATGACTAAGCTCCTAAAAACAAAGGAAAAACCTAAATCATTAACTATAAGGTAATAAGGGGCAAATAAAGCCTTTGATCCCACCATAAAGGCCTAGTCAAAGCACCTCCTAGAGGGAGGTCAAAGTAAACCTTTGGTCCCGCTAAAAATAGCTTGGCCAAAGCATCTACAAGCCTTTGGTCCTGCCTACGTGGTCTGGTCGGAGCGCCTCCTAAAGAGAGGATGGAGCAAGCCTTTGGTCACCTAAGATGGCTTGGGAAAAGTACCGAACTAGCCTTCTGCACCGCTTATAAGGCCCGACTGAAGTGCCTCACAGAGGAAGGTTAGCTAAGTCTTTGGCTCTGCTTAAGATAGCTAACCAAATGCACCAGACAAAAAGCCTAATTCATCACCTAAGGTGGTGACAAGAGGTGCGATTCAAGTTGAGATCATTACCTACAGATGGTAACAAAGAAATCGATCAAAGCCTAAATCAATACTTGAATAGTAGTAAGAGGCGGTCTTCTAGAGGAAGATCAAATACAAAAGCAAATCAAACTTAATCCTAAAGAAGGATTGAGGTAGTCTTCTGGAGAAAAGATCAATCAAAAATGAGACATTCGTGCTCGAAAGCAAAAGCAATCTTCTAGTGGAAGGTCAAAGCAAAAATGAGCCATTTGTGCTCCAAAGCAGAAATCAAGCAATCTTCTAGAGGAAGATCAAATCAAAAATGAGCCATTTGTGATCCAAAGTAGAAATCAAGCAATTTTCTAGAGGAATCTATCAAACACGAGCTATCGTGATTCGAAGAAAGCGGGAATTCTCTATTAACACAAAAGAAAATATTATTACCAAATGAATTCTCTAGTCTACTATTCAAACTATTATTACCAGATGGATTTTCTGGTCTTCCATTCAGATAATTACCAGATGGTTTTCTAGTCTTCTATTCAGAAATTATTATTACCAGAATGGATTTTTGGTCCACTATTCAGATTGGATAATTTTGGTCTTCAATTCAAAATTTAATCATCGCCAGATAATTTTCTGGACTTCAATTCATGTGCCATTATTTCTAGATGATTTTCTGGTCTTTTATTCAGATTATTACGCCAGATGGTTCTCTGTTCTTCCGTTCAAGATTTAATCAAAATTATTACCTATTTTGGTAATCAAATCGAGTTCAATACTTATTATGATTATGATTCAACTTTCTTATTAAAAGAACATTAATCTCCGTTATTAAGCAAACTATTGGATGTCTATTGATGAAGAAGCGGATTCTTACATCAAGATCAAATTTATGGTCTTCATACCAACTAAGATTCTAAATGCTCAATCAGCAAGCCTTCTGGTTCATTTAACAAGAAAATTATTGGCCAATATGTTAAAGGCTCAAAATGTAGAAAGGCGGATTATGCTCAAAACAACAACTACAAAGCAACAGACTGAAACTGAGAAGTTAATTGCAAGTCTCAAGCAAAGATGAAGAATAGAATTCAAAATATCAACCATTTAGTTATGATTTTATTTACCATTTAATACATTATGTACAAGAATGATAGGAGCAAAAGATTAGATAACAAGTAAGTCCAATTAAAAAATTTACAAATGATTCTCTATTAAGAGCTGAAATCTTAGGCCAGTTTCTTTAATTCTTAAGCAACCGAAGATGAATCGGTTATATAACAAATTGTTGCATTCAACATTTGTTTTAGCTCCTTCTCTTTTGCGAATAGTATTCACATCGTCGATTGAATCGATTTGAATTTTTAGAGCATGACCAAGTTCCTATTGGCAATTTTGAGAAGCTGAATCTTGCTCTTTAATTTCTCAACCTCCTACTCGAAAGTGTTTTTTCACGCTCGAGGCTCTTAACTTCATCCTCGCAAGTTTTAAGACGAGTAGAAACCTTATCACTCCACTACTTGTTCAAAAATTGGACATATTCAAATCTAATTCTTTGACACCATCTGTCGATTCCGCTTTCATCAAAGCCTAAAGGAGGGTTTACCAAAGTATAAGACTTGTCATGACCAATCAAAGGGGTAGGAGTAGGAAGGCTAGATATGCCTCCACTCGCGATAAGTTCTAAAAATTGGCAATATGCTTGAATTTTCAATAGCTCCGCCTTAAGATCCATCACCTTTTGGTGTAATCGCGCAATTTCCGCGTCAGCTTCAACACTTTAGACAGAAGGTCTAGATTGGCATATTGTGTCTATCTTCCCTTTTAGCTCTTGGATTCTCCCATCCCTCTCTTTTATTTGCTTCTTTAAATCAGAAGTCATCTCTTTAAAACAACTAAACGTAGATCTTAATTTGTAATATTTGTCATGCTATTCTTGCGCATTCGGATTATTTAAAAATCGTAAAGCCTGGGTACCATGAAAAGAGAGTTTCTTCTCGCATTTTTCCTTAGGCCTATCTTTAATAGAATCAAGTCAAGCAAGGATACCTGAGCCACTAGACGCGAGCGTCAAATGTTTTTCATAGCAAGAAAAAATCAATACACAGAAAATATTTTCTTTATTAAATAGCAAAGGTTTACAACTTAAGCAGATACATAATTACATCAATGTTGTATAATTAAATCTTGAAGCAAGGATATCTTGAAGTTGTATAATTAACTGATTTGAATTGAAATAAAATTACACAATAAAATAAACTTCAGTATCATCAGATGAAAATTTACTAGTTGCTATGTTTAAGAAGACGCATTCCAAATATCAAATTTTTATTTCAAAATTCAATTATTTAAATATTTACAAAATTCAATTATATTACGTTAACAAAAACCTTTAAAATTTACGGGTCGTTACATAATGACAACAAGAATGTCAGAATCGAAGGATTTCATAGACAAAGGAAGTGTTAAATTAAAGAAAAGAGGGTCATCAAAGCCAATAGCGAAGGCCTATAATGATGCCGCATACCGTTGATGTCACTTATCATCAATAACGAATTATACTTCATCAAGGCCATGATATCAAAAGACAACATATCGTAAACCATCAATGTGATGAAGACATCACCTCTTATTAATGTCGCATCCCATCGATGCCGCATGTCATCAATAGCAGTTGCCAAGTGCTAAAAGATCAAAGCTTGTCATAAGTCATCAATATGATTGGGGATGTCATATATTTTCGATGTCGCGAGTCATCCATATTGCATATCACCAGTAAATGATGTCGCATGAAGTTGATGTCGTTACTTATCAATACTGCCTTTATTCAATGTCGCATCTCTTCAATGTCGCTTATCATCCATGTCGTACTTAATCAATGCCGCATTAATTTCATGTTGCATTTCATCAATATAAAAATAAAAGAAGGTCACCACATGACAACAATATACAAGAGCATATCGCATGTCACTAGTATGATAAAGGATGCCGAATGCCTTCATTTCCGGGGATGATGTCAAAAGCTATCAAGCCGCATGCAATCTGGATGATGATGTTGTAATCCTTTAGTACACCAAAGGATGCCATGAATCATCAAATCAAAGCAATATCCCAAGCGCCATCAAGACGGACCTTAACGATAAAGACCAAGCATGCCGCATTGACACATGGCATCCATGTTGTACCTTTCTACCCCTATAAATACAGACCTAGGGGCATGGAGGAGGGGCGGTCAATTCTTTTCCCATTTCTTACTTTTTAAACTTTGTAAGCCTAAATCAATTTGGTGATTTAAGTTCCAATTGTAACCTTGCAAACCTTATTACAAATAAGGGCTTGCACATGTGCAATCACATAACATATTTAATATAGAGACAAGATTGTTGGTTTATGATTCTCAAGCATATATAACTTCAACATGATCATTGGCTTCACTATTGAACATTTCGAACTCTTTTGACTTTGGAAAATAAGGCATTGAATATTCAACAACTTCATAGCATATTAAGGAAGACTTCCTAAATTGTGATTTGTTTTGAAGTCGCAAACGATTGTGGTTTGATCATAACTTATTTTGAATTCCTAAACATTCATGATTTCGAAGTTAACATGGATTCAACATGGAGCACGTGCCTTCCTAGCAAATTAACCTAGGATAACTAAAGATTCTACTCCATAAAGTTTCATTTTCCTTACATTTTGGGTGTTAGCAAAGAAATTTGTTAATAGATATGATCGAAGTGGTGCACGAGAATAAGTTTAAAAGGCACTTGAATGTTATAAGTATAACTGTCGAAATATACTGGATGGAGTGCTCGAAATAGAAGGATACGATAGTCAAATTTTCAAATGACACAATTAAAGTTCTTTAGTAAGAAGCACTGAAAAAAAATGTCATACCGAATGAATTCAACCCCATGAGAGTAATTTTTACCGAGTTAGCATTGATTAATTATACCGTAATTTCAAAAGCAACATTTTAGTATCTAAGATTTAGTATTTCAGAGATATTATTGACCTAACTAAAAGAAAGCAAGCATATAAATTCCCCTTGATAGCTCAGAAAAAGTGACCGAGTCTTCTTCACCAAAATACTGTAACATCCCCCATTTTCGAGACCAAAAAATGAATGTCGATGATGTTGTGGTCATCACTAAAATTATTTTCAAGTGAGAAAATGAGATTCCTTTTTTGACATAAGCAAACATGTCAACTAATATTTATTACACAATATACAATAAGCGAATTGTTAGTAACTAAAAAAATGGTGACTTTTTTCCAAACCCTAGACCTACAATCGACAGTAGTAATCTCCTCTCACATTATAGTCCCCACCGACCAACCACCATCAACTACTGGCAAAAACTCGATAACCCTATATCAATTACTACCTTCAAAAATGCCTTAAACCCTAAATTCATAAATTTCCATTACAAACTTCATCACCCCTCTTGTAACAACCCAGAATTTTGGACACTTCGTATTTATATCTGAATTATTTAAATATTTGAATCTCGGATTAAATGTGATAAAAGCGATTTAATAACCCTGTTAAACCCCTTTTTTTATATATCACTAATGGTAATAAACTTGTTTTGCAAAAAATTTTATGAAAATAAATACTTTGAAGAAATATCGATAATATGACCGAAAATTGTTTTATCGGTAAACAGCTTTTTACTTGCCAGAAGTTGTTCAAACTTTTTTTACATACACTTACTTGCTTAGAAAATCAATAATATGACTTAAAATTATTTTACCATCTATGAAAAGAATATATTTGACGATGTCATGGGTGATGTCATGGGAAGATATTTTGAAAATGAGTTTTTAAGTTAAGTTTTTAAGTGTTGAGTAAAATAAAATGAGGAGTAAAGTAAAATAAGCATGCAAGGCACCTGGGGAGGGTTCTTGGCCATGTAAAGGAGAGGCTAGGCTTATGATAAATAATTTATGATCTCAAAAGCTTCAAATGTAATAAAAAGAACAAAAATGATAGAAGTGATCAACACTAATCCACTTCTATCTTCACTAATCTTTCTCTAATTAGCTCAAAATCCAAAATTTTACCAACACCTTAGATCACCTTAGGAAGCATGGATCTAAATTTAAAGTGGAAGAAGATGAAGAAAAGTGAGGTTCTACTTTAGGCGTGAGCATAAGGAAGGAGGGGGAGCTTGGTTTTGTGGTTTTGGTGCTAAAGGTTTGATCTTTAAGAGTTTAGTGATGGTAGGAAGTGATTCTTTGATTCTTGTGTATTTGAGCTTATTATAGGCTTGGATTTATATGAGTTATCTCACTATCTTGTATGTATATATTGTGTGTGTGTGTGTGTGTGTGTATGTGTGTGCAAATATAAAGTTAAATTGACATTAAATAATTAAAGTTATAAACTTTGGACCCTTCTTGCTTTTGAAAGAAAATGACAACTTTATATTGTATAACATCACTTCTATTACCTTATATAACATGTGGTGTGGCCAATACTTTGTGTTTACATGTTTAGTTCGCTTGTGTGTTGAATTGAAGTATGTTTGAAAGTGTTTGAAGTGAGAATAGTCGCCATAAGTGTATGTAAATGGAAGATTTATGATCTTAACTTAGGATAATTTTATTTGGTTATTCTTTGTACATTTTTTGGTATATGGGACAGTAAAGAAATGGTTTGGAAAGTTATAGAAATTATGAACCAAAGTAGTGAAAATTAGAAGCGAAAAGTTCACTATGGATGCATTTTGAAAATGCCTTATGTTTGGGGATTTTCAAAGTTAACTAAGAGAGACATCGTAGTTTTTGATAAGCACTATAAGTGAACTTATCGCTAGAAAAGAATTGGAGTTTAAAAGATTTTAGAACTGGTCAAACAAATCGCTAAACGAACATTTCAATAAATATCTTATTTTTGAGAATTTTTCTAAATAAATTAAATGATATTATTAGGGTTCTCTCCATGGATTTTATGTACCTTAAGGATAGTACTTACTATGAAAATTTCAAGTCTTAAACCATCTATTTAAGTGATTAAAACTGGTCACAAATTCCATGCTTTTCTATATTATTCTTTATCAAGGACTTTTAACAGCATTTATAAATATTGTAATAAGTTGCTTATGGTTTTAAGTTTTTAAAAACAATATTTAAATTTGGTATTTTCCCTAATCATTTTAGAAATGTTTTCTAACATATTTTGCAGTATTCTAAAGTTGGTTTGAAGTTTAAATATGTTTTAATAATTATATATGTATTTCTAAAGTAAAGATGTTTTATAATATAAGTCATGTTTTAATTTATTTTCATCGAATTATAAATTAGTTATTTTCGAGTAATATTTTACATGGATATTTAAAACCTATTTATAAGTATTTATATCTGTACGAGTTTCGAAAAAGTAATTAACTATGCTTCACATTAAAAGCTAACGAAGTAGGCTTATCTATTTGTGAGAGTTAAGATTGATGTTTGAGTAGGGATAAAAGCAACTAAACTCTAACCTACTGGCTTCACTCTTGACTGAGGGATAGTTAAGTCTAGAATGTTGAAAACATATTAATTATATTGTTTGTTTACTCGTTTATGAAAGCCATTAATACTATACTAAACACTAAATGCCGACTCGGTAGACTTATCTATCTATGGAAGTTAAGAATGAAGCGTCTATGCAAGCTAGGCTTTGGTATGGAACGACTGCTCTAACTTACATGGCTTCACTCTTGACCGAGGGATAGTATAAGTTGGAATGTTGAAAAATCTGTTAAGTATACGAATTTTGATTTACGTAAAAGATCGTCTTTAGAACTGGGCAGTTGACTTGTCAAATATCGAACTTAACTAAATATTAACTTAGATCTTTGAAAGAATGTTTTTAAAGATAATATAAGTATGAAATGGTTTTGGTTTTATTGTGACAAGGTGTAAATAGCATTCGTCTTTAACCCTTTTGATTATATTTATAAATGTAAATAGATCTTTAAAAGAATATTTTAAAGATAAGCATAAGTGAAATGTTTTTGGGTTTGTAGTGACAATGTTTAAGTAACATTAGTCTTAAACCTTTTGAATGGATCTGTGAAAGTACTTAGCTCCTTAAATTGGATATTTTGAAGGAAATTATAACTATGGAATCTTTTGAAAAAATATAGAAAAAGTGAAGGTTTAAAGTAAAAAATCTTGTTAATGATTTGTGAATATATTTATACCATTTGAGGTAAATATATGGATAACTTTTTGAAGTATTTAAAGAGTACAAATGAATAGTAGAAATTGATAAATGAAGTTTTATTAGATAAAAGAAATTTTACTAGTAAAAGAGGTTTTAATTAATAAAAAGTATTAATTAAATAAAAAGGGAATTAGAAGTCGCTTATGTGACTTAATCATGCTTAGTGTTACTTGATCCTACCTTGTGTGTTTATTCGTTTATGGAAAGTATTTAGCCGTATACCTAGCACTAAAAGCCAATGAAGCAGGCTTGTTTATCTATGAGAGTTAAGACTGATGTTCGAGTAGGGTTTATTAGCAATAATGCTCTAACCTACCGACTTCACACTTGACCAAGGGATAATGTGAGATGAAAAGGTCGTAAACGTCATAAGTATACGAGATTTGGTTTCCATATACGGTCGTCTACTTTGAACTTGATAGCCGATTCATCGACTTTCCAATTTGACCTTAAATTCAACGATTTGGTTTTGAAAGGACCGGGATCGGTGAGCGTTTTACTTATCCACTTCAAACTGATATATGAGTTCTATGTTTTGAAAGCGGTTGTGAAGTGGAATGATATAAAGTTGAACTATCTATCCTGAGGTTAAGTCCAAGGGAGAGACCATCGTGACTTATGCCGAATCTATATGGAGATTCATGATTTGCTCAAGATGCTGGAATTCATTTGGGGATTCGTGTTCTGTTCGAGTGATGAAGACTCATGTGAGAGATGCTGAACATAACATCGACATCATAAATGGTAAAAAAATAGAGTAGGCACATAGCTTGGGGTTTAGCTAACCTATGACAGGATGGTATCACTCCATATTTAGAGTACGCTTATCGATGTTGCACGTAGGAGGTGATGATATTTGGGATCACATGTTTTAAAAGTGGACCGGCTATGTTTACCTCATGGTATATTCTATCTAGAGATATACGACGCTCGGAGATAGTTTTTGACCCTTGTGCAGGAGACTGGATTTTGGCTGGACCAAAGGGATCTCCACGGAAAATCCATTATGCAAACATACCTTAGCAGTTTTGGTTGTGTACCCATCGAATATTGTTGTGGTGTGACTAATGTAAGCATCACAGCTATTTTTTGATTTATATTCTTTATCTTAGATATTATCAATTATATCACCTTATGTACTTATTAGAAGGTGGTTATTTTGAGGGGATAACCGTTAAGGCATTCTATGCGATCTCAAAAGTACCGTTATATATGATCGCATATTTCTTGAGTTTCTCATACTAGATTTATGCCAGATGCATGGTTTTTGTTTTCCTAAATTCCTTATGTACTCTTTCGAGTAGTCTGAGAAAATCAGGTTTTCATTGATGTTCATTGGAGCTCAAGGAGACGAGACAGATGTTCCTCCTACCATAGTATTCTTATTTCCACTGCATTACTATCATGTATGTATCTGCATTTGTAAGGATATTTTGTTATAACTATCCAGGCTGCTGATAGTATTTAGAATTGTAACTCTGAAATGCGATGTTTCTTAGAGTGATAATTTGTATTGTCTTTTGATATTATATGTTATCTTTCTGCTATGAGATTCTAATATTGTGTTCTCTTCTTTCTTGTTCTTTTTTCTTTTTCTTTTTTCTTTTTCTTTTTTCTTGTTCCCTAATAATCCGTCTTTTGAGCATTTGGATGCTCGACACAAGAATACCGTGGATGTATTAGTGTCGACATTTGAGAATCAAAAATGTTGATTATTACAGTTTGATATCAGAGCTGAAGGTCAAGTGAGAACCTTGGCCTTGGTTGGGTATGGCTCATTGGAGATGGGGTACTGGAATGCTCTAGCATAAATTAAGTGTATTATAAATATGAGAGCATATTTGTAGTTGTTATAAACGTATACATTAAAGGTAATTACAACTACGAAAATTAAAGATCTTGTATAAAGTAATTTATATAAGTATGAATTGTTAAAATGTAGTTCGATTAATGTGGGGATTAACGATGTTCATTCGTTACCCCTCATTAATTAGTTTAGCCATGCTCGGCCAATTTATGAGTATTGCTATCCTTTGTAGAATGATTTGACATACTCGATCAGTTTATGAGCATTATTATCACTTGTAGAATTATTAGCTTAATACTGCTCAGCCAGTTTACGAGCATTGTTATCATTTATTTATTAGTTAGTCATGCTCGTCTAGTTTATGAGCATTAACTATTGTTTGCTGATTGTTGATTTGTGCTTGACCAGTTTATGGGCAATTTACCTTCTATAGAATGGGTTAGATAGACAATATTTGTAGATGCATTAAAACGAACACCTTGTGAATTGAGATTCACAATTTTGCTATAAGGCGTTCGGTGATGATGATGGTTTAGAAGTTAAATCTAGCGAAAGATGTTTATTTTAACCTAAAGGAAAGATAAGATAATCCGTGAATAAACATTTGTGAAAAGATTTTATATATGAAAGTGATTTTATATAAGTACGGTTTATAAAATATGATTTATAAACGAAGAGGATTTAACCTGATATTTTGAGAACTTAAATTGTAACAACCCAAAATTTAATCCATAATAATTAATTCGTTAGGTAATTAAATAATAAAATAACTTTGCAAAATTATCAGGATTGAACCACAAGAGTTGCACCATTATGTCTGTGGTAATTTTCTAGTCAATTTTCATATATAGAACGTCAGAAACTGAGCTAATATGAACGAGAAACAAATTAAACAAAAATCGAGAAGAAGAAAAAAGGGCAGGTCGACTGGCCGGTAGACCTGGGCACCAAGGTGGTCGACCGCCCGGTCGACCCGCCTTTGCAAATTATGAACAAACATTCGTTCGAACGTTCCAGAGGTTATTGATGACGTGTTTTGAATTCTTCTGACCAATCCGGTCCATCTATTTTTGCATCCGATGACCCCTATACAGCCTATGACGTGGTTGCATCCTATTCAATCCCCGAATCCAACGGTCCGAGATCCACTTTTACCTCTATAAATAGACCCCTACACCTATCACTTTTTATCATTCTAGGTTTTCTCCAATTGGGTTCATCTTTCTAGGAAGAACCCTAAACGGAATAATTTTTCCAAGGAGAAAATCATTATAAATTAAATTATTTTACAACTCCAAGTGGATCCGAGAAAACCAAAGGAAGAGCATAGGACCGGAGGTGAGTGATTGTAATTATTTTACGATTTCTTTAAGTAATTTAAAATAATAGGGTTTCCAATAGTTACAGTTTTATTATGATTTTGAAATAGCCTTTTTATCAGTTTTAGATCTATTATTCAGTCTATTCCCTTTTAGTTATTCTTTTTCAGTTAATTATAATTTATTACTGTTAAGCGTAGCTTTTTATTTATTTATAGTTTATTTACAGTATCTAAGTTTATTTACTGTTATTTATTTCTTATTTACATCTTTTTCTACGTTTTGGATTTTATGCAAGCGTCTATTCTCTTCTTCCGCATTTTCTTCGCGTATGGACTAGAATAAATTAAACGCGAATATGGATTATATAGGTAAGAATATTGAATGAAGAAAATAAGATGTAAATTATAAAGACTGTAATAAATAATGGAATTGGACTATAATATAAATGGAAATTGGACTGAAATTATGCCTAATTATGATTAGAATTGGACTAATTAATTGGCTTAGTTATAACGTAGAATTATAACTAAAAAAGAGTAAAAGAGGAAAGAAGCTTATTTTCACACTTAGATCTTGGGTTAAGTAATAAGCATGATTATAACATAGGTTATAATAAGAAAAAGAATAGAATGAGGCGTACTTGGGATAAATTAATAAGCATAGAAAGTAAAGATGATAATAAAGGCTTATTTAAATAATTTATCTAAGTTAATAAGCAAAAATGAAAGTAGAACCTGTACCATATAACATTCCCTAACAGATAAAACGGTGTCTCACATTAGCCTGAAGTGAGATGAAGGCACGCTTATGCTAAGAATGGTAGTAATTGGTCAAATAGAAGTCCAAATCACGGGGAATTTGGATAAGGGGTGCAACTAGATATTGTTTGGATGACGGGTCAGTACCAACAGCATTTCCCCTAAAGTTTCTATGGACACACGGTGATCTCACATTAGCCTGAAGTGAGTGAGGGGCACGCTTATGCTGGAGTTTGAGGTAATAAGAAGACCCAATAGGTGGAGCAAAAAGTAGCATGGGCATGGTGGCAGTTACGCGTGCGACTTCCATTCTGGTGCTTAGTAATCGCTATGAGTTCCAAGCTTTTAGTATGGGTGTCTTTCGTAGACACTGTTGCCTTCTGTGTAGGGAACTATATATGTCGTCCGGATCCACAGTGGGTGCTTTGTGCATCTTTCGTAGATACCATTGGTTGTTGTGTAGGGAGTTATAAGCATCTGGTCCATAGTAAGGTCTATGGAGTAGCAGACCGATCAAAAAGAGTAGAATTAGGGTTACATCCTAATTACAGGATTAGGAATTTAGCCTAATCAAAGTAGAAATCAAGGACAAGTGCAAGCAATCAAAATTAACCTATCTTATAAATTGAGCAGTATTTAATCGTATTTATTTCCAGTTTATCTCTTTCTTATTTCCTATTGTTTCCCTTATTTATGCTAGAACTTTTGTAGAGACTATTACTTTTATCTTGCTTAAAGACTCTAGTAATTACTATCATTCACCAGACTTTTTGTCTGACCCACTCCCTTATTTTTCCTCTTTCCCCCCATAGGCAATCAAGGGAGAGGGCAGTAGATTGCAGTTGCTTAGCGGTTTCTTGGAGGAGTTCTCTACTATGTATTTATTTTATTTCAGCTTTAGTTTTTTTTGTGTACTGGCTTATTTTGAGGGATATTATGTACTCTGATTTTGAGACTATGAGTTTTTATTCCATAAGACGTGATGGGTTTTGAGATTTGGATGTTGTATTTGGTATTTGACTTATTCATGAAGCAATTATAAAGTTTTATTTTAAATAAGTTGTTATTTTAGTTTCTGCTGTTTTTACCTATTTTGTCTTGTGAATCTTAGTCTCTGTTAGCTTTAGTTATACCTACAACGCACCACGCCTTTTAATGTGTTCTTTTAGGTATATTAAGGGGTGTGGGGTGTTTCATTTGGTGTGAGAGCCTAAGGTTACAAGATTCCTAAAAATTTATTATTTTCCCAAATAACTTGTTTTAAAAAGTATTTTTCAGAAAAGAATTCTTAGAAATGTTTTTAAGTATGAAAGAATTTTTATAAAAATCCCCTCATAAGTCCAGTTCAATCTCCCTTTGACTCTTTCCTAAACTATCCTTTTCTTTTCGTAGAATGGCTGATGCCCCGAACCTTCCCGAGAGCATCCATATCCCAACCTGGTTCGTAGGTACTTACAAGCCACGACTCCATAGGTGCATGGGCCAGCACCCAATCCTGCACCAGGGGGTGGGAATCCCATCAACCCACATGCCGCCATCAATTTCTCTAAGCTTTGTAAAAAATTTGCGAGTTTGGGCGAGAAGACTTTTTCTGACAAGGAGACTTTTGTAGAGGCTAGAGCTTGGCTTAGGGACATAGAGAGGATTTTTGGTCTTTTGGAATTGGATGGTCAGCAACAAGTTCGGCTAGGAGGAGGCATCTTATTGGTGGGAGGTGATAGAGTTGGAGGGTAGAAATGTTACTCGGGATGGATTCTGAGAGTGATTCGATAAGAAGTTTCTATCTTAGGTGGAAGAGAGTGTTCAGCTGGAGAGGTTTATCAATTTGAAGCAAGGGAGTTTGTCTGTTAAGGAATACATCAATCAATTCAATGAGCTGTCGTGATTTGGTATGGATTTGGTGAACACGCCGCACAAGAAAGCTATGAAGTTTGCGAAGGGATTTAATCAACCCCTTCAGGGATTATTGCTGACTCATGTACCGATGAGAGCTACTTATGAGTCTTTGGCCGAGATGGCACTTATGTCGGATACAGTCAAGGAGGGAGAGTCTAAAGAGGAGGTTAAGCCAGAAGGTTCAAAGAAGAAGTGGTAGGAAAAGAATAAGAAGAAGAAGAAATGTGATGGTCCTCAGAAGCAAATTAAGAAGGGAGTAAAGTGCCATAGTTGTGGGAATATTGGACATATGGCCAAGGAGGGCAGCCCGGTCATATGTGTAGGAGTTGTCCTAGAGAGCTGGTCAGGGAGCGAGTGCGCCCAGTTGCACAGATTCTGGTGTTAGACACAGCACCTTCCGGTAGCATTCCAGATAGAGGTAGGAAAGTCACAGTTGAAGGTTTGATTTCTATATCTGATTTTCCCATTCGGACTTTATTCGATTCTGGAGCATCACATTCTTTTATCTCTAGTTCTCTAGTTGATTGTTTGCACTTTGACATATCATTAGTAGTAGACCCCATTATTGTTTCAAACCCCATAGGAGGATCGTCACACATATCTATGGTTTGTAGGGGTTTGAAATCTTTATTCTAGGCGTAGAATTTGACTGCGACGCCTATGTTTTTGGATTCTCGGGGTATGGGATGATCTTAGGGATGGATTGGCTATCCATATATGGAGCTATCTTAGACTGTGAGAGGAGAGTCATTAGACTTGAGACTTGCAGTGGTAGGACTCTAGAGGTATTTTGTGACCCGCAAGGGGCAGTTATGTTGAGCTTCTTATACTCCCTCGATTCATCGTCATCAGAGTTGTATTCAGTTCCCATCGTTAGAGATTTTGCAGATGTCTTTGAGGAGGTTAGGGGACTACCCCCTAAGAGAGAGATTGACTTCAGGATTTATTTGATCGAGAATGCTAAGCCAGTAGAATTACCTGTGAGGCACATGGCACCTAGGGAGAGGAAAGAATTGAGCAAGTAGATTCATGAGCTTTTGGAGAAAGGATTCATAAGAAGAAGCATATCAGAGTGGAGAGCACCAGTCGTCTTCGTCACTAAGGCGGATGGTTCTCTCCGACTCTACGTGGATTATAGAGATTTAAATAAGCTCACTAAGAAGAACCGGTATCCACTCCCTAGGATTGATGATCTGTTTGGCCAGTTGGTAGGTTCTTAAGTTTTCTCTTAGCTTGATCTAGCCACAGGATTCCATCAGCTTAGAGTCGCTGATGACAACATAGATAAGACTGCCTTTAGGACGCCGGACGGATTCTTCGAGTGGTTGGTTATGCCTTTTGGGCTAACCAATGCTCCAGCCTATTTCGTTAATTTGATGAGCCGCGTCTTTAGGGATGTCTGAAATAAGTTTTTGGTGGTATTCGTGGATGACATCTTGGTATTTTTCAAGAATATGGAGGAGCATGCTATTCATTTGGAAGAAGTTCTTCGCACACTTCGTAGTCATCATTTGAGAGCTAAGTTTTCGAAGTGTCATTTTTAGAGAGTGGAGGTACGTTTCTTGGGGCACACAGTTTTGAAGGAAGGTTTGGCTATGGATCCCGCCAAGGTTATTGTAGTGCAAGATTGGAAGGCCCCAAGAATTTCACTGAGGTTAGGAGCTTTCTAGGATTGGCTGGCTACTACAGGAAGTTCATTAGAGACTTTGCCAAGATTTCGGCACCACTCACGCGGCTTACCAAGAAGAATAAAGCTTTTGTGTGGGACATGGATTATGAGGATTCCTTCACGAAGCTTAAGAGAGCCCTTACTAGTGCACCCGTGTTAGTTTTACCCGATGGAGCTAAGCCTTTCACTGTATACACTGATGCATGCGGAACGGGTCTAGGAGCGGTGTTGATGCAAGAAGGGAGGGTAGTGTGTTATGGTAGTAGGCAGTTGAGGACGCATGAGAAGAACTACCCTACCCACGATTTGGAGTTGGCTGCCATAGTTTTTGCACTCAAGTCTTGGAGGTACTATTTTCTTGCAGAGAGGTTTGAGCATTTTACCGACCATAAGTCATTAAAGTATCTATTCTCGTAGAAGGACTTGAACTTGAGGCAACGGAGGTAGATGGAGTTTTTAGCCTCGTATGATTTTGAGATTGCTTATACCCTTGGCAAGGGTAATGTGGTTGCTGATGCATTGAGTAGAAGGAAAGTAACCCTTAGTCCTATGTTTTTAGAGTGGAGGAGCTTGGAGTTTATTTCTACTTTTGATTTTAAGGCCTCTACGGACATTACTCCCGGATTATTGGCGACATTAGAGGTGAGGCCCACCCTTATGGAACAGATTGGCTCGAGGCAGCAGGAGAATTCGGAGCTCATGGACATTATGGATAGGATTAGCCGAGGAGAGGTCTCGAGACATCTCCAATGTTATTCCATTGATAGCAGAGGGTGGATTAAGAGAGATGGGAGGCTTTGTGTTCCACGCGCAAGTGACTTGTTGAGAGCAGTTTTGGAGGAGGCGCACCATTCCCGTATGACTATGCAACTGGGTGGTGATAAAATGTATCGGGATATGAAGAGGATATTCTATTGGGGTGGCATGAAGAAGGACGTGGCAGAATTCGTAGCTAAGTGTTTCATATGGCAAAGAGTAAAAGCAGAGCAGCAGAAGCCTGGTGGATTACTTCAGCCCTTAGATGTACAGGAGTGGAAGTGGGGCAGTATTTCTATGGATTTCATTGATGGTTTACCTAGTTCTAGGAAGGGGAACACTAACATTTGGGTGATTGTTGATAGATTGACCAAGAGTGCCCACTTCATCCTAGTTAAGAGTAAGCGTACGATTTTATATTTAGCATCCTTGTATATTCGAGAGATAGTCCATCTACACGGAGTTCCTTCTAGCGTTGTTAGTGATAGAGATCCCATTTTCAGTAGTGAGTTTTGGAGAAGCTTACAGGAAGTGTTAGGGACGCAACTTAGGTTGAATACGGCCTATCACCCCCAGACAGATGGACAAACAGAGAGGGTAAATAAGGTGCTTGAGGATTTGCTATGGATGTGCATTTTGGACTTTGGAGGTACTTAGGAGGAGCATCTTCCTTTGGTTGAGTTTGCCTACGATAATAGTTATCAAGTAAGCATAGGGATGGCACCGTTTGAGGCTTTATATGGGAGACCTTACAAGTCCCCATCATGTTGGGTTGAGTCTACGGAGAAGTTATTACTTGGGCTCGATATGGTCAGAGAGACATCTGAGAGGGTGGATTTGATTCGGCGGAGGATGAAGACAGCTCAAGATAGGCAGAAGTCTTATGCAGATAAGTGGAGGAGAGACTTAGAGTTTGAGGTTGGAGACTTAGTTTTTATCAAAGTATCCCCGCTTAGGAAGGTGGTAAGGTTCGGATCAAATGGAAAGTTAGCCCCTAGATTTGTTGGACCATTACCTATCACAGAGAGAGTTGGGAAGATGGCTTACCGAGTAAGGCCACCTGATAGGCTCGCGGGAGTGCACAACGTTTTCCATGTTTCGCACTTGCGAAAGTGCTTACATGACTCTGCGGAGGTTGTAGAGCCTAGTCAGTTGGAAGAGGTGGAGGTAGAAAGGAAAGCTTTTGTTCGGCGTATCCCCACGAAGATTGTTGGAAGAGACATCAAGCGACTAAGGAATAAGGAGGTTCCACCGGTGAAGGTGCAATGAGGAGATGATGTTGCAGACGCCACTTGGGAAGCAGAAGAGAAGATTCGTACTTCCTATCCTAATCTTTTTGATAGTAAGTTTTTGAATTTCTTTTCCATCTTTAGATTTGAATAGGTTCTTTCCTTTATTATCCTTTGGGAGGGTAGAACTTAGGATTTAACCTATGGATGGTAGGATTTGATGTAAACATGTTAATAGAACATGTTATGAATGATGTATGCTAGTGGTTGCAAGTGTTTGCTAGTAGATGCTAATGGATGCATATAGGTACACTAGGCACTATTATTCCTTAGGGATCGGCCTAATTAGGACACTATAACATATGCATATGGATGTGCGCAATTTTGCTTTATTTCCATGGTTGCCATAAATGGATGTTTATCACATGATTGTTGCATTTGGATGATGGTTGTAGCATGCATATAGAACTATCGGTTATCATTAGGAATTTTTGCATTCATTTGGATACATGGCACGGACATGATTGCATAAAAGAAGGTCAACTGAATCAGTGGACGGCCTAATCTTTTGCATTAGTTAGGGTCATTTACACTACACTAATTGCAGAAGTAGCATAAGTGGCATTAGAAAAACTTAAGGACAATGAATGAATGGTTGATGATTGAGTAGTTGGTTGTAGAATTGGATGAAAACATTTAGTACATTCTTTTATCCTTAGAGATTTCGGGGACGAAATCCCTAAAGGAGGGGAGAATGTAACAACCCGAAATTTAACCCATAATAATTAATTCGTTAGGTAATTAAATAATAAAATAACTTGGCGAAATTATCAGGATTGAGCCACGGGAGTTGCACCATTGTGTCCATGGTAATTTTTTGGTCAATTTACATATATAGAACGTTAGAAACCGAGCTAATGTGAACGAGAAACAAATTAAACAAAAATCAAGAAGAAGAAAAAAAGGGTAGGTCGACCGCCCGGTCGACCTGGGCAGCAAGGCGGTCGACCGCCCAGTCGACCCGCCTCTGCTAATTACAAACGAACGTTCATTCGTTCGAACGTTCCAGATGTCATCGATGACGTGTTTTGCATTCTTCTGACCAATACGGTCCATCTATTTTTGCATCTGATGGCTCCTATTCAGCCTATGACGTGGTTTCAGCCTATTCAATCTCCAAATCCAACGGTCCGAGATCCACTTCTACCCCTATAAATAGACCCCTAGACCTGACACTTTTTCTCACTCTAGGTTTTCTCCAATTGGGTTCACCTTTCTAGGAAGGACCCTAAACGGAATAATTTTTCCAAGGAGAAAATCGTTATAAATTAAATTATTTTACAACTCCAAGTGGATCCGGGAAGACCAAAGGAAGAGCTTAGGACTAGAGGTGAGTGATTGTAATTATTTTAAGATTTCTTTAAGTAATTTAAAATAATAGGGTTTCCAATAGTTGCAGTTTTACTACGATTTTGGAATAGCCTTTTTATCAGTTTTAGATCTATTTTTCAATCTATTCCCTTTTAGTTATTCTTTTTCAGTTAATTATAATTTATTATTGTTAAGCATAGCTTTTTATTTATTTACAGTTTAATTACAGTATCTAAGTTTATTTACTGTTATTTATTTCTTATTTACATCTTTTTCTACGTTTTGGATTTTATGCAACCGTCTATTCTCTTCTTCCTCCTTTTCTTCGCATATGGATTAGAATAAATTAAACGCGAATATGGATTGTATAGGTAAAAATACTGAATGAAGAAAATAAGATGTGAATTATAAAGACTGTAATAAATAATGGAATTGGACTGTAATATAAATGGAATTGGACTGAAATTATGCATAATTATGATTAGAATTGGACTAATTAATTGGCTTAGTTATAACGTAGAATTATAACTAAAAAGAGTAAAAGATGAAAGAAGCTTATTTTCACACTTAGACCTTGGGTTAAGTAATAAGCATGATTATAACGTAGGTTATAATAAGAAAAAGAATAGAATGAGGCTTATTTTAAGACTTGGGATAAATTAATAAGCGTAGAAAGCAAAGAGGATAATAAAGGCTTATTTAAATAATTTATCTAAGTTAATAAGCAAGGATGAAAGTAGAACCTGTACCATATAACATTCCCTAATAGACAAAACGGTGTCTCACATTAGCCTGAAGTGAGATGAGGGCACGCTTATGCTAAGAATGGTAGTGATTGGTCTAATAGAAGTCCAAATCACGGGGGATTTGGATAACGGGTGCAACTAGATATTGTTTGGATGACGGGCCAGTACCAACAGCATTTCCCTTATAATTTCTATGGACACACGGTGATCTCACATTAGCCTGAAGTGAGATGAGGGGCACGCTTATGCTGGAGTTTGAGGTAATAAGAAGACCCAGTAGGTGGAGCAAAAGGTAGCATGGGCATGATGGCAGTTACGCGTGCGACTTCCATTCTGGTGCTTAGTAATCGCTATGAGTTCCAAGCGCTTAGTATGGGTGTCTTTCGTAGACACACTTGCCTTCTGTGTAGGGAGCTATATATGTCGTCCGGATCCACAGTGGGTGCTTTGTGCATCTTTCGTAGATACCATTGGCTGCTGTGTAGGGAGTTATATAGAATCTGGTCCGCAGTAAGGTCTATGGTGTGGCAGGCCGATCAAAAATTGTAGAATTAGAGTTACATCCTAATTCCAGGATTAGGAATTTAGCCTAATCAAAGCAGAAATCAAGGACAAGTGCAAGCAATCAAAATTAACCTATCTTATAAATTGAGCAGTATTTAATCGTATTTATTTCCATTTTATCTCTTTCCTATTTCCTATTGTTTCCCTTATTTATGCTAGAACTGTTGTAGAGACTACTACTTTTATCTTGCTTAAAGACTCTAGTAATTACTATCATTCACCAGACTTTTTGTCTGACCCACTCCCTTATTTTTCTCCTTTTTCCCCCATAGGCAATCAAGGGAGAGGGAAGTAGATTGCAGTTGTTTGGAGGAGTTCTCTACTATGTATTTCTTTTATTTCAGCTTTAGTTCTTTTTGTGTACTGACTTATTTTGAGGGATATTATGTACTCTGATTTTGAGACTATGAGTTTTTATTCCATAAGACGTGATGGGTTTTGAGATTTTGATGATGTATTTGGTATTTGACTTATTCATGAAGCAATTATGAAGTTTTATTTTAAATAAGTTATTATTTTAGTTTCCGCCGTTTTTACCTATTTTGTCTTGTGAACCTTAGTCTCTGTTAGCTTTAGTTATACCTACAACACACCATGCCTTTTAATGTGTCATTTTGGGTATATTAAAGGGTGTGGGGTGTTTCATAAATCCCGGTATTTTTGAAAATATTTTTCAAGATTTTAGAGAAAATAATAATTGTTTTATTTATAAGCAAATATTTGGAAAATTAGTTTATGAAATTGAGATCGTAATACTTAGTAATATTTATAAAGTATTTGATACCACTTTGAAAATGATTTTGGTTAAGTCCGAAAGACATGATTTAGATGTACTGAACTTACTTTTGTCACTTTAAAATAATTTCATTGATGACTGCATCATTGGCATTGATTTTCAGATTTCTAAGTAGGGGATGCTACAGAATGGTTTCGATAAAACAGATTTTGATTTAATCTCGAAATTATGATTTGATATACAAAAGATATATGTATATATTCGTATTTCAAATGATCTAAAATAAAACTAGGTGTTAGTTCTAAATTTTTCTTTAAAAGAGATTTGATATAAAATATTGAGTAGTTTAATAAAGGTTTTGAAGTAAACTTTCTATACATAATTTTTTTAGATGTATGCTATGAGGGGGCCTAAGTGGCAGTACATAGCCCGTAATAAATGATGAAAATTTTCATGTTTTCTCTTTTTGAGTAAAGTGTGTTTAATAAATAAATGAAACTTTGATAAGTTGTTTTATTGACACATATATCCTATGCATTAGGACAATGTGATATGTGCATCATGTTATGATATGTCGTTTTGTAGTTTTCATCTGTTAAAATGAAATGGGATTTTTAGCAATTTTGGATAGTCAAAAGCTTCTAAATCATTATAGAACTTGAAGATAAGTGTTTTCGTGAAAATATAGAAGTTGAGTTTTTGTAACTCCTGAATTGAGAAGGTAGTAAGTTGAAACAAGTTTTATATTGTAGAACATATTTGTTAGGTAAGACAAATTTGATGTTGTGTATATACTCTTAGGATGCAGTGAAGTATTCTGCGAGTATTAACTTAAGTTATAAAATGTTTATAAACCAGAAGTAATGTTTTTATGAAATGGTTCACAAATGATTTTAGTATCATGAGATACTATTTGGAAAATGAATGTGGTTTAAAATGATATTGGTATAGTTAAGAAACCAATAAGATAAATACGTAATTTACACGTAGATCATTTTATTTGCATGATTATATTTTGATCCAGTATTCAAGTATATAATTTCAAGGTAACCTGCACCGGTCCAAACAAGGATTTTTCACTCGATTCTTGACAGTGGACACTGAATACAGATTCTTGATAAGATCTCAAAGTTTTCTATCATATTATATGGCTATGTAAGAAGAATGGAGGTTTCCAATCAAGGAATCTGAATGGATTCTGCACTAGAGAGGTCAATTGATTTATACTAGTTTGGAAGTGAAATTTATATAACCAAGCAAGTGGTTAGATTTGATATGGCGTACGAATGTCCATGTATATCGTATGGGCTTTAGTATATGTGCAACGACCCAAAAATTTTAATAAATTTTATTTGTTTTATTAGTATATTTAACTGAAATTATGTGAAATTTTAAACAATAAAAGTTTGAAATTTAAATTTGATATTTGAAATGCGTCTGTTCAAATATAGCAACTGGTAAATTTTCATCAGATAATTTGAAAGTTTATTTTCTAGTGTAATTTTATTCCAATTTAAATCAGTTAATAACAGTTGGATTTAAAAGTGTTCCGAAACCTAAATATGTCAACATGAGAAAATTTATTTAGAACACTCTGAATAAGACTGCATAATTCATTTCGCAAATTTTGGATGTTTCTAGCTCCGTTTGGATTTTTTCGTACGGAATAGCAGCGTTTATCGGTACCGATTATCGACTTTTGATCGGGTAATCATGCCACTGATATCTGTATACCGTTTTGTTCGTCTCGTCGTGCTGATCTTTGCGGTATATTCACTTTTGTGTTTTGAAGTTCGATACGAAGTGGAACCCGTGTAAAGGGTAACCGCATCAGTAACCAGTTGTGTCTTTTGGTTTATTACATCATTTCATATCCCACCGTTTAAACCAATTGCCATTTACATTTCGTATTCCTAGAATTTATCTCCAACTTTGATATTCTTACCGTATAACGCTGGTCCTCTCATTTCTTTTGATGTTTCGTTGTATATCACGTTTCCATTTTTTAAGAAAATACCATTTGCCTGCTTATTTCCCTGAACCCTCCACCGACACGTTCTCTTCCCCACTCTAACACCTTTTCCCCGCCGCATCTCCTACTCCACCACTTCATCGTGTTCACGTCCACACTTGCCTCCGCCTGCCCGCTTGCACAGCCCACCACCCTCACCAGAACCCACGTGGCCACCTCCCTCCACCCTCTTCCATGGCCGAGCTGTCTTGTCGACCACCATGCTGCAACCCGCGTGACAGCCGATCAAAACTTGCTCAATTGGGTATAGCAGCTTTTATCAAATTCATTTATATATATAGTTGAAATCCTTCATATATATATATATATAGATTTTAAGTTGGTCAGAATGTACATGTAAGTAAGTTGCATATATGATTTTATTATATAGATCCACGTATATATTTGTCTGCATATTATATAAAACTTTGAAAGAGTATTTTTTATACCTATATTTTATTTTAAAGTTTGGTCTGTAGTCCTTATTTAAGTTTTATAAATACATCTTCTTTTATAGTATATTAAGGTGTATATATATTCGAACTATTTACTGGTTATACATATTTTATGTCTTCGTTATAAAGATTTATATAAAATTTATATATAGAGATATAGCTTTATTCGTTTTACTTACTGTATAGATATAATATGCTTAATTATTCTAAGTTTATATTAATAATTTTGAAATATATTTTGTACCACATAATTATATAGTTAGTTTTGCGTGTAGTTACTATAACATATTAGCTATATATACTGTTATCTATGTAGTTTCACTTATAGTTGTTGTATTTTATACTAGTTATATATATTGTTATATAAGTAGTTTGGCATGTTGTTGAATATATATTAGTTACTGTAACATATATATATTGTTATATTATATTTTATATAAGTTTATATAAAATCTGTTTGATCATATATTATATACTTTGTAACATGTAAATGTTGGCTGCACATATATCAGGTTTATAATATGAGTTAGTATATATTGTACAGTTTTAATGCGTTACTAGATTTTATACAAGCTGTTTTGGTTTCTTTGTTTTATACTCTATTGTTATATACGTAAGTTAAAGTTTATGTTAGTTGCTGTTGGATTTGTATGTAATAAGGTTTGTATATATGGTTATTAGTATATATATTGTTGTACAAGGCAATCATGCTGTTAGCTGTGAAAACAGTGAATAAGTATACCAGATATATTTTGTATGAAGCAAAACTTATAAAATCGTTATGCATAGATCTTTATTTTATTTTAAGTTTTAAATTTAATATTGAATCTTATAGTTATATATATATATATGGGTAAGTTTTAAATTGCAATTTCTGTTATTCACATATGTATATATATATTTAATATAATATATGTTTGAATTCAGGATATGGTTCTCATATATATATATATAGTTTTATATAGTTATATATAAGTTCACTTATACCATTTATCATCATCGACCTAGTTCTGATTTATTTCTATCAATTCCTATTATCAGCTTTGATCGTTGAATTCGTGCCGATTTTGTTTTGCTTGGATTCGTAATTCAAATTCAGTGTTCGTATCAGTGTGCGTATCTGTGTCATCCTCTCGTTCATCTCTAGCCTCGAAAGGTGAGAAATCACTCACGATTAACGTTCTTATATTTATTAAATTTGATTTCAATTGAAACGACAATTGAAATATACTGCTGTTAGTTATTTACATTGTTATATATACCATTATCTGTATCAGTTCACCCGTGACATCTGACACCATTATCTGTTATTTGTATTGATGTTATATGCCTGTTATATTATTATCATATCTGTTATCACTCTACAAGTTCCCTGTTAGTATAGAATTCTCTATGGGTTGAAATGATACATTCCCGAACGATCTGGAGAATAGGAGAAAATCGTTATGGGTTGAAATGATAAACCCAAGCGATTTTCATTGAATTGAATTTGGGAAATGACATATACCCGTATATATTTAAATTGCGGATTGAAATGATAAATATCCGTATCACTTGACCATAGTATAGAAAATTATATACAGACACCGTTGGTCTATATATAAATATTTTGGAAATGATTTCTATGGTTTTGAAAAGAAATATATGGTTTCAATCAATATTGATTTTAAAGATTTATTAAAGTTGATTTAATAAAGTTGATATATAATATGTTTAAGTATTTATTTAATATCTATATTTTTAAATATAGAGTTTATAATGAATCAGGTTGGAAAGATAAATTTGAAATTGATTTGAAATTATATTTATTTGAGAATTATACTTAAATAAGTTTGATTTGGAATTTATTAAATCTTAAATTTTAATAATATGTTTTATAACTTGAATTTGATTAAAAGTGACTTAAATGAATATTTCAAACTTATACAAATTTAAATGGGATATTTGGTTATTTAAATTTGTAAATTTAAGTTGTATTTAGATGTTATTGAAATGATTAAGTAAATATTTCAAAACTAAATAATAGTAAAGTGAATTTGATATATATATGAAAATTTTGAATTTAGTTTTGAAATGTTGAATATTTAAAGCTTTGAAATATATTGAATGAAAAGGCTTATTTTTGTGGTTCAAATCTGTATTAGAAATCGATATATTTTGAAATGATTTATTGAGAAACTGAATTGAGTTAAAATTTATGAATTGAGATTTTATTAAGTTGAATTTGGAAGTCGAGTAAATTTGAGTCGATTTGTGAAATTGAGGTGGCTATTTTATTTATATTTTACTTTATAAATTAGTTTAATATTAACTATTTTTAATATAAACAATTTTAACTTATAACTATTTTATATAAACTATTTTACTTTATAAACTATTTTATTATATATACTATTATTAGTATCTAAACTGTTTGAAGGAAAGTGTTATGATCTCAAAGTGTTATGATTTCCAAAGTTATGAATTTCAAAGTATTATGATTTCCAAAGTATTATTATTATTTTAAATTGTTTGGTTTCGAAAGTATTATATCTTTGAAAGTACTATGATTTTGGAAGTGAATATTTTTGAAATGGAAATGATATCGTTGATTTGGGGTTTTGAATGGAAATGATATTTTGGTTTTTAAGTGTAAACTATTTTGAAATGACCGCGGTGTTATAATAACGATTGGTTGTTAAAGAGACCGGGATCAGATATGGGCATACTCTCTGTCGATACCGAAAACCACTTTAACAACTGTGTACGCGGTGGAGATTCCAGAATGAAGTAGGATGGTGGCGACGATTCCTATTGAGGTTTATACATGGACCCAACTCCCGTGAGTTGGCATAAGGTGGCTAAAACAGGAGCGATCGACGGGCCAATGAGGTAGCACCTCTGATCGGACGCATTTCTTCGATACCATTCTATTACTTTGTGATTGATTTGGTGGCCACCCTTCGATTTTGATTAGTAGTGTGTTCCGAGGTGGGCGGTAGTGGCTGCTATGCGTTTCCACCAGCCCGGATGCGTAATTGGTATATCTACCCTGGCATTTCCTCGTTGTGCCGTGTCAGCTACCATATCGAGCTTTACTACGAGTTTCTATTTGTGTCGTACCTATGGAGTATCTTCTCGTAGCCTCTCGAGGTATGCAGGTACTGTATAGACTATTGGCACTATTATGTGTTAAGGGCTATATGGGTAACCCCTTAACGCTATTTAAAAGTAAGTTTATTTTACTATTAGACACTATTATAATAGCGAATATTGCTACATAGTAGATAGTTTAACGGATCCTTAGAGGATGGTTATCCCAAACATCCTTTAAGTTACTTATATTTCAGTTGATATTTCACTTGAGTTGGATTTATTAATATAAGAATATTAATCCTGACTCGAGCGTTTTGTGTTTTGCTTTACGCTCGGGTCAGACTAGGTGATACAGTATTCGAGACTCACCTTTGGAGTTGGAGCTTCTCTTGGAGATCCAGCTATCTATCATGCTTTCAGTTGTTCAGTCGATTCCAATGAAGCATTCAGATCTTGTATTTGATTATTGTATTGAGACATCTATGTACTCGTGACTTCTGTTGTATCTTGTTTAACTCTATTATATATAGTAGCTTCATGAACTACTATTCTTTTGTTTCCGCTGCATTTTTGTTATATTACTCTGTGTCTGTGATCTGTGATTATTTTATTTACCGTATATGCTGAGTTTTGCCAAATTTAAATTAACAATATGATATTTTGAGCAATTCAAATTCGACATGTATGGATGCGAATGGTTGAAAATTTTAGGTCGTTACAATATGCATACTATGTTTTGTTGGTTTATGGAGAGTTTAGGTGATAAATCTTCGATTTGTTATGAACTAGCATGAATGATTGACTAAGTAATGACCTAAGGCTGTTGAGCGTAAGGTAACAATCTGGAATTTTGGACACTTCTTATTTAAATATCTGAATTATTTAAATATTTGAATCCTGGATTAAATATAATAAAAGTAATTTAATAACCTTGTTAACACTTTTTTATATATAACTAATGGTGGTAAAATTGTTTAGAAAAATAAATACTTCGAAGAAATATAGATAATGTGATCGAAAATCGTTTTATCGATAAACAACTTTTTACTCGTCAGAAGTTGTTCAAACTATTTTTTGTATACTTATTTGCTTAATAAATCAGTAAATGAAATAAAAATATTTTACCATTTATGGAAAGAAAATATTTGATAATGTCACGAGTGATGTCATGGGAAGATATTTTAAAAATGTGCTTCTAAGGAAAGTCTTAAGTGTTGAATAAAAGAAAATGAGGTGTAAAGTAAAATAAGCACGCAAGGCACATAGAGAGAGTTCTTGGCCGTATAAAGGAGAGGCTAGGCTTGTGATAAACACTTCATAATCTCATAAGCTTCAAAAGTAATAAAAAGAACAAAAATGGTAGAAGTGATTAGCACTATTCCACTTCTATCTTTACTAATCTTTCTCTAATTAGATCACTTCTTCTTAAAACTCCACCAAACTTTCACCAAAACCATTTGAAGTATGGATCAAAAGTCAAAGTTGAAGAAAGATGAGGAAAAGTAGGGTTCCACTTTAGGTCGTGAGCATAAGGAAAGAGAGGGAGCTTGGTTTTGTGGTTTTAGTGCTAAAGGTTGGATCTTTAGAAGTTTGGTGATGGTAGGAAGTGCTTTGATTCTATAGTGTTTAAGCTGGTTATAGGCATAGATTTGAGTAAGTTATCTCACTATCTTGTATGCATATATTATGTGACGACCTGCATTTCGGGAGGTTTAAGTTGACAATAAACCACACATGTCCAACTCAAAATAATCCGAAACACAGATAATTAATGGGGTTAATTAAGAAAAAAATAAGAAAAGAAGAAAACAAACACAGAATCTCACAGTAGAATGACAAAATATAATAATCAAATAAACAGTTCATGAAGCTATTTACACTATACATTTGATAATAATTTTACAACATCAATCGGAGTTATACATACAATGGAGGCAAAATAAAACAATGCAGCAGAACAACATGATAAAGGGAATAATACTAGTAATATAATATACCAAATCTTTGTCTTCGTCCTCCAGAATAATATAATCTTCAATGTGCTGAAAACTCAGGGCTGACCCGGGCATAAAGTAAAACAATACATTCGAGTCAGAACTAAAATATCCTTATGTAAGTCAAATCAATATCACATACAACATGAGTGTAATAGGGTCAGAGATGTTTATGGGATTTTACATCTCCTATCCAGTGTATAACGTGCATGCATTAACTCAAGAGACGTTACGGGATTTTCCATCTTTTAAGAATCTGCCGAAATATCTATATATAGTAGAATAAGCTATATATGTAATGTATAATCAATAAAATAAATATTTTTCCTAGCGTTAAGGCTTTACATTAATCCCCATTAACGCGTTTTTAAACATGTGGTCTATGCAGGTCCTATAACATAACCAGTAGATCGGTAGCCAATGAGTTCCCTATAGGCACATGTTAAATTAAAATCGTAGTGGTCTCATATAAGGATAAATGTATGACAAGGCACGTGAGGCAATGCCCAAGGTAGGATACTACCAGTTTGCGACACCCTAGCTGATGGTAACACATAGCCGCAGTTACCGCCCACAGCGGCTAACACTCCCATACTCGGAGGGTACGTACCAATCAACAACAATGTGATGATAAAATGAAGAAGTGTGTTCGCTAGAAGTAGCTAACCTCATTGGCCAAGAAGGGTTCCTGGTTTATTCATTTTCAATTGACACAAGTGTCAGGGCCAATCCATCATCGTTCTCTTTCTTCAAATCCAGCAAACGTACACCAAATCCAACCACTTCATTCCGGAGCCTCCTCCACGTACACAGTTTTTAAAGTCGTTCCAATATTGACAAAGAGTGTGCCAATAAGAGGCTCCGGTCTCTTTAACAACCAAACGTCATTTTACACACGGTTGGTACTTTTGCATTTCAACTACTTGATATCAAAATATCATATTCGCTTCAAAATATCATATTCGCTTCAAAACCATATTCACTTCAAAATATCATTTTATTCACCATGAAATAAATTTCACTTCAAAATCATTATATTCACTTCGAAATCAATTTCATTTCAAAATCATTATATTCACTTCGAAATCAATTTCACTTCAAAATTAATTTCATTTTGAAATCATTATATCCACTTCGAAATTGATTTCATTTCAAAATCATTATATTCAATTCAAAATCAATTTCCTTTCAAAATCATTATATTCACTTCGAAATCAATTTCATTTCAAAATCATTTCGAATTTTGACTTAGGTAATCTTCATTTTAACCATATTCGCATTTTAAATCAATGATTTAAACATAAACAGTTCCGACCTTACATAGCTTGAATTTTGAAAATAGTTTGAATAATTTAAATGGTTAAAATAGTTTATATAGTTGAAATAGTTAAAATAGTTTAGAGATTGAAAACATTTTGATATAAATAGTTTGAATATTGAAAATGGGTTACATATTAAAATGGTTTGAAAATTTTAAATAATTTGAAAATTTAAAAAGATGAATTTTAAAACAGTTTATAGTAAAATAATTTATAGTGAAAATAGTTTCAAATTTAAAACTGTTTCTTTCGATTTCCAATAATCTAGTCAGGTCAAAAATTTCAATCAAACCGATTCAATTTCAAATCATTCAATTTAAATCATCTTCAATCTCAAATCAATTTTAAATCGACCCAATTTTGTTTTCAATTCAAATTAACTTCAATTTCAAAACGTTTCATTTTAACTTCAAATTCGATCCAACGATTCGATTCAATGGCTTAATTTTCATTCAATTCTCATTTTAAACCATTTTAATTTATATAAATTTCAATACCAATTCTGAAATACCAATTTAAATCACTTAAATCAAATTAAACTTCAATGTTCAATTTAGATTTAAATCTTTAAATTAATTCAATTTAAAATATTTCAATTCCAAGCCCAAATTTGAATTATCAATCTAAATTACTTTAACCAAGAAATTTTTTCAAAGTTTGAATAATGTTCAAACCTTTAAAGCAATTCAATTCCCATAATTCAAGTCATATATCGATTATAACTTCAAATTCCAAAATAAATTCTTTAAACAACTCCTTTTACAAATCTCACCTTCAACATTTCAGGGCTCAAAATTGAAAATATTTCAATCTTTATAAATTTAATTTTTAATTATTTAAAACAAAATCATTTAAATAAATTCAAATCCAAGAATTTAAAATCATTTAATTTAACCAATCCGGTGCATGTATATAATTTTTATCCAATAGCCAAGCGGTCAATTATTTTGATTTTTAATTTCAAGGATGGATATATATCATTTCAATCAAAATCAAAGTGTCATAGTTATATATCATTTCAACTTATTTCTTAATTTATTCGAAATAATTCAAATAACAGTTTTATATACTATCAGCAACATACAGGGTGATAACAGGACATATATAAAATAAATAAACAACCAATCATCCAAAATATCAACCAATAGCCATCCATCACAATCAACATCCAAAATGGTCAATATATCACAACAGTTAACTAGTTATGAATGTTGGGTGTTTAACTAGCAATTTCATTTCAATTTCAAATTTAACCGTTGATTACAAATTCCTAACAGTTCAATTCATATGTCAATTTAAATGTTAGTTAAATTACCAAGCAACAGTCAATAAAAATAAATCACTTCATGATTTCAATTTAACTAACATTAGAATATTTTAGTATTTCGTGAGCGGTTTAAAACACTCACCTTTATTTGAAACTGAAAATTTTTTAGAGTCAAACAAATTTGAATCCAACTCCATATCGTAGACGGCTTCAATATGAATCCAACGCAACTTGTTTTGCTCGAATCCGACCTCGTACGAGAAAGTTACGAATTAATTAGCATTCGATATAATTAACATAATTAATTAACTAAATTAAAAAAACCTAACTCATCTTCCTCTTCATTTCCAGCACCACGCGTTCGTTTCTTTTTATTCATTGATAGACGCTCACCCACTCGCCGTGCGCTCGCGCGCACCAGCAGCCAGCGCCGTCGCTCGCAACCTCTGCCATCCTCAACGTCCTCACGTCGTGCGTACACGCAACAATCAAAGCCGCGAAACCCAAATGCTGCGCTCGTTTGGATGAGCCTCTCCGCCGCCTCGATCCAATTTGGCTCGATCCAACCAGTAGAAAGCTTGCTCACATCGAGCCAAATAACTTTGATGTTGGTGTCGAAGCTTAAAAACGAACGTAGTGGCGCCGATCATTGTTGGCCGTTGGATGGAATTCGTTTTAATGGCGGCTGTTGATTTAGGTTTAGGGCTTTAGCCAAATGAAAGTTAAGGGCTATTTATAGGAAATTTCCCATGGCACTATTCATCTATGAAATTTTCGAACTCCAAACGAAGCATGCCGCCTGGCATTCTATATGTTATACCCCTATTCCAAACACAATGGAATATATATCGGGAGCCAATTCCATCATATTTAGAAGATAGCCTTTCAAAATTGAATTATAATAATTAAAGTTTTGAAAATAAATTCTACGCGTTTCAAGCTCGCACGACCAAACGATAAGTCCAATCGCTACGAAACTTGAAATCCTATAATAATTCACTATTATGGATCCGATGAAACTAGTTTCACCGAAATCTAAGACACTGCTCAAAAAAGATTATTTTTACACGTTAATTAAAATGATTAATTTCCAAAATTAATTTAATCACTTTTAGATCCTATTTTAAAAGTTCGCTAACTCCATTCTAATTTTAAATAGAATTTAAATCAACCTTTGAAATCATTTTCATTTATAATGAATTTCAGATTCAATTATTTAAACAATTATAATATTAAATTTAAACAATTTAATTATCAAATAAATTGCTAGATTTGAAATATAAGTTTTTTAACTTATAAACTTTAGCTTTTAAAACGAATTCAAATAATAAAATAATCACTTCCATTTACAGTAATTCAACATCTTTGCAATTATTGTATACACAAAAGTTATTCATTTCTTACTGAATAAATGTTTTCTTATTTCTGAAATTTATACTTATCAAAAATACAATTTGATATAAATAAACTTATGCTTTTACTTTTAATAAACATTCATTCGATTCTTTATTAAATTAACGTTGATTATTTCAAATTCTATTATTAATTACTTATAATTCAATATCATTTAATTTACTTTCTAATATAAGTTATCATCTTTTATCTTATTAAATTTTATTATTTAATTTTTTTATCTAAGTTCATATCCAATAAATTACATTGATAAATCATTAAATTTTTATTTCTAGTCATTTTTGTTCAATAATTATATTAAATTTAATAATTTAAAATAGTTAAAAATATGGGTCATTATAATCTCCTCTACTCAAAACTTTTTGTCCTCGAAAAGTGGTTAAGTAAGGAATCTAACATTTGATACATTTTACTCAAAATAATCAACATACAAAACATAATGATGGAACATTGCTGCTGTATCCAAAAATTTTGGTGGGTTTGGAGCTATGCAGTTAAAGCGCTCGACAGATTCAATGCGGCGGAGGTGCAAAACGTCGTAGCGGGGATACAGCGGGGATATAACGGGATATAGCGGATGATTCTAAAATAACATATAAAACTCATACTTAATTTTTTTGCAAATATATAAATGGTAATTAAATGAAAAACTAACATTCAATTAAATTATAACTAATACATAAACAATTTTAAATAAAAACATGTGCGAATATACTATAAATAAACGTAAAACGTTATATAACATAATTGAATTTAGTAGAATATTAGAGTATTTTCATTTCTGAAAATATATTAAAAATTCAATTAAACAAAATTAGTTTCATAATTTTTATAATGTATAAATGTTATTTTTCAATTCATTTCTTTTAAAGAAGATATAACGGAAATAACGGAATATAGCGGGAATAACGTGATATAGCGGAAATAACGGGGCTTAAAGCGAAAATGCTATATTTGGGGCTATATGGAAAAATCGTAGCGATAGAAATCCGCTATGAGATATAACAGGGTTATAGCGGGGTAATAGCGGGGCATTAACTGCACAGGCTTGGAGTTAAAAATTTAAGAAGATTGAATTAAAAATTTAAGAAGATGGAACATTGCTGCTGTATCCAAAAAAATTGGTGGGCTTGGAATTAAAAATTTAAGAAGATGGAACATTGCTGCTGTATCCAAAATTTTTGGTGGGCTTGGAATTAATTTTTTTGGTGGGCTTACCAAACATAGTAATGAAACTTTTCATCCTCGAAAAGAGCTTCCCAAAAGTTTCAGTGGGCTTGGAATTAAAAATTTAAGAAGATGGAACATTGCTGCTGTATTCAAAATTTTTGATAACCTGATCAATAATGATGATACTCTTTGGGTTGCCTGGTGTATAAAGCATAATTTGAAGAATGAAGAGATTTGGCTAATGAATTCTAAACAGGCACATAGTTGGATGTGGAAAGCTATGCTAGGAATAAGAAATTCCCTCCTTCCTCATACCCAAATCATCCTATGTTCTACAAGCAATGCTAATTTTTGGACAGTGCCGTTGCTTAAGCGAGGCTTGATTCTCATTAATATCCTATCATGTGAAGTCTGGCAGTAGAGTGGTATCCCTATGAATTAAAAAGTCACTTCATATATATGGAATGGCATTATCTCTCTCTCTCTCGTACTAGCAGTTCCTATGTTAATCAGCTATGTAATACTTACAATAACACTCCATATATATACGTAAACTCTAATGTATATTGCTGGTCTGGTGATATATACTACTGATACCATATTCTTGGATTTAGAAAACTAATCAGAACATACCAGGTTTCCTTGGTATAGGAGGATATGGAATCAATGCTCAAATGAAAGACTTCACTCTTTGGAAAGTCATCACAAATGCAATGCATAACCTTGCTAATTTGGCACGTAAGGGAATCAATGTATCCACTACATGTGTCCTCTGTAAGTCTGGAATAGAAGACATCCATTACCTTTACTTTAAATTCTCTTTCTACTTTATTTGGAGGAAAATTAAGCTAAAATGTGGTATTGATAATCCGGTTTAGGACAGTAAGATAAAATTGTCTGATATTTACAAGGCAACAAAATGGAAGCGGTCATCTTCATAAGAAGTCTTAATCACGCTTAAGGTCTTTGTGAATGAAATATGGCAAGAGAGAAATGAGAGGATATTCAATCAGAAGGAAAGGAGACGAATGGAAATATGTTACTGCATTTGTAGAGGAATACACAGTGCTACGACCCTTTCAAAATTTGCTTTAGCACTGCTATTCAAAACTGGGGTTAGTACGTTGTCTTTCGCTTTTGTGTTCTTTATTGTTTATCTCTTTATTCCTATTTATGCTTGTAAATAGTTTCTTACTAAGTTATAAATAAATGGTAGGGGCCCATTTAACCCCGCTGGCTTTGCCCAAAATATATATTCTTATGGATATTATTAATTAAACATTGTTTAATTAATTTTATTTATTATTAGTTAAATAGTTTTTAATCGATTTTAATAATATTAATTTAATTAAAAAATTAATCTAAAATTTAAAATTTTATTTTATTCATCCTAACAAATTTAAGTTGAATATAAATTATAACATTCATAGTTATACATACATAAATACATATATCTTTGTTAACTAATATTTATTTAATTTATTTATCAAATAAGTAATTTATTTAATTAAAACAATTTTTAGTTAAATATTTTAATAAATTCAAAAATTATTTTAATTTACCTTAAATGATATAACATATATATATATATATATATATTATACATAGTTATATATATACACATATATCAATAAATACATTTCATTTTAATTATTTATTTATTTAATTATTATACATAGCAAGTGTAATTTGGTTGGGTGTTTGTATTCTATTATTTAGGTATGCAAAGGGTCAAATTGTTAATTATGGAAACAACTTAGTAGGCCATAAATGTGAAAACTGTGTAATTAATAAAGAGTTACATTTATCACCTTTTAGGTAGGAGAAAGGTCACAAGAACATGTAGGGTGTAAATTGCAAATATATGACATGATATGGTAACAAATGTTATATGAACATGTTTATCACTATATATATTTGTGAATGTGTATGTAAATTGTCATTTAATTATGTTTATGTAAATGATAATTCAAAAGAAAATAATGTAATAAGTTAAAATTTTAAATCTTTGATCAAGGAAAGATTTAATTGACATCTAAAATTTTGAAAATTTTTTCTACCTTTTTCTAATGTAAAATCCTAATTAAGTTTAGATCCAATTCAAATAAAGTAATTTATAAATTCCATAATTTATTTATAGCAAAAGAGAGACTGTTTTTATAAACTTACATAATTGTAACTTGCATCCAATACTTGTATAAAATAAATATATAAACATACTATGAAATACATATATGTTTAAATTTAATTATGTATAGAAACAACATTTAAATATATATATATATATGTATGTACGTATGTATGTATATGTATATATGTATATGTATATATGCGTGTGTGTATTTATGTATGTATGCATGTACATACATATATATGCATGTGTGTGTGATATATAATTTATGTATATATATAGTAGTCAAAATGATTAACAAAATAAATCTCCAAATTATTCCTTGATTGGGCGTACAATAAATTATCACGATTCAAAACAAAATCCAAGACAACGATTTTAAATTCATATATATATATATATATGTGTGTGTGTGTGTGTGTGTGTATGTGTGTGTTTGTGTTTGATTATATCTTAAACAATTAAACATTGTGTGTGTGTGTGTATGTATGTATGTATAAATAATCCAATGTTGCATAAAATACATTTAAAAGAGATGATTCACAAATATGTAAGTCCATAATATAGAGATCAAATTCCATTATTGTGTTTTTTTATTTGACTTAGTTTATGTGACGGCCCGTTTTTCCGTACCCTTTGAATCGACAATAAACCACACGTGTCCAACTCAAATTGCACGAAAATACGGAACATAAAGGGTAATAAAGAAAAATAGACAGAACAGAATCTCACACGAATGGAATAACATATAATATTGAACATGTTTGGATCGATGTCTAAATGAACATGTTCAGTATTTAGTAGCATTTCCTTTGCATATATTGTTGACCTTTATAGTTCTTATCTTTGATTTCATTTCAAGGACGAAATGCTTTTAAGTAGGGGAGAATGTAATGACCCGTAATTTCGCTACTTCGAAAACGAGAGATTTCGTTCGTTTTAAATTTAAATCTTAAATAAATATTTTATATATAATAAATAATAATGAAGAAATCATTTATTCTTATAGTTAATAAATTAAAAGGTATAAATTTGGATTTTAGAACAAATCGACAAAAGTTAAGTTTTGTTAGAAATAAATAAAGGCTTGAATAAATGGATTTAAATAATTGTTTGATAAGTTAAATCTTATTTAAAACATCTAATAAAGATAATAAAAGTATATTAATATATTTAAAAATATGTTAATAATCGTTTTACAAAAATTACCAAAATTTGTCACATTTTGTCAGTTTTTCATACACTGTAAAATTAGAGATTTTGATATTAATTAAATATGATTTTAAAATATAAAGAGACATGTTTTAATTTATTTAAAGAAGTAAAAAAGTTCATTTTAAAGTTTGGTTTACATCAATATATAGCTTAACAAAAACGTCAAATTTTGATTGTAAAATTTGTCAACAAAAACATCGTTTTCAACCAAAATAAGTTGTCGCAACGTTGAATGATCATATGCACTTTGTAACATATATAATACCACTTTACAAACTATACAACACTTTCATTTACATCTTAAAAAAATCAAAATGTCACTTTTTATAAAATAAATAAAAGAAAAATGATAAAGAAAAGTGTAAAAGCATGATTTGACAAAAGTGTGTACAAGTAAACAAATAAAACAACATCATTACATATCTTTCTTTTCTTTTATACAAGATGAGACTTATACACATAGAATTCAAGCAAAAGGAAGTATGAAAAGAGAGCTAACTAAAGGGATTAGTGACACATATGCTTACCATTAATGCACACTTACAAATCCATTTAATGCAAGTCTAATCAAGGCAAAAGTCTTCCTTTTAAGTTCAAAATTTAAGAAAAAAAGGAGAGTAACGATTCATATATTTAACATCACAATTAATGCATGTCCTTAAGGTGTTAAATCAAGGGTAAAAGAAAAGTAAATAAAAAGTCAAAAAAGTAGACAAGGGCAATATGGTCATTTGGTTGTAAAGCTCAAGTATAAATAAGCATCCATACCTTTCATTTTGCACACTTCATTCTCTACCTTCCTTCACTTTCTCCATCTCCTTTACCTCCATTTCCATCGTTTCCCACCTCTCCATTCTCTTCCACCATCTCCACCAAGCTCCACCACCACCTAAACCCACATCCATCTCGTCCAAACACACCTACCCACCTCCAAAACCCCACTCCCTCCACACAACCACCTTAGCCGAGCCCTACACACTCATACCCACCTCCATAACCCATGCATACCCCCTCCTCCTCACATACCCGAGCCATACTCCCCAAACCCGAGCCCTAGACCACCTACCCACCTCAAAAGCACACCTACCCGTCTACCCAAGCCTTTACACACCCCACTACCCAAGGCCGTACACTCCATTCCCTTCCAAAATCCCACGGCCATAATATAAAAAAAAGAGGAAAAGAAAAGAAAAAAAAGAAAAGGAAAATAAATTAAGGAGAGAATTCGAGACGTTCGAAAAAGCGCGATAGTTCGAGAAGCACATTAGCCTACAAAAGAAGATTGACAGAGTGGATATGAAGGTGAGAAATTCTCATCGCTTTTGGATTTATATTTTAGTTATGATAAAACAATCACATTTATACACTTATAACATATGAATGTTTATTTGATTGTTAATATGGATGATTTGGCAGTTAGTTAATTAATTTAATTGTGATAATATGTCCCGTTATGATATTTATAGTGAATGTTGGATTTGAAATCATATGTTATGTGATTGGTTGAATGGATGTTATGTTAGTGATAAATATGAATATTGGATATGTTCATTTTGATTTAAATAATCACTTTGTTTATAAGACCATATTTTAGTGATATGGGATATTTTGAAAAAATAAGTCTCTTTTCAATTAGAAGTGAAATTAAAGTAAAAATAAAAGAGAATTTGAAATTTGAAGTGAAACAGATTTGAAAAGAATAGTTGAATTGAAATTGAAATTAAGATGAATAGTGAAATTGAAATCGATTTTGAAAAAGTGAAGTTTAGTTTGAGATTGAATTGAAGTTTAAATTGAAATTAGATTTGAAATCTAAGTTTTAAATATGTTTAATTTAAAGTTAGAATTAAAATTGGAATTTAAAATTTAATATTAAAATAATAGGAATATAATAAGATTATAATATGGTAATAGTGAAAATGCATTTTTAATACTTTAAAAAGTGAAAATATTGATTTAAAATAATTAGTAATGATTTTATAAGTGTTAAAATCCAATTTGAATAAATTATTTCAAATTTTGAAAAATAAGTTAAAACTAGGTGCGTCGCGCAACGGTAGTTCGCGATTTTACGCCGAAAAGTTCAAATGAATGTGTAGAGTGAAATATAGTTCGGAATTCTTCGAGACAAGAAAATTCCGGCCTATTATATCCATATCTTCTAAACGAAGAAAGAAAATTAAAATTTCGTTGAGTAGATTTTGAATTAAGTCCAAATCAATTTTCTAGAAAAATCGCGCTAGTGCAGTTAAGTGACCATAATAGAAAATCTGTTTAAATGAACGTTTTTAATATTGGAAAAATATGAAATAAATTTGATAAATCTATTAAAATGGTTTAAAAGAGATTTGGGTTGGAAAATATGAATTATCGAATGTTTAAAAGTTGATTTAAACAAATAAGCTTATATAGCACATTCCGCAGCACTTTTATGCTGCGAATGGTATAACTTTTTGAAAATAAGTTTAAATGTAACAATGTTTCCCAGAATCAACTGTGAATGTTTTTAAAAAAGGAAAATTAAGCGTTTTGAAAGACAATTTGGAATCTTTATAAGCAATTCCAAAATAAAGTTGAAAATCTGAGTATGCGGAAACGACTAGTACATTTGTCCCGCCTGTGAGATCTGGAGAGATAAAACAAGGTGTTTAAATAAGGTTAGGAATGGAGCAACCAGTGCCCTGAACTTACCTGGCCTATGTTTTTTTTTCTTAGGCGAGGGGTGGAACAGATCGAAAGGAAAGCCCGGATGCTCTTAAATAAAAAGATTATGTTAAGTTTTTCAAAATAAAAGAAGATTAGTATTATCCAAAATTTAAGCAATATTCAAAATGAATGATTTCTATGATCCTATTTACTCAAAAATGTTTACTAAGATTTATTTTAGGGTTTATCGTAAACGATGTCTTAAATAACATTGTTTTTGACCCGCCTAAAAGTTAAGGAATTTGGATCGAGAGTTAAGTAAGGAAATTTGAGATATTTTCCAAAGCAAAAGAATAAATTACTTAGAGTTATTCTAAGTCAAAAGAAAGATATTTTGAAATCATCCGAAAAGAATTAAAGTGAAAAGAGACTTAATAAACCTTGTATACTCATATTCACTTTTTTTATCGATAATTGGATTTCGAAGGAACCAGGGTCGGATTTGGGTGATTCCTATCTGAAAACAACTTCGAACTAATGTATATGTTCGAAAGTGAAGACATGTTGAAGATGATGATTATTGAAGACCGTGGAACTTTATAGCGTGAGGACTGCTTGTTGACTTGCTCTGGGTAGCTCCCGAGTTATATATAGCAGTGGTCTCCTCGTTGTGGAGATTTTTCGGATTGCAAGGACTACTCACTACTAGTGGTAGTAGGAGAGTGCCTTCGGTTTGTCCTGTTCCTGGACAACTTGTATGGACGTTTGTCTGACATTGCATTTCTAAAGATTACGTACATTGGTTTTTACAAACGTACATCAGTGGTGGCAGGGAAGGCAACTTCTCTTAACTTAACACTCTCCTTGAGACGTACGAGCTCAAGGGTTGTATTTTTGTGGAAGGCAATTAGTAGTTAACAGAAATGGCAATGTGGCATTCAAAGATGTGATATGTGCTATGTGAAAAGGTAATCGTAACCTTAAGCCTCATCAAACCGTAAATGACCGAAACAGGATTAGATGCGGCAAGTCTAAGTGGGTCATTCCCAATTAGGGTATGATCATCCCCTTCTAGATATATTTCTTCTCGCTATGACGTCGGGATGTAAATTAATGTGGTGTATGGAAACGATCATTGGGTTAAAGGTCGGTAACGACCGGGGGATGACATATTCGGTACTATCTAGTTAAAGAGGTAGACCGGTCTTGTGTTGGTAGAGGGAAGATGTTCTGTGCCTCGGGACATCCATCTAGAGGTGTACCCATTTCGGAAGGTAGATCCTTAACCTAGTCATTTGTATGGAAATCCATTCTCCAATAAGAACCTACGGTTTTGTTTGTAGAGCCTAGTATGCTGGAATTTAATAATGGTAACAATTTCAGCTAAGATTAATAAGTTTATTTGCAAAGGTTTTCAAAGAGATGTCATTAGAAATAATATTAAATGTTTTGATATATAAAAGTGTTTTAGTTATCATAAGATAAAAACCCGTCTGTGTTTATGTGTGGGCGTGGTCTAATGAGATACTCTTGTTTTCAAAGGATTTTATCCAAAGGCTGATATATGACACTGTCATTCATTATTGAGTTTTTCTCACGCTGGTTTATCAAGCCTGATCCGGGTATTTTCAATACTTGGGTCAGATCCGAGTAGTTTCAGGTTTAGTCGAAGACGATTGGAGTTTTCAAAGGAGAGGTGGAGATATTCATCTACGTATAGGCATATTCTATTATCCGCTTTGCTTAGTTAGTTTTAGTTTGATGTTTGTCAGCATTTGTAAGGGCAGGTGTTATAACTGTCCAGGCTGAATCTAGGTTAGACTCTGATATTGTATTTTAAAATTTTCCGCTGTAAAGATTATTATTGAAATAATATATGCTATTCCCTACATGTGAGATTCTATTCTATCTTTATTTTCTTTCTACCCTTAATGATCCGCTTATTCGTGCAATTTGAGTTGGACATGTGTGATTTATTGTCGATTCAAAGGGTACAGAAAAACGGACCATTACAGTTTATAAACAACATCTATTGTAAATCAAAATTCAATTAAAACACAATGGCAATTTAAATATGCATCACATGCATAAATTTGGGTTAAGGGCAAACATGTTTAAGTGTGTCAAACAAATATAAATTTACCTCGTAGATCCAACCCTTTATGACATCTTGATTTGAGATTTATCCTCGGATCTCTAAGATCCACATTTGATCCTTGCAAGAGATGGGAGTACCGCTTATATTTATTTCATTTGATGTTTTCACTTTTACTTGGAGTTGAAAATATTTCGGAACGGGGTAAATGAAAATTTAGCCATGGCAAGAAGAGAAGGGAAAGAAGAAAAATGAAAAAAAAGACAAAAAAATGAATATTGTAAAGAAAATGAATAAGATGATTTGTTTTATCGAAAGAATAAAAACCTTTCTTATTCTCTATTTAAAAATTTCACTTTTAATTCTTAACTAATTTTCAATTAAATCCCATCCATATCCCTTCCTCACTCTAGCATGGTAGGCCATACCTTTCCATCTCATAAATTATTATTTTCAAAAGCTCGTTAAGTAAAAAATTATATTAAAAACCCGTTTAAATATATACCGATATCGTATATCGATACATTTATATATAATTTTTATATATACCTCGAAATAATTACTAATGATACCAAACGTCAAACAAATTAATCAATAAGCAATATTTGTTCAATATTAATTAATTAAATTAATTATAACATTTTATAAATCAATCAAATAGTGTCGTTTTTCGAAGAACTCGCAAATACGGTTGTATGACTCAGAGGTGTGAATTCAGTAGGGAATTAATATTGAACATTTCAAATATTAACGTTCATATGTCAACTTAACTAGTAGTGTGACAGTTTTGCCGAATTTATCACTTACGGACCTTCTTAGGAAAATCACATTTTATATATTCTTAAATAGTACCAATTAGTAGTAATTAATTACATCAATTCTCTGTGCAACACAGTATCACAATAGGACTTATAGAATTTGATTTCGGTCAAATTTCCAATATCTTCCACATTCAACTCGGTTAGTCCATAAACAAAATCTTTGGTTCAATAATGATATTTATTATTGACTGTACTACTCTGGCTAGAGGTTTTTACTTTGAGTTGACTATAGTCGACCATGGTACTGATCTCATATAACCGAGGAGACAGATCTCTCTTGAAACATCTCGATGAATATATCGTTATCCTTTCTTGAAATATCTCTACAAGGAATATTTGAAATAAAATGTTCGCCTTAGACCTTATTTTCATTAGAGGGAAAATGATGATTAGTGGGCAAATGTTACCTCAAAACATCTCTACATGGAAAGATATACTTTTTTAAATTCACTTGTGAAGAAGATAGAGCTAAAATTCTAGCCTCAGACCTTATTTTCATCAGTGGGCAAGTGATGATCATCTCATCTTGGAACACTAGTTTTGATACTGCAGAATCATAAATTAAAAGTGTTCCTGTATAGGTGCATCTATACGACATACCTCTAATCACTTGGGTATTGATAGGAATCAACTGGCTCACCTATCATATTGGCACTCTTGTATGCGTCAACGAAAATACAGAAAAAATAAAGAGATTTGAATATGCTAGATGTTTGATAGAAATTACACCAGACAAAGAGCTTCCAGATATTATATCTATTGGTGGTGATAAATGCCAATGTGTGAACGTGGAGTACTCCTGGTGACCTCTGTTATGTACGAGATGCAAATGCTTTGGTCATTCCGCCGTTGAATGTAGAAGTGCTAGAAGAGATGAAAAGGTTTCATCCCTAGACAAGCAAAATGTCAATGTTAATGGTAAGTTCAATGAAAAACAGTCGGGGTTGCACTAGGGTCAAAGTGACAAAACTGGTAGAGGTACTTTAAAAAGCAGATATAGTAATAAAGTAGCATTTGAGAATGGTAAAAATAATAACTAGGAATGGCAAAAATTAAATACAAAAAGAAAGATCGTGGTTGCACCATTTAAAGCCCTTATGCATGAAAATGCTGAAGGTTTAAGTCAAGCAAATGAATAAAATGTTGTTAGCGCCACTGGTAAAGCTAAGGCTACCATAGAAGCAAATGTTGTATCTTGATATAATATTTTTGATGCTCTCATGTCTTTGGAAGAAAGGGAATTGAGTGCTAAGAAAATAATTACGATGCTTTACGTTTATGGCTGAAGTGGTATTGCATCCCAATAAAAGAGAAAGTAAATGCAAAGAAAACTTTATTGATAAACTGAAAGTATTATCACAACTGTAATCTTTAGATAGGTGTACAACTTGTATTTATAATACTTGAGAGATAATGGGCTGACATAGATAGCCCAAATACATTCTGATCATCAGATCTTGAGAAATGCTGAGAGTCGTTGATTGCAAACACTTGAGATACTTTATACTTTAGCAGCCGCATACCTTTTATCTCTAATTCCCCCCTTCAAACCTAACGATGTTAGGGTTTGCGATTTTCTTTATCTTTTCCAAAATTAATCAAGTAGACTTCAGAATTGAAGCTCGATCTTGCAAAGTATTGAACTTTTCAATGCTTTGTAGGGTTAAGATCTTTATGCTGAGATATTGAGTTGCGACATATGTTAGAAAGGAAAAATCAGTGATGAGCTTCTGCAAAATCTTTGCTTCGCGTTGGTTTTGTAGAAGGTTTTCCATCTTTCGCTGACATAGGATCTTTGCTTATGAGACTTGAGTTTTCGCACGCCTGATTGTCTGCAGATTTGGTTTCTGAGAGATCCTTGCTTTGCGACTTTATTGTAGAAGTGGGTGTGTCTTTGACATGAAGTTCGTGCTTCAATCTGAGGAAGCTTTGTTTAGATAGTGGTTTGTTTAAGATATCTGCTTTCTGGTAAGCTGCAGGTATATGATTAATCATTAGTTTCCCTTTCATAACCTGTTCTCTTACGAAGTATAGATCCAATTCCATGTGTTTTGTTCTTGAATGTAAGACTGGATTTGCTGCAAGTAGAGTTGCACTTAGGTTATCGCACCATATTGTTGCTTTACTGCTTGTTTTAACTTGTAACTCACTTAGAAGTGATTCGATCCACATTATTTCTGCTGTAGTACTAGCAACACTTCTATACTCAGCTTCAGTGCTTGATCGAGACACTGTTGGTTGTTTTTTTGAGCACCAAGAAATAGGATTCTTGCCTAGGAATATGCAATATCCACTAGTTGATTTTCTGTCATCACAGTCTGTAGCCCAGTCTGCATCAGCATATCCATTGATGTTAAGTGTTTTGCATGATTGTAGTGTTAACCCCTAATTTGCAGTCCCTTTGAGATATCTCAAGATTCTTTTGACTGCTTTCCAATGTTCATCAAGTGGTTTGTGCATAAACTGGCTTACTTTATTTATACTATATGTGATTTTTGGTCTTGTTATTGTAACATATTGTAGAGCCCCAACAATCCTTCTGTATTGTCTGTTATTGATTATTGGATTGCCTCTTTCCTTTGATAAGCGTAAGTTGCTTGCCATTGGTGTGCATAGAGGATTTGCCTGAAGCATTTTTGCTTTTATCAGTATGTCAGTGATATATTTGCTTTGACTTAAGTGCAATGTAGTAGATGAAATTCTTTTAACTTCAATGCCAAGGAAGTAGTGCAAGTTTCCCAAGTCTTTAACTGAGAATTCCTTGTCTAGACACAGTGTGAGATTCTTTATTTCTGTGGCATTGTTCCCTGTAATTATAAAGTCATCAACATATATTAGAACATAAGTAATGGAATCATTCCTAACTTGGTAAATAGTGAGTTGTCAGATTTTGTAGAATTGTAACCAAGTTTAGCTAGGGTTGATTTTAATTTCTCAAACCACACCCTTGGGGCTTGTTTAAGCCCATATATTGCCTTGTTTAGTTTGCATACACAGTTTTCATATCCTTTTTGTATGAACCCTTAGGGCTGATCCATGTATACCTCTTCCTGCAGTATACCATTTAGGAATGCATTATTTATGTCTAATTGCTTGATGGTCCAATCTCTTTGCAAGGCAATTGTTAGGATAATTCTAACAGATGTGGGTTTCACAACTGGCGAAAAAGTTTCATTAAAGTCAAATCTATGTTGTTGTGAATACCCTTTAGCTACTAATCTTGCCTTGTATTTAGATATTGAACCATCAGCATTCTTTTTAAGTCTATATGTCCATTTGCATCCAACAATGCTCTTATTAGGTGGCAAGGGAACAAGTGCCCATGTTTTGTTCCTTATTAATGCATCATGCTCTTCCTTCATAGCAGTGACCCATTTCTCATTTTGAATTGCTTGTTGGTATGTGTTTGGCTCTTCAGTCTCTAACTCTGCATTATATACTTTTGGTTTGAATATACCACTTTTTGCCCTTGTTGTCATATGATGACCAGTTCTTGTAGTCTGATGTCTTTCTTCAATTGGTGTGGATTCAAGTTGAGTACTGGATGATTGTATGTCATTCAGTATTTGATGAGAGTCTGATAGAGAGTTGTTGTCTTGTTGAGATGAGTGACTTGAGCTCTCTGATAATTCATGTGGCTCCTGACTTGATTCTGGACTAAGACCCCTTTGACTTGAAATTGATGTAGGTTGTTTAGTCTGATTTTCATATTCTGTATCTGCTTGCTTTAGAGTAGTTTCCTCCAGTTGACTAGGTATTGGTGGTAGAGAACACTTTGGATTGTACACTTTCTGTGTTGTTTTGATTTCTGATGTATTAAAAGGAAAAACCTGCTCATTGAAGACTACATGTCTAGATATGTAGACTCTCCCATTAGTATCTAAGCACTTGTATCCCTTCTAATTGGTTGCATAACCAAGAAAGGTGCAAGGAGATGATCTGAAACTTAATTTGTTAGAGTTATAACATCTCAAATAGGGAAAGCACAAACACCCAAATACTTTCAGTGCTTGATAATCAGGTTTAACTTTGTAGAGTACTTCTAATGGATTGTTAAATTTTAGCACTTTTGTGGGTAACCTGTTTATCAAGAACACTGAAGTTGCAAATGCGTCTGGCCAGAATTTTAGTGGCATTGATGCATGAGCTAGTAGGGTGAGACCTGTCTCTACTATGTGTCTGTGCTTTCTCTCTACAAGCCCATTTTGTTCAGATGTGTGTGGACATGTTATTCTTTGTGTTATTCCTCTCTTTTGAAAATACTTCTTTAATGGCATGAATTCAGATCCACCATCAGTTTGGATAATTTTCAGTTGACAGTTTGTTTGTTTTTCTGCATTGGCTATGAACTGTAAAACTGCATTATGAGTTTTAGACTTAGTTTTTAGAAAATATATCCACACATATCTGCTATAGGCATCAACAAAAGATATATAGTATTTGTATCCATAATCAGAAGTAATTGGGGCTGGTCCCCATAGGTCAACAACGACTAATTCAAGTGGCTTATCATAAAAAGTGTCAGAGTAAGGAAAAGGAAGCTTGTGAGACTTACCCATTTGACAGTATGTACATACATGAGACATAGGGATATTGCCAACAGGAATATTATTATCATATAAAATTTGTCTTACAATTTTTACACTTGGATGTCCCAATTTACAGTGCCAAACATCAAATTTCACAGAGTTTTCTCTCTGTTTGATTTCAGAAACATTACACTGCTTATTTGTGGAATATCTTGAATTAGCAACATTGAATTGATAGAGTCCCCTAATTTCTCTACCCTGCAAAAGAGTTTCCTTAGTTAGAATATCTTTGACAAGGCAGTGTTTTGGGTAAAACTCAAAATAGACATTATTGTCTTTGGCAAATTGTGATACACTGATTAAGTTCTTTTTGATTAGGGGAACTCTTAACAAGTTATTAAGATAAAATAGCCTTTTTCCATTTATATAAGCACATCCAGTGTGAGTAATAGAAATGGGTTTACCATTCCCCATATGTAAAGAATGCGTACCTTTGTATTCTTTATTGCCAAGATTTAAGTTGTTGAGATTGTTTGTCACATGATTTGTTGCTCCTGTATCTGGATACCAGTTGTCATCCTGTATATCCTCCAATTTTGCGCATTCTTGATTGTTCAAGTCTTTTGTTCAAGTCTTCCTTCATGAGCAAGGAGAGTGGAATGAACATACTGAATAGATGGGGTAACTTCCCTTGATGAAATGACAGCAACTACAGATTCATAGTCGTCATCAAGTCCTCCAAGTATACACAGAACTTGTTCTGTATCTGAGACCTTGTGGCCTACAGAGGCAAGTTGGTCACAAAGGGTTTTAATCTTTGTCAGATATTCCCTTACAGATAAGTTTTCTTTTCTACAGCCTTGCAGTTGCCTTTTATAGTACATTATCTTGGCTGCTGACTGAGTATTGAATACTTGTTCTATAGTTGTCCAAATTTCATGTGCAGTCTTGCACCCAACTAATTGTGGCAATATGTTTGCACTGACTGATGACAATAGCCAAGAACTGATCAAGCTGTCTTGTCTCTGATGAATTGTGAAATCTTGATTAATGACCAATTTTCCTTCTTGATTTGTGATGTATTTAGGTGGTGTGGCAAGTGTACCAAGAACGTGTTCATCCAGACCGTATCCTCTGATGGCTGTTTCGGTTTGAAACTTCCAAAGCAGATAATTTGAATCATCTAACTGGATGTTGATCAACTGACTTTGGGGCTTGATGATAGACTTGATCAGATCTTGTGTTCTATTGAGGGTTGTTGCAGAATTGCTTGAGGCTGAAGTGTTGCTAGAATTATCTTGATCGCCTTCTGCCATGATGCAGAATTTGTGTTGAGATTCAAAAAGATGGATTCAGAGGTGATTTTCTTGAGAAGAAGGTTGCAGCCAGACTCTTTGGATGATGAAATTGGTTCTGACAGAGATTCTTGGCGAGGCAGAAAAGATTGATCTCGATCTTGAAACAGATGAGAACAGCAAATTGCTCTGAATCTTGAACAGGTATGAGTAAAACTACTTGTAGCAGCAAAGAGATGATGAGAATTCTGATTAAAGGATTCTCAGATGATTCAGAGGTGCAGCCTAACTTCAAATGATGATTTTGATTCTGATGAAGTTACAGGCAGGGCGTTTTCTTGCTGTTAGGCAAGTTTGCTCTGATACCATAAAAGAGAAAGTAAATGCAAAGAGAACTTTATTGATAAACTGAAAGTATTATCACAATTGTAATCTTTAGATAGGTGTACAACTTGTATTTATAATACTTGAGAGATAATGGGCTGACATAGATAGCCCAAATACATTCTGATCATCAGATCTTGAGAAATGCTGAGAGCCATTGATTGCAAACACTTGAGATACTTTATACTTTAGCAGCCGCATACCTTTTATCTCTAATTCCCATTGAAACACTTAATGCAATTGCCAATTTAGACCCTTTACCGCCTTTACTTCCAATCCCTATCAATAAAAACATGCACAGCCCTGTGCATATCATTCCCCATGCAACCAATCAATTCTCTCCCCACATCTACTCATGCTAAATAGTTCCTTATCTCTCCAAATCTTATTTCTACCAATTCCACTTCAAGTCCCTATCAATCACTCAAACCTCCTTCTTCTCTTGTCATCTCCCCTTCAAATCTAAACATCTCATTTGATTTCACTGTCTCCAAAAGCAACTGCTAAGACCAACAAATATAAAGGGAAAAACATCCAAGTGGGAAATCCTTCAAATACTAAAAATGGATGTGATAATAATCAGGGTGTTGAATATACCCTTGATCAAATTAGTATCAAACAAGGCAACATGCAAGAAGCTGAATCAACTGGAGTAGTAACAAGGCAATCTACCAACAAAAAAAATCAAAATGCTAGACAAAATGTGCATGTGGAATGTGAGAGGTGCTCACAAAATTGCAAAGCAAATAGAAGTTAAAAAGTCTGATTTCTATATATAACATTCAACTTATGTGCTTATGTGAAACAAAACTAAATCGTGTTCTATCTATTCAAGCTGCTAAGATTGCTCTATCTTGGAATTTCATTCACAACCTTGCCCAGGCTCCTTATGGGAGAATTCTTATCTTATTCAATCCATAAATTTTCACCTTTTCTCCTCTAAATTTCCATAAATAATTTATCCACTCTAAAACCAAGCATATCCCTTCTTCCACTGACTTTCTTCTCACTTCCATTTATGCTAATAATATTCCACTTTCTAGACAAGCCTTGTTAGATCTTATTCATTCTCTACATTCCTCCAATTTGCCTTGGATTTGTATTGGAGATTGGTACTGTTCGCTCCACAAGATGATAAACTAGGTGGTTCTACCTTAACTTTATCTTCCACCTCTCCCACAAAAAATCCATTTGCAATGCAAATCCTTTTCCCTCTTCTTTCACAGGTTCGAACTTCACTTGGAATGACTACAGTAGATCAGGGAAGATGACCCTATGCAAACTTGACAGAACCTTTTACAAGTTAGCAACTATCTCTGCTTGGCCTTCCATGTTCACTCATATATATACCTCCTCCTACTCTATCTGATCACTCTCTCTTAATTGTCAAATGAGGGGATGCTGACATTAAAAAGTTACCTCTTTTTCATTTTTTAATGCCTACAGCGCGCGTAAAGATTTTTTAATATTTTGAAAGTGATCGAGCTAATAAAATCTATGGTAATCCTCCTTTTGTTTTGTAGGGAAAATTACTTGATCTTAAGAAGAAATTGCGTGCATGGGCCTATGAACAATTGAAAATGAGACTAGATAGTCCTTTTAAATTAGAACTAATTCATTAACTACTGAAAATGATCTTCTTAGTAACCCTCACAATATGCTCAACTGTCTACGGTTGTTAGAAATTTATCCAGAAGTCTTTAACAAGCACTATCTTTAAAATTTAACATGCTCAAGCAGAAACATAAAGATGTTTGGGCAGCTAAGGGGGATTCTAACACTGTAGTTTTCCACAACTCCTTGAAAATTAAAAATGTCAATAAAAGAATTCATGCTATTCATAACCACCATGGTAACTTATGTACCTCTCCTTCAGATGTGAATCAAGCTTTCTTGGACTATTTCACCTCTACCTTAGCTAACTAATCTCCCATGCCGCCAGATGTAGACCTAATTCTAAATAATTCTATGCTTGCCATCTCTGATGGTATGAGTAGTCTCCTAACAAAGGAAATAACATATGCAGAAATTAAAGAAGCTATATTGAACATGGATTCCTCAAGTTCTGCTGGTCTAGAATCAATGCTTACTTCTACAAATTTGGATAGGATATCATTCAGCATGACTTGGTAAGTGCTATCAAATTTTTTTTCTTAAAAAATAAATTGCCAAAAGTTTTTAATCCCACCAAACTTTCTCTAGTTCCTAAATCTACGAACCTTGATAATGTTAGCTAATATAGGCCCATTGCTTGTTGCAATGTGGTGTACAAATGCATCACTAAAATATTGGCTACAAAGATGAAATCTGCCCTGGAAACTATCATTTCAAATAACCAAAATGCCTTTTAACCTAAGAGATGCATCTCTGATAATATAATTCTAAGTCAAGAGTTAATGAAGGGTTATGGCAAAAAGAAAATCTCTCCTAGATGCACTATTAAGTTGGACATATAGAAAGCTTTTGATACTGTTCAATGGTCCTCAATTATCATCATCCCGCAAAAAATAAATTTCCCTCTTCCTTTTATAGCATGGATCCACCCTTACATTTGCACTCCAACTTATAGTCTATCTTTAAATGGAGATACATTTGGTTATTTTAGAGCTACTCAGGGTATAAGACAATGAGACCCTATCTCCCCTTACCTCTTCATATGCATTATGGAATGTCCGACTAGCTTGCTGCATATGAGTGTTAAAAAGAAATGTATTGATTTACATCCTATGTTCAAAAACCCCGAAATTATCTCCCTCATGTTTGTTGATGACTTATTGATTTTGACTAAACCAAATGTTAAGTCTATCAATAGCATTTCCCATATCCTACACTAATTCTATCAAGTATCTGGTCTAAAAGTTAATTTTAGCAAATCAAACATTATGATAGCAGGCCTTCCACTTGATGAATCCATATCTATAGCAAATCTATCTTCTCTTCAAATTTCTTCTGGTCCCATTTCTTATCTTGGTGTTCCCATTAGTTTACTACTGAATAGTGCATGCCTATATATGATAAATTTGTATAAGAAGTTGGGTTCTTGGCGTTCTAACAAGTTATCGTCTACTGTAGGCTTGTTGTCGGCAAATCCATAGCTCTACTTCTATGTGCCTGTATTTTTCTAGCCTCTGCACCCCCTACAAAATTGATAGTAATGTTTAACTGGGCTTTAAACTACTACATTTGTCATGCAAACCCTTACTCTAAGAAACTTATCCCTATCTCTTTCAAGAAAATTACTCAGACTTATGATGAGGGGCCTGACTGTAATGAACATAAAACTTTAGAACAAGGCAGCTATTTCAAAATATATAGAAACGTTACTTGTAAATAAAGACCTTTTGTCCTCATGGCTCCACGTACGCAAACCTCATCACAACGTCTAAATTCTAGACTATGGATCCACCTCTTGAATGTAGTTGGTACTGGAAAAATTTATTAAGAACTAGAAGCTATCTTTTTCCCCTTTATCAAAGCAGTATATTTGAATCCACTTCCTTTTGGCACTCACCATGGCTTAGTATAGGCTTCATCATTTTTACTCATTTGCACCATGGTCTTAGGGTTATGTCTAGTATTCCTGAATAGGCAATAGTCCTTTCCTATTACAATGAAGGTTACATCAATCCGACACATACCACTTCTCTTATTACTAGGCAAATACTTTATAAACTCAACAGTTCTGAATTTCTAAAAAGAAAAATATCGATAATAATATTAATGCAATGGTTGCTTCTATAACTCATCCCTAGAAACAACAAAAAACCTCTACTATGATTGCATTCATAATACACAAACATACATACAAATATATTTCAAATTCTTCTATATTATATAAATAATATTGATTGAAATTTGACCTAGAGAGGAGAGGCAATTAAATTTTTTTTCCATTTTCAATTGGTTAAATTATTTAGGGGTCAAACCCAAAACTTGACTGAGGATCGTGCTTGCTAGCATGTAGATCGGTAGCCCAGTCCATAACTTCAACAGCAACAAGGCCGTTGTGCATCGCATAGCAGTACTTCCTCTACTATGAATGCAACTACTCATAAAACATTATTAATATATTAATGAACTTGTATGGTTTTTAGTAAACCTATACTGTTCCCTAGTCTAACGATTAGTGGACTAACTTTAGATTCAACTAAATTCAACAAAGAAGTATTATCGATATAATTTATATTATCACTAGCTAGTGCTTATAAATTGAAAGAAACCAGTGCATCTTTAATAACAAGTTTATAGATCCTATTTCTCTAGTATCTTCTAATGCTTGGTATGTTTTTTATGGAATGGATCTAAAAGGAACGCATTGTAACACATCACGAAAGTTTAACAAAAATTTGATAAAAGAAATTAATTAATTATAATAAGGGTAAAAATGGAATTTTCATAAATGTCCGAATTTTGCTACGAAAACTTAGTGATTTTCTGGATAATTTTCATATATAAAGTTTTGTAATAGGAGCGCATATGAAAAAGTTAATAAAGTTTAAAAATTCAAAATCGAAAATAATTAAAAATATAAATATGGTAAAAAAAATGTATATAAGGAAACATCAATCGGTCGATACCCTGGTTGGGATCGGTCAACCCCCAACGGTCGATAACCCCATGACCACTAATCGATCAGTCAAGCAGTGTCGATTAGGGTTTGCCTAAGCCGAACAGTCCAGATTTTATAAAATTTGATCTAAGGGGAGATGTCGATTTGTACCCTTATAAGTAGAACCCTGACCCAATACTAAGAACCCTAATCTAATTCAGAGCCAAACAAAACTCTATCTCTCCTAAAACTAAAATCTTTGTTCTCACCAAATCAATTTCTTCTTCAGAAATAAGGTTTTCAAATTAAAAATTAAAGATTACAAAGAAGAGAGATAATTTAAAGGGAAAATGGAAATGAGAGATCGACAAACCAAGCGGAGGCGATTCTAGGCGAATAAGAGAAGAAATAACTTACTAGAGGTGCGTGGGTTCGTTATTAATATGCTAATTTATATATCTATACCTATTTGATCTAGAATTTGTTCAGTTTTATTCGGAATTCTATTTATTTAGAAATTGCAACTAATTGGGAATTTGATTGAAAATCTAAATTATATGAACATGGTCCCTATTTAACGACTAAAGTAAATTGAAATATCGGTCGATTTAATTTGATTGTAATATGATTCCCCTTTTCTTTTGCCTTGAATATTGGATCCATAATTTAAAATTGTGTAAAACCATACCCTTTTGATGTTGATTTTACCCTGAACTAATTTGGAATACAAATATACCAAAATAATCACGGAAATCGTTGCAATTGTAGATAAAAAATGAGGTTTATTGATGAAAGTATACATGAAGAAGAAGAGTAATTAATTAATAAATGAACGATTTAAAATAAAAATTAACGATAATTAACATCGACTATAATTAACATCGACTGGGTTATGGTTTACTGGAGCCGGTCGACCACTCCAGTAACTGGTGATCAACCAGTCATGGACTCTTAGGTGTGGTTTAAACATAAGCCTAAGGCTTAGGTTTATAAATTTATATATATTATCTATATAGATGTTAATATATTATTAGGGAAATATGTTCTCTAATCCTCAACTTTTGAATGTTACGAAACTTGTGTGGTAGTAGGCGTAGGCTATTCAGCTGGCCTAGACACTATCCGTTCCACAAAGGCGATTCAATCGTCAGAAGCACTCAAAGAAAACTTCTTGGTGGATGTGCAACATTGTTTATGGATGACTGTAGAAGTGTGGGGCTCGACACTAACAGGAGGTTTCCGATGCAGTAAAATAAGTGGCGTGACATTACCTTTGAGCTTGAACAAGGATGCAGTGACCTTGTGATGTCTTTGGCGCGAGTCGGCATTGGAAGCTCCTCTCAATGCGTAAAATACGACACATGTAGTCATAGTTTGTGAAATGTAATCCCAAGGGTGATATTGTATGCAACCTTATGTTAGGAGTAGTCCTAGAGCTACTAGTCCGATCCATAGCTGATTTGAGGTTCAATTTTGTTGTTCAACCCAAGTGTAAAGCTTTATAAAATGTTGGGTGTAGGTATGTTTAGAGCTAAATTCCTTAGGTTAATATGACCTACACTAGTATGTAATACACATAAATAAGTATGACACCCGAAGTCATATGATTATAAATGAAGTCAATTGCATGTGATCACCATATATAATGATGCAACTCATTCACTGGACTTTTGTCTGACCTACTCCTTTCACTTTTCCCCGCTATAGGAAAATAGGACAGTAGTTGATTTGGTCCACGCATAATACATGGAGGAAGAAGCTAGGGGTTGGAGTTTCATTATTTTTCGTTATTCCTCATGTAGCTATTTATTGCATTAAATGCCTTTTAGACTTTATATTATACTTTAGAAACATTTTGTATGAACTTAGTATTTATGAAAACTATTTTTTTTTGAAATATCTATTTTAAGTACTTATATTTTAATTCATTTCACTGTAAGATCTGAAAGTGTAAAATGTTTTAGAATGTACCTTTGTCTCGGTAATGCTTTAAACAGTGGCTCATACTTCTTGGCATGACACGACTACAAAAGTCACATAGGCTTTGAATCAACGTGTCCGTAGGTGTGGGTTGTCACATATGGTATTAGAGCATAGGTTCAAGATTCCTTAAGGATCAGGCACATATTGAGAGCACACATTCATATTTTGGAAAAGTTTTTCAAAAGGTTTCCACACACAGATATATATATATATATATATATTTATATATATATATTTCAAAAGCTTTATACATATAAAAGTATAATACGAAAAACACATTCGCTCTATTCTTATGTAATATTATCCATGGGAAAGTTGTTAATAATTCCCAATTATAGATAGAGAGGATATGCATATTTGTAATTTTGTACTATATATACGCAACACCCTAAACGTTTGACTCATAAGATTAGCTTTTCCTTTATATAAGCAAACAATAGGGAGTTAAAGTAAATGTTAAGATTATAAATGTTAAGGCGGAAAAATAAATCCTTCACATTTATTATAATTTACTCCACAAAGAAATGTTAGTAGCGGTTTCCTATACCAACTAGAAGTAGTAAATAAATTCTGGATTTAACATGGGTGGAAGAAGATTAGTACCATCAGACCTATATAATAAAAATGTGATGTGATAAGGCATAATGTGAACATGAAAGAAGGACTTCACAAACTTAGAGCAAATCTCACTAGTTAAAGTGGAAATCCTATTCTTATATTAGTAGTAGTTGCAAAAACTCCGTTTTTACTTAAAATTATAGCTAGAGTGTTCCTATATTGGAGTGGGATACTGTATTAGAAGATAAACTTGAGTTAACCATCTTCAAAGAAAAGGAACGGAAACCCTATGCACTTAAAGCATTGTTAGGTGTAATCGAGCTTGCGTAATTTATGTTGCTTTTGTTTACTCCAATTTAAGTGTTCAACCATTAAATTTTTTTTCTAAAAAGTTAGAAACATTAGATGTACGTTATTTTGAAAAATAGTTGGTTTATGCTTTCTATGAAATGATAAACAAACTTTATGAAATTTAGTTAAAAATTAGAACTAAAAGAATTTATGAAATGGGTTAGAAATATTAATGTTTGAGATTATTGGAAAAATAATAGAAGCTAAAGTTTAAACCAGTAACTCTTTTATTTTAAGCTTCAACATAAGAAAATTTAATAAAAATCAATTTTACATAACTATTTTAAAAAGCTTTTATTTAATGCAAGGCGCACAGTTGCACTTATCTTTTGATACATTTGTTTTTGATAGTGAAACGTCTGAAAGTAAATTGAAAGGCATGAAATTTTTTATAATATTTTGACAAACTTTAAAAAAAAAGCTATGATACTCTTTTATGGAAAATTCTTATTTAAAAGAGTAGTAGTTTAAAAGGAATACACTTTACATGTCGCCTTTTCTATTGAACAATTCAAAAGGAAAAAAAGAGAGAAACATTTAAATTGAAGAAAAATGTTATTCTTTTTGTTAAAAAGGAAATATTTGCTAAAATTAACAAAGTATTCTATGTTTTTAAAACCTTACTAGTCTTGTGAAAATGATGTTAAAAATCAAAACTTTTGCTTTAAAATGGTAAATTGAAAGTATGACTATCACTTAAACTTAAAGGGGAGAGAATTAAAATGGAGTTAGATAAATAGGATTACACGGCCTAGGAGTAATAAATTGACCATGGAATTCTAAAGCATTGAGATATTTGGGGCGGAGATAGGAAGTGATATGGAGATTAAGTGACCTTTTCAATCAACCATTGAGTTGGAAGGGTAAAGTACTAAATCTGTAACGATCGCCTTTTCAACCCCCGAATGTCGATACTAATACATTCACGATATTCACTATTCACATACTACTATTCCGTATTCACTATTCATGTATTATTATTATTCAGTTATAGTCTTTTTAATACTTTAAAAAGTATTCATGTATTATCTCAATGGTATAAGTATATTCACAAACCACTTAACAAGATTTACTTATTTTAAAATATAACCAAAGAGGGTAAAAACAAATGTTACTTAAACACTGTTACTATAAACCCTTTCTATCTTTTATATTTGAAACATATACATTTTCTATCTTTATTTCATAATATTTTATACTTGTTATTATCTTTAAAATTCTATTATTAAAGATATAAATATATTCACAGTCATTTAACAATATTTTTCAAATTTAAAATATAATTGAAGGCTTAAAAATGAATGTTACTAAAACATTGTTTACTACAAACCCAGATCATTCCACATTTTAAGCACTATCTTTAAAACTTGCTTGTAAAAGATTTAATTATATTTATAAGGGTTAAAAACAAATTTTATATAAACATTGTTTACCACAAACCTAAAACATTCCATTCACTTGTAATTACCTTAAAATATTCCTTATTTGAGCTCTGATTATATTCCTAGTTATATTTCTAATTATAATTCTAAATATATTCCTAGTTATAGTTCTAATTATATTCCGACTTATAGTTCTAATTATATTTATTAAAAACATCTTTAAAATGATTTACATACACACATACTAACTTATTTATAGGATAAAATATTTAATAATAAAAACACTTTAAAAGGATATTAATTTACATAAGTTTATATTTATTTTAATTAGATATTTAACTAATTTTCTAAAAACTACATATATACTTAAAAACACTCTAAAATACTTATAGTATGGTTTAAAATTTTTATTTTAAATATCACTTAAATACTTATTTTATGATTTATTTAAAAACCATAAAAAACATGTTTTGTAACTAAAACCCATTACTTAAAAATACAAAAATAATTATTAAAAATCTATTTGAACTTTGATATTTTTCCAGTAATAATTGCGTTTATAGTACTTATTAAAAATATGAAGAAGCCCATACGATGTCATTCAAAGTTACCTTTAAAAACCGCCGAACACAAGGCATTTTCAAAGTGCATCCATAACGACCTTTTCGCTTCTAACTTTCACAACGTTGTTTCACAATTTCTATAACTACCCAAGCCAATTCCTTTATGTCAAACACATCAAAAACATGTTTAGGGACCAAAAATATATTTTCCCAATATAATCACAATTTTACCAATTTAACATATGTTAAATACAAGGGATTTCAAAGTTCATTTATAGCGACTATTTCGCTTCAAACATTCACAACACACTTTAACTTCACATATAAAATCTATCAAACATGTAAACAAAAGGTCTTGGCCGATACATGTTTTATATTTTAATACAACAAACAACTAAATCACAACATGCACAAATTAAATGGTGAGTAACATCACCCAAGTCCAAGCCAAACCAAGATGCAGATATTATCACTACGAGTGCAAATGTGAAGACGGCTTCTCGATTGAACCTCGTACGTAAGAGATATTGATTTTATAATAACAAGGGATTAACTTAAATAATTAATTCACTAATTACTCACTTAACACTATCCATCTTCCCCAAATTTCAATTCCTGTACTCGCGCACCCTGTGCACAAATGCACCTAAAACCATCTCCCTTCCCTCCTCGATTTCTCCTTCGTCACTCAATGGATCGAAGAACCGACAACTCTAATGCATCGCACTACACGTCCTCTTCGCAATGGTACTAAGCTCGATCATTTAGGCCATCTACCCCAATTTCCGACTTGGTACTTTTTCCTCGACTGAAAATGTCGCGCTTCGCCTCGGCCCACTCCAGCTCCATTCGACCAACGCCATACGACTCTCCGTGCCACCACGAGTTCAACGGTGTCATCGATTCCATCTCGGGTGCCTCCTTATAAATCGCGACCTGCTCCATTCACGTAGTCTTCGAAATGTCGCGACTTCTAATTGATGACCGGAGTCCAAGTGGATGGTATATAAAGATGTGCTTCACGAAGAGAAACTCAACGATGCCATTGACATCGCCTAACTGCTTCCCGATCGACATCAAAATGGAACCCTAGCTTCAACCAAAAATGTCGACCATCCCCAACCACCACCGCACCCAACATCGCATACACTAATACAAAGTTCTCCTCACCACGATCCTAACATATCTGATGCCATAATTTATCGTTGCCAGTAGCTCTCAAAACAATTCGAAATGGGGGAGCCACTGTGTTTTGCTTACAAAGGGGGAGATGGAGAAAGAAAGTGAGGAAAAAATCTAAGTGTGGTTATTTATAATAGTTTATATTTTATATTTTAATTTTCTTAAATTACCGTAACACATTTCGATATCATATGATCACGCGGAACGCCAAATTATTACGAAACTCGTCATCATACATTACCTTATTATTCCAGTCCCTATGACACTAGTTCGTCAAAATCCAAAACATTGCCTTGGGATGATAATTTCATGCATTCCGATGCCGTTTATCGATAAAACGATTTTCAATCACATTACCGATAATTATTCGAACTATTTATTATTGTAAACAAATTTCTTATCAATAATTATTAGTTAAAAAAGAAGGTTAATAAGGTTATCAAATCAATTTAATCACATTGCATTCACGATTCAAATATTTAAGTAATTCAAATATTTAAATATGAAGTGTTCGAAATTCTGAGTTGTTACATTCACTCCCACTTAGAATCCAAAATTCCAACACAAGCAATAAAGAAACAATCACACATCAATACTTAAAAGTATTACAATCACTAGCAAACAAAGCTCATGGTTTTCCCAGGTTCAAAAATCTTCTCATCGTACAAGGATGATAAATAAGCTACTAAGCATACCTTCTGCTCAACAGCCTTAGGTCTTTATTAGTCGATTACTCATGCTACCTCAGGACATATCAAAGAGTCATCCCTCAAACTCTCCACAAGCTAACAAACAAAATACAAATATATAAAAGCCTGTACGATGCATATGGAGCATCCGTAGCAATATCAAATTTGATTACTTGCTCGAGCATATAAATTTCACTTCTAACAAGTGTATCTCACTTGACCTCTCTCATGCAGACTCCGATCAAATTCCTTGATTAGACACCTCCGTTCTTCTTATATAGTCATATACCATGATAGAAAAACTTATGACCATATCAATAATCCATATTAAATGTTCACCATAAAAAATCGAGTGAAAAATTCCAGCTCGGACCGGTGTAAATCATCTTGAAATCATGTGCTTGAATCCAAGATCGAGAATCGTTATGCAAATAAAATGATCTACATACAACTTACGTATTTTATTCTATTGGTTTCTTTACTACACCAGTTACTTTACAATTTAAATCACATTTATGTATTTTCACATATAGTATTTCTCATTAATACTAAAATCATTTATGAACTATTTGATCACAAAACATATCTTCAGTTCACAAACATTTTGTAAAGACTTATCTTTATTTACAAAATATTACTCAAGTTTATAATTATTTCAAAAGGTCAACACTTTACTTATAAAACATTTCTTACAACATTACTTTTATTTTATAAACAATTTATAAAGACACAACTTTATTTATAAAACATATCTTGAAATCATAATTTCATATTAAAACATTTCAGGACGTAAGTTCATTGCTCGTTTAATACTCTACTAGCTACATCCTAAGAGTATATACAAAAACATTCCTATTTATTTTAACTTACCAAAATATTCTACAAATTTAGAACTTGTTTTAACTTACTATCTTTAAAATTTAAGAGTTACAAAAGCTAACTTTTATATTTTTACAAAAACACTTAGCTTCAATTTCTATATCAATTCGGAAGTTTCCGACTGTCCAAAATCACCGAAAGTTCCATTTTTATTTCAACGGTTGAGAACTAATAAACAACATATCAGAATAAGATGCATAACCAAACTACCCTAATGCATAGGATACATGCTTACATAATATAACTAAACATAAAACTTAAGAACTAAATACCAGATTTTATTTCAAATCATTTTAAAATAATAATATATACTTATAATTTTTGTATGTCAAATCATAATTATGGGATTTAAATCAAATTATGTTTTATCAAAATAACTTCGTAGCAAAAATACTATGGTAGCATCCTCCACTTAAAAACTTGGAAATGAACGCCGATGATACTGTAGTCATCACTAGAATTATTTTCCAACGACAGAAGTGAGTTCAGTACTTTCTAAGTCCTTCAAAATCCTTTTTAAAATATTTTTATCCATAAATACTTTCAAATAATACTATTATTATTATCTCAAAAACCTTGAAAAACAATTTTCAAAACATCGAGGTTTAAGTTCTTAAATTCTCAATTTAAATCCTTTTAAACTATATTTTATAAACCCTATGTATATATAAATTCACTTTCTTATATAAAATATTTTCATAATTATTTATTCCAAAATATCTTACATTTCTTATATTTTATAATAAACATCTTTCGTTAAAGTTAACTTTTTAACCCAACATTGTCACCGAACGCCTAATGGTCAAACTGTGAAACTCAATTCACAAGGTGTTTGTTTTAATGTTCCCATAAATTATTATCTACCAAACATGTAGTAAAAAGGTAAATTACTTATAAATCAACAATCAATAGTAAATGCTCATAAACCGGCCGAGCATGACTAAGGTAATAAATGAGGTATAAATGAATATCATTAATCCCTACATAAATTAGACTACACTATCAACTTACTTATATTAATATATAACGAATACATATATGCCCTCATATATAAAATATACTCAACTCATCATAATGCATTCCATTACCCAATCTCTTAGTGAGATATACCCAACCAAAGCCAACGTTCTTGCTTAACCTTCAGCTCTGATACCAGATGTAATGATTGGCTTTTCAACCCTCGCATGTCGACACTAATACATCTACGATATTCACTATTCTCTTATTACTGTTCATTTATGCTATTTTTAATACTTCAACAAGTATTTGTATATTATCTCAATGGTATAAGTATATTCACAAATCACTTAATAGGATTTACTTATTTTAAAATATAATCAAAGAGGTTAAAAACAAATGTTACTTAAACATTGTTACTATAAACCTCTTCTCTCTTTTACATTTGAAACATATATTTTTTCTATCTTTATTCCAAAAGGTTCCATACTTGTTATTATCTTTAAAATTCCATTATTAAAGATATAAATATATTCATAATCATTTAACAATAATTTTCAACTTTAAAATATAATTCAAGGGTTTAAAAAAAATATTACTAAAGTATTATTTACTACAAAACCAACACATTCCTTACTTTAAACATTACCTTTAAAACTTGCTTTTAAAATATTTAAATACATTTATAAAGGTTAAAAATAAATATAAACATTGTTTACATAAACCCAACACATTCCATTCACTTATAATTACCTCAAAATATTCCTTATTTAATCCCTAATTATATTCCTAGTTATATTCCTAATCGTAATTCTAATTATATTCCTAGTTATAATTCTAATTATATTCCAACTTATAATTCAAATTATATTTACTAAAAAACTTTTTAAAAAGATATATATATACACACACACACACACACATACATATGTATGTATAACTTGTTTATAAGATAAAATATTTAATAATAAAAGCAATTTAAAAAGGTATTATTTTACATAAGTTTATATTTATTTTAATTAAATATTTAACTAATTTATAAAAATTATATGTACTTAAAAATACTTTAGAACACTTTAAAATACTTATACTATGGTTTAAATAATTTATTTTAAATATCGCTTAAAAATACTTATTTTATCATTTATTTAAAAACCACAAAAAGCATGTTTTATAATTAAAATCCTTTACTTTAAAAATACATAATAAATATTAAAAATATATTTAAACTTTGATATTTTTCATGTAATAATGACACTTATTGTACTTATTAAAATTAAGAAGAAGGCTCTAGATGTCTTTCAAAGTTAACTTTAAAAACCGTTGAACACAAGACATTCTCAAAGTGTATCTATAGCAACCTTTTCGCTTATACTTTTCACAACATTGTTTCACAATTTCTATAACTTCCCAAACCAATTTCTTTACATCAAATACACCAAAAACACGTGTAGGGAATAACCAAATATATATTTTCTCAATATAATCACAATTTCACAAATTTAACATATGTTAACCAGAATGGATTTCGAAGTGTGTTTATGGCGACTATTTTACTTCAAACATTCACAACATACTTCAACTTCACATATAAAATCTATCAAACATGTAAACAACAAGTCTTGGCCGCGGTACATGTTTTATTAGAGAGATTATACTATATATAATGTTGTCACTTGCTTCCAAAGCAAGGATGGGTCCAAAAATAATAACTTGCATTGTTCTTTATGCTATTTATATTTAAATACAACAAACAACTATTTCACAACAAACACAAATTAAATGGTGAGTAAACTCACCTAAGTCTAGGCCAAACCAAGACATAGATAATCTCACTACGAGTGCAACGGCGAAGACGATGTCTCAATTGGACTGGATTTTATGAGGATAGGGATTAATTAAAATAATCAGTTTACTAATTTATTCACTTATTATTCACTTACCCTTAATCCATCTTCCCCAAATTTCATTTCCTGTACATGTATACTCTGTGCATAAGTGCTCCCAAAACCACCTCCCATCTCTCTTCGATTTCTCCTTCCTCACTCAATGAATCAAAGAACCGATAACTCTAATGTGTCGCACTACATATCCTCTTCATGATGGTACCAAGCTCGACCACTCCGTCCACATCCCTTAATTTCAAACTACTGCCTCTTTCTCGATTGAAAATGTCGTGCTTAGTCTCGACCCACTCTAGCTCCTCCGACCAACGCCATACGACTCCCCATGCCACCACGATTTCAATAGCATCATCGATTTCATCTCTACTGCCTCCTTATAAATTGTGACATGCTCCCTGCACGTCGTCTCAAAATGTCGCGACTTCCAGTTGATGACCGGAGTCCAAGTGGATGGTATGGGAAGATTTGCTTCGTGAAGAGAAACTCAACGGTCTAAGTGGATGACCGATGTCAAAATGGAACCGTAGCTTTGGCCAAAAATATCGACCATCCCCAACCACCGCCGCACCTAACATCACATTCACCAATACGAAGCTCTCTTCACTATGATCCTAATGGATCCAAGAACATAATTTATCGTTGCCTGTAGCTCTCAAAACAATTCAGAAAGGGATGTGGCTGTGTTTTGGTTACGGGAGGAGGAGATGAAGAAAGAAAGAAAGTGAGGAAAAAAATCTTAGTGTGGTGAGTGTGGTTATTTATTATAGTTTATATATTATATTTTAATTTTCTTAAATAAATCGTAATGCGTTTTGAGCTCGTACGATCACATGAAACGTCGGATTGCTACAAAACTCGTCGTTGTACATCACCTTATTTTTCCGGTCCCGTTGACACTAGTTTCGTCAGATTCGAGACAGTGTCCCGGGATGATAATTTCACTTGTTTTAAGGTCATTTATCGATAAAACGATTTTCGATCACGTTATCGATATTTATTCAAACTATTTTTTACTTATCATTAGTTATTATTTAAAAAAAGGATTAATAAGGTTATTAGTTCAATTTAATCATGCTAAATTCAAGATTCAAATATTTAAATAATTTAGATATTTAAATATGAAGTGTTCGAAATTTTGAGTCGTTATAAAATTAAACTTCCCTTAATAGTAAAGAAGTGAACACCACTTTATATTTTTATACCCAAGTATAAGTTGTTTTAATATTGCCAGAAGAGGAAGACAATTTGAATTATTTATGGATGGGTGGTGTTGATTTGACATTTCGGGTAAGTTATGTCGTACATGCTTCATTTGGCTTGGGAAGTTATAAGTACCGGGCATGTTATTTTGACTTGGTGAATTATAGGTTATCAAGCAAGTAGGTTATCATCTTATGTATACGTTATATGGCAATATTTATATCAAATTAAACATTATGTCTATTAGATTAACATGGCAAGGCACCTTTCCATCTTGAATTGTCTCGACCATAAAACAGTCTGAGTAAAATGGTGAGAAGTTATGTTTGGAAAAAATTCCATTGGTGGTATCGCATTAAGGAATGGTATGTTTTGGAAATTCTAACTGCAAAAGATATACTAGATGAAGATGGAGTTAAGATTTTGCAAAGGATGGTTAATTCAAGGATTTGGTCTCCTATTAAGTAAAAGATATTACAGTTTGCACGTAGGGAAACAGAGGCAACTTCTATGAAAATGAGATTTGGAAGGTTTATATAAGGTTTTAAGAAGAAAATGGTAGGGTTCCTTTCAATCATCCGTTAGGCTAAATGTGACCATTAATTTAACAAAACTATCGGGAGCTGAATAAACCAATGAAGAAAATTCGTTACCCATTGCCTCGCATAGACGATCTCTTTGAATAGTTAGTTAAAGCGAAGGTGTTCTCTTAGCTTGACTTGGCTATTGTATTCCACCAGTCGTGAGTAGTTGAGGACAGTTGTAACACCCTGTAATTTTAATGATAATTAATTAATAATTAGTAATGTCGAAAAATAGAATTTTTACAAATGTCAGAATTTGGCTACGAAACTTACATTATTGGATTTACGATGATTTTCTGATAAAGTTTTCATATATAAATTTTCCGATCGGAGTTCAAATGAAAAAGTTATTGACGTTTGAAGTTTTTGAATCGGAAATAATTATATACATAATTAACGTAATAAAAATAATAATTAACTAATGTTAATTACTATCAGTTAGAGTTAACTAGATAGTTAATGTTACTTAAACGTTAAGTAAGTTAACAATGGAAAGATATTGTATTGAACGGTTTCAAAATGGAATTAAATCAACCAATCAAACTTGTGGTAATTAATTAACATAATTAACTATGAATGTCGACCCCTAACTTGGGTCGGTTAACCGCTAGTGATCGACCAATAGGGGTGATGATTGACCCTTCGAGCTGTAGGTTATGAGATTTTGACGTGGTCGAACGGCCTAGATTTAGAATAAAATAATCTTACAGCTGGTATCAATTCAAACCTTTATAAATATAGACATAACCCCTCACTTTCTTCTCATATTTTTTGGAGCATCATCGGAGCTTTACCATTTACTCTTCTTATAAATTCTTAATTCTTAAAAATAGTTATGTTTTACATATGCATACAAATGGATAATAGTAGAGGATGATTGAGAAGAAGAATATGGTCGAATCAAATCATTAAATCTAAGGTAAATTATAGATTTGAATCTAAAATCTAAATTAAATCCAAATCTCTTCTATGATCTAGATTTGTGTTAGGTATATATATGCTTGCGGTAGATGTATTCAAATAAAGATAAAAGGGACTCAAATTGAATAACAGAGATTAGATCTGGCGATTTGAAAAGCTAAAAAGGTGAGTGAGAAATTATATATTTTTATATAATAATGGATTTATACATTGTAAATCTATTCTTGTATGCCTAAAATGTAAATGGGAGTTGTAGGGTAAAATTGTATACGCATAACAAATTTATAAACTCTGCCTACCTATTCTGTGATTGATAACTTGAAACATATACTGTATGTATGAATCTAGAAAATATTGGGTGGAAGTAGTCCTTGAATTTAGGATTGGATAATAATATTAGTCTCCAAATTTTATACATTATGTGATAGTTCTCGATTTTTAGAGTTAAATGACTTTTGCAATTAAAAAGGTGAATTAAGTTATCACAATAAATTATGGGAATTTAAGTAATATTTTAATTCATTGGAATATAAGGTGTTGCAATGTGAATTTCTATAGATTATTAAGTTTAAATCTATAAATAAAAGTGTATCATTTGAAATAACAAGGAATACGCCTAAAAAAAAGAGATGTATGAAATAGATATTTTTACTATATTTTGTACTTTCCGTTTCAATAACTATGAAAAAAACATGTAATTCCAAAGGTAACACAAATTCTTCTTTTGGATAAGGTATAGAAATCTACAGTGTTAACCTTTTCTTTTAGGAGAGATGAAATTCCAATGCATTAAAGTATAGAAATCCCTAAGGGTAAATTAAAGAATGGTAAATGTAATAATAACAATGTTCTAAGTGAAGAGTTAACATATGAAATATAAGAAAGATAGAAATCAAGTAATAACGATGAAAAGGTAAGCAAGTAATAATTTAAAATAAAATGAGTATGGAAAGTTCATTAAACATGGGAGAATAGTAAATGTTAAAATGGGACAAAAATAAAAGTTCAAATAAAAGAAATTGGAGTAAACAGAACATGGTATTTAGAACTTTTAAAAGAAAGTAGTGAATGACTTTGAATTAAATAAGATGTAAAAACATAAAGAAGTAAAGAAATGTTATTAATAGTGAACAGTGGAGGTATAATAATCAAGCAAGTATGAATGAATACATACATAAATAGATACACACGTAGTCTCAAGTATGCATTTATAACGAGTGTGAATTATTATTATTAGTAAATAAGTTAGATGGATAATAATGACATAGTCATTAGAATTGGTTGGAATGCAAGGTCAGTAGTGTTACACAACAGAAGTCTACCCACCACAAAGGGCTACTAGTGGTATTGTATACATTATAGTAATGTGAGACATATCCAACTGTAGGATCTATGGAATTATATACACTTGCGTATAGGTGAAGGAATACCGTAGTGGGGTCTGCTTCAGTCTTTTAGGAGGGGTACTGCCTTGATTGTATTAGCAATCTAAATGGGTCAGTGAGAAAAGATCGGTGCTATGCTAGTGTGTTAGTACCATATTAGGGAGAAGGAGCTGTACATAGGTCGAGAATGACATCGTTCCTGAGCAGTCAACAGGAAAGACGAGGGTTACACCTGGTACTGTTGTAGGTCACATTAGGTCATGCACCGCCACAGATGTTTGCTAGTTTTCTTGTTAGGAGCAAGGCTAGATAACCCTTAAGAGAGGTCTTTCAAAACGGATAGGGTAGTCTACAGAGTTGAGTCCATAATAGTCCGAGAAGCCGAGTCCTCTATAGTCCATTGAGCTGAGTCTATAATAGTCCAAGGAGTTGAGTCCTCCATAGTTCGTGGAGCTGAGTCCACAATAGGAAGCAGACAAGTAGAAAATCCCCTAGGTGAGATAAAATATGGCAAAACTATATGACGGCATTATTAGGCACTACAAGAGTTCCTTAGTATACACGACGACGAGATATGATACTACATTGATGATGGATCATGATGGGGTACCTGGTTAAGAATACTAGCGGGGATAGTATCTTAGTCCAAAAAGGGACCGTGGTATATATATATACACACACACACACATACATACATATAGTTATGGTCCACTTCGGGTAGCTAGGGCGTATCGTTTGCGTACATGGAGTCGAGATGACCAAGTAAAATAAAAGGATATAACATTTAATTGAAGGAATCGATATATACAACTTTATATGCAAAATGTATAATTTACCAGTCATCGGAATGTTGTTCTGATCCCCTCCTTATTACAATATACATTATAGCTTCAGAGAGACAGGTACTGGTGTGAGGCAGGAACAATGGAAGCATAGGTTTCCATATGCATGCTCGACATTGACAAAGACATTGGATATTGGAAGTGTCAATCTTGGTCAGTAACTATATGATTTATTGTACTTTACTATTCTGCTATGAGTTATAACTATAATGCCCTGATATTCTTTCATTTATATATTTGCAGGATACTAGACTAATGATCCATACTTTGGTGGATTTGGTTTTCGATTTAGCAAAATTCATGCCCACTGGAGTGCGAGTTCTTACACACCCCATAAATTAAATGGTAGTTAATTAAAAAGAATTAATAAATAATTATTAAAGCTCAAAAATGAATTTTCATAAACATCGGAATTTGATTACGAAACTTGCACAATTGTGTTCGTAACGACTTTCTGATCAATTTTCTTGTATAAAGTTTTACGATTGGAGTTCAAACGAAAAAGTTACTAACGTTTGAATATTTTCAATTGTAAATAATTATATATGTATTAATGAAATAAATATTATTAATTAACATTAAACATATACCTAAGGACTATGTAACATTAACGTTAGTCATATCAAATTAAATTGATTTTATTAAGAAAAAAAGCGAATGAAAATCAACAGCTAACATAAACAGCGACTGGTTGACACTTTTATTGGGCCCAGTCAACCGCTAAAGGTCGACCAATGGGAGTAGTGCCATAGACTGGTGGTTGATATTGAACCTAGGCCGAATGACCAGGATTTAATATAATCTAATCTAATGAATGACATTGGTTCGAACCCATATAAATACAGGCCTAGCCCCTCACTTTTCTTCTCACGTTTTCTGAATCAACTACGAAGCTTTGGTATTTTATTTTCTATCCAGATTCTAAAAATTGTACAAACTGTAAACTATATATATATATAAGTGGAGAATAGCAAAAAACAATAGAGAAGAGGAATAGGGTCGAGTCAAACTGCCAAAGCCAAAGAAAGAAAGAGAATCGATCAGCAATAACGGATTTAGACCTAGAGATTTGGAAGCTTAGGGGTGGGTGGGAAATTACATATTTTTATATAATATTAGATTTATATCGTTATGAATTTGTTCCCTGTATGCCTAAATGTAAAATTCGACGTTGTAGGCTTAAATATACATATGCAATGAACTTGAGAATCTTGCATATATACTCTGTGAATTGTTAACTTTGATTAGATTTTGCCTATATCTAAATCTGGAAAGTAAGTGCGAAACTAATCCCTAAAAGTTAAGAGATAATTCACTAATGAGATTTTATATAAATTCCAGATTTGTTGGTTGAATGTTATATGTTATTGAATATGAATTGAAATTTGTTATAAATTGGATTGGGATTTAAGTAACATTTTAATTCATTGAAATGAAGTGTGTGACAATGTAAATTTCTATAAATCATCTAACACTATAATTGTGTATGAAGGTGTATTGTTTGAGATAACAAGGAACATGACTAAAAGAAAGGATGTACAAAATAGGAATGATTGCCATATTTTGTACCGTATATTTCAATAATAATAAAAAAGATATTCCCTGTAATTCCAAACACAACACAAATCTTCTTTTAAATAATTTACGGGAGATTACAGTGTTAACATTTCCTTTTAGAATACATAATTCCAATGCATTGAAATGTAGAAATCCCTAAATGTAAAACCAAAGTATTGTAAGTAGAGATAATAATAATAATCCCCTCGTCAATTTGATATATGTGATTTAAGATAAGTTAGGAAATAAATAGCAAGGGATGAGAGTATAAATAAAGCAACCGAATAAGGAACTAGGAAAGATATGGTAATCAAAATAAGGTAGCTATTAGTTAAAAAAACAGTAAAATATATCTAATTGTATTAATTGGAAATCAAGTAGTAAAAAGCATTTAGTCCATTAAATCAAAATAAGCTATAAATGACATTTAATAGCATTAAAGATGTAAAAAGTAAGTTTATGTAAAAGTGTTTGAATATTAATAAATTGAACTTAGGAGGCATGGTAATTTTACAACTAAATTTGTATAGCCTCAAGTATACGTAATGATGGGTCTGAATTATTAGATCTAGACAAATATTTAAATTACCTATGAACGACGTACTTATCAAGAAGGGTTGGAATGCGAGATTAGTAATGTTGCACAATAGAAGTCTGCCCTATGAAAGGGGCTACAAGCGGTTGTGTATACATTGTACTGATGTGAGACATATCCAACTAAAGAATCATGGGGATATACGTTCGCGTATAGGTGAAGAGAATATACCAAAGAGAGTTTGCCTCGGGTTGAAATCTTAAATGACCAAGTAGAGTCTACTTCAATCTTTATAGGGGGTACTAAGTAACCAGGTGGGCATTTCCTTGATTGCATTAGGCAAATTAAAAAGACGGTGGGCGTAGGCTCAACGTTAGTTAGCAAGGTTGGTACCATATACGCAAGGAGTAGGGCTATACAGATAGATCGAGAGCGTCATCGACCCTGGAGTGGTCATTAGAAAGACTTCGGTTACGTCTAGAATAGACTACGTCTCTTACTAGTGTAGATTCTGTATGGGACATGCATCGCCTCAATGTTGTTTGTTAGTTTGTTTCTCGTTTGGAGGCAAGGCTAGATAACCCCTATATGAGTCTTTAAGACGGATTAGAGTACGGTTAAATTGTTGTAAAACCGTTGTTAAGCACCTACAGGAGGTTCCTCAGTTTATGCGAGAAATTTGGCCTAGACACTACTGGTGGATGTCTGAAGTGGTGTAGAGTTATTGATACTAGTAGGGAATGTATCCTGGTCCATGGGAGGCTGTGATACTTACACATACACACATACACCTATATAGCTATTTATACCTCAAGTAGGTTGGGCGTATCATATGCGTACATGAAGTCAAAATGAATGAGCTTTAAATAATAGGCATAACAAGTAATGGAAAAACAATCGGTATAGAAAAGTCTTATGAATAAAATATATAATTTACCAATCGCCAGAACATTGTTTTAATCCCCTACTCATTATAACCCACATGATAGATTCAAAGGACAGGTATTAGTACAAGGAGGGCACAGTGGAAAAACAGATTTCCTTACATGCTCTGCACTGATAAGGGCACTAGATACCAAAGGTTTTAGCCTTGGTCAGTACACATACATATATATATATATATATATATATATATATATATACACACATATATATAGACACATATATGTATATGTGTGTGTATGTGTTTTATTATACTTTATTGTTCCATTGTAAGTTCTTTTCAATAACTCTTTGTTATATTTCGTTTATTACAAGATACCAAATCAAACAATTTGTACCCTAGTGGACTTAGATTTTTGATTTAGAGAAAATTCGAGCCCTTTAAGCCACGGGTTGTTACATTTAGTATTAGAGCTTAGGTTAGTCGATCATAGGAATTAAGTGAATATATTTGTATTTCTACTAATATATATATATATAATATGTCGAGCTCTACAAATTCTTACTTTAGAAGTAGTTTCGACCATATTTTGAAATAATGGACAAGGCGACCATGAGTTGGAACAATATATAGAGTTAAAAATATATGCCTACCCCGATCATCCTATAGGAGATAGGTTGTACTAAAAGGCGTTGACTTTAGAGGAGCATGAATGCAACATACAAAAGGGTCCCTGAAGCTAGATAGTACTTAGCTCCATGTTTGGACCTAGACTGTCTTATGATTGTTAATCCTCGATTAGTGATGTATGATTAGACCAGATAAATGGGAAATAAAATCTGTATGTTGTAGATATCCAAAAGTAAGAATTGGGCTAGTTCCCAAAGGAAGGTGTGTAGTAATCACTCCAAGTGATAGCTGGATTTTAAATATATTTTGAAAGAAAATAAGTTGGGAAGTAAATGGAAAAGAAGAAAAGTCCAAAAGAATGGACAAATAGAACCCACTCTAAGTCCGGCCCTACTTGGAAGAATTCAATAAAAAGGTTTTAAATTTTCTTAAAAATATTTGAAACGAATTTCGAAGGATTTATTTATTTATTCTTTTATTTATTTTTTTGAAAAGAATTTCAAAGGATTTATTAAAAGTAGAAAAACCATATTTTTGAAAAGTATATGAATATTAAAATTTTCCACAAAATAAAAATATTTTTATATTTTATTTAAATAGAATCTCTAGTTGAAATTAAAATTGTCTAGACCAAAAGTTTCATTCAAAGGGTTTTAATAATGAGGCATTTCCTTTTGAAATAAATAGAAAATCGAGCGTATGTCCAACTCGACAATTTTTTTGATTTTGAAAATTCGAAGTTTTAAAATTCTTTTAAGGGGTAGACAATATGAAGTAGTGCTAGTTTTAAATGGGGTAAAGAGAATGGAAGTGTAATAATACCTGGTAGTGAAAATAGGAAGAATATTTCCGTATAAGGAAAATACGGAAATAAATAGCTGAAATAGATTTATACCCAAAAAGGTAAACTGTACCATGTTAATGAAGAAAAGCTCAATGGCTAGAAGTAGTAGGAAAACGCACTGCAATGAAGAAAACAATCAAAGAGAAAGAGGATTATATATGGAGAAGTTATTTAAATAAGAGCAGTTTAGGTAGAAGAAATTTTAACAGTAGTAACATTAGGAAATATAAATAAAAACAACGTTCGGAAGTGATATTAAATTAATGTTAGTAATCTAATTAGAAACAATATATGGAATTAAAGATAAAACAAAGGAGAATGGATATTTTCCATAATTATGCACATTGATTGCACATATCTTTCAGAAGTCCTCATAATATGCTATTAGAGTCTCCACTAAGGTTGAGAGTGAGAATAACATGAGTAATAAGAAAATAGTAGAATGAAAGATGTCTTTTCCTACTCCAGTTTTTATTATTAAAAGTTATAAACGATGTTTTAGAAACACCATAACAATGTATTTTTGGAAAATGGTTTGGTATAAACAATGGAGTTCGTAAATGCAAAACTTAATAAATAGTTTAAGTTAAAACCCCTACCTTTTAAGAAGTAAAATCTTTGTTCTGAAAAGGCTTTAAAGTAAGTGATCTTTTTAATTAAATGGCTAACAATGACTTTTGGAACTTAATATATAAACTTGCTTCATAAATCCAGTTTTAAAGGTTCTAAATTCGTATTTTCAAAGATAAAATTTGAATTGAGTATTTCATGAGCGTGAAATTTAATATTTTTAATAAAAAAGGGTGAAAATCAAACCAACTTTGATATGGAGTAGATAGGGATGACTGTCTAGGTAAGAGGAGGTAAGTTACGGCTACGAATAAAATAACTACGAATGCTCGTGGAGTAGTAAGGAGGAAACCTCATCGAACATATAAAACATAGGCAAAAACCTAAGAATATTTGGTAAAACATGTGTGAAAGCCGTAAGTAGAACCCATAAGAGAATGGGTAATTGTGTTAAGGTACACTCTTGCGAGTTCTAGGATATACTTGCATAAATAATTAAGAGTAAAAGAAATAAATGCTAAGGTTTGAGAATACTATCAAGAGGTTTTGGTTTCAAAGAAGATAGTAATATAATTGGAGAAAAGGATAATGAAATGGGGAACACACATAGCGGATGTTGGTCGGCACAGGATTAAAGAAGGGGCATTTCATTAGAAGGACAAACTTTGCAGTCCAATTAGTTTGTAGGACACACATTCAAAGAAATTACTTTCAAGGCCAAAGTTAGCAAAATAATTACTTTCAAGGACAAAGTCAGCAGTCCAATTACTTTCAAGGACATAATTTCATAGGTTTTTAGGCCCTAGAAACTAATTATTTTGCGTTTTGTCCTAGAAAGTAATTATTTCAGTTGTGTGTCCTAGAAACTAATTCCACTTGCTAAAGAGGCCCTTGTGGCTAATTTCCACATTAAAGAATGTAAGATAGACGATAGGAAAGTAATTGTACCAAGCCAATTTTCCGATGGGTTATTCCAAATGTGCATAGTTTGTATTCCTATTCCACTACAATGTGAAAATGCACAGTTTAACCTATAATTGGTTCTAGTAGCAAAAATAATGGAAGGGCCGTATTTATTATGAGGTAAAAAGGTAAGTTAACACATCTGGGTTATGGTAGAATGGCTTACTAAAAGTGTCCATTTTATTTAAACAAAAAGTGATAGAGCTACAACATCATTAATATTAGTTAATGTTGAAGGGCAACTTCCAGCGATCATCTCTTTTAGGCTTTGAGTTGTAAGTATTAATTGTCTCTATTGTATAAAATGCATATGATATTATGAGAAATTTTCCTTTTTACTACCGTGTTGATTTTCTGGATTGGCCACTAAATAGATTGGAAAATGATATAAATAAGGAAATCTCATAAAGACACTCAGCTAACACAAATTAAGACTGGAAGTTATAAAATAAATTAAGAAATTTATTGAATTAGCTACTAAAAGTAAATAATGTTAAGTCACAAAAGTATTAAAATTTTAAGGAGATAAATTTTAGCAAACGAAGGACGGAGAAAGTTTATTGTGAAAACATGGGTCATTATCCTTATGCCTTAAAAGATAAAATTTATAAATATACTTGTATTGCTGATTATTGTTTTAAAATAAAAGAAAATGTTTTCAAAATTTACTATGTAATAGGCTAAGGTCAATCATAGGTGTTAACCCATTGACTGAATTCCGATTACGTGAATGTGGCTTGATTTGTTTTGAAAAATTAAAAACAAATACTTTTGAAACTTTTGTTTAAAACTCTTTGATTTTTTTTAAATATATATGTTTGTAATAATTTTGAAAAAATATTTTTTATTAAAAAAAAATCAAACTATTTCAAAGTTTAAATTGAAAAGGATTTTGAACAGAAAAGAGAAAATTTTTGATTTTTGAAATGCCACATGCTTAGCTTAGACGGGTTAGCAAATATGAATTTTACTGTTCAGTAGAAGTGACAATATGTAAAATATAGTTAATGACGAGGAAAAAACTTGTTTTAGCTTTGGAATTTCTTTCTTCATACATCGTTGATAGTGAAACAAAACCTGTTTTGAAATAACTCTTTCTTAAAAAATTTAATATAAATTTCTTTATGTAGACTATACTTGGAAAAGTTGGAAAAGAATCAGGGGAAAAAGAGATGGTTCAAAGGTACAACGAATAGGCACTCAAGAGAAGGATGGAAATATGGAATTCTTCATCTAAACCCTTTTTCCGACATAATAGTATAGATTTAAGAAAACTAAAGTTTTAAAATTTTGAATGTTAGAAATGGTGTGCTAGGCACTGGATTGTAGGTATTGGATGTAAAATTGGTTGAATCATATTCCTATTCATAGGAATGCGAAAAAATTGTTGTGTGAAAAATAATTTATTATTTTTGAAAACTTGCATACATATAAAATTGCTGGTATATATAGGTTGTTTGCATCAAATTTTTAATTTTTTTAAAAGAATGCATTCATATAGTAGGCACAAATTTAGTATTATTCTACATACATATCATATATGTTGTGGTACTGTAACATCCCCACTCCTAGGCCCGAAAATAGGCGCTACTGATGCTGCAGTCATCAATAGTATTATTCTTCGGTGGCAAAATGAGATCAGGTAATAGTATCAATAACATCAAAGCATAGGAATATGAAATTTTTTCAAAATACGGATTTCATTAACTAATTTTCATATTCAATACATAATCCCAAACGTTACCCAGGTTAAGATAATATATAATTATTACTAAATACTCCAAGAGCGACATATGAAGATGCCTCATTGGTTGATTAGAATTCACTACTGGACATATACAATTTCTGCCATTACATACATATAGACAAAAGTCATAACAACATAGCGGATAATTAAATAAATAGGCTCTTACATAGCCAGCTCTGCCTCTTGCACGTCTTCAGAAGCTTTATTCGCCAAACCTAATTAACCTGGAAACCTTGCTCTCGAACTACTCAAATGAGTACCCGACAGTTTAAGAGCAAAAACAAAAACTTCGGATCAGAAAAAAAGTTTGGTGTGAATAATAATATGCCATCTCGGTTAATAGATACTTAATGAGACCATGCCGCTGAGTGGAACGGGTTTTCTCATCACTAGTATCCCCAAAATATGTCTTTTATCAATCAAGCACCTGCACCCACAATGGTTAAACTAGATAATATAAGAAATCATATGCATGCAACCTAGGTAATCATGACAATTTGTCTATGTAAATGGACTATCTATCTTACATCATAGTTTTCTCAGGGTAACAACAAACCTACTTGGCTGACTCGTGCCTACCAGATATATCAAATTCTCCAACTTCTGTTAAAAGGAAACTAGACGGTCTGCCCGAACTTGCTACTCCTAGGGTCACTTTGATCCTAATTGTTTTGTAGGCCAACCAATAACCTATCTTATCTTTGTGCGTTCCTTTCTGTACGTAAACCTACTTTTAACCTTACCGTTGACGAAGCCCTACGCACTGGAATTTTGGACTAATGTCAGTCAGAGGCTAACAGCTGAAGTATATGGTAAGACCCTACACCAGTCCTAACTGGTTTTCTAATCTCTGAGTCAATACATCCTATCATAATTTATCTAAAGGTGATAAGAATAATCTTTCCAATAAAATTCTAGGCTAAATACCCTTTTATTTCCTTGAAAGTATAAACCTTTATAATTAATTTAACCCTTGAAATCATACTTAAAACAAGGAAAACTATAGCCTTTTACTTTCCAAAATATATTATGCCATTGTATATGCCTTTATTTATAAAATAACATCGATGAATTTCAGAATCACTTAGAGGTTATCGCACCTCAAAACCTTAGGTTATGAAGCCATATACAATAAAATCATTTATATTGATAAAGTGTGGCATTGATATTGCCTATATGGTTATCGCACCCTTCCATATCGAAATCACATTAAAACATCTGATTTATAAAACACAAGGTTATAAGGCCAAAACCATTTATGGTATGTATTATAAATACATCGGCACAAATATGGGCTACATAGTATAAACTTGAAAACTTAGAAATATGGGAATATCGATATTAAGTTAGGCGGCATCATTGCCGTATAAAGCTAATGTCGAAAATAGCCTATAACAACATCATGGCTAATATAAGGCGGTATAAGAAAATAGCAGCATCAATGCCTCTTTATAATCTGTATCGAAAATAGCCTACAACGACACTATGGTTAAACACTGTGGCATAAGAAAATAGTGGCATTGAAATCATACGGAATTGATATTGAAACTGACGACATTGCTACCTTGTGGAGTTGACATCAGTATAGAAAATATGTGGCATTGTGCAGCACTAAAACATGTGGTATAAAACAGGCGGCATAGAACATATCTAGCATAGAAGACTAACTGCCTAAAACATATGCGGCATAAAAGACTAGCGGCATAAAACACCAGCGGCTTCACCATCGTCGTAGACATCATTGTCGGCATTGATACATCCCAAGCTTAGAAGAATCATTGCATACCAAAAAAGTTGTTATTGTATGCTTCCCTACAGGTTGGAGATGACATGTGGCATAAATGGGCTACAACATTTTATTAATAGCGCATGGCAATACTGTAAATAACATAAAAACTGTTTTATTTCTTTAAAAAGCAATATTTTTTAACAAATCCAATTAATTTCAAATTCTTATTGGATAATAACTTTCTTTACCAAATCCTTTTCAGAAAATTGCCACAGATCAGAAATTACATTGCCAAATTAATTAGCAAACTATATAATTTATATTAATATTTAATATAATTATTAAGCTTCACTAGCCTAATGAATTCATAATAAATCTTAAACACTAGGAATAAATCACCAAAAATCATAATAAATCAGATTTATCATATTATTTAACATATTAAAATTTCGGAGCCAAAAATATTATTTAATTATTTTTAATTAAAACCCGGAATAAATCAATTTCCTCGCATAGAAAATTCATGGAATATTCATACTTGCTTGAAAAATTATGAAATTAAAAACTCGCTTCTAAAATAATGTTCATCATATCAAAATTTCAAGTCATTTGGGTGTCATGATAGGTTTTCTCACTTAAATCTATTAACAAATTTCATAATAAATCCAATAATTCATCAATAAGCATATAGTCATTCAAACATTTAAAACATGACATAGTAACATCAAAGAATTCGGGTTAATCATAAAACTATACCAAACATAGAAACTTGAAATGGATAATCATTATTCAACTTGATTTGATAAAGGAACTTGATATTTGAGTTTGAATTGATTTCCCCTAAGTTTTAATATTGTTTCTTAGCATTTTCTTCTCTTAAAACTCTTTGTAATGGCTGGCATATATTTATTTTAGTTTGTATGAATGAGGGAAAAGAGAGTGTAAGGGTTTATGTTAGGAAATGTAATATTTTTCCTATTTTTCCCCTCACTAAATTCCTCCTTCTTATTAATGTTCTAATCAATCTTATTAGCTAATCAATTAAGGCTCGACCAGTTTGATTATCATATCTCATTCTCCTTATCACCCTACTTTATTTTATTTAATTTATTTAATTAAATATCATGAATAATGTTAATCAAAATTAAAGGTGTTACAAACTCCTCTCCTTAAAGAATTTCATCCTCGAAATTACGATAAGGTACATAACAAACATATAACGTAGAGATAAAACATACCATTAAAACAAATATAAGAGTCTCTAATCCTGTCCTCTATCTCCCAAGTACAATCTTTCTCATTATCATTCCACTGGACCTTTACTAATATGACCTTCTTGTTCCACAGCTTCTTCTCATCCTTAGTCATAATACGAACAGGTTACCTAACAATAGTCATGTCCGGTTCCACTACTAAATCTTCCAATGCAGTCAGAGTGATAGTAGTCTAGGGATCACAAAAACACTTCCTAAGATGAGATACATAAAAAACATTATGGACTCCTGCCAAACTGCTCGGTATATTTATCTTGTAAGAGAGTTTCCTGATCCTTTCTATAATTGGAAATGGTCTAACGAACCTATGTACCAATTTCCCTAACTTCCCAAATCTTACTATGCCCTTCATCGATGATACTTTGACGAAAACATGATCTTCCACTGAGAATCCTAAGTATTTCCATCTATTATGTGCATGACTTTTTTGCCTAGACTGAGCTTCCCTCATCCTATCCCGGACAACTCAATCTTTTCTGTTGCTTTTCTTACTAAATATGGACCAAGAATCAATCTATCTCCCGTCTCTACCCAACATACAAGTGATTTACACGGTCTTCCATATAAAGCTTCAAAACGTGTCATTCCTATGCTAGTTTGATAAGTATTGTAATAGGAAAATTTAACTAAATGCAAATGGTCTTCCCATAATCCACCAAAATCTAACACACAAGCTTTTAAAAAATCCTCCAAAACTTTGTTAACTCTTTCTGTTTGCCCATCCGTCTGTGGATGATAAGTAGTATTCATCCTAAGCCTGGTACCTAACACCTCTTCTGGACTCTTCTCACTAGTGAGTAAAGTATCTTTATCTTTGAGTATACTACTAGGAATCCCATACAGTCTAACAATATTCTTCATAAATAACTTAGCTAAAATAGGCAGCGTTCTTGTCGACTTAATGGGAACGAAATGTGTACTCTTGGTTAATCAATCCACTATAACCCAAATACATTCATTTCCCTATTCGACCTGGCAATCCGTCAATGAAATCGATGGGTATAGAATCTCATTTCCACATCGGTATATCTAAAGGCTAAAGCAACTCACTTGGCTTCTGATGCTCGACTTTCACTTGTTGACAATTCACACATTGCTTTACCCATAAGCCTATATCCCTTTTCATACCTTCCCAGAAGAAACTTCTCTTTATATTCTGATACATCTTAGTTCCTCCAAGATTAGTAGTAAACTTTGATCGATGACACTCCCTAATAACTTCCTTCCTTAGGTCACCAACATCTGGAACACACAATCGTTCCTTCTTTCTCAACCATCCATTTGGATCAAGATAACAATCCTTCAAGTCATCAATCTCAGTTCCACTTTCAATTCTTCTAATTTGTTCAGCTAACAATGGATTATCTCTTTGCTTAGAAGCAATCTTTTCAATCAATACTTGTCAAACTTCCAAGCAAGATAACATTGCGGTACCCTGACTAGAACTAGCTGTAGATCTTAACTACATAATACATGTAGTGAATGCTTCCAAATCCTTTCACTCTGCTAACATCGCCAACAATGCATTCTGATATTTTCTGTTAAGTGCATCTGTGACTTTATTTCCTTTCCCTGGTGTGTACTCAACTCCAAAATCATAAGCTGCTATGAACTCCAGCCATCTCTGTTGTTTCATATTCAACACCTTTTGAGAGAAGAAATATCTTAAAGACTTATGATCCATATACAACTCAAATCTTTCTCCTAAAAGATAGTGTCTCCACACCTTCAAAGTAAAGATTACCGCTGCCAACTCCAACATGAGTCGGATATCTAACTTCATACGATCTAAGCTGTCAAGAAGCATAGGCAATCACTTTACCATTTTGCATCAACACAACTCCTAATCCTATTCCACAAACATCAGTATACACCACCAGATCTTGATTTCCATCTGGAACAACTAACATAGGTGCATTGGTCAGTAAATGTTTCAGCTTTAGGAATGCCCCCTCACATTTATCGATTAAAACACACTTCACATCATTTCTTGTTAGTTTAGTCATCGGTGTTGTTATACAAGATAAATCCTTGATGAATCTTTGATAATTGCCAGCTAATTCAAGAAAACTCTTTATCTCAATCACCGTCTCGGGTCTCTTCTAATTATTGACAGCTTCTATCTTAGCTGGATCTACGGACAAATCTTTTTCCGAGACTACATAACCAAGGAACTTCACTTCTTCCTTCCAAAAATGACACTTCAAATTTTTTCCCTTTTGTTGATGCTGCCTTAACGTCTCAAGTACTATTCTAAGACGAGTCTCATAATCTAGCTCAATCCTAGAATATATTAGAATGTCATACATATATATATATATATATATATAGGTTTCCCTTTATGTTTTTTTAATAGAATGAAATTAAAGGAAGTTACTTCTGCATTTGGTCACATTGCTTTTATTTTGGCAGCTCTAAATGTGAATTTACGAATACTGATTTTGTTGTAGATGTTATGAATTGTAGATACTTAAAAAGAATTCTAACTTTGGAGCATGGGTTTTTGATTGTTTGGATTCTTTTTGCTCTTTGTGGAAAATAATCACTCTGAATTCACTATATTTGATTCATCAAAATTTCTTGCTTACTCGCAAAATATTTATGAAAGCCAACTTAATTTTCACCTTTCTAGAACAAAAAATTTCCTTACCTATTTTATACATATTATATTTTGTTATATATATATATATATTTCTTTTTTATTAGTAAATAGGATAAAAGTAATGGACGTAATATTACAATAATTGTAATATTACATAACTATATACTGTATATGTTTTCAGCTAGGAAGGCATTTGTGGATTGATAATCGTACGCTTTATAATATCATATATTTCTATTTTTGTAGATGACCACATAGCCTAGAAAAACCTTGGTATTGACACTACTAGAAAAGTCCAAAATGAAAACAGACCTTTCTGACGGTCGTCGATGGCTCTATCTTCGACGGCTATTTATTATAATTTACCACATTATTCTACCTTATTAATTATAGAAATTTGTTTTAAAATATTAATTTAATTTCTAGAAATTAAAGAAAATATTTTTGTTCAATTATTCAATTTTATAGGTCTGTGATTAATTAAGTTAGTATTTTCGATAATCTTTTGTTGTGTAATTCGATATTTAACTTTCTTGAACATCGAACTCAAACGATCAATCTCTGTAACTTTTAGTCCGTCCATTACACAACTTCGGTGAATTTATGATGTGTAACAGTTCTATGAATTTAAATATATTTTTTAACCGTTGTTTAACTAATTATGAGTTTTTAAAGATATTTAATATTATAAATTCATATAAAAGAAAATGTTCGACAAATTTTTTTTTTTTAAATCTTGTGTCAATCTAAACTATTTTGGACATACTTTCAAAATATGATAACAAAGTAAATAAATTTAGGGTGTCGATCTTGATTCTTAAATTTATAGCCGTTCGTCTACAATCGAACTAAAAACCTTTCATTTGAAGGTCAAACGATCTTCAAACGAGAGAAAAAATTCGGATCACATATACTTCATAATGTATTTATCTATTCTGTTTGGCGAGAATAAAAAAAAGGAAAAATATTAGATTCAAAATATGTCATTTTCCAAGAAGTTATATAACACTTGATATATATTGTTAGTACTACTTCTATGAAAATGACTTGTCTGAAGTCTAAATTTTTCTATCTATTTTTTTTAAAATCCAACCATACGGATTTGATAAATACATAATATATTTCGTCTCGTTTGAAGAGCTGACCTTCGAACGAAAGGTTTTAAAGTCTAAATGTTGGCGAACAACCATAAATTTGAAAATAAAAGTTAATACCTTAAACCTGTTTATTTTCCTTTCGTATTTCGACCGTATCCAAAATACCTTGAATCAACATAAGATTCAACGGATTTATTTTCTTACCAAAAAATTTATTTTGTATGAATTTATTATGTTAAATACATTTAAAATTCGCAATTAATTATCAAATCGTTAAAAAGGTATTATATAACGTATAAAAATAACCTTTTTAATATTTAGAAACAAAAGTGGATTGTTGTAAATTTTTTATAACAAATTATATTAAACTTAATTTATTTTAAATAGGGTGAAAATGTAAATTAATATATTTAACAACCATTGAAAGTCGTTGAATTTTAGCCGTCGGAAGCCGTCAAAAAGTCACAAATATTACTTCAGCCGAACCCGTTTTCTTTCTCATTTCCACCTTCCTAGACCCTTAACCCAATTCCAAAAACCCTCAATTCGATCCAAATCCATCCCTAGTCATCGTAATCCGCCACAATCCATCGCATTCTGCATCAAATTGGCATCTCCAAGCTTCTAGGCCTTTAATCATCGAAAATCATGTATATTCTTCCTCTAAACTAATTATTTCAAATTGTGATAAAACTAGCGTTAATTTGTGCTTATATTTATTGATAATAGCCTATTGATTGGTTATAATTTTGTATATTGTTTGATTTGGAAACCTAAATTAGGGTTATTAGTGTTTAAATCTAAAAATAATGTTTACTTAGGGATAATTTGTCTTGATCAGTATATATGTTTACTAGTGTAACATAAATTTGTGTTAATTAGCGCATGTGTTGGCCAAAATGTTGGAAAAAATAATTTATTTACATAATCTCTTTATTAGTTTAAGTTAATTATTTATAAATTTAGTTTACGTGTATGTGCTATGTGGTAATATAAACAAATTAGTGTATGACGTTAACTTTTTATTAATGTGTAATAAATTCAAATTAGTGTTAGCTAACTTTGAAAGAACAACTTCTAATTACTTTCTAATTGTTATGAATTCAAATAATGAATCAGTATATAATGCTAATATATAAAAAATTAGTGTTCAACGTACTTGTTTATTTTAATCCCTTTGATTTTTTTGCCCCGTCTGACAGCAGGTGGATCATCCTATAGTCACGTTATTAAGTAAAACAAGTGGGTAAATATCAAATTTAATGCAACATCATAAATATTTTATGTATAACATAGTATTCATGATTTATTAAAGGGGTTTTGGGCCAAAGGTCACTATTCTCAAAGCTCATGCATAAAAAATCCCTACTCAAAGTCTCTGTTTTGTAATATTTTACCAAATCGTTCCCTTTTAGAAAATCGGTCCAGCATTGAAATCAAGGGCAAAAGTAGCATAAATTAGGCAAAACCTAAAAATAGGGACCGAATTTTTACAACTTTTTTAGGAGGGACTTTTCTTCCATCATTTTTCAATTATGGGGAGTTGGCAGCCATTCCTTGTTTATTAAATGTCCATATCATAATTAATACACGGGCTTTGAACTAGAGCCCTCAAATGTTGTTCTTGATATTTCCAAGGTTGCTTATTAGAGTAGAATGACTGCCTGCTGGCCTATGTGGGATAATATCTCACCCATATTTTAGAGTGTATTTGGTAGGATTTTTACATAAGTGTAAATGTGTATTTCATTTTATATATAACCACTGTACAAGTTGTTGACTAAGTATGAATGTATAACATTTGTTTTCAATGTGCAGGGGGTGGTAGACCTACAGGAATCTGACTATTCCCTTTGTAGAAACTACTAGGTCAAAAAGTTATGAAAAAATTACCGCGATACGATGTCGAGCGTTAAAAAAGATGGAAAATGCCCGAATGGATGAGTGCAAGCGTATGAGAACCTTGGGTTGATTACTGAAAAAGTCCAAAGGTGATTGTAAATTTACTAGAAACATATATTTATTAAAAAAATTAATAAATTTAGTATAATAATTGCATTAATCTATAAATGTAAAATATAATGTTCATGTTAGATTTACAGGCATAATCTTTGTGAAATTCTACAAATAGAAATAAAAATCCTGTCATATACCGGCGGGTTTCCAAGTCATTCCGTCAAGAGCTGTTAAATTTATTAATTGCGATTATTAATACTTATTATATTGTAAAATATTATATATATATATATATATATATAAAATACATAACAATTATTTCAGGAAAGAGAGCGTGGTCGTCTCGTCTCCTATTTAGACGTGTTTGCTCGTACTTACGCTATCGAGCATGTCAATGAAGATGACTCAATAACATACATATGGCATGACATGAAATCACAAGAGGCCATGGAAAGCATAATTTAAATTATAAGTTATTAACAATCACTTTAAATTATAAGTTATAAATAATTTAAATATTGTAATATGAATTTTAATTGTAACTCTATTTGTAATCACAGGATAAATTCATGCAAAAACGAGAGAAAGTGCTTAAGGGAATCAGACGAGAGGAGCTAATCGCTGAAGATGATGACCGGATTTTGATGTCGTCATGGAGTCGCCAACGTAGAATAAGCATTATGATTTTGAAAATAAGAGGTAATGTTTATGTATAATATATTTATGAATAACATACAATACATTAATTTTATTAATTACACTATATGAAACTTATACACTTCGATAAACAATGTTACAGGCTAGTCGCAGGTAAAACACTTATAAAAGAGCTCAGTACAACGAAGAGACTACAGAGTTGAGAGCTTGGATTGCCGACCTACATGTACAAGACATGCGCCGTTCTGCTGAGATGTACCAGATGTTGGATGAACGCTTTGCTGTGTATATGCAACGGCATGACACATTTCTTCATCAGCGGGATTTGGAGGCGATGAGGATTAGGGGGTATGTTTTTTTTATGTCGAGACATTGTGTGCGTGTTTATATATATACATATCGTGTGTGTGTACACACTTTGAGATGGGTGAGATAGTTTGACTGTTATATATACTTTAAGGTGGGTAAGGTTGATGTGATTAGATATTTATGATATATATCTATGTATATGTATACAAAAAAAAATATGTATATGTATACGTATATGTATATATGTGTGTGTGTGCGCGTGCGCGCACGCGTGTGTGTATGCACTTTGAGATGGGTGATGTAGTTTGACTATTATATATACTTTAAGGTGGGTAAGGTTGATGTGATTAGATATTTATGATATATCTTGATCTGTTGTTGGATGAGTGGGGTTGATTTGAGGCGACGTTTTGATATATTTTGAAATGTTGACGGATGTTTGATTTGTGGTATATTATTAGATGTTTGAAGTTAGTTTATTGTATATATTGATGTTTTATTATTATAGATGTGATATATTTTGCAATATATGTGATATGAACTTTAATATATATGATTTATATGTATGAAATTAAGCTGCGATGTATATTATTATATATGTGTTGTTTGTGGATGACACGATGCGATGATTAAAAAATTTAGGTCTCGTTTCGTTTGCTGTTTTTAGTTTTGTGTTTTCGTCTAAACAAAAATGCGCATTTCTTATACATTGTTGGAAAACACGTAATTTTGAAAAATGAAATAACATAAAAAACAAAAAACAAGTTTATTTGATTTTTCGTGTTTTGAGGCATAACAAAAGGACGAAAAATAATTTATCCCCTCCATTTTCCGTCGATCGTCGTAATGACTAAGAATTGTAAAAGGATTTCCCTCATTTTCTTGTATTTTGTATTGTATGTTGAAACACAAAACGCAAAACTAAAAACGAAACCAAACAGACCCTTAGCCTTTAGAGTACCTATTCTCATGTTTGTCCGTGGTACAAATAAATTCTTTATTGCAGTTTATCATTTGCCATTTTAGTATCTTCAGTTGATCGAATTTTTATGTTTCTGTGTGGCGATATAATAGCTAAAAAAGTGAAATAAATACTAATACAATAGTCAGCAAAAGTGACAATGCTGTTTCAATATCTAAATGATGAAACTGAAATAAATATGTTAGTACAATAGCCAACAAAAGCGACAATACTATTTCAGTATAACGTCATGAAATTGAAATAAATACTGTTTCGGTATCACATGATGAAATTGAAATAAATATTAGTCATTTAATACAATAGCCAACAAAACCGACAATACTGTTTCGGTGTCATATGGAGAAAATTGAAATAAACATTAAGGGGCTATTCACAGCCTAATAATGTCTGGTTACCGATGGGGATGGGCGTCCGAACGGTGTTAGCCCTTTCATCAGTTCCAGTTCTGTTTAGTGAACGTTGGAGGAGTTACGTTGACGTCGGATGCGTTTGAAACGGTAGACACCAACAGCCGTTGATTCATATTCTTTTTTTTCATTCTTCTTTTTAAATACTCCGTTAAAATATCACATTTGCATCGTCAAACGTATTCTCCATCCAAATCGCCGTTACCGTCCGTATAGAAGGCAGCCAACAAAAATGACAATACTGTTTCAGTATCGCATCATGCTTAATACGGGTCTATGGAATACAATAGCTCATTTTGACCTATTATTAAAGTTTAAATAATTTGAAACTTTAAAAGCACCAATCAACTCTGGCCAACGTATTTTTGGGCGGCTGATGAAATTGTTTAGATGTATGGACAAAATTAACAAATGCTCAATTATTTATCCTCCATAATGATCAAAACACAACAAGTTTGTCATTACCAACCCATAAATATATTAATTTCTATCCTTTCGTTCGAGTGATATTTCTTCTCAACCTCATTATTCGTTCTTAAAGGATGCATAGTATTCCCACTTGATGCAAAATTTCTTATCGGTTCATGTATCAAATGTACGTACCAATCAACTTTTTATTGATGCTATAGATGACAAGAAAAGGAGTAGGGGTGCGTTTGTGGCAAAAGAAAATAAAGCACTTAGCGGGTTATTTGAGCAGAAAAGATTGTTGAACATGGTATCTTATCATGGTATTTGAGCGTAGCATTTGAACGGAGTATTTAATTTATGATTTTTAATTTTATTGATTTATAGTAATTAATTATTATTTTAATGTAATATGCGTTTAATAATTGCAAATAAAATACATCAATACAAACTCAACATTCCATTAAACCACACAAATACATTTTAAATTCAAATACCAGCAAACTAAACAAACTAGAAAAATAAACCAAACAAACTAAAATAAACAAACTAACAACGACTGCGGAACATACCCAAATGATAACTTATAAATGACAATATCTCGTTATTAGGAAATATCTCCACTACAATCCAATGTTGGGTATTTAATTGTACAAAGTATTTTCTTTTGTCCCACATCGTCAAATATGAGTTAAAAATAAGGGTATGTATACCAAATGTTGATTTGTCTACTAATTGGATAAAATGCAAGGAATGTGCTAACATAGGCTTAACTGGAAGAGCGTGAGCGCGCGCGATTTCCAAAACGCACTAATCACGCACTTTGCACGGTTCAATTCTGGACGTAGGCTTTGCAACAGTCGAATTTTTTGAACGGTCATTACTGTTCAAATTTTTTTTAAATTCGAAACGAACAGTTTCTTTTTAAAGGTTGCGACTGTACGAAGGGATGATTGCTCGTCTATAAATAACTCAAAGTTCTTCTTCCTTCAAACATAAGTTTCTCATACAAACCATACTCTCCTTTTACGAGGATACCAGAACCGTGGTCTGCATTCCTCCTTGGCTTTGTTGTATCCTGGAAAGTATTTGCTTAAACTCTACAGCATGCTCTCTTCGAGTGAGGGCGAATAACTTTTAAAGAAAGTGTCCATTTAGATACGCCTTAAAGCCATCTTTGAATCTACTTCAATTTTCTCAATTTTTTTAAAAGTTATTCTACATTCATGGAGAACGAAACAAGACATGATTTAACTTGATCTGTTCAACGACAACAACTTCACCCGCTGGCAGGACAAAATATTTTTTTACTCGCTGCATGTGGCCTATCATATCTACTGAACCCAGACTTACCTCCATGGCAGAAGCAACAGTCAGTGATTCTGATGATGTAAAGAAGGCATGCACTAAACGCGTGGAGCACACCCTACTGTGTCGTGGTCACATCTTAAATGCGCTTTCTGATCGATTGTATGATTTCTACAAAGAGATGAAGATACCACTAGAAATCTGGAATGCGTTAGAGAACAAATACAATGTGCAAAAAGAAGGTACAAATATTTTTCTTATCGTAGAATACTTTGATTTCGAAATGGCTGAAGGGAAACCAATACCAGTCAAGTTCATGGGTTGCAAGGGATTGTTCACCCAAACTGAGTGCTCTAAATATTAAACTTCATGAATTGTTTCAAGTTGGTGCTATAATTGCAAAACTGCCTCCATCCTGGAGCAATTATAGAAAGATGTTGTTTCACAAAACAGAAGACTTCAGGTTGGAACAGGTTCGAAACATCTTCGTGTCAAAGAACAATCACGAAATTGTGAGATTAAAGGGAATCCGTCCAAACTGATATCCAAGTGGTTGAAGCAGGAGCAAACATCACTAACACCAATAATGGTAAAAAACGTGGTTACAATGGAAATCCTAAAACAAACAGTAAAAATAAAAGAAAGAAAAATGGAAAGTGTTACAACTGTGGAAAAATGGACATTAGTATGAGAATGTCGAGCCCCAAAGAAAGCTGCTAATATGGTAGAGGAAGAACTTGTGACCATGGTGACAGGAATTAATATGGCTGACACATCTGATGGTTGGTGGTTTGATTCTGGGGCATGTTTCCGAGGACAAGTCATTGTTAAAAACCTATAAAGTCATCAACAATGGTCAGGAAGTTCAAAAGGAAGATCACAACCGTGCCAAAATTGTTGGGAAAGGAAAGCATTGTCTTAAACTTTACTTCTGGAAAAGTAGTCACACTCATCAATGTCCTTTATGTACCAAATATAAGAAAAAAGTTGATTTTTGTAGATCTTATGTGTAAAAAAAGATTTTGTGTTGTTTTTGAATCTAGCAAAGTCATTGTAACAAAAAATGGAATGTTGTAGGAAAGGGATATGTATGTAATGAGATGTACAAATTAAGTATTAATAATAGTATTGCTTCTACTTATATTGTTGAGTCTTATGATTTATGGCATGAAAGATTAGCAGATCTAAATTCCAAATCTATTACAAACATGTGTCACTTGGTCTTATTAAAATTGAAGGATCTACCTGTAATAAATGTGAGATTTGTGTGCAAGCCAAGATTACCAAGAAACATTTTCCTACTATTAAAAGAAAACCTGAAATTTTAGATCTAATACATTCAGACATATATGAACTAAATGGTGTTTTGACCCGTAGTGGAAAAAGATACATCGTCACTTTTATTGATGATTATTCAAAATATACTTACGTGTATCTTATGACACATAAGAATGAAGCATTTAGTAAATTTCAAATTTACAAAGAAGGGGTCGAAAACCAAATAAATAAAATAATTAAGGTTATCCGAAGTGACAGAGGTTTGGAATATTTTTCCAATGAGTTTGACAGCTTCTATGTAACAAATGGAATCATACGTGATAGAACTGCACCATATACTCCTCCACAAAACGGTTTGGCCGTAAGAAAAAATCGTACTTTAGTGGAAATGGTAAACTGCATGCTTGTAAAATCAATGCCACCTCTAAATTTATGGGAAGAAGCATTAAATACAGCTTGTTATTTGCATAATAGGATTGTCTCTTGAAAGACAAATGTATGTCCTTATGAACTATGGAAAATAAAAAACCAAAATTTTCATATTTAAAAGTGTGGGGATGTTTGGCCTACTGCAGGGTTATTGATCCTAAAAGAAATAAACTCGGTCCAAGAGCTTTAAGAAGTGTATTTGTTGGATGTGCTGGATATAGCAAAGCATATAGACTCCTTGATCTAAACTCTAATACTATAGTCGAATCTCGTGATGTAGAGTTTTTTGAAAATAAAATTTTCAAGGATTCAAAAGTTGTGGATGCATCTTTTGAAAACATTCTTGTTCCTAATATTGAAACACATTCTCCTACAGAGAATGACTCACAAAATAACCCAAACAACAATGGACTAACAAGTCCAAACGAAAAAGAAAAGAAAGGGAACTGCATCCTCGTTTTATATCCTCACAAGCTTTACTTTTCTTAGTCGAAGGAGACAGGGAAAAAGTAGTCAGTAAAACTCCTATTATCTTGAATATCGAAGAAGATCCTAAAACTTATGATGAGGCCATCAACCCAGGAGATGCTGCATTTTGGAAGGAAGCAATCAATGATGAGATGGACTCTATTATTTCTAATAAAACTTGGACTTTAACCGATCTGCCACCTGATTCTAAACCAATTGGGTGTAAATGGATTTTTAAAAGAAAATATGGATTAGAAAACACTATACAAACCTTTAAGGCAAGACTAGTTACAAAAGGATTCTGACAAAAGGTGGGTATTGGTTATTTTGACACTTATGCATCGGTTGCACGAATAAGTTCTATTCGAACTCTAATAGCATTATCTTCCATATATAAGTTACACATTCATCAAATGGATGTAAAAATAGCATTCTTGAATGGGGATACGAATGAAGAGTTATATATGGAGCAATCGGAAGGGTTCGTACTCCTTGGAAATGAAACAAAGGTTTGCAAATTGAATAAATCACTATATGGTTTAAAACAAGCTCCAAAACAGTGGCACGAGAAATTTGACTCGTCCATATCTTCCTTTGGGTTTGTTCATAATAATGTATATAGATGTATTTATTCAAAATGCACAAAGGAGTACGATGTAATTATTTGTTTATATGTTGGCGACATACTCATTATTGGAACAAATATGTCTGGCATATTAGATACGAAGAATTATTTAACATCGATCTTTAAAACGAAAGATCTAGGCGAAGTAGATATTAGGTATCAAAATCATAAAACATGATCATGGTTATGCTCAATGCCCAAGACACTATACTGAAAAATTGTTGTCAAAATTTAAACATTTAAACTTTAAAGAATATAACACTCCATTCGACTTGAGTGTTAAATTAACAAAGAACTATGGACGATCAATTGCACAACTCGAATATACTAGTGCAATATGTAGCCTTATGTATCTTATGAATTGTACCATACCATATATTGCATTTTCCGTATGTAAGTGTGACGACCCACATTTCCGAAGGTTTAAATCGGCAATAATCCACACATGTGCCAACTTAAACAATCCAGAACGTAGATAATCAATGGGTTTAAATAAGAAGAATAAGAAAAGAAGAAGGGAACAAACACGGAATCTCACAGCGGAAATGATAAAATATAATGATCAAATAACAGTTTATGAAGCTGTTTATATCATACATTTTATTTTAATCTATACACATTTATCAGAGTTATATATACATCAGGGATAAATAACCAATACAGCAAAATAGCATGATGCAGGGTATAATAATAATAATAGTAATATACCAAATCTTTGTCTTCGTCCTCTAAAGAATAATCTTCAATACGTTGAAAAACTCGGGACCGACCCGAGCATAATGAAAAGACAAAACACTCGAGTCAGGACTAAAATACTCTTATGTAAGTCAAATCAATATCACGAAATATGAGTGCAATAACTTGAGAAATGTTACAGGATTTTCCCTCTCCTAAGGATCCATTAAACTATTTATATATAGTAGTATACGCTATAATAGATAATGTATATAAGTAAAATAAATATCAAAATAGCATTAAGGCTTTACATTGATCCACCTTAATACATTTGTACAGTTCTAAACCAAAGTCGTAATGGGCTCATATAAGGATAAATATGACAAGGTACGTGAGGCAATGCCCAAGATAGGATTCTACCAGTTTACCCTTTCTAACTGGTCGTAACTCATCTGTGGCCAACCGTGACAATCAATCCAACCGACAAAGGTGCACCCATCGAATCCGAATCACAATAGTAATACGAGGGATGAACGTCGCTAGAGGTAGCTAACCTCAATGGCCAGACATAGGCTCATGTTTTAGTCATTTTAATTATGACACGAGTGTCAAAGCTATCCAACATCGTTTTCTTACTTCATTCCAGTAAACGTTGCCAATTCAACCACTACATTCTGGATATCATCCACCGCGTACACAGTTGTTAAAGTGGTTCCAATATTGACAGAGAATATGTCAATAAGAGACCCCGGTCTCTTTAGCAACCAAACGTCATTTTACACACCAGTTGGTACTTTTACATTTCGAAAATAATTCGTACTTGATATCAAAAATATCATATTTGCTTCAAAATCAAATCCATTTTGAAACCATCGTATTTACTCAAAACCATATTTTTACTTCAAATGTTAATTCAACTCGACATATCGATTTTACTTCAAAACTTGATTCGAATTACAACTTTGGTTATAATTCACTTCAACCCAATTCGTATTTAAATCCAAGGTTTAAATAAAAACATTCCACCCTTTGACCAGTTTGAATTTTTAGAAAATAGTTTAAATAGTTTTAAAATGGATAAATAGTTAAAATAGTTTAATAGAAAATAGTTTGAGTATTAAAAATGGTTTATATAGTAAAATAGTTTGGAAAATCAAAATAATTTGAATATTTAAAGAATATAGATTTTAAATCGTTTATACTAAAAATAATTCATTTACAAATAGTTTCAAAGTCAAACCGGTACACTTTCCAGATTTTTCAATTCAAATCAGTTCCAATTTCCAATTCGATTTAATCGATTCAATTCCGATTTCAAGTCGAATTTTACATCGTTTCCAAATTAATTCCAATGCCAATTCCAAATAAATTTCAACTCGAATTCCAAATTAATTTAAAAATTCCAATTCCAAATTAATATAAATTCCAATTCCAAATTTAAACCATTTCGATTATATCAATTTTGAGTTCGATTTCCAAAATATCGATTCAAAACACTTAATCAAATTTTCGTTCAATATCCAATTTAAAATCTAAATCTTCAAATATAATTAAATTCCGAGCTCAATTTTGAAATATCATTTCATATCACCTTTTACTTAGAAATATTCAAAGTTCGAACAAAATCCAATCTTTTAAAACAAATCAAGTTCCAAAGATTCAAATCATATTCCGATTATAACTTTAAAATCTCAACTTCGATTACTTAAACAGTTTCATTTCAAATTTAAATTTCAACATTCCGAGTTCCAATTCAAAAATAATTTGATTTCCATAAATTTGATTTTATTTCTTAAAACCAAATCATTTAAAAAAAATTCAAATCAAAAATTTAAAGTCATTTAATTTAACCAATCCAGTATCGGTATATAATTCTCTATCCTATGGCAAAGTGAATCAATTATTTCAATTTAATTCCAGGGATGGATATATATCATTTCAATCCAAATAAATGCCATAGGTATATACCATTTCAACCTATTTCGTAATTTATTCAAAATAATTCAATTTACAGTTTTATACACTGTAAACAACATACATGATGATAACATGATATATTAAACATAAATAAACATCTAAACATCCAAAATATCAATCAAATTTCATCCATCGTCATCCATCATCCAAACAGTCAATAATCACAACAATCAACCAATTATCGATAAATTGGGGATTCTACTAGCAGTTAAATTCTAATTCAATTTAACAATCAATTAAAATTCTATCAATTAATTCAGATGTCAATTAAATGTCAGTTTAAATCCACTCACGAACAGCCATCAATAAATTCAAATTTTTTTCACGATATAAATTTTACTAACATAAAATATAATAGTCAAACGTAAATGTAAAAGTGTAACGACCCGTATTTTTGGCTATTTTAAATTATTAAATTTAATGTAATTATTGGATAAATATGGGTAGAAATAAAATTTAATGATTTATTAATATTGGTTTATTGGATAATTAAATTGTTCAAAATTTAATATTGGAAATTATTTGAATAATTTAATTCTGGATTTAAGATGATTGAAAATGATATCGGAAATTGATTTAAATTTTATTCAAAATATGAACGAAGATGGTTAACATTTAAAATTGGAGTTAAATGTAAATAATTTAAAATTTTATATTTTAATTGACGAGTAAAAATAGCCATTTTGGCCACCGTCTCGGATTTCGACGAAACTAGTTTCATCGGATCCGTAATAGTGATTTTTATAGGATTTCAAGTTTCATAACGATTGGACTTGTCGTTTGACCATGCGAGCTTGAAACGTGTAGAAATTTATTTCTGAATTTAATTAAAATAATTGAGTCGAAAAGCTATCTTCTGCATACGATCGAATTAGGCCTCAAAACTATTTTCATTGTGTTCGGAATGGGGGTAAAACATTATAAACGATAGGCGGCACGCTTTATTTGGAGTTTGAGAATTTCAGGCGTTAAGCGGTTAGATATTTTCTAATATAATATTCTTTCTCTTCCATCTCGTACAAACCCCACGTTTCTTTTGGTTTCCCCTATACTCGTTCTTCCCTCTTTTTTGGTTCAAGCAAAATCCGACTTCAAATAAAAAAAAATAAAAATAAACTTCCATCATCCCGTTCCATACGCCGTATCCCTCTACCTTCCCCTCTTCTCTCGTTCCAAAAAACTTAATCGCTGGCATTAGTTTAAAAAAATAAAAACGAGCAGATCGAATTAAAAAGAAAAGAAAAAGATAGCGACCATAGTCGCGATGGCGAGGGGATCAGAGCGCGATACGAGCGATGTCGTCTATGCATTGTAGGGTTTGGGTGCGCGTTGTGTACAGCGGCGTCGACTGCAGTTGTGTTCCAGGGTTTAGGTGCGCGGCGAGATGAGGCGTGCACGCACTGGCGGAGGCGCGACATACTGGAAGGGCTGTGTGGGTGGAGCTGTAGGCAAGGAAGACGTAGGGTTTAGGCGATGATGGTGAGGTTTTGGTGACCCCGCTTGTCTTGAAAAAGTGGGGAACGAGGGCAAGTCGCATTAGAGAAGAGGGGTCGTGTGAGTTTAGCAGTGAGGTAAAGGAATATTATTATTTTTTTAGTTAATTTTTGTTAATTTTAATATTAGTTAAAATTGTATATTAATAAATTCGTGTTGTGTTCGTACGAAGTCCATTTCGGATGAAAAAAATTGCACTAGATTCGTATCAACGAGCACTACGCACTGAAGCTGGATGAAATTTGATTGATATTTCGGATGTTTGGATGTTTATTTATGTTTAATATATCATGTTATCATTTTGTATGTTATGTATAGTGTATAAAACTATAAATTGAATTATTTCGAATAAATTAAGAAATAGGTTGAAATGATATATACCTATGACATTTATTTTGGGTTGATATAATATATATCCATCCCGAAATTAAATTGAAATAATTGATTCACTTGGCCATAGGGTAGAAAATTATATACGGACACCGGATTGGTTAAATTAAATGATTTTAAAATTTTGAATTAAAATTATTAAAATTGATTTTGATTTTTAAGGAATAAAAATCGAATTTATGGAAACCAAATTATTTTCGAACTGGAGCTTGAAATGTTGAAATTTAACTTTGGTAAACGAAATTGTTTAAATAATCGAAGTTGAGATTTTTTTAAAGTTATAATCAAAATATGTTGTGGATTTTAGAAATTGATTTGTTTTAAAAGATTTGAATTTTATTCAAACTTTAAATATTGCTAAGAAAAGGTGATATAAAATGATATTTTGAAATTGAGCTCGGATTTGAATCATATTTAAAGACTTGGATTTTAAATTGGATGTTGAAGGAAAATTTGATTTAAGTGTTTTGAATAGATATTTTAGAAATGGACTCGGAATTGATATAAATCGAAATGGGTTAAATTTTTGGGATTGGAGTTGAAATTAATTTGGAATTGAGGTTAAAATTTAACTTAAAATTGGAATTGAATCAACTAAATCAAAATGGAAATGGAAATTGATTTGAATCGGAATTTTTGAATTGAATCAGTTTGGCTTGGAAACTATTTTTAAATAAATTATTTTAGTATTAACTATTTCAAAATCTATTTTCTTTAAATATTCAAACTATTTTAATTTTCCCAATTATTTTAATATGTAAACCATTTTTAATACTCAAATTATTTTCTATTAAACTATTTTAACTATTTAACTATTTTAATACTATTTAAACTATTTTCTAAAAATTCAAACTGGTTAAAGGGGTGGGATGTTTATATTTAAATCTTGGATTTAAATACGAGTTGGGTTAAAGTGAAGTTATAACCAAAATTGTAATTCGAAGCAAATTTCGAAGTAAAATCGATATATCAAACCGAATATTTTGTAGTAAAATATAATTTTTGAAGGGAATATGATGATTTCAAACGGATTTGATTTTGAAGCGAATATGATATTTTGATATCAAGTACGAACTATTTTCAAAATATAAAAGTATCAACCGGTGTGTAAAATGACGATTGATTGTTAACGAGACCGGGGCCTCTTATTGGCATACTCTTTGTCAATATTGGAACCACTTTGACAACTGTATACGCGGTGGATGATATCCAGAATGTAGTGGTTGAATTGGCGACGTTTACTGGAATTAAGTAAGAGAACGATGATGGATAGCCTTGACACTCGTGTCATAATTAAAATGACTAAAACAGGAGCCTATGTCTGGCCAATAAGGTTAGCTACCTCTAGCGACGTTGATCCCTCGTATTACTATTGTGATTTTGTATTCGATGGTGCAACTTTTTGTCGTTTGGATTGATTGTCGCGGTCGGCCACGGATGGGTCACGACCAGCCAGAAAGGGTAAACTGGTAGAATCCTACCTTGGGCATTGCCTCACGTGCCTTGTCATATTTATCCCTATACGAGCCCATTACGACTTTGGTTTAAAACTGTAAAATGTGTTAAGGTGGATCAATGTAAAGCCTTAACGCTATTTTGATATTTATTTTACTGATAGACACTATCTATTATAGCGTATACTATATATATAAATAGTTTAACGGATCCTTAGGAGATGGAAAATCCCGTAACATCTCTTAAGTTATTGCACTCATATTTGTGATATTGATTTAACTTACATAAGAGTATTTTAGTCCTGACTCGGGTGTTTTGTCTTTTCATTACGCTCGGGTTAGTCCTGAGTTTTTCAGCATATTGAAGTTTATTCTCTGGAGGACGAAGATGGAGTTTTGGTATACTACTACTATTATTATCCCCTGCGTCATGCTATTCTACTGTATTGATTATTTATCCCTGATGTATATATATATATATAACTCTGATAAATGTGTAGAGATTAAAATCAAATGTATAGTAAACAGCTTCATGAATTGTTTATTTGATTATTATATTTTATCGTTTTCGCTGTGAGATTTTGTGTTTTGTTTTCTTCTTCTCTTCTTATTTTTTTTATTTAACCCCAATGATTATCTACGTTCCGGATTGGTTAAGTCGGACATGTGTGGATTATTGTCGATTTAAACCTTTCGAAATGTGGGTCGTCACAAAAAGCACTCACCTTTTTATTTGAAACCGAAATATTTTCAAGTCAAATAAATTTCGCTTCCACTCCATGTCGAAGATGACTTTGATACGATCCCAACGCAATTCTTTTTGCCCGAATTGGACCTCGTATGAGATAATTACGATAATTAGCATTGATGATATAACTAAAAAAAATTAATTAACCTATAACAAAGTAATTAACAATTCTAATACCTCTCTCTCCCTCTACAGGTATGTTCACAGGCCTTCCCCCTCACTCCTGTTCAAGGTCGTGGCTTGCCCTGTCAAATTCTTTTTTTTAGTAAACGCGATCGATCTTCTCAGACAACCCATCGCCGCGCCCTAGGCCACGCGCCGCCACCACATCCGAGCATCGCTACCTCCCTCTCGCCAGCGTCTAGCCACTCACGAACTCGCCTTATCACCAACGTCTACCGCAGCCCCATCGCGTTGCGACCCAAACCCTCGTTCGACTTCAAGGTCGTGGATTTGCTCGGATATATTTTTCGACCGCGCTTTGCTTCGTTTCTTTTTTTATTTGAATCTGCGGTCTGCTATCGATTTGCAAAAAAAGGAAAGAGGGAACTGGTATGGGCTGAAACGTGGGTTTGAACGAGTATGGGAAGGAAATAAAACAATTAGATATATAATATTGAAAATATCTAACCACTTAACACCAGGAAATTTCGAACTCCAAACACAGCGTGCCACTTGACGTTCATATTATTTTACCATATTATGAACACAATGGAACTAGTTCCGAGGCCTAATTCGATCGTATGCGGAAGATAGCTTTTCAAATCGAATTATTTAATTAAATTCTTAAATAAATTCCTATGCGTTTCAAGCTCTCACGGCCAAACGACAAGTCCGATCGCTACGAAACTTGAAATCCTAGAATAACTCACTATAACGGACCCGATGAAACTAGTTTCGAAATCCGAGACAGTTGCCAAAATGGCTATTTTACTCGTTAATTAAAATATAAAATTTCCAATTTTGAATTATTCACATTAAAATCCAATTTTAAATGTTAACAATCTTCATTGTTGTTCAAATAAAATTTAAATCAACTTCCGACATCGTTTTCAATCATATCAAATTCAGAATTCAATTATTCTAATAATTTTCAATATTAAATTTAAACAATTTAATTATCCAATAAATCAATATAAATAAATCATTAAATTCCAAATAAATTTTAGTTAACAGCATTATTTTATTTCTATCTAAATAATTCATAATTTATTATTCAACTCCAGTTATTGATCATAAATACCATCGATACATATAATTTATTTCAATATAAATAATTTCCCAAATTTCTGAAATTGTTTATCTCAAGATTTTTATCCAAGTTCATATTCAATAACTACAATAATAATCATTATATTTTATTTTAAACCATTTTATTCCATGATTATATTAAATTCCATAATTTAAAATAGTTAAAAATACGGATCGTTACATACTCCCCCACTCAAAACTTTTCATCCTGGAAAAGGCGTTAAGTACGGAATTTAACATACAATATATTTTATTCAAAACTATCAACTTAGAAAACATAAGCATCTTATTTACAAAACTATCACTACTCTTCTACTACGCCACTCCGATATCGGTTTTACGGAAATATAACTTATATATAAAAACAAGCTATCAATTTTTTTTTAAACTTCAAAATTTTTCTAACTCCTAGATTTACGGAAAATTTCGGCAGAGTTTCCTTTGCGCGGCTCGATCAAAATTTTTTTACAATATAATATATAACACAAATATACCTAATATATCAAATATACATCTCATCTTAATGATGAGGCATCCTGAAGGGTAAAAACATAAAATCGTGGTACGTAATCCAAGATACGTACCTTATTATTAATAGTACGAGCAAATTTGCTCGTATTAAGCAAGCAAAAGCATGTAAAAACCCGCATATATGCCCAAGCAGTCTTCGTATGTACCTATCTTAACTCAATTTAAGATATTAGTTACATATAACGATATAGAAGCATGTATAAGTCTAATATAACCATATAACATGGATTTTTGATTCCAAACAATAAATACAAGCACAAATACGCAACATGCAACAATCATATGCAATCAAATCAGTAATAACAATGGTTTGCAGCAAAAAAACCATCCAACCATCAATATCCGTCCAATTAATTCAATTAATTCATAACCATGTGAATTTTACGTTATCCAATGTCAATTTTTTTATACCCTTCATTCCTTATTAACATTCATTTCATTAACATTTTAATTGATTCATTCAATTTTATTTGCATTCAACCAACTTTTATTCAATTAGATTCACGTTCAATTGATTTTTCATTAAATTTATTTACTTCCAATTGATTTGCATGCACTTATCAACATTAATGAATTTACATTCTAGTAATTTACACTTGTTTATAGTTACATTCATTTTTTCACTTCCACTATTTCATTCCAATAATTCATATAATTAATTACACTTAAGTAAATTAATTCCATACCACATTCCATATATTTTAAATTGATTCATGTTCACTTATTAATATTCATTTCATTAATCATACAATGGATTTATATTCAATTCATTCGCTTTAATTGATTTACATTCAAATAATTTGGTTTCAATCCATTTTTATTCAACCAACCAATATTCATTGCATTAATATTTGATTGATTACAATTAAATGTATTTGCTGTTGAATATACAAGTATATGATTTGTGTTTGATAATAATATATATATATATATATTTATTTATTTAAATGTATTTGTTAATGTACTATTTTATTTTTCACACAATTAAATAAATATTTGCTGAATAAAATAAATAACACAGAATTTAAATTCAAACAGATATTTATTCAAACAAATATTTTATTACAATTTTGAATAGTACAAAGTTGAGCTCTCATTATATATACACAATTTCAATTACAATACAAATTCAATTACATTACAATTTTCAACTTACATTTGCACCTCACTACATATCACTCATTCACTCGTATTTATCTTCAACTCTATTCAAGATTGAATCCAGCATTTGAGTTATCTACAAAATAAACTCTGACGTGGTAAAATTGAAAAAGAAATATTTTTGCAGTGTAAAGTAGAATGTGTTTTTGAAAATATTATTTGCCTCAGTTATTTGGGTTGTTCGTCATCATATTTAGTTTGAATTCATCATACACGAACGACCTGTGACATGCACAGTGTATCACTATATATGCCACAAGGCCGTGCACACCGATATACACTTGACAAATCTGCAGGGTCAGGTGAGCACAAGGTCAAACCCAATCAAAAGCCGGGTTCAACTCAAGTGAAATACAAATAAAGTCACGACACGAGCACAAGGTCAAACCCGAGCTATAAGTTGGATTCAACACAGGTGCAATCTAAATGTACAAGTTCAATAAAATGGTCAAGACAACTAAAAGAACTAGACCAGACCCAAATCAACAATGAAGCATGGTCAGTTTTCAAACCAAACTCAATCAAACCCCACATAAAAATAGACCAGTAAATAATGAAGTACACAAGGACATTCAGGCTCACAAAAACATATATACATATATGCACAAATATGTATACACATATATGAGCTCAAAGCAGTTCCAGAAAGCATGAAGTATCAATGCAAACTTGAACCGAAAGGTGCAGCCTCAACAGTGTCGACCAGTTCAAAATGAAACAGCAAGAGTGATTCAAAGTAAAGCAACAATAGAAAGCAACAAAACCAAATTTACTCAAAGCACATAATGATATACAACAGAGATGACACTGCAGAACCAGACATAGTGCAATATCAAGTGAAGGCCACACCAACTCAAATGAGCAAGTGCAGACTAGGAGCACTAATGCATATAGACTAGAATACAAGTGGAAACCAATGCAAGCTCAACTGAATATAAAAGTGCAGACCAACTCAAAATAAAACAAAAATTCCAAACAGATGGAGTCAGTGAATGTACACACACATATATGACACAGTTACAATGCACAAGACCGCAATGAGACAACAAGCACATAGAATCACAGTGTAGACCATACAGAGCTCAAGTCCAAATCACATCCCAAAATACATGGAACTAACGAATGCAACTAAATACATGTGAAGGCCTCAACATCAAATAAATAACAAAACAGTGAAACAACAATGTAACTACCAGAGTCGATCATGTGACAGCAATGCAGACCTGACAACAATGATGAACCAACAGACTATGCAACATAAAGATGGAGGCAGTGAATATATACATGCATGAACATATATATATAGAGCAGTATAACATGAACATATATGTGCAGTGAAACCAGAGGCAATAGCAGAGCTATAACTTCAATCATGTATACAATAAACAACATGTATTGATATACAGTAATATGTATGAAACAAGTCAAAGACTGCAATACTACGGCAACTACAAGTGATCAAGCATCAGGTCGAAAACACTACAGAACATTCAACAGTTTTTAACAAAGTGGACAGTGCAACAGTGGTGAACAGAACATAAACAAGGCATGTATCAACACTTCAGGCATGCATACAACTCAACAGCCAGAGGATCAAGTGAAGCATACAAGCAAGTGCCGAAGTTAACATAGTTTCAAATCAGCAAATTCAAAGCCGCGATATTCACGAAATCAAAGAATATGATGAACAAGTCATAAAAATGAAAGAAGTCAAGGTCGAAATCAACCAAAGCAAAAAGAAATTTAACAAGTCGAAGTGGCCAAAGTCAAACCAGTAATTCACGAACCAAACTAGAAATCAAAACCGTGATAATCAAGCAAACTCATGGATCCATGGTGATCAAGCCAGTAAAATATACGAATTGAACAAGTCTAAAGAAATCATCAACACTTAAGCAAAATCAAATGGCCAAGCTATTTGACGAATTCAAATAAATATATAGGAATGAAATTTTAGGGTTTCGAATCCTATTTAAACCCATATAATCATCGACATTTGAAATCATTCGAGTTCAAGTAACAATAGAGAAGAATAAATCATACAACTCGAATCAAAGTCGAGTACTGTATAAATAAAAAAGCAACAAACATACCAATTCACGCAAACAAAAGATCTCGACTTTGGAGCCGCAAGAATCACTGATAGAGGAAAGTATTCGAAGCATCATCGACCAATTGAAGTGGCACCTTAATTCCCACAAAGCCCTAATTTAAAACAAAGAGGAACGAACAATAGGTAGCCGTTTACAAAGCATCAAAGTGGAAGGAATCAGGCCGAATACATAAGTGTTTGTACCAAAATTGGGCACAACACTCTTCGGAAGTTTTTGAAGAGATAAAGTGAAGAAATTAAATGGAAAAAGAGGATTATCTAACAAAAACTCCAAATTACAGATATGAAAGTAATTAAAATGCGCGGAGACACAAGAATTTAGAGTGGTACGGCGTATTGCCAACGTCCACTATGAAGTTGATTGCTTTATTGATCTTTCTTTGATGATTACAATTGATTTTAGCAGGTTACAGCAAATAACAATGATTTTCAGCAGTGAAATTCGTTGGTAGCAGCAGCAATGGGGTTTAGGACTGGATCTGGCAGAGTCTGGGCGTTGGAGAATTCAAAGAAGAAGAAGATCCCTTTTTCTGTATGCCCTGGGGCTCTATTTATAGGTGTAGGAGGCTGATATTTCGCTCAGATCTCGGGAGACTCCCCTTGGCACGTGACTAGGCCCGCGCGCCCAAGCCCGCGAAGTTTCAGCCCGATCCATGATCGATACGAATGGATTTCGTATCAATCAAGATTTCACCCAATGGAGTCGAAATTTGGCGTGGACATTCTTTAGCACGTGCGTAAGCTCCTGTGAAAATTTCATAGCATTTGGACTTGTAGATTAGGAGATATGATCAATACGAAATGGGATTTTCGGTTGGCTGTTTCGTTCGACTCCATCATTTCGACTCGATAGCTGCGTGTGATCAAGTGGTGATGTGGCGAGCATTCTCCGGATCGAGTCACCTTCTTCGCTGAGTCAATCGAGTCGTTCTAGGACTTTCGCTCTTTTCATATCGAGGCACTTGTGTTGTTCGAATCGATAGAAGGTGGCCCTTGTTTCGTGTCGATGGAGAACACATGGAATAACTCGACTGCGTGGCCTTGTTCGTATCGATTGGAGGTGGCTCCATTTGATCGATACGAAGTTGACGTGGCCAGGTGGACTCGAACACTGTTAGCTATTGATCGATACAAATAACCATGACGTGGATCGATGCGAACGAGTACTTCTCGATGGATACGAAGTAAGGTCATTTGATGGATACGAACAATAGAAGCCTGATGGATTCGCATAAAGCTCTTCAGGCGATGGATGCGAAGTAGACTCTGGTGATGAATGTGAAGTGGTCACTGGCTGATCGAGTCGAACAGAGGCTTCCTGATGGTTACGAACTCGATCGAATCGAACAGAGGCTTGGTGATCGATGCGGAGCTGATCGAGTCGAAGTAGGCTTCCCTAATGGATTCGAACCGATCGATTCGAACAGTGGTAGGTTTTCACCCAATTTCGCATCGATCGTAACTTGAGCATACAAACTCGGATTGACTTGAAATTTGGAACCTTGACTTTTATGGCTTCCCTCGTCGCGTCTTGTCGATTGTAGCCCGATCCGGACTCGGACAAAATTCACCGATATCCATGGTGAACCTGCGTATAACCGATCTCTAAGACGAACCGTCATTGGTTACTAGTCAATTCCTTGGTAGTAGCAATGTTTCCTGTGACATGGTAAGGAGCAGCACCTCCTCGGGATGAAGGTCATGTATGATGACTAGCGGATGGTCCAGTTCTGGGTTATCCTAGGTTTGAGGCAGGTTGGTGTCCTGTGGCCTGGGTGTAGCTTACACCCAGCAGTGGGCGTGTGGATCTGTGACGACCGTCAGATGAGGCCGAACTCTCTGTGGAAGAATAAGAACCTTGGTCTCTTCTAGATCTTCTTCGCCTTTGGCGATTTAGCTGGTTGGACAACTCTGTGTTGGCGCGCAGTTGTTCAGTTAGCTGTTGCCGACTTTGGGTCAATTCTTGGAGCAGCATCTGAAACTCTTGTTTGGTAACCGGGCCTGATGGATCTGAAGGTCCGACGTCATCTTGATTGGATGGAGGCAATTGCGCGGGATTCTGTCGGTCCCGTCCTCCTTGATCAACAGCTGTAGAGGTAGTTCGTGTACTTACCATGGTGAAATGATGAAAGTCCTTTCCTAGATCTCATGAAAATCTGAATAGAATGGAAGGGCTTCAAAATTCTAGATCTGGATCTTCTTCTTGGATTTATGCAATCCGGTATCGATAGGAGATCCAAAGAGCAGGAGAAAAATTGGGTTTTTCTTAGTGAAAGCACCAAAGTGTTTGTACCAAAATTGGGCACAACACTCTTCGGAAGTTTTTGAAGAGATAAAGTGAAGAAATTAAATGGAAAAAGAGGATTATCTAACAAAAACTCCAAATTACAGATATGAAAGTAATTAAAATGCGTTGAGACAAAAGAATTTAGAGTGGTTCGGCGTATTGCCTACGTCCACTATGAAGTTGATTGCTTTATTGATCTTTCTTTGATGATTATAATTGATTTCAGCAGGTTACAGCAAATAACAATGATTTTCAGCAGTGAAATTCGTTGGTAGCAGCAACAATGGGGTTTAGGACTGGATCTGGCAGAGTCTGGGCGTTGGAGAATTCAAAGAAGAAGAAGATCCCTTTTTCTGTATGCCATGGGGCTCTATTTATAGGTGTAGGAGGCTGATATTTCGCTCAGATCTCGGGAGACTCCCCCGGCACGTGACTAGGCCCGCGCGCCCAAGCCCGCGAAGTTTCGGCCCAATCTGTGATCGATAGGAATGGATTTTGTATCGATCAAGATTTCACCCAATGGAGTCGAAATTTGGCGTGGACATTCTTTAGCACGTGTGTAAGCTCCTGTGAAAATTTCATAGCATTTGGACTTATAGATTAGGAGATATGATCGATACGAAATGGGATTTTTGGTTGGCTGTTTCGTTCGACTCCATCATTTCGACTCGATCCCGTTCGACTCGATAGCTACGTGTGATCAAGTGGTGACGTGGCGAGCATTCTCCGGATCGATTCACCTTCTTCGCTGAGTCGATCGAGTCGTTCTAGGACTTTCGCTCTGTTCGTATTGAGGCACTTGTGTTGTTCGAATCGATAGAAGATGGCCCTTGTTTCGTGTCGATGGAGAGCACATGGAATAACTCGACTGCGTGGCCTTGTTCGTATCGATTGGAGGTGGCTCCATTTGATCGATACGAAGTTAACGTGGCCAGGTGGACTCGAACACTGTTAGCTATCGATCGATACAAATAACCATGACGTGGATCGATGCGAACAAGTACTTCTCGATGGATACGAAGTAAGGTCATCTGATGGATACGAACAATAGAAGCCTGATGGATTCGAACAGAGCTCTTCAGGCGATGGATGCGAAGTAGACTCTGGTGATGAATGTGAAGTGGTCACTGGCTGATCGAGTCGAACAGAGGCTTCCTGATGGTTACGAACTCGATCGAGTCGAACAAAGGCTTGGGGATCGATGCGGAGCTGATCGAGTCGAAGTAGGCTTCCATGATGGATTCGAACCGATCGATTCGAACAGTGGTAGGTTTTCACCCAATTTCGCATCGATCGTAACTTGAGCATACGAACTCGGATTGACTTGAAATTTGGAACGTTGACTTTTATGGCTTCCCTCATTGCGTCTTGTCGATTGTAGCCCGATCCGGACTCGGACAAAATTCACCGATATCCATGGTGAACCTGCGTATAACCGATCTCTAAGACGAACCGTCATTGGTTACTAGTCAATTCCTTGGTGTCACGACCTTGCCAAAAGGCGGGATAACATTTGCCCCCCAAAGTACGCCTTGTGGAAACATGATGTGCTTTGAAATGCTGCAATCTTCATTCTGAATAGTTATCGTCATTTTGATGAAAGCTGTATTCTTCGACTAATTTCTCGATAATGCAAACTGTTGACTGTTAACTGCTGTACCCTGTATTGTTGCAACTGATTGCTGTATGCTAATGATTAGCCGTTTGTTGTTGTAATCGTTACCAAATGAGTTTCCGATTCCTGTAAATCTGGAATATTAATTATTAGTCCGACATATATGCATATATGTTAATTTGACTCTCGTTGTCATTCGTACGTTCACAAGTCGTTGTTAGTTTATCCCATATCGAATTCCGTATCGATCCTCTCCTGAACCGATGTGAGATTCGAATTGTAACAACGCTCGATGGTCGTTTTTGGATGTTCCTTCGTATCGATCCTCTCCTGAATCGGTGTAGAAGGTTAAAACATTGTTTTTGCATCGATATTCATTGTATTGATGGATACAAAATGAGCATTTCGAATCGATGGACGTGGGGTTTGATGGATACGAAGCGGTCGTTCGTATCGATAGAGTTCAATGCCTCCAGAACACCCCTGTTGTGTATTTCGAATCGATGGATCTGGTGTCATTGGATACGAATAGATAATTCGTATCGATGGGTATTGGCTTCTGGAAGCTGCGATTTGATGGATTCGAACTGATCGTTCATATCGCTGCACTGGAGATGGAGTCGAAGATGATTGATACGAACAGTGGTTTCGTATCGATGGATTCGAACTGCACACTTCATGTTGCTAAACTGGGGATGGAGTCGAAAGTGATCGATATGAATAAGGGCTTCGCATCGATGGATTTGGTGACGACTTCGTATCGATACAGACTCGAGTTCATGGATTCGAACAGTTGTTTCGAACCGATTCGGAGGTGACATATTGCAACCGGTCGAGTTTACTAGAATGCGTATCGTTTTTTCCTTCACCTTCGAGTCCATATAAATACTGTGGACTTAGCCATTTTCCACTTTTTACTTTTCTATTCTTGTGCTTTGCTTTCGTATCGCTCAGAGACTTGGGAAAAGAAGAAACTGCTCTTGCCATCGAATCGATTCAGATTCTCAATTACTCGAACTAACTGCCAGATTTAGGTAATCCACTAAGCGAATCCAATGCGTAAACGATGAGACTCGATCCTTAACATCAAATCACCCAGAGCCGTGGTCGATCGAAGATTCTTCGGCCTTTTCTTCGTGTCGATCTGGAGTAGGGGTTTCGAGATGATGAGATGGAGGCCTTCGTATCGATCGATGGCTGAGCTTTTGCATCGAATCGAGTGCTTCGAATATGTGGATCGATATGAAGGGGTTGCGTCTGATCGATTCGAAATCTAGAATTTCCGATCGATACGAACCATGCGCCGGGGGATCGATACGATGATGGCCCAATTGATCGATACGAAATGGTGGCCTTGGATCGATTCGAAGTCCCTTAACCTTAACCGATTCGAACTCCTACACGGATGAATATGAATTGTCGCCACGGACCAGACTTTGTGATCGACACAAACTGAACCTTAAAGGACTTGTACTTTCCTGCACACTTGAACAACTAACTTCAACGAGCTTCAAACTTGCATAATTGGACTTAATCGTTTCACCGCATATCTGATTGCCTATCGAAGCTCGTCGATGGAACTACAACTTTAACAAAACTTTAACAAACTTTAACTTGGATTGATTGCTAATATTTGGATGGCACGGTTATGACGATCAGCGATGACGGTCCTTCCGACTGAATTTCGAAGTCTCATCGTTTACATGCTTTCTCCAATTCTGTAGAACTTCTTAAGTGATATTCAGTACTGCACTGCACAACACACTCACACACTTTACACTGGGGGATGCACGAGCGTTATTGTCTGTTTAACAATGATTTTTCATAAGCTAGTTAGTCATGGAACCTTCAAGTTCACAGCAGCAGGAACTCCCGAGTTCAATTCCTTCAACCATCGAGATACCGGTCATTGAAGCCGAAGTTATAAATCCAGCTCCGGACAAGCTTCCAGGTGCCCGGTTCATTATGAATCCTCAAGATTCTATGCCATCCGGTATTTTTGAAGATATGCTGGGACGGATTTGTTTAAGGCACGGCATGTCACTTGACGACGTGTTGCTGCCTGGGCCAAATGACATGCCACATGTTCCCCCGGAGGGGTTTACTGCTTTTAACCGTCATGCTTGTACGGCTGGAACACTTCCTCATTTCAATCAATATATAAGGGAGATGCTATCATTCCTCGGAATAGCTCCATCCCAGCTACACCCCAACGGGTATGCTTTGTTGAACAGCACCTTCATTCTGTTTATGGAGATTCTCTTTCGACCGCCAAAGCCGATTGAGATTAGATATCTATTTAACATTAAGAGTCGTGGAGACAACCCTTCTTTCACCTTCTTGGAAGCGGTTAGGAACTGTCAAATAGTAACTGGGTCCTAGGGAAGGCTGAGTTACTTTAAAATTGAATGGTTCTATGTTTGGTGCCCCCCTGGATTCGCTAGGCGATGGTTGGATAGACGTAAACGTTCCAATCTTTCTCTTGAATTATCGAGATAATTATAACCGACCTCAAAACTGACATACTTCTCTTCTTTCACAGCCGCAGTCTCCCGACCTGATGGTGGATACTTCAGAGAGCTAGTTCGGATCCTCCAAACGATTCCGGGCGAAGAGAGGCACATTGACTTGGTTCTAACCGATAGAAACTTGAGAACTGTCGGGCTGATCGAACGAAAGCAAAGAATACGACTGGAAGGGACGCTTAGAGCGGTCTCGAAGAAGCGGTTGAAACGCAAGGCGCCCGGAGTCGTAATAGCTGAAGAAGTTGATCCGGAGAGAACGCCTACTGATACCAAGCTCCAGGCTGGGCCTTCTTCCGATGTCCAGGATTCAGAAGAAAGGAGAAAAGGCAAGGCAGTTGCTCACAAGCGTTCTAAATCTGTGAGATTAAAATTCGTGGTTATGTCCTTGCCCGTCCCGGGGATTAGAATTTCGGAGGCTCCTCCCCCGCAAGTAGAGAATCCTTTTGAAGGGCTTGCTGATATTCCAATTCTGGATTATGTGTCGTTTCAACACGACGCCGGGATGGAGGAGCTTGATAATGCTGTTGAACTGAGCGGGTCACTTGCTATGAGTGCGGCCGACATTTCCGGTTGGTCGGGGGGTTGCCCATGCATACACTTCATTGCACTACATGATTCATAACTGTAAATCGTCCAACTTAAGAAATCACTAACTTTTCCTTCGTCTCTCATTTTCAGGTACGATGTTCGGGAGAGGATCAATGCTTGAGAATCTTCACTCGGCCCGAAAGTCTTCTACCTATCATGATTCCCGTAGGAGAGACTCAGATAGAGACCGCGATCGTGAGTACTCTAACCAAGATAGGTATGGGCGTGACAGGGTCAGAGAATACAGACATTGATCTAGATCCCGCTCTCCTCCTCTTAGACTTCCATCTTCACCTCCTGTTCTTGTTCCACATCCACCAGAGCCTCCGCGTCACAGGCCATCTTCTCACACTTCTAGATCCGAGACTCATCTCCAGAGAGTCGAAACCACGGCCTCCATAATTGCAGAGCAGGTCCCAACTGAGCCCATAGGAGAAGAGCCCATTAAATTGGCTTAGATGAGGAAGGATTTTCCGAACATATGCTTCGATGGCTACGTCTTTCCACCTCACTTAAAGAGAATCCCATCTGGAGTGGAAAACACGATGCATGATTACGTTCATGACATCTACACCCAGTACAGAGAGTGGGTAAAGGCTGCAGAGAAAGCTTCCAAGGTGGCCTTTGAGTGAGCCAAAGCGCTTGAGAAAATGGAGACCGAACTCGCTCAAAGGGACCGGATCATTCAAGTGCTCACTGCTGAGGTCGAGTCTTCTCGGAAATCCGAAATTGAGGCCACCACAAAAGCTGATGAAGCGAACGTGGCAATGGAGAGGTTGAGGCAGACACATGTTGCCTTGGTGGAGGAGATGGGCCATCGGAATACTACGGTCACCGCTGAACGGGTTGCGGCGGTCAAGGAACTCAATGAGCTTAAGGCTAAATTCTCCGACATGGCCAAGGAGAAAGATGATGCAAACAACGCAGCCCAAGATGTGTGCGAACAAGCTGTTCTACTTAGGGGTGAACGGGATGCGGCTGTGGATAAAGTCCGTAAGGTGGAGACTAAGGTCGAGGAGAAAGTGAAGTCGGTCGAGTCCAGGCTAGAGGCTGATATCGAAGACCTTTTCGTTGTTTACAACGCTAACGTGCTGAGGCACAGGGGTCTAGCCTGGCTCGATGATTATCCGGCGCATCTATACAACGCCTAAGGCTGATTAGTTGAAGAAGAGAAGGAGGTGCATCTGGGTGAGTTTGTGGATGAGTTTGAACTCGAGAATCGCATTCTGAATGAAGATGAAAGGAAGATTCTTCACGAGTCAATGATTCTGCATGAAAAGGAAAGACTCGGCGCCCAGCACTTCGAAGTAGGAGAGGGTTCAGGGGTTGACCATCATGAGGCGAGTCTTGAAGTTCCAGCGTCAACCCAGCCCGAATCCTCGTCTGTGGTCGATCCCCAAGATGTTCCTGCCTACAATCCGGATCAGCCGCAGATGTCTCTAGTTACAGTGCAAGTTACTGAAGCTGTTCTGCCGCCTACAAGTCAAAATGAGGAAGGTATTCTGAACATTTCACATATCTGTCTTAAGTCGTAACCTTCACTCAAATTAAGTTCTAACATTTCTCTTATTTTTTGTCTAGTGATTGACGCTGCACCGGTCGTGCCTCCTGCTACTCAAGAATCATATCAGACGCAGGGGGCTATCGTTTCTGAAGCGACCACCGTGACTACTGCTGTGCCTCTTGACGATATATAAGGAAGCTCACTTGTTTTTTATGAGCAGTTGATGGAGGAATTCTTTCGCCGTCACGGTGATCCTTTAGCTGACTTACCATTTGTCATGGGTGGAGGCATTCCTGCTACAAGCTTTTCAATGCCAACTGTTGATGCTCCCGGCGAGGCCCGAGTGACTACTGAAGAGGAGATTTTGGCCGAAATCAACGTCGAAATGGCACCAGCGGTTCATGGTGGCAGTTTTGGATGTGGAAGGGCGACACTTGGTCCAGCTCCGCTTAGAATGATATCGCCTGGCGGTACATTTTCCGACACTAGTGCGGCCATTCCATCTTCCACATTTGATCCTATCCCTCCGACTCCGCCGGCAGGAAGCATCCCCGTTCATTCGAGTTTGGAGGAGGATGTCGAAATCATGCCCCCGCCCGAAGACCGTCCACAGACAGGCAAAGGCTCAAAGAGGAAAGGTAGTGGCGGCTCTAGCGGGTCTACACCAAAAAGGAAGCCGAGGAAGAAGAAAGATTAGACATGCTTCCTTGGTTTATTTTGATTTTCATTTTGTTGGTCGTGTATAGATGCGGGTTCGGCCCCTGCTAGTAGGAATTTTTTGGAACAAACTTGTACACAAACTTCTTTTACAAACTATAGAAATGAAACTTCTCTTTTTTGGCTTCTTTTCTGTCATTGTGTATTTGCTTAAGTGTTTCAATATCTGAAGTGCACTTGTGAAGTTTCAGCTTTCGAGTCAAGTTTGTGTTGGTTTGTTAAGTCCGGAAACCGTGGACATGGTTTACGACCAGGAAGTGAGTTGAATTTTGACGTCGCACCGCTTCAGTTAATGGTCGATGCTTAAGTCCTGCCCCTCAGTCTTGGGGGTGAGTTGTAGGACATTGGTCAGCGATCGCTTCTCATAATATGTTGAGTCTAGTGCCATTGAATGGATGTATGGGACAAGTGGAGATCGAGTGGTTCGTCCATGCTTGTTCGACTATCGGTGATCATATCCGCACTCCGGGGATTCTCATTTGTTTATTGGCGGTTGGTCACGCCGGCTTAAGTTTAAATCATACGTCCGTGCTCTGGGGACTCGGAATCGACATTTATACTCTGACTCGCACTCTGGGAGTTCGGAGTTGATGTTTATACTCCGTTTCGCACTCTGGGAATCCGGAGTTGATGTTTATACTCCGCTTCGCACTCTGGGAATTCGGAGTTGATGTTTATACTCCGTTTCGCACTCTGGAAATCCAGAGTTGATGTTTATACTCCGCTTCGCACTCTGGGAATTCAGAGTTGTTGTTTATACTCCATTTCATGCTCTGGGAACTCGAAGTTGATGTTTATACTCCGTTTCGCACGCTGGGAATCTGGAGTTGATGTTTATACTCCGACTCGCACTCTGGGAGTTCGGAGTTGTTGTTTATACTTTGTTTCGCACTATGGGAATCCAGAGTTGATGTTTATAAGTGTTTATACTCCGACTCGCACTCTGGGAGTTCGGAGTTGGTAGGCAGACGGTCAGTCACATCTGCTGGATGTTTTTGGATTTCGCTCGCGCTCTGGGAACGAAAGGTGTATCCGGATCATGGATGGTCGGATCACATCCACCCTGAGTTAACAAGTGGGGTCGTTAGATGGACGGATCCATCCTCCTCAAACTTGGTTCAGATACGAACGAAGTCGTTAGGTGGACGGATCCACCCTCTTCGTAGACGTATTTTAATACTCCAGTTCGCACTCTGGGAACCAGGAGTTAAGTGAGGGATTGTCGTGTATCAATCCGTTTTTGACTTTGATGTGATGGCTTGTCCCCGAGCTCGAGTTTCACTTAGCGAGTGACCGGTTGCATCACAGTCACTCCCTATTTGAATAAATTCTACCGTATGGTGAAACTTAGCTCTCCGTGCATAGTGATGATCATATGAAGCATTTCAAGTAAATCACAGCTCTGGCTCGAAGAGATTGCATTTTATTGCTGAAATAAGAAAATATGGCAAAGTCAGTTGCCTTATTACAAATTCTAATTTCGAAATGCAGAAACAAATTGCGAAATGGAAAATAAAATAAATGACATAGCCTGTCATGTGTAGTAGCGACGAAGACTCTCGCTATTCCAGGCTCTTGGCAGAGTAAGATCGTCAACGGTCGATAGTTTGAATGTGCCATCTCCGAGCCTTCGTTCAATAACATACGGTCCTTCCCATGTCGGCTTCATATGTGAAGGAACCAGATAGATTATTTTAAGGACGAGATTGCCTAGTTCAAAGGTTCGAGGACGGACCTTGGCGTTGTACAGTCGGGCGACTCGACTTCGATGCGCGGCTGCCATCAAATCAGCCTCTTCACGCTTCTGATCTAGTAAATCGAGTGACTCAGCAAGTAATATAGCATTTGTCTTTGGATCGTAGTATGTTACACGATGAGAAGGTACTTCTAGCTCGACTGGAATAACGGCTTCTGATCCGTAAGAGAGAGAGAATGGAGTATGATCGATCGCGGTCTTGTGGGTCGTTCGGTAAGCCCACAAGGCCATAGGAAGTTCATCGACCCACTTGCCCCCGACCTTTTCCAGTCGTTTCTTCAGAATGGACTTTATAACTTTATTGACCGCTTCGACCTGTCCGTTTGCCTGAGGGTGTGCAACTACAGAGAATTTCTTTTGGATGTGAAATCGTTCGCAGAAATCTTTAAATTCAGCACTGTCGAATTGGGTTCCGTTGTCCGTAATAATGGTGTGTGGGAGACCGAATCGACAAATGATGTTGCGAACTACAAAGTTGATTACTTTCTTCGTCGTTATGGTAGCAAGAGCTTCGGCTTCAGCCCACTTTGTAAAGTAATCAACTGCGACGATGGCGTATTTCGCACCACCTTTTGCCAGAGGTAGAGTACCAATGATGTCGATGCCCCACATTGCAAATGGCCATGGGCTGACCATTTGTGTTATCTTGGTAGGAGGGGCTCTAGGGATTCGAGCATGCTTTTGACACCTATCACATTTCTTTGCATAATCCGACGCATCGTGATTCACAGTAGGCCAGTAATATCCATATCGAAGTATTTTCTTGGCAAGTGCTTGTCCCCCGGTGTGATCGCCACATTCTCCCTCGTGTACATCGTCCAAGACTCGTTTAATTTCATCGTGAGCGATACAACAGAGTAGAGGAACAGAGTACCCTCTTCTGTACATGATTCCATTCTGGATAGTGAATCGTGAGGCCTTCCGAAGGACTTGTCTCTTTTCACTCCTGCGCTCCGGCAGGGTTCCGTGCTCGATGTAATTTCTGAATGGTGTCATCCATGAATCCTTATCGAGAACGGTTTCGCATACCCAGTCTATTTCTGCTCGGTTGATTCTTGGGGAAGTTAACGTCTCCACAGGAACGAGTCCTATTTGTTGAGCTTCACCCGTGCTGGCTAGCTTTGCTAATGAATTGGCTTTTTGGTTGCGTTCTCGAGGTATACAATAAATGGCATATTAATCAAACTGATTAAGTACTTCCTGGACTCGAGCTAAGTAAGCAGCCAGCCTTTGATCTCTCACTTGATATTCTCCCCGTACTTGACACACAACTAACTGCGAATCACAATAATTTTCCACAGCGATAATTTTCAAATCTCTGGTGAGTTTTATTCTAGCTAAGAGTGCTTCATATTCAGCTTCATTATTGGTTGCATGAAAATCGAACTTCAAAGCGTAACATATAGATCGGCCTTCGGGAGTTTCAAGTACAACACCAGCGCCCGAACATCGGTCGTTTGATGCACCGTCGGTATAAAGCTTCCAGACGTATTCGGGGGATTCACTGGTTTCGGGCAAGTCCTCTAGAATGGTAAATTCAGCTATAAAATCGTCTAGGACTTGTCCTTGAATGGCTCGTCTTGGAGTATAAGTAATGTAAAACTGGCTCAATTCGATGTTCCACTTGAGTAACCTACCAGACGTCTCAGGCCGCGAAAGGATCTGTCGTAACGGCTGGTCGGTGTAAACGATAATTAGATGGGACTGGAAATATGGTCGGAGCTTCCTTGATGCAATAACAAGGCAATAAGCCAACTTTTCTAGATTCGGATAATTTCTTTCAGCTCCAGTCAATCGTTTGCTGACGTAGTATACTGGCTTCTGTATCCTGTCTTCTTCTCGAACTAAAGCAGCGCTGATAGCGTTTTCCGATATCGCCAAGTATATGTACAACTTCTCATGATCAATAGGCTTTGACAGGATAGGTGGTGTGGATAGATGCTGAACTAGTGCTTGGAAAGCGCCCTCACACTCCGTGGTCCATTCAAACTTCCGTTTTCCTTTTTGGATCAGAATGAAAAAGGGAATGCATTTGTCTGTGGACTTTGAAATGAACCTGCTCAATGCTGCTACTTTTCCATTGAGACTCTGGACTTGCGTTATAGTTTTTGGAGTCTCCAGATTTCTGATTGCCCAAATCTTTTCAGGATTAGCTTCGATTCCTCGGGCATTGACGATAAACCCAAGGAATTTTCTGGATGCAACTCCAAAATGACATTTTAGCGGATTGAGCTTCATTCTGTATTCTCGAAGTATGTTGAACATAGCTTCCAAGTCTTTAACATGGTCAGTGGAAAATCATGACTTCACAAGCATGTCGTCTACATATACTTCCATCGTTTTCCCGATTTGATTGGCAAACATCCGATTGACCAATCGTTGATAAGTAGCCCCGGCATTCTTGAGTCTGAATGGCATAACTTTGTAACAATAAAGTCCCAGATTGGTTACGAAGCTGGTATGTTCTTGATCGGGTAAAGGCATCGGTATCTGATTGTAGCCAGAATACGCATCCATAAAGTATAAGAGTTTATGCCCAACTGTCGAATCTACTAGCTGATCAATTCTGGGAAGTGGGAAACTGTCTTTGGGGCAAGCTTTATTTAGATCGGAATAGTCGACACATGTTCTCCACTTTCCGTTTGACTTTCGGATGAGCACGGGATTTGACACCCATTCTGGGTACAATGCATCTCGAATGAACCCGTTCGCTTTGAGCCTTTCTACTTCTTCTTTAAGGGCGGCAGATCTCTCTGGATCCATACCACGCCTTTTCTGTTTGACCGGGACATGCCGCGGGTCAATATTTAGAGTGTGGCTCATGATGTCCGGCGAGATCCCACACATGTCAGAATGCGTCCAGGCGAATACGTCAAGACTCGCCCATAGAAATTCAACCAATTCCTCTTGAGTTTGCTGGCTTAGCTGAGACCCAATCTTTATCATTTTCGAATCATTGTTATTGTCGATTGGAACATCGATTGTCAGTTCGGCCGGGGATGCTTGACTTTCTTTAGATTCTCCTTCGTCTTCAGTTTCTCTTGGGTCAAGATCCTTTAGGAATTGGCTGGGGTGCCCGGGCCTAGGCCCGGGCGTTAATTGTCAATTATCAGCAAAGCGGACGCAGAGAGATTCCTCTACGCCCTTTCCTTTTTCCTTTCGCTGCGCCTCCCATAGCTCGGCAACATAGCAGGCTCTTGCAGTAGCCTGATCTCCTTGAATGATTCCCACTCCATGATCTGTGGGAAACTTTAAAGTCAAACACCACGGGGCTATGGCTGCCCTAAATTCAGCGATGGCCGGTCGGCCCAAGAAAGCGTTATAAGGGGAGTCTATGTCCAACACAACGAACTGTAACATCCGTACTCTCCGGCGTTCTCCAACTCCCAACTCCACTGGCAGTTCCACCATTCCAGTGGGTATAGTGGCACTTCCGTTGAAACCATGGATTCGAGATTGACAAGGTTTCAAGTCCTTTTCTTCCATTCTCATTTGATCATAAGCTCGCTTAAACATGATATTCACAGAGCTTCCACTGTCAACTAAGATGCTCTTCATCCAAGCAGGACCTACTTGAGCTGAGATGACCAGTGGATCGATAGTGGGGGCTTCGACTTTATCAACGTCTCTGTTCCTGAACACGATGTCATCTGTCATCGTCTTCTGTTGCTTGGACGGAGCCCCTTCATCAAAACTACTATAACACTTGAAGTCCGCATGCCTGACGGAGCTGGCATACGACTCCATTTCCTTCCAGCTTCGGTCTGCTGGATGAGGACCACCACTTATTGTATTAATAACCAACCTCCCGCCAGTCCGAGCGGGTTCCTCTTGCCTTTCCTGATTTGGTGCACGATTCTGATTTGATGGGCTCGCACCACCTGACTGCGGCGCCCGCACATACTGATCCAACTTCCATTCGCATATTAGTTTCTCAATGAGATCTTGTAAATGCTGACACTCATTTGTATTATGGCCATAACTCTCATGGAATCTACAAAACTTCCCAGTCTGGACTTGTCTTTCCGTTGATGGTTTCGGGGCAGGCTTCTTGTATTGCATGGTGTTACAAGTCTACAAATACACATTTTCCAATGACGTGTTCAATGGAGTATAATTATCGTACATGGGAGCTCTACGTCGTGGACCACGATTTTGATCTTACTTCTTGCCCTGATTTCCATTGTCCCTCTGCTAATTCTGTTTATTTTGTATATTCAACTGAACATTTCTAGAACTATCTCCGGACTGTTTAACGGCGATGTTACTCTGGATTTCTTCGATGTTGGGCCCTGCGTCATCCTGCTTCCTAGACTGTTTCGCATCCTCCCTTCTCAAGAATTGGGCTGCCTTGGAATAGAAACGGTCCAATGACGCAGGTGATTTCCCAGCTAACCAATTTTCGAACTCGGAATAAGGGTCAATCCCTTTAGTCAATGCCATCAGGATAGAGTTGTCATTGGGATTGCTTATTTCTGCACACGCAGCATGGAATCTCTCCAAGTAACGTCTAAGTGTTTCTCCAGGAGCTTGAGTAACACTAGACAGAGTGTTAACATCTTCAGGCCTCGCTACATGCATACGGAATTGTTCAACAAACTTGGTGGCCATCTGGTTAAAACTAGAAATAGATCGCGGTGGCAAGCGAGTGAACCACATCGTTGCAATGCCCCCTAGGGAAATGGGGAAACTACGGCATTTTACCACGTCATCAGCTCTTGCAGCATTCATCAGCCATTCATACTTCAGGATGTGTTGGTTGGGATCGGAACTTCCTTCATAGACTGGTAAAGTTGGCATCCTAAAGCGCCGAGGTGGTTCAGCATACAATATATCATCGGTGAAAGGGGTATGACTCTGGGAGATTCCCCAGTCATTGTTAGTGAGGCCCTGACTTTCATGGATCATTTGACGAATCATCGTTGGTATATCCGGCATCCGGATACTAGGAGCATGCTGGGCCAATGTGTGGTCGGGTTCCACAGCGCGAGTCTAGACCAGATGCGGTCGACGGTCCGTGCCTCGCCTCCTTGGTTCAACATTTTCTGGGACATAAGGCTCTGGAGTCTGCTCCCGTTGGCTACGATGAGGATCAGCTTGGTCTCTAGCATCAACTCCTTGTTTGGTAGTGGTGGTAGTAGCAATTTTGCATGTGACATGGTAAGGAGCAGCACCTCCTCGGGATGAAGGTCCTGTATGATGACTAGCGGATGGTCCAGTTCTGGGTTGTCCTAGGTTTGAGGCAGGTTGGTGTCCTGTGGCCTGGGTGTAGCTTACACCCAGCCGTGGGCGTGTGGATCTGTGATGACCGTCAGATGAGGCCGAACTCTCTGTGGAAGAATAAGAACCTTGGTCTCTTCTGGATCTTCTTCGCCTTTGGCGATTTAGCTGGTTGGACAACTCTGTGTTGGCGCGCAGTTGTTCAGTTAGCTGTTGCCGACTCTGGGTCAATTCTTGGAGCAGCATCTGAAACTCTTGTCTGGTAACTGGGCCTGATGGATCTGAAGGTCCGGCGGCATCTTGATTGGATGGAGGCAATTGCGCGGGATTCTGTCGGTCCCGTCCTCCTTGATCAACAGCTGTAGAGGTAGTTCGTGTACTTACCATGGTGAAATGATGAAAGTCCTTTCCTAGATCTGATGAAAATCTGAATAGAATGGAAGGGCTTCAAAATTCTAGATCTTGATCTTCTTCTTGGATTTATGCAATCCAGTATCGATAGGAGATCCAAAGAGCAAGAGAAAAATTGGGTTTTTCTCAGTGAAAGCACCAAAGTGTTTGTACCAAAATTGGGCACAACACTCTTCGGAAGTTTTTGAAGAGATAAAGAGAAGAAATTAAATGGAAAAAGAGGATTATCTAACAAAAACTCCAAATTACAGATATGAAAGTAATTAAAATGCGCGGAGACACAAGAATTTAGAGTGGTTCGGCGTATTGCCTACGTCCACTATGAAGTTGATTGCTTTATTGATCTTTCTTTAATGATTACAATTGATTTCAGCAGGTTACAGCAAATAACAATGATTTTCAGCAGTGAAATTCGTTGGTAGCAGTAGCAATGGGGTTTAGGACTGGATCTGGCAGAGTCTGGGCATTGGAGAATTCAAAGAAGAAGAAGATCCTTTTTCTGTATGCCATGGGGCTCTATTTATAGGTGTAAGAGGCTGATATTTCGCTCAGATCTCGGGAGACTCCCCCGGCACGTGACTAGGCCCGCGCGCCCAAGCCCGCGAAGTTTCGGCCCGATCCGTGATCGATACGAATGGATTTCGTATCGATCAAGATTTCACCCAATGGAGTCGAAATTTGGCGTGGACATTCTTTAGCACGTGTGTAAGCTCCTGTGAAAATTTCATAGCATTTGGAATTGTAGATTAGGAGATATGATCGATATGAAATGGGATTTTTGATTGGCTGTTTCGTTCGACTCCATCATTTCGAATCGATCCCGTTCGACTCGATAGCTGTGTGTGATCAAGTGGTGACATGGCGAGCATTCTCTGGATCGATTCACCTTCTTCGCTGAGTCGATCGAGTCGTTCTAGGACTTTCGCTCTGTTCGTATCGAGGCACTTATGTTGTTCAAATCGATAGAAGATGGCCCTTGTTTCGCGTCGATGGAGAGCACATGGAATAACTCGACTGCGTGGCCTTGTTCGTATCAATTGGAGGTGGCTCCATTTGATCGATACGAAGTTGACGTGGCCAGGTGGACTCGAACACTGTTAGCTATCGATCGATACAAATAACCATGACGTGGATCGATGCGAACAAGTACTTCTCGATGGATACGAAGTAAGGTCATCTGATGGATACGAACAATAGAAGCCTGATGGATTTGAATAGAGCTCTTCAGGCGATGGATGCGAAGTAGACTCTGGTGATGAATGTGAAGTGGTCACTGGCTAATCGAGTCGAACAGAGGCTTCCTGATGGTTATGAACTCGATCGAGTTGAACAAAGGCTTGGGGATCGATGCGGAGCTGATCGAGTCGAAGTAGGCTTCCATGATAGATTCGAACCGATCGATTCGAACAGTGGTAGGTTTTCACCCAATTTCGCATCGATCGTAACTTGAGCATACGAACTCGGATTGACTTGAAATTTGGAACGTTGACTTTTATGGCTTCCCTCGTCGCGTCTTGTCGATTGTAGCCCGATCCGGACTCGGACAAAATTCACCGATATCCATGGTGAACTTGCATATAACCGATCTCTAAGATGAACCGTCATTGGTTACTAGTCAATTCCTTGGTGTCACGGCCTTGCCATAAGGCGGGATAAGAATAAGAAAAGAGAAAGAGGATTTCTTATTTAATTTGGGGCCGGCCTTGTTTTATTTATTTTGGGATTTTATTTATATTTAAGGGCTTTGTGTTTTTGTTGTTTAAATTGTTTTTAATGTTCATTTTAAACTTTTGTAATTTCTAGTCGTGTGACTAGGGGACGAGCTACGGTGGTGTAGTTCGAGAATTCGCAACTCAGTGGCTGAGTTGTGGCAGGGTTTTGAGCGTAGAGTTAGGTTAGTCGATAATGGGTGTCGCGAGTTTACGTGTGTAAGCATCTGACTACTTAATGTCTAGTAGAAACCTTAGGGGCAACACATAGGTAGGGTTTTGCCAAAGCTGGGTAAATTTGTGTATTTTATTGTCTGCTTTTATTATTCTGTTATTATCTGTGCTGCTATTATTCAAGTATTATCAATGCTGTGATTATTTTATATATACTTCCGCATTAAATTTTTATAATTGATAGTATCACCCTATTCACCCCCCCTCTAGGGTGAAATCGATCCTACAAGTGGTATCAGAGCTTGGACGAAAAGTCAATTTTTGTTTTAAAATTTTGATTTTTCAAAACCAATTTCTGTTTTAAAAATTAAAATTTTTAAATGGCTTCTTTTAATAATGCTTTTGCTGATGGTCGGTCAATAGTTAGACCACCAATGTTCAATGGTGAATATGCTTACTGGAAAAATAAAATGAAAATTTTTCTGAAAACCATTTATGCTTGGAATATTGTTGAGACAGGTTATAGAGCACCAACTATAGTGGTAAATTATCAAGAAATAGATAAACCGATGGATCAATGAACAGATCTAGAAAATAGACTACAGAATGCTAATGCTAAAGCTATGAATTCTATTATTTGTTCATTGGATCAAATTGAATTTAATCGTGTCTCACATTGTCTAACTGCGCATGAAATATGGCACACACTCGAAGTGACTCATGAAGGAACATCTCAAGTCAAAGAATCTCGCCTTGCCATGCTGAGTAGCGAATACGAGAATTTCACAATGGCCAAGGACGAAAATGTCAAGGAGATGTACGGACGATTTTCCAATATCGTATACAAATCAAAAGCTCTTGGAAAATCATACACAGAATTGGAAATAGTCCGAAAAATCCTCAGAGTCCTTCCATGAAGTTTTGAAGCGAAAGTTACAGCCATTCAAGAGTCAAAAGATTTGAAACAAATCAAAGTTGAAGAACTCATCGGAAATCTCACCACTTATGAGCTAGAAATGAAATTCAAGGAAGAGCGTGAAGGAGGTGATACTAGAAAGAAATCGATAGCTCTTAAAGGAACAACATAAAGTGATGATGATGATGATGATGATGATGGAGCAGCTGAGCTGGCACAATTAGTAAAGAAATTCAAAAGGTGGAATCACAAATATGGAAATCCAACTCTAAATCAACAATTGAAAAGCACAATAGCCAAAGCACTAGAAAACTCAGAAGAACGGGAGATCATCTGTCACAAGTGCAACAAACTCGGTCATATCAAGTCCAATTGTCCTCAGAATCGATTCAGCCAAGAACAGAAATCGAAAAGGAGAAGTTTTGCAGCCACTTGGGATGAAACTGATGAAGATGATAAAAGCACTGGCAGTGAGAGCGAAAAAGCAGATCTGTGCCTTCGAGGTGATATAACTGACAGTGATGATGACGAGCCAAGTGAGGTATCAAAACTTACTCATTCAGATTGCTTATATATTTTCATGAAGTAAATGGCTGTTTTGAAAGACTTAGGGAGAAATACGCTAAAATTGAATCACAAAGAGACACTTTGATAGAATTAAATAAACAACTTGATTAATTAGTTAAAAACTATCAAAGCAAGATCCCTAAGTGTGATAAGTGTCCAACATTCGAAGAAGAAATTTAAAAATCAGAAATTAAAATTAACTCACTTGAAATTGAAATTCTGATTTTGAAAGAAAGTGAAAATACGAGGAGAGAAAATTCTATTAGAAAGTGCACACAATTATTAAATGAGAATGAATCTCTCAAAACACAAGTCCAACAACTGTTTACGACTTTAAGAAAATTTTCAAAAAGTGAAAGATCGTTAAATATGCTATTAGGGAAACAAACTGTTAATACAGATAGACAAGGACTTAGATATAATCAACCTGAACTTGTTAGAAGCAAAATTAATCAAGTCAAAACTGAGTGCATAATTTGTAGAAAAATTGGACACAATCAAAACATTTGTTGGTATTGACCCAAAAACATAAAAACCATACCAATTTGGGTACCTAAAGGCACGACTGTAAAATCCCTCAAAGTTAAACAAATCTGGGTGCCAAAAGGAACATATATAAATAGTTTTGGGTCTCCACAAGCTTATTTTTCAAAATCTTTTAGCACTAACAATCATGGACCTATAAAAAAAATAGGTCATAAAAATCTTTTCTCGTGTAGGTGTGGTGGCAGGCTAAGGAACAACAACAGTGTTATCTGAATTCTGGCTGTTCTAGACATACTACAGGCGACAAATTAAAGTTCCTTAGCCTAGTACAAAGGTAACAGAATCACAATGGACAACAACGAAAAATTATCGTAAAGGAGGTAACGGTATATTTATTCTGAACGTTATATTTAATGTGATAATCCACACATAATTTGATCAGCCAGTGATAATGAATATTGATTATGATTCTGACTTTTTCAAAATTGTTGGCCAATTATTTTTTTATGCCGAGAATTCTAGAGACTTTGAATTAGTTCATATAGATTTGTTTGAACTAATGACGTTGCTTTATTGATTGCTGATTACTCATGATACACGTGGTTATATTTGTTTCTAGATCTGACACTATGGTCACTATTTGTTTGCACGGCTTCAATTCAGTTTCATTTATAAGCTGTTAAAAATGATTTTAAGAAATTTTGTGCAACTTCACGATCTAGAATATAACATTCAACTAATGATAATCTTGAGTCTAAAAGAAAATCAGATGGAGATTACACTGGTAATCTAGTTGATAGAAAAATTACTAGTGGAACGTGATTTATGTTGAGACATTCAGTAGCTGCATCGTTTTTCAAAGAAAATATCTGCATATTTTTCATTTCAAATAGCAGACAGTTTTCTTATAAAACCCCTTTTAGAAAATCATTTTTGTTGACCTTGTTTCAGATTAGTCATTTTTAGAAAATTTTATAATTATTTTTGGATTTGATCTTAAATGAGTACATTAACTAATCTGACTCCCTACCGATTATCAAAAGGATAAATAGTGATTGAAAAAGTGACGAGTGTTGATATTAATTATATATTATAACTTGAGACAGTATAATTAGTAAATTTCTTTAGAAATTTAAACAAGAGTTATAAAACTTTTTGTTGGTAAAAATTCCTTGGCCATTTCTATTTCTATCATATTTCTATTGACCATCACTCATCAAAATTCAATATAGTATGTTAATATGTGGTATTTTAAATGGGAAATTATTCATTTTTCATTTTATTATATTTTTAGCAATAAAAAAAACATCCAAAGTATTTGCTCTCATTTAAAAGTCCTCATGGTTATGCATGGGTGAATTACTTGGAATTTTTTTATTATGTGCTTCCATGGTCATTTAAAAGTCCTCACGGTTATGCATGTATGGAACACATATCAAAATTGATTGATTAAATAGAAAAGTTGATTCTAATCCACCTTAAAAGTCCTCACGGTTGTGCGTGGTTAGAAGATACTTGAATTAATTATTTAAAAAAGAATTGAGAATACTACTAATCTCATTTAAAAGTCCTAACGGTTATGCATGGTTAGTAGATATTCAAATTCCTGATATAAATATACCACAAATAAACATAACTATATAGTTTTATGTGATGACATTATCCCTATCACTCTAAAGTGGAATATGCATCAAACAGAGTATATATGATTTTTGTTCGATTTTTTATTGAAATTTAATATTTATACCCGATTGAGTATTAATATTGTATTAATGTCTATCACTTTGTCTCTATTTTTCTAATACTATTACTCTTTTGTTGATAACAAAAGGGAGAGAGAAAAGTTAAGATTTTGGCAAATAAAGGTCAAATATTTTATTTTGTATTTTTTATTTGCATCTAGGTTCATTTGCATATTTTTATTTATTTTCATAAATATATGAAGGGGGAGCTTTGTAGTAGAGAGGGAGCATTCAAATAGGGGGAGCAAATAGAATGATCAAATACAAATAGAATGATCAAATACAATTAACAAATTCAAAATCTTAAATATAAGTTTGTTATCATCAAAAGGGGGAGATTGTTGAATACGCGAGTATATGATTTTTGTTTGATGATAATAAACATATATATATATATTCATTTAAATGTATTTGTTAATGTACTATTTTATTTTTAACACAATTAAATAAATATTTGCCGAATAAAATAAATAACACAGAATTTAAATTCAAACAGATATTTTATTCAAACAAATATTTTATTACAATTTTGAATAGTACAAAGTTGAGCTCTCACTATATATACACAATTTCAATTACAATACAAATTCGATTACATTACAATTTTCAACTTACATTTGCACCTCACTACATATCACTCATTCACTCGTATTTATCTTCAACTCTATTCCAGATTGAATCTAGCATTTGAGTTATCTGCAAAATAAACACTAACGCAGTAAAACTGAAAAAGAAATATTTTTGCAGTGTAAAGTAGAATGTGTTTTTGAAAATATTATTTGCTTCAGTTATTTGGGTTGTTCGTCATCATATTTAGTTTGAATTCATCATGCATAAATGACCTATGACATGCACAGTGTATCACTGTACATGCCACAAGGCCGTGCACACCGATATACACTTGACAAATCTGCAGGAACAGGTGAGAACAAGTTCAAACCCAATCAAAAGCCGGGTTCAACTCAAGTGAAATACAAATAAAGTCACGACACGAGCACAAGGTCAAACCCGAGCTATAAGCTGGATTCAACACAGGTGCAATCCAAATGTACAAGTTCAATAAAATGGTCAAGACAACCAAAACAACTAGACTAGACCTAAATCAACAATGAAGCATGGTCAGTTTTAAAACCAAACTCAATCAAACCCCACATAAAAATAGACCAGTAAACAATGAAGTACACAAGCACATTCAAGCTCACAAAAACATATATACATACATGCGAAAATATGTATATACATGTATGAGCTCAAAGAAGTTCCAGAAAGCATGAAGTATCAATGCAAACTTGAATCGAAAGTTGCAGCCTCAACAGTGTCGACCAGTTCAAAATGAAACAGCAAGAGTGATTCAAAGTAAAGCAACAACAAAAAACAACAAAACCAAATTTACTCAAAGCACATAATGATATACAACAGAGATGATACTGCAGAACCAGACACAGTGCAATATCAAGTGAAGGCCACACCAACTAGAATGAGCAAGTGCAGACTAGAAGAACTAATGCATATAGACTAGAATACAAGTGGAAACCAATGCAAGCTCAACTGAATATAAAAGTGCAGATCAACTCAAAAGAAAACAAAAATTCCAAACAGATGGAGTCAGTGAATGTACACACACATATATGACACGGTTACAATGCATAAGACCGCAACGAGACAGCAAGCACATAGAATCACAGTGCAGACCATACAGAGCTCAAGTCCAAATCACATCCCAAAATACAGGGAACTAACGAATGCAACTAAATACATGTGAAGCCCTCAACATCAAATAAAAAACAAAACAGTGAAACAACAATGTAACTACCAGAGTCGATCATGTGACAGCAATGCAGATCTGGCAACATTGATGTGAAAGTATGTAAGCTGTGTGGCTAGATAACACTTAGGATCGTGTAATATGGAATGTATTATAATCTAAATGCGGAAAAAGATAATAATAGTAAAGTAAATAAGAATAAGCACACTAGGAGTTTTTATACTGGTTCAAACTTCCTGTTCCACGTCCAGTCCTAGACTTCCCTCTGGAATTTAAACTTAATAACCCCTCACTTAACCCGGAGGAATAGGTATACAACACCTGAGCCGCCGAACAGGATTTTTCCGCCTCAAATAGCCGAAAGAGGACTTTTACCGCCTGAACAACCGAACAGGACTTTTACTGGTATAAGAAAATAGTTGAAAATTGTGTTCTAAATAACACTGATATGTCTTTAAGTGTACAACCTTCCTATAATCAAATCCTCAAGTATATATTGTGTGTGTGAAGATATGAAAGGAAGATATTGCTTAGAATCAAAGTATATATTGATTAGTTCAGAGATTCAAGCAATATAAAGATTGTGATTGCTTTTAGAATGCAGGGATAGATAGTAGAGAGTATGGTCAGAAAACAAAATAAAATTCGGTGATTTGAGAAGTGATTCTAATGTGTTTATATAGTTGACAAACAACTACAACTATTTACGAAGAGTTTTGATCAAAAGATGCAGCCATATCTCTTCAATTTGGATCGTAACTCTTCGCAAATGGAAGTGTCTCTTCAGGAAAAATAGCCGTTAAAGTCATACAGTTGACTGAGCAAAATCGACCATTCAACTGAATATTCAAAGATGGTGTAAAACAGAGTATATATGTGCAACTGAACAGGTTCAGTCGACTGGTCGTTTTTGGTCAGTCGACTGACCTAGTTGTCAGTGCACAGTTTACACTATTTTGAGTATGTGCAAACTACTTGAGGATAGATTTTAACAGTTATAAACCATATCTAAGACTAAATAAACATACTATACTCGGATTTGCAGTCTCATCTCCTTTGTAGTTTAATAGCTTGCATATCTCATTCTCTTTTTGTCGCTTGATCGTATAGTCTCATTACTGATCGTTTAAGCTTTTTGTCATGAATCAAAACTCATGATTCAACATTCTCCCCCTTTTTGATTGATGACAACATGTTTTTGATGATGCTATATATTAAGAATTATATACCAGAGGATATATATTTCTCCCCCTGAATATGTGGCGACATATCTAATCCTGCAAAAATTGGTTAGTCATACAAATTTCTCCCCCTTTGTCATCGACAAAATGGAAATATATAAGCATTGTTAACTAACAACATTTGAAATAACAATCACAAAGAAACATATTTTTTCAAATAATACAGGGCTATTTATACAAGCCCATCAAGGTCAAAAAGATTTTAAAAAGTACTAGAATGTTTTTGTGTTAAACTAAAAAAATAACTTACTATCACCATTATGAAATACCGTCAATACTCATCAGAGTCTGAATTTGCTTCTTCTTCTTCTTCTTCTTATGCTGGTTCTTTTACTCGTGAAGAGCTTTCCACATATTGTCTGCCACCACCATTTCCACTAGTGTCAGAACTTGTATGCTCTTCGGATGTAGATCAAGTAAAATGAGGTGCCGGGCGTTTTCCCGGGTCACGATGTGAAGGTTCTGCAGTGGTTGAAGAGGAAGAACAAGAAATTGCATCCCATAGAATCCTGAAGAAGCTTTTGATCTTGTCAAACTTTTTGTCAATTTTCTTGTCAAGATTCTTAATGCGAGAATCTAAAATTACTTGATTACGTGCAATTAGATCAATGGACTCTCGGGTGCTTTGGGATGGGGTAGTGGTGCGGATGTCATCTCCTCGTTGTTGTGGAGTAGCACCTTGTTGGCGAGGCCTTGACTGCCATTCTTGGAATGACATGATAATGAGAGGTCTCGGAGGCAATTTCATCAAACTAATTGTGCGGCTATTTAGAGTCTTAACAGTGGAGGTGTCGAATTCCGGAACTGGAACTTGTAGATTCATTAGGAGCCGCATGATATACTCGCCATAGTAAATGATGTTCATCCGTCCTTGGTTGAATGAAAGGAATTCATTAAGTGTAAGCTTCGACCAGTTAATTTGAACATTACCCCAAATTGCATATAAAGCCCTATAATTCTCTTGGTATACAAGCTCATAAGAACCTTTGCCGATGAAATAACCTTTTGAATTATCTCGAAAAGTGACCGATCCTCCATTTGAGTAGACAATGTTAGTTAACATGTCCTTATTACCAGTCATGTGTTTTGAGCAACCGCTGTCTAAGATCCATTTTCCTCTCTTTTTATGTGGTACCTGCAAAGAATAAAAATTAAGTTGGTACCCACTTTTCTTTTAGGGTCCTAAGAGTTAGGTCTTAGGAAACCAAACCCAAGCGGGTTCAGAATTCCCTTTAAAAATATAATTCTTATTTTTATGAATAGTTTCCATAAATGTTTTGATATATCTATTCCTAATTAAATTGTTATTTGTTTTAGGAATCCATATCTTAATAGTTTTAATATTTTTAGAAACTGTCTTCTTAATATCTTTCTTAATTTTGTTTTTAATTTTATTTTTCAGTTTTCCAGATTTCTTTGGATTTTCAATTTTCTTATATCCTAGTCCCATTTTATTTGAAGTAGACCGAGAGTTTTCTATTTTTGTAGAAAGATTCTCTCATCCATTATTGAAGTTAGAAATATTTTTTATTAATATCTTCTTACTTGGTTTTACGGCTAGAATTTTCTAACTCTAACACTTTAGTGCTAGATTTTAAATTATTAATTTCTACTCATAAATCATCATTTTTATTTTTCTGAATTTCTAATTCCTGAGTTATCATAGAAAGTTGAGAAGTTAGGTTAGAATTAGATTCTTGAGTCATTTCAAGTTCTTCTTCTAGAATTTTCTTTTCATCTCTTAGCATACTAACTTCTAATTCAGATCTATTGAGGTTTCCTTGTAATTCTTTATTTTGTTTCTTAATTTGTTTTACTAAGTCTACTAGTTCTGAATTAATTTCGACCAGACCTTCAAAGCTTAATTCACTTACATCATCACTTGTAGCCATGAAGCATACATTTGCTTGCTCTATGTCACCGTCACTGTCATTATCTGATGATGATGAAGAATCTGTATCATCCCACCTTACTGAAAATGCTTTCTTCTTGTCTTCTTGAATTTGTTCTTCTTTTTCTTTGGACAATCTTTCTTCATATGACCCTTTTTATGACATTTATAACATTCCATGACAGAGGATGATGGTTTACTGCTATTGTTACTATTGCTGGAGTTATTTTTGTAACTCTTGAATTGGATATTCTTTTTGAATTTCAAAAACTTTTTGAAATTTTTAGCAATAAGAGCCATATCTTCTTCATCTGAATCTGAATCATCTTTTTCTGCTTGAAATGCTAGATTCTTTTTATCCTATGCTTGAACTTTCTTTGCCTGCAAATTCACTTCATATGACATTAGATTTCCTATTAACTCTTCTGGTTTCATAGTGGAAAGATCGTTTGCTTCTTCAATAGCTAAGACCTTTCTTTCACATTCATCCGTTAAAGAGTTTAGGATTTTTGATACTATATCAAAATCAGAAAATTTTTATCCTAGTCATAATAATGAATGATAAATATCTTGTAATATGGATACCATTAATGGACTCATTTTCTTTCATTCTAAAATTTTGAAATTGATTTTTAAGCATAGATATCCTGCTTTGTTTAACCTTTTTAGTACCTTCATGAGTTATTTTCAGTGTTCGCCATAATTCATATGCGGTATTGCACATGCTTACACGATTAAACTCATTCTTGTCCATGGCATAAAACAACATATTCATAGCTTTAGCATTTGCCGTAGCATCTAATTTTTGTGTGTTTGACCACGTAGAATATTCAGTTGTGGGTATATGATATTCAGATTGTGTGATATTCCATGAATCAAAACCATTTGCTTGCATATAAATTCTCATACGTGTAGCCCAATAAATGTAATTCATGCCATTGAATAGTGGTGGTCGTGCAGTGGATTGGCCTTCTATAAAACTATTGTTAGTGTTATTTTCCATATTACTAATATATATCAAATAACCGTGTAACAGTTATTAGATGACCTTGCTCTGATACTAAATGAAAGTATGTAAGCTGTGTGGCTAGATAACACTTAGGATCGTGTAATATGGAATGTATTATAATCTAACTGTGGAAACAGATAATAATAGTAAAGTAAATAAGAATAAGCACACTAGGAGTTTTTATACTGGTTCGAACTTCCCGTTCCACGTCCAGTCCCAGACTTCCCTATGGAATTTAAACTTAATAACCCCTCACTTAACCCGGAGGAATATGTATACAACACCTGAGCAGCCGAACAGAATTTTTCCGCCTCAAACAGCCGAAAGAGGACTTTTACCGCCTAAACAATCGAACAGGACTTTTACTGGTATAAGAAAATAGTTGACAATTGTGTTCTGAATAACACTGATATGTCTTTAAGTGTACAACCTTCCTATAATCAAATCCTCAAGTATATATTGTGTGTGTGAAGATATGAAAGGAAGATATTGCTTAGAATCAAAGAATATATTGATTAGTTCAGAGATTCAAGCAATATAAAGATTGTGATTGCTTTTAGAATGCGGGGATAGAAAGTAGAGAGTATGGTCAAAAAACAAAATAAAATTCGGTGATTTGAGAAGTGATTCTAATGTGTTTATACAGTTGAAAAACAGCTACAACTATTTACGAAGAGTTTTGATCAAAAGATGCAGCCATATCTCTTCAATTTGGATCGTAACTCTTCGCAAATGGAAGTGTCCCTTCAGGAAAAATAGCCATTAGAGTCGTTCAGTCGACTGAGCAAAATCGACCAGTCAACTGAATATTCAAAGATGGTGTAAAACAGAGTATATCTGTGCAACTGAAAAGGTTCAGTCGACTGGTCGTTTTCGGTTAGTCGACTGACCTGGTTGTCAGTGCACAGTTTACACTATTTTGAGTATGTGCAAACTACTTGAGGATAGATTTTAACAGTTATAAACCATATCTAAGACTAAATAAACATACTATACTCAGATTTGCAGTCTCATCTCCTTTGTAGTTTAATAGCTTGCATATCTGATTCTCTTTTTGTCGCTTGATCGTATAGTCTCATTACTGATCGTTTAAGCTTTTTGTCATGAATCAAAACTCATGATTCAACATTCTCCCCCTTTTTGATTGATGACAACATGTTTTTGATGATGCTATATATTAAGAATTATATACCAGAGGATATATATTTCTCCCCCTGAATATGTGGCGACATATCTTATTCTGCAAAAATTGGTTAGTCATACAAATTTCTCCCCCTTTGTCATCGACAAAATGGAAATATATAAGCATTGTTAACTAACAGCATTTGAAATAACAATCACAAAGAAACATATTTTTTCAAATACTACAGGGCTATTTATACAAGCCCATCAAGGTCAAAATGATTTTAAAAAGTACTAGAATGTTTTTGTGTTAAACTAAAAAAATAACTTACTATCACCATCATGAAATACCGTCAATACTCATCAGAGTTTGAATTTGCTTCTTCTTCTTCTTCTTCTTATGCTGGTTCTTTTCCTCGTGAAGAGCTTTCCACATATTGTCTGCCACCACCATTTCCACTAGTGTCAGAACTTGTCTGCTCTTCGGATGTAGACCAAGTAAAATGAGGTGCCGGGTGTTTTCCCGGGTCACGATGTGAAGGTTCTGCATTGGTTGAAGAGGAAGAACAAGAAATTGCATCCCATAGAATCCCGAAGAAGCTTTTGATCTTGTCAAACTTTTTGTCAATTTTCTTGTCAAGATTCTTAATGCAAGAATCCAAAATTACTTGATTACGTGCAATTAGACCAATGGACTCTTGGGTGCTTTGGGATGGGGTAGTGGTGCGGATGTCATCTCCTCGTTGTTGTGGAGTAGCACCTTGTTGGCAAGGCCTTGACTGCCATTCTTGGAATAACATGATAGTGAGAGGTCTCGGAGGCAATTTCATCAAACTAATTATGCGGCTATTTAGAGTCTTAACAGTGGAGGTGTCGGATTCCGGAACTGGAACTTGTAGATTCATTAGGAGCCGCATAATATACTCGCCATAGTAAATGATGTTCATCCGTCCTTGGTTGAATGAAAGGAATTCATCAAGTATAAGCTTCGGCCAGTTAATTTGAACATCACCCCAAATTGCATAAAAAGCCCTATAATTCTCTTGGTATACAAGCTCATAAGAACCATTGCCAATGATATAACCATTTGAATTATCTGCAAAAGTGACAGATCCTCCATTTGAGTAGATAATGTTAGTTAACATGTCCTTATTACCAGTCATGTGTTTTGAGCAACCGCTGTCTAAGATCCATTTTCCTCTCTTTTTATGTGGTACTTGAAAAAAATAAAAATTAAGTTGGTACCCACTTTTCTTTTAGGGTCCTAAGAGTTAGGTCTTAGGAAACCAAACCCAAGCAGGTTCAGAATTCCCTTTAAAAATATAATTCTTATTTTTATGAACAATTTCCATAAATGTTTTGATATATCTATTCCTAATTAAATTGTTATTTGTTTTAGGAATCCATATCTTAATAGTTTTAATATTTTTAGAAACTGTCTTCTTAATATCTTTCTTAATTTTGTTTTTAATTTTATTTTTAAGTTTTCCAGATTTCTTTGGATTTTCAATTTTGTTATATCCTAGTCCCATTTTATTTGAAGTAGACTGAGATTTTTCTATTATTGTAGAAAGATTCTCACGTCCTTTATTGAAGTTAGAAATATTTTTATTAATATCTTCTAACTTGGTTTTAAGGCTAGAATTTTCTAACTCTAATACTTAAGTGCTAGATTTTAAATTATTAATTTCTACTGATAAATCATCATTTTTATTTTTTTGAATTTCTAATTCCTGAGTTATCATAGAAAGTTGAGAAGTTAGGTTAGAATTAGATTCTTGAGTCATTTCAAGTTCTTTTTCTAGAATTTTCTTTTCATCTCTTAGCATACAAACTTCTAATTCAGATCTATTTAGTTTTCCTTGTAATTATTTATTTTGTTTCTTAATTTGTTTTACTAAGTCGACTAGTTCTGAATTAATTTCAACCAGATCTTCAAAGCTTAATTCACTTACATCATCACTTGTAGCCATGAAGCATACATTTGCTTGCTCTGTGTCACTGTCACTGTCATTATCTGATGATGATGAAGAATCTGTATCATCCCATGTTACTGAAAATGCTTTCTTCTTGAATTTGTCCTTCTTGAATTTTTTTTTTCTTTTTCTCTGGACAATCTTTCTTCATATGACCCTTTTTATGACATTCATAACATTCCATGATAGAGGATGATGGTTTACTGCTATTGTTACTGTTGCTGGAGTTATTTTTGCAACTCTTGAATTTGTTATTCTTTTTGAATTTCAAAAACTTTTTGAAATTTTTAGCAATAAGAGCCATATCTTTTTCATCTGAATCTGAATCATCTTTTTCTGCTTGAAATGCTGGATTCTTTTTATCCTGTGCTTGAACTTTCTTTGCCTGCAAATTCACTTCATATGACATTAGATTTCCTATTAACTCTTCTGGTTTCATAGTGGAAAGATCGTTTGCTTCTTCAATAGCTAAGACCTTTCTTTCCCATTCATTCGTTAAAGAGTTTAGGATTTTTGATACTATTGAAGACTTTAACGGACTCATTTTCTTTCATTCTAAAATTTTGAAATTGATTTTTATGCATAGATATCCTGCTTTGTTTAACCTTTTTAGTACCTTCATGAGTTATTTACAGTGTTCTCCATAATTCAAATGCGGTAGTGTACATGCTTACACAATTAAACTCATTCTTGTCCAAGGCACAAAACAACATATTCATAGCTTTAGCATTTGCCATAGCATCTAATTTTTGTGTGTTTGACCATGTAGAATATTCAGTTGTGGGTATATGATATTCAGATTGTGTGATATTCCATGAATCAAAACCATTTGCTTGCATATAAATTCTCATATGTGTAGCCCAATAAGTGTAATTCATGCCATTGAATAGTGGTGGTCGTGTAGTGGATTGGCCTTCTATAAAACTATTGTTAGTGTTATTTTCCATATTACTAATATATATCAAATAACTGTGTAACGGTTATTATATGACCTTGCTCTGATACCAAATGAAAGTATGTAAGCTATGTGGCTAGATAACACTTAGGATCGTGTAATATGGAATGTATTATAATCTAAATGCGGAAACAGATAATAATAGTAAAGTAAATAAGAATAAGCACACCAGAAGTTTTTATACTGGTTCGAACTTCCCGTTCCACGTCCAGTCCCAGACTTCCCTCTGGAATTTAAACTTAATAACCCCTCACTTAACCCGGAGGAATAGGTATACAACACCTGAGCAGCCGAACAGGATTTTTCCGCCTCAAACAGCCGAAAGAGGACTTTTACCGCCTGAACAACCGAACAAGACTTTTACTGGTATAAGCAAATAGTTGACAATTGTGTTCTGAATAACACTGATATGTCTTTAAGTGTACAACCTTCCTATAATCAAATCCTCAAATATATATTGTGTGTGTGAAGATATGAAAGGAAGATATTGCTTAAAATCAAAGAATATATTGATTAGTTCAGAGATTCAAGCAATATAAAGATTGTGATTGCTTTTAGAATGCAGGGATAGATAGTAGAGAGTATGGTTAGAAAACAAAATAAAATTCGGTGATTTGAGAAGTGATTCTAATGTGTTTATATAGTAGACAAATAGCCAACTATTTACGAAGATTTTTGATCAAAAGATGCAGCCATATCTCTTCAATTTGGATCGTAACTCTTCGCAAATGGCAGTGTCTCTTCAGGAAAAATAGCTGTTAGAGTCATTCAGTCGACTGAACAAAATCGACCAGTCAACTGAATATTCAAAGATGGTGTAAAAGAGTATATCTGTGCAACTGAACAGGTTCACTCGACTGGTTGTTTTCGGTCAGTCGACTGACCTGGTTGTCAGTGCACAATTTACACTATTTTGAGTATGCGCAAACTACTTGAGGATAGATTTTAACAATTATAAACCATATCTAAGCCTAAGTAAACATACTATACTCAGATTTGCTTTCTCATCTCCTTTGTAGTTTAATAGCTTGCATATCTCATTCTCTTTTTGTCGCTTGATCGTATAGTCTCATTACTGATCGTTTAAGATTTTTGTCATGAATCAAAACTCATGATTCAACATGATGAACCAACAAACTATGCAACATAAAGATGGAGGCAGTGAATATATACATGCATGAACATATATATAGAGCAGTATAACATGAACATATATGTGCAGTGAAACCAGAGGCAACAGCAAGGCTATAACTTTAATCATGTATACAGTAAACAACATGTATTGATATATAGTGATATGTATGAAACAAGTCAAAGACTGCAACACTACGACAACTACAAGTGATCAAGCATCAGGTCGAAAACACTATAGAACATTCAACAGTTTTTAACAAAGTGGACAGTGCAATAGTAGTGAACAGAACATAAACATGGCATGTATCAAGACTTCAGGCATGCATACAACTCAACAGCCAGAGGATCAAGTGAAGCATAGAAGCAAGTGCCGAAGTTAACATAGTTTCAAATCAGCAAATTCAAAGCCGTGATATTCACGAAATCAAAGAATACGATGAACAAGTCAGAAAAATGAAAGAAGTCGAGGTCGAAATCAACCAAAGCAAAAGGAAATTTAACAAGTCGAAGTGGCCAAAGTCAAACCAGTAATTCACGGGCCAAATTAGAAATCAAAACCATGATAATCAAGCAAACTCATGGAGCCATGGTGATCAAGCCAGTAAAATATACGAATTGAACAAGTCTAAAGAAATCATCAACACTCAAGCAAAATCGAACGGCCAAGCTACAATATTGACAAATTCAAATAAATATATACGAACGAAATTTTAGGATTTCGAATCCTACTTAAACCCATATCATCATCGGCATTTGAAATCATTCGAGTTCAAGTAACAACAGAGAAGAATAAATCATACAACTCGAATCAAAGTCGAGTACTGTATAAATCATAAAGGAACAAACATACCAATTCACGCAAACAATAGATCTCGACTTTGCAGCCGCAAGCAATCACTGATAGAGGAAAGTATTCGAAGCATCATCGACCAATTGAAGCAGTGTCTCAATTCCCACAAAGCCCTAATTTGAAACGAAGAGGAACGAACAATAGGCAGCCATTTACAAAGCATCAAAGTGGAAGGAATCGGGCCGAATACATAAGAAAAGAGAAAGAGGATTTCTTATTTAATTTGGGGCCGGCCTTATTTATTTATTTTGGGCTTTTATTTATATTTAAGGGCTTTGTGTTTTTATTGTTTAAATTGTTTTTATTTTTCATTTTAAACTTGGTAATTTCTAGTCGTGTGACTAGAGGACGAGCTACGATGGTGTAGTTCGAGAATTCGCAACTCATTGGCTGATTTGTGACAGGGTTTTGAGCATAGAGTTACTTTAGTTGATAGCGGGTGTTGCAAGTTTACGTGTGTAAGCGTCTGAATACTTAATTTCTAGTAGAAACCTTGGGGGTAGCACGTAGGCAGGGTTTTGCCAAAGCTGGGTAAATATGTGTGTTCTATTTTCTGCTTTTATTATTCTGTTATTATCTGTGCTGCTATTATTCTAGTATTATCAGTGGTGTGATTATTTTATATATACTTCCGCATTAAATTTTTATAATTGATAGTATCACCCTATTCACCCCCCTAGGGTGAAATTGATCCTACATTTACATTCAATTGATTTGTTTCAATTATTTACATTTGTTACATCCACATTTAATTGGTTTACATTCCATTGATTTCCTTCAATTTATTAACACTCGTCACAAATTCATTATATTCAATTTTTATTCAATTCAATTTGTGAAATTCCAACCGTTTCACTTTTTTTTATTTAACCTATTTCATATAAATTCATTGGTGAATCATTTATAAAATTATTCCACTTAACCTTGCTTAAGTTGAATTTGTTTATTTCCACTTAGTATATCCTCCTTTTAATTATACTAACATCATTATATTAGCTAAATTTATTATAAATATTTTATACAACACAACTCACTTTTATTATTGTTACTTCATATATTAAGTTATTATTAATTCATCGATTCACTTCATTTATTCAAATTCATATTATTAATTTACTAAAGTAAATTTTTACTTTATAACTCAATTCATATTAATAAAAAAAAGTTCCACGGTTTATTTCATTAAATTTTTAAGTTGCTTCCATCCTTTAATTTGTTTCATTAACTTATTTCATATGCAATTAGCAAACATGCAATTTATTAAAGCTCATTTCATTTGTATTTAACTTATTTTCATCAAATTTTTAATTTAAATCCAATTACTCACATTAATTTTTTTCTTACACTCATTTATTTTTATTCAATTTCTCACATTAAATTTTTTCCTTCACACTTAAATTACATTTCATATTTAAAATTCAAGTTCATATTCATTTGATCAATTCATTTTTATAGCTTAAATGAAATTAATTCACTTTACTAATTTATCTAGTTTCACTTAATATCTAATTCAATTTTATTTAATATTAAGTTAAACTTCATTTTATTTTAATCCAACATTTTTTAATTCACATTCAACAAAATTTATTTATTTTTAGCTTACTAATTCTCAAATCTATAAGTTATACAAATTAACTTCTTAAAATTTCCTTTCGTTATTTTATCTACTTCATTTCAAATGCAATTTATTTTTATTTAAGCTTTCATCATTTAACTATATTTTATTTACTTCATTTCACTAACTCAATTATTTAACATTTCTTAAGTCAATTATTTTATTTCATTTCTCGAATTCAAATTTCTTTTATCTGCTTAATTAAAAAGTTTAAAATTTATTTTTACTTCCTTGTTCAAATTTATAAGTTATAACTTATTTTTTTTCCATTCAAATTTATAAGTTACAAACTTATTTCTTATATACTATTTTCAATTTTAAGTTCAAAACTATTTTCATATACTTATTAAATCATACATAGAATATATTTTTTTCACAATCAAAACTTGTTTTAATCGAAAATAAATTTCTTTTGGTAGCAATTTCTCACTCAAAAACTCGAAAATGAACACTAGAGATGATGCAGTCATCCCTAGAATTATTTCCCAGCGACCAAGCGAGTTTAATGCTTTTATTTCTTCAAAAATCCTTTCAAAATATTTTTCTACTTAAAACTCTTCCAAATAATATTAATATTAATTTTAAGGTCTTTGAAAACAATTTTGGAAACAAAAAGGATTTTAAATTCTGAAATTCTCAAGTTTTAAAATCATTTCTATATATAAGCTATATTATAAATATACTTGTACAAATTTCCTTAACTTATTATTAAAATATTCCATTAATTTACAACTTGGTCATTTTAACTAATTCTTATTGCAATTATATTTCAATTCAATTTAATTATCAATGCTTCGTAAAATAAAATTTACCGAGTATTCATTTTATTTTAATTTAACCAATAATCGATGATAATTAAATATTATCATCTTCTAACTTCTTCATTAATAATTTATATGGGCTTATGAAAGTCATAAATTTATATATAAAATATAATTTAGGTAAAATTATTTCATTTACCTGATTTAAAACAATATTATGTTGACTTGCCTCGTTTAAGTGTTTAGAAACTCCTATCGATAACCCGGTGTTCCGTGCATCGACCAGAATCATAAACAACTCAACAGATAAGTAAACACAACATAAAACAATTTATAACACTAACAAGTATGCTCTCTCATATATATACACACACTCAAACAGGCTTATTCTAGGGTATTACTACCCTATCTCTAATGAGTTAATCCCCACAAAGCCAAGGTTATTGCTAAACCTTCGCTCTGATACCAACCATGACGATTCACATTTCGGAAGGTTTAAATCGACAATAATCCACACATGTCCAACTTAAACAATCTAGAACGTAGATAGTCAATGGGTTTAAATAAGAAGAATAAGAAACGAAGAAGAGAACAAACACAGAGTCTCACGGCGGAAACGATAAAATATATTAATCAAATAACAGTTCATGAATCTATTTATATCATACATTTGATTATAATATATACACATTTATCAGAGTTATATATACATCAGGGATAAATAACCAATACAGCAAAATAGCATGATGCGGGGTACAATAATAAAAGTAATATACCAAATCTTCGTCCTCGTCCTCCAGAGAATAATCTTCAATACGCTAAAAAACTTAGGACTGACCCGAGCGTAATGAAAATACAAAACACTTGAGTTAGGACTAAAATACTCTTACGTAAGTCAAATCAATGTCATGAAATATGAGTGCAATAACTTAAGATTTGTTACGGGATTTTACCTCTCCTATGGATCCGTTAAACTATTTATATATAGTAGTATACGCTATAATAGATAATGTCTATCAGTAAAATAAATATCAAAATAGCATTAAGGCTTTACATTGATCCACCTTAACACATTTGTACAGTTCTAAACCAAAGTCGTAATGGGCTCGTATAGGGATAAATATGACAAGGCACATGAGGCAATGCCCAAGGTAGGATTCTATCAGTTTACCCTTTCTAACTGGTCGTAACCCATCCGTGGCCGACCGCGATAATCAATCCAACCGACAAAGGTGCACCTATCATATCCAAAATCATAATAGTAATACAAGGGATCAACTTCACAAGAGGTAGCTAACCTCAATGGTCAAACATAGGCTCCTGTTTTAGTCATTTTAATTATGACATGAGTGTCAAAACTATCCATCATCGTTCTCTTACTTCATTCCAGTAAACATCGCCAATTCAACCACTACATTCTGGATATCATCCACCGCTTACACAGTTGTTAAAGTGGTTCCAATATTGACAGAGAGTATGCCAATAAAAGGCCCTAGTTTCTTTAACAACCAAATGTCATTTTACACACTGGTTGGTACTTTTACATTTCGAAAACAATTCGTACTTGATATCAAAATATCATATTTGCTTCAAAACCAAATTCATTTCGAAATCATCGTATTTACCCAAAAACCATATTTTTACTTCAAATGTTAATTCAACTCGACATATCGATTTCACTTCAAAACTTGATTCGAATTACAATTTTGGTTATAATTCACTTTAACCCAATTCGTATTTAAATCCAAGATTTAAATAAAAGCATTCCACCCTTTGACCAGTTTGAATTTTTAGAAAATAGTTTAAATAGTTTTAAAACAAATAAATAGTTAAAATAGTTTAAGAGAAAATAATTTGAGTATTAAAAATGGTTTATATAGTAAAATAGTTTGGAAAATCAGAATAATTTGAATATTTAAAGAGTATAGATTTTAAATCGTTTATACTAAAAATAATTCATTTACAAATAGTTTCAAAGTCAAACTGGTACACTTTCCAGATTTTTTAATTCAAATCAGTTCCAATTTCCATTTCGATTTAATCGATTCAATTCCGATTTCAAGTCAAATTTTACATCGATTCCAAATTAATTTCAATGCTAATTCCAAATAAATTTCAACTCGAATTCCAAATTAATTTAAAAATTCCAATTCCAAATTAATTTAAATTCTAATTCCAAATTAAAACCATTTCGATTATATCAATTTTGAGTTCGATTTCCAAAATATCGATTCAAAACACTTAAATCAAAGTTTCCTTCAATATCCAATTTAAAATCTAAATCTTCAAATATAATTAAATTTCGAGCTCAATTTCAAAATATCATTTCATATCACCTTTTACTTAGAAATATTCGAAGTTCGAATAAAAATCCAATCTTTTAAAACAAATCAATTTCCAAAGATTCAAACCATATTCTGATTATAACTTTAAAATCTCAACATCGATTAATTAAACAATTTCGTTTCACATTTAAATTTCAACATTCGAGTTCCAATTCAAAAATAATTTGACTTCCATAAATTTGATTTTTATTTCTTAAAACCAAATCATTTAAAAAAAATTCAAATCAAAAATTTAAAGTCATTTAATTTAACCAATTCGGTGTCTGTATATAATTCTCTATCCTATGGCCAAGTGAATCAATTATTTCAATTTAATTCCGGGGATGGATATATATCATTCAATCCAAATAAATGCCATAGATATATATCATTTCAACCTATTTCTTAATTTATTCGAAATAATTCAATTTACAGTTTTATACACTATAAACAACATACATGATGATAACATGATATATTAAACATAAATAAACATCCAAACATCCAAAATATCAATCAAATTTCATCCATCACCATCCATCATCCAAACAGTCAATAATCACAAAGATCAACCAATTATCGATAAATTGGGGATTCTACTAGCAGTTAAATTCTAATTCAATTTTAACTGTCAATTTAAATTCTATCAATTAAGTCAGATGTCAATTAAATGTCAGTTTAAATCCACTCACGAACAACCATCAATAAATTCAAAAAAATTTCACGATATAAATTTTACTAACATAAAATATAATAGTCAAACGTAAGTGTAAAAACACTCACCTTTTTATTTGAAACCGAAATATTTTCAAAGTTAAATAAATTTCGCTTCCACTCCACGTCGAAGATGACTTTGATACGATCCCAACGCAATTCTTTTTGCCCGAATCGGATCTCGTATGAAAGAATTACGATAATTAGCATTGATGATATAACTAAAAAAATTAATTAACCTATAACAAAGTAATTAACAATTCTAATACCTCTCCCTCCCTCTACTGGTATGTTCACAAGCCTTCCCCTTCCTTCCTGTTCAAGGTCGCGGCTTGCCCTGTCAATTTTGTTTTAGTAAACGCGATCGATCTTCCCAGACAACCCATCGCTGCGCCCTAGGCCACATGCCGCCACCACATCCGAGCGCCGCTACTTCCCTCTTGCCAGCGTCCAGCCACTCACGAACTCGCCCCATCACCAGCGCCTACCGTAGCCTCATCGCGTTGCGACCCAAACCCTCGTTCAACTTCGAGGTCGTGAATTTGCTTGGATATATTTTTTGATCGTGCTTTGCTTCGTTTCTTTTTTTTATTTGAATCTACGATCTGCTATCGATTTGGAAAAATAGGATAGCGGGAACTGGTACGGGCTGAAACGTGGGTTTGAACGAGTATGGGAAGGAAATAAAACAATTATATATATAATATTGAAAATATCTAGCCACTTAACGTCTGGAAATTTCGAACTCCAAACGCAGCTTGCCGCCTGACGTTTATATTGTTTTACCCCTATTCCGAATACAATGGAACTAGTTCTGAGGCCTAATTCGATCGTATGCGGAAGATAGCTTTTCAAATCGAATTATTTAATTAAATTCTAAAATAAATTCCTACGCGTTTCAAGCTCTCACGAGCAAATGACAAGTCCGATCGCTACGAAACTTGAAATCCTAGAATAACTCACTATAACGGACCCGATGAAACTGGTTTTGTCGAAATCTGAGATAGTTGCCAAAATGGCTATTTTACTCGTTAATTAAAATATAAAATTTCCAATTTTAAATTATTCACATTAAAATCCAATTTTAGATGTTAACAATCTTCATTGTTGTTCAAATAAAATTTAAATCAACTTCCGACATCGTTTTCAATCATATCAAATTCAGAATTCAATTATTCAAATAATTTCCAATATTAAATTTAAACAATTTAATTATCCAATAAATCAATATAAATAAATCATTAAATTCCAAATAAATTTTAGTTATCAACATTATTTTATTTCTATCTAAATAATTCAAAATTTATTATTCAACTCTAGTTATTGATTATACCTTCGATACATATAATTTATTTAAATATAAATAATTTCCCAAATTTTTGAAATTGTTTATCTCAAGATTTTCATCCAAGTTCATATTCAATAACTACAATAATAATCATTATATTTTATTTTTAACCATTTTGTTCCATAATTTAAAATAGTTAAAAATACGGGTCGTTACAGCAAGCTAAGTAGATTCACTAGCAATCCAAGTGGGGAACATTGGAAGGCAAATAGTGTATTTGGTTATCTTAAAAAAACCATAGAACTTGCTCTATTGTACAATGATTTTCCAGCCACACTCGAAGTACATACGGATGCAAGTTGGATAACTGACACAACAGACAATATGTTTACATCTGGCTGGGTGTTTCTACTCGGAGGAGGTGCTATATCATGGACATCAAAGAAACAAACATGCATATCACACTCGACTATAGATTTAGAATTTATAGCATTAGCATATTGAATTTCGGCATTCCCGCGTTTTCGTACGCGTTCGCTTCACCTTGTCTAGGCGGCATCAATGGTCGAAGTCTCCTATGCCGGCGTCCCGATTGAACATCCCTTCATCCCCTCCTATCGAGCATATAATCTGGTCTTGGCTACACATTGTAACAAAAGGAATCCCCAGTGTTACGTGCCACCAATCCCATATATATATCACGATTACTCCAAATATCCTACGATGTGGGACTTTAATCCATTCAATCCACGCACCCACTCCATTTACAATGCGTTCCACACCTAACAATCTCCACCTTGGCGAGCATTGCTCAAGTCACCTTAATATTATACCGAGTCCTCTTCGCAGTGGTGTCAAGCTGCTACTCTGAGTTCTCATAAGCAGGGGGAAGCGGCTGCTTACCATATCTCCACCTTGATGAGCATCCCATGCTCAAGCCCCTCAGGAGCCATGCTTCGGTCACGCTGCATTATATCGGTCCCTCGAACCATGGAGTTCTGATACCATGTTGAGTTTCAGCGTTCCTACGTTTCCGTATGAGTTCGCATCGCCGAGTTTAGACGACATCAACGGTCGAAGTCTCCTATGCCGGTGTCCCGATTGAACATCCCTTCATCGCCTCCTATCAAGCATATAATCCAGTCTTGGCAACACATTGTAACAAAAGTAATCCCATATATATACACCACATGTAGGATCGATTTCACCCAAAATAGGGGGAGTGAATAAGGTGATACTAATAATAATAAAAGTTAATGTGGAAATATATATAATAATTGCAGCAAAGATAATAGCAGAATAATAAAAGCAGAAATAGAACAACACAATTTACCCAGCTTCGGCAATAACCCGCCTACGTGCTGCCTCCAAGGTTTATACTAGAAATTAAATAGCCAGACGCTTACACATGTAAACTTGTGACACCCAATAACGACTAACTTAACTCTACGCTCAAAACCCTGCCACAACTCAGCCCTGAGTTGCGAATTCTCGAACTACACCACCGTAGTTCGTAACCTAGTCACACGACTAGAGAATTAATTTTAAAAAAGGAAAATTACAAAATAAATAAAACAAATACAAAACCCTAGTTATAAAATTAAAGCCCAAATAAAAAATAAGACCGGCCTAATGGTTAATAAAATAGGACTTCTCTCCTTTTTTATTTTGTGTAAAACTTCGACCGTTTCCTTCTTCGTTCTTCTTTGAAATTTAGGGCTTCGATTAATTAAAGCTCCAATTCAAAAATGATTGATTTCAGTGATGATTTGAGTTGCCTTCCCAATCGATTCCTTGTCCTTGATAATTCGCGGCGGCTTCAAGTTGTGTCGAGCTTGAATGCTATAATTTGGTATGTGATTTTCTTGTTCGGTTTTGACTTTGCTCGACTTCGATTCGAGTTATAAATTTGTTTGTGATTTAGCTAGCTCTGGTATTTGCTTGAACTCGAATTCTTTTTTATGCCGATGATGTAACTTGGTTTTATAGGGATTAAAGCCCTAAAATTACGTTCGTATAATTCTATTTGAATTCTTCAAATATTTTTTTCTTGGCCATTCGATTTTGCTTAAATACTTGTGATAATTCTGACTTGTTCAATTCGTATATGTTCTTTTGTGATTTTGAATTTTACTCCGTTGCTTTGGGTTTTCTCTGAGTCGGTCTCGTTCTTTTCACCTATGACTTTGGCCATTTGATTATTTGAGAGAAACTTGACTTGATACAATAACTCACGGCTTTGATGGTTGTCACTGTCTAATGCATCTTGCTCATTCATTTCTTCAAGTCTGGTTTGAATTGTTGTATGTTGATCTTGTTCCTCTTGGAGTCTTCACTTGGTTGTTGTGAGTTTGATATTGGTTTGGGTCGAAATCATTGCATGTGTGGTATGCACATCTATGTTATACTTGTATGCTAGTTTGTTGTAGTTTGTAATCATGCTGTTATCTTTCTTTATACTCTGCTGTGTTGGTTTGTAAGTGTTCATGCCTTCAGTGTTGAGTCTGGTTGTCACTGCATATTGTTGTTGTGGTCTTGTAGTCTGGTTCAGTTCAGTTTTGATTGCACTGGCTTATGAACTGTTCTTGAACTTGTGTACCTTTATCCATGGTTTGTTGCTGCAAATATGTATACATGTGTGCATACATGTAAATATGTATGGTGGTCTTTTAAGTTTCATTGAACTCTGGTTTAGCTGTATGTTGCATTGAGTCTTTTTGATCCATGATGTTTCTGTAGCTCGACCATCCATGCTTGTGTCCATACATTCGATCTGCTCTGGTGCCATATGAAGTCTTGTTGCATTCTTGAGCATTGTTGTTTGATCTGAAGCTTTGTTGAATTCATGTGTATGCTCTGAGTTGATCTTCATGTTGTATGCATGTGTTCTTGACTTCATAATATTGGAAGCCTGATTTGTATGCGGTCAAACCTACTTATATTTGGTTGAGCCTGATGTGTTCTCGAGTCTTGTTGTTCTTGTTCATTGTAGTCTACTTCTATATGTGTCCCATTGACTTTTTCATTTGAGTCATTATTGCATGAGAACTTTGTTATGTTATGGTCTTGGTTGCTTTTGAGTTAAACTACAGCTTGCCTCTTGTGTGTACATGTGCACAGGTTCATGTTTGGGCTGATTGTGTACAGGCCATTGTATTGAACTTTTATTCATGTTGGCTGACCATTGACTCTCGTACTTAACCATTCTATTTTTTTTGTATTGCACCTGAGTTGAATCCAACCTCGGGCTTGGGTTTGACCTTGTGCTCACCTGTCCCTGTAGTTTTAACACGCAAGTGTATATCGGTGTACACGGTCTTATGACATGTACAGTGATACACTGTGCATGTCACAATTTGTTCGTGCATGATGGATTAAAAATAAATGATGACGAACAACCCATATAACTAAGGCAAATAACATTTTCAAAACACACACTTCATTGTACACTGCAAAAATATTTCTTTTTCAACTTTACTGTGTCGGTGTTTATTTTGCTGATAATTCAGATGCGAGATACAAGATGGAACAAGGTTGAAGATAAAAATACGAGTGTTGAGTGAATATGTAGTGAGGTGTAAAATTGTAAATTGAAATTCGTGATGTAATCGAATTTGTAATGTAATTGATAATGTGTTAATGTATAGTGAGAGCTTAAATTTGTACTATTCGAATTTGTAATAAAATATTTGTTTGAATACAATATTTGTTTAATTTTGAATTCTGAATTGTTTATTTTATTCAACAAATATTTAATTAATTATGTGAAAAGTAAAATAGTACAATAACAAAAACATTTAAACGAATATATATATATATATGTATGTATGTATGTTTATTATCATCAAACAAAAATCATATAGTAGCATATTCTACACCACGATTATTCCAAATATCCTGCGGTGTGAGACTTTAATCCATTCAATCCACGCACCCACTCCATTTACAATACGAGCCACATCTAACATAGCAGCCGTAGGTAAGGAGGCTGAATGGATTAGGGACATATTACTAGATATTAAGCTATGGCCCAAATCCATCTCTTCTGTTTTCATACATTGTGATAGTCAAGCCACTCTCTCTAAAGCTTATAGTAATACTTACAATGGAAAATCTAGATATTTAAGCTTAAGATATGAGTGTAAGACAATTAATAAAAGAAGGAATTACCACAGTAATGTGCATAAGAACGAGTAATAACTTGACCGAGGCTTTCACAAAAGGCCTACTTAGAGATGTGGTGAAAGGGACTTCACTAGAAATAGGGTTGAAACATATAATGAAATAAATCACAAACAACATAAACTCAACCATAAACTACAATCATAAAAGGTTTAAATGGTAAAAATAAGTTGTTTAGAAGTGACTGAGAACTGCTAATTCACATGAAGTGCCTTAATCTTGCCAAGTAATTAGGAATTAACATTAACACACTACGATAAGAAGGTTGAGAATTACTCTTAATGAAGTTATAAAGTGCCTAAGTAGTGGGGGCATGTAAGATAACTTCACCTATATGAATGCAGGAGTGGTGCCGCTCCTCACGAGAGTTTTAGGTTTACTCTTTGGGTCATTCATGAAAAACAAGGAAAGTAGAACATGGTCATAATAGTGCTAAACGTGATAATAAAGAAATTATTTGAAGAAAGATACAACATGTGTATATAATATGTTTGATATTATTGTAAAGACTAATATGTTTAAATGCTAAAGCAACCATTTACTTTGATAATGTCTTGTCATATTTATACAAACTGAAGGTTTAAGGAAATAAACACCTTCATGTATGCATGTAGTATCCTGTTTTGAGGCTTGGCGATAACATAAGGAAATAAGATCAATTTGTACAATTAAAGTGGGGGATTGTTGGGTATTTAATTGTAAAAAGTAATTTCTTTTGTCCCACATCGTTAAATGTGAGTTAAAAATAAGGGTATATATACCAAATGCTGATTTGTCTACTAATTGAATAAAATACATAACATGAGCTTGGGCTGGAAGCATGTGAGCGCTCGTGATTTCCAAAATGCACCTATCATGCACTTTGCACGGTTTAGTTCTAGACTTAGGCTCTGCAACGGTCGAATTTTTTGAACAGTCATTACTGTTTAAAAAAATTTGAAATTTGAAAGGGACAGTTTTTCTTTCAAAGGTTGCGACTGTACAAAGATATGTCAGCTCCTTTATGAATAACTCAAAGTTCTTCTTCCTCAAAACATACAGTTTCTCCTTCAAACTATAATTTATTTTTCTGAGGAATTCAGAACCACTATCTGCATTCCTCCTTGGTTTTGTTTTATCTTGGAAAGTATTTGCTTGAATTTTATAGCATACTCTCTTCGAGTGGGGACAAATAACTTTTAAAAGAAGGTGTCCATTTAGATATGCCTCAAAGCCATCTTTGAATCTACTCCAATTTTCTTAGCGTCCAAGATTGAGTGATCACTATGAAAAACCTCTATAATCTCCCACCTCAGAACACTACTAACAGCAGACAAAATAAAATAACAACACACTACAACGTTCACTACTAGAAAGGCTTCGTATAGCGACGAAGCCTAGCGACGGTTTGCGACGACTAAAAAAAGCGGCCGTCGCAAACCGTCGCTAGCCGTCGCTATACGAAGTATACAGATCTGCCGAGACCTGCAGCTCCTTCATTCCCTCTTCCCCATTTTTTTCCCCCAAATCACCTCCTCCTTCCCCCCCGACGCCCCCCGTCACCATAGCCGTCGCTCCAGCTTTCAACGCCTCCAAATCATCCAAAATTACGTCGGTATGCTTCTAATCTCTATTTTGAATGTAAATTTGATATTTTTAGGTTTAGTTTAAACCCTAAGTCAATTATGATTTGTTGTTAAATTGGGTATTAGTAGTGTTGTTAGATTAGATATTAGTAGTGTTGTATGTTGATTTGATAAATTAATTAGTTTATTATCATGAACTTGAATTATTTCGTATTACATTAACTAGTTTATCATGATGATCAAGTTGAATAAATGGTTGATGTAGATGATTAGTGTTGGCGATTAATATGGTTAGTTGTTTTAGGCGAAAAAATAGTGTATATTAATGATTAACTTGGTTATTGATAAGTTTACATGAAAGTATTTCATAGTTTATGAAATTGATAAATTACAAATTTAAGTTGTTAAAATCTAAATTCTGCAAATATGAGTATTACAAATTACAGTATTGTACAAAAATAAAGTTTATATCTACTGCCGTCCTTGTAGTGGTTGATGAAATGGTCACTCTGAACAAACGACCGTCCACTCACATGCCTGTTTGAACTGCCCTGGTCGGTCGGTCTGCTACGACTGGGCTAAACGGGTGTGGTGTCTGCAGTCATCCAATTGTTATACAAAGCTATATCGACAGCAGTGAAAGGCTGAGCTGGTGGAGCTGCTGGTATCTGATACCTGCAGGTGCCCTTTCCTATGCAACCTTGAAATAGCTGATCCAGCTTCCTGAATTTTATCGAGCTGTTTCTCCTGTATTTTCCATATCTGCACGCAGAACAGTTCCACCACTCCTCGGAACCAACAAGTCGATCGTTCTCTACATCCTATTCTACACCTTCCACCATTAGCAGTTTGTTCCAATCGCTTCAGAGATGCTTCAGATCGTCTCATTTGTTCTTCATCTGTGTTTAGGACCAATCGAGGTTAAACCGCATGTTAAATTCCGCAACAACAGTCGTGTAAAACCCGCTTGCGGAATGCACTTTGTCCGTCAGGAAATCTACGCATAAATCAATGAACACTTCCATCCGTTGTCAATCCATAAAGCTATGGGCTGGAAAGAAACAGAAGTAGTGGCGAAGTCAGAAGATTACGCTATAATGTTGGAAAAGGAAATTTTGAAACGTAAAAAAAAAAAGTATATGTTAGGTAAGGAAAAAATAAATAGAGTAGGAAAGAAAATTATCTGAAAAAGAGCTTGAACGGATTGGAATAAAATTCGGAAAGGCTGTCTTGACTGATCTGGAGTTATATAGGGGAAGAAGGAGCTGCGAAATGTGATGACCGTTTGGTGAAAAGTCACGACACATCTGACGCTAAACGGTCCGAGTTTCAACTTACATTCGAACGGTCCAAATGCCACACTTCCGTTTTGACGCGTTGGACACATGGTAAACGAAAGCGTGCCATGTTTTGGCTGGCGAAGGGGACCTAGCTAACATATTCCATATTGCTTAAATAATGTATACTTTTTAAACCTAGGCGCTCGACTCTGAAGTATACAGTCATTTATTTATTGTACCCAAAATTTACAGCAAATATGAATCTTCTCAATGGATTGTTGATAGTTATAGGAAACTAAACAAAGAAGATGCATTAGGAACCATCCCAAAATATCTCACGAAAAGAGGGTATCTCTTAGATAAACCAATTTACAGAGCATTATCTCAATGCTCTTTGTAAACTTAATTATATAAATTCATCGCAAAACCTGTTCTTAGAATGCAAGAAAAGAGTTAATATACCTATTTCCATGAAATAGATAAACATACGTTGAAAATAAACTAGATTTTGTATTTGGTTAATCTAGATTTTCCATATAGTAAATATATAAATCTAGAATATATGTTAGATATGTATGAAATAATGTATTTGAAATTGTATAAAAGAGACTATTTAGAAGATGTTTACGAAGGACCAGTAAATTAAGCAATCTTCACCAATATAAACCGGTATAAGGGCGAAGTCTTTGTATCCGTGTGAAAGGAAAAGAAAAAAGAAAACTTTTAACGATAAAGAGTACTCACAATTAGGAATGGCAATGGGGCGGGTTGGGGCGGGTTTTTAGTGCCCCATACCCGTCCCGGATATTTTAGACCTTGCCCCAGACCCGCCCCGTAGACCCGGTGCGGGTCTAGAATTTTGCCCCGTACCCGCGACCCGTACGGGTCAGGGTAGACCCGACCCGCCCCGAGACCCGATGAGTCTCTATGTATTGATTCAAAATTATGTAGCAACGTACATATATTTATTTGTTTATACTCGTTATCACCAAATATACATGAAATACAAATAACAATGTGTCTATGGGAAGTTAATAAAAATGATGTCTACAATAATAATTCAGAAAATATATACATATGTTATTGTATAATTATCAATGACGCAACTTAATACTCTAATGTTTTCTATAGATATTGACTGGGACATTTTAATATCCATTCTAGAATCACTTATATCTAGAAAGATTAATAAATCATTATAGTAATAAAGCGGTTGCATGAGATGTTAGTAGTGCGGGTCGGGTTGGAGCGGGTCGGCCAAGCCCCGACCCGACCCTAGACCCGGAGTACTCAAGAACGGGTCATGGGTCTACCCGCCCCAATGACCCAATGGGGCGGGTCTTGACGGGCCAAAACAGGAGCGGGTCGATCGGGTTTGGACCCTAGACCCGCCCCATTGCCATCCCTACTCACAATCTTTCTTCTAAACATAAAGAGTCTTTTCTTGTATTCTTTCGATCTTTCTTCTAAAAATATCCAATAGTGTGTATGTAGACTGATTTGGATCCACTTTGTTAACAAAACAGAGTTCAGATCAAGTTTCTCACGTTAGCCAAATGTAATTACAAATCATTATATATTCATATACAATCACCTTTTCCATTGAAGGTTGGACTGAAGTAGGGGGCTCGAATTTGAATCACCATGCTAGCTTGAGAGGATGCAACAAGTTTTAGATAGTTATAGTTGAAACAACATTGTCATTCAGAATAAGTGTAAAGCCATGCACAACAGGAAGAGGACTGTCATTTGAAACAGGCTTGGTGCAAGTGCAATAAGAGAAGCATGTGAAGGGTGTGCATGGGCACCTTGGGCATGTACAACTGATGCATGTATCAATGCACAAGAATTTTAAGCAGTGGCAAGTTCTGCAGCTGTTTGATGTACATCAGGTTGTACACATGATTGAGCCTGTCCATTTTCAAATAGAGCATAGAGTGCAATGGGTATGGGTGCATAAGTTGAGCAGTGCAATAGAGAAGATGTTTGATTTGCATCAGCTTCTTTATATTCACAAATGCATGCAGGCCTGACTATAATTGTTCAAGGAATGGAGTTATTTAGACCAAATTAATTTCCTGTTAGGTACTGTTATTACTTGTTACGGAATTTTCTTTCACAACAAATAATATTTTACAAATATTTTGGAATGTACATGTCTTGTCAAACATTAAATTTTGCATATAGTATGTAATAGTTTTCAATATTTAACTATAATATGAGAATAAATTTTCACAGCTAAACTGGCTATTTTACTCATGTTAGTTCCATCTACTATGCAAACATTACTGTTTTTAAACAGTCAGTCTGATCGTTCATTTGGACTCCAATAATGTTGTACATGGCTTTAATAAGACATATTGCAGGAAATAATTTTGGTATTGCAATTCGTAGGCAAAGATGGAAGAATACAACAAACACCTAAATCTGCATTGGAGAAAATATTATGGCAACGATCTACACAAATCCCGGTTCAAGTTGAAGCATGGTGAATCATTCCTTAGACTAAATATTAAAACTATTAATATGATTTCACTGGAAATGCACCTACCTGTTCCATCCGAAACCTATAAATCAATCATTTTGTACAAAAAGAGAAAACTTGAAGTTAACAAGTAGTGATTATAAAGACTTAATTGGATGTTCCTCTTTTTTGTGTGTTAGTATTACTGCACAAATATTAAATTTTTAGTATGTAACATGAAACTGTTGGTTAAAAACTTTCGCTATGTGGGCAAAACAACTATTTTAGTATTATTCATATATTAGTTAACCTGTATGGTTTTCAATTAACCTGTACCATTCCCACATCTAACGATTAACAGACTAACTTTTTTTTTTTTGAAAATGCGGGCCAAGCCCAAGAACAGATAATTCGGGTATGAAAATAAAGATATCACACCCGATACAAACCAACTAAAATACAAACCCTAACTAGGGTTGCCGACATATCACTGTAACTCAACAAAGCTTCCTTCTCGATTAAAAATGGCGACTATCTCCAGACCTCTCCACCAAAAAAAAACAATCGATCCTCCCAAAACAACAATCGAGCTCCTCATGGAGGCTTCCAGAGCCTTACGATCTCTCTATTGTCTTCATTCTCGTTGCTATTTTGAAGCTTTTCACCGCGGAGTTGAGGGACAGAGATGATATGTCTCTCTCTTCCAAAGCTTGCTACTTTTCTTCAATTCCTTGCTTATCTTCAAGGTATCGTTGCTATTTTCCAAATTATCTGTTGAATAGCAGCGATTGGGAGGATTGCAGTCGAATTGAACAATTTCATCTGCAGTCTTGCTGCTTTCCCCTTTACACCAGCAAGATAAGTGATAAACTTTGTTGTTTAGCATGCTTTTGTAATAAATGCATTCACTTTTGTTGTCGTTGATTTTTGAATTGATGTAATCTTTCTTGGACAGCAACAAAGTCTCCTTAGGTACGATGCTGGACGTGCGGTCGCTCCTCCGAGCTGTGACAGGTAAATGCCCAGTATCATTATTCATAATACAGTAAGAATTTATGTTAATATTACTAATAAAATTGTGTACGCTTCCCTTCCAGATATTAAGATTGTTAGCAGCTCTGGAATGGCCGCCTCCATTGATGACGAGTGAATCACGATTTACTTTGTCCCAATCAGATAAGTGATAGTCATGATTATTGGTCTTGCTTTTGCGGAATTCAATCGAGACTTTCTGATTATTCATGTCCAGTTGCAATGTCCTATCTTTATGCAGGAGTTACTCGGATTTATCCTTGTGATTGAGTGTGCGATAGCCTCCGCCCCTACCGGGTAAGTAAGAAAAACCATCAGTATAAATATTATTATAATTGTGAATATCTTGGTTATTGATAAATTTACTTCAATTTCCATGTCTATTGTAGGAACTGGTTTGATGGTAGAGGTGGCCGCCATCATTATGCACAAGCTTCGATTTGGATCTATTGAGGCTACTAGATTTCTTCATCCAGTGATAGCCACTGTGGTGAAGAAATTTGCCTCCAGGAAAGGCTGAGTCCTGTTTCTCGTTTTGTAAGAAAGATTCTAACTCTATCTCATAGCTTTCTGTTCTCCAGAGATTATGATTGAGATTATCAGAGTATTTATGCCTACTTTCAAATTTTTTGAGGAGAATTTGACTCTCCATATCTATTGTTTTCCATAATTGAATGCTTCCTGTTTCTTTTTGAGTATGGAGTCTTTGATTTATTTCTTTCCAAATGTGAAATATGGTTGTTGTGAGTATGATGCTAGCATTTTTGAAATCCTTTGATTTTTCTTTGAAATTATCCTGTATGTATTTGATGCTCTCTCTGATGCTTTGCACAGCTTAATGCTGATTTATTTTAAGTTTTGTCTTGGCTATGAACCAAATATGCTTTGAAAAGACACAATCAAAGAATAAATGATTTATGCTTTCAGCCTCCTGTTTGCAAAGTAGACAGATTGTTTCACCATTTTTATTCCATTTCAAGCACATGTCCCTAGTAGGTAATCTGTTAATAACAGCAAAGAAAGCACAATGTGACATTTTGGGCAATTCGATTTATTCCAGATAACATTGTACCACTCTACATCGCTTTCATGTCCCCGAATAAACTTCTAAGTTTTTTTAAAAGAAAAATTCCCTTTTTTTGTAAGCCTCCATTCCCATATGTCATTATGCAAATTTGGGTTAATAGTAATTTTTTAATGGCTTCATTAAAAATGGAAGTAGCTGGGTGATTAAATGTATTCCAAGAATTATTTTGAATAATGGTGCTAACTTTATCAAATGTCCCACCAAACCTAAGTAAATTTTCCCAACCCACAAGACTAACCAGAGATTTCCCATAAATCCATGGGTCAAACCATAAGCTGGTCTGGTTACCATCCTTAAATTTCCTATCCAGAAGTTTTAGACCAATGTCCTTGCAACCCAGTATGTTTTTCCAAGAGAAAGAGTGATGATTTTCAGCTTTTGCAGTCCAATTTTTTTTATTTTTAAGATATTTTGCTTTCATCCATCTAGCCCATAATGAATTCCCATTAACAAATTTCCAAAAAAGTTTAAGCTTACAGACTTCTCTCAGGTCATTAATATTCCTAAGACCAAGGCCACCAGATTTCTTTGGTTTACAGACCATATCCCATGCTATTTTATGTTGTTTTCCTTTCCAAATGAAATTAGCACAGGCTTTTTCTAATTTATGTGTAGCCTTAACTGGGATATTGTGGGCTTGAATCCAATACATTATGATTGCTATGATGACAGTATGTGTTAATTCAACCCTACCAGCTAGGGACAGAAGCTTGCAAGCCCAACCTTCAAATTTCTTTTGAATAATGTCCAAAAGTCTAGTGCAGTCTGTATCATTGATTTGATTAACACTCAAAGGCAGGCCCAAGTATTTTACTGGTAGTTTGCCCTCTTTAAATTTAAGGATATTAAGAATTTCAGTTTTTTTGTTACAACCTTTACTGAAATAAATTTTACTTTTAAAGTCATTAACTTTCAGACCCGCATGCTCTTCCAAATTCATAAAAATCTTAGAGATAGCTTTAGCACTATTAGTGTCTGCATGTAAAAATAAAAGAAGATCATCTGCATATAGTAGATGAGTAATAGATGGTTTGATTCTATTAATGGGTTTTATATTTCCCTTAATGGACTTAGTTTCCATAAGAATAGAGAAATATTCCATAGCAATAGTGAATACATAGGGAGAGAGAGGACCTCCTTGTCTAATACCCCTATTACTATGAATAAAACCCTTAGAAGAACCATTAACCAGAATTGAGTAGGAGACATTGTTGATACATTCTAGTATAAGAGAACAGAATTTTTTATCAAAACCCATTTGTTGCATCATATAAATAATAAAGTGCCTATTAATTTTATCAAAGGCTTTGTGTAAATCAATCTTGACACACATAAGATTTCTATTATTATTATTATTAAAGTTTCTAATAAGCTCATGAGCAAGGAGTGTATTATCCACAATAAGCCTGCCAGGGATGAAAGCGCATTGATTTTCAGAAATTAAGAATTTTAAAAATATTTTAATTCTATTGCATAAAATGTTAGCAATGATTTTATAAATAAAGTTACAGCAAGCAATAGGTCTGTAATCATCTAGGCTATTTGGTATTTGAACTTTTGGAATTAAAGTGATAAATGAATGATTGAATTTTTTTAAAAGCTTACCAGTTCTAAAAAATTCAGTAATAGAATCAAATAAAAAACACTTTATATCTTCCCAGTGAGTTTTATAAAATTTTGCACCAAACCCATCAGGGCCAGGGCTTTTATCATTATTAGCTTGAAAGATAATGTTTTTAATATCCTCTAAGCAAATAGGGGCAAGAAGAATGTCTTGACTATAGAATTCAGATTATATTTAGATTCAATGATAGGAAAATTCTTAGAGTAGCTATTAGTATTGTATAGATTAGTAAAATAATTAATAGCTTCATTCTCAATGCTAGATACTTCATTAATTACATTGCCATTAATATCTATAATTTTACCAATATCATTTCTAAATTTTCTGCTAGACATCTTGGCATAAAAAAATTTACTGGCTTCATCACCATGAGTGAGCCAGTCTACTTTAGCTTTTTGCCTCAAATTTATAGACTGCACTTGTAGGGACATGATTAAATTGTTTTGGGCTTCAAAAAAATTGTTGACATTTTCAATGTCTGAGTAATCACTGTCCAAGAGATTCTGCCTTAACTTACATTCCTCTCTAAAATGAGATACATCATTTTTATTTCTAAGTTTGTTCCAGTTTTTCAAGTTTCCTTTAGCAATTTGAAGGAAATTACTAAATTTGTACTGGGCAGTGCCCTGTACTGTAAAAGACATACTATTTTTAATGATATCTTTGTAATTGTTTTCATAGACCCACCCATTAATAAATCTAAAAGGGGAATTTTTCTTTGAAAAATTGTTTTGAGTGAGAAAATTTTGAATTGGGGTGTGGTCACTAGAGGCTTGAGGAAGAGTGTAACATTTAAAGTCTTTAAAACAATTAGTGAAGCTAAGATTAAGTAAAATTCTATCTAGTTTGCAGTGAATGTTTCTGAATTTTCCAGATTTCCAAGTATATTTGTTACCAAGAATAAATGGTTCATATAGACCAGTTTTAAGTAGGAAATTGTTTAAGAAATCCAGTTTTTTTGAAGGAAAGGGTATCCCCCTCTTTTTTCATGAGCTAGTCCTTATGGATTGAGATAAACCAGTGCATCTTTAATAAAAAAAAGTTTAAAGATCCTATTTTTGTAGTATTTTCTACATCTTGGCATATTTTTTTATGGATAGAATCTAAAAGTAACACATTGGAATTGTGAAACCACCAAGAACATTTCTGTACTAACATAAATGAATTAATGAAATCACTTGCATCAACTTATCCACAAACTCATCTATAGAACCCCTCAAAGTTTTAGCCACTAGACTGGAATAATCCGATCAGTCTCTACAACCTTGAGCATCTCAGCACCCTTCTTTTGGAAATGCTGCAACCACCCATATCCAGTAAATTTGTACCAGGCTCGAACCACCGTCCTTTAGAATAAACATGCATTAACATACCTGCACCACTGTCCAATGCCTGCATTTATAGAACGGCACCACTGTTTAAAGCCGCATTTATATACCTGCATCTCTGTACCACTGCCCAATGCCTGCATTTGTAGAACCGCACCACTGCCTAGCACCTTCATTTGCATATATGCACTAATGTCCTTTAGATCAACCTCGTTTTACCTGGAATTCTCTCCATTCCCACACTTCTACGTACTTGCATCAACACAGCAACTACTGTCTATTCTATATTTCTTCTTTTCCACCAGCACATACTGAGGCTACAGTTCAGACCTGATTTTCCTCTATTGCCTTGCTTAGATCAATTGTGAAACAAACAATATAAGGGTCTGGTAACACGTGAGCCTTTGTTAACAAAGCACATTTATCAATCCGCTCCATCATCTAATATTGCATCTGAACCATGGATCAAGATCAACGGTCATGCTTTATTTTACCTGTAGTCTGAGATAGCTAAACTTATCTGGGCTGGATATTTAGCCCATTTGTATTATGTATAAATACATGAGCTTTGTATCATTTCTGTATTATTGTGATTATCAATAAAATTCAAACTCTGTTTCTTGTTTTTATGGTATCAGAGCCACAAAATCCAAACGGCAAAAATTTCTAAAAAACATAATCAAAGAAATTCAAAGATTTTGAGTTGTGATTGGGTCCTCTCAGAGTAATATCATCATCGAGGAAGCATATCTTGTTTTAGATCACACCAAGATCTTTTGCACCTGTCCCATATCCATTTCTTGCCATCCGAGAAGGAGAAATCAGTATTTATCTTCACTTTTCTCCTTTGGTTGCAAGATCCTTCACTGCTGTTCAGGTATATTACTGCATCTTGATGAAACAGTAATATACACCTATCACAAGCATTCTGAATTTCCATCTCTTCTTGTTTCTTGGCTGCTATTCTCAGATAGCCACGCCAATATTCCTACCAACTATTCTTCTTCACCAAGAAACCGACATTTCAAGATCACTAAATCACCATGGCAATTGATGAAGAAGAAGTTACATCTGCCATTTCAGGCAACCAGTCCAAGAACTCCCAAAACTCAGATCTGATCTTGATCAAACCTAAAAGTCAGGTTATCACAATACCATTAGATGAAGACAATTATATCTTATGGAAATATCAAATCGAAATAGCTTTGAAAGGATACGACTTACATGACTATGTTTCTGGAACCAAGACCGTACCACCAATCATGATAACTGACAAAGAAGGGAAGACTGTTAGCAATCCAGATTACAAACATTACCAAAAACAAGACAATCTCTTGTCATCATGGCTACTATCCTCAATTAGTCAAAGCTTACTGTCATAAATGGTTGGATGCAACAGCTCTTATGAGATATGGTCAGCAATTGAACGCATTTTCAGTTCACAATCAGCAGCAAAGGTCATGCAATATAGAAGAGAATTACAAAATGCCAAGAAAAATGATATGCCAATGAGGGAATATATTGCCAAAATCAAAAATCTATGTGACAAATTAAAAGGGGTTGGTCATAATGTGTCCATCAGTGAACAAATTCTAGTGATAACCAATGGATTGAATCAAGACTATGAATCTTTAATAACATACATAGCCACACAACCAACTCTGCCTGATATTGAATTTGTCCACACAGCTCTACTAGCTCATGAGGGAAGGATTCAGCAAAGAAAATCAATGCAGGAAGAATATAATGTCAACTATGCTGTTACATCAAGGAACAGAAATCAGAAAAATACATCAAATCAACCCAGACAAGAAAATCAAAATCAGAGAGGAGGCTATGTTCAAAGAGGCAGAGGTAGAGGCAGAGGGAGGACTGGATACAATAACAGAGTTAAATGTCAGATTTGTGAAAAATTTGGGCATATGGCAAACAAATGTTATTTCAGATATAAGGAAGATTCCAATGCAGGACAAACATCCCAAACCAACAAACAACCAAGTGCTCACATGGTTCAGACTGGGAACCAACCCAAAAGCAATGGGGATAACACTACTGATGACACAGCTAAAACTGATGATTACAACATGGATGAATGGTTTCCTGACTCCGGAGCCACAAATCACATCACAAACAACCTACAGAATTTAAATCTGGGCAACAAGGGATACATAGGTAATCAATCTGTTCTTATAGGAAATGGTGAAGCTGCAAATATAACACATGTTGGTACTGGCTGCATAAAAGGTACTAGGCTACTCTATTTAAACAATCTATTAAGAGTACCAAGTATTAAGAAAAACCTCATTAGTGTTTCACAATTTGCCAGTGAAAATAAGGTGTATTTTGAGTTTCACCCAAAATTTTGTCTTGTTAGAGATTCATTAAATAAAAACATATTATTACAGGGTAAGCTGGACAATGGTCTGTACAAATTCAGCAATATTCAAAATAATGATGGTGCTAGTGAGAGAATTTGGTCAAATAATGTTAGCACAAGGAGTGACAATATTGTAAAGTTGTTTCATGAATGGCATTGTAAACTTGGTCATCCCAGTTATGATGTAGTTAAGCTCATTTTAATGCAAAATAATATTTCTGTCCCAAATAAAACTGATTTATCTCTATGTGATCATTGTCAAATGGGGAAAATGCATAAATTACCTTTTCAAATTTCTGAAACTATGTATGAAAATCCTCTTGAGTTAATTACTGCAGATCTGTGGGGACCAGCACCACTTAATTCAACACAAGGGCACAGGTATTATCTATCACTTGTAGATGCACACACAAGATATACTTGGATTTATTTTCTCAAGGCTAAATCTGACCCTAGCAGTGCTATAACACAGTTCATCACTCATATTGAGAAGCAAATTAACAAATGTGTTAAAATAGTGCAAACAGATGGTGGGGGAGAATTTAAACCATTAAAAGAATTTTTTAGCAAAAAGGGAATTCTTCACAGAACTACCTACCCCCACACATCGGAGCAAAATGGTTTAGTTGAGAGGAAACACAGACATATTGTGGAAACTGGTTTAACACTTTTGTCTCAAGCATCACTACCTTTGAAATACTGGAGTGAGGCTTTTGCCACTGCAGTATATCTCATTAATAAGATGCCAACAAAAGTGCTAAACAATGACTGTCCACATGAGAAACTTTTTAAAGTCAAACCAAAGTATGATTATTTTAAAAAATTTGGTTGTTTATGTTATCCCTATCTCAGACCATATAACAAACATAAATTGAGCCTGAGGTCAAGTCCATGCACTTTCCTATGGTATGCACACAATCAAAAAGGATATAAGTGCATGGACAGTCAAGGCAAAATTTATGTTTCAAGGCATGTTGTGTTTAATCAAAATGTATTTCCATTTGAAGATAAGAGAGAACAAAACCATGACATCAGCGAGGACAAAACACATGGTTTTTACATCCCAGAATTGTCAGAATATACTCAAGGAAACAATCAGACAATACAAAATGTTGATAAAGATATATCTATGCCTAACAGCAAATCAGACAATGGGAATGATGACAGCTACTCATCAGTAGATTTGAATGTTGAGCAAAATGATAGCATGTTAAACAGCTATCGAAATAATGATCAAAGTGCAAATATATCAACTGATGATCAAGAAACAGATGCAATAACAAACATCAATGACAATCAACTGGAAAATTCGCAAAGTCAGCATACAGAAAAAGGACATCCCATGATTACCAGATCTAAGAGTGGTATCTTTAAACCTAAACTTTACACAGCTCAAATAAATGAAGTGGAACCAAATTCTTATGATCAGGCCAGCAAACATGAAAAATGGAGAAAAGCAATGGATGAAGAGTTAAATGCATTAGTCAAAAATAAGACCTGGACACTAGTGCAACCACCAAGAAACAAAAATATTGTGGGTTGCATATGGACTTATAAAATCAAAAGAGATGCAGATGGTAATGTGTCAAAATATAAAGCCAGGTTAGTGGCAAAAGGGTATTCACAACAATTTGGTTTCGATTTCACTGAAACTTTTTCCCCAGTGATCAAACCAACTACCATAAGGATCATGTTGACTTTAGCCCTTCACAAGAATTGGAAAATAAGACAGCTAGATGTTCACGATGCCTTTTTAAATGGTGAGCTATGTGAAGATGTTTACATGCAACAACCAGAAGGATACAGTCATCATGCAAATAAAGGTTATGTTTGCAAGCTACACAAGGCCATATATGGGTTAAAACAAGCATCTAGAGCATGGTACGAAAAGCTTAGAGGCACACTAGCACATTTAGGTTTTTGTGCTACAAAATTAGACAATTCACTTTATCTAAAAAGAGGCAAACATGTGAGCACGTATATACTTGTATATGTTGATGATATACTCATTACAGGGGATGATCAACAAGAAATCAACCACATTATAGAACTGCTAGACAAGCACTTTGCAATCAAAGACATGGGTGAACTGAAATATTTCTTAGGAATAAACATCGAAAGAAAGACAGATAATGAATTTTTCCTATCACAGAAGCAATACATCAATGATATCCTGGTCAGAAATAACATGGACAAAGCAAAACCACTACCCACTCCTATGACAAGCAACAAACATTTATCTAAAAATAAAGGTGAGCCCATTGATAATGTCAAGCAGTACAGAAGTGTCGTTGGAGCACTTCAGTACGCCACCATTACTAGGCCAGACATATGCTTTAGTGTCAATAGGGTGTGTCAGTACATGCAGAATCCCCTAAACGAGCATTGGAGTGCCGTCAAGCGAATTCTCAGATATCTAAAAGGGACGAATACATATGGCTTGCATTTAAAAGCTAGTAAGGATATAAATATACAGGCTTACAGTGATTCCGACTGGGAGAACGACGTTGATGACGGGAAATCCATCTCTGGATATTGTGTCTATCTAGGACCAAATCCGATCTCGTGGTGCACGAAGAAACAACCCACTATTTCCAGAAGCAGCACAGAAGCGGAATATAGGTGCATAGCAAGTACGGTGGCTGAAATCACCTGGATCGAAACCCTAATTTGGGAATTAGGGTTCGAATCTACTCGCAAGCCTGTCATTTGGTGTGACAATCTCAGTGCTATCTCACTTTCCATGAATCCAGTGCAGCACGCTCGCACGAAACACATGGAGATTGATCTCCACTTTGTTCGAGAAAGAACAGGAAGCGGCAAACTTGCCATCAACCATGTTCCATCTTACTATCAAAAGGTGGACTTCCTAACCAAGGCCCTATCAGCCGGAAATTTCAATCGTTTCCGAGATGAACTCAGAATTTTCTCAGCCGACATGGAGAGCAAGGAAGATATAAAACCCTAGCTTTGTTTGAGGCGGCATATTGTGGAACAAACAATACAAGGGTCTGGTAACATGTGAGCCTTTGTTAACAAAGCACATTTATCAATCCGCTCCATCATCTAATATTGCATCTGAACCATAGATCAAGATCAACGGTCATGCTTTATTTTACCTGTAGTCTGAGATAGCTAAACTTATCTGGGCTGGATATTTAGCCCATTTGTATTATGTATAAATAAATGAGCTTTGTATCATTTCTGTATTATTGTGATTATCAATAAAATTCAAACTTTGTTTCTTGTTTTTACAGATCAGGTAGCTCTGCTTCACTACACCTCTTTTACATACATAGCATCAGGTAGCTACGGTCCACAAGCTTCAGATTAGAGACTCCTTGCAACAGTGCTCTACATAGTATCAGTCCAAACAACCATCATACATGCTACTGCAGCTATTCTACATACACACTAGCACTATCGATATAAAATAATAAATATGTTGTGTAAATTTTAATACTGTTTTGTATGTATCTGTCACAACCCTATATTTTATTATTCGGGGTTGATCATCTCTCTGATGATCTACGTGTTAGATTTTTAATTGTACATTTTTGCTTCTTAAGATGTTTTGTATACATTTATCAACTACCAGGCTTATCGGTAGTCCTTTATTTTCCTTATTAATAACTATTTAGAGTTCTCTCCTCAGGTTGAGGATTACTCCTTTCATCAAAAAAATCATCACACAATTGTTTATACATCATTTTCTCATTCATTCTCCCGTAAGGTAAATATAGTATCACTATCATCCATAATAAACATGTACAATATATAAAGATGCCGACATGTTTTATAACTTATATCTTAGCAAGTTATAAACTCTACCAATGGATTTACACAAAAAGCAACAATACAAAACCCTTCATAGGTAATAAGACCTTCCGGCACCATCCTCTAGACAAGGCCATCTCAACCAAATTCAAGGGTCCTAAGCGACTCTACTTAGTTGCATCCCTAACAACATTTAAACAAACAACTATTTAAATCCATGTTGATATCTATACGCTCTATATATAGCATTAAAATTATCACTTTACATTAGATAAAATCAAGGTTAAAATTTTAAAGGAAAATATCTTTTGAAGATTTATAGTTAGGGCTGTCAATGAGTATCCGAAAAATCTGAAATCCATCTATATTCGTATCCGAGATATGAAAAATTATTTGATACCCGAAAAACGGATACGGATAAGGATGTGGCCATACCCGTATCCGATAATTATCCGTTCGGTTTTTATTAAGGTTATAGTTAATTTTTAAGTATTTTAGTACATAAATGTTTGTCATTTACTATTTTATCCAGGTAAAATCCAGGTAAATAATTTAATATGTATATAAAAATCAATTTTTACCACTTCAAATTATTTTCTTACTGTTAGCACCAAAATTGGTCACTAACCTCGTTGAGAAAGATTGTGTAGAGAGATAAATGAGGAAAGTAAATTTAAACAGAGAGCAATATGCTAAATTGAATGCAAAGACGAGAACACCGGATTTATTGTGGTTCGGCGTAATTGCCTACGTCCACTTTGAGGTTAATCTTTATTGCTTTACTTGATAATTGATTACAGATACAATCCGTACACCAACTACTCGAATACAATTGCTAAGTAAAAAGAACGAGTCTTGAAAGTGGCAGAGTCTCCCCAGTGTTATCGAAAAAAGGTCCATTTCACTGTGCCCCTGCCCCTCTATTTATAGACGAAGATGGGTTGGACTACCCTCTTGGGCCTACGAGTGAGATACCTCGGCCCATGGTGAGTGACTTCTGTGTGCCGAGCCGTAAATGCCGAACGGCAAAGGCCAAGCCACATCTTCAAGCCGGTCGAGGCTCCTATGCCAAACGAAGCAGTGCGTTGCGCTAAGTGTGTAGGCCGAACAAGGCTGGAATGCCGAACGAGGCTGTAGTACCGAACGAGGCATGAGTGCCGAGTGAGACTCCTGCCGAGCGAGGTTCATGCCGAACGAGGCTGAATGCCAGTCGAGGCTTCCGATGCCGGTCGAGACTACTGCCGAGCGATAATGAATGCTGAGCGAGGTTCATGCCGAATGAGTATAGATGCCGAGCGGCGCTTGGATGCCGATCGAGGACAGATGCCGAGCGGCGCTTGGATGCCGATCGAGGACAGATGCCGAGCGGCGCTTGGATGCCGATCGAGTATAGATGCCGAATGGCGCTTGGATGCCGATCGAGGACAGATGCCGAGCGGCGCTTGGATGCCGATCGAGGATAGATGCCGAGCGACCCTATTGTCTGGTCAAACCTCCAGGTAACACTTGCCCCCCATAGTGCATCATGTGGTCAAACGTGATGTGCTTTGAATCATGAGCACCCTATACTCTCCCCTAAACTCTTGCTTTGTTTCTTCAGAGGGCTTTCCTGAATGCCGAACGAAACGTTGGGTGCCGAACGATATTGGATGCCGAACAAGGCCTGGATGCCGAACGACATTGGATGTCGAATGACACTTGGATGCCAAACGACCCTGCCTTGACCGGTTCTATTGGTTGATGCCTGTTCAGCTTCCTTCCTCTATAAAAGCTGATACTTCTTCTCCTTCTCCCTTTTACTCTTATTTCTACACCACATTACTTACAAACTCGTGTCTTCCCAATCCCTCCAACACCTTTCTAACTCCTTTAATCCCCGAGTCTCCTTGGTTACATCCCGATTGCCTTCCACAGCGAGCTCGAACAGATCTCCACTTCCAATTCAAGTATCTCGCCAGATTCCTTTCCCTTCTCTTAGGTATGGAAACTTTGCATACCCGAATCTCTCTGATTAGAGACTTTGGATGAGAATCGGATTATAACTTTCCCTTAATCTATAAGTAACAGAAGTCTCGTAGATTAGGAAGTTGGGTCTGAAGTTTAAACAGGCCCTAGGATTAAACGGAGTGGAAATCGAAAGAAGGTGTTAGCCCGGTGAGATCCGGTTAGGTTTGAGATGCCCGGACGCTGGTGGCGTGTGAATTGAAGTGTGGGAGTAAAGGTGTAAGGTCGAGGATGGGCTCAGATGCCGAGCGATGCGGATCGGTATGATCACGGCTCGACATGACTCGTTCATGCCGACCGATGAAGAGGAAATACCAGAGTGAAGTCAGGGTTAACTTTAGCGTGCCGAGCGACGTGGCTCGGTATGACTACCGTTTGGCATGATTCTCTTGTGCCGAATGGTGGAGAGGAAAGGTGGGGGAGCGTTGTTGTCGAGGATAATATTGCCGAACGATGAACTTAGGCCGGACGACATTTAGGCCGAGCGGGATTGAGGCCGAGAGACATTTAGGCCGAGCGGCTTTTGGGCCGTGTGTTTCAAGTGTCGCTCGGTCTTGACCTTTGATGAATAGATAACGACAGTCAAAATCGTTCCAACTTGAACATAACCCTTGTTGAACTCACTTATTTCCCATGCCTATTCATAAAAAACAAGGACAAGGACTTAAGAAAACCAGCATATCGAACTAATCCGGACTAATGACTCCTCGGTTTCAACAATTATAAGTCTGAATTCAAATCGATAAAAATAGATAATAGCCTTTAACATATAGTGCCAATGTCCGAGTCCAAAATTGAAAAACATGATAGGGTAGGTTTTCGAAGACGGTCAGCGATGACGGTCTTTGAAGATGACAGTTCAAAGTTCAACTTTATATCATCACTTTTGCGACTTTTAATTTCTCAGCACTTATATTTGGATGATCACACTAGTTCACACACCACACGGGGGGAAATACTTACGTTGTTAAGTCTAATGTTAATTGTTTTCAAGTATAGTTCTAACAGGTGCTTTGTTGGATTCGATCTTCATTAAAGATGTCTAGAAAATCTAGATCTGCTACAATCTCAGACAGACCTGGGCCATCATCTCGACAAGAAGTTGTAGATACTTCGAATCCGTTACCTACCCCTGCTCAAAACTTACCGAGCGCCGCGATAGCATCCATCGACCTAGCTCCTGACGCTCTAGAGGCAGCTATTTTCTGAGACGACCCAGCCGATTCACAGTCCTCAAAGATTAACGAAAGTACACTCCGTCGGATATGCTCTGTCCATGGAATCCCTTTCGACGAGGTGTTAGTTCCTTCGGGGAATAATCGTCCGCATTTGCCCCCAGCCGGGTATACAGCCTGCAATAAGTTTATGTGTTGGGTCGGCAGCGTTCCACCCTTCAACTCCTTCCTTCGCGACTTATTGCAATATATCGAGATCGCTCCTTCACAACTGCCTCCGAACAACCAGCCGATTTCTTATATGGCACTTGCATCCTCTTTATGAGTGTCTTCTCCAGGCTTCCGACTCCAGGCGATATCCGTTATATTTATCGCTTCAAGAGACGGTCGGATAGCCCGTCTTTCATATGTCTGGAGTCGTATAGTAAATGCCAAATCCTGACTGGGGCATGGAGCAAATTCGCCTAGTACAAGCAAGAGTGGTTCTACGTTCGTTGTCCTTTCGGTTTCGCTAGGAGATGGGTGGAAGGGAGTAAGTTCGTTTTCTAGATCAACACTCAAATTTTGCGGAATCTGCATCTTTTCTAACTTCTTAATCCACTTTTTCAGGTATCACTCCACGTCCTGAAGGCTCCGAATACTCCGAAGCAGTGGCAACTATCCGAGCTCTCCCCGTAGAAGATCGGGACATCAAATCCCTCATTTCAAATGAGTCACTTGCGAGATTCGGGTTGCTGGCGAAAGGTCGTCGAATAAACCTTCCCTAAGGCGTCACTCTATCCAGACCCGCTGTAGGCAAGGGAAAAAGGCAAGTTGGGCCTTCAACACGTAATGCCCCTGACACGCCAGAAGAGGGAGAAATTAGAGAAGGCAAGACGCCCGAAGTACTGGGTGAAAATATTAGTCCCACTCAGGACCCGACGGTCGATGTCCACGATATTGAGACGTCATCTTCCCCTTCAAAGGGAAAGAAGAAAATGACCTATAAGTTGAGGAGGAAGAAAGTAGGTGGAACTTCTAAAGTCATGCTTATTCCAGAGGAGAGAGAACCTTCCCCTCAACCCTTAGAAAGTTCACTGAAAGGTCTGTCGAACCTTACCATACCTGACGATCTACTCAACTACGGTTTCGACGATTCAGAGGCGCTTAAGCTTCATTCGCCCGCCAGAGGCAATGCAGGCGCTCAAGCCCATGTCCAGGGAGATAAAACTCCTATTAGTAAAGATAAAGAAACTGGTCCGTCGGGGGGAACACTAGGACACACACGGACACGTGCACTTCACCTTACACTTCAACTTTCATCATCACCCCGATCTTTTCTAACTTGTCGTTATTCTCATTCTATGCAGGTGACATGGGACGCAGCAACGGAATCGATTGCCTTCGCGGCTCATCCATTTTTCATCATTCTGGCCGGGACTTGGGCACCATCAAGCGCCGAGACAGAGATGATTCTGGAGACCGAGACAATCGCCCCCGAGAATCGACTTATTGAAGGAAATCACATACCCAGTCTTCATATTCCCGTGATCTCCCTTCTCAATTAGAGCAAGGCAGAGAAAAGTCTTCGTAGAAGGGGTCTCAATCCGAAGTTCATCGCGACCAACACTCTGGTTCGTCAAGCACTTGGCAATCTCGGGAACATCGTAAGAAAACAGAACTTTCAAAGCCACCTCCCCCTGTTCCTGCAGCAGACCTGATGATATCGGAGAAGCTGGCCGAGCTTAAAGTTAAATTCCGTAAAATCTGCTTTGATGGTCTGAAGTTCCTTCCAGCGATCCGTCACATTCTGAGGCATGTCAAGCAGAGTGTCATCGCTTGCAACAATGACGTCTACGTCCAATATGACGCGTTTGTCCATCTTGTTGAAAAAGTCTCGGAAATCTCTGTCAAGCGTCAACAGGAAATCGACCGCCTGAAACTTGAAGCTATCTTTGATAAAGACATCATCAAAAATTAGGATGAAGAGCTTTCTTCGTACAAGTCCAAGCTCGAGGCTACTGAACAAAGTGCAAAGGATACCGCGGAGGCCGTCACTCGTCTAGAGACAACTCATAAGAAGGAACTTGACGACGCGGTCCAACGCTGCGGGGCCCTGGCTTTAGAAGAAGATTCTATTCAAAAAGAAAGGGATGCACTCGCCCTGCAGGTTAAAGAGTTGAAGGAGCTACTCTCTAAGGAGAAGGAAGAGAAGATAGCTGCTCAAGAGGAGTCTCAATGCTACTGCAACAAGATTGTCGATACACGTCGCTTGAAGGCAAAGCTCGACGATGAGCTTTCTAAGGTCGAGACAATGAAGGCTGAAGCCCGGGAAGAGGGCAAGAGAATAGATTCCGCGGAGATTGACTCTCACCTCGAGGCGGCTACAGAGGCCGGCAGAGGGGAGATCAAATGCATGTTCGACCCGCTGATAGCTGAATACAACGCCCGTGTTCTCATGCATTGGGACTTGACTTTTCTTGGCGAGGGCTATTTCGAATCTTTAGCCGAGGCATGGGAAACTTTGATCAAGATTAGAAAGGTGGAGTCGGGTGTCGAGGAGGTCGATGAAGAGGCTTTAGTGAAAGAATTTCTCAGGGGGAACGAGCCTTCAGACCTGTCTGCAGAAATGGCCCTCTTTGGCAAAGGCTCTTCTCCATCAAAGGAGAAAAATGACATAGTTGGTCCATCTGGAATCGAGGCTGCGACTCCTCTTTCTACTTAACCGGCCGATCGGCCAGCACTTGACCCATTCGAGCAACACGTTGGTTACGATCCGGAAGATCCAGGCCTCGGCATTCACGTGCTATCCCCCATTTTAGAGGGTGAGACTCCTCGCACGGCTGAAAGCCAACAAGAAACTGGTATAAAATTCTTCTCCTTGAAGTTCAAAAATCTGTCGCTTTCGGCGAGAAGTTATTGATTCTAACGTTCGTCCTTTGTGTTTTTATGCAGGCCACTCTGACCCTGAACCAACTCCAAGGAGCGATGATGCCAAGGAGGAGATGGGGAAAACGAGCGATGCTACTCACGCGGGAGTTACTCCCGGTCCTGATTCTCAGGTGATTGGGGCGCTTGACGATGATAAGTCTGAAACTTCGTCTCCCGTCGAAGGGAGTTACGAAATTGAGATTACGGGCGCTACTGAACATACTTCTAAATTGAGCATGAAGGAACAACTTGAGGAAGAGAAAAAGAAGAAAGTCGAGGTCAAGATCGAGTCTCAAGTAGTAGAACTTGACGACCCGTTGAACAGGCCCCTGAAAGTCATCCTTCCTGGCAAATCCAAACCACTGGATGTTCCTCCTCCCACTCCTAACACCACTTCCTTGGCGAGCAAAACGTCCAAGAGAAAGCGTGTGAGGGAGGGGTCGTCGGAGGAAACAAAGGAGGAAAAGAAATTAAAGAAATCGAAGAAGTAGCTGCTACACTCGTTCAACGAGGGTTAGCTTAGATCATGTAATTATTTTCATTTATTTACCTTCGTAGCCAAAGTAGACAGACTTTTGACTCCAAGTTTTGGAGGAGTGGATGTATAACCCATTTTGGATTAATAAATAAAGTTTAGTTTCTTCGTCTTTTAAATGACTCTTGTTTCTTAGCTTTTTGTGTAACTGTGTTCGAAACTCAAGTTCCTATGAGTCACATGAGCCTCCAATCCATTTTCACATTGCTTGGAGATTATTTAGAATCTACATCTCTTATTTTACATTTTTGGTACTTAGAATATTTTTTAATCCGCGCTCCGGGGACTGAGAGTACTCCAGTCCGCATTCAGGGGACTTGGAGATTCTGAGTCGTTTATACTCTAGCCCGCACTCCGGGGACTTAGAGTACTCCAGTTTGCATTCAGGGGACGCGGAGATTTAAGTCGTTTATACTCTAGTCCGCACTCCGGGGACTTAGAGTACTCCAGTCCGCACTTAGGGGACTTGGAGATTTAAGTCGTTTATACTCTAGTCCGCACTCCGAGGACTTAGAGTACTCCAGTCCGCATTCAGGGGACTTGGAGATTTAAGTCGTTTATACTCTAGTCCGCACTCCGGGGACTTAGAGTACTCCAGTCCGCATTCAGGGGACTTGGAGATTTAAGTCGTTTATACTCTAGTCCGCACTCCGGGGACTTAGTGTACTCCAGTCCGCATTCAGGGGACTTGGAGATTTAAGTCGTTTATACTCTAGTCCGCACTCCGGGGACTTAGAGTACTCCAGTCCGCATTCAGGGGACCTAGAGATTTAAGTCGTTTATACTCTAGTCCGCACTCCGGGGACTTAGAGTACTCCAGTCCGCACTCAGGGGACTTGGAGATTTAAGTCGTTTATACTCTAGTCCGCACTTAGGGGACTTATGAGTACTCCCATCCGCATTCAGGGGACCTGGAGATTTAAGTCATTTATGCGAGTTCGTATGTCAGACAGAATAATGTAACTCCAGTTGTTTGCCACTGGATTATAAGGCACAGAAACATCGGTAATTCATAGAAAAGATGGCTTCAAGCCTTTATTAATAAACTAAATCATCCGATTACATGCTTAAAAGGAAACTAAGAATCAATGGAATAAAAACATACGGGAAACAATTGCACCTAAAACAGGAAAGAAACATGCTAAATATAATAACGTCGCAAATGTTCACTGTTCCACGCTCGGGGGAGTGTCATGCCATCAACGGTCGCTAGCTTGAAAGTTCCCTCTCCAAGCTTCCGTTCAACGACATATGGACCTTCCCAGTTGGGATTCATACGTGATGGTACCGGGAAAACTCGTTTCAAAACGAGATCACCCACATCAAAGATTCTTGGGCGGACCTTTTCGTTGTAATATCGCTTAACTCGATGCCTGTATGCTGCCGCCCTTAACTCAACCTCTTCGTATTTTTCATCAACGAAGTCCAGTGATTCCAACAAGAGATCATGATTCGTCCTAGGATCATAATGTGTTACCCGATGCGATGGAACTTCAAGCTCCACGGGTATAACAGCTTCCGAGCCGTATGCCAATGCGAATGGAGTGTGGCCAGTCGCGGACTTGTGGGTAGTTCTGTAAGCCCATAGCGCTGTTGCAAGTTCATCTACCCACTTGCCTCCAGCCTTTTCCAAACGCTTCTTCAATATGGACTTGATTATTTTGTTCACGGCTTCAACTTGTCCATTAGCCTTCGGATGAACAACGGCGGTGAACTTTTTCTCAATGCCGTACTTTAAACAGAAATCTTTGAATTCTCTACTTTCAAATTGAGTTCCGTTGTCTGTAATGATGGTTCGCGGGAGGCCAAAGCGGCATATAATGTTTCGTACAACGAAATTAATGACCTTCTTGGAGGTGATTGTGGCTAAAGGCTCTACCTCAGCCCATTTTGTGAAGTAGTCGACCGCAACTATCGCGTATTTTGCACCACCTTTGGATATAGGCAAAGAACCGATTATGTCGATTCCCTAGATTGTGAACGGCCAAGGACTAACCATTTGCGTGAGCTCCGTTGATGGAGCTCTCGGGATTTTCGTGTATCTTTGACACTTGTCACATTTTCTTACATAGTTTGCAGCATCCCGATTCACAGTTGGCCAATAGTATCCATAGCGGAGGATCTTTTTTGCTAGTGTCTTCCCCCCAGTATGGTCGCCACATTCTCCTTCGTGAACCTCCTCCAAGACCCGCTTCGCCTCATCACGGGCGATGCACCGTAGTAAGGGAACCGAGAACCCCCTTCGATACATTACTCCTCCCTGCATTACATATCGTGCGACTTTGCGAATGACCTGTCGTCTTTCGCTTCTTCCTCCAGGCAAAGTCCCGTTTAGCAGGTATTGTTTGAATGGGGTTATCCACGACTCCTTCTCGATTTCCGTTTCCAACACAAAATCGAATTCCATCACATCAATGCTTGGAGCGTGTAAGGTTTCGACGAGAACTAATCCCATCTGTTGTGCATCGCCAGTGCTTGCGAATTTGGCCAACGAGTCGGCTTCCTTGTTCTGTTCACGCGGGACATGCGAAATGTCGTAATGTTCGAAGTTCGCCAATAGTTCCTGAACCAGAGCAAGGTATGGAGCAAGCTTTTGTCCCCTTGCTTGGTAGTCTCCTCGCACTTGGTACACCACCAGCTGCGAGTCACAAAAGATTTCAACTGATTTTACCCCGAGTTCTCCAACGAGCTTTAAACCAGCAATCAATGCTTCATATTCTGCTTCATTATTCGTAGCCGGGAAATTGAGCTTCAAAGCATAACAAATCGATCGATTTTCTGAAGTCACAAGGACTACACCAGCCCCGGAGCAACGGTCGTTTGGTGCCCCATCGGTGTACAATTTCCATTGAATGGGGGGAATGACACTGTGACCACCTGGTTCGTCTGATACAGTAAACTCAGCGATGAAATCTGCTAATGCTTGCCCCTGTATGGCTCTTCGTGGCAGGTAGGTAATATCGAACTGACTCAATTCGATATTCCATTTTAACATCCTTCCAGAAGTTTTTGGTCGTTGGAGTACTTGTCACAAGGGCTGATCGGTATAAATACTGACTGAGTGTGCTTGAAAGTATGGACGCAGCTTGCGTGATGCAATAACCAAGCAATAGGCCAATTTCTCAATTTTAGGATAATTTCTTTCTGCCCTCGTTAAACGTTTACTAACGTAATACACCGGCTTTTGAACTTGGTCCTCCTCACAAACCAAAGCCGCACTTATAGTATGCGGGGATACGGCCAAGTATACGTACAACATTTCGTGGTCTACTGGTTTCGACAGCACTGGAGGACTCTCCAAATGCCTCACCAGATCTCGGAACGCTTCCTCACAGTTGGATGTCCATTCGAAATTCCTCTTTCCTTTCTTTATTATATCGAAGAAGGGAATGCACTTGTCTGTGGCTTTGGATATAAATCGACTCAGTGCAGCCACTTTTCCATTCAAGCTTTGTACCTGTTTTATAGTTCTAGGCACTTGTACATCTCGAATAGCTTGAATCTTTTCCGAGTTAGCTTCAATTCCCTGGGCATTAACAATGAATCCCAAAAATTTCCCCGACGCAACGCCGAAGGAACACTTCAGAGGGTTGATCTTCATCCCATAATATCTGAGTATGCCGAACATCTCTGCTAAGTCTCAAATGTGGTCGTTTGACTGTCGTGACTTCATGAGCATGTCATCCACATAGACTTCCATTGTTCTACCAATCTGGTCTTTAAAAATTCAATTTACCAAACGTTGGTACGTCGCCCCTGCATTTTTCAATCCGGAAGGCATTACTACATAGCAATATAGCCCAACGTCTGTAACGAAACTAGTGTGTTCCTGGTCCGGAATGTGCATCGGGATCTGATTGTATCCCGAGTATGCATCCATGAATGACAACAACTCGTGTCCTGCATTGGAGTCGACCAACTGATCAATTCTAGGTAATGGGAAACTATCCTTGGGGCATGCTTTGTTCAAATCGGAATAATCTACGCAGGTTCTCCATTTTCCATTCGCCTTTTTCACCAGCACGGGGTTTGATACCCATTCAGGGTAGAGGGCATCGCGGACGAACCCATTGGCTTTGAGTTTGTCCACCTCCTCTCTGAAAGCAGTGGACCTCTTCGGGTCCATTCCTCTCCTCTTTTGCTTAACTGGGACGTACTTCGGGTCTATGTTCAACATATGACTCGTAATAGCCGGAGAAATCCTGCATATGTCGGAACGTGTCCTAGCGAAAACATCGAGATTCGCTCGGAGGAAATCACTGAGGTCTTCAGCCATTGAGGGGTAGAGTTGTGATCCAATCTTCAATAATCGCGATGGATCGTCTCGGCTGACCGAAATGTCGATCGTCAGTTCAGCCGGTGCTGCTTTTTCTTCCCTGGGTTCCTCATCATCGTCTCTCGGATCTATGTCTCTGTAGATCCGAGAATTTTGCCCGAGCCAGGGCTCGGGCATTACTTGGCAATTGTCGGTATTCTGAATGCGGACGGAATTGTCCGCAACCTTTCCTTTCTCTCTCCGCTGGGCCTCTCGGAGCTCAGCCACATAACATGCACGACCGGTCGCCTGGTCGCCATGAACAACACCTACTCCTTTGTCAGTCGGAAATTTTAAAGTCAAACACCACGGGACCAATGCTGCCCTAAACTCAGCCAAGGCCGGTCGGCCCAGAAACACATTGTATGGAGAACCTACATCCAAAACTATGAAAGGTAGGATTCGCACCCTCCTATGCTCACCCTGTCCCAGTTCAACTGGTAACTCAACATATCCCACTGCATTAGTTGCTACGCCATTAAAGCCATGGATACGAGCTTTAGACGGCTTCAAATCCTTCGTCTCCATCTTCATCTGGTCATAGGACTTCTTGAAGATGATATTGACAGAATTTCCATAATCAATCAAAATTCTTCTCACAAAAGCTGGTCCGATTGTCGCAGATATGACCATCTGGTCAATGGTAGGAGCCTCCACTTGATCAGCATCTCTGCTCCTGAATACTATATCGTCTGTGATCATACGCAGCTGTTTAGCGGGGGTCCCATCCTCCATGTTGGAAAAACACTCAAAATCTGCATGCCTCAAGGAATTATCATACCGCTCCATTTCTTGCCAGTTCTTATCTGCAGGGTGAGGTCCGCCGATGATCATGTTTATGACCAGCCTGCCTACGGTCCGAGCAGGCTCCTCGGGGTGGCGTGGAGCTGGTGCATGACCGGGATTGGACGTTCCCTGTCCACCTTCTTGCGGATTCTTTACAAACTCCTGTAACTTTTTCTGCCTAATCAACTTCCCTATAGCATCGTGTAGGTGTCTGCACTCTTCAGTATTGTGCCCATAAGTCTCATGAAAGTGGCAATACTTTCCAGTCCGCTTTAGTTTCTCGGTTGACTCCTTTGGGCGCGGCTTTCTGTACTGAAAGGTATTGCAAGTTGATAGGTAAATAATTTCAAGAGATGCATTCAGTGGGGTGTACTCGTTGTAGGTTGGAATTCTCGGCTTCCATTTCCCCGCTTCTCTCTTCTTCCCCTGATTTCTTCCTCCGGATTCCTTAGATTGCCCGGGCTTGTTCTGGACATTGACCTAAACTTTCCCCGAGTTGTCTCCGGATTGCTTCACAGCAATGTTGGTTTTCATGGTCTCCTGAACAGGCCCCGGTGCCTTATCTCGCCTTATCCACCTGGCTTCCTCTCTTCTTATGAACTGATGTGCCTTTGAGTAAAAACGCTCTTGCGTAGTTGGAGGTTTTCCTGCCAGCCAATCTCCAAACTCTGAATCCGGATCCACACCTCGCATCATAGCCATAAGAATTGCGTGATCATTGGGATTACTGACTTCAGTAGCCGCAACATGGAATCTCTGCAAATACTCCTTCGATGACTCCCCAAGAGCCTGGATTACACTTGATAGAGACATCACGTCCTTTGGACGAGTAGTATGTATTCTGAATTGTTCTATAAATTTCTTCGCCAACTCCTCGAAACTGGATACGGACCGCGGAGGAAGTCGGGTGAACCACATGGTAGCGATCCCAGATAGAGTTATTGGAAAGCACCTGCACTTGGTTGCATCATTTGCTCTAGCTGAATCCATCATCCATTCGTACCTCATCACATGCTGCCTGGGATCAGTCTTTCCTTCGTAAGCCGGGATAGTTGGCATGCTAAACTTCCTGGGGTATTCAGCCCGTAGGACAGTGTCTGTGAGCGGAGTATGACTCCTGGATACCCCCCAATCATCATTCGACAAGCCCTGATTCTCTTTCATCAACTGTCTGATCATAACTGTTAGGTCTGGGGTTTGTATGGAAGATGGAAGGTTGGAGTCTGTCCTACGGGATTGATCATGCCGATGCCTCCTCTGCTAGCGATCTGCCAAACGTACGTCTTGAGGTTCGGCATCATTAGCATCTTGGTGAGCCGGACGTCCAGCCTCCACCTGCGCTCCAGCCCCTAAGTTTCCCGTTCCTGCTTGGTTACGGTCTCCGAGGTGTAAATGATCCCCAGTTGTTCGATCGGCAGCACCTGCCTATGTAGTTTCAGTCTTGCGGCGTCTATGCCTAGGGGGTTCATCAGATGAAGTTGAGCTGTCAAATAAAGAGTAAGGAGCTAGACTGCCCCAGCATTTTGATGTTGTTGTTGAGTGAGTTGTGCCATAAGGTTGGTGTTGGCCTGCATCTGCTCTCCAAGTTGTCTCCTGCTTTCCATGAGCTCTCTCATCAAGTCGTTGAACTCTGTTCTGGTGACAACTTGCATTTGGTCCCGGGTGGCAGTTCCTGCACCCAGATTTGCTTGCTGATTGTTAAGTCCTACTTGTTGTACGCTAGCGGTCTCATGGGCGTCCGCGTTATGAGAGGCTGATCTAGTATGTGGTCTTCCCATTATAGAGTTATTGGTAAGAACTCTGAGTAGAATCAACGGACGTCTTATGAATGACTCGGATCTCCTTCGGGGATTTATTCAATCCAGTAGCTTCAAAGCAGATCCTTATGGCCTGAGAATTCGATTCTCAGTGAAAGCACCAAAGTGTTAGCACCAAAATTGGTCACTAACCTCGTTGAGAAAGATTGTGTAGAGAGATAAATAAGGAAAGTAAATTTAAACAGAGAGCAATATGCTAAATTGAATGCAAAGACGAGAACACCAGATTTATAGTGGTTCAGCGTAATTGCCTATGTCCACTTTGAGGTTAATCTTTATTGCTTTACTTGATAATTGATTACAGATACAATCCGTACACCAACTACTCGAATACAATTGCTAAGTAAAAAGAACGAGTCTTGAAAGTGGCAGAGTCTCCCCAGTGTTATCGAAAAAAGGTCCATTTCACTGTGCCCCTGCCCCTCTATTTATAGACGAAGATGGGTTGGACTACCCTCTTGGGCCTACGAGTGAGATACCTTGGCCCATGGTGAGTGACTTCTGTGTGCCGAGTCGTAAATGGCGAACGGCAAAGGCCGAGCCACATGTTCAAGCCGGTCGAGGCTCCTATGCCAAACGAAGCAGTGCGTTGCGCTAAGTGTGTAGGCCGAACAAGGCTGGAATGCCGAACGAGGCTGTAGTGCCGAACGAGGCATGAGTGCCGAGCGAGACTCCTGCCGAGCGAGGTTCATGCCGAAAGAGGCTGAATGTCGGTCGAGGCTTCCGATGCCGATCAAGACTACTGCCGAGCGATAATGAATGTCGAGCGAGGTTCATGCCGAACGAGTATAGATGCCGAGCGGCGCTTGGATGCCGATCGAGGACAGATGCCGAGCGGCGCTTGGATGCCGATCGAGGACAGATGCCGAGCGGCGCTTGGATTCCCATCGAGTATAGATGCCGAACGGCGCTTGGATGCCGATCGAGGACATATGCCGAGTGGCGCTTGGATGCCGATCGAGGGCAGATTCCGAGCGACCCTGTTGCCTGGTCAAACCTCCAGGTAACACTTACTGTATTTATTATTTTTTATATATTTAGTACAAAAATGAATTTATAATAAATCAAAATTTTCTATTTATTTATTTAGATTTATTGGTTATGAACTGGTCGAAGAATATCCGATATCTTAAAATGTTTTCTGATACAGATACAAATAAAACACTATCTATATCCGAAAGTATTCGTTTACAGACTTATTTAGAGTCAGTGAATACAAATTCATTTAAAGTTGTTTTGAAATGGTAACTAATCTATCTTTTGAGCTACTACCTAGAAAAACGAAATAACTAAAGCATATCAAAATTTAATAGTTTGACAAAACCATAGTAATCATAGTGAAAATTATGTATATTATATAATATCTTTGCTATATATGGTTCTTGTTTTCGATGCATATTTCTGAGTTTTTCTTGTATGAATATTTTTCTTCAAGTTACCATGTATTATACAAAGGGATGTGTTTGTGGCGGGGGTCCTATTTCTAGCTAGGCCCTAGACAAATGTCTAAGTTGCCTTGTGGTTGAGCCGACACTGCCTATAATGCATGCCCAAAAGTAAGCCTGTATTATCCATGAAAATCATCTTACAAATACGAATACACGTGAGTTTATGGAAAAAGCAAAAAAAAAAAGAGTCGACCATAAACCTAGTGTAAATAATATAAGTTTCCCAAAGCTCTATATGTGCCTAGTGAGACCATGCTACAGAACAAAATGGATTTTTCTTTCACTAAGCGCTACAATGTCAAAACAACAAACATCACCTTTTATAACGTTGAACCATTTAATCATACACATCTATATGTCACTAATATCTCAAGTGTTTCATGTTTGATGAAATTTAATGTAATAAATTTCCAATACCATTTCCCCTTTAAATTTCATTTTCATTCTTTCCATTTAAGAATTAAATCATGCCCATATGGCAAAACTTTAAGGCCTTATGCCATTAATGTTGAAAATTCTATTTCTAAGCAATGATGATAAATGGATGTAATCTCATTTTAGGGCTCAAACTAGCCAAAGTTGATCTATCTTCTCAAAAGGCGAATGCAACAAAACTATCACATTCTAGTGCGCATCTTCACTAAAGGCTTTTCTATTGCACCTGATCCTAAAATAATTTTGGATTATTGTTGTCATTCATTAATAATTGGTTGTTACATCCCATCATTTAGTTCTGATCTCTTAGATGCAATTCTACTCACACAACAGTCGTATCTAACTATACCCACCAAATTTAATAACATCCTTTAGTTGCCTAATTATCATTGTTAAAGGCGCCTCAAAAGCGGTTTTCATTGTTTATGTGAGTATAAAACATTTCTTTGGGTAAAAGTCGATAATTCTTGAACATATAACAACCAAACAAATATGCCAATTAATCACATCTAATCTAGACTGAGTATTAACATTTCGCTCGACCCAGAGAGCATTACATCAATTTACATTTAATTTATTTTTAACTCAATATCACATATTAATATCGTTCGGTTTTCATATTTCAAGTGATAATTCACATTTCTGTTTGTCTTTTAGGCACTTTGATTACACATTTATATTCCACTTCCCTAGATCATTCAAACACGATAAGTTTTTCCAATTTCGAGTTGCCAAATCCCAAATTACTGATTTTCATTCGATTTATCAATTTAAAAATTAATTTCTCACACATAAAAATAGATATAAGCGAACGACTTTAGTCGTTGTTCATAACTGTATGATATCTTTCTATCGTATCAATTTCCTCTAATTACCCCTACTTATCGATTTTCATTTAGATATGGACGATCTCGACGGTTCATCTATTAATATACGATTTTGATCTATGTTTGGCGAATATACGATCTTTGATCTGAATATACGATTGTGAAGATCATAAGTCGAATATCGTATCTATGAAGTTCGAACATTGAAAGAGCATACAAGTATAAAAAAAATGGAAGCAGAGAAGCATGTCAGCACCTCCGTCAATTCTGACAATAAATTTGGCCATCACGACCATGGTTGAACTTGTCTCTGCCTACTTTAACTCATTCTAGCCACCTCTTGTCCTATCACAACGCAAGTCATCCTTGATTTTGTGAAGGTACGAACCCTAAAAATGAATAATGTTGACTGCTCATCCTTGGTGACATTTCAAGCGACTACACCTCCTCCAAACGGTGGCACTCAACGAGGCGTATCTAGCGGTGGGTAGAATTCATTGATTAGTGGCCTATAATAAATTTTGACCATCTTTCGATCATCCATGGCCAAACCCCATTCAACTTGTGATTTCTACTACCACATAACACTATTCCACATCCAGCCACTTGTAGATGAAAGTTCTTTTCTTTCTCTACATGATGGTTTATTTGTTTGGCCTTCATATGTAAGAAATGTCATACCTTTGATGAGAGTAGGGTAGCTTGGAAATACTTAGCTCTAATAACGTGCATTTTTTAATCTCATTTTGCTATTTCTGATAGCAATTTCACACGAGCAGGGAGAGTGTATTTTTGATGGTTATTTCCGATAGGGGGTTATCAAAAACTTTTATGCTATTCCCTATAGTGATTTTTCGTTGAATCATAACTTCATTTTGTATGATCATAGTAGTGTTGGAAAGCTTGAAATCTCTAGTTTATATTATATATTATATTATATATGCAGGCAGTTATATAGGCAAGTAGAACAAGAGATGCAATAATCTAAATACTAAAAAGATTGAACATAAAATAGTATTTTATTTACATAAGTCTTTTGAACAAAGTGCTACGAGGGCTGCTCCTGCATAATGAAGACCTACATATAGAAAATGTCAGAAAAGAAACAAAATAAAGGAAAGAAAAAAGAAAATGCCTTCTAATAACAAAGGTGACCACCTACTACCCTCTCCCTTGTTTGCTGCTCCTGATAGCAAGCTCGGCGTGGTGCTTCTTTGTGGTCTTCGCTTCCTTTTCCTCCTTCTCCTTTTCTATGGAGCGCTCTTTATAAGGAGAGGCTTCTTGTTCAGTTGTTCATGATAACATATCCTTGGATTTTTTAGAGGTAGGATTGGAGGTCTTGGATCTGCTAGCACCATGACCTTTGAGAGGCTTGATTTTCAATGGAGGGACTTTAGGAGTAGGAGTTGATTTTTCAAAGCCGCCCACATGCTTTACTGCTTCAGGCTCTTGTTGAAGTCCCACTTCAACCTCTCCTACATTGTGATAGAATCATTCATGTCCTTTGTACTCACGATAGTCACCTCTTCCATTTGAGATGGGTCAACGTCCTCCAATCCATCCAATTCTCCTATCTTTTTCGAGTATGTATTGGAAAAGAGATGGAATGAGAAGTCAAAGCAATTGGCGTAGTTGCAATGGCACTTTGGCCCAGGGATTGAGTGGATGGCAACAGAGGAGGAAGCAGTGGATGATCTGTAATTTAATCGATATAATGGTATAGATTAGTATGGCCTCAGGTGAGAACTGAAGTTTCTCAAAGACCGAAGAGACGAGAGATATACCTAGGCCAAATGGAGTGCCCTTGGCCGAGGATTTAATGATCTCACCCTCCTCGACAGAAGATTGCTTTGGTTGAATGGCCGGAGGAGGGAGCTGAGGAGTTTCAACACTTGATGTAGCTAGGACAGGAGAGTTGATAAGCACATCCTTAGAGGTAGCCACCATAGAAGAGGAAATGTCAGCCGCATGTACTTTTGAATTAGGATTGGTATTTTTTGCTTGATTCACTGCACCGGGACCAACGAAACCTCAATAGCTGCCTTCCGTATAGCTATATCTTGTGCCATAAAGATAGTTTTCCCTATTTCAGAGCCACAAGATCATCCTTATCCAAAAAGATAGATTTTAGAAAATCTTGATGTGATTGACCCTCTATAAGTCGGTAGAATGGATGATTAACTGCTTAGCCCGATTGATGTCAAAAAAGCCTTTTGCCAGCCTATTCCATTCAAATAGCTAATCCACAATCTCCTTGATTTCATCAATGTCTGTGCTAACTTCTTGTTAAGGGATGTCCTTGAAATTATAGTCAAAAATTATCCTCTCTAGGCAACAGTCAGGTAGAATCGCATGCATCTTCGTAGTGATAGCCGAGGATTGGCCTACGAGGGGTAGAGGCAGAGGCAGAGCGACATCACTAGAAGTTCCTTTGGATTAATGGGAGATAGAAATAGTAGTGATTAGAGTTTTAGATTATGAAGGTTGTCATTGAGAAGATTGATAGTGGGAGCGTAACTGGTGGGGGTTAGAGTTGCATTTGGAGTGATCATGTAGACTCCATTATTTATCTAGACGATTCAGTTTTCTTTCAACATCATGTCTCTCTTGTTCTTGCTAACGGCACAACCTGTCCTCTTCATCTTGGTGCTCGTAATCCTTCCTCCTCCTTCTTTTAGAGTCTAACTCCTGATGGAGATAAGGCACTAGATGTAAGCCTCTAGAGTTGATGAGTGATATTGATCAATGCCTAAACAAAGATGGATGAAACGCTCTCTGCCCATTGTACGTGAAAAGAAGAAGGGATATGTCAGAACTTAGACGCTATATTAAGAATGAGTGCTCGGTGCTTGTGCTCATAATCCTAAAAGTGTATGAAGTGCTGGTGTTTCCTTAATTAATCTATGGACCATGCTTGAGGGGTCATGGAGATGGAGTTTCATCACACTCGACAATAATATCCTAAGAAGGGAAGCTAAATTCATAGAGGCGGGTATGGAGGATATCTCTAAGCTTACACCCCTAGAACCGAAAGCTGAAAAGTTCCCAAGATTATCGAAGGAACTAAAGATGTTCTCGGAGGAGCCTACAGGAGAATTTTCTTCTTCAATGGGTTCGAGGGTCGGTCTGGGAGCAAGCTTTGAAGAATTGATGACCAATCATTTTAGATGTGTAGGTGCTGTGACTATGCTTCCCCTGGGAGATGTCTCTCCATATGACTCGTTTTTGCTGAGATCATATTCCTCATCATCGTCATCCATGTCCTCCTCCTCGTTTCCTCCTTCCTCGTCTCCTTCCTCTCTCCCCACATCTCTTTGATCAAAAATATTTTCTTTTTATGTTCTTTATTCCCCTCCCAAGTTGGCATCGCCTTCCCAACCTTCCTCATCCCCTTGGTCTTCATCGTCGGAGTTATGAATTAGGACAGAAGGGCTGGTGGTGGCTCAAGATCTTTTGGTAGGGATTCTATTTGGAACTGTGCTCCTACCAATATATAGAAGTTGATATCCGTGAAGTTGAGTGTTTCATAAGGAGATAGTAAGTGGTACAACATCCATAATCAACCCACTTCAATAACTCCAGTGCACTGCCAAGTTCATCTTTGACTTCTTGTTCGATCGAGGAGGTCTGTGAAGGATACATAAAGGTTGTTAGGTGCTTAGGTAAAGAAAACCTATATGGAAAGAGAAGTTGGATAAGAGGACTTATAACCAAAAACCAAAAGCGTTGAAGCCTTAGGGGCAGCGAACTAAGAAATATTTGCTTTAGTAACTAATCTTATTGTGGAGCGCCTCAATGACCTTGCAATAATTAGATGCCTCAACTATTAGCAAAGAGGGTGAATCTTGCCTCTTTTTGAAGCTTAAAGGGTAGGTGAACTCTCCAAATGTTGGGCGAAGATTTAATTTCATCATCGAGAGGATGTAGAGTTGAGCAAGGCGTAGCCATTAGAATGTACCTGAGTGAGAGCCAGCCCGATCACTTGAAGAAAGAATTTGATAATGTCATTGAATGGCGGAAGGACCCCAGATAAGTAATAATCTTTTGCATGCCGTATGGCTAGAGGGAGGAAATGAGCTCGCTGGTTCAGTGTTGGTAAGAGTGAAGAAACTGGGAAAACTTAGTGTACATAGTTTAATTAATTTTTTTTTTACCATTTTGGATCTTTTTGGGCCTATAAAATCTAAATTCATTTAGATCTTATCTAAATTAATTTTAAATAAAATCAATATTTTATTTAATTTTTAGATAACGTTTAGTTTTGATATTATATTTATGTTATAATATAAACATGTGTATCATATACATATATATGTGTACGTGCACGTACAATATATGCAACGTGCATAGTTTAACATGCCCGTATATAGGTACTGGGATTTACACCACAATAGGAAAGTTAGCCCCACTGTATACATATGTGTTGCCTAATATATATATATATAATTAAGTATAATATCCAATTATATTTATAATATCAAATATAGATTCTAGATATCAAATCTGGTAAAACTTATAGAACACTATTTAAAATCACTTAAATGAATAATCTTAAATATAAACAGGTATTATTCTATAAAAAGTTATTATTCTATCAAATCTAGATCTTAATACATACATACATACATACATACATACATATATATATATATAGTAAAGTACAATATCAAATCAAGATCTTGATCTTAAGATATCTTTTAATTCTTGACTTAAACCAATAAGTAATAATTTTAAAAAATAAATGTTTATATATTTATATATATACATATGTACTTGTAATTATATATATGTGTGTGTATATATATTTGTGTGTGTTTATATACATACATACATACATATCAAAAGTAATATTTATAAATCAAATATAAAAAAACTTTACATACTCGACTATAAGTGAATATGATTAAATATGTATCTATAGGTATATTTTCAGCCCAAAGCATCTTTGGCTGAATTTAATTTGTTTCCTTATGATTTAAAATTTGTTCCCATTTAATCCTTACGATTTAAATTTTTTGTTTCCATTTTTTTGTAAACATTAGTTATAAACATATGCATAATTTTATGATTATAATATATGTATATATAAGTTTGTATATCTTTTAACATACATACATATTAAAACAGTATGTTTTATTGTAATACACACACACACACACATATATATATATATATATATATATATATATATATATATATGTGTGTGTGTGTGTGTGTGTGTATTTAAAATATCGATACACAAACACACACATGCACACATAAAATTTTATTTCCCTTTTATTTCAAAAATAATGTATATTAATATATACATAATTTAACATAATATACACACAAACAATATACTCTGTATTTATGTAAATTAAAACCAATTTTGTTTGAAGCCTTTTTTAAACATTGTCAATACTTTGAAAATTAAAAGAATTTTTTTTAGTTCCATGGCTAAAATCATATGTGCAAACATACACATACATAAAAGTAAATTTTAACCATAATATAGATATATATTCACATCTCATGTTGACTACACACGTTTATAGGGATTCAGGATAATAATTGATTTAACTATACACAAAACATATGACAATCAAATACATACATACATACATACATACATACATATATATATATATATATATATAATTGTAAATATGAATAATACCTTGCAATTTCGTTGAGAATACATATTGATATTAAATCTATGAACTTTTCTTGAATCTCTATTCAACACTTCCAAAAGGCGCAACTTGGTTGAGAAAATTACATACCGTTGTCTAGATTTTAATTGAATTTATGTTTTTATTGCTTGAATCAATGGAGAGAGAGGGGGATATATATTCTTCCAGATAGGGGTGGTGTAATGGTGGCTCAAAAACTAAGAATAACATTAGAGAAGAGAGTGGCTAAAGGTGTTTAAATATCATAGGAAAGAAGTGGCTTAAAGATGGAAGCATATCTTTGTTTCCTTTGCCATTTCACATCCATTTGGAATCAAATTCCAAAGCCTTCCCCCAAATAATGGTCAACCATACATGCCCCATTTTCGATCCTCAAACCACTTCTAGCTAGATTTGTTAATTTACATTTAAATAAAATTTAAACGTACGTCGATATCGTATATCGATAAGTATGTATAAATATTTTATATACGTACTATTTTCAATACCGATCAACACAAATCAAATAAAATTTTATAATTAGTATCTCATAAATATTAATTAAATTGATTAATTTATAAAAAATATAATTAAATAAATTAGGTCGTAGACGGAAGGTTAAATATTACAGTTGTGTTGACTCTTTAGGTGTAAATTCGGTTTGTAGTTAGTATTGAATAATTTGAATATTAAAGTTCACACTTCATCTTAGATAGTAGTGTGACATTATGACCAAATTTATCGCTAAATAGTTTCGGTAAAATCCAGTTTTACTTATTTAAACATTATCGGTAATGACAATTATTTGCACCAATTCTTTTATCAAAGCTATATCACATTAGGAAATATGGAATTTGGTAATGGTCGAAATTCCGATATTGTCCATATTCAACTTTACAATTCAAACATAAAGTCCTTGGTTCAATAATAATAATTATTATTATTGATGAAATTACTCTGGCCAAAGAATTGAACTTCATGTTGACCTCAATTGACCATGATACTAACCCCACATAATTGAGTAGACGAATTCTTTAGTGAATAGTGTTTCACTTCAAATTCTTCCACTCGACCCAACTATAGTCGTTCGCTGGATGTCATGTCATGATTTAACTATAATTAAAGTAGAGTTTTCACATTGAAGCCCAAGAGTATTCTCAATCCGAAAGAATTGTGTAATATTATCACATCAACATTTTCTGTCGACCTTAGTTATGTTAACCAACAAAAAACTATTGAATGAGTCATTCCATAATTATCCAATAACTATCAGTACATAATCTTTTGGTGCCTGCAGCACCCATGAGTAATACACTTCCTAATATTTGGAGAGTGTTATGTACTCTAGTATCAACGGATGCATCAATATCTAGTCTCGATCCATCTTGACTACGAATATTTAAATGATATGTTTATTATATTATGACAAATTGCTCATGATTATAACTCCCTGTAATTAACATAAAACACACCATTTATAGATTTTTTTGTTAAATATACTAAAATTGAATAGTCAATTATTTATAACACATTATAACAAGTATATAACCGAAAGAAAACACCTTATATTTTGAACAAGATCGGTTATCAAGTTATATATATGTAACAAATTACGTAACTGACCCTAGGGCATACCCCTAACTCTATCAATCTCCGACTTTCACTTGGGGTCAGTTATGGAATCTTATTCCAACTTCATCAATTGGTTTTCTCCAAACTAATCAGGTCAGTCCCTTAATGAACATGTTTGTTGTTTTGTTTTAACTATCTACTTTGTCAATCAACTCTCTCCAACGTTGATAAATCACCTTTATCATATGGAACTATTCGAAGTATGTCTCTCAACTTATAGTGAGCTCTAGGTTCTCTTACCTACCTCATCGCGACAGTGTTATCAATATAACAATGTCATGGGATTCTCAACATTTGAAATCACCCTCATCTCAGTTATAAATTTGTGCATTTATATTTGTACATTGCTTTTATTGTGGCATTATTAAAGGCGATGTACTTGGCCTTTTTGTTGAATTTACCACAACCTTTCGTATGAAACATTTCCAACTTGAATCTTCTTAATTAAGGTTTGAACATGAATTTAATATTGACATATTATACTCAATATCACTTATGAAGTTCGAGTCTGAACACTTCTTCGTAAGGAGTTCATTGTTTATGTAAACAATTCTCTAATACTTTGTAAATACTCGAGAACAGTCTAAACTACCATTAGTAATCATAATTTGGATTTGGTATTTGCTTCATAAATCAAATACGCAAGCAAAATACATTACCGTAGACAATAAAACATGTATGATAATTCCTATTTCCAATACATAAGGAATCCATCTTACGTGTTTCATATTAAACATTTTAATAAGGTGACTCTGCATATCATTTGGGACATTCACGACATCTTTTATACTTATTATATAAAATTTATCATTTACAAATCCAATATTGAATATTAAACAACCAAACTAGAAATGATTTTAACATAGGTACATCATTAAAATTCGGCAGTATGTTGTTTACTTATAGTTAAGAAATATCTATGTACCTTTTAGTGTTCTTTCTTGTAGACACATGCTTCCTTTACATTTTGACTAAAAGTCAATCTATTTGATATTTATATCAAAATACTTGTTCAACTTTGATGCTTGTTGAATGATAATTCCGTATCCATTCTTGGATCATATCTGAAAACCCACAAACTCAATATCTCTTTCAATGACTTCGAGACACTTTGGTTGTTATGTGCGAATAATATATTCTAAATCATTATTCAGAATTTTCCATTTCAACACATACGCACCTAAACAGAAAGTCATACCAGGCGATAATTTTGCAAGTAAAATCCGAATTAACCTGAGCATATTGAATGGCGAATCTGTTACGCTAATTTCAATCATTGAAATTTACGATGTTATTTATATCAACATTGCTCACTATATTCTAACTACATTAGTCTTTCACTTGAAAACACATTTGCGGTCGAATGGATTGTATCACTTCGGGTACAATTATCAAAATCATATTTTGATAATGTATTGGGAATTTTTTCAAATATGTGCATCATACTATATGGCAAAGTCAATACCCTTAACGGTTTAACTGACAATAAGGATTATCTATTTTCGACATTGATAAGAAACTCATAGTTTCTCTTCATTGTACGAGAATTATTATTAGACATTCTAATGTGTTTAGTTCATTTAGGTTTGGTTAATTTCGTTTCATCACATTCTATAAGTTTCATCATTGGATCGTATCCAAATCCATTTTACTACCAATAATTTCTAAAATATACTCCTTTGCTATAAAGTTGGTATTATTGAAATAACAATTGTTAACCAGTGCAACATAATAGGTATTCATAAACATTTTATGAATTTCCTTATACATATAACTGATTTGGTTTTAGTTTATAATACTTATGTTCAAAATATAAATGGGTCATCCAATGATGATCGTTCCCAAATTTTTTTAGGGCAATTCATAATAAATCCCTCACATACAATTATTATGTGTAATATTTCGGCTTACACAACCCGTTAAACCCTTAATTAAGGATATACAGGGGTTTCTTATAAACACTTATCTTGTATTATTTTGTAAACTATTTTTTGTATGAAATTAATTTCAACCTTATGTACTACTTTTAAGTACACAACCTTATAGAAGGAAGTTAACTCAACTTCATTCATCATCAATCGTACTTTGTCCAACAAAGTTAGATTACTTCTTATCGATACATCATTATGTTGTCATAAGGAGGAGTGACTTTTAAGGTTGAATCTTTTTTCATTTTTGATACATTTGGAACTCTTTCCAATATATTCACCTATTCGATTAAGTCGAATCATTTTTTTGCACATTATTTTATTTGCTTTCTTTTATATTCTATAAATTTATTGTGGACATACTACATGTGTATCAAATACACATGTTTATATTTGTGATAATTCATCAATGAATACAATGAAGTATGTTAAACCATTTTGGTATTGGTAGACTTACGATTGCATACAGCTATATGTATCAACTTGAAGAGTTCATTAACTATTATTTTGCTCCCACCGAATGGGTGTTTTGCCCTTTACTATTTGATATACAATCCACTAGTATCACATGAGTCATAATCGTACAATCAAAGAATTATTTTTCAAAATTTTGGCTTAGTCCATAACTCTAAAATAATTGTAAACAATACAGATACTTCTATACTTTTCAATGCATCGTTTTGTTATGAAAACAAATACCACTGTTATAATTTTATTTTGTAGCGAACATTCATAATATTCATATTATAATAAAACTATGTTTGTTCCTCAATCAACACTAAAAAATAGTTAAAACTATGTTTGTTTTTCAATCAACACTGAAAAATAGTTATTATTTCGAAATAATGTTTGGTATGTTTTACGAAAACAATTTTCATAACTTGATGCAACCAACAAGTACTAAATGTCATGCTCCCACTATTTCTGCCATTACTATAATAACATACGAAATATGAAGCTCTATTTAACCACTTAATATAGGCTATTTATTCCATCTACTGTAACTAGTTCGTAATTGAGAGTTTTAGGTCAAATATCTTGAACTCAATGAAATAAATCTCATAGAAAATAATTTTCTATATGAAAATACAATTCAGAATAGGAACCATATTTTTCATTCCAATGTTAAGTATCTACTATGAGTTTACAATTCTCACTCCCAATGTTTCTTTATGAAGTAAAGTGACAATTCAATATTTTTGTCCCAACCGTGTCTTAGGTTACATCTACTTTCATACATTCGCTTCCTTTTCAAAATGATAGAATCATTCAAAGGAAACCCTTACTAGAATATCATAATGAACTCTTTACAAAAGTGTATTTGGTCATCCTTAAAATTTAAGGATATCAAATAAATTGCACTTTATGATCTCGATCAGGGATATAGATGGTTATTTGTTTATATCCAGAGTAAGCAACCATTAAAGAGAACAACTCATGCCCTACTGTTCCATCCACTACCTTATCAAATCTCAGAAATGGTAAATAGTCTTTGGGATAAGGATTATTCAAGTTTAAGAATTTGATGCAAGTCCTACATTTTCCATTTGGTTTTTGACCAAATTGGGTTGGTTATTCATTTTGGGTATTGAGACTTTATTATAAAATCATAAGCGAGTAAAGTTTTTACTTCTTCATTCAGGGTCGCTAACTTGTGCATGCCTATAATCCTCTATTTTTGCTTGACTAAAGTACACTTGGAATAATGTTCAGTGCATGACATGCACTATCGAGAGAAAACCCACACATATTGACATGAGATCATGCAAACACATCTTGATTATTCCTAAAGAACCTCATTTATTGTGCTTTCAAATCTCGCTCCAACCGGGATCTGATCTTCATTACCTTGGTTGAATCATTTTTTTCAATTGTCAAGAATTCCATGCCCTCCATAGTCCCCCAAACATGCTTTATATATTATGACTTAAAATTGTTCAGTTATTTTGTTTCTTTATACCCAGTCAGTTCCTATTACAGTTTTATTTTTAGGTCTTGAGACTAATTCCCAAACTTCATTTCTGGTAAACTGATTCAGTTCTTCTTGCATAGCAAGAATCAAAGAATCATCTAATGATGCTTCCTTTAGATTTTTAGGTTCATTAGTTGAGATAAAGGCTACATTACTCATATTATTTAATTGATTTATTTTTTTTGCAACTGACTTCATATTTCCTGGAATATTTTATCTAGGATGATCTTTTAAATATTTTGTTCTTTTATTTGGATTTGAGTTTTTCGAGTTATTATTATTTTCATCATTAGTGGTTTCACCGTTTGTAATTTCATTATTTTTATTTTTATTAATTTTACCCCCTCTTCTCTATCTCTCGGGTCTAGTTCATTATAGGGATTGATTGTAAACCTGAGAAAGGGCCTTTTTTGTAATTACTATGTATTTGAGTTCTTAATGTAGAGAGCCCTCTCTATATTATTTTTCCTTTCTCAATATGCTTAATCTCACGAAGCTCAGCCACATAGCATTCCCTTGTAGCATCTTGATCTCCTTTAATAATTTTTATTCCATTTATCGTAGGGAAATTCATCTTCAAGTGCCATTGGGCTTAATACTGCCCTAAACTCATAAAGAGCAGTTCATCCTAAGAAAGCAGTGTACATCGAGAAATCATCCACCAAAACTTAGTTTTCTTCCATTTGGTTGATATGAGATGACCTTTAAGTTTAATAAATAAATCCGACCACCGTAAGGGCATATTTCCTTCTCTAGTAAATTTATGCAATGACTTATTGTAGGGAGTGACATTCTCCATGGACAAACCTTTCCTATCAAAAGCACTCTTGAGCAGGATGTTGACAGAACTTCCACTATCCACCAAAATACACTGCACCTCTGCTGGATCGAGCATCACTGAGATTACCATCATATCGGTATTGTGATATTGCTTTCCATGCAAGTCCTAGTCACTAAACATAATCTCAATATCATCCCAGTGAGGAGCTTTAGCGTCACATTCCTTATCCATAGCGTATAAAATCTATTCTCCATTCTTTAATGACTTAGCATACCTTTACATCGCAACTTAACTCTTATTAGCTATAAGTGATTCCCTGGCTATCTTGCTAAACACAATTCATCCATTATTTCCCATTGTAGCACCAATACCCTCCCTGCCATCACCATATGGTGGTCTCCTCGGTGGTTGACATACGAGGATTGGAGCATTTTTTGTTCCTTTCATTTACCTTCGAAACTTCTTCTTCGTAGCATACTCCTCAATAATGTCGTGTAAGTGATGACATTCAATCATAGTGTGTTCATGTGTCTTGTGGAATCGATAATACTTACTATAGTTCAAATCACCTTCTATTTCCTTTCTAGGTTTGGACCTCTTATTTTTTAACTCCACATGTGTGGCCCAATAAATTTTCAATGGTGTTATTTAGATCCTTATAAGCATTAAAACTAGGTCCTGGGCTACATGTCTTTCATTCTACCTTTTCCCAGTAGATTCGTTCTGGTTGTTATCCTTCTTCTTATCAGCAAAATTAAATCCATCCTCTTTCACTGTTGCAATAACACTATTTGACTCTACAGCTCGGGTCTATCTACCAGATTATCTTTTGGAACCAGCATCCTTCAATCTCATGCACTTTGTTGCTACATAATAAAACAACCGAATCAAGCTTCATAGATGTTAAAAATGGGTCTAGGGTTGTAGCCACCTCATCCATCTTCATTTCATTACCTCTCCTCCTATTTAACACTCCTTAATTTCTACACTTTTTGGCTGGATCTCGTGTTAAATTTTCTCCGTCATTTTTTCCTTTTCTGTTACGCTTTTTTCATGTTTCCTAATTTGGCTCCTCGAATCATCTTTTTTTTCCCAATATATATATATAAATATAAATGAAGACCAAAAGCCACCAACATGCCTGACAGGTAACCAGGAATAGCTAAACCAAATCGAAACAGATCATACGTAAACAACAGTAGAAACAGATACAAACCACCAATACATCAAGAAATCAGCTAAAGAAAAAGACCCATAAAACCAAGCCGTCATAAAAGAAATGCCCGCTCAGAGAATCCAGGATGAGCTCCAGAAAAACCACCGCCCTACATGACTTGTTATCCTTGTTTCTTGCATCGCATCTACATGACTTCTCAGTTCTTTGCTTTCTGCCTCCTTTCTGCTCAAAGTTTACCTTTCACTTGATTTCCTCCATGCTAGAAGTCTAGCAAGTGTTGGAACGATTCAGGAAGCTAATGCATGTTCAACCACTTTGCCTCCACGCCCGCATTCGGTTCCTAGGATTATTGAGGTTGCATGGTAAGATAATATTGATGGGTAAGGTTCTATTTTTTGGGTTATTTTCGATAGCATTTACAAATTTTATGCCTTGTGTATCGTTATTTTGGAGGTTCTTTTCTTGCGATAGCTTACTTTTAGAGTTTTTTGGTTTCAATGGCCATTCTCAGTTGACCGAGCTTTCTGATAGTGTGTGTATGTGCACCTATTGTAGCGATGCTTTGTATATTTTCACTCCATTCAATGTAACATCGTAGGGATTGCCTTGATGCAGCATGTTGTGTTGCAATTTGTTTTTGAGTGTCATGCTTAATGGACAAGGTTGTGGATGGTGGCAAGATGGGTTTGCTAGTGCCCGTCGATTTCATTGTTCTGACTTGTAATAAAGTATCTTTGTTTACTATTATAATTTGATATGCATTTTAAATCGCTTGCTTTTAGAGATACGTTACTTCATGATGGGTGAGAATCTTTAGTTTGTGATGTTTTAGCCTTTTTGTTATTTGAAATGTTCGTCTCCGTTAAAAATACTTTATAGGTTTGTCGTAAGTTAATGTGTATGTATCATGTGATAGTGCTTATATTAATGTATTGCTAACTTTTAAGTTATGTAAGCGTGTGTTGTAACACAAGTTTTTGAGGTATATCCACCTCTTAACTGTGTTAATTTTAATGAAAAGTATACAGCCCACTACAAAGCTAGCTTACATTGGAACAGAAGCCTTGAAAGGTAGTCACTTTTTCCTTTCTCAATTTCTATGCTAAATTCATAACTAGATGCACACTACTACATAATAACATTAGGCCTAGTTTCTCATTTGCGTTTGAACCTTAGCCGATGTAGCATTAAATCGGGTCAATAATGATATAGAGACTTGTTACTCCTTTATTTAACATTCAATAGTGAATATGCATCCTTTGGCTATACATGGAACTGAATAATGAACTTCTCCTGTAATATCGTCCATGAACTTACTAATTCTGGTGATAAACGGTAGAACCACATAGTTGCTGGGTCTTCCAAGAACAAAGGAAAAAAACACTTTCATAGAACTTCTTATATGGCTCCACTCATCAGTATGTAATGAGTATAATGTTGCAAATGTACTATAGGGTCAAACAATCCTTTATAATGGCTCCACAACTAGCATTTTGAAGTGCTTTGGGTTTCTAGTGGTCTCTATCTCGAAAGTAAATGGACTGCTTACTCCAGCTCCAAACCATACTCTACTTGCTCTTGCCGGATGTATTCCCTTATTCACCCAGGCCATCCCATATTCCACTTCAGGTGATTGCCAACGGGAGTATTCTTTTATTCTATACCTTTAGGAGGATTGTCCCTTTTTCTCCTCCTTATAACGACTCGATTATCATTTCTGAGCATGGTCTTGGCTTCTAGAGCTCCTCCACTGGTCCTTACAAACTTCATTAGTAATTGGTTCAACGTGAATATGAGAGTCCTAATGGGAGCATGAAGCATAACCCTAGCTAGACCTTGTTCGGCACCAACTGTTTTCAATTCGGTACTGAATTGTTCCTCAAGTCTAGCTTTCAACAGAACTCTTGTACACTTGGTCTCTCCAACCACCCTTCATCTTACTCTTCGACTATCATGGTTAGATTCATTACTAGAAAGTTATCTTCTTCTCTTTCTCGATCCTTTAGATTGAGATCTTTCTCTTTCAATGGTATTGTGATTGGTGGTTTGCTATTACCTTAAGTATGTCATGAGTTCCTCCACCATTACTTGCGGTTGGGTAGTGAACATTCGTTCAACTCGATCATGACTCTATCCAAGTCGCTCCTTATAACCACATCAGCCAATGCAGGAGTGCTTGCAAATGTTTGCCCTAACTAGTGGTAGGCAGGTTAAATGTATTGGTGTTACCGACACTTTGAATGATATCACAGTTCTAGTCTTTGACTTAAAAGGCACGCTAAGAAAGATCTCAATGAAAGCATAAAAAATTTTGCTCAAAAATGGGCAAACACCAATAGAGAATTTTGTAGAACCACAGATAATTCTATAGCTTTTTTATAAACGTAATTTATTGTTTATCAGAGAGCAAATCAGAAATAGCCAAAATAACAAATATAATAAAGAAGTAAAGAATAGACAAATTTAAAATGGTGCGGCTGAAGATTGCCTACATCCACTATGAATTATCTTTCATTTTCTTATAGATCTTGAGTACAATGCATAAATAAAAAAATACAATGGTCTATTGATAAAGAGAATGAAAAATATAGCTCCTATGATTTCGTCCGATAAGTTTATGTTAAGTAGTTCAAGCTCCTAAAACTTGTCATTCATTATTATTCATCACTGGGGTACTTGTAGGTATGAGATTAGGAAGCAATCGATTCAACACTTCCTAAAAGATAAGCACTTTCCATTTTAACTTAAATAGGTCAGTAGTAATGGTTCGGTGAATATTTGGTCCGATGAATGTTTGGTTTGGCAAGTCGCTACCGAACCAGTTTCCCTATTCGGTATTGATAACTACCAAACCATGTTTCTGTCTGGTAATTGAAGAGTATCATATTGTTTTTCCTATGTTGCAGTTGGTGACTACCAAATTGTTCCACTTTGACTACTATCGAACCATTTTTCTTAAATTTCTACCAATCATTTACTATGCCTATCAAAATTTGGTTTTCTCTTCTGATTTTCTTTGAGTTGTCTTTTGATCCTTTTGTCTCCTTGCTTCGGCAATGTGATGGCTCTCTTATTACAGATCTTCTAGTTATTTCTATGCTCCTTATTGTTGTTTTCATCAGATGTGCTATGGGCAAAAATGCCCACAACATTCATTATGATGTTTGAATTTTGAATTTAGATGTCTAAATGGATGAAGGCCTGATTCCTTTATTTTTTCCAAATGTATGGTTCTTCAATTCAGTCATTCGACTATATGTTCCAAGCTTCTAAATTAGAATTTTAGATGTTTGAATTCCTTTGAAATGAACTGTTATTAAGGACATCAAACTGAAAATTCCAAACATTTGGATATGATTTTTAGACTTCTATTTTGCCGTTAACTATGAATTTTTGTCATTTCGTTGAGTTTTTCACCAACTCTTTTGACAACCCTTATTAAGCTATATTTATATCTTCATATACATTATCTAGTTTAACATATCTTCCTACATGATCATACTATCATTTCTAATAATATTATACACGTACCTTAAGTGTCATAAATTGTATTTATAATCTTTCCTTCTTTCATTGTAGCTTCTTCTCTACTACATTACAATGGTCATTTTCCTGTGTATTGTCATTTTATATTTGCAATATGCAATATAACCATGTCATATTTACTTTTATACATTGTTCTTGTCATAATTCATAGGATTTAACAACTTAGTATCCTTTAATTTAAATATAGCATACCTTTCCTCTCAAACCCATTTATCCATGGTCACAATTTCAGTTTAATGGCCATTTACCCATTTTCCATAACAAATCTAATATCAACATACAAAGTTAAATGTATTCCAACATTTACATCAAATAACATGGCAATTAAACTATAGAGGCTATACACAATGAAATAGAAGAACATATGATATTACATATCTTAATAAATATATTCACTCATAAATTATCTGAGATAGCCCCAATTTCATTTAGAATCTTCTTCTCCTTCGTTGCTTGGATCTTGTCTTACCCTCCAAACTATGTGAATCTGTTTAATATGAGTATTTCTTTATTGATCTTTTCATTATAATCTCCTTAGTGTCCATATTTGTTAAATTTAGTGGAGAGTTGGTTTAGGAATTTTAGATCTAGGCTTTAGTTTAGGGTTAGGTTCATTTGAGAAGATAATGAAGAATGAGAATAATTCTAAGTACTTGTCCTTTAGAATGATATAGCCTATCTCATTCCTATTTTGGTATTAATGGGCATTAGGACCCAAGTTAGCTCGATGACAAACAATTTTTTCATTTAGTTGTAACTTTTTGTTCCTTTATCTGTTTAGGATGTTCTTACAGTGAAACTTAACCAAAAAATAACATTTTGCAATGGTACAAGTTTCATTGCTTAATTCATTCATTTTCAAAAATTTAGTAAAATAAATAATTTGCCATTTATTATTATTTATTTAACTATTCAAATTTATAGGATGTTACGTTGGGTTTATTTCTTCCTCTTCTTCCTTCAACTTCTCTCCCCAAGCAACCATTAACTGGTTTCTTTTCTTTTATTTTATTTGTGAATTTTGACATTAGCCTATAAATCCTCTTCAACAATTTAGATTCTCTTTTCTTCTCTTATTTTCCATAAAATTAAAATATAGCGTGTCTATATTCTTCTTAGTGAATATACTTTTATATTTATCAATTACTCACATATATATTTAATTAACTTGTATTTGGGTTAAAATATGCTTGGTTAATTAATTAGTTCTTTGAGTAAGTTTTCATCATTATTTCAAACTAAATATTTCTTTATAAATTTATTACGTTTATTTTCCTTTTATAATTGCATTCCAAAAGCATTGGGTGTTACCAAACAATGAAAACTAGATGACATCATAAGCTTTAAGTTTCCACCATAAATATACCAATAAATTAAGCTTCCTTATTTTTATCATACACAGTATTTTTATCCTTCTCCTCCATTAAATTAAGCTTCCTTATTTTTATCTTGCAAATTAAAATTACCAATAGAAAAATAATTATTTAGTAAGGTGAATCTGACGGTTTAACATTTTCTCCTGATTGATCAACTAGCAGTAGGTGACATCTTATTTATATAAATTTTTTATAATTTAAATTTAGCCTTGATTTTGTGTGTACATATATAAGATTTTTTACTAATAGAGTCATATTTGATTTACGATAAAATTATTATGAAATCATTTAATATTATTTTAGCTAAAATGTTAAGTTCTATTCATTTATAAGTTTAGCTTTTATTTTATTACAATATATGTTTAAATTTAATTATGATATCATAAAACATACATAAATAATCCATAATATATATGTATGTATAAATAATTTTTGATTATTTATATTATTATTTTTTATTGGAAAATACAATGTATGTTGCTACAAACCCAAACAAATGAGACACAAGCATTACAAAACTAACTCGTACGATGTACAAAACAACACGCTAACTTAATAATAGAAAAGAGAACAAAAGAACAAAAAAGTATTAAGCATGGGTTTAAACCATAAATTGGCCTATTAAAATATAACAAACTTTAATCCAAGCATGTCTCAACCAACACACCCAGTTGTATATAAAACATATGACAAACGATCTACATTTTTCTTAGGTATATATAAAATATATTATGATTAGTTTAAATGAATAATAACTAAGTCAAAATATGAAATGATTTAAATTATAAATTTGAAATTAATTAGGCCAATTAAACTTTAGATATTTTATATGAATTTGAAATACCATTTTAAATTATATCATCGATTCTAAAAAAATAATATATTAAATGCATATACATGGATATATATAGGTCGAATATATATAAAAACATACATACATTTTTTTAAAATGGGTAAATGGTATTAACAAAAGCTTGGGCTTTGCGGCCCATAACTGCAATAATATACTTAGTCGACATGCATACATACATACCTATATTTATACACACATAGGTCGAATATACATACATACACACACAGAGAGGTTGAATATATATATATATATATATGTAATATATATATATATGTATGTATGTTTATTCATATATATAACTGTATGTTTATTTATATGTATTTATATAAACATTAATATATTTACACATACATGCAAGCATGCACATGTATGTATGTATAAATGCGTGTTTTTATACACACAAACACACACATACACACATATATGTATACACATACATACATTCACACACACACACACATATATGTATATGTATTTGTATTTATATGTGTCGTTTACACATATTGCGTGTATATGTATATATTATGCATATGTGCGCACACACTTACCATTACTAATAAATATTAATATGATAGTTATATATATATATATGTGTGTGTGTGTGTGTATCCCTAATCATCAAACAGATAATGCTTATGACTTACATAAATTGGATTATAGTATTTAGTTAATTTAATAATGATAATTTAAAATATAAGTCAAACAACACAAATATACATTAAGTATGATTTCAGGAATAAAATACTAATAAATAACACAAAATATGATAATGTGCAACCTTATAAAAAGATTTTTTTTCTTAGAAATTTCCTTTTTTTACCTCAGTGCATAATACATATAATCCAGTAATGGTATTAGAGACATTACATGTTATTATAATTAATTAAGCAACATTTAAAGGTATAGACTTGAATATCCACATTAGATTGGTGTCTAAGGGCAAGTGTGTCTATGGTGAAGGGTTACTTAATTAAGGAATGTTCTTACATATGGATATCCCCCACTCACCTGACATTTACTTGGCTAATCCGGTAATGATTTTCCTTAAATATTAGATGTAAAATATTTGTACCTTTGGTAGATTCAAAAGCGTATTTCGAATATCATATTGATTTATAATTATTATGAATACAAACTTAAAATTGTTTTGAATTTAAAGTAAAACTATAAATGTTATGACTATAAAATTAATAAATTATTACATATAAATTTTAAAGTAATGGTCAAAATGGCGTCCTATGCTCTCTCTGCTAACCCAGTCTCCCACCACCATAGCCGTTAATAGGCGCTCATCCATCCTCCTCCTTCTCGTATTCACATGCACCCTTTCTGATGTGCACGTAAATATGTATATTTTTACTTCCATATTTTGTCGAATTTAATCAAATAAATGATCGTATATGGCGTTTTAACATTTTTAAACCGAAATTCAAATTATTTTCAAATCATCACATATTCATCTTCATACAGGGGCAAAAATTGTCATTTTTGTGCATATATTAATTTGAGAAAATTTACTTGGACATTTTTATGATTTTTTATAGGAATTTGAAGTCAAATTACAAGTGGTTTCATGGAAAATATGCATGCACAAAAGAATACAAAGGAATTAAGATGGAAATAATTCAAACTCATGAACATGGAGGACTCGACTTACCCACTTACCTTGATCTACCATTAGAAGCTAATGTACATGCTAAAAGGCCATTAAAGTTTCATGTACACTTAATAGAGGATTATCTCATGCTAATGATAACTTGGTGGCCACACTTCCTAAGGGGTAGTTTGGATAGTTCCCAAAAAATGAATTAGGATTTACAAACATGTATAAATACCCCTTATCTTCATGTAATTACTCTCTCTTCTTTTAAGCTCTCTCTTCTTTAGCCTCTTAGTTTAGGAAAATAAAAGAAAGCTCTCTTTCTCTTTTCATGACTACTTAGCCATTTTCTTTTTATGTAGTTTTCTTTTTATGCAATTTAATACATGCTCTCTTCTTTTATATGCTTATTTACTTTTATGTTAGTAGTGTAGATTTACATTTTATGCAAGTAGATTAGTTTTTTCCTTTCCTTTTGCTCTCTTTTTCCTCTTGTTTGTTTAATGTTGCTTTCTACATTTGTTGATTTGATAACAAATATGAGAGGCTAATCCCTTCAATTTTGGTGTAATGAAGCTCTCTAGTATGTAGATCCAATATTTTGATGTTTATGCTCTCTTTTGTGTTTAAATGAAACGTTTGGAAGTGGTTAAATTTTGTTGTTTAGATTTGAATTTGATAGCCTATGTTGTTGACACCAAATATGCTATGCTTAAACAATCACAAACAAATTGCCTCTTCATCTAAATATGATTATGTCAAAGAAGTGAATGTTGAAATTGAAATTTGATGGCCTATATTTCTAATCAATAGTTAATAGGCCATGCTTAAAATAGATTTTGATTTCAACTTTGTTGTCATATTTCATGAAAGATAAAAGTGTATTAGTGGTTGTGTTATCGTTTGATGGCTTATGTTGGGCTAATTAATAGCACAAATATGCCACACTTATGATAAACACTTCAACTAACTATACTAATGACCAAAAGAGATAGATCATAACTTCATTTTGTTAATTTATGTGATCTAGAGAGTGGAAATTGCCTTCACACTCTCATATTTTTATCACTTTCTTTTTGTCATTTTTCTCATTTTCTAGCTTAAACAACTCTCTACTTTGGTTAATTTGACTGAATAGGAAATTTAAATCAAAAATTCCCTACGGATCGACCCATGCTCGCTACGTACTACGATAGTACACCGGGCGCTTGCGGTTATTTTTATTATAAATTCGTTCGACGGTTTTCTAATCCGATAGAATTTCCATCGACGAACAAGTTTTTTAAGCCATTGTCGGGGAATTTGTTTTGATTTTATTTTCTGTTATTCGAATTATTTTAGTTTGATTTTTGTGTGTACTGCATTTGAAAAAAAATATATGCGTGTTTGTGTGATTTTTATTTTCAGTTTTATTTGTGTGTTTGTTGTTGTTCATTTGCTCTTGCATTTGCATTTCTAAAAAAAACATTCACAATTTCAAAACAAAAAAATATTTTATTTCATTTTGAATTATATTTACAATTTTTGCAATTTCACATTTAATTTTACATTTACAATCTCACTTTCACATTGCTTTACTGAAATCATACAACATCACTTCTTCCAGCTTCTTCACACCACTACCTTACTGCAACCATACCTTACTACTTCACTGCTTATAAACAGCTTCCATAAAAGTCACTGCCAAAACCCTTATACCTTCAAACAAACACCACAACAAACTGACTTTCCAAACTGATATAGCCCCGACCACCCCCGCTTCAACACTCAACTGTTATTCTCCTACCATTCCAACAGCCTACCATCCCACCACAAACAACATCTACTTATCACATTTCATTTGCAGCAATCATCACATTCCAAACTTCACAATCGACAGTTCACAACATAACAACCTGCCACTCCGCCAACAATCACTCAGATAAACACTTCTGCCAACATCCCCTTTAAACTGCTGCTCCACTATATTGCACAGACATCACCATACCCCTCTCAATCATCAAAACACTGACCACCTACTATTGCTCCTCCAATCTTCACTGCTACAACACACTTCCCACTGCATTCAATTTCAACTGCAGCAAAACTTCACTCTACCTCATTGACAACAACCCATACACTACAAGAAATATCACGTTTGACAGCATCTAAACTCAGCGTTTTTACGCTACTTGCTGTTGTACAGGTCTCATCCTAATTTGAGAAACGAAGCACAACACATCAGAACGATGTGTTAAAGTTACTGTCTAGTACACTTTGATAGCCCGCCTAAATTTCCTTATGTTATTTTTATTCCCGGTTTAAAGCTTATTTTCCCCTTACCCTACAATAAGAAACCTAAAATCTCTAATCGCTCATGTCTATTTTTCCTCTTTCTTTCCTCCACTCTAAAATCTGAAACATAGACAATAAGAAACTTCTCTCGTTCGGCTTTAAGTTTTCCTATAAGGACTCTCAAGTTCCTGAAATGGCTCGGTTGAAGAGGTCAGCTTAATTCATATTTTTGTATACTGGTTTACAGTCAACTTAACTAAACAATATTCATATTTTCTTTTGTGATTTCCTTTTTAATGAAAATTGAGTTTTCATAGAATTAGCTTTACTGGTTTACATAAGCTACTTGGTTTTATGATTTGTCTAGGCCATTGAGATAATTTAGGACTCTTTCAGTTTTTATTAACTATTAGAAACGAGATGATCCTTTTCCACCCTAATGTTTTTTCTTTTCATATGGTAGAAAGTCTAAGCTTACTGGGGTTATTTTGGGATTGAATTTAGTTAAATGATTCGTTCAAAGTATGATTTACTTTTAGGAAAGTTTTTAGTCAAATTATGCATGGGTAGTTGGAGCTACACAAGTATTGCCTATAAAATGCTTGTTATAAGTTCTGAATAGTAGAGAAAATTTTAGTTTTGTATTTCAATGATTAGTAGAAGCACCATGTTTTGAATTATTTGGTGATCAAATATAAACACGTATTATCGAATAGTTTGTGTGTAACAATGGAGAAACGTGAAAATGTGCTGTCAATTATTGGTTTTAATGCCAGTTAGTATGTATGAAGCTATAATATATAGTAAGTAGTTGTTGGGTGCGCTTATGCAATGTGCGGCAAGATTATAGATAAACGTGACTTCCCATATGCCGTTATACTTCTCTATCTTATAACTAGGCACAATGACTTCCCATATGCTACGATGCAGATCTATTGGCTGCATTCAATGATGCAGTTAAGGATGGAGTTGATGTTATATCCATCTCTTTGGACCCTGGGGCTCCTCAAGGCGACTATTTTAGTGATGCAATTTCTATAGGGTCTTTTCATGCGATGAGTAATGGGATCATTGTGGTTGCTTCGGCAGGAAACGAAGGAGGGAGGCAGACTGTTATGATTGTTGCACCGTGGATTTTTACTGTTGCTGCTAGCTCGATGGATCGGGAGTTTGTTTCGGTTATTCGGCTTGATAACAAGACTAAGATGTTTGTAAGTATTCCATCTTAGCGAATTCATGCATATTATGCCATATTTTTGCGTGCATGTATATAAGAGAAAAGAGGGATTTTTCAAAAACCAATTTATACCACTTTTCTCAAAACTAATTACAGATATCTGTCACTTTCTACTTACCTGGTATAGAAATGATCATTTTTACCGGTGCTATTTGAAATAGAATAATCGCGTTTGTTTCACAAACAGTCCATCGATGCTTTTTTAATAGCTATTGCTCATTTTTTGTATGGAGAAAAAGGTGTGTTGAAGTTGTTTCAAACGAAGAAATTTGTATGTATACTAGTTGAAATAGCCATAGTACAAATAATCGCTTTCTACCTAAGTGTACTATATTTGTAAGATGTGTTACAGTAATAATTAAACCTGTAATAACCTTTAAAGATTATTGAAAAAAGAGACCCTAAATTATAAGTGTCATAGCATAAAAATTCCAATTATAAGCAATATCTGGATATGCAGGGAACAAGCTTGAACACCAGTAGAATGAAAGAACATGCACCAACAATGTCTGCAGCAGAAGCAAATGCAGGATATTTCACACCCAATCAATCCAGGTATTAAGAAAGTATTTATCAGATTATTGTAGAAGCAGTTCAATTCAAAATAAAAGTTGAAAATATCCAATTCCATGTGTTTTTGTAGTTATTGTTTGGATAGCTCTTTAAATGCAACAAAAGTGAGAGGATAAGTTATCATTTGTTACCCTGGCAGTACATCTAAATCAAAAGTAGAAAAAAAAATAACGTAACCAAACAAGCAGGAGCGGTAGGAATGATTTTAATTGATGAAATGGAAGCAGAACTTGCCACAGTATTTGGTATACCGGTAGTAGTTGTGGATAAACGCACTGGAGACAAAATTTTATCTTATGTTAATTACACAAGGTACTAAACTACTAAGAGGGATATGCAAATGTGTTATTTTACAGTTATGCCCGTCTGTACCATTTCTAAAATATTGAATTCAAAGGGCATAAGGGTATAATGGTTAAAATATGTATTATAACATAGTGAATTCACTGTGTTATAATTTATAACAAATCTTCATTTGCTCAACTACTAGTATCACATTTCAGTTGTTCAGTTTATTGCAGTAGCATCATTTTTTATATTTTACCTTGCAAATATATTTTTAAGGACAGCTGGATCACTTATTTTACCTACAAAGATGGTAATAGGGAAACTCCACATGTGGTTGCATTCTCATCCAGAGGTCCAAACTCGTTGACGCCTGTGATAATTAAAGGTCAGCAATTTATATCGTTTAGCCTAGAGGATTAAATAAATTTGTAAACTTACTCATATGCTTATATTTTTGCTATCGCCCAATATTATGGCACCTGGTCTAAATATATTAGCAGCATGGTCTCCTGCTTCAAAAGGCATGGATTATAATGTTCAATCGGGAACTTCCATGTCTTGTCTTCATATGACTAGACTTGTCACATTGTAAGCTGTTCAACCTTCGTGGTCCGCTGCTGCTATAAAGTCTTGTATTATGACTTCAGGTGACATACTACCATGTTTCCATATTTCATAACTTTTAGTACTTGAAAAGTCAGACTTATTTAAATTATTACCTTTATTTTTACTGTTACCTTGCTTACCTTCTCCCTTTGTATTGATTGGCTTTGTTGTATCTTGCTCAGGTATTTCCAGATTTGTGTTACTTGATGTTGCCAAATTATGCTGGATGAGACTTGCTTCTGCTTCTAGGTTAACTGTAGGTAAGTTGTCATGCATTACTCGTGCAACCTTAATATTTTCCTGTTCTTTATCTGGTACTTGATTCCCACTTAAGTCTGCACTGCATAAATTACTTGATACCGCCAAGTTATTGCCTTCACATATAATATTTCGTTGATTAATTTTAGCAAGGATTTCCATTGTTCCAGGGTCTGCATATTTCTCTGCTGTACTATATATATGATACATTTTCTTTTCTTTCTTTCTCATACATTTATACTGTACGAAAAAATATATCAATGGCATTCCCTTGTTGAATTCATAACTCGTTTTAGAAACTGGTTAATTAACAATACATATGCTATATCTATCTTTATTTCCATACTGAGCACGAGAAGATAAAAATGGATGCAGCTTGGATGATCATACCGACAATTTTCTTTAAGTAGCGCTAGTCTCGGGATCATGAATCTTATTTCAATTTTTAATTTTTATTTTGCATAACAAATATCCAAACTGAGTTTTTACGGACAAAATTGTAATCCGGTGAATTGGCAGTAGGAAGAATTATAAACTTTGAAGGTGCATGTAATATTTTTCCCATTGCTCTCACATGATTTCTTTTGACTGCATCGAAATTAATGCAATTATAGACTCATAAGACAAATTTGTCAACTTTATTGTGCATGCAGGAATATGAAGTGGATTAAAGTGTTGTGCCTATGATAAAAAAATCAATAAGGAATGCAACAAAGTCTTTAGATGCTTCTACCTTGAATCAATCTCAAATTCAGGGATATCAAATAGCAGTATGTTCAAGTCTAAATGTATAACAGGTTTGTTTGCATGTAAATTATTATGTTACTCCTTCATTGTTGGTTTATTGATAATTTAGTTATTGATTTGATTATAAAGGGTGTCTTGTTTTTAAATTTATGTAGACACAAACACACCTAGTATTCATTGATATGACCTTCAACCTAGGACCTTAGTTAATAAAACTTTGTTATAAAAATGCATAAAAGTGTTCATGTAACAGATAAGATTTCTTGTGTCTAATACTGCTGCTGGTAGTATTATTGGAAAGGGTGGGTCATCAATTAATGAACTTCAGTCACAATCCGGAGCTCGCATTCAATTGTCACGTAATCAGGAATATTTTCTAGGTACATCTGATAGGATTATCATGGTTTCTGGAACATATAATGAGATACTTAGAGCAATGGAATTGATACTTGAAAAGTTAGTAAATGAGGCAGAAGAGAGTAGTGATGCTGAAAGTAGATCAAAAGTAAGGCTTGTTGTTCCAAACAGCTCATGTGGTGGCATTATTGGAAAAGGAGGTTCTAATATAAAGTCGTTAATTAAAGAATCACAAGCTGACATTAAGATATCACCTCAAGAACATAACTATGTCGGGGTTAATGACAGACTTGTGACTGTGATGGGGACCTTTGATCAACAGATGAGTGCAATATCTCACATTCTGTCAAAGCTACTTGAAGATTCTCATTATCCACAATCACTAAACTCACCTTTTACATATGCAGTTTCTGGTGGTTATCCTGGTGGTTATGGTATGCCTTCTCCAGCTTACAATCCAAATTATGGTTCGAATGGTTATGGAGCGAGATATCCAAACAATAAGGGGCGATCACCTGCTGGTCCTCAAGAGAGCAATTCAGTTATAATTGGTGTTGCAGATGAGCATATTGAGGCTGTGGTTGGTCGTGCTGGAAGAAACATAATGGAGATTACCCAGATTACCCAGATTGGTGTTGCAGGTGAAATATATTTTGTACTGATCCAAACAAAAGTAATATCAAGTATTTTTTGATTAATTGGACTGTCTCTAGTCATATAGTAAAGGATATATACTGTGCTGAAACATATTCATATATCTTAGCATAATATATACTTACACATAATCTATATTCAATGATATACATCTTCTCATCAAAAGGATATTTGCAATTTGTGTTGTTACTCATGTTTTTCCTTGTGGCGCAATCATATCATATTTACCAGCAGTAATCATTAGTTGATCATATTGCATCATGTATAACCTATGCACAATGGCTATACTACCATGCAGATGGTGTAGGTAAATCTTTTTGGTCGTGATATTACAGAAACTGTAGTTTGTCAATGCAAACTCCCTTTTGCACTTAATGCAAACTAATTTATGTATGACGTGAAGCATTGTAAAACTGGTTCTTCTTCTTCTCTTTTCTCAATTTCTCTATATTCCTTCGATTGTATGATTGACCTGAAGGGGTTGATTTGCTAGATTTTAATTTAAATGCTCTAAACATTTCATTTGTTAAATTAAATTTTATAGGAATAATTGAAGCCATGACTTTTCAACCATATGCAGCTTGCTTTTATTCTTGGCCTCAATTAGCCCTGATGAAACTGCTGTGTGCAATTTGGCTTCAATAGCTCTAGCAAGATTTGTTAGAGAGAAGGTACTACTACTTACATCAAATAATACACTTCTTTGTGTACTAGCTTCTTACATGCTAACTATAAACAAAATTATGAATTTTCAAATTGTTCCATTGGAATCTCATCCATCTAAATTGGTTGGAAGCATTGGATCTAAGAACAGATATTTTGATTTTGACAAGCTAGCTGAGGTTAGAATATTATTTTAATATGCATAATTAGTTATTTTTGTAATTATGTGTCAAGTGTTGCTGAATATGCTCATAATTTTGACAAATAACAGCAATTGTTACTGCAAACCTCAACAAGATAATTGATGTTAATTATTACCTAGTTGAGACGAGCAGGAGGTCAAATATGAGGCATAGACCAATTGGTTTAGGTGTACGAGGTTTGGCAGCTGCATTTATGTTGCTAGGTATGCCTTTTGATTCGGAAGAGGTATTTGGTTGTCTTTAACTTGTATGAATAATTTTTTTCCTTTGTGCCTCATCCGTTAACTATTCAACTGTTTGTTCAGGCTCAATAGCTAAATAGAGATATTTTTGAGACAATATATTATCATGCTATAAAAGCTTCTTCAGAAATTGCGGCAAGAGAAGGCACTTATGAAACTCATCAAGGTTGTCCTGTCAGTAAGGTATGTATATCTTATCTGTCCTCTTATTAGAACTCAAATTTTTTATGTACAATTTATTTGTTTCAAGATAATAAGTATTAGTTTCTCATTTTATCATTTGTGCCATTGCATCATGTTTATGCCTATGCTATGATATGGTTTAATTTTGTAACAATAGAGTTATATTATGATGGTAATTTTTTTCAACAAAGCTATCAGGAATATCAAGTTCATACAGTAACGAATCCTTGCTAGTTTCTTAAATCTACTGTATTTTCTTATATCTACTGTAGGAAAATTTGTTCATTTTTAGTTTTCAGCCATATTCATTTTGGTGTGTATGACGTGAAGAAAATGCTTCTAATCAATGTTGGATATTAATATAACTTGCAACTAATTCTTAAATGCTGGTATACCAAGGTCGGCTAATTTACTTAATTGAACTTTCTATGAATATTGCTTGAATAAGGTCTACTGCACTCAAGAATTCGAGTTGATGAGTTGTGTATATGACTGTTTTTGAAGGCAAGAGGTGTATTAGGCATTCCTACACAAGGTAGATGCATATAGAAATTAATTTCTTTACATAAATATCAGGTTTAGAAATCAATTATGTATATTGTTAAATGTTACATGCATAATGTGTATAGACAACTGAGATAAACTCAGTATTGCACATGTAACATCCAAGTTTAGTATGAGGAATATAGTTGATCATTGATCTCAAACTTCTATTAGGATTAATCTAATAAAGCATCATAGAATTCAATTTAAAAATCTTTATTTATGCTTTTTTTTGCTAACAATGTCAGATAAGGGTATGTCCTACTAAACTAACCTAATAAGTTAATTGATTAAATTACATGATTTGTAAAAATGATCTATTCACAAAACTACATCAGAGATTGTGGGAAATATTTAAGAATGAAACACGGGTGATGATAGGGTAGCCTAATCTTTTTGGAAATAAGTTATACGATTAAGGACAAAGTAAAGTTTTTCATTATTGACAAAATAACAAATATATGCAAAGTGTTTGTGTGTTATTTTAGCCTTATAAAAAAATATTTAAAGAGATGCGCTCCTGAAGGAGCAACAATTGCTCGAAAAGGATCATCTAACAAATACACATCAGAATCACTGTAAATTGCTCTTGCTAATTGGATCCTTTATACTTATCCTCCACTAAAATAGACTAAGTTTTACGAAAATTAACCGAGTTTATAAAATGTAACTAAATTTTATAAAAAATTAATTAAGTTAATTAAATTTTAAAAAAATTAGTTAAGTTAATTAAATTTTAAAAAATTAACTATAACTAAGTTTATAAAAATTAACCAAGTCTAATAAAAATTAACTAAGTTTATAAAAATTAATTAAGTCTTATAAAAGTTAACTAATTTAACTAAGTTCTGCAAAAATTTAACTAAGTTAACTAAGTTTAATAAAAACTAATCAAGCTCAAAAACAAAGTAACTAATTTAATTATGTTTTATGAAAATCAACAAGGTTTTATAAAAGTTGACTAAGTTGTATAAAAAATTAAATTAGTTAACTGAGTTTATAAAAGTTAACCATGGCTATTAAAATTAACTAATTTTATAAAAACTAACCAAGTTAACTAAGTTTATAAAAATTAACTAAAATTTAAAAATTAAAATTAACTTAGTTTATAAAAATAATCTAAGCCAACTATTTTTATTTTTGAAAATTAACCATGTTTTATGAAAATTTACTAAGCATCTACATATGTTATATTTCTACCATTGATTTGCAAATTCTAAAAGCATCTAATGTTTTTTACATACAAGTGGGAAAAGTACTAGCTTTAGATTAATTTTTACATTCAAGTGGGAAAAGTACTAGCTTTAATTTTTACATTCAAGTGGGAAACATACTAGCTTTAGATTAATTTTTACATGCAAGTGGGAAATATGGTTGCACACTGTCATCCTGCTCCAGTGCCATGCACCGCAACTTGTATATCAATCTCTTACTCTAAACATGCTCAGCTCTTCAGTTCTCCTTTCGAAAATGCATTTAATGTTACCATTGTTTCAACACTTTTGTATCAGATAGTTCGTTTGGTTTCAGCACTTCCTTTGTTCCATACTGCATTTCATGTTACTGTTGTATTAATTGTATTTTTGATTTATTTTGCTAACTTTTGAACTTTTACTCTATAGGTAGGTGGATATCTTACATGCGGCAACAAGTTATGGATTCGAAGTAATTTTTGATGCCACAACTATATTTTGGTTAGTATACTTGTATGTATTACTTGATTATACTGGTTGCTTGATAACTTGGTCTACTGTGTTATTTTTGTTTATGGATATTATTGAAACTTGATTTATAGATGTTTTTTGTATATTAATATTGTTTTAGCTAGTTTATTTAACAGATTATTATTCATTAAAACATGTTATATATACTGGTTGCTTGATTATACTCAAAATGTAGTTCTGGAATATGCAAATATAGTGGAATGTTAATGCTGTAAAAATCATATAAATAGAAGACAACATCTATTTTAATGCTGTCAATGAAGAAACAACAGCGTTTAATTCGTGCTGTAATTATCTTGAAACTGTCAATAACAGCGTTTATTACATGCTGTCGAAATAGTTGATGATTCAATCACAGCGTTTTTAACATGCTGTCGAAATTGTTGATGATTCAGTAACAGCGTTTAGAAAAAGCTGTTGTAAACAGTTAAAGTAGAATTTGAACATCTTCGACAACTAAATTATAAATGCTGTTGAAACATAATACAGCATGTCTGAAAACGCTGTAAAAAGATTATTGACAGCTCGTAATAAACGCTGTCACAGAGATGTTTCAACAGCGTTTATATAAAAGCTGTTGTAAGTTATGTATATACGATAGCATGTCGTTATACAGCGTTTGTAATAACGCTGTTGTATCATATTACAGCGTTTATCAAACGCTGTTAAAAGCCTTTTGTGGTGTAGTGATACTTCATACAAACCAACAACCAGACTTCCTCCCACAACCATACTCCCTTTTCTTTCAACACTTCCATCTATCTAACTTCCACGCCATATCATTCAACACCAGACATCATCGAAGACCACTTGCATAATCATAAATCACCACATTGCTGCATACCGTTGCAATAATACTACAACTGCCAACATTGTCATATCATCCACATACCAAATTACCACACTTCAAATGCCAAACCACTTCCTCTGTCATTAATTCCAACAGCCCTTCAAAACACTGCAGTCAACTAAACAACTCACCAACATCACCACATACTCCGACCACCACCAAAACTTCTATCACCTGACCATCATACACACAGCAAACCATTTCCTTGCCAACAAACATACCCACTCAACATCTTATTGCTCTACATATTACATCTTCATACCACAACGTACACTCCTCTACATCTCTGTCACGGCTTACATTTCCAGAGTTCCAGTCAACCACCAACACATACCACTCAACATAAACCATCCTCCTTCCATCAATCCATGCAACAGTTTATTACTTCATACACATACTTGCTGCTCACTGCCCAACGACAGAACTCCTTTAGTTCCTCCTCCTGACCACTCCCCCAAGCAGTCATCTAACCAAAACTGCATTTCATCACTTTGTCCAAAACTTCAAAACCACCATTAACTCCAACTGACAAACATTACAACTATATTTCCATCACCTATGTCAATACATACTTAACTTCCCCCAATAACCATCCGCGGCCACCTACATTAATTTCAAACTACCTGCTACCTCAATCGCAAACTCGAGAAACCACCACAATCGAACTGCTGACCAAAATCACCCTCCGCCAACCACTCGAACCCAAAATCGCCGCAACTTCCCTTTTTAGTGACGAACAAGTTTTTGAATTTCCTTTTGAATTTTGATTTTGAGTGTTTCGTTTTGAATTTCCTTTTGCAATCGATTCAAAGAAAACGAAACAAGTGATTTCATCTTGTTATAGGGAAGGGGATCGAAAATTTTATTTTTTTGTGGGCCGGGTTTGGATTCAGGGCCTGAGTGAAAATCTTTTTTTTCTTTTGTTTTGTTTTAGTTTTGTTTTGTTAAATTGTTTTTAGTCCAATTCAAAAAAAATCATTTGCTTTATTAGTGTTTTATTTCCTTTAAAAAAGAAAAAGAGAGAGAATTCATTTTCATTTTCATTTGGTATCTTTTTAGGTTTCTTTCTAAATATTTAAAAAAAACAAAAAAAAAACAAAGAAAAAACAAAAACAAACAAATAGTATATATCTATTTTTCAATTGTTTTAGTCCATTTTGCTTTCAAATTGTTTTAGTTTCATTTGTTTTGATTTTTATTTGTTTTAGTTTTTTTTCTTTGTTAAAAAAATAATAATATTATTATATATACCATTTTGATTCTTTTTCAAGTTGCCAAAGCAGAAAATCGAGAGGAATTGCTTGCTTCGCTTAACTTGCCCAAAAAAATAACTGCTTGCTTGCTTATAAAATATTTTTTGCACCCTTATCTATTGTTTTTATTTGCCTTGCCTTGTTGTTTGCTTGCATTTTTTTTTAAAAAAAAATTCAAAAACAAAAACAAATTTCATTTGTAGTTGCATCGTTAATACACGTTTAATTTCTGCTTTGCATTTTATCTTAAAATTTTGATTAACAATAACGATTAGACATCGATAACACTTAATTGTATATTGACAATTTGTCCTCTTTCGATAATTTAATTTCTTGGTGTCTTAGCTATGACAGAGCAATAACCATTTATAAATATTACGGTGATTCGTAAATATTATAGTGGTTGTTCCTCTGAAGGTACTTAAACCTTCGGCTGCATTGCTACGGTGATTCGTGGTGCACCGATAAATTCTGTCCGTTGCCTAGCCAAGAACTATCTTGTAGATTTGAGACAATGTGTGATTATACAATTTCGGGTTAGGATAAATAATTCGTAATTAATCTTGCATTCATTTAGTTGCATTAGTTCATGCATATTTAAAAAAAAACGAAAAATTTTCAAAATCCAAAACTAAAAAAATTGTAAATATTTCTTAATTTCGTTTTTTCTTTTGAAATTTTTTAAATCGAAATCAAAAATCCAAAAAATAATAATAATTTTAAGTTAGCTTTTTTTTAGAAAATAAAATAAATCCCAAAAAAATATAAAATCTTTTAAAAAAAATCAGATTTTCCTTTTGAAAAATAAATTCCTTTTGGTATATAGTTTTCTTTTATAAAAATCCAAAATAAAAAACATTCTTGAAAATGTTCGAATTTCCATATTCACACGAATTTTACGATAGTTGTGAAAATCAATATAATAATATAATTTCACTCTAAATTCGTATGGATATTTTAACGACAACTATTGTATAAACAATTCGAATTTTGAACAACAAAGTTTTCAAAACGTTGACCAACCCTCGAATCTCGAAAAGAGCATTGAAACGATTTCACTTTACTTGAACTCTCTATACAACCAAATTGAATGATAAACGAGTTGTGTAATTCGTATTTGTACAATAACTCAAATCAAAGTTTTCAAAACAATCAAAATTTGAATTCACTTCAAAATTCAAACGATTTCGAGTATAACCCATGCTAATTCAATTTTGAACTTCAAAATGAAATTCAAAACTGAAACGAAAATGGAAACAACTTTTCAAATAATTTTGGCAATGGAAATAATCTCGATTACAATGCGATTGATAATTTTTGTTCTCAACAAATCCAAATCGAGAATTCTCAAGTTAATAATTATAAATTGGATTCTTTTGAACAAATGGACGAAATTTACGATGAACATACAGATTTGTTGTTCGAAACATAACAAAATCAAATCCCAACGTATGACGAGTCAAGTGATAATCCACCTTTTACCCAAATCGACGATTTTCAAACAGCAACTTTGAAAATGAAAATGAAGATCTTCATGCAGTTGTTGAAAACACGGTAATTGAGTTGGATTTTAATTCTTTTGAGGGTGAGAAACTCGATTTAAATTTCGATCTTCCTTTCTCCGATTTTGAAAATTTGAATACAACAACTTTGGATTTTGAAAACGATATACGCAATGAAGTTGTTGATAATCCAATAAAGGAAGACGAATTCAATGAACATGATTTTTTTGGACTTTTCAAAAATGAGTTGTTAAATTCCGAAGGGGAAGAGTTAAATCACCATTTCGATTTTGAAATCAATAACTTTGAAGAATTCGTCAATGATGAGCTTGAATTTCAATGTGGTGAAAATGAACTTGAATTTCAATCAATTACTTTATCGACCCCAAAAATCATTGAAAATAAAACAACTCGTACTATTTTTAATAAAACGACATTCGTTTTTCCAATTCAACATTCAACTTTGAAATCTTTTATGGTTTGGTTTTTCAAACTTAAGCTATGTCTCGCATACTTGACGAGATAAATGAATCAGTCTTTGGAAGACCGTTTCATTTACTTTTTGACGATATACTTTCTAAACTCTTGTAAATAACAAACTTTTCGTTTTCATGTAAATATAGGTCATCGTTTTATTTTTCTCCTTTCACTTGGGTTGACTGTGGGGATACAGTCAAAATCAAGTGTGGGGGAGTCTCATCCTTTTCATTTTCAAATTTTCATGGTTTATTTTTGCATTCTCTTTCCAAAACTAAAGAAAAAACTCAAAAAATTTAGAAAAAAACAAAAATCTCAAATTTCTTTTAAGCATTTTGATTTATTTTTAAAGAAACAATATAGGATAAATATAAGATTTTGGTTATTAAATTGAAATTTTTGAAAATTTATTTGTCTCAACAATAATAAAAATAAAGTTTGATTACAAATAAAGATGATTTAACTAGTATATAGGTAGGTTCATGGTGATAATTATGAAATATATCCTAATTGAAAATCTTTGTTTAAAAAAGTGGTGAATTTAAAGTAAAGGATATAGCATTTTTTTGTCTTTTAAGTTAAATGGTGCTAAGATGATTTTGAAAAACTCTCTTTAAAGTAAAGTAATAGATAATTTACCTACATTTAACTTTCGACCATCCCCTAGCCAGAACTCCTAAATCATATGCAAAAGTGATTAAATCCAATAATATTGCTTTGATTTACCCATAATTTACTAGATCTATCTCTATACCAATGGTGACTTGGATCAATTACCATTCTCTTAAGTTGATGCTCTTCCGCTGCGATGCATTAGACCATCAGGCGTCCTCTTGTCACGATCATATAATAGGATTTGTTAGTGGTTGTTTATTGTATAAGAAAAATCATTGCAAAAGAAAGTCGTTGTCCTCCTCAAAAAATCTCGGAACTAAACAATCGAAGGATATAAGATTCACTTATGTCTGAATTCTTTAGATATTCGCAAATATATTGCAACGACCCATATTTTATGTATTGGAGGTTAATAAAACATTAATATTATTTTTATTTAGGGTCGTATGATTAATAAACATTGTAAATGACTACTAGAAACATTTTCCATCTTTAGAATTTTTATCGGACGATTTTGACCCTAAAAATCTTGTATGGTCTATAAATTTTGATAAGAGATGAATTAGGGTCTGAAACCACTTCCATTAGGTTAGGATGATGGTTTCTCTTTCCTTAGAATGGTCATAATAAGAAAATGGACTTACATTTGGGAGTTATGGCTATTTGAAGTTTCACTTGATTTTGAACAGCTTAATGGGTAATAGTGAGTTAATGGCTAGACCCAAGGCCTATTTCGGGATTAGCACTCAAAAGAGGACTGATGGGAGTTATCCTTGTCATTTCACACTTCCCAAATAGTTGGAGAAGCCACCATTATCATTCTCTAGCCTTAAACCACTCTAAACCTTACTTTAATTAGCCAAATCTTGTCATTAGAAGGAGATTAGTGTAATTAGCACTTGGATTTGAAGATTTGCTATTGGAGATTAGTTGGAGTTGTTGTACATCTCGGGACTTATGCACTTTAGGATTTTCTTTGGATTGCTTTGAATTTAAGTGAGTGGTTTGGACCTTTCATTTTCCAGTTAGTCATTATACACCTTAAAATGATGGTTTAAAATGGTTTTTGGATTCTAAGACGTGTTTTAAACCTTAACTAATGACATATCTTAATATGAAATGATTTTACATAGTTTAGTAAATTTGTATTCTTATGGATATCCCATGTTCTTATAGTTCACCTATTCTTCTACCCTTAGATTTAAGATTTACTTTGATGTGTACAGATGTATGTTTGTGAGGATCTATTATATATAATGATTAAATGTATGATGTTTATTTTGGTTGAAAATGCTAATCAAATGGTGATTAAGAATTAGGAACGAGGTCATGGATCGGTGATGATCCATGAAGCCGACTTGACCTAAATTTGGAGTGATCCATGTGGGGCAACAAGTAAGGCAACATTCCGTGTTTCAAGTTGTTTGGAGTTCGTTTGCTCGATTTATGGTCAACTGAAGATGGATCGATAGTGATTCAAAGGCCTTGGATCGGTGGAGGTTTGCTTTCGGTCATGCTTGTGTTTTAGGAAGATTTACTTCAGTCTTCACTTTGGGTCTCATAAGGCGAACTTGGATTTCATTTGGGAAATTGAGGTGAAGTGTGAGATCGATGTGCTTGGATTGGCACCGAGTCAAGGAGGGAATGGTTCGGAGTTTGCTTCAAATTATGTGTGTGGTTGCCTTGGGTAGGAAAATCGTCTAAGTGATGGGTCGGCGGTACCCATGGTCGGTACCGGTCAATGGGGTAGACTTGGTTTGGGGAGGAGATGGTTCGTGGGTGGAGCATGGTTTGTTTGTGTTGAAGTGTTGGATCAGTAATGGGGACGGATCGGTGGTGACCTTGGATCAGTGATGATGGTTCGGGTAAGAGGAATTAGGGTGCTTCTAGTCATTTGCTGGTTACTTCAAGTCATTCACATTGCCACTTCGAGTTCTCTCCATACTGATTTTGGGTCACCTACACTCATATTTGCTTCGAGTCATATCTAAGTTTCTTCGAGCTAAGGCTCAGGTTGGTATCAAACCATGAGGGTCGGTAGCGAACTTTCGACGGCGACGAGGTGCAATTCAACAATGATAATTTTATGATGGGGGAGTGACTGCTTCGATGATGGGATGACTATGACTTGAGATGTAGAGTAGGTGACTATGAGTTGGATTGAATGAACAGTTAGAGGAAGGTTACGAGACATACGATGATATTCTACGACTAACGATGGATGTCGAGAATAGCCCCAACCATGACGACATTAAAGGGGACTTGTAAGGACAGTTATAGAATTTGCTCTGGTATATATGACATGTCTAAAGGTATCATTGATATACATAGGTTTCGAAGCACACTTGTAAACTAGGGATGTGCAAGGACGCTCACTTGGGAGTGTGACGTGCCCCGGATCATACAATGTTTCGATCCATTTTTACCTTAGACTGAGTGCGATGGCAGTCTAGTTCCTGGCCTTTCGAGTGGCATGGATTCGAGTACTGAGAAACCAAAATGTTGAGTAGTCCATGACTATGCGATGAGGTCATATGAGTATCATATATCCAAAGCACTGGGTGAGTGAATGTAAGGATGGATGATAGATGTTATGTTTGCTTGATTGCTTATCACTCTAGGGATATCACACGATGTAGAAATTATTAATGTAGATACCTAGACACCCCTTAGTACTCTAACGTATAGTACACCAATGATGACTATGATAGAATAGTGTATATCTTGTGTATGTGCTAACTCTATGGAGGCAGGGACATGTTATGTATGATTTTCCATACCATTTTTCCAATATATTGACTTTATAGTATTTGAGATTTTCTACCGCTCACACAAGACAACAGTGACTCAGGATTTTATGCTTTGCTTTGTATTATTCCTGGTACTCTTAAATGAGTAAATTAGGGATATCAAGGCTGGTGAGCATGTGGAGCTAGACAAGTGATGAGCATGAAGCTATACTCTCGTACTACTTTTAGCTATTATTTCTTATCATTCGGCTGTGCAGGACTATGGAGCATACTAGTGCTATTATATTTAAGGATAGTTGTCTATTTGGAGTTTATTGTCAGTTGTATAAACTATATCACTTATGTCGTATAGCCGTATGGATCTAAGTACTCTAATTTTTGTTATTCATTTAGTTATTACTATTTCATCTGTTTTATATCTGAGATGTTTACTATTATATTTTATTCGTTGCATTATGAGATATATGGTAGGATCTATGATTGATTTATTTTACTAGAACCCCCGACAATCATCCTACATCCATCATGCATCATTGCGGTGCATTATACAGGTTGGTGTTGGTGATGTAAGGTGGTCATCACATTTGGTATCAAAGCTTAGGTTGCATAGTTTAACCTAGGTGATACCATGGTCCAGTAGAGATAGGGTAGGAATTCTCTCCTTAGATTGGATTGAGCATGTGTGTGTGTGTATACAAGAGCGCGTACTTGTTATATATTTTGGTTTTCAAAACTATATAGTAGTATATATAATATATAAGTCACACTGCACACACGAGTACTACTTAAGCATAATTCCATAGAGAGACTGATCGTCCTTATTAAGGATGAGTCGTCAAATAAGAAATGTTATTTGGAACTTTGTCTCTAGAGTCGGAGAACGAGCTAGCTCAGGTGCTACTAATCCTAAGCTACAAGCTAAGTTCAATACCATGATGCAGAACATGCTGCAGAATCCTCAAGTAGTCGCTCCGAATGTTGCTATCGATGGCGGTGCTCCGATGCAAGCGCCCAGAGCCGATTTCGCTAAGCTAAACAAAGACTTTGCTAGTTTAGATGGCAAACTCTTTCAACGAATAGAGTCGGCGATGAAAGTGCAAGATTTACTTAATAGCTGCGAAAGGATTTTCGATGACTTGGAGCTGAATGATCCTATGAAAAGGCGACCGGCTACTCGACAGCATCAAGGGTGAGCCATGAACTGGTGGAATATAGTAAGGGATGCTACTTCCGAGGATCAGTTCACTTAGGACCAGTTCACAGCCGGATTCAAGGAAAAATTTATTCTTGCAGCTCAGAAGTCAGTTCAGTTCCGTAAATTGGAGGATCTGAAGCAAGGTGATATAACCGTCTCTGAGTACGTTGCTGACTTCGACACCATATCAAAATATGGGATATCCTTTATCGACACTCCATTAAAGAAGAATGAAAACTTTGTCATTGGCTTGAATAATTACTTAGGGCACTAGAAGAAAATATACTATTGACGGCAATACATGTCAGCGTTCAAAGTCTAATTGCTGTTATAGTTTTGATAGAAAACAAAAAAACAAAAATAAAACGCTGAGAAAAGATAAAACATTAAGGCAGGAAGCAAAAAAATGAGTGAAATCCTAAAATTTCATCTCTTTGCCCTAAGCTATTTCATTTTATTTCCCCTTCTAACTGCAGCCTGCCTCCATTTCTCATTGTTTTGACTAAAAATCAACTCCAATCTCATCTTCACCCAATCGCAGTTCATCAAAGGTCCCCTAACCATACCTCACTTAGCCTTCCTCTACTACTCTGTCGCCTAACTCTATCGGGACAAACAACGTCGCCACCTAATTCGATTGATTACTCCTCTAATGTCGATTAGATTGCTATATCGGGTAAGAATTCACTGATTTTTATCGGTTCTTATTTGGGAATTTGGTAATTTTTTGGTTGTTATTTGCACAAGGATTCTTGCTTTCAACTTTGCGTGAAACACATACTTTCCATAGGATCCTATTTAAAATGAACAAAAAGAATCAGCCAAAAATTTGATTGTTATCTCATGTAATTATGAATTGACCTTGTTCAGAAAGTGTTTGATGTGTGGGAGTGCATAATTCCTCATCTTTCATCCCTGTTGTATATTAGTTTCACCTTGTGTATTTTTTCTCTTGTACTTGATGCTTATTTTTGGTAAAATGCACAACTAATCAGAATGTCCTGACTTCTTCAGTTAAACATCTTATGCTTTAAACCATGCTTTAGTCTATATTTTTATTATCTGGCGGTTAATATAGGTACATTTTTTGTGAGGAATTGTTTGTATCATGCAAACTTTTGGATGAGGACTGGTGCAAACTGTAATGGGAGTAGTATTTATATTGTAAATTTTATAATGGAAATCGATTCGGTTGAATCCTTCCTTTGGATTTTAAGTTGTGGTAAGAGTTAAATTGGCAGCCTGTAAATTTACTATGGTCTTTAACCTATTATTTTCAACAAGTATGAAGGGTGTATAAAAGATTAGAAGTCTTATAATGTACTCTAATCTTATCATTTAGTTTTCTATTATTTTACTGTACAATGTTATATAGATTTGAGCGTGGAATAGTATGGTATTTGAAGACTGCTATATATTCACTTAAGAGGTACAAATCCGTGTTTACTTAAAAAAAACAGGCTGCATATATTTTATTTTTAATGTTGCTTATTGGCTATAGTTGTGGAAGACGGTAGAATAAAAACAATATAAATTATAAGGAGTGGGGCCTAAAAGCTCTGATTTATCAAAGTTTCTTCCCCCATTTAACCATATTTACCATATTTTATCAACATCGGAACACTCTTTTGATAATGTACACCGTCCTTATTTGTCCAAGTGAAACTATTGGAATTGGTGTTTTTTTTTTAAAATCGTGTTTAATTACATTGACACACACTGGATGAGGGTTTTTTTTTCAAAGTAAACTTGCTATTCATACTTGAGTCGTAGCATTCATGCATATTTGCATTTAGATAAAATCAATATAGCAGAGGAACAAGGACACGTTTTGGTGCAAAAGCACCATGGAAGCAGCTTGCAACCAATGCTACTAGAAAACCAGCACCAAACACTGGAGGAGTGAAGAATCCCCTTCTCTACATATGAGTATTATTTGATGCCATGTTTGAGTATAAGTTTCTGATACTATCGTTTTTGTAATGCAGTGAAATTCATTAAGTATTAGAAGAGCACAAAGCTTTTGATCAGGACGCTTCCCTTCTAAACACTTGTAAGGGAAATTGCTCAGGACTTCAAGGTTATCATCAGCATCCTCGCTTTTCATATACAATTATAGTATATTGGGTGCTAGTTAGTTGATGATGATTTATTTTTGTATATTCTTATTATGATGCAGACTGGTCTATGTTTCCTAATCCATGTTGTGCTTGCTCTTTAAGAAACAGCAAAGGCATATCATATAGGACTATTTGAAGCTAGCAAACTGTATGCCATCTATACCAAGCACGTTACCATAATGCCCAAAGATTGTCATCTTACAAGGAGGATCCATGGTGAGAGGGCTTAGCATTAGCATTTTTTGTTAGTTACTTACCATGTAGTTTTTTAGATCACACATACACACACATACTGAAAATATTTGCACATTCTAGTTTACTTATACTAAAAAAATTCTTTTTTTCATCCTTTTTTGTGTGTATTATATCTTTTGCACTAGTGACTTATTTTATGTTCTGGCAGGGTTCTATGTATGTAGAAACAATCAAAATGTGAGCTAATGAATCAACCCTAATGGAATTGGAATCCTAGGTTGAGTTAATGCATGCTCGATGTGGCCTCTTGATAGTTCTACGTTATATATCAACGAATTGGTCATACACTACTCCTCACATAAATCAAGTGTATTTTTATTTTTATTATTGCTTTGTTAATTTATCACAGTATGATGCCTTGTTGACTAATTTAATATTATGTTCAGGTAATTTTAGGACCAGTGAGTGTACTTAGGAGGCTACATGTCTGCATATTTTTAAGGCCTGCCTCAGAAAATCTCCCATTACAAAGGAGGTTGACTTAGTGACTCCAACCAAGTATACTCAAGGCTTCAGTGGTGCTGATATCACCAAAATTTGCCAATGTGCTTGCAAATATGTGATCAGAGAAGAATAGAAATTAGATTACCAAATGACATGATGGGATGGAGTAAAATCTTGTTACATATGCTGATATCATAAGGCATGCTTTATCAGACTATCATGAAATAAAATCTCATTACATTTGCAACCCTAGCCTACATTATGTTGCAATCAGGAAAGCATAGAAATCAGATGGCCATATGATGACATGATAGCATTCACATGTGCTTTAACCCTTTGATTTATGTCTAATTATTTCATTGATAACCTATTTTCAAGTATTTTGTCCACAAAATCTGCCTTCATATCAAAACCCACTAGTAAAACTTAGACATATACTGTAGAACACACTGGAGATACATGTATCTTTGATGGCTTATGAAATATAAAAGCTAAAATATATACTAACATGCGTACACCAAAAATTAAGCATAAAATACAATAGGCCATACTAAACAGAAGAATATACAGAAATGTAGGTCTCTGAAGTGACCAGCTAAAGAGACGATAACAAATACCTATGTACATGTGAGTATGTAAATATAATGTATAATATGAGTATAAAATCTGAGTCTGTGTATGATGTGACACTATAGTACCTACTGGACATGAATCTCAAGTGTATATATATAGTTATAATGCATAATATATGTTGGTCTACATCATCACTGTGCCATTCATACTAGCTAAGTTTACATGCACATTGTCTTGTTTGTGATCATGGTGTAATACACTAGCCGAGTATACATATTTTAATCCACATAGTATATGATATAAGAAATACTACACAATGACGGTGTAATACAGTAGCTGAGTTTATAGGAAAAGATGCTGCCACAAGTGTTGAAAGCTAGTATCATCGAAGGGAAAGGTGTACCAGCTTGAATGAACAGCAGGAGCTCGCTACAGTAGAACCTAAGCTAATGCATATTGGAGCACTTCGACAGGGAGCTAACCTAAGCTGAAGCTAAGACGGGCATGAAAATGGTAGCAGTCCATCTAGTTCTCTAGGATCAGTAAGCCTAATCATTTGTTATTTTCATTGTTATGTTCTTTTAAATCAAATTGTTAGCTACTTCTTAATTGACTGCTTACGTAGCATTATCAATATTATTCCATGAGTCATGTAACCACCAAATAACATAGGTTCGATAGAATTATAACATATGGAGACATCATATAGTTATCACATAGGTCACCACCAAATCACATATGTAGCAAAAAATTCTTCGAAGTAGCTGAGTTGCATGGGCAATTTGTTAGGCCTCCTTAAGCAACTAAGGAACACTATATCTTGCCATTTCCTACTGCTGCATTCAAGCAGGTCTGCAGAGCAAAGCTTGGCAGAACTTGATTCCCATTTCTTCCAAAATTTGTCAAGTTTTAAGAAAATTAACTAGGTTTATAAAAATTAACCTTTTTATTCAAGTGGGATGAGATATTGGTTGAGTACATAAAAAAGAGTTTGACAAATCAAAGATGAAATGTCAATGTAGTTACTCATACACTAACAATAATTAGGAAGAAGCAGAAGCTATTCTTCTTCCTATGTCAGTTAATGCTATGTTTCACATAAGTTTGGGAAACAGAAACTTTCAAAGTTGGAATTACTGTTATTGACATGAATTTTCTAAGAAGTTAAACTTCAAAATTTACATAGGTACCAAAACACGTGAATAAACGATGTATGCTGATATTTAATGTTAAAGTCGATGACAAAAAAGGTTAAAATTGGCAAATAATAAATGATAGGATGTTTATCTGGTTGGCACATGTAGATATGGTGATTCCGCACGATCAAAATATTGGCACATTTTTTCTGTTTGGCTAACATTTTTTACTTTAGCTTAGATGCATTTACATAATTTCACAGTAGTAAAAATTGCTAAAAATTGCAAAGTTTCTTCTTCTTTTTTATTTTTTTTCTATTTTTTTTTACTTTTTTTTCCTGTTGTAATATTTAATTGTGTTTAGTTGATGCAAAAAATATAGATGGTCATTAATCGATAGTTGTGTACATAAATACCACATCCAAATGCATGTGTTCCATACCTTTACACGACTAGTCCATGAATACAATGGACACCCATTCAACCTTGAGTCTTATAAATTTATGCATTTCCAATAACTATTAATTGTTAGTACACAATTGAAGTATGTGGATTGTCAATGTAAGTTTGATGTTTTGTAGGATGTTTCGTAGAATGTAGTATGTAGCAATTGTTCAGGGAAGTGCACAAATGCACAGAGTAGTGGATGGACAGTGGAGTGTTGCACTGTTGTAGCAAGGCAGGATGATTGAGGAGTTGCAGGTGGGTGAGTTCGATTGATGTTCGGGAAAATGGTGGATGGTTTGCAGGTAAATGAAAATGTTAATGGTTGCTGGAGGTAGGGGGTTGTAGAGGGATGGTTCAGGATAGCAAGGAGGGGAGATGTATGTTGTGCTGCGGCAAGATGGTTATTTGGTTAATGTTGTAAGGTGAAGTGGTTTGTAAGGAGGAGAAGGTGTTAGGAGGTGTAAGGAGGTGAAGTGGCAGTAAGGAGTTAATGGTATTTGGTTTGCTTGGTTAGTTTGTGGCACTATGTAGTGGGGGTTTAGCAGCAAGAAGGGGAGATGAATGTGAAGTTATGCATAGTGAAATGGATTTGGCAGAGGGTGTTGAAATTTGTGGTTTTGGTGAAGTTTACGTATAGCTGAAAGCAGTATTGATGAGATGGTGGTGAAGTAGTTGCTGGAGTGGTGCTACAGTGATGAAATGCAGTTTTATTGGAGGCTGTGGAGTATGACAGTCGAGATTATGGTGAAGTATGTTGAAGATGACAGAGATGAATGTATGAGTTTAGGTGGAGGTCGTGCAACTGGTTGTAGTGGCAAGGTAGCTCTGGTATGCAGTAGTTTTAGTGAGGTGGTATGAATGTATGAGGCAGTTGGTATCATTGGTTGAACAGAGGCAGTGTGGTGAACTTGTTGATGGTATTTGCTAGTGATGAGATGAATGGCAATGGTTGTCTTCTTGTTTTTCATTAGTGCCTTTCTAGTTGAGGAGCACCATATGCTCAGTCGGTTATTCTTTCTTTTCTTAGCTAGATTGTGGGTCACCCTTCTACCTGTCTTTCTTTTGTCCTTTAACTTTATGGTGTGCAGAAGCCAAGTATCACTCCAATAACATGTCCTATTGGCACTTCAGGTTTATTTTTGTACTGTCTTAAATTTATTTATTTAATAAGAGTTTTCAGTTTAATTTCTTTATTCTCTCTGTCTTGTATAGTACATTTAGTTTAGCCACTGTCACAACTTCACACACCTTCACACACCTGCACATAGTTTAGGCACTGACACGTATATTTATATAGTACATTTAGTTTAGGCACTGTCGCAACTTCATACCTTCACATCTTCACATGGTATTAACAGAAACATCATCTTCCTACCTTCACATAATATTTTTCTTTGTTTTGTTTCTCTTAAGGTGGCGTGTATTGTAGGCTTCCTAGCATTATACAAGGCATTTAAAGCTACATGGGCATCTACATGTAAGGTGGTAGCTTCAACAGTTACGATTCCTTCGGGTTATCAATTCCTAGTTGGTCCAAATTGCTTCATTGGTCAAGCTAATTTATTCATTGGTCAAACTTGGTCTACTGTGTTATTTTTGTTTATGGATATTATTGAAACTTTATTTATAGATGTTTTTTGTATATTAATATTGTTTTAGCTAGTTTATTTAACGGATTATTATTCATTAGAACATGTTATATATACTGGTTGCTTGATTATACTCAAAATGTAGTTCTGGAATATGCAAATATAGTGGAATGTTAATGCTGTAAAACATCATCCCAACTGTAAAAACATAACACAGCATGCATTAAACGCTGTAATAAAAATATTAACAGCCTAAATAAAACGCTGTCAAAAGAATAATTTCCACAGCGTTTAAAATTAAGCTGTTGTAAGTTCTCTTTATACGATAGCTTGTCATTATACAGCGTTTGTTCTAACGCTGTTGTGTCATATAACAGCGTTTAATAAACGCTGTGGTATCAAATTTTTTACAGCGTTTTCTATTTTGCTGTTAAAACTTTTGCATCTACGACAACATGTCGTTATACAGCGTTTATAATAACGCTGTCGTATCATATAACAGTGTTTTTGAAACGCTGTCAAAAGCTATTTCTGGTGTAGTGGGGGAGTGACTCGTGGACCATATTAATGAGATTTTTGAGATGATAGTCGAGAAGGCCCCGGTGCATGAGAGTTTATATCCGAAACTGAAAGCTAATATTCCTAAAGAAGAGAAAAATCTACAATCAGGTGAGGGAGGCATGAACAAATTGAATAATAATAATAAGATAAAGCAGTTTCAGAACAAAGAAGACCAAAAGAAGAAGATCAAAAGTGGGCTAATTTGGTATAACTGCTTAGAAAAAGGTCACTTTAGTAGAGACTGCAAAGCTAAGGGGAAGAAGTGTTTCTTCTGTAATAAGTTTGGGCATCTTAAGAAGTACTGTCCAGAGCTACCTAAGCAGAAGTAGTTGGTGAAAGCATATGCTCTTAACACTGTCCCAAATTTATCGAGTGGTCCATTGGTGAAAGAGACGGGTAAAAGCATCGTTATGCAAGGTATGATTTCCATTTATTATGTTCCCATATGTGTCTTATTTGACATTGGGGCTTTACATTCCTTTATATCTAGAAATCTCGTAGATAGATTGGGATTGAGACCCAAAATTATTGACCAACCTTTGATTATGATGAACCTTGTTAGAGGCCCCACTAGCCTGTGTATGGTTTGTCGTGGTTTGGTCTTATTGAGTCATTTATGTTCTTTTGATTGTGATTGTTTTTTTTTTTGAGTTTTGTAGGGTTTAGTATTATTCTAGGTATGGACTGGCTTCATAGATATGGAGTGATGGTGGATTGTGAGAAGTCACTGGTGATGATAGAGGTAGACAACAGGAGGACAGTAGTGTTAGGCTGCCTACTAGATGATGAAGTTATAGTTAGCATGATATCTCACATGATGAGTTGTCATCAGTGCCTATTGCTAGGAAGTATCTGGACGTATTCGAGGAGGTGACCGGACTTCCATCACTTAAGGAGATCGAGTTTCATATTGATTTGGTGAAAGATACCAAACCGATAGTAATGCCTTTGAGGAGTATGGCACCTAAAGAGTAGCGAGATCTTGAGATGTAAGTGAATGACCTATTATAACGAGGGTTCATTCGTAGAAGTATTTCTGAGTAGGGAGTGCCCGTAGTATTCACCACGAAGGCGGATGATTCCCTTGGATTATGTGTCAATTATCATGAGTTGAATAAAGTGACAAGGAAGAACAAGTATCCACTCCCACGTATTGATGACTTGTTTGATCAGGTTCATGGTGCTAGACTATTCTCTCGGTTAGATCTTATGATGAAATTTCACCACCTGAGAGTAGCGAAGTACAGTGTACCAATTACAGCATTTCGTATGCCGTCTTGTTACTATGAGTGGTTGGTTATGCCATTCGGGCTAACTAATGTGCCAACATACTTTGTTGATCTCATGAACCATGTCTTCAAGGATCAGCAAAATAAATTTATGCTTATGTTCGTCGATGACATTCTCGTCTACTCACGGATGAAAGAGGAACATAAGACGCATTTTAGGATCGTGCTTGACATGTTGAGAGAACACCATTTGAAAGCGAAGTTTTCTAAGTGTCACTTATGGAGGAGGGAAGTGTGATTCATAGGTCACGTTGTTTCTGAGCAAAGCACTGCTGTGGATCCTGCAAAAGTTGCAGCAGTTCAAGATTAGACTAGACCCAAAAACACTATGGATGTGAGAAGTTTCTTGGGGTTAGCTGGATATTATAGATGATTCATCCAAAACTTCTCAAAGTAGTCGCATCGTTGAGTCAGTGGACAAAAAAGAATCATACTTTTACTTGGGATGTGAGATGTGAACATGCATTCGTGAGTTTGGAAGAAAAGTTGACGAGTGCACCAGTATTGACCAAACTGAGCGGGAATGAAGAGATGATGGTATACACTGATGCTTGTGGTGGGCGCGGTATTGATGTAGAGAGGTAAAGTTATTGCATATGCTAGGCAATAACTGAAGCCACATAAGAAGAAATAACCAACCTACAATTTGGAGTTAGTAGTGGTTGTGTTTGTGCTAAAGATTTGGAGATACTATCTTTAGGGAGAGAGGTTCGAGCTGTTCATCGACCACAAATCATTGTATTGCCTCTTTTTGCAGAAGGATCTTGACCTTCATCAACAGTGATGGTTAGAGTTCCTAGCCCCCTACGACTTTGATATTGCACATACACTAGGGAAAGGAAATGCAGTTTGCCGATGCATTAAGTAGGAGACATGCCAGCTTGGGAGCTTTGTTCTTAGAGTGGACGCAATTAGAGTATTTGTTGGTTAGGATTTCTAACCGAGATGCGAGCTAGAGTAAGACATATTGTTGAGCTTGACTATCAGACCTACTCTGATTGAGCAAATTGGTACGAGTTAGAGGTGTGATTCCAGATTAGCTGAGATTATTGTTAAGATCAAAGATAGAGTTGAGTCTGAAGAGATGAGGAAGTTTGGACTCGACCGAGATGGTTGGCTCTATAAAGATTCGAGATTGTTTATTCCTGATGTTGATGGGTTGAGGGATGAGGTGCTACGAGAGTGCCATCATTCGAGATTAATTATTCATCCGGACAATAATAAGATGTACCGTGATATAAAGCATGTGAGTTAACGAAATAGGGATCTTAAGGCTAAATTAACACTAGTGGGGTGGGGGTGAATAGTGTTTAATTGATTAAACGAATATTTTTTAAATTCTTTAAGATTCTACTTGGAATGATGTAATTAAAAATCACAGAAACAATCATAGAATCAAAGTACAAATAAAAGTAAATGCAGTAAAAGTAATAAAGGAAAGAACACACTGGGATTTTATACTAGTTTGGAGTTACCCTACATCCAGTCCTCCACAATTCCTTGTACGGATCTCTTTTCAACCATTAAATGCAAATACAATCTTGATTACAAGGCAACGAGACACGCCCTCTAGAATCTCGACCTCTGGGTAAAGTCACTTGATTTTCGGGCTACAAGCACACCCACTAGATTTATTGGCTACTAAGCACACCCAATTGATTTTACAGGCTACAATCACACCTACTTGGATTTTAGGGATACCAAGCACACCATAGAGTATAAGAGTATGATTTGATAGAGTTTATAGACTTAAATCTTCAATCTTGATTACAATTGATCTTATAACTCTTGAAAAGCACTTTGATCTTGAGAGAGATGAGAGAAATCATAGAGTATATGAAAGAGAATCAAACTATTTGATAGAGTTTACAGACTCAGATCTTCGAACTTAATTATAATTGATCCTATAACTCTTGAATAACACTTTGATCTAGAGAGAGATGAGAGAAATCAGAGTGTATATGAAAGAGAATCAAACTAGCATTGATTGAATTTGATTCTGGTTAAGTTTCAATAGAGTTTTGATAGATATTGATTTAGAAATCAAGAGAATGAAAAGACAAGAGAAAAATAAGAAAGTAGTTAATAAAAATTCGTTTGGAAGTCGGTATATATAGAAAAACAACGGTCATGTCCATTCGTGAAGAGAAACAACAAAAAGACACTTCCATTCAAATTTGAATTTTGAATTTTACGGCCGCTATGTCGACATACATAGATAGGATATGTCGACATATCCCTTTGTATTGTGAAAAACACTTTAAAAATAATATTTTGAAAATTCATTGCTTTGTAAAATAATTTGATACTTTGAATCATTTAAATATAGTTTATACCCATTTTAATCAAAATATAACTTAATAAAACTTTATAAAATAATTTTGAAAGATTTAATAAGAATATTCAGTAATATATATGAAAATCAATATAATTATAACATATTAATATATAAACAAAAATTATATATATATAAACTTAAATACACTAAAATGATATCTTTACAAGTAAGAGATTGAAAACCATTTTGGAAAATATTTTGAAAAGATTAATTAAAAATAGAACATTTGAAAAACAATTTAAAACAAAATTAGAGAAGGTGAGAGAGATCACGAAAGTGCTTTCTAGGTTTTAACATAAATTCTATGACTCTATAACTTATCTAGAATATCTTGAATTCTTGAACTCTTTAATACTCATGAGTCTTCATTCTTGAACTCTTAAAACTTTATATCAGCATCTTGAATTTACTCTTGATATTATACAGTCTTCTTAATCAACGCATGTCTAATATCCTACACTATATAATATATATATCTTGATAAAACATTAGTGTCTATATTTTATATAATGTCCTATAGTTGTTATCATCAAAACCAATACCTAAGGTACTAATAATCTCCCCCTTTTTTATGATGACAACTCTGTATATAAAATATAATATAAACCCCCTGAGTTATAAAACACCCCCTTAATCTATGCCTGGATATTGTATAATTCTCCCCCTTTATCATCAACAAAAATAACCACCTAAAACTATAACTCTAATACTAACCCTTACTATAATCCAAACTCTAACTCTCCCCAAATAAAATACTAATCAACATGTATAAGAATTATATATAATAATGATGAGAAAGATTATATAAAAACAGTATGTGATATGTAAAATTAGATAATGAGAAATAATCATAATCAATCCATATTTTCTTCCAATCCAACAAAGTTAACGTCACATACTATTCAAACAAATCCACACAAATCAAACCAATCAAATCCAAACCAAATAAAATATTATTATTTATGTACAATCAAACCTATTTAAACTAGACATTTCTAGGAACTTCAACCCACCCATCAGCGCCAAATATTGGATCTTCTTTGGTAGCATCCCAATCTTTATCATCTTTGTTGATGGTACACTCTGGATTGGTGGTTGGTTCTTCTTTGCTCAAGGCAGAAATCATCCACCGAGTTGCATTGAAATGCCTTTCTTGTTCCTTATCATCTCCATTTGACGCAATCTTAGTGCCTTTGGTTTCTTAGGATAAAAGTAAGAATGTTCTTGAATGATTCAAGAGTTTGTTCAAGGTTTTCGGTTAGTTTTTGGATTGGAGAAGCCATTGATTTTTATTAGAGTTTAGAAATGAAAAGGAGTGAAGATAGAAACTGAAAATAATGATTTTCTGAAGTGAATATGTATATATAAGGATAAGAAGTCATTTGAAATGAATTAGTATTTGGTAGTTATTAATTTTTAGTTTTCGAAAAACATTGAAAATCTGGCTGTTATATGTCAACATACATGCTTGGCATATGTCGACATACGCACTGTAATTTTCAAAACCACTTTATTTTATTTTTCTACTATATTTGGCTTATACTATTATATTTGTATAACTTTCCAAAGATAGTTGATAATATATAACAGTAAGAAATAGAATTTTCATTGATAAGAAGGATGAGTACAAGAAATAAAAGAAAGATACATGAGATTCAACATAAACTAAAACTAGAAAATCCAAATACAAAGATAGTTTGAACAAACAACTAGAAAGATACGGATGAAGATGAAGATGAACCACCAAGCTTGCGGATGATCTTTCCAAAGAATTTATCCTTTTTGTTGGAAATTGAAGTAAATATCTTTGAAAATGATTTCTTAAGCTTCCTTTGGTTATGGATGATCTTCTCTTGATTTTTGGGAAGATCTTTGTTGGATAGATTTGGTGGCATATTGATACTTTCCAAAGAAGTATCATCCCCATCTTCTTGTTCATCCTCCTCGACTTCCATTTCCTCTCCTTCCTCTTCCTCTTCCTCCTCTTCTCTTATTTCATGCTCTTCCTCCAAGCCAACCTTTATTCCTTTTCCGTAAGTGTTTCATAAGGCTCGAAAAATGGTGAAATATGCGTAAGTGAAACGTTGGCCTTGTTAAATATTTTTCAAGCAATTGTTTTCTCTCCTTTAAGGTCAACACCAAAATAATTGAAAACATGAGTAAGATACACACCATGAAATAGTATTTTTTTCATGTTTAGAAAGATTCTTTGAAAAAATTTCATCCGAAATGTCTTGAGACCAATTTATGTCATGATAACCATAAATGGTGAAAAGAGCTTTGAAAACTTTTTGAGTCGGGTTATTATAATTACCCATTCTAGGAGTGATACTTTATTGCAAAAGAAAGCATAAAATTCTTGCTTTTGGATGTAAATTTTGATTTTAAATTCAAAATCATCATCACTTTCGAAAATATCAGGAATTACTTCACGATTTAGAAAATCTATTTGAAAAGATGAAAGGTCCATTCCACTAGATTTGCATCTAAGATTGTGACCCAAATGTTCACAATTTAAAACAATCCCTTTGACACTACTCCAAACTTCTCCTTCTCTACCATCATAAAACTTTCCTTTTAAATTTACATAAAACATCTTTACTAATTTTAGATAACAAAATAAATTTTTTTGAGAAGCATCGATTAAATAAAAAATTTCATTTTGCAAACAATGATTGAAAAGATCATAACTAGGAAAATCTTCAAAAATAGCAAACCTTTCGGGAAAGACTTTCCCGAACGATAAATACTCAATATAGGCTTATATGGCTTCTTGACCATTGAAAAGATATTCTTTTATTTTCTTAGAAAGTATCATGGTTGCCTTAGTATTGCTTGAGAATGTCATTGAAGAATAGTTTGAAGATATAAGAAAGTTTATTATTTTTGAATTTGAAAGCGAAAGTGAGAAATGAATGGATGGAGATAGAGTAAGTAAATAGAGAATCAAAGGACATATTCTCTGATCAAAAGGCAACTTTTCATAACATAGGAGTTGGTGAAAAGGTGGAGGAAAATTCAAATTTTGAATTTGAAATTGAAATTAAAAATCTATCTACATATGTCGACATATACTCGTAGGGTATGTCGACATATAGGTCGAAATATTCAAAAATGATTTTTGTTTAACTATATCCGATTTTATTATATATATATATTTATAGTTATTCTATTTTCAGAAAAATAATTTTAAATATATTTTATATTATTATTTTATTATTAAAATATATAAAATATTTATATTTAAAATATAATCACACAATATTCAAGCAATATTATTATTAATTTATAGGATATTCCAAACAACCAATAAAGCAACCAAAAGAAAAGAAAAATTCATTCAAGAAATTAAAAAACTTTTGGTATATTAAAAACATGCCTTTTTGATCCATTTTACCATTTTGTTCTGAATTACTATTGCTGCGAAGCATATGTTAGCAATTTCTGTATCTGAATCATTATCACTTGAGGATGTGTCTTAATCGTCTAATTTTGCTGTATAGGCTCTTCTCCATTTTCTAGATGAATCAGTGTTTGGTGTAGTTTCAGTTTATCGGGATGTGGACAGTCTCGTTTTAAATGGCCAGGGTCATCGTAGTTATAACATCTAATGTCATTTCTGTTTCCGCTTCCGCTTCCTGGATTCTTGTTGTCATTTCTTTTGAAATTGTTCGTCTTCCTATATTTTAGAAATTTTTTGAAATTCCTTATCATGAAAGCAATTTCTTCATCGTCATCGCTTTCTGAATCCAGATTATCCATCATTGCATTAAAAGCTATATATTTCTTCCTTATCGCTTTGCTTTCTCTCATGCCCTGCATGTGTGCTTCAAAGACGTTAAATTCCCAATTAATTCTTCAATTTTTAGAGTGCTAATGTCATTAGCCTCTTCGATTGTAAGAGTCTTTTGACCCCATTCAAGAGTAAGTGAATTTAGGATTTTTCTAATTTGATCCTCTTCAGAAAAACTTTTACCCAATGCAATAAATGAGTGTACTATATCTTGGAATCTACTATACATATCAGATATGGACCTATTTGGACTCATTTTGAATAATTGAAACTGGTTTGTTAACATGGAAATTTTGGTCTGTTTGACCTTACTTGTCCCTTCATGTGTAACTTGCAAAGTTCTCCAAATTTCAAATGCACATATAGATACTCTATTAAATTCATTTCTATCTAGTGAACAAAATAATATATTCATAGCCTTAGAGTTACTTTGTGTAACTGCCTTTTGGTCAGTAGTCTACTATGCAAAATTTGTCTCGGGTTAAGTGTACTAAGTTTGTGTGATATCCCAAGGGTCTAAACTAATTAACCGTACATAAATTTTCATTATACATGACTATTATTTGTAATCACTGCCATTAAAAAGTGGTGGTCTAGCAGTGGATTTTTCTTCAACAAATGAGTTACCAACAAGTACTAACAGTACTATTACTGGTGTTGGTAGTCATTTAAACTTTTTCAAAAATCAGATGATTAATACTTTGAAAACCAATGCTCTGATACCAAATGTGAGTCAATGGAATAGAGGTCTTAAGGCTAAATTAACAATAGAGGGGGGTGAATAGTGTTTAATTGATTATGTGAATATTTTTAAATTCTTTAAAATTCTACTTGGAATGATGTAATTAACAATCAAAAAATCAAAATACAGATAAAAGTAAATGCAGTAAAAGTAAAAAGGAAAGAACATGACGGGATTTTATATTGGTTCGGAGTTACCCTACATCCAGTCCTACATAATTCCTTGTACGAATTTCTTTTCAACTAGTAAATGCAAATACAATCTCGATTTCAGGGCTACGAGACACACCCTCCAAAATCCTAACCTCTAAGTAGAGTCACTTGATTGGAGCTGTAAACACACCCACTAGATTTACGGGCTACTAAATACACCCAATTGATTTTAAAGGCTGCAATACACCTACTTGGATTTCAGGGATACCAAGCACACGGTTGAGTATAAGAGTATGATTTGATAGAGTTTACAGACTTGGATCTTCGATATTGATTATAATTGATCCTATAACTCTTGAATAGCACTTTGATCTTAAGAGAGAAGAGAGAAATAAGAGAGTATATGAAAGAGAATCAAACTAGTAATGATTGAATTTGATTCTGGTTGAATTTCAGTAGAGTTTTGATAGAAATTGATTTAGAAATCAAGAGAGTGAAAAGAGGAGAGGAAAATAAGAAAGTAGTTGATTAAAAGTCGTTTGGAAGTCTGGTATATAAAGGAAAATAATGGTCATGTTCATTTGCAAAGTGATACGAGGAAAAGACACTTCCATTCAAATTTGAATTTTGAATTTTACGGCCACTATGTCGACATATCCCTTTGTATTTTGAAAAACACTTTAAAAATATTATTTTGAAAATTCATTGCATTGTAACTTATTTGATACATTGTAGAATCATTTAAATATAGTTTATACACATTTTAATCAAAATATAACTTAATAAAACTTTATAAGATAATTTTGAAAGATTTAATAAGAATATTCAATAATATATATAAAAATCAATATAATCATAACTTATTAAAATATAAACAAAAAATAAATTTATGTATATACTTAAGAACACTAAAATAATATTTTTATAAGTAAGAGATTAAAAATCATTTTGGGATATATTTTGAAAAGATTATTTTCAAAATAGAATATTTGAAAAACAATTTAAAACAATATTAGAGATGGTGATAGAGATAAGGAAAGTGCTACCAAAGTTTTAACATAAATTCTACGACTCTATAACTTATCTAAAATATCTTGAAATGTTAAACTCTTCAATACTTATGAGTCTTAATTCTTGAACTCTTGAAACTTTATATCAGTATCTTGAGTTTACTCTTGATACTGTACATTCTTCTTAATCGACACCTGTCTAATATCCTACACTATATACTATATATATCTCGATAAAACATTAGTATCTATATTTTATGTACTGTCCTATAGTTGTTATCATCAAAACCAATACCTAAGGTACTAACAAAGCATACTTATTATTAGAAAGGGATAAAGAAAGACATTGGGGGCATTCATCTCGAAGTGCATGAACTGCCAGTTGGTCAAGACCAAGCAGTAGAAGCCTGGTGGTTTGATGCAACTACTAGAAGTTCACCAGTGGAAGTGGGAACAAGTTTCAATAGATATCATTGATGGACTACCAAGGACTAAAGGTGGGCATGGTAGCATTTGAGTCATAGTCGAACAATTGAACAAAAGTAATAGATTTATACACGTCAAGTCAAGTAGAATGACAACCAAATTGGTGGAATTGTACATGAAATGGATAGTACGATTCCATGGTGTGCCAAAGAGTATTGTGAGTAATTGAGACCCATTGTTCACTATTGGGTTTTGGAAGAGCTTACAAGAGGGATTGGGGGCAGAGCTATATTTAAGTACGACGATCTCTCATGGGCTTTTATACTAGACTTTAGAGGTTCATGGGATGATCACTTATATCTCGTTGAATTTACATACCACAACAATCATCAGTCTTGCATCGGTATGGCACCATTCAAGGTAGTATATGGCCGATTGTGCAACGCTTATTCATGTTGGTAAAAACCTGGAGAAATAATGATACTTGAGCCAGATATGATTAGAGAAACTGCGGAGAAGATCAAGATCATTTGACAACGGATATGATAGAGTTAGGGTTATGCCCTAGGAGCAATTATATAATTTGTTATATGTATTTAACTAGATAACCAATCTTGTTCAAAATAAAAGGTGTTTTCTTTTTATTATATACTTGATATAATGTGTTATATTAATTAACTAAATTAAAAGTATATTTAATAGAAAATCCATAAACGGTATGTTATGTGATAGTAGTTACAAAGTGTTGTAACCATGAGTAATTTATCACAATGAAAACAAATATATCATTTTAGATGTTCCTAGTCAAGATGCATCGAGAAAGGATATTGATGCATCCATTGAGACTAGAGTATGTAATGCTCTCCAAATGTCAGGCAGTTTATGTACTGATAGTTATTGGATAAATATGGAACGACTCACTTGATAGTTTTCAGTTGGTTAATATAACTAAGGCCAAACAAAAAATATCGATGTGACTGATTTACATAATTCTCTCGACTTGAGAATATCGTCGATCTTCAATACGAAATCTCCACTTTGATTATAGTCAAATCATGGCATGGCATCCATCAGACTATAATTGTTTTGAATGGAAGTATTGGAAGTGAAGTGTTATTCAAGAGAGGATTCATCTCCTCAGTTATATGGGTTAGTATCACGGTCAACTCAAAGTCAAAGTCTCTGTCCAGAGCATTTCAGTTAATAATTATTACTATTATTAAAGCAAGGACTTTGTGTTTGGACTATAGAGTTGAATATGGATGATATCAGAATTTTGAACGTTACCAAATTCCATAGGTCCAAAGTGATATAGTTTTGACGAACAGAATTGCTTGAAATAAGTGTCACAGCCGGGTAACGATTAATAAAGTAAAATTGGATTTTTACCAAAACTAAGTAAGCAATAAATTTGGCCAAAATGTCACACCACCTGCTAAGTGACGTGTGGACATTAACCTTCGAATAGTTCAATGTTAACCGCTGATCAAATTTACACCTGACGAGTCACACAACCAAAATGATGAAATTCTCTTTAGACCAAACGATTTAATTAGTTTATAATTGTTATAAATTAATTGCATTAATTAATATTTATGAAATATTAATTATGAAAATTTTGAATATGATTTGAGGAATAAATATTATTGTATATAATTATAAATATATCGATTGATATGCGATGTTGACAACCAATTAAATTAGATTTAACTAATAATATTTATTTAGGCTTAAATGGGCTGTTATGCCATGATGTTAAGAAGTTTTTTAGCAGCAATAAGGCTCGTAGGAGGCAGATAAAATAGCTAGAGGGGTTAAAAGATGGATGCACTATGCCACAAAGTGAATCAGACAACAGTGATCATACAACATATGGTAATTTTCCGTTATCACTTGTTCACACAACATATGGAAAAATCATCTGTTGTGTGACACAACAATGATCAGACAACATATGTTTTCAAACAATATTTATCTGTTGTTTGATTGAAGTTATCAAAAAATTTAGTTTTGGCTTCATATCAATATTTTGGTTCCCTCACAGTATTTTCGTGGTCGCGTATTCCTTAATTATTTCCCTCCTCTTTCTTTCCATTTCTTTTTTTCCACATCTCTCAAATAAGAGAATCAAATGATTAAACCATATTCATATCGTTTTCTTCTCTCACTCTCAAAACCAAATCGGTAGAACACATTAAGCCTAAAATTAATTGTTTTATTTTCCTTTAAGCCCACATTCATTTCCATGCCGTATTCCTTTTGTCTTCATTCTGATATAGGGTTTCTAGATCGAAAGCCGCCGCTTGGAATTTGAAGTGTGAATGGTACTCCTTCTTATCTAATGCTCACCCATTTCTATTAGCAATGATTTATTGTGTGGTTGCTTTCTTTGTCGAGTTGATTGCTATCGATTTGGTATGTTTAACAAATTTTCCCCTTTCCAATTTTATGCTTGAACTCGATTAATTTTGCCGATGATGATATGGGTTAATTTACTGGGTTTGAATCCCTATATTTTTATTTTGAATATTTGATTTTCCTGTAATGATTTGGGTGTTGATATGTGAATAAATTTCCTATATATTCATATATACTTTTAGTTTGAATTTTTTCAGAGTTTGATTAGCATTCTGACTTGTTTATTGATATATATATTTGAGATTCTTGAATATATTTCGAATATATTTTATCCATCGTTTAGTTTCTGATTTGGTTTCTTGTCCACGGTTTGATTACCTTTTAGATTTTTGAATTTCTACTTTGGTTTTGTTTGCTAATTCGATTGCTATATTGGACCTTGTTTTTCACTATGTTGCCTGACCATGTGCTCTTGACTATGTTGCCTGACCATAACGCTCAAAATTGATACCTGTGTGTATGTGTGCACCTCCAGTTATCAATGTGAGTTTGAAATTATCAGTCCCGGTTCCTTTTGCTACCAATTTGCTTTTGATTTTGATTTGCCTTGTGATCATCCTTGTTGTTACTAAATGCTACTGTTATTATTTTGTTGTGATGGTGAAAACTTGAACTAGATTGCTGCTTTGATGAGTTCATGTATGAGTTAGTGGATGCTTTGAACTTCCATGTATATACATACGTACATACATGTATGTATGTGTGTGTGAATGTTGGTGGTTAAAGATTCTTTTGGATGTTGGAGTGATACACTTTGCCTTGTAACATGAGTCTTCACTGAAACCGATACTTGTCATATGTTTGAACTTTTGCTTGTACATCTCTACACCATGCATAATTCCCCTTGAATCTTTATTTGCACCTACACTAACCTGTTGATCTGCATCATTGATGTACCCTTTTTTCTATTGTCTATGTGCACTATGGTGTGTTGCACTACTTCATTCCTATCTGGTTTATACATGTGCATTTTTATATTTCCATGTACTTGCTTCTCCATGTTTTGCATGCTCTGTCCTGAGTGCATTGATGTGTATCCCCGTACCATTTTCTCTGAACTTTTTTCTTTATAATGGCCACACTATTTATGTTTAGTGCACTTGTCTGGCTTCTGGTTTAGCCTTGAGTCTAAAATTGAAACTGATTGCATTATTGCCAACTTGTTGCATTGTTGACTCAAACTGAAACTATATCCATCTTGTTGCATTATTGCCTGAAACCGATTTCCATACATTCAAACTTATGTTGATGTGGTGTGTTCTTGTGATTGTTTGATATGAAGATGGTCATGGTTGATGTCGATCTGGTTTTTGGAATGTTATGTGTTATGTTCATTACTCTTTTATGTGCTTATGCCTTTACTTGTTTGTGCACTTGCACTAGTATTCTACCCAGTGTGCATGCTTGTTTGATCTAGTTTGCAACATGTGCTTGACTTTATTTGATAGTTCATGCGTACACTTAGTCTTGTTTCTTGACCATATGCTTGAACCTATGCACTTCAGTCTTGTTCATGCTTTTTAAAATTGGTACGTATGTTGCACCTGAGTTGAGCCCGAGCCCGCTTTGGCTTGACCTTGTGCACGCTTGCACTGTGTTGAGCCTTCGGGCTTGACCTTTGCATTTGTCCCTGATAGATAATCGATGCTCGGCCTTGTGATATTCATAGTGGTATATTATGCATATCATAAGCTGTTCTGCACACTTAATTTTTGTTCATGTCTAAAATATGAAAATAAACAACCCAAAAAACTGAAGCAATATTAAATCACAATTATAATTTTATTTTTATCGTTTCTGTTTGTTTCTTTTTCCATTTTACTTTGTTGTTTATTTGACAGGTATAGAAGACGACTGGACACAGGCTGGAGCAAGAAGATATCAAAAACAAATTCGAGTGAGAGTAAAAATGTTGTATATGAGAGTGTGAAATAGTGCATGATGAAAGTTGTATTGTATTTGAAAATGTAAATATAGTGGAAGCCAAATGTGTACTATTTGAATTTAAATATAAAAAACATATTTGTTTAAATAAAATTGCGATTCATTTATTTCTTTTTGCAAATATTTATTTCATTCTGTGAACAACATATAAGTGTAATTGGTATTCGTATTAGTCAATATTTATATGTTGTCTAATAGAAAATTCTGGGAATGATACTATAACATCTGACAACATACGGTTTTTCTACTGTGTTAGTGCATATCAAACGATGGGGCATATTGTGATCTGATGTGCAATGAGACGGCACTAGATTTAACGACAGATAGATATGTTATTAGACAATGGAGCATATCTATCATCTGATGCATTTTTTTACATAGTGATGGTTGAGATTTGATGAGAAATAGTATGAGTTGTGATCCATATTTCTCTCTATTTCTTCCACTATAAAAGGATCTCTAACTCGAATGCAAAAAAAAAATTGGCCGTTGTTTCCCTACCATTGCTAGTTGATCTCATCAAAAAGGAGCTCCAACAAATTCATCTCAAATCAGTTCAAAAGGTGATTGCTATTAGAGAGCTAAGGGTCTTTGGTTTAAGGATTAGCAATCTACCGAATCGAGAAGATTTCAATGGAGGAAGAATTCATCATTACAAGGTGTGCTCTAAGGCATTAGTATTAGGTATGTATTTACTATACTATATTATTTATAATTATTGGATAACATCATATTATTCATATATATATATATCATTATTTTATTGATAGTTAGCGAGATTCTTATATGTATCATCAATGTTGTCGCATATTAGATTGGTTATACGTATGTTTTAATTTATTTAAAAAACACATATTTTTATATATATAGATTTGAAGTACACAGCCAAATAAATTTTATATTAATTATTATCATTTTATTAATATACACACATGCACATTTATATATATATTTGTATGTATTAATGTAGCATCTAATTTTAATTATATGACTTGTATTTAATTATATCATCGTATTATGTTAAAAGTTGAACAAATATTATATAAATGCATATCGACATAGATTATATTTTTCGATGGCTACAAATTAATTTTTAATATTTATTTACTATTATTTAATATTATTTAAATCAATCTACTAATTAAATAAACCATATAAAATAAAATATGTTTTAAAAATTAAATTTTAAATTTTTTTATCATCATATAAACTCTCTTCCAAAAAATCAAATTTTAAAAGTCAATTTTTATATTTTAAAAAAATCAATTTAATAAATAGTCGAAATCAATTAGTTAAATAAAAATAGTATTTTGATTCAAAAAATTCTAGAAAATTTTTATAACTTCAAAATATCATGATTGATTTTATAAAAATTGAAAATTCTAATAATATAACATGAAAATATTTTTTATTATTATTTTATTGCATTTTGAATAATTAGTTTATACACACACACATATGTTGACGCAATAAAATATAAATAAAATTTTCTGTACTGTGCATTCGATCTAGAAAGGTTTAAAAAAATATTTTTTAAATACATAATTAATATACATACATACATACATTCATAGATATATATATATATATGTATGTATGTATGTATGTATGTATATTGTTAACCTAAAAAATGGATCAACACCCTAGTTTGAGCGTGAAAGCACCAACCTTGTTCTCATAGAGAAATTATGCAGATAATAGATAAAGAAAAGGCAGTTAGAGAAAGAAGGCAAAAAGATTTTTTATAGTGGTTCAGTTGTTAACGAAGCCTACGTCCACTTTATAGTATTTATTATAGACTGATCGCTGTTACAAGATGTATTTGATTACAAAGCTCTTGATTATCCTTAGCTAGATTGAATCTCCAAAGTTAGAATTCACTGGAGAATCACAGTGAACTCCTTTGAAGATTGTTGTGAGGGAGGTGAAGAATGAAGAAAGCTTCCAGCAGAGTTTCCACAACCAGTCCAGAGGATCCCATTTGAGCTGTAGGTAGGATGGTATTTATAGAGATCGGAGAGCTTCTGGGCCAGGCATGTTTGCTAACTGTTTACAGATGAACTCAGGAAGGAACCACTGAAACTTGCCTCATGACCCGAGCTAAAAGCATGGATCGCTAGCGATCCATAGTATTTGGCTTGAAGGCGAGCCAATTCCTTAGCCTTACTCTCTGCTTTGTTTTCCATGAAGCGTGGTGACCCTGTGGTGATGTATGGATCGTTGCCGTACCATGGTGTATGGATCGCTAGCGATCCATACACTTAGCTTTTCTTTGGATTTTGGTCTCTGGATTGTCTTTGTCGTCTTGCATTGATGTTGTTTGTGTAGTCTTGTTGCACGTCGCCTTGTTTTGATGATGATTTACTTGCTAGTTGTATTTAGCTGCTGATTGGACTGAACAAATGCTTGTCTCTTGATCTAACTGACTTCGAATCTCATCAAACTCAGTCATTGCTTCTCAAATATGTGTATGGATCATGATGCAAGAGAAATGGTTGAACCTTGAGCGATCCATAAGCCATGGATCGCTAGCGATCTATGTCCTTAGTGGGTTCTCTTGTTCTTTTTTCCTGGCTTCCTCTGGCTTGTTACTCTAGTTCAATGGTTGACTTCTGGGCTATTCTAACTCAACCAAGTTGCTCCGACTCCTCTTGGATCCGGTTGGGTTAAAAATCCGGATAACATTTGCCCCCTAGAGTATGTCTTCGCTGAAAACAAGGCATGCTCGGGAAGTGATCGCTTTTAGTCTCTGCTTGTTGAATTTCAAGTAATTGTGTAAGAGTTACGCGAATGTGAATTAGGTTATGCTGCTGCTTTCTTAGTTTTGATCTCGACCGTCGTCGCTGGTCATAATAGGTCAAAATTTTCTAAATAGCTTCTTGATATATCTTGAAATGGTAGGTAGATGTTGCTATGCAATTTTGAGGTCGAAGGTGTGCAACCTTATGAGTCGCTAGCGATCCATAGCAGATGGATCGCTAGCGACCTAACCACTTAGCAACTTTTTTGCGTGTTTCCTTCTCCTATTTAAACTTTTGAGCCGACCTACCCGTTACTATTTCACGACCTGGACCTACACTTCCTTTAGCGATCTAAGCCAACTTCCCTTAGAGAATCGATCCATCATCTCCAACGAACCAACCCAGATTTCCATCGAGATTCCACTGTGATTCCTTCTACACTGCCGTTCTAGCTTCGCCGCCGACTCCAGAGTTTCACTGTCGCCGCTTCCCCATTGCTACTAGGTCGCCTTTGTCATTGTCAACCAAACCCTAATCTAGCCCACTGCCTTATATTGCCGCCGATCCATTCTCTAGCTTGCTGATTTCAAAGCTTCGACCAACTTTGTGTTTAGATCGTTATTCCAAGGTAGGTTTGGTAATTAAGATGTTGGTTTGTCATGTTGGCAGCGAAGTTACATTTGCGGTGTTAGTTGTGAAGATTCCGAGTCGATTGTGGCTTAATGGAGGAAGATAGTAAATCAAGTCTTGAGTTCTTCATGGAACAACATTCGGGCCTTGCCCTGGTGCTTGACATGTTTTGCTGTCTTCGTCCATTGAGCCAGAATTGACTTGTGCTAGGTCCTGTAGCCGATAGCGCACGACACATTGAGAATTGGTTTCGTCCTTCCGGAGGATTTGGATTGATTTTGCTTTCTTTTGCACGCACGGTGTACTTATATTGGAAGGGACTTTCCGCGTCGTTTCAGACAACGGATCCGTTATCGAACGTTGATCTATAACAAGTAAGTGTAGGAGAAGTAATTTGAAAAAGAAAGTGATACGGGAAGCCCTTTTACCTATCGGCTGCGAGCGTACTATCTACACGGGGTAGAGCGTTTGTAGTGTTCAGGACACCGAGCCCACCACCAATAGATAACACATCACACTTGCCCCGGTACATACTTGAAACTCGATACATCAGTGTGAGCCGATATTTCTTCACAATTGAAGTGTGGTTCGGGGAGTTCTTATTTTAGGGTTGAATTACCTGACCGTTTCGGATTTAAGTTCTGTTGTTTAGAATAAAGCACCCGTCCTTTCATTGCAAGTCTAGCGGAGGAAGTCCTGCGCTTTCGAAGGCCAAGTCGTCATCCCTTGCCCCTTTTGCTTCACAGGCTGAGTACAGCCAGCTAGTTCTGGTTGGTCCGATCATGGACCAGACTCCTCTTAATTTCAGAGTCCTTCAAAATCCACTAGAGAGAGCGTCTTCTGTGATCTCTGCCAAAGTCTTGCACAATATCTGCCTGCTACATGACATCCTGGAGTAAGATGTGCATCTCCCAAAGAAGGATGAGTTCGCTCATATGCCGCCCTCGGGATATACCGCTTGTCATCGATATATGCGCTTGAACGGAGCTATGCCCCCTTTTAACGATTTCTTGAGAGAGACCCTCTCGAACTTAGGGATTGCTCCATTTCAGATTCACCCCAACAGCTATGCCATCTTAACTTGTCTACATGTCCTTTTCATGCGGACATTCAGCCGTGCCCCGACTTTTGATGAGTTGAGATACTTTCTTTCATTCAAAAGAAGAGATGAGTGTCCTTCCTTGGTCGTAATCGAGGCCCAGAGGATCGTACAATTATATTGCGACTGTAGAACAACTTATCCCAATTCAAGACTCGATTCTTTATCAGATGCCCTAAGGGGTTCAACCGTCTTTGGACAACCAGGGGTAAGTTCCCATTCTTTCTCATTGAGCTCCGACGTATTACTACGGAGTTTCTAACAAGTCGAATAATTCTTACAGTTATTCCGAGGCCGAATAGAGACTTGTCTCTCGATGAAACTTTCCGAACCCTGAAGGCTATCATTGCTGAGGAGAGGTCTGTTAAATCTTGTTGACTGATGAAATTTGCTTCGATATGGACTGTTGCATCTGGGGAGGTCTGCAGTTCCAGTTGAGATCACATCCCCTTCTCGATCCAGAGTACACACACGATCCACCTCCTCACCTTACGGTTCCGATGAAGGCACTTTTCAAGAACGGGAAGGCCCATCCGGCGAGTCGGTTGAGGAGACTCGCGAGGAAAAGGATGCTGCCATGACCGGAATCAGTTGCCCGGTTAGAATTCCTCCGATTTCGGAAGAAGAGGAAGAGGAGTTTAACCAGAGGGAAGCCAAGGCCGCGATGGACTTAGAAAAAGAGGAGGGAGAGATTGAGAGTAGTAGCGATGAATCCACTTCTAGTGATGATTTCTATGCAGAATCCAATGATGGGGGTTCTGAATCATATGACGAGACTTCGAGGATGAGTCCCCTTATTCCGAGCTCGTCTCCTCTAGACACGAGTGGTAAAGACGATGCCCTAGAAATCAGACAACGTCGAGAATCTTTGAATAAAGATGCTGGCGTGGACTTTGGAGATTTGAGCGATGTTTACGTCGATTTCGATGCGCTCATGGGGGAATATTTCAAATTTGAGGAGGTGCCTTCTCATTCGGGCCACGTTATACCTGAAGATGGTCAGATTCCTTCCGCGGTTCCTGCCCAACCCAGTTTGCGATGTCGTTTTAGGCTCTCCTCCCAAACACATTACATGTTTCACTAGGGTTACACTCACTTATACACATACTTTTCGTGTTTGTTTTCCATTTCTAAGGCTCTTTATTTATCTTCCATGTCAGATACTATAAGAGGATGCGGTCTCTATGATGACCTCGAAGAATTCACCGACTCCCAGCGTTGGTCGAGACGATCTACCAGCCGTCATCAGCCTCGCGAGACAGAGGAGGAATATTGGCGAAGGAAAGATTCAAAGGTTGAAGCTCGTCGTCGAGACGAGAGGGAGCGGGGCCGTGTATATAAAGGTGGGTACAAAAAAAGGAAGACTTTTGATGAGAGAGAGGAGCCGTCGAAAAAGTCAAAATTTGATCGTGGTTCCCATTCTTCAGAACAAGAGGCCTTCGCTCTGGCCCCTGCCCTGATTGGTTCCGAAATCCCGATATCATCTGTCCACATTCCATCTTCAACTCAAGCTCCACCATCTCATGTGGCTCTTGCCCTCAATTCTTCAAGCCCCCACCTGAGACCTGCCTATCTCCTTTCATCTGGTCCTCCCAGGCTTGAGGCAGCGCTTCCTAGGTGGTTTTTAAGAGGAGTTAAATTTGATCGTGATCTTCATCGGGTTCGTAGAGATACATATATGCCCTACCTCCAGGCAATCCAGAATGATTTAGAACAGACCGAAGGGTGGGAAAATTATGAAAACAGTTGGCGGACACGAACCACAACAACTATCAGGAAGTCCCACCTTTCGAATCGGAGAAAGATGATTTTGAAAGAGTGTTAGTGGAACGTGACGCGAGAATCAAACAGCTGGAAGAGGAAAAGTATGCGGCACTTCGAGAAAGCAAGAAAAATGCTGGTTTGTTGAAAGAGCTAAAAGAGGCTCACGAGAGAATAGAGATCGTCTATAGGGATGAAATTAAGAAGGTTCATGCAAAAGAAGCCGAATAAAAAGAGGAGGTGGCAGCTTGCAGCGCAACAATTGAGGCCCAAAAGAAAGCCATTTCCGATCATGACCTTATCGTAGAGGGGCATAATAAGACCATCTCCGACCAGGCTGAGACAATCGCCAGGCTACAGGATCAAGTTGTGCAGCTTAGAGCCGATATGGCTCGCGTCAAAGTTGAAAAGGCCACCGCTACGGTGGATTATCTAGAGCTTCACAACGCTTTTGAAAGGAAGATGGATGAGACCATCTTGAACTTTTATGTCAACTCTCTGCTGCATCAGGGGAGTCTCTGCTACTCGGACCCTAAATTCCCATGCACTCTTGCTGTGGTTTGGGAGGACATCTTGACCCGCTTTCGTGGTAGCGAGTATGTCTATTCCGAGCGAGAGTTGGAGAATGCTTACCTCAATGAAGAATCATAGAAGACATTGCTAGAGCGCCAAGAGATTTTGCGGATTGAGAGGGAAAAGGAGGCTGCCGATGCCACTACGACAGCAACTACCAAAGTGCCTCCAGAGCCTTTTATTTCTGGTGTTGGGGAACCATCAAGGCAGCCCCGCGATCCATCAACAAATCCTGGGCTTGAAGCTTCCTCTCGGATTGTGAAGCCGTCAAAGGAAGATGAAGGCGGTGAATACGAAGTTGACATTCTCGGTCATTCTTCCCGTGTAGGTAATCTACTTGCCTCTCCCGAGTTTAAGAATTTTCATCTCACGCCGCAAGAGCAGGACGAATTTAACGCTTTCATTTTTTATCCTATAGGTCCGTATATCTTATCTGCCGATCCTCCGGTTCTCCCGGTGCCCGGGCCTATTGCTATTTCTACCGCTTTTGTGCTCGTTTCTATATCTGCTTCGATCGCCGCGTATGTGTCTGGCTTGCAGCCGAGGCCAGAATCCGAGAAGATCGCCGCACTGCATGGTTTGGATGACCCGTCTGTATCTTTGGAGGGTGATTTCATGGCGGGCGAATCTCGGGAGAAAGAAGTTCAGATTGAGCAGCCACATAGATCTCAAGAACAACTGGTTGCTGTTAAAAAGAGAAGGTTGAAGCAATAAAGGCTTCTAAGAGCTCCCGCAGACCCCGAAAGTGCAAAACGAAGAGCGAATCTTCTGAAAAAGTTACAGAGCAGGAAGAAGACATCAGCACTGAGGAGATCATCATCATCACTAGTGTGACACCACTTTCGAGGTGAAGCAAAAACTTCGAACAAAAGGCGGGAAGGGGAGTGGTGGAAAGAAGCACTGAGGCGCTTGGGCGGTAGCTTGTCTGGTTTTGATTCATTTTGCGTTATTTTGTTCAAGTGCAGAGTTTGCACTTCGTGTTTTTGTTGTGTTGTCTGTACCTTTTCTTTTGTTGGTCGATATTGTGTGGGTACGTCCCCCATGTTTTGACCTTGTACATGAGAAATTATAAGCAATATACTGTTGATATTTTGATTGTACCTCTACTTATCTGCTCATATGTGTCATGTGCACTTATTCTTTTTTCGACTTCCATTTCACTTTATCTAGTCCTGTGATTACTGTTAGAAATGTTTGGAGTAACAGAACTTGTGAAATGTGAAATTTTTGTTTCTAATTATAACATTTTTGTTGAAGTGTCGGTGTATGCCTCCAGTTCACAGGGTTGTTTACTTCAAATGCTTGACAAACGACCGGTAACTTATGGTTCAAATAGTTTGCATGCCAAGACTTGGAATTTGACTAAGTCACAATTCGATTCTTCTCCTTTTGCAAGTTTTGCAACTTTTATTTTTATGCGGTTAGTTATGAGATTAACTTGATGAATAATCTTTGCAAATTTTCGGAAATTAAACCACTTATCACTTCTCAAAAGCATGAGTTGGTACTTATGAGTATCATTTCTTCGGATTTTTCTTTTGCAATCCTTAAATGTGTACTTCATTGCTCAGGGTGTGCACATCATACGAGTTAACTGTAGACAGTCAAATGTCATTCATGTTAAATGTTTCAGTTCACTATGGAGCGTCAGCAATTGGAGTTTTTTGCTAGTTCGTAACACTCCGATTTTGTTGGAGTCGCGCCCATTACTCCAGGTAATGGGAGTGGTTTGATCTTTGCAATTCCTGTGATAGATGAGTTCCACAGTATTGTCAGGGCAATTCCGATACTTAAAATACTTCTCTATGTTGACAATCTTTGGGCAACGTGAGGAGTTTATTTTTTAAAAGCGTGATTTCGTGGCTCCGAGAGTGAATGCACGGCTTATGAAATGCGTGGCTTTTCATCCTCGTGATATTTCCTATCTTCGGGCAATGTAAGGGGTTTATGTTTTGGGAGCGTGACTTTACGGCTCCGAGAGTTAATGTGCGGCTTCTGAAATGCGCAGCTTTTAATTCTCCTTGATATTGCCTATCTTTGGGCAATGTGAGGGGTTTACGTTTTGGAAGCATTATTTCACGGCTCCGAGAGTTAATGCGTGGCTTATGAAATGCACGGCTTTTAATTCTCCTTGATATTGCCTATCTTCAGGCAATGTGAAGGGTTTACGTTTTAGGAGCGTGATTTCATGGCTCCGAGAGTTAATGTGCGGCTTTTAGTTCTCCTCAATATTGTCTATCTTCGGGCAATGTAAGGGGTTTCCGTTTAAGAGTTAGTGCGTGGCATACGGGATGCACGGCTTTTGGTTCTTCCCAGCATTGCCTATCTTCGGGCAACACCAAGGAGTTTAAGTTTGAGCCTTCCTGATGTTGTCGAGGCAACACCGGTTCTTAGAAGACGGGGATTAGGTTTTGCCGATCCAACGGTTTGAGTCGATTTGCTTCCATTGACCCGGCGGGTAATTATTATGAACGCAGTTTTGTTGGTTCAAAAAGAGAATCAATTTTATTAAGGAAATTTGGGCAAGTTTTTGCCTATTTACAATGCCCCCGGGGTCCCGGGATGGCTTATTTGTTGAAAAATAGAAGGTACATCAGGTAATTTTCAGCTGAAGTAGCGGCGTAGTGATTCGCTGTTCCATGCTCTGGGAATTTGGACTCCATCGACGGTTGTTAATTTTAAAGTTCCGTCCCTTAACTTTTGATTGATCACATACGGCCCTTCCCATTTTGGCTCGAGGGCTCCCGATATGGGTAAATCCGTTTGAGGATGAGGTCTCCCACTTCGAAGGTTTGGTTGTGAACCTTAGAGTTAAAGTATCGTGTGACCCTTTTTTGGTGGGCGACGGTTCATAACTCGGCTTCTTCCCTCCTTCCGTCAATCATATCCAGTGATTCGAGTAAGAGCTGCTCGTTTTTCTCTTGATTAAAGTTTTACCTTCGGTGAGAGGGGACTTCTAGTTCGACGGGAATCATTGCTTCATAGCCATATGCCAAGGCGAAGGGAGTGTGTCACGTTGCCGCTTTGTGAGTTGTCCTGTAAGCCCATAGTGCGAATGGAAATTTATCAACCCAGTATCCTTTTGCTTTAGTTAGTCGCTTTTTGATAGTGGACTTGATGATCTTGTTTATTGCTTCCACTTGCCTGTTTGCTTACGGATGAGCAACTGCGGAGAAGCTCTTCTCAATTCGGAAGCATTTGCATAAGTCTTTGAACTCAACGCTTTCGAACTGGGTCCCGTTATCGGTGAAGATTTTTTGTGGCACACCAAACTTGCAAATAATGTTTTAGTAATGAAATTAATGACTTTCTTTGTAGCAATGGTGGCCAGTGGTTCCGTTTTGGCCCATTTCGTAAAATAGTCAACATCAACTATAGCGTATTTGGCTCCTCCTTTAGCTATTGGCAATACGTCAATCAAGTCGATTTTCCATATTGCGAATGGCCACGGGCTGACCGTCGTGTTAATTCTGTTGAGGGAGTTCTTCTAATTTTGCCAAATCTTTGGCAACGATCACATCGCCTGGCGTAGTCTGCTGGGTCGCGGTTTATTGTCGGCCTGAAATATCCGTACCGGAGAACTTTATTTGCGAGGGTTTGACCTCCGGTATGGTCCCCGCATTCGCCTTCGTGTAGTTCCTTCAGGATTCGCCGAGCTTCGTCGTCGATCACACATCTAAGAAGGGGGTTAAGAATCCTCTTCGGTTCAGTATCCCATGCTGTATTATAAATCACGATGCTTTCTGTGGAAGCTTTTTTCATTGATTCCGGTCAGTTGGAAGGGTCCCTGTAAGTATAGTTCCTGATTGGCGTCATCCAATTTTCTGGTTCAGCAGTGGTCTCGAGGATCCAGTTGACCTCCATTTAATCTATGCTCGGGATAGTCAAAGTCTCAACCGGGACTAGTCCTAACGATTGAGCTTCTCCGGTGCTTGCCATTTTAGCTAAGTAGTCGGCCATGGTGTTCTGCTCCCGTGGAATATGAGTTATGGTATAATGTTCGATGTCGCTCGGTAACTTGTACTTTAGACAGATACGGTGCAAGGTTCTCCCCACGAGCCTGGTACTCGCCCTTTACCTGGCAAACGACTAGCTAGGAGTCACTATAGATGTGGATGGATTTTATTCCAAGTTCCTTCACAATTTCCAGCCCTACTATTAATGCTTCGTATTCTGCTTCATTATTTGTTGCAGTAAACTCCAAGCGTAAGGCGTAGCAAATAACTCTTCATTTGGGGGTTTCAAGCACTATTCCCGCTTCCGAATAGAGGTGGTTAGATGCGCCATCAACAAAGAGTTTCCATTGCATTTACACTTCCGATGGCGTTTCTTCTTCGTCATCCTGCATAGTAAACTCGGCGATGAAATCTGCCAGCGCTTCCTATTGATCGCTTTTCTCGGATGGTAAATAATATCATATTGGCTCAGTTCAATGTTCCACTTGAGGAGTCATCCAGAAGTTTCAGGTCGATATAGTACTTGTTTTAGAGGCTGATCAGTCAGTACTTTGATTGGATGCGCTTGGAAATACGGTCGTAGCTTCCTAGACGTGATCAGGAGGCAATATGCTAGCTTTTCCAGCTTTGGGTAATTATTCTCGGCTCCAGTAAACCGCTTGCTAATGTAGTATATGGGTCGTTGGATTTTCACTTCTTCGCGCACAAGGGCATGGCTTAAAGCATGAGGTGAGACTGCTAGGTAAATGAATAGGTCCTCTCCGTCCACTGGCTTTGACAAGATCGGCGGAGCTTCCATGTTTCGCAGGAATTCTTCAAATACAGTTTGACATGCCGCATTCCATTCGAAGTTTTTATTTCCTTTCTTCAACGCATCAAAAAACGGTATGCACTTGTCGGTGGCTTTCGAGATAAAGGGGCTTAAAGCTGCGACCTTCCTATTCAAGCTTTGCAATTCTCTCTTGTTCTTCGGGGCTTGGACTTCTCGCAGGGTCGTTATCTGCTCTAGGTTTGCTTCAATGCCCCTGGCCCTTACGATGAATCCTAAGAATTTTCCAGAGGCTACTCCGAAGTGGCATTTAAGTGGATTGAGTTTCATTCCATACTTTTGGAGTATTTTGAACATTTCAGCAAGATTATCTAGGTGGTTGGAAGCTACTCGTGATTTGACCAACATGTCATCCACGTAAACCTCCATAGTTTTCTCGATTTGGCGCTTGAACATGGTATTTACCAACTTTTGGTAAGTTGCCCGGCGTTCTTCAAACTGAATGGCATTACCCTGTAGCAGTATAGTCGCAGATTGTTGATGAAGCTGGTGTTCTCTTGATCAAGTTCGTGCATCAGGATCTGGTTGTACCTAGAGTATGCGTCCATGAATGATAGCAGTTCATGGGCTTCCGTTCCGTCCACAAGCTGGTCTATTCTGGGAAGAGGGAAGCTGTCTTCCGGGCAAGCTTTATTTAAGTTCGAGTAATCGATACAAGTTCGCCACTTTCCATTAGACTTTTTAACTAATACTGGGTTAGATACCCATTCAGGGTAAGTTGCATCACGGATTTAGTAGTTAGCCATTAACTTGTCCACCTCTTCTCTTAACGCCTTCGACCGTTCAGAACCCAGGCTGCGCCTCTTTTGCTTTACTGGTGTGAACTTGGGGTCAATGTTGAGCGCATGGCATGCGATTTCTGGTGACACCCTACACATATCGGAATGCGTCCATGTGACCACATCCAAGTTGGCACGAAGAAGTTTAGTAAGTTCCAATTGCATCTTGTTTCCAAGGTGTGATCCAATTTTCAAGACTTTAGTTGGGTCGTCCATATCGACTGGACAGACACCATCAATTCTGTCGGTGCTACCCGATCCTCCCCTGAACTCTTCTTTCTAGGGTCCAAAGCCTTGTCGAATCGGCTATGGTCTCCGAGCTAGGGGCAGCTCTGTAGTTGCTATTCAGAAGGTTCACGAATGTGGAGAGTTCTCCCCACATCCTTCCCCTTTTCCCTTTTTCTGGATTCACGTAACTCTGCAATGTAACATTCTCTGATGGTGGATTGATCTCCTTTGACCACCATGATTCCATTTGCAGTCGGGAACTTCATTGTAAGGCACCATTGGGCCAAAGCGACTCTAAAATCAGCTAAGGCAGGTCATTCCAAGAAGTCATTATACGCAAAAGTTTCATCCATAATTACGAAGGTCTGAGCGAGGGTAACTCTTCGATCACCCTCTCCAAGCTCCACTGGTAAGTTAATTGTACCTATAGGTTGTTTGGATTCGCCAGTGAACCCTTGGATTTTTGTTTGGCATGCAAACACGCTTTTTATGCCGATCTTCATTTGGTCAAAGGTACGTTTGAAAAGTATATTGATAGAACTGCCATTATCGACTAATACTCGTCGAACCACAGCAGGTTCGATTCCTACCGTCACTACCATCAGGTCGAGAGTTGGAGCTTCGATCCCTTCGGTATCTCAGTTTCTAATTACAATATCATCATTTAAAGTTTTCTGCTACTTGGTTGGAGCTCCATCTTCTATCGTGAGACATGATTCCTTCGGAGCGTGCTTTAATGAACTTGCATATTGCTCCATCTCTTCCTAACTTCTCTATGTAGGATGCGAGCCTCCAGATATCATTCCAATAATGAGTCTCTGGTCAGTTCACTTTGATCCCTCTTCATTGGTTCCGGCTTGGTTTCTTTGATTCCTAAGTGCCCGAGGAGCCGCAGGCTGGTCAGGATTCTGTGGTTTCCTGACGTATTGCTGGAGCTTGTTCTCTCAAATCAGCTCTTCAATCAAGTTCTTTAGCTAGAGGCATTCGTTTGTATTGTGACTGTGCATCTCATGGAAGTGGCATAACTTCCCTAAGCGCTTAAGTTGCTCGGTTGCTTCCTTCTTAGAGGTTTTTTTATATTCCTCGGTCCCATGTGTCGCAAGATAAATATTTTATGGAGTTTCGTTGTGACGAGTGTAATCTTCGGGCCTGAAGCCTTTAAGGCGTTTATTGTTTCCATTTTTCTTATTGGAATTCTGATTCTTCCTTTTCTGATTTCCATCTTTCCCTGTGATTCCTTCAATGGTTTCGGAAGCATTCGTATTCTGATTCACTGCCGTGTTACTCTGTCCGACGTTCAATGTTTGTATGCCAGTTGACTTCCTTTCTAGCTCCTGCACCTCCTCCAATCTTAAGTGTTGACTTTCTTTGCGATTGAAATCCATTATGGTAGTGGGTTGCTTCATCTTGATCCACTTTCCGAACTCAGTTTCGGGATGAATGGCTTGGACCAAAGCCATGAAAACCATGTCTTCATTTGGATTGCTAACCTCTGTCACCGCGGTATTGAACCGGTTCATGAATGACTACAGCGATTTGTTTCTTCCTTGGAATAATCTGGATAGGGACATCACATCTTTAGGTTGCGCGGTATGGAGCCTGAATTGATCGAAGAATCTTGTGGCTAGTTGATCGAAAGTAGAGATGGATATCGGCGGAAGCCTAGTGAACCACATGGAAGCCATCCCTTCTAAGAAAATGGGAAAACATCTACACCGAACAGCTTCTGAAGTATTTGCACCGTCCATGTACCAGCTATACTTGTATAAATGGGGTTTTGGGTCCTTTGGCCCGTCATAGGATGGGATAGTTGGCATCGTAAACTTTTCCAGATATCGCTCATTCAATATCTCATCAGTGAAGAGAGTCCGACATGGCGCGAATCCCCACTCATCATCTCTTCTGTTTTTATTTTCATCCATCAATCGCTTAACCATATCCGTGATGAATGCCTCCGATGTTCGGTAATCCTGGGGATGGCTGTCAGTCGCTGCACCAAGTGTTTGACTTTGCAAACGATCTTGGCGAGTGGGCTGAAGCCTAGTTTCTCCTGTCTTTGGAAGAGCCACTTCCTCCGGATCCCATTGGCTTGCGGTTGTTCTGACTGTGGCGGTTTTGACATTTTCGGCGTTGTCGAACGCATTAGAATTCTCTTCCAACTTATCATCATTAAATTGTTATCCATCCTCTAAATCGGAGAGGTCCATGGTTATATCCTCTCGTGGAGTTTTCACCCCTTGGTTCAAGTTCAAAGTTGGTTGCCTTGCGGCGAGCGAGGTACTTGTATTCCCTTCTGCATTGATTCCCATAGTTCCTGCTTTCCCCCTTCTTTGTGGCTGCTTCCCATTTCTCCTGTTAAAGCCAGAAATGGAAGAATTTTCTTGCTCTATTACAGCCGCGGGTTCAATCATAGTTCTGGGAGCAGGGTTTGATTGTAAGGTTAGGGGAGTATTGAGCTTATCCATCAGAGCCCTCTGACCGTTCTCCATTTTCTGGTTGATCTCATCAACCATTTTCTTCAACTCATCCCTTGTAATGACTTTGCATTGATTGGAAGATGCAGGCACCTGATCTCCTACGTTAGCACCATTTACTTCAATTTGTTGATGATTCATATCTTCCCCAGCTGCTATTGCCCCTATAGACCTTCTAGTGGCAGTTCTTTTTCTTCCTGGAGCCATTGATTCCAAGCAACAGATTTTTCAAGCAAAGATTGAGGATCTAACTTCTGGACCTGTATGATCCAAAGTAGATAGCTAGATCTGAACCCTGAGTTGGGTTCTCAGTGAAAGAACCAAAATGTTAACCCAAAAGATGGATGAAACCCTGGTTTGAGTGTGAAAGCATCAGCCTTGTTCTCATAGAGCAACTATGTAGATAATAGATATAGAAAAAAGTAGTAAGAGAAAGAAGGCAAGAAGATTTTCATAGTGGTTCGGCTGTTAATGAAGCCTACGTCCACTTTATAGTTTTTATTATAAACTGATTGCTTTTACAAGATGTATTTGATTACAAAGGTCTTGATTATCCTTAGCTAGATAGAATCTCCAAAGTTAGAATTCACTGGAGAATCACAGTGAACTCCTTTGAAAATTGTTGTGAGGGAGGTGAAGAATGAAGAAAGCTTCCAGAAGAGTTTCCGCAACCAGTCCGGAGGATCCCGTTTGTGTTGCAGGTAGGATAGTATTTATAGAGATCGGAGAGCTTCTGGGCCAGGCCTGTTTGCCAACTACTTACAAATGAACTCGGGATGGAACCACTGAAACTTGCCTCGCAACCCGAGCTAAAAGCATGGATCTTTAGCGATCCATGGTCTATGGATCGCTAGCGATCCATAGTATTTGGCTCGAATGCAAGCCAATTCCTTAGCCTTACTCTCTGCTTTGTTTTCCATAGAGCGCGGCGACCCTATGGTGATGTATGGATCGCTGGCGATCCATGGTGTATGGATCGCTAGTAATCCATACACTTAGCTTTTCTTTAGACTTTGGTCTCTGGATTGTCTTTGTCGTCTTGCGTTGATGTTGTTCGTGTAGTCTCGTTGCACGTTGCCTTGTTTTGATGATGATTTACTTGCTAGTTGTATATAGCTGCTGATTGGACTGAACAAATGCTTGTCCCATGATTTAACTGACTCAGAATCTCTTCAAACTCTGGCATTGCTTCTCAAATATGTGTATGGATCGTGATGCAAGAGAAATGGTTGAACCTTGAGCTAACTCCATAAGCCATGGATCGCTAGCGATCCATGTCCTTAGTGGGTTTTCTTGTTCTTTTTTCCTGGCTTCCTCTGGCTTGTTACTCTAGTTCAAATGGTAGACTTTTGGGCTATTTTGACTTGACCAAGTTGCTCCGACTCCTCTTGGATCCGACTGGGTTAAAAATCCGAATAACACACACACACACACACACATATATATATATAGACACACATATACATATTTAGATATTATAAATATACTTATATACATAACAATAATAATAATAATTTTTTATTGTAATTCATACATACATATATATGTGTGTATATGTGTAAAATGATTTTAAAAAAATCTTTATATATTGTGTATATACATACATATACATACATACATACATATATATATACACACACACATATTTAATGCAATAGTACATATATAAACCATTAATATTTTACATATAATATATATATATATTTACATAGTTTTTAATATTTATATAAATAAAAAGTTTACATACATACATATATTTGGACGACATTCAATACATATAGGATGAACTAACATGTCCGTTGCGATGTAAAACCCAACATTGACATATGGGCATGTTATACCTTGCATGGATTATTATGTTACACATGCACACACATACATATATGTATGATACATATGTGTACTTTTGTATTTAATTGCATATAAATTAAATAAATTCTATCCATAATTTATAAATTTAAATGAAATAGGAGATTTTATTTAAATTAAATGTAGAACTGTTCAAAATAAATTAGACTTCATAGGCCCAACAAAGGTCCAATAGGGTAAAATATTTGAAATTCATCCATAACTTCCGTTGTGTGCCGATCTAGATCCAATAGGATGATAGCTTCTCAAGACAGACATCAAAGCTATGCCGATAAGAGATGTAGGGATCTAGAGTTCTCTGTTGGTGATATGGTATTTGTCAGTATCTCTCATTGGAAGAATGTTATTTAGTTTGGTAGTAAAGGGAATTTGGCATCGAGATTCGTAGGTCCTTTTCCGATACTAGAGAGGATTGAAAATCTTGCTTATATGGTCGACTTACCTCAAAGAATGACAGGAGTGCATAATGTGTTCCACATTTCACGACTCAGGTGCAACTATAGCACCAGATCAACTTAATGATATCGAGATTGAACCAGAGGCTTTGAGACTTCGTAGCCCTATTCGTATCATTGGACATGATAAGAAGCATCTTAGGAGGAAGACGGTGAAGCTAGTGAAGGTTCAATGGAGTGAAAACAAAGACGATTGCACTTGGGAGGCCGAGGACAGCGCGAGGACAGCTTATCCAGAGCTCTTTACTTAGTGAGACTTTCTATTTACCGCTTTACTTTCACTTATGATATCATGAAGTATACCTTAGCGTAGTATCATGCATACTAAGATAGGCTTAGATGTTTCCTTTTTCATTTATTATTGTGTATGCATGTTTGATGTGTGATGGTTAGCTATGCTCGTATATGGTTGTTTGGCATGTAGTATAAACTTATTGATTTTTTTTGGGATTTCAGGGGCGGAATTCCTAAAAGAGGGGAATGTAACAACCTGCATTTTACATATCGAAGGATTATGAAATATTAATATTATTTTTATTTAGGGTCGTCTGATTCTATAACTTAGGGAAATAACTACTAGAGACATTTTCCATCTTTAGAATTTTTATCGGATGATTTTAACCCTGAAAATCTTGTATAGCCTATAACTTTTGATAAGAGTCGAATTAGGATCTGAAACCACTCCCATTAGATCGGGATGATAAATTATCATTTCATAAAGTGATCATAAAAGGAGAATAGACTTACCATTTTGGAATTTTGGCTATTTGAAGTTGCACTTGATTTTGAACATCTTAATGGGTAATTAGTGAGTTAATGCATAGGCCCAAGGTCATTTCGGGATTAGTACCCAAAGGGGGGCTCATGGGACTTCTCCTTGTCATTTCACATTTCCCAAAATAGTTAGAAAGCCACCATTAAAATTCTTTAGCCTTAAACCACTATAAACCTTACATTAATTAGCCAAATATTGTCATTAGAAGGATATTACCGTAATTGGCACTTGGATTTGAAGATTTTCTATTGGAGATTAATTGAAGTTGTTTATCTCGGGATTTGTGCACTTTTGGATTTGCTTTGGATTTAGGTGAGTGGTTAGGACCTCACACTTACTAATTAGTCATTATACACCTTAAAATAATGTTTTTGAAATGATTTTTGGATCCCAAAACAGGTTTTAAACCTTAACTAATCATATATGTTAATCTAAAATGATTTTACAAAGTTTAGTAATTTTTTTCTTATGGATCTCCCATTAGGCCTATCAACGGATACTTTTATATATGGATAGTGTCATATCCACATCTAAAATCATTTTCGGATATCGGATATCCGCATCCGTGGATACGGACGGATATCGGATAATTATCCTATCCTCTAACGACCGATAAATAAAGAAATAAAAATAGAAAATTTTAGTTTAACATATTTTTTTTCAATCCCATTGATTATAAAAGTGTTAGAAATAAACAATTATGATGATAACAAATAGTTTTGAGCAGTTAATAAGCATTAGGTGCATATAATATAAACGACTAAATTACTAAAACAATAAATAAATATATTTCATTATATTAAAATACACATAATTTAAAACTATAATTTTGACAAAAACCAGACAGATAATTTTCAAATGCAGATATCCACACCTACATCTGATTTTTTGGATATCGGATATTTATCTGTTTTTCGAATACAGATGCAGACGAATTTTGGATATTTCGAGTATCCATTGATTGCATTATCTCCCTTGTTCTTATAGTTCACATATTATTCTACCCTTGGATTTAGGCTTTACTCTAATGTGTATGGGATGTATACTTGTTAGGATATATTATATATAATGATTGCTTGAATGTATGACATTTTTTTGGTTGAAAATTTTGATCGAATAACGATTTAGAATTAGGAACGTAGTCATGGATTGGTGGTGATCCATGAAGGCGACTTGACCCAAATTAGCTGCGATCCATGTAGGGTGACAAGGAAGACCTCACAAGGCTATATTCCAAGTTTCAAGTCAGTTGAGTTCATTTTCTCGAGTTATAGCCAATTGAAGATGGATTGGTGGTGATTCAAAGGCCTTAGATCGGTGGAGGTTGGCTTTGCGGCATACTCATGTTTTAGGAAGGTTTACTTTAGTCTCTGCTTCGGGTCGCATAAAGCTAACTTGGATTTCGTTTGGGAAATTGAGGTGAAGTATGGGGTTGGTGTGCTTGGATCCGCACCGAGTCAAGGAGGGAATGGATCGTGGTTTGCTTCGAGCAATGTGTATGCTTGCCTGGAGGTAGGAAAATCATCTATGTATTGAGTCAGTGGTACCCATGGTTCAGTATTGATCCATGTGCCTGACTAGGTTCGATGAGGAGATGGTTCAGCGGTGGAGCATGGTTTGTTTGTATTGAAGTGTTGGATCAGTGATGGGTATGGTTCGGTGGTGACCTTGGATTGGTGATGATGGTTCGGGTAGGAGGTTCTGTGGACCTTCAAGTCATTTGCTGGCTACTTCGAGTTATTCACGTGGCTACTTCGAGTTATTCCCCATACTTAGTTTGGGTCACCTGCACTCATACTTGCTTTAAGTCATATCCAAGTTTCTTCGAGCTAAGGCTTAGGTTGGTACCGAACCATGAGGCTTGGTAGCGAATTTTCGACAACGACGAGGTGTAATTCGACGCTGATGATTCCATGATAGGGAGTGATAGCTTCAACGATAGGATGGCTCTGCTTCGAGATGCATAGTAGGCGACTATGAATCAGATTGATGAAATTCTTGGGGGAATGCTACAGGACAAACAATGATATTCCACCATTAACGATGGCTGTTGAGAATAGTCTTAACCGTGACGACTTCAGACAGGAGTTGTAAGGACAGTTCTAGAATGTGCTCTGCTGCGGATAACATGTGTTTAAACCAAAAATGGCACAAACACAAAATTATGTAGAGAATAAAAAGTGAAGAAAATGAATTAAAATGAGAAAGAAAAGAACACACAACATTTATAGTGGTCCGACTAATCTTGGCATACGTCCACTTAGTGATTTATTTCTTAGATCACTGGATTACAAGCAGCTGTTCTTACGGAGCGGTATAAATACGAGGGTGATTACATGAAATTAGATTAGAGAATTTAAGAGCAAAAAGGACCATAAAAATTAGCCATGTCGCTCTATTTTGTAGATGTAGGAAGCCTAGAAACTCGCCTCAACGATCGCACCTCGTTTTCCACGCCAAGACTAAATGCTCTGGAGAAAATGGTTGCCACCTCAACAAAATACGTGGATCAGCACAATCCATAGGCTTGGATCGGTACCGATCCTTAAGATTGCCAACATGGTTGTCTTGAACTCTTTGTATTGGCTTGATTTGTGATTGGCTTTGTGATTCCAAACTTGCTTGCACCATTATTAACCTGTTTCTAAGTCAAATAATGGATCTGTGGAAGAAAGGAACTGCTAATTTTGAGTGCTCATGTAGACCGATAGAGAATTGCATGGGATCAACAAAACAACACTTAAAATAGGCTTTTGGGATCTTCATTAGCATGTATGAGGAGTGGGGGCAACTATGGATGAAGATTTGTGGATCGGTACCGATCCATGGGTTGGATCAATACCGATCCAATACCTTTTTAGATTTCACCCTTCGCTCCTTTGAATGGTTGGATCTTCATCTCATGGCTCTGTTTTTACTTGGCTTCTAGACTCTTGGGCTATCTCTCTAGGCTTCCTACCTTGATAGTTTCTATGTTTGATTCGTCCAATCTATCTAAATATTACCTGGTCAAAAGGCTGGATAACACTTTCCCCCAAAGTACATCTTGTTTTAAACATGATCTGCTTTGAATCGAGACAAGCTGGGATTGCTGTGAAAGACTCCACTCTATGCTCCGAATGGTTGTTATCCTTCCCATGAATCGTTTCCATGAAAAGTATTATCCATAGCTATTCGTCGTGACACTTTACCAACATTTGGTGCTATAAATTTGAAGTATGCCTTCACGATCTATCATTTTGAACTCTGTAATTTTGAACTTGTTCCTTTTATGGACATTCCAGGTTTGAATCTGATTTCCTTTGACTTTATTCGTCAGAGTCGAATTTGTACATGCCCACGAGTACACGTGCACGCTTTTGAGTAATTCCATTACCATGTGCACATACCCACGTAGGCATACATAGAAATCAATTCCATCATCCATTCTTTTTTTAGTTTAAGACTCGGTATCGATCCAACTCCTTGGATCGGTACCGATCCAGGACTTAGAAGAAAAGTCTCCCATTTCTCTTGCCTTGAGACTTGGCCTCATTGGGTTATATAACCCGTCTCTTCCATCTCCTTTACTCAATTGTTTCCTGCTACTGAACCAAAACCTTGAGCTCGCCATTAAAACCCTTAGCCTACAAACTGACCTTCCGCTTGCCTCCAAGCGCCTGCGTTTATCACCTCCAACCTCAACAATGCCAGCGCCGCCTCCTAAACCATACCAAAACACGACGCCATCACCTTGCCTCAATTGGACCTAATTCACCGATCCAAGCCCTAGATCCGAAGCTTAATCCTTTGAGCTACATCTTCTCTTAATTTTCATCGTTCCTAGGTAGGTGGAAGAGTAGAACATAGATGTGGATGAAGTCGTTGTTGATGGTCATGGCTTGGGAATAGGGAAGAGGAAGGAAGTGAACGAATCCCATCCAAGGGTCTGGATCGGGGCCGATCCAATCCTTGGTGGGATTTTGGTCTTCGAACCCCTTTGTCGAACTTTGGCTTATTGATTATACATAATATGCCAACCACTTCCTTCTGAGTTCCAAAGCATTCCAAATGCAAGGTCGTCGGTGATAAGTCCATTGGAACGGTCAGCAATGACGGTTGCTTCAGACAGTATCAAGACTTTAAAAAGAAATGTTGTATAATACTGAAAACCCGCACTGCATGACACTGCACTAGGTTGCACTTTAGCACGGGGCTACAGCTTATAACTAATCTGATGTAGATTATCTATTGAGTATTTATAGAAATGGATCGTAGACATTCTAAGCGTCCTAACTACTCAAGCCACGGGTCCATCTATTTCCAAATATGCGGAATTTGATACCCAGTCAAGCTCAACTACAGTTCCACTTGCACAAAAAACTCCAGTGCAGCCAGTACCTCAGTCAGAAAATCCACAAGTAGAGCAACAGATTTTAGAGAATCCAATAGAGCCTGCTGAAGAACTAGAAGTAGAACCTGCTTCTAATTCTCTTGAGGATGCCATCATTTTAGACGATATCGTCGATTCCATTGCTTCAAAAATAGAAGTTGGGTCGCTCCATAGAATCTATGACAAGCATAAAATTCCATTCGAGGACATACTAGTCCCTTCCCATGGGGAATGCGACTTGTAACAGATATATGTGCTCGGTGCGATGTGTTCCACCATTCAACCATATCATTCATCGTGTCCTGAACTTCATGAGGTTAGCTCCATCGCAATATCTAAATAGCCATGCCTTCCTCCACAACATGTATATTGTCTTTGATCAACATTTGCATCGAGTGCCTAGTGACGAGGAGATCTATGATATATAGAGCTTCAAGAGCTGAGAAGGAAGCCTTTCTATGACTTATTTGGAGCTAGCAAAGTGCTGCAAAGTCACCACTGGCACTTGGAACAAACTCAGCTAATTCAAGAGCGAATGGTTTTATGCCCTCTGTCCACCTAGGTTTGTTCAAAGATGGCTATCTAGACGTAAGTTATGCTTCATCTGTTTACTGTGAATTTGCCTTGGGAATTTGCAAGCCTAACTCATATTTTTTCTGTCATTCAAATATTCCGACAAGACCCAGCGGCGCAGCTCTTGTAGATGCTGTCAGAATTCTTATGGTGCTTTTAAGGGGGATAAAGATATTGGAGTTCTTCTTTTCGATGAGAATCTCCTAACTCATAATTTGCTAGAAGCGGACCGTAGCACCGGTCTAGTCCAAGTGGCTTCTGACGATGATAGTGGTGACGATGACAATAATAACTCGCCTGTAGGTGGCATGTAAATCGTGACATGCCCCAGTCCCAAGTATAGGGGCTGAAGTTGAATGAGAGCAAGAACACACCGAAGAAGGCAAAATCATAGGTGAAAGTGGCGAAATTGGCCATGATGATGTTAATATAGGCCACGAGCCTTCGATTGAGCAGTCCAAGGATAATCAACTGTTTGTTCTGAAGAAGAGGCCTGTTGTAAAGATTACCAAAGTGCAAACTTCTACATAGCCTCTACCGATCACAGCCATGGAGAATATTCCTTACATTCCTTCAATGGATACATTTTCAAACTTAGGGCCAATTCTTACCGAGTTTGGCTCCTTTGGTATTGGGAACATAAGCCTAGAGGATCTCGATTCTCCCCTTCGCTTTGATGATGACATCATTCATGCTAGCATGGGAGAGATAACTCCTATGAGCAAAGCTCCAGAACATGGTCCTTCAGGGGGACACTGGGACATTCGCACACATATGCACTGCATTGCACTTGACTCGCATCCCTTCTAGTCGAAACTAATTCATTCTTGTTTCACTTGCTGGATCCATGGAGAGGAAGATGTATATATTTCAATCTCTTTAGGAAAACGTATCTCAACCATATAGGCATCGCCCAAGCACATACCATCAAAGCAGTGGTCTAGATTCTGAATCCAGTTATCGGTCTAGCCATGATAAAGGTAGTCACGATAGAGGTTTTTATGACAGAGATTATCAATTATTGGATTTTGCTTCTGAACATCGTTCTAGGTCTAGATCTCCTCCACCTAGAGGCTCGGACAAACATTCTGACCGTCGCAATGACTTTAAATCGGGCGATGTTTCTCGTGCACCACCTCCAGCTTCCCTTCCAGTACAGCATCTGGCACCATCCTATTCCAATCGATCTTCTGACCGCCGTCACCATAAGATCAGTTCGGATACTTCCCATTACAAGACTGGAAAGAAGATGATTGAAGCTCCAGTCCTCACGGTGGAGCAACAACTTGTCGATGATGCTCGAATGGTTGAACTAAGGGAACAGTTCCCTTATGTATGCTTTGATAAACTTATGTTTGTACCCGACCTAAAGCACATTCTATCGGGGATAAAGGAAATGATGGTCACTTATGTATCAGACGCTTATGATCAATATAGTGAATGGAGGCAGGTAGCCGCGAAGATCTCTGTAGTCTCGAGGGGAAGAAAACTTGAGATCGATAATCTGAAACTTTCAAAGGAGCAAGATAAAAGGATCATTGCTAATCTCAATGTTGAAGTTGAAAGTTTGAGAAAATCATAAGCCAAAGCCGAGAAAAGGGCTGAGAATGCTACCAAGGCATTAGAAGAATGAGAGGACCAAGCATCGCGACAAGATGGAGACTGTACACCATCATAATCATGACTTAGTGCTAGAAAGAGATGACTCGAATAAGAAGGTGATTGAGTTTTCAGCCAAGCTCGAGAGCGAAATAAAAGATAAGAACAAAGCTCTTCAACAAGCTCAGGATTACTGTGAAGAATTGCTCGTTGCTCGCATTGAAAGGGATAAGGCGGTCGCATGTGCTCAAGATGTGGATGCGCTTGTCAAAAAGGAGATTGAAGCAGCAGAAAAGCGGAAGATGGAGAAGTTCAAACCAATGCTCAACAAGTACAATGCCAAAGTACTCAAATTACGCAACTTAGAATGGTTCGACCATGATTACCCCAAAGTTCTTACCCTTTCTTGGGAACAACTCTTCAAGGAAGAAAGGGAATTCATGAAAGGTGGTAAGGTGGATCTGGCACAGCTTGAGAAGGAGATCTTAGTAGAAGATAGGCCTAAGGTGCTAAAAGAGGGCCAACTTATTCTCTATACGGAGCTAGCCAATATAATGTAGAAAGACTTAGGCGAAGGCTCCAAATCATCACCTTAAGATGACGTTATTGGGGATACCTCCAGATCCAAAACTGCTCATGATTCATCTTCGGTCCTGGGATATAATCCAGATCAAACCTAGAGGCAAAAGTCTGCCATCCTTTCTCCTATCTTAGAAGAGAATTTCGATAGCACTACAGCCCAAACTAAATCCCAAACTGAAGAAGGTATCTCATTAAACTCACCTGTATTTCAGAGAGTCCATATGTCGTCGACTGACATCGCTAATCTCTCTTTTTATATCTCTCAAGTTTCAAGTCATCCCCAGGTCATCCTGCTTCCTGACAAAGGTCTTCAATCGGGACAAGAAGCGTCTATAATAGAATTAGTGAATGTGACCACTTCAATGATGGTGTCGAGTATCCCGAATGTTTAAACTCTTGGGCTCGGTGAGCGAATGATAGATGTTTTGTAGGATGAAGGGGCTGGTGAGCTTCAGGGAGCTCAAACTGGCGATAACATTGCCATCACTGGGTCCTCCGAGCCCCTACAGGATCCCACCATAAGTACGCTTGAGCAGGACCTGGTCCTAGCCAAAGATGTCAAGCTAGAGAAAATAGATACCTTTCCTCCTCCTATATCCATAGCTTTGTCTGGTAAGACTATCTTTGTTCCTATCACTCTTCCTTTGCCCGGGAGTACCCATAGCGTGTTGTAATGACCCTAATTTTAGCTAACATTATTTAGAACATTTAATTGGGTAAACTAGACAAAATAATATAGAAGTTAAGGGATTGAGATTTGTAAATTATTGGGGAGTCGTGCCTTAATAAATATGTTAATAAAAGGGAAACTAAACATAATTAGGAAGGAGGAATATGATGAGGGTAAAATAGGAATAGCCTTTATTCCTATACCCTAAACCCTTCCATTCTCTCCACTTCCTCATTCATTCTACATTCACAAACTGAAAAAACAATACTAAGCTTAGGCCGACCACCATTAAGAAGATTTAAAGTGAAGATAAGATAGGATTCAAGTAGAAAGCTTGAAGAAATCAATCTAAGGGCAAATCTCAACCTTCTTAACATAAAGCCAATGTGAATAATTAGTTTACATCTCTATTTTGATGAATGATTTCATTTTAAAGGTAAACACGTTTTCTTTTGCAAGTATATGCCACTTTTAGTGTTTAAATATGATTATATGTTATATTGATGATTTATGGTTTAAATAATATTTATTGTGTTGTGTTTGAGTTAGAAAATCATTCATAAGACATCCGATTGACTTGAGATTTTGATATGATATGAGAATCATTATTTTAGAAGTGAGTTTTAAGTTTTATAATTTTCCAAGTTAATATGGATTTATGTTGAATTTTCTAAGCCTAGAAATGGTTTTAATCGGTTTTAATTATTATAAATAACTAATATTCTTTTCGCCTTTGAAATTTTGAGATAAGGAAGAGAATGCTTAATTGGATTTAATTTGACTTTTGGGGATTTTTCTTAAGAGTTTAGGATGAGTAAACAAATTATTTTCAATGACAAAGGCTTATTTGCTTATGTAAAATGTTTAAATTTGAGCTTAAGTGCAAATTGTTTGAGTATTCCTGCATATAGCATGCGGTAGTATTTTCAGAGAAAGAAATTGGTATTACGCAAATGAGATTTTGACAAATATTGATGGTTAGGTGAAAAGGAGTTTCTTTTAAAAACAAAAAAGCGGTTTTTAACTTAATTGCAGCTTCGTCACTTACTTAGCTTGTTTCTGTCACCGTACTCCTACTTGTAAACCTTCTGCATCCATACGAAACCAATGCACATGGTGTCAAGCATTTGGTACGTAGTATATTGGAGTTAGGCGGAAGGAAGGGATGGTGGCGAAGGCATGCTTGCAAAGAGGTAGAAGCTGCCTTCAATAGCTTTCGGACCCATTGACCCGCCTTTGTTTTAAAGTATGCTTACGAAAGGGTTGCTGCTTTTGAACCCCTTCGACAGCTAAGCTACCGCATTGATACCCTTCACCTTTGTTAAAGGCTGCCTTTTTAAACCCCTAAACTAATATATGCGGAAGTAAGGCTTTTGCTTTGGTTTCGTTCTAATATCAGTATAGCCACTTTTGTTGACAAAAGATTTACGAAGGGGTGGCGCCGCCCATCTTCTTTCATCATTTTAGTGTCACTTTCCTTAATGTCTTCGAAGGGGATGACTTCGAAGGGAATGTCGGTCGTTCTCTTTTAATTTATAAATAACGGTTTCGAAGCTATCTCTTCCGCTATCCTTTTACTTGAAATCAATTCATTTGAAAGTGACGCTTTCGTCCATGTTCCCTTAAACCCTATATTTTTATTAAATGTTGAACTCAATGACTTCGAAAGGATGCTTTCAATGATTTTGAAAGGGATTGTTTAAGGTTTTAAATAATGGTTTCGAAGGTATTGTTTTGGCTTTATAGCCTATTGTTTTCTAAGTTAAAAAGGGCTTTTACTTATTTTAAAGGGATAGATAACCCTGTTGATTTTAGGTTTTCATCAACATTGTTTTGTGTAAAGCATATATCATGGCATAGATATTTTGAGTAAAGCAAAGAGAATATTTTCCTTGTTTAAGTATGATTTAAAAGGGTTAAATCAATTTGAAAGAAATGTTTTCAAGGAAAATTGAATAGGGTGGTTAGCCCTAAGTATATGACTCAGATATTAGAAAACCAGATGGGACTGGTGTGGGGTCGCGCCCTATACTTTAGCTAGTAGCCCCTAGCTAATATAAGTCCAAAATTCCAGCGTGTAGGGCTTTGTCATAGGTAAGACTAAAATGATGTTACACACATAAAGGAATACATAGAGTAGAGATAGGTTATTGGTAAGCCCACAAATCCATCAATGTGGGTTGACCCAAGGAGAAGTAAGTTAAGGACAGACCATCCTGTATTGTGTCTAATAGAAGTTAGAATATTTATTATGTCTGGTAGTCCCGAGTCAGCTAGATAAATTATAATGTTCGGACGAATAGTCCATTGATTACCTGATTTTTATGCATATATGTTATTGCTATTATTGTTATAGTCAGTTTGATTGCAGGATTTTGATTTACAAAAGATATGATTCTAAATGGATATTAGTGAAAGGAAACCCGTTCCGCTAAGCGGCATGGTCTCATTAATATCAGTAAACCGAGATGTAATAGAATTATTCACACCAAACTCTATGTTTGACTTGAAGTTTATGTTTTCTCCTTAAACTCTTGGGTGCTTAAAATTTAATTTGAGTAGATTGAGATTTAAGGTATTTTAGGTTTTAATAGGTGATGACTAAAGTTTCCAAATACATTCAGGAGGCAAGGATTAGCTATTTAGGAGTCTATCCATTATTGTTCCGCTGTGATGTATTTATTGACTGATATGTCTATTTAGTACTTTGATCATCCAAGGGGCATCTTCATATGTCACTGTTGACATATTTTGTAATAATTATATTAATCTAAACCTGGGAATCGTTTTTGGATTATGTAATTGAATATGAAATAATGATTTGGAATGTAATCAGAAAAGCTGTTTTGAAATCTGTGTTGATTTTATTTCATATTCATGTGCTTTTGATATTATGGATACCATTAACATTACCGTATTTTGTCACCGGAAGTTAATACTATCGATGACTGCAGCATCTGTAGTGGTTAGCTTGGGGCCTCAAAATAGGGGATGTTACAACTTGGTATCAGAGCAAATTTTTATGAAAACTTAAAAGAAATTTTAAACCTAAAATGATTTTGAAAAAAAAACATAATTCTAAGGAATTAGAGAAAAGATTGTGTATGGAATAATGCTATAGTAACGTAGTTGTATTTGCTATATATTAGTATACGCTTTATCTCCAATTTCCCATCTCCTTTAGGCTACTCTTCCATATCTTACAAAGGTTCGAATGCAGATTTAAAGGAAGTAAGATATAGATGCTAGGAATGGAAGAATTAACCTTGGTGGAGGAAGCACCACAACTAATGGAAATGCCAGACCGAATACTCGAAGGAATCCAGGTCGAGTACAAGCTGCTAATGTGGGTGCTGAAGCACCGCAAGCTAATATGGGAGCTATGTATCGGTTCTTCTTCAACATGATGCAAGCTGGAGCTGCTGCGGGATTAGTTGGAGGAAATGTTGGAGAAGGAAATCAGGAAGCTCTGATGGTCAATAACTATGCAGTATTGAGAAGAGACCATGCTAGGCTCTATGGGAAGCCGTTTATCGGGACCGAGGATGCAATTGAAGTGGAGAATTGGTTGCTTCATTGCGAAAGGATTTTTGTTGATTTAGGACTTAACGATGAGAAGAAAAAGAGATTGACATCTGGACAGTTGCAAGGAGTAGCACTGTACTGGTGGAACAGTGTTATTGTAAGAGTAGCTGAAGAGACCATGACTTGGGTGGAATTCAGAAGGAGGTTTGAGGAAAGATTCATGTCGGAGATCGCCAAGTCAACTCTGCTCAGGAAGTTTGCTGAGTTGGTGCAGGGAGACATGACAGTGCTTGAGTATGCTACCAGTTTGAGGATTTATCGAGATACGAATATGCTACAATTGATACAGTTATCAAAAGGAATGAGAAGTTCATTCGTGGATTGAGACCTGAGCTTGCTAAAGCAACTTTACCACATATTAGGGATCTGTGCGATGTAGTTGTTATGATGGCTTTGAGGAATAAAGAGATGCTCGCTTTCTTTAATGGTAACAAAGCAGTGGAAACTCAAGGTGGGCAGAACCAGAAGAGAAAGTTTTTCCACAAAAAGGGAGCTCAATAGAGTGGAGCTGCTAAGAAAGGAAAGGCAGAAGTTATCAGCTACAATTGTGATAAGAAAGGGCATTTCTCTAATGAATGTCGCTTAGGGATTGGAAAGAAAGTGATCGGGAAGAAGAATATCAAATGCTTCAGTTGTGATTAGACTGGACATTATAAGAACCAGTGCAAGGAACCAGCCAAGGATGGAAATAGCAAAGTGTTTGCATTGGAACCAGCTACCTCAAAACCAACAATAAAGGAGAAATGAAAAGCTGTGTTGGGAGGTAGCTTTCGATTCATGGTATGTTAGTTAGAGTTCTATTTGATACTAGCGCATTGCATTCTTTTATATCTCAATGTTTGGTCAATAAGCTTAACCCTGAATCCTCATACCTAGTTACATCCTTAAGGGTTGTGAATCCGATAGGAGGGTATGCGACTCTTGGGATGAGATATGACCACTTAGAGCTTGAATTGTTAGGTCATATATTTGCTTGCAGTTTGCATGTGTTTGGGTATGGATTGGTTAAGTAAGTACGATGCTAGGATATTTTTCCATGATAGAAAAATATCATTTAGACACCCTAGCTGTAGTGATCGGATTATATACAATGTAGAAAACCCGAATTTAGATTCTTACGCTCTGTTGGGCATTATGGACGAAGAAGACGAGTTGAATCGAGTTTTTGTTGTTAGAGAATTTGCATATATCTTTGAGTTCGTGATAGAACTACCGCCGAAACGAGCCATTGAGTTTCAGATAGATTTAGTACTAGGAGCTGAACTTGTGAGTAGAACACCAAGTAGAATGACACCTACCGAGATGAAGTATCTAAAGGTGCAGTTGGTGGATTTAGTAGGTAAGAATTTCATTAGACCAAGTAGTTCACCTTGGGGAGCAGCCGCAGTGTTTGCAAGGAAGTCGGATGGATCGTTAAGGTTGTGTATCGATTATCATAAGCTGAATGAGAGGACGATAAAGTACCGATATCTGTTACCTAGGATTGACAATTTGTTGACCAGTTGGGTGGAGCCAAAGTATTCTCTCAATTGGATTTGGCTATAGGGTTCCATCAACTTAGAGTAGCATAGGATAGTATTCCTTTGACGGCATTTAGGACAAGATATGGATCATACGAATGGTTAGTGATGTCGTTCGGACTAACTAATGCACCAGCATTCTTCGTGGACTTAATAAATAGAATCTTCTGGGAGCATCTGGATATGTTTGTATTTGTATTCATAGACAACATATTGATATATTCCACGGATGAAAGAGATCACGAAGTTCATTTTAGAATAGTGCTTGAGAAACTGAGGCAGCATCAGTTGAAGGCAAAGTTTTCAAAGTGTCACTTTTGGAAGAAGGAAGTGAAGTTTCTTGGTCATGTAGACTTAGAGAAAGGGTTGTCAGTAGATCCGGCTACGATCGAGGCAGTGAATAGTTGGAAGAGACCTGAGATAGTGACTGAGATAAAGGATTTTCTTGGATTAGCTGGCTACTATCGGAGATTTATTAAGGATTTCTCGTGGATAGCAGTGCCGATGACTAGGTTAACTAGGAAAGAGGTGAAGTATGTTTGGATCGATAAATGCGAGGAAGCATTCCGGAAATTGAAACATTTATTGACTAATGCACCTATGTTAGTTGTTCCAAAGGGGAATCAGGACTTAGTGGTATACAAGGATGCATGTAAAATAGGATAAGGAGCTGTGCTAATGCAGAGGGGTAAAGTGATTGTCTATGCTTCTCGACAACTCAGGCAGCATAAAGTTAGATATCCAACTCATGATTTGGAATTAGCTGTGGTAATTTTTGCATTGAAGGTATGGAGACATTACCTTTTTAGAGAAAGATTCGAGCTGTTTATGGCTCATAAGCCACTAAGATATTTATTCTCTCAAAAGGAGTTGAATAGGAGACAGTAGAGACGGTTAGAGTTCATAGATGCATACGACTTTGGTATTGAGTACACATCAGGAAAAGGAAATAAGGTTGCAGATGCACTTAGTAGAAAACAATAGAATGTAGTATTGGCAATGATAGCCGAGTGGAAAGATTTAGAAGCATTGACTACATGTAGAGTACAATGGAGATCTGAGGCTAGTTCTAGTCGAGAAACCGCCATGTTATCATGTTTAGAAGTTCGACCGATGATGATCGAAAGGATTGCTTCTAAACAAGGAGAAGATCCATTATTAGCCGAGCAGATCATAAGATTAAGGAATGGAACAGAGAGCGATGACTTAAAATATTTCAGTCTTGACCAAAATAGGTGGTTGAGGAAGAAAGGATGACTATGTGTTTTGAGTGTGGGAAACTTTAGGAAGGAATTTCTTAGAGAACGCCATTGTTCATAGTCCACTATTCATCCGGGAGGAACTAAGATATATCATGATATGAAAAGGAGTTTCTTCGGGGAAGGTATGAAGTGAGATGTAGGCCTATGGGTGAAACAATGTTTGAATTGTCAACAGGTAAAGGCCGAACATCAGAAACCGAGTGGATAACTTCAACCTTTAGATGCTCCAATCTAGAAATGGGATTCTATCTCAATTGATTTCATAGACCGATTGCTAAGGTCGAATAGAGGAAATGAGAGTATCTGGGTTATGGTAACTAAGAGTGCACACTTTATACCCTTTAAGTCGGCCAGGACATCACCTGATTTAGCAAAGTTATTCATGAGGAATATAGTTAAACTGCATGGAATGCCTAGTAGTATAGTAAGTGATAGAGATTCCTTATTCACTAGTGAGTTCTGGAAGAGTCTACAAGATACATTAGGTGCCAAGCTCAGTATGAGTACCGCTTAACATCCGCAGACAAATGAGCAAACAGAGAGAGTTAACAAAGTCTTAGAGGATTTGTTAAGAGCTTGTGTGCTAGATTTCGGAGGATGATGGGAAGACCAACTACACTTAGTCGAGTTTTCGTATAACAACAATTATCAGACTAGTATAGGGATGGCACCATTTGAAGCTTTATATGGAAGGCCATGCAAATCTCCAGTTTGTTGGTTAGAGACCAGAATAGATTAGTTCTTGGTCCTAATTTAGTTAAAGAAGCTGCAGAAAAGATTAAGTTAATTCGGGCTAGAATAAAGAAAGCTCAGCCAAGGCAGAAGAGTTATACTGATAAGAGACAGAAAGACTTAGAATTCTCAGCTGGAGATCATGTTTTCGTCAAAGTGTCACCGATGAATGGTGTGATCAAATTTGGTAGATCAAGGAAGTTGGCACCAAGGTTCGTTGGACAATTTCCTATTATAGAAAGGATCAAAAAACTCGTGTATAGGATAGAGTTATCGAATATTTTGGCAGGAGTCCACAAAGATTTCCATAGTTCTCATCTAAGGAAGTGTATTCGAGATCCAAAGACTACTATTACACTGACTGTGTTAGAAGATCTTGTAGCGGAACCAGATATGACTATAGTTAAAAAAAACTAGTTCGTATAGTTACGAGAGATGAGAAGAGACTAAGGAACAAGAAAATTTAGATTAGTCAAAGTCCAGTGGAGTGACGACGAGAGAGACTATACTTGAAAACCCGAGAGTAGGATTAGGGAAACTTATCCACACTTGTTTGATGGTATGTTTTACCTTTATGTATGGTCGTTGTGTGTACCTTATCGTAATTTCGAGGAGGAAATACTTTATGGAGGGGAGTCAGTAATGACCCTAATTTTAACTAACATTATTTAGAACGTTTAATTGGGTAAACTAAATAAAATAATGTAGAAAGTTAAGGGATTGAGATTTGTAAATTAAGAAGGAGTCGTGCCTTAATGAATGTTTTAATAAAAGGGAAACTAAACTTAATTAAGAAGGAGGAATGTGATGAGGGTAAAATAGGAATAGCCTTTATTCTTATACCCTAAACCCTTCCATTCTCTCCACTTTCTAATTCATTCTACATTCACAAACTGTACAAAAACAATACTAAGCTTAGGCCGGCCACCATTAAGAAGAGTTAAAGCGAAGATAAGCTAGGATTCAAGTAGAAAGCTTGAAGAAATCAATCTAAGGGCAAATCTCAACCTTCTTAACACAAAGCCAACGTGAATGATTAGTTTACATCTCTATTTTTTATGAATGATTTCAGTTTAAAGGTAAATACATTTTCTTTTGCAAGTATATGCCATGTTTAGTGTTTAAAAGTCATTATATGTTATGTTGATGATTTATGGTTTAAATAAGATTTATTGTGTTATGTTTGAGTTAGAAAACCATTCATATGACATCTTAACTTCAGATTTTGATATGATATGAGAATCATTATTTTAGAAGTGAGTTTCAAGTTTTATAATTTTCCAAGTTAATATGGATTTATGGTGAATTTTCTAAGCCTCGAAATGGTTTTAATCGGTTTTAATTATTATAAATAAAAATATTGTTTTTGCCCTTGAAATTTTGAGATAAGGAAGATAATGCTTAATTTGATTTGATTTGATTTTTGGGGACTTTTCCTAAGAGTTTAGGATGAGGAAATAAATTATTTTCAATGACAAGGACTTATTTGCTTAAGTAAAATGTTTAAATTTGAGCTTAAGGGTAAATTATTTGATTATTAATGCATATAGCATGCGGCGGTATTTTTAGAGAAAGAAATTGGTAGAGTTTTATAAACCAATGAGATTTTGACAAATATTGATGGTTAGGTGAAAAGGAGTTTCTTTTAAAAACAAAAAAAGCAGTTTTTAACTTAATTACAGCTCCGCCACTTACTTTGCTTGCTTTTTTCACCATTTCCGCTTGTAAACTTTTCGCATCCATACAAAACCAATGCACAGGGTATCAAGCATTTGGTATGTAGTGTATTGGAGTTAGGCGGAAGGAATAGATGGTGGCAAAGGCATGCTTGCGAAGAGGTTGAAGCCGCCTTTAATAGCTTTCAAACCCAATGACCCGCCTTTGTTTTAAAGTATGCTTACGAAAGGGTTGCCGCTTTTGAACCTCTTCAACACCTTAGCTGTCACATTGATACCCTTCGCCTTTGTTAAAGGCCGCCTTTTTAAACCCCTAAACTAATACATGCAGAAGTAAGGCTTTTGCCTTGGTTCCCTTTCGACATCATTGTTGCCGATTTTGTTAACCAAAGATTTACGAAGGGGTGGTGCCGCCCATCTCCTTTCATCATTTTAGTGCCGCTTTCCTTAGTTGCTTCGAAGGGGATGCCTTCGAAGGGAATGCTTGATAAAATAACGGTTTTGAAGCTATATCTTCCGCTATCCTTTTACTTGAAATTAATGCTTTCGAAAGTGATGCTTTCATCCATGTTCCCTTAGACCCTATATTTTTTATTAAATGTTGAACTTAGTGGTTTTGAAAGGGATGCTTTTAGTGATTTTGAAAGGGATTGTTTAAAGTTTTAAACAATGGTTTTGAAGGTATTGTTTTGGCTTTATATCCTAATGTTTTCTAAGTTAAAAAGGGCTTTAACTTATTTTAATGGGATGGATAACCCTATTGATTATAGGTTTTCATCAACATTGTTTTATATAAAGCATATATCATGGCAAAGATATTTTGATTAAAGCATAGAGTATATTTTCCTGGTTTAAGTAAGATTTAAAAGGGTTAAATCAATTTGAAGGAAATGTTTTCAAGGAAAATTGAATAGGGTAGTTACCCCCAAGTATACGACTCAGATATTAGAAAACCAAATAGGACTGGTATGAGGTCGCGCCCTATACTTTAGCTAGTAGCTCCTAGCTAATATAATCCCAAAATTCTAGTGTGTAGGGCTTTGTCACAGGTAAGACTAAAATGATGTTACACACAAAAAGGAATACATAGATTAAAGATAGGTTATTGGTGAGCCCGCAAAACCATTAGGATCAGTTAATCTTGGGAGAAGTAAGTTAAGGACAGACCGTCCAGTATTGTGTCTAACATAAGTTTAGGCCCGAGTTAATGTCCGGAAGGATAGTCCATTGATTATCTGATTTATATGCATATGTGTTATTGCTATTGTTATTATAATAAGTTTGATTTGCAGGATTTTGATTTGCAGGATTTTGATTTGCAAATGATATGATTTTAAAAGGATATTGGTGAGGGAAAACCCGTTCCGCTAAGAAGCGTGGTATCACTTAATATCAGTAAACAGAGATGTTGTAGAATTATTCAAACAGGGCTTTATGTCTGACTTGAAGTTTATGTTTTCCCCTTAAAATCTCGAGTGCTCAAAATTTAATTTGAGTAGATGGAGATTTAAGGTATTTCAGGTTTTAGTAGGTGATGAATAAAGCTTCCGAAGACGTGCATGAGGCAAGGATTAGCTATCTAGGAGTCTATCCATTATTGTTCCGCTATGATGTATTTATTGACTGATATGTCTATTTAGTACTCTGATCATCCAAGGAGGCATTATCATATGTCACTCTTGGCATATTTTGTAATAATTATATTTATCCAAACCTGGGAATTGTTTTGGGATTATGTAATTGAATATGAAATATTGATTTGAAATGTAATCAAAAAAGCTGTTTTGAAATCTGTTTGATTTTATTTCATATTTATGTTTTTATGATATTGTGGATACCATTAATATTATCGTATTTTGTCACCGAAAGTTAATATTATAAATGAATGAAACATCTATATCAGTTAGCTTCGGGCCTTAAAATAGGGGATGTTACACGTGGGTGCTGGATCAACGCAAAGCACTTCATCTAAGGGTTCAAGAAGAGGCAGAAGGAAACCTGATCAAGTTACACCTCCTTCTGGGGAGGAGAAGAAAAAATCCAAGAAGCAGAAGCATAAAAAGTGACTGTCGGCTTGTTTTATTTTGGTTGTACACTTAGGCACTTTCTAGCTTTCTGTTTTTGTTTTTCCGACCGTTGTTGTGCGGATTCAGCCTTCGCTTTTGCTCTTCAGTTTAGATGTAAATAAAACTTGTACTTCTCCTTCCGAGATTTACATGATTTCTGGTCCTTGCCCTCCAGAAGCATCTAGTCATAGGCTTTTTTGAATAGAATGTTGACCGAACACCCACAGTCAATTAGCACCTTTTATACAATAACATGGCCAATCATGGTCGTTATAACCAATAAGTCAATCATCTGGGCTTCCACCCTATCAGCATCTCTATTCTGGAAAACAATGTCATCTGTCATTGTTCTGAATTGTTTTGCTGGAGTTCCATCCTCTGTTGCCAAACTCTCATTCTTGGTATGCTTTAAAGCACCAACATACCTATCCATCTCATTCAAACTCCTATCGACTGGATGTGGTCCATCGATGATTGTATTTATCACAAACATTTTTCAAGCCGCCTAGGCTCCTCACCACTAGGACCAGCTTGCCCCCATTGGGAAGATGGCCCAAGATGATCAAAATTTCCTTGCCCGCCATCCTGTGAGGCTTTTACAAAGTATTGTAATTTCTTCTTTCGAATCAACTCCTCAATCATATGACACAAGTGCATGCATTCATTTGTATTTTGATTGTAGGTCTCATGAAACCTACAAAACTTGCTAGATCTCTTCTACTTTTCGGTCGACTCTCTCGGGGCCCGCTTTCTATACTGCTCGGTACCTTGATTTGGTAGATGGATATTCTTGATTGAGTTATTCAACTCAGTATAATTATCGTACTTAAGAATCCTGGGACGATTCCAATTATCAAGCTTTTTCTTTTTGGCCCCATTGTCATTTTGTTTCTGACCACCACTCTTGTTGCCAATGCTTACATCCATATTCTTGGAACTTCCTCCGGACTATTTTATAGCAATGCTGCTCTTTAACACTTCAACTGAACACCTACCCTCACCTCTTCGAGGACGATTATGTGCCTCTTCCAAATGTAGGAACTGATTAGCCTTCCCGTAAATATCCATCGTCGAAGGTGGTTTCATTTTCCAACCATCTCCCGAAGTCGGTCTTGGGATGAATCCTCCTAATCAATGCCATTAATACTATGTCATCATTGGGACCTGTTATTTCCCTCACAGTTGTATGGAACCTATTCAATAAATCGTTTAATGACTCTCTCGTTCCCTGAAAGAGGTTTGATAATGACATTACATCTTTTGGACATGTAGTGTGTGAACAGAATCACTCCAGAAACTTTCACGACAACTCAACGAAAGACGATATGGATATCGGTGGGAGCGAAGTGAACCACATCGTCGCTACTCCCTCTTGGAAAATTGGAATGGAATGACATCTAACGGCATCAGATGCTCTAGCTGAGTCCATATGCCAGTCATACTTCATCAAGTGCTGCCTTGGATTTGTCTTTCAACCATACAGCGGCATTGTTGGCATTACAAACCTCCTTGGATACTTCATACGTAGAATGTCCTTAGTATACAAATTTTGACTAGGAGAAGTATACATTCATCTTTGCTTCTAAATCGATTTTCACTTACAAGTCTATTGACCATATCTTCCAAGTACTCCGGGTCTACAGGTTCGACCGAACGGCGGTAATTTGGAACTGCCCCGAGTGTTCGGCTTGGCGAATGCTCTTGGGTAGGCTCTCCAGACTCTGGGAGATCTATTCGTCCAATAGTTCCCTTTGTTTGATTCTCATGCGTTGTATCATTGGTAGTAGCTCGATATTGTAGATTCTGATCATCAACAGCATGTCCAGTGGTCACATCCATGCCACCCTCTAGAGGCCGAAGCCCAAAGCCGACATTAGCTAGGTAGTACCGAACCGTCCTCTTAGATCAGTACTGATCCACAAACTCGAGCCATAGGTTCATCTCTCCTTTGATTTGAGATCCTAGCCGCATTTTGAGTCTTCTTCTGCTTCATATCCCTCCGTCTTTACTCGAATGATGAGGAACTTTCAAATTATAAAATTGAATGGTAAAAGTCCCTCCTGCTCCTCCTACAGCTGCTCTGAGTTGTTCGTTCAGTAACCTCAAACTCTGCTGCATCTGCTGGTTCATCTCATTGCGAGTCTCGTGAAATCTATCCTTCAACTGCTTCATTATACAATCCATCTCCATTCTAGTCACAATTTCAATTGGATTCTGAATCTTAGCTTATTCCTGTTGGGCAAATCCATCCATACAAGGAGCGTCTTGGTTATCAGCATCATTTGTAGCTTTGGAAGTTATAGCATGTTCTCTCCTTGATAGGGCCATGGTAAATAACTTCTCCTAGATTGTTGAAAATCTGAATAGTAGAACTGTAAGGTTAGAAAATTGGATCTATCTCTCGGATCTAAGAAATCCAATAGTAGATGATGGATCCAAGTAGCTCGAGAATATCTTTCTCGGTGAAAGCACCAAAATGGCACAAACACAAGAAGATTATGTAGAGAATAAAAGATAAAGAAAATAAATTAAGATGAACAAGAAAAGAACACACGGCGTTCATAGTGGTTCGCCTAATCTTGGCCTATGTCCACTTAGTGATTTTATTACTTAGATCACTGGATTACAAGCAGTTGTTCTTACGGATCGATATAAATCCGAGGGTGATTACAAGAAATTAGAGTAGAGAATGTAAAAGCAAAAAAGGATCAATAAAAATGAGCCCCGCCCTTATTTATAGATGTAGGAAGCCTAGAAACTCGCCTCCACGATCTCACCTCGTTTTCCAAGCCAAGACCAAGTCCTTTGGAGAAAATGGTAGCCACCTCAGCAAAATATGTGGATCAGCACCAATCAATAAGATTGCCAACACGGTTGTCCTGAAGTCTTTGTGTTGGCTCAATTTGTGATTCCAAACTTTCTTGCACCATTATTAACTTGTTTCTAAGTCCAAATGATGGATCTATGAAAGAATGGAGTTGCTAATTTTGATTGCTCGTGTAGATTGACAGGGAATTACATGGGATCAACAAAATAACACTTGAAATAGGCTTCTGGAATCTTTATTAGCATGTAAGAGGAGTGGGGGCAACTTTGGATGAAGATTCATGGATTGGTACCGATCCATGGGTTGGATCGGTACCGATCCAACTCCTTATTGGATTTTTCCCCTTTGCTTCTTTGAATGGTTGGACCTTTGTCTCGTGGCTCTGTTTGTACTTGGTTTCTGGACTCTTGGGCTATCTCTCCAGGCTTCCTGCGTTGATAGTTCCCAAGTTCAATTCATCTTGTCTATATGAATAGTGCTTGGTCAAATGGCTGGTTAACAATGTGTAAAAAGGGATCGTTGATATTCATAGGTTTCAAAGTGTACTCATAATGAAAGGGTATGTGAGGACGCTCAGTTGGGAGTTTGATGTGCCTCGAATCACAAGATTTTTCGGTCTATTTTACTTTGTACTGAGTGTGATGGCATTCTAGTTCCTGACCAACTGAGTGGCATGGATTCGAGTACCGAGAAACAAAAACGTTGAGTAGTCTTTGACTATGTGATGAGGTCATACGAGTATCATATATCCAATGCACTGAGTGAGTGAATGTGAGGATGGATGATGGATGCTATGTTTGGTTGATTGCTTATCACTCTAGGGATGTCACACAATGTAGATATTATCGATGAAGATATTTGGATACCCCTTAGTACTCTAATGTATAGTACACCCATGATGACTATGATAGAGTAACGTATACCTTGTGTTGTGCTAATATGTGGATGAAGGGACATGTTAGGTATGATTTTTCATACCATTTCTCCTAGTATATTGACTTTATAATATTTGAGATTTTCTAAGCCAATACTGGACTGTTGTCTGACTCGTGATTTTATGTTTTGCATCCTATTTTTCCAAGTACTCTTAAATGAGTAGATTAGGTATATTGGGTCTGGTGAGCACGTGGAGTTGGACAGGTGACGGACATGAGACTATACTCTCGTATTACTATATTTAGCTTCTATTACTTATCATTTCGTGTGCAATACTATGGAGCTTACTAGTGGTATTATATTTAGAGACACTAATCTATTTTGAGTTTATAATCGGTTGTATAAACTGAATCACTATGTCGTATAGCTGTATGGATCCGAGTACTTTGATTTCTATGATTCATTCAGTTATTACTATCTCGTCATTTTTATATCTGAGATGTTTACTACTATATTTCATTCAATGTGCTGTTAGATATATGATAAGTTCTATGATTGATTTACTTTACTACTATCCCTTACAATCGTCCAGAATCACTTGGGTACAGTTGCAGCAGGTTATATAGGTTATATTAGGTGTCAGTGGCGTAGGGCAGTCGTCACGTATATTTTGACTCTATCGGTAGTTTTGACTACAAATTCTCTGCAATTGCTGATGGAAAGAGTGATTTGTAGAAATCTGAAGATGGTATCAATGCTTTGCTACCATTAAATTACATAGCACCATCTGTAGACAGAATTTATCTCTTAGTAGTGGATTCAAATTCAACTTTGTTATCTTTCTTGGATGATCCTATTTTAGATAAGGTAGATTCAATAAGTTAATGGTTCATGCATTGGAAAAAATTGAATTTGACCAAGATATTCAAAAGCGATATTTATCTCTATTTGGCCACACCGTCCAACCTAAATTGAATGTAATGGCAGAGATTGTGATGACCACCTTTCTGACCCTTGAGAATGACACTTAACACATCCTCGTTGTTCGTGTGTCGTCGCTCAAGCATCTGAAAGACGAGTTATCATAGGGTAAAATAAAGAATAGAATAGAAATTTTCACAATGGAACGGTTAAATATAATACAATAATAATATACTACATAAGGTTAAACATGAGGTTATCAGAGTTACACAAAACTACTAATACTGTTAGCCTAGGTAGTTATATACCCTGCCTTTACACCTGCTGATCCAAAATACACACATTATTAACATAACAGCAGAAATAGATAATTAAATAGATAAGGAGCCTCCTGCTCGTCCATCATCTTCAAAAGAGCTCAAAGTAACCTGCTACTCTCAAACTACTCAAAAATAATTTAGTACCGAGAGTTTAGGAAAAACAAACAACTCGGGTCAGACAATAACTCTGATATGAGTAAAACTCTAAACAAAGGGTGGAAATAATCAACAATATATGAGACCACACTGCCATCTGTGGAGCGGTTTCCCCTTACAATAACAACAACCAGGCACAAGTAATGGGTATAAATAATAAACATCATGAAGTGTGCAAGACACTTCCAAATGCAATTAAGAAAGAATTAAATTCAAAGGTTTTGAACCAAAGGGAAGGAAAGAGAAATTTTCTAACAAATGACTAGGAGGGTGCATCCCCTACCGAAAGTATGCCTCTGGAATATACTTGAGAACTACGATGGCTCTCAGGCACGTCTAAGCCAGACCCCGCCAACCTTTACCGAGAATCCAAGTATTTCACATCTTGGTGCGCTTATAACCGAAACTAATATAGAGTAGATTTGACAATACCCTAATGGGAGCAACCCCACATAGCTTGGCTTCCACTTGCTCTTTGAGTTTAGTCATTTTCGATAAAGGATATCAACGCTCAAATGAGCACGATGCACAAAGAAGAAAGCTGAATTGATAGTCAATAAATCAACTATTGTGAATATTCAAAATGATCGCATATGGAAATTAAATCATATATTTTTATCACTACTCGTCGATTTCAAACTTGTACTATTTTTTGGTTGAAAATGAAGTCAGGCAAGTGAAGCTAATGTTACCTCTAGGCATTGCCTTGAAGCAATTTTTAACTTTCGAGGTAGAGATGGGTTTCCACACCTCGACGATTAGTGCTAAGAGTATGACTAAATCCTTTCCATATAAGCGATATCAGATTACGGAAAATTAAATTCCTCATCCTTTCCGTAGCCGAATCAAACTTTTAACTTTTAAAACAAAACTCGTGCTAGGATTTTACATTTCAAATATTAACTTTAAACAACATTATTGATATCGGTTAATTTACGTTAACCATAGTTAATTACTTCAACTATCATTATATAAAATAATGTAGTAACTTTAAACATGATTAATTACTTCTTACATCATTATTTGGAATGCTTAATTAACCTTAATCATCATTGTTGGGGTGATTGATTAACCTTAAAATATCATTATCAAAATGATTAATTAACTTTAAAACATCATTACTAAAATGATTTATTAATCTTAAAACATCATTATTAAAGTGGTTAATTTAATCTTAAAACATCATTAATAAAATGATTAATTAATTTTAAACTATCATTATTAAAATGATTAATTAACTTTAAAACATTATTATTAAAGTGATTAATTAATCTTAAAGCATCATTAATAAAATGATTAATTAACTTTAATACATCATTATTGGAATAATTAATTAAACTTAAACATCATTAGTTAAAATGATTAATTACCTTTAAAACAACATTATTAAAGTGATTAATTAATCTTAAAATATTATTAATAAAATGATTAATTAACTTAAAACATCATTAATTAAATAATTAATTAACCTTAATCATCATTATTTAAAATGATTAATTAATTTTAAATATCACTATTAAAATAATTAATTAACTTTCATCACTTCATTATTAGAGTAATTAATTAACTTTGTAAAAACCCAACCACAAGATTTAACAAAAAGGTTTCTAAAAGAGGTGATAATTTTCATGGAGCCGATATAGCGATAGTCGATATATGGACACTTCCATAAACACTTTCATATGTCACTTATTCATCCAAGTATCACATAACATAAGTATGAGCACAAGTACAAAGGCAAGTACAACTATACAACATGTAGAGAGCATCACTTATATTATTTACTTAAACTTTTTCCGACTAATTTTAAGTCACTTACTAAATACAAAGATGTCATCTTATTAAAGCAGAAACCATGCCAGCCATCATCACTTTACAATACATATAAACAAGTAACTAGAAACCACTATTCTAAACAATAACAAAGCTAATAACTTTAATTTAGAAAGGTGAGATTTTACTCACTTAAACGACACGAACTTCAACCGAACTCTCAACCGACACTAGAACTTGGATTCTACGTGCATAAGATGGAATTTTGGAGTCCTAAAGGGGCCTAGATGGTTCATCCAAGATGAAGGTGGGCTCGGCAATGGTTGGTTTAAGGAGAAATGGGTCTTGTTTTAGTTAGTTAGAAGGTGTAGAGGAGAAAGAAATGAACTTTAGTGATTTTGTTTAAGGAAGAAGTGAAAAGAAATGGATTTTTAAATTTAAAAACTTAGGAAGCCATTAAAAAGTTTTTAAAAGCATAAGGAAGGTGATGGAGTTTTTGAAAAGTAAGAAATAAGATGAAAAAAATGAGAAGGAAAAATAAGAGATTCGTTTTAATAAAAAGTGGAATATATGAATTACTTAATTGCCCTTCCTTACATTCCCTCCGCTCATTTTGCCCCACATCATCGCCACCCTCCTCTCTTGCCAATTCCACACACTAGCCATGAAAACCACCTATTGTACATCACGTTTAACACTTCCTTATACTAATGATGTGATGAAATGTGGCATTACTTCTTACATTATTTTTGTTTAAATTTTTGAATAAAAAGTCGCATCTCACTTCATTTTACTTAAGTACATAAAAATATACCATATATAATTTTAACCATACATATCTTATTTAGTATATGTATGTGTAAATGTATACTAAAGTGTTCACAAATTTTTTGACAATTTTTAGATGGTGAAAATTCGAAAATCCAAAAAACGATTTCCGGTCATATTTTCGATTTTTCTTCGAACTAATTATTTTGGTAAACCAAATTTTAAAACGACATCACCATTATTAGTTATTATTTAAAGAGTTTTATTTAGTTTATAAAATACATTATTTAAATATTTAAAAAAGTGATTAAATTACGAGTCATTACAGAGATCTTGAAGGAAACTATGATTTCGGGTATTAGTGATGATAGGAGAAACGAGGTTTATGTTTCTTCCTTACCGTCAATAAGTACTTATGTGTTTAGAGATCTGACCTAGTCTTGTGTAGACGACTTATCTTCTTGCCCAGTATTGGTCTAGTGTGGAGAAAGTTCATCTCATGGTGGGAGGAAATGCGTATATATATCTAAAAGTAGATCGGGAGATGCAATTCATAAAAGTTCTAGGCTATAGGATGCCTCTTCTACTTAACCATCAGGTGATTGTGTTCTTTTTGGAAGAACTTGTGCACAAATAGTTCTTAACACACTTACTTCTAGTTAGGTGTACAACATAGCTAAAATAACGGGCTTTATATATAATCTAAAGGGAAATTAATTTGGATGCATTAAAGTTAATGAACTTGAAAGGGAAAACTCCACCTATTTATGAAAATCTTCAGCTAGAACATTAGAGGATTAGAAATTCCACTAGAATATTGTAGAATAAAAGGATTTTTAAAAGATTATATGGTATATATTATTTTATTACAAGAAACCAAAATAGAACATTAGAGTCCTAGTTTCTACAAATTGATTGGGGAAAATATTTTCATTGAATGGGCTTGTGTCCCAAGAAAAGGTAATTATGGGGGTATTATGACTGGTTAGTGAGAGGATAAACTTAAATTTCTTTAGTCAATTCCCAAATCACATTTGTTTCTTGTAATCTTGTATGTTACAAAAAAACATAATTATTAATATTCCTAATGTGTATGCTCCTAACAATACATTGATGGACATACATAGTAGTGTAACATGAATAATTTTTTTACCTAGTGTTTTATAGAAATATATGGTGATAGATGTAAACATAGAATTCAAGCTGACTGGTCTTCCATTTACCCTATTAGAGTCACTTCCTTAGATGATCTGGATTTCTTCTTTCCAAAGGAGGAATTTGGTTTACTATTAAGGGTATATATAATGATAAAGCACCCAGCCTTGATGGTTTCGCTATTTCATTTTACCAAAAATTCTAGCTTATCAAAAAAATTGATGTAATGGATCTATTTGATGAGTTATATAGTGGAAATATATATTTGGACATCTTTAACTGTAACAACCCTCATTTGGAGGCCCCAAAACTAACCGCTACGGATGCTGCAGTCATCCATATTTATTAATTCTCGGCGACCAATTGCGGTAATGTTAGATACATTGATATACCAGAAATACATAAATATGAAATAGAATTAAACTCAATTTAAAACAAATTTCTCATTTCATTTCAGATTCATTACATAATCTCATATGTAAGCCACCTTCAAAGAAATTACAATTTGTTACAAAATACGCCAAAAGCGACATATGAAGATGCCCTCTTGGTTGATCAGAGCCTAAATATAGGCACTAAACAACTGTCATTTCATCCAATAACACAGCAGAATCAACCAGAAAGAACTCCAGATAGCTAGCTTGCCTCCTTCACGTCTCCGGAAGCTTATTCGTCTAATAGAGAACCTGAAAACCTAAACTCTCAAACTACTCAAAATCAATTGAGAACTCGAGATTTTAACGGGAAAACATAAAATTCGAGTCGGATAAAAAGTTTGGAGTAAATAATAATCTACCATCTCGAACCATATGGATATCTAGTTAGACCACACCGCTTAGCGGAACGGGTTTTCCCCTTACTAGTATCTTAACCCAATTTATAATGACCAAATACTGTACACCTGCATCCACAATGGTTAAGACATAACAAAATAAAATGTATCATGATGATATGCACACATGCAATATACTCTGGATTTCCCATCCCACTCACCAGACTATCTGTCTCATATTATAGTTTCTAGAGTCACTATTAACCTATTAGTTTTCATGGGCTAACTAATAACCTATTCCCAGCTTACGGACTATCTGTCCGGTTTCATAGTTTTCATGGGATCACTAAGTACCTATTGGCATCTACCAACAACATTATCCAAACATAGTTTTCATGGGCCTACTATGAACCTATTGGATTCTCCAATAAAATGTCATAGTTTTCATGGGCTGACTATGAACCTATTGATCTCTAACAATAACTTATTCTGGATATAGTTTTCATGGGATCACTAAGAACCTATTGGCCCCCTACCAATAACAATTTCCATACATAATTTTCATGTTCTTACTAAGAACCTGTCTAAACAAATAATCCTTTGATCAGTCTTGGGCATCCTATATTCTGGTCTGTCTGACCTCCTAGATGCAATTCTACTCACACATGAGTTTTTTTGAGAAAAATGTGTGATCCTCTAGAATAAAGGAGAGCACACATTCTACTCACACAGGAGTTAAATTCAATATATACATATTCACTACTGGGCCAACCTAGCATGTTATTCTGCCATTACCCCAAGATGCTATTATGAGTTAGAAATGAATTGAATATAGTTACACAAGCATTAATGATAACTAATCAAATAACATAACAATATAAACAACCATGGTTAAATTCCTTGTAATCATTTTTCTAATGAAATAAGGTTAATACCCTTAACCCACTATCTTTATCAAGGAAAGCTTCCTCTAAATTCCATAGTTAAATGCCATTTCAAAACTCTTTCATATTGCCATGTATTTACTTTAAAATGAGATCGGGTTCTCAAATTTGAAAACTAAGGCTTTCGACTATATCCTCTGTATCATTACTTAAAACCTTAGATGTTCTCTTTCGAGACCATCCAACATATCTTTCGAATAGTTGGAACCATTCCTTTCAAAACACTAAAAAATATACCTTTCGAAACACTGAAAAATATACCTTTTGAAACATTGAAAAATATTACTTTTGAAATACTTAAAGCATAACCTTCGAAAGCATTGGGTTCAAGTAAGAGTGTGTGGAAACATAGCTTTGAAACCATATAAAAGTATTCCTTTTGAAACCATTGGGTTTAATATTTAGTATAACTATAGGGTCAAAGAGAACAGAAGCGAAAGTAACCTTTTCGAAAGCATTGATCTCAAAATAAAAGAATTGGAGAAGAGGAGAGCTTCGAAACCAACCTTTCGAAACCATTGCCTCCAAAACTCTTATTAAAAGTGGCTAAAACAACCCTTTTGAAAGCATTGGGAAGCCAGCTTCAATGTTAATAAAAATATAAGCCTTCCTTTTGAACTCATTATTATAAGGCTATAAAGAAAAGCGACCTTTAACCAATTCGAAAGGTATGAATGCGACTGCTAGGTATCGAATGAGTTCAAAATGCGGAAACTCTTTCGAAGGCTTCTTTAAAAACAAAGGCAAGTTGGATTGATTCAGAAGCTTACAAAAATGGCTTCAATCCCTTCGAAAGCACGCCTTCGACATAGTCCCTTCCATCTTTCTTCAATACACTATGTATCAATTGCTTGATACCATGTGTATTGGTTTCGAATGGGTGTGAAAGGTCATTAGCAGAAGTATGGTGACGGAAGCAAGCTAATGGAAGTGGCGAAGTTGTAATTCGAAATAAAACTGATTTTTATGCCTTTCAAAGTAATTCTTTTTTACCTAACTTACCAAATTTGTCAAAATATGATTGGTTGCCAATTCATTATAAAAATTATTTTCTAAAAGACTGCCGAATTCAACAATTAAAAAATGAAATCATTTTAACAAATAAGCCCTTCCTCTTAACAAAACATTTAAATCCTTTAACTTAAATAATTTAATAACCATAGTAAAACACTTAGGAAAAATCCCCAAAAATCACAATTATTCACTTTTAATATGTTTTCTAACATATATAAATTTCAGACTCGAAAACAATACTTAATTGCCTTAAATAATCTAAACCCAAAATTATCTATTTCTTCCATTCAAAATTCATAATAAATTATCCATAGCTTAGAATATTATGAGAATTTAAACTCATCTCCAAAATAAGGGTTTACATAATATATTCAAACATCATGGCATTTGGAAATAGATTTGCACGATTTTAACCTTAAAATCGAATTACATTATCCCACAAAAATCCTTGTTTAAATTATAGCATGACATATAAATCAAAGCATATCATCATTCATCCAATCATACGGTTTTAAACCTAAAACCCGAATTAAAACGTTCAAAAGACATATTTGAGATGGTTTAGATCATTATTCATCTTGTTTGGATAAGGAACTTGAGATTTGTTCTTATTTTAATCTTCCTAGCTTGAATCTTAGCTTGTAATTGGATTTTGCTCTTCTTCTTAGGGTTTTGGCCGGCCTTGTTTTTTCCTTTTGTTTATGTTTTTGGTTTATGAAAATGAGAATGAGAATGAGGTGAGGGGTTTAGGGGTTATGGTATACGGCTATTACCTCTTTGCCCTTGCCTTATTCTCTTAATTTTCTAATTTATAAATCACACTTATATATATTCATTTAGTTAAGGCATGACCTTAATTAGTCTTCAAATCACAATCCCCTTATCACTCTAGTCTCAATATTATTCTATTTAAATTATCTAATTAAATCGCCTAGATAATGCTAATAAAAATTAGGGATGTTACAGGCTTCCCTCTGTAAAGAATTTCGTCCTCGAAATTCATCAAGTACTAAATACTAAGCATAGCAATCATCTGTAACATCTTCTAACTACCATACTAGCCTACCTGACTTGCAAACAGTCTATATATATAACAGATATGGAACATACCCTTATAATAGATCAGGATAAGTATCTCTAATCCTGTCTTCTATCTCTCAAGTACAGTCCTCATTGTCGTTCCACTGAACATTCACCAACTTGACTCTCTTGTTTCTTAACCTCTTCTTATCTCTCGCTACAACCTGAACTGGTTGCATAACAAAAGTCAGATCTGGTTCTACCATCAAGTCTTCTAATGCAGTCTGATAGTAGTCATTGGATCATGCACATATTTTCGAAGATGAGACATATGAAACACATTATGGACACCTGCCAAACTGCTCGACAACTCTACTCTGTATGCGAGCTTTCCGATCCTCTCTATAACTAGGAACGGTCCAACATATCTCGATGCCAGTTTCCCCGACTTTCCGAATCGTACCATAGCATTCATCGGTGATACTTTAATGAAAACTCTATCTCCAACAGAGAACTCTAGATCCTTATGCCTCTTATCTACGTAACTCTTTTGTCTAGACTGAGCTTCCTTCATCCTACCTCGGATCAACTCAATCTTCTCTGTTGCTTCTCTTACCAGATCTAGACCTAAGACTAATCTGTCTCCAGTTTCCAACCAATATGCTGGTGACTTGCATGGTCTTCCATACAAAGCTTTGAAAGGTGCTATTCCTGTACTAGTATAATAACTGTTATTATAGGAAAACTCAACTAAGTGTACGTGATCATCCCATGATCTACCAAAATCTAGCACACAAGCTCTTAACAAATCCTCGAGTACCTTGTTGACTCTCTCTGTCTGCCCATCTGTCTGAGGGTGATAAGTAATGCTCATCTTGAGCTTGGTGCCTAACACATCCTGTAGATTCTTTCAGAACTCGCTAGTAAACAAAGTATCTGTAACGACCCGTAAATTTCAACTGTTTTAATAACGTAATTAGTTGAAATTTTGTGAAAAATTTTAAACGATAAAATTTTGAAATATAAATTTGATATTTGGAATACGTCTAGTTAAACATAGCAACTGGTAAATTTTCGTCCGGAAATACGAAAGTTTATTTCGCGCGTAAATTCACTTCAATTTAATCAGTTAAAAAGCGTTGAAAATAAAATGTTTTCGAAACCTAAATATTTTTACATAGAAAAATTCTAAACCATCTTCTGAGCAAGATGTCAGTTCGTCAATTTTGAAAATTCGGACATCTATTGCTCCGTCGTTCTTATTTTCTGCAAAATAGCAGCATTTTCGGTACCGATATCGACTTTTGATCAGATGATCGTACCACTGATGTCTGTATACCGTTTTGATCGTCTCGTCGTGCTGATCTTTGCGGTAAATTCAATTCTGTGATTTGAAGTCCGGTTCGCAGCGATAACCGCAAAACGGATAGCCGTATCGGTTACTAAATTTCAACTTTTTGATATCTGTGTACATTCAAATCTTTCCAACCGTTGAAAAGCCAACAGCCATCAATCATTTATACTTTTACTTTTGGCTTTTAAATTTCCGAGGGATTTATTACTGACTTTTGCCATCCCTCTACATTCAATATTAGTGGTTCATTTTCTTTCCGTTCCAACTCATTTCTATTGTCTCTGCCATACCAAAAATAGAAAAATGAATGCTTCGTCTCTCCATATTGCCTGTAGGTACAACATGCCCATTCATTTTGCTTCCTCCCCTTTCAACCTTCTCTTCATCTCCCCCCTCCACGCGACATCTCCACCAAACCCAAACCCGCACCTACCCAGCTCGCCTCCGCCACGCCCAGACCCACCTTGCTCCGACCAACCACCCACCTTAACCGAACTCGCCGCCACCTCTTCCCCTGGCCTTCCCACTTCCGCAACCACACTCCATGCCGAACACCTTGTAACCCATCCCCTTGCTTCCTGACCATTGACGCACTCACCACCACCATGACAGCCTCCCCATCCTACCAGCCCACACCACGACCGCCGATCCTCGCCTCGGCGCGTAGCCGATCCACCCTCTCCGATGACCAACCCCGCAGCCTTTCCCCCTTCACGGCAGCCCATTTAGCAACCGTTCGCCCACCCTCCTCTGACCTTCCAGCCACCACCCACTCACCAAGCACCATTAAGTCGAAACCATCATCATCTCCACCTTTTCCCTAGGTCAGCCGTGCTACTCCGCCTCCATCTCCTCCTCCGCCGAATCTTATGGCCGAGATCTCTTGTTGGGTGAGTGTATAGATTTATTTATGTTTTGTTTATGTTACGTATATATATTTTAATATGTAGGTATATATTCGTTGATAAGTGTATGTTGTAAGCTGTTTTGTGTATACTAGTTTTGTAGTATCTGCTGTTTATGTACAAAGATTTGTTATGTAGAATATAAGTTTACTTGATAGTATGCCTGTTTATATTTGTAAGTATATATATATATATATCCTATTTACACGTTATATTTAAAAGTTATCTATATAGTTTATACAAGTATATCTATATTATATGATATGTTAAGTTATATATATAAAACTTTTACAAAATTTTGTTTTACTGTTAGACTTTTGTTTGTACTGACTTTGAAAATCTATAGTAAAGTATATTTGTATGATAAGGCAATAGTATATATGTTAGCAGCTTTATATTTGTTACAGTGTATTTAGTGGAGTGTACATAAGTTATAAAAATTACAGCATATATATGTTTCTTTTATTTGTTTATAAATGTTCAGAATATGTAGACGTTAGTTGTATAGTTATATTTCTGAATTTGAATTATCTGTTGTGGGTATATATGCTAGTTTTAGGTGTATACAGTATATATATCGTATAAAGTATATTAAGTATGAAAGTCTACCTCAGCTATATAAAATATGTTTGTCTTATGTGTTTTATTATTATTTTTTTTTTTAAAAAAGGGGAGTTTGAATTACTTATATATTTGATTTAATATGTGCTTGAAATTCAAATATGTTTTATGTAAAGAGTTATATATAGTTATATATCAGTTCACTTATACCTTTATCTTCATCGATTCTGTTTGATTTGACTTCGTAATTCCTATTTATCAGCTTGCATATCGAACTCTTGTCCATCGTACTTTACGTCAAACTCGCGTTGGGAATTCGTAGCTAGCTCTGTTATCTATTCTCTCAAACCTCGAAAGGTGAGCACTCACTCACGATTAACGTTCTTTTATTTATTAAATTTGATTTCAATTGAAACGACAATTGAAATATGCTGTTATATATGCTATTGCCTGTATCAGTTCACCTGTGACATCTGACACCATTATCTGTTAATTATTTATGTGATGATAATACAGTTTGGCTGATAATTGATTGATTGTTGATGCTATATTGGACGTTAAATTGTAAATGTTAAAATGATAAACAATATGAAATTGAACTTGATATAGGATAATTAAATTTTAAATTTGATTAACTGACATTTGTATAATATGACCCCTTTAACTGTTGAGTTTATTGACACATAGGATTTGTTTAATTACACTTTGAACCACTGAATGTATATTGTTAAATTGATGATGCATGAAATTGTAAATTGAACGACAAGTGAAAACCGTAATGTAATAATCTTTAATCTACATGAAATGATAGTGTAGATTCTAGAAATAATTATATTAATTCGCACAAATAACAATGTGAATTAATACGGTTATTTCGGGATTATTTGAATTGATTATTGAATTGTTATTGATTGTTGTTATTGCTTGTTTATTTACTTTGACACCATCCCAGTTATCACACTGCAAGTTCCCTTTGAATGTTTTGATTTTGAATTGAATTGAAATCGGGTTGAAATGATAAATACCCAAAAGTTGAACTTTGACCTAGGATAGAAAATTAAATAAAACCGATTGGTCAATAATTTGATTTAAAAATAAAATAAGGATTTTATTTGAATAAATATTATGGTTTTGAAATGAAGTTGAAATCTGAATTTTAATGAAAGGAAATTGTAATATTTAATAATCTGAAACAAAATATTTACAATGTAATCAATGAAAGAATGTTGTTTAATTTGAGAAATGATTGAATTAAGTTTGAAATGATTTAATAATTAAGTTTGAAATTATAATTAAGTTTGAAATTATTAAACTTTGAAATTATTTAATAATTAAGTTTTGAACTATTTAATAATGAATTATTAAATGATTAAATTGAATTGAAATTCTTTAATAAGAAAAATTGAACTTTTGAATAAGTGAATTTTACTTCGTAAAGAATTGAAATTGAGTTTCTTTATTAATTAAGTTTTGGAAAATTATTTAAGGAAGTAAATAAGTGAAATTGGATTTCTTTAACAAAAATGAAATGTGATATTTTTGGAATTAATGTAAGACTTGTAATTGGAGAATTGATTTGACGAATTTAGTTTAATTCAAAATTGTAAGTTTTGTTTTAATGAAGTTGAACTTAAGAATTGATTAAATGAATTGGAAATTTAATAGAAATTGTTTTGAATGATAAAGTAACTTAACGAATATTGAATGAAATCGATAAATGAGTTTAAATTGATTTGAATGTTAAATTAAATTTATTTAAATGATTTCGGAATGAAACTTATATACGAACTTGAATCAATATTTGAATTGTTTTAAATAGAAATTGAAATTGAATTATAAGATTTTGAAACGGAAAATTGGAAGTTTTGAAACGAAAATTTGGAAATTGTTTTAGAAAGACAAATGAAATGTTGATTTACGAATTCTATTTGAAATTGAAATTGATTTGGTTTTTGAAATATATAAACGACCAATCGGTGTAATAATTACGAAAGTTATTAAAGAGACCGGGATCGGTAATGGATATACTCTCTATCTGAACCGAAACCACTTTAATAACTATACGCGGAGTGTTGATCCAGAACGAAGTGGATGGTTTTGATAAACGCGTTGACTGAAGAAAGAGAACGATTTTGGATGACCCTTGACATGACTAAAACAGGAGCCACGCCGGGCCATTGAGGATCGCCATCTCTAGCGGACACACTTCTTCGATACCATATCTATTACTTTTGTGATTCGATTTGGGTGCACCCCTCGATTATGGGAGTGTTGTTCGCGGTGTTGGGGTAGTAGCTGCTATGCCCAACATCAGTCCGGATCAGGCAACTACTAGTATCCTAGTTGGTATCGCCTCATGTACCTTGTCATACTGATTATCCTATTCGCGACCACTACGATTTTGATTTGTACCTTTAGTATATGGATTGCCCTCTGGTGACTTCCGGTTTTGGGGAAACTACGGTCTTGTATATGCTTTTGGGAATAAACAGGTTAAGAGGTGTATGGGCCCTGCTTAACCCTACTTTGATATCTTTATATTACTGGTAGACATTATCTACTTAGCGTACATTACTACCTAGTAGATAGTTTAACGGATCCTTAAAGGATGGTTATTCCAAACATCCTTTGAGTTACTTGTATTTCAATTGCTATTTCACTTGAGTTGGATTTATTAATATAAGAATGTTAATCCTGACTCGAGTGTTTTGTGTTTTTGCTTTACGCTCGGGTCAGACTGAGTGATCCAGTATTCGAGACTCACCTTTGAAGTTGGAGCTTTTGCTTGAAGAATCCAGCCATCTATTCTGCTTTCAGTATTCGATGATTCCAGTGATGTATTCTGATTTGTATCTGATGTATCTTATTACTCTTCTGTTGTAAACTCTGATGTATTTTATATATTCATATAGTAGCTTCATGAACTACTATCTCTTTTAATTCCGCTGCAATTATTACTCTGTGTCTGTGATCTGTGATTATTTATTTACTGTATATGTTCAGTTTTGCCAATTTAAATTAACAACGCGGTATTTTGAGCAATTCAACTCCGGCATGAGTGTCTACCTATACACTTATAATGGATGCGAATGGTCCAAAATGGCGGGTCGTTACAGTTGGTATCAGAGCTTTGGTAGCTCTAGGCAAAACTTAACATATAGGGTAAATGTATTTACAGAATCACTCTCATTCGAGTTTCAATCTCTCCTCTTGACTCAATTCCTTTGAATTTTGGAACGTTCCCCTCGGTTCCGAAATTCATTTGTGTCCTTCATTATTCGTCTTCTTTCAATCATGGAGCACCCCATAACTCCATTTTGAATGTTATCTATAATAGATCGGCGGTCTCGCCAATCTTCGAATGATTCGTAAAGGAGCAAAACTCCTTTATAATAGACCTCGATTTACCGGAGATTTCTGTATCCTCGGTTTACAATGCTATCTATCTCCTGCTATACCTGAATTCAATTTCTTGAGATCGAATGTAGATTTGCCTCGGAATTCTGCATCGATCTTATGCTTGTAGTCACGGTCGACCCGGTTAAGGTTGCCCGCGATTTATATAAACTTATCCATCGCCTTATTTTGTTATTTAATTATCTCGCCATTGTTCAAGCCTATCTTCGAATCGAAATTCCCTTTGATCTGAGTCAACAAAATTTGAATCCCTATCCTTATTTTGAAAATTCATTCCTGTATCGTCGAGCAAAGAAATGTATTTGTAAACTAATATATAAATGTTTTAATATATACTGTGTTGTTTGAGTTGTTGATGTTGATTTGGGTTTCCGATCGATTCGTCTGATCAACGCTATCGATAGGATTTCCAAAACACTTGAACAGAGCAAACTGACACAATATTATTTTCAAATTGGAAAATGAAATAAATTTGTTGATTATATTGTAAAAATATAAGTTAAATTTTTTGGAATTTAATAAGTTAATCAAATTGGTTGTTTGAAATGATAATATTTGATTATCATTTATTGTTCTAAATGAATTTATAAATATGGTTTATAAATTGATTTGGAATTTGAAATAAATTTAATTCAGAAATTTGAGAATTTAGTTTCCGGTGATTTCGAACTTTGTTTTTTTAATTTTAAAGTATATATTATTGGAAGTATTTTCGAATAGAAATCGTTTTCAAAGAATTTTAAAATTTTAAAATCAGTGTTCTTCTCTTTGTCGCTGGAAAATAATTTCGGTGATGGCGGCCGCATCATCGACGTTCATTTTCGAGTTTCGAAGTGGAGAAACCATTCTGTAGCTTTGCTACGGTTTCGTTTTGAAAAAAAATATATTTTGATTTAAGTTTCTTCAGTATAATTTGATTTATATATATATATATATATGTATCTTATTTTAAAAATTAAATTTGATTTGATATAAATATATTATATATATCTCTAAATTGTTTAAAGTAAATCGGAAATCTAATTCTTAGATTTTGTTAAAAGATGATTTTAATTATAAATAAAACCAAATTTGGAATAAATATTTAAACTTGAATAATTGAATTGGGAAAATTTTATTTGTATATTGTTCAACTGCATTCTAATACAACTTACCTAAATCATTCAGAAGTTGAATATGTAATTGGATAATATATAAGATAAATTGAATGTATAAATAAAATTTGAGTGGTTATAATAAATGTTATACACTTAAATTTTAATTATGAAATGTTAATTGAAATAAATAGAATAATAAGTTAATTGAATAATAGCTGAATATAAAAATTTTGTTTTGAAAGAATTAATAAATTGAAATTTGATCAACATATGAAAATACCTTGAATTTAAAAGAAATTAATAAATGTAAATTAATTTAAATCGAAACTTTTATGGTTTAAATTAATTTATATGGGTTAAATATATGTGATTAGATATATTAAGTAGAATAAATTTAACAATAATTTGGAATAAAGAAGAATTTAAATTGCTGAAAAAAATATGATTATATTAAAAGACTATTCAAATTTATGGTTTTAGAAATTGTAAATTGAAGATAATTGGATAATAAGATAATGAATTTAGAAATAGTTGAAATTGATTTTGGAGAAATCAAATGGATTAAATCAATTATTGAATATCAATTAATTTAAATTTGAATTTATATGGTTTAAATTAATTGTTATTCTGTATTTCAAAATCTGTTTTTCTTTCTGGTTGTTTCTATTCCCCTACCTCGTTCCTTTTCGGGGACGAAAAGTTTTGAGTGGGGGAGAATGTAACGACCCGTAAATTTCAACTGTTTTAATAACGTAATTAGTTGAAATTTTGTGAAAAATTTTAAACGATAAAATTTTGAAATATAAATTTGATATTTGGAATACGTCTAGTTAAACATAGCAACTGGTAAATTTTCGTCCGGAAATACGAAAGTTTATTTCGCGCGTAAATTCACTTCAATTTAATCAGTTAAAAAGCGTTGAAAATAAAATGTTTTCGAAACCTAAATATTTTTACATAGAAAAATTCTAAACCATCTTCTGAGCAAGATGTCAGTTCGTCAATTTTGAAAATTCGGACATCTATTGCTCCGTCGTTCTTATTTTCTGCAAAATAGCAGCATTTTCGGTACCGATATCGACTTTTGATCAGATGATCGTACCACTGATGTCTGTATACCGTTTTGATCGTCTCGTCGTGCTGATCTTTGCGGTAAATTCAATTCTGTGATTTGAAGTCCGGTTCGCAGCGATAACCGCAAAACGGATAGCCGTATCGGTTACTAAATTTCAACTTTTTGATATCTGTGTACATTCAAATCTTTCCAACCGTTGAAAAGCCAACAGCCATCAATCATTTATACTTTTACTTTTGGCTTTTAAATTTCCGAGGGATTTATTACTGACTTTTGCCATCCCTCTACATTCAATATTAGTGGTTCATTTTCTTTCCGTTCCAACTCATTTCTATTGTCTCTGCCATACCAAAAATAGAAAAATGAATGCTTCGTCTCTCCATATTGCCTGTAGGTACAACATGCCCATTCATTTTGCTTCCTCCCCTTTCAACCTTCTCTTCATCTCCCCCCTCCACGCGACATCTCCACCAAACCCAAACCCGCACCTACCCAGCTCGCCTCCGCCACGCCCAGACCCACCTTGCTCCGACCAACCACCCACCTTAACCGAACTCGCCGCCACCTCTTCCCCTGGCCTTCCCACTTCCGCAACCACACTCCATGCCGAACACCTTGTAACCCATCCCCTTGCTTCCTGACCATTGACGCACTCACCACCACCATGACAGCCTCCCCATCCTACCAGCCCACACCACGACCGCCGATCCTCGCCTCGGCGCGTAGCCGATCCACCCTCTCCGATGACCAACCCCACAGCCTTTCCCCCTTCACGACAGCCCATTTAGCAACCGTTCGCCCACCCTCCTCTGACCTTCCAGCCACCACCCACTCACCAAGCACCATTAAGTCGAAACCATCATCATCTCCACCTTTTCCCTAGGTCAGCCGTGCTACTCCGCCTCCATCTCCTCCTCCGCCGAATCTTATGGCCGAGATCTCTTGTTGGGTGAGTGTATAGATTTATTTATGTTTTGTTTATGTTACGTATATATATTTTAATATGTAGGTATATATTCGTTGATAAGTGTATGTTGTAAGCTGTTTTGTGTATACTAGTTTTGTAGTATCTGCTGTTTATGTACAAAGATTTGTTATGTAGAATATAAGTTTACTTGATAGTATGCCTGTTTATATTTGTAAGTATATATATATATATATCCTATTTACACGTTATATTTAAAAGTTATCTATATAGTTTATACAAGTATATCTATATTATATGATATGTTAAGTTATATATATAAAACTTTTACAAAATTTTGTTTTACTGTTAGACTTTTGTTTGTACTGACTTTGAAAATCTATAGTAAAGTATATTTGTATGATAAGGCAATAGTATATATGTTAGCAGCTTTATATTTGTTACAGTGTATTTAGTGGAGTGTACATAAGTTATAAAAATTACAGCATATATATGTTTCTTTTATTTGTTTATAAATGTTCAGAATATGTAGACGTTAGTTGTATAGTTATATTTCTGAATTTGAATTATCTGTTGTGGGTATATATGCTAGTTTTAGGTGTATACAGTATATATATCGTATAAAGTATATTAAGTATGAAAGTCTACCTCAGCTATATAAAATATGTTTGTCTTATGTGTTTTATTATTATTTTTTTTTAAAAAAAAAGGGGAGTTTGAATTACTTATATATTTGATTTAATATGTGCTTGAAATTCAAATATGTTTTATGTAAAGAGTTATATATAGTTATATATCAGTTCACTTATACCTTTATCTTCATCGATTCTGTTTGATTTGACTTCGTAATTCCTATTTATCAGCTTGCATATCGAACTCTTGTCCATCGTACTTTACGTCAAACTCGCGTTGGGAATTCGTAGCTAGCTCTGTTATCTATTCTCTCAAACCTCGAAAGGTGAGCACTCACTCACGATTAACGTTCTTTTATTTATTAAATTTGATTTCAATTGAAACGACAATTGAAATATGCTGTTATATATGCTATTGCCTGTATCAGTTCACCTGTGACATCTGACACCATTATCTGTTAATTATTTATGTGATGATAATACAGTTTGGCTGATAATTGATTGATTGTTGATGCTATATTGGACGTTAAATTGTAAATGTTAAAATGATAAACAATATGAAATTGAACTTGATATAGGATAATTAAATTTTAAATTTGATTAACTGACATTTGTATAATATGACCCCTTTAACTGTTGAGTTTATTGACACATAGGATTTGTTTAATTACACTTTGAACCACTGAATGTATATTGTTAAATTGATGATGCATGAAATTGTAAATTGAACGACAAGTGAAAACCGTAATGTAATAATCTTTAATCTACATGAAATGATAGTGTAGATTCTAGAAATAATTATATTAATTCGCACAAATAACAATGTGAATTAATACGGTTATTTCGGGATTATTTGAATTGATTATTGAATTGTTATTGATTGTTGTTATTGCTTGTTTATTTACTTTGACACCATCCCAGTTATCACACTGCAAGTTCCCTTTGAATGTTTTGATTTTGAATTGAATTGAAATCGGGTTGAAATGATAAATACCCAAAAGTTGAACTTTGACCTAGGATAGAAAATTAAATAAAACCGATTGGTCAATAATTTGATTTAAAAATAAAATAAGGATTTTATTTGAATAAATATTATGGTTTTGAAATGAAGTTGAAATCTGAATTTTAATGAAAGGAAATTGTAATATTTAATAATCTGAAACAAAATATTTACAATGTAATCAATGAAAGAATGTTGTTTAATTTGAGAAATGATTGAATTAAGTTTGAAATGATTTAATAATTAAGTTTGAAATTATAATTAAGTTTGAAATTATTAAACTTTGAAATTATTTAATAATTAAGTTTTGAACTATTTAATAATGAATTATTAAATGATTAAATTGAATTGAAATTCTTTAATAAGAAAAATTGAACTTTTGAATAAGTGAATTTTACTTCGTAAAGAATTGAAATTGAGTTTCTTTATTAATTAAGTTTTGGAAAATTATTTAAGGAAGTAAATAAGTGAAATTGGATTTCTTTAACAAAAATGAAATGTGATATTTTTGGAATTAATGTAAGACTTGTAATTGGAGAATTGATTTGACGAATTTAGTCTAATTCAAAATTGTAAGTTTTGTTTTAATGAAGTTGAACTTAAGAATTGATTAAATGAATTGGAAATTTAATAGAAATTGTTTTGAATGATAAAGTAACTTAACGAATATTGAATGAAATCGATAAATGAGTTTAAATTGATTTGAATGTTAAATTAAATTTATTTAAATGATTTCGGAATGAAACTTATATACGAACTTGAATCAATATTTGAATTGTTTTAAATAGAAATTGAAATTGAATTATAAGATTTTGAAACGGAAAATTGGAAGTTTTGAAACGAAAATTTGGAAATTGTTTTAGAAAGACAAATGAAATGTTGATTTACGAATTCTATTTGAAATTGAAATTGATTTGGTTTTTGAAATATATAAACGACCAATCGGTGTAATAATTACGAAAGTTATTAAAGAGACCGGGATCGGTAATGGATATACTCTCTATCTGAACCGAAACCACTTTAATAACTATACGCGGAGTGTTGATCCAGAACGAAGTGGATGGTTTTGATGAACGCATTGACTGAAGAAAGAGAATGATTTTGGATGACCCTTGACATGACTAAAACAGGAGCCACGCCGGGCCATTGAGGATCGCCATCTCTAGCGGACACACTTCTTCGATACCATATCTATTACTTTTGTGATTCGATTTGGGTGCACCCCTCGATTATGGGAGTGTTGTTCGCGGTGTTGGGGTAGTAGCTGCTATGCCCAACATCAGTCCGGATCAGGCAACTACTAGTATCCTAGTTGGTATCGCCTCATGTACCTTGTCATACTGATTATCCTATTCGCGACCACTACGATTTTGATTTGTACCTTTAGTATATGGATTGCCCTCTGGTGACTTCCGGTTTTGGGGAAACTACGGTCTTGTATATGCTTTTGGGAATAAACAGGTTAAGAGGTGTATGGGCCCTGCTTAACCCTACTTTGATATCTTTATATTACTGGTAGACATTATCTACTTAGCGTACATTACTACCTAGTAGATAGTTTAACGGATCCTTAAAGGATGGTTATTCCAAACATCCTTTGAGTTACTTGTATTTCAATTGCTATTTCACTTGAGTTGGATTTATTAATATAAGAATGTTAATCCTGACTCGAGTGTTTTGTGTTTTTGCTTTACGCTCGGGTCAGACTGAGTGATCCAGTATTCGAGACTCACCTTTGAAGTTGGAGCTTTTGCTTGAAGAATCCAGCCATCTATTCTGCTTTCAGTATTCGATGATTCCAGTGATGTATTCTGATTTGTATCTGATGTATCTTATTACTCTTCTGTTGTAAACTCTGATGTATTTTATATATTCATATAGTAGCTTCATGAACTACTATCTCTTTTAATTCCGCTGCAATTATTACTCTGTGTCTGTGATCTGTGATTATTTATTTACTGTATATGTTCAGTTTTGCCAATTTAAATTAACAACGCGGTATTTTGAGCAATTCAACTCCGGCATGAGTGTCTACCTATACACTTATAATGGATGCGAATGGTCCAAAATGGCGGGTCGTTACAGTATCTCTATCACTTACTATACTACTATGAATCTCATGTAGTCTAACTATGTTCTTCATAAACAACTTAGCTAAAACAGGTGCCGTCCTAGTTGACTTAACTGGAATGAAATGGGCACTCTTAGTCATCCTATCCACTATGACCCATATTCTTTTATTTCCTCGATTCAACCTTGGCAACCCGTCTATAAAATCCATGGATATTCGAATCCCATTTCCAAACTGGTATCTACAAAGGTTGAAGTAACCCACTCGGCTTCTGATGTTCGGCCTTCACTTGTTGACAGTTCACACATTGCTTTACCCATAAGCCAACATCCTTCTTCATACCTTCCCAGTAGAAACTCCTTTTCATGTCTTGATATATCTTGGTTCCCCTCGGATGAATCATAAATTTTGATTGATGACATTCCCTAAGAACTTCTCTCCTTAAGTCCCTAACATTCGGAATACACAACCATCCCTTCTTTCTCAACCATCCCCTCTAGTCAAGACTAAAATCTTTTAGCTCATCAATATCTGATCCAACCTCAAGCATTTTAATCTTCACGACTAACAGTGGATCCTATTTCTTCTTAGAAGTTATCTTTCGATCAGAACTGGTCGAACTTCCAAGCAGGATAACATGGCAATGCTCTAACTAGAACTAGCAGTCGATCTTAACTGCACACTACAAGTAGTCAAAGCCTCCGGGTCCTTCCATTCTGTTAACATAGCTAACACCACATTCTGATGTTTTTTTCTAAGAGCATCCGCTATTTTATTTCCTTTTCTGGGTGTATATGCTATACCAAAATCATAAGCTGCTAAAAATTCCAGCCACCTCTACTGCCTCGTATTCAACTTCTTTTGAGAGAATAAATACCGTAAGGACTTATAATTTGTGTATAACTCAAATCTCTCCCCTAATGTCTCCATACTTTTAGTGCGAAGATCACCGCTACCAACTCTAGATCATGAGTATGATATCTTACTTCATGCAGTCTAAGCTGTTGTGAAGCGTAAGCAATAACTTTACCTTTCTGCATCAAAACAGCCCCTAATCTGGTTCCACATGCATCGGAATACACTACTAATCCTTGATTTCCGTTTGGAACTACTAACACAGGCGCGTTGGTCAACAAGTGCTTTAACTTCAGGAATGCCTCCTTGTATTTGTTGGACCAAATAAACTTTACGTCCTTCCTGGTTAGCTTAGTCAAAGGTGCTGCTATCCGTGAGAAATCCTTAATGAATCTCCAGTAATAGCTAGCGAGTCCAAGAAAACTTATGATCTCAGCCACCGTCTCTGGTCTCTTCCAGTTGTTAACAGCTTTGATCTTATCCAGATCGATTGATAAACCCTTCTCTAAAACCACGTGACCAAGAAACTTAACTTCTTTCTTCCAGAAATGACACTTTGAAAACTTCGCTTTCAGTTGATGCTGCCTTAACGTCTCAAGCACCACTCTAAGATGAACTTCATGCTCTCTTACATGCTTAGAGTATATTAAAATGTCATCTATGAATACTAATACGAACCTATCCAAGTGCTCTAGGAAAACATGGTTCATCAAATCCACGAGAAAAGATGGCACATTCATTAACCCGAATGGCATCGCTAACCACTCATATGAACCATACCTAGTTCGAAACATCGTCAACAGAATACTATCCTCTGCTACTCTTAGCCGATGGAAACCTATCACCAAATCCAATTAGGAAAATACTCTAGCTCCACTCATCTGATCAAATAAATCATCGATTCTCGATAAAGGATACCTATTCTTGATCATCTTCTCGTTCAACTTGCGATAGTCGATACACATCCTTAACGACCCATGCGGTTTCTTCACGAACACCGCGGCCGCTCCCCAAGGTGAACTGCATGGTTTAATAAAATTCTTTCCTTCTAAATCCACTAGCTACACCTTCAAGTCCTTCATCTCAGTAGGTGTCGTCCTGCTAGGTGGTCTACTTACAGATTCTGCTCCTGGCACAAGATCTATCCGAAACTAAATGGCTCGCTTCGGGGGTAGTCCTTTGACTGGCTCAAAAACATCTACAAACTCTCTTCCTACCAAAACTTGATTCGACTCTTTTTCTACTTCCATTACATTCAGCAAAGCCCAAGCACTTGAGTCTAACTTCTCCACCGAGTATATAATTTGATCATGACTATTGGGGTGTCTTAGCAATATTTCTCTATCTTGGAAAAATATCCTAGCATCATATTTATCTAACCAATCTGTACCCAAAATGATCCCGAAGCCTACGAAATTGAAAACATACAAACTGCATGCAAACTTATGACCTAACAATTCAAGTTCTAACTAGTCACATCTCATCCCCAGATTTGCATACCCTTCTATCGGATTCGCAACCCTTAAGGAGGTAACAAGGTATGGGGATTCTAAACATAACTTATCTATCAAACACTGAGATATAAATGAATGCAATGCACTGGTATCAAATAGTACCCTAACTGGTATACTATGAATCAAAAGCGTACATTCCATCAAAGTCTTTCCCTTCTCAGCAGTAGTTGGTCTAGACTGTGCAGTTAAAGCGCTCGGCGGATTCAAAGCGGTGGAGGTGCAAAAAGTCATAGCGGGGATACAACGAGGATATAGCGGGATATAGCGGATGGCTCTAAAATAGCATATAAAACTCGTACTTAATGTTTTTTCAAATATATAAATGATAATTAAATGAAAAAATATCATTCAATTGAATTATAATTAATACATAAATAATTTTAAATAAAAACATGTGTGAATATACTTTAAATAAACATAAAACTGTTATATAACATAATTGAATTTAGTAGAATATTAAAGTATTTTCATTTCTAAAAATATATTAAAAATTAAATCAAATAAACTAGTTTCATAATTTTTATAATGTATAAATGCAATTTTTCAATTCATTTCATTAAAGAAGATATAGCGGAAATAGAGGAATATAGCGGGAATAACGGGATATAGCGGAAATAGCGGGACTTAAAGCGGAAAGGCTATATTTTGGGGCTATATGGAAAAATCTTAGCGGTAGAAATCCGCTATGAGATATAGCGGGGTTATAGCGGGGTAATAGCGGGGTATTAACTGCACAGGGTCTAGAAGATGATGGTTCCAAAGCCTTTACCTTGTCCGCTCTGACTGGTTCTGGACACTGGTTTTTGTAGTGTCCAATTTGGTCATAGTTGAAGCACTTCACTCCTTTCTTATCTACAACCTTTTTCCCTTTTCTAGTTCGACGTTCACGAGCATAATGTTCTTTTTTTGTCGCACTTGTAGCGAACTACATCGGCCTTCCTTTTCTTGGCAGCTCCTCTTTTCTGAGCTCCTTTCTTCTTAATGATTTTCCTCTTCTTGCCCTGACAATCCTGGGTTTCAACCTGCTTCTCTTTCCCAAAAGTAGAAAGCATCTCTTCATTCCTGATTGCCATCTCCATTACAACTGTACTTGGATCACGGAGGTGTGACATAGTCGCCATGGCAACTCGGGGCTTAACCCTCAAATAAACTTCTCGTTCCTTTTTATGACGGTGTCAATGGTAGCATATCTGTATCTGGACAACTCATCAAACTTTGTAGCATACTCAATCATCAACATCTCACCTTGCACTAAGTCCATGAATTTTCTTAGCAATACTGACTTGGCAACTTCAGACAAGAACCACTCTTCGAATCTCCTTCGAAACTCTGCCCAAGTCAACTCTTCCTCGGAAACTCCCATGGTAATACCATTTCACCAATAAAGTACTGCTCCCTACAACTATCATGAAGCAAGTCTCATCTTCTGCTCATCATCTAATCCAAGTCTACGAAAATTCATTCACAATGCAATAACTAGTTTTCTACTTCAATAGCATTCTATATTCCCAAAAACAGCTTCCATTCAAAACTGGTACAATCCCTGCTCAGCTTGGCATAGTTATTTCCAACTGGGGCCACAGGATTAGCTCCTCCAACATTCACAACATTACCCCCAACTACTCCTGCAGTTGCTCTAGCTTGCATCATATTGACGAAGGACTGATACATCGCACTCATATCTACTGGCGGGGTTCCAACACCTATATTGGCATCTGTGTTTGGATTATCATTTGCATGTCAACCCCGATTCCATCTAGTATTGGTTCGAGCATTTTCATTAGTTGTGGTGCTTCCTCCACCTAGATTTCCTCTTCCGTTTCCTTTCCACCATATCTTCCTTTCTCATAAATCTACATACGAGCCTTAGAAAGATATAGAAGAACGGTCTAAGAGAGAGGGAATATGTACTTATAGATATATATATATATATATATAACAAATGCAAGCACATTACTATAGCGTTAGCTCTTAACCTAGGTCTCATTTTCTGATTCTTTAGGTTATGTTTTGAAAGTCTTTTACGTTCAATTTTTGTTGTAATTTTACATAAACCTATGCTCTGATAATAACTTGTAACATCCCCTATTTTGGAGGCCCAAAACTAACTGCTACGGATACCGCAATCATCCACAGTTATTAATTCTCGGTGACCAATTGCGATAATGTTAAATACATTGATATACCAGAAACACATGAATGTGAAAAAAATTTAAACTTAATTTAAAACAAATTTCTTATTTCATTTCAGATTCATTACATAATCCTATTCATAAGCCACCTTCAGAGAAATTACAATTTGTTACAAAATATGCCAAGAGCGACATATGAAGATTCCCCATTGGTTGATCAGAGTCTAAAAATAGGCACTAAACAACTTTGCCATTTCATTCAATAACACAACGGAATGAAACAGAAAGATCTCCTGATAGCTAGCTTGCCTCCTTTCCATCTCCGGAAGCTTATTTATCTAAAGGAGAACCTAAAAACCTTAACTCTCAAACTACTCAAAATCAATTGAGCATCCGAGGGTTTAAAGGAAAAACATAAACTTTGAGCCAGACAAAAAGTCTGAAGTGAATAATAACCTACCATCTCGAACCATATAGATATCTAGTAAGACCACGCCGCTTAGCGGGATGGGTTTTCCCCTCACTAGTACCTTAACCCAATTTATAATAACCATATACAGTGCACCTACATCCACAATGGTAAAGACATAACATAATAAAATGTATCATGATGATATGCAAACATGCAATATGCTCTGGATTTCTCATCCCCACTCACCTAACTATCTATCTCATATTATAGTTTCTAGGGTCACTATTAACCTATTAGTTTTCATGGGCTAACTAATAACCTGTTCCAAGCTTACAACCTATCTCTCTGGTTTCATAGTTTTCATGAGATCACTAAGAACCTATTGGCATTTACCAACAACGTTATCCAAACATAGTTTTCATGGGCTTACTATGAACCTATTGGATTCTCCAATAACATCTCTGATGTCATAGTTTTCATGGGCTGACTATAAACCTATTGATCTCTATCACTAACTTTTTCCAGACATAGTTTTCATGGGATCACTAAGAACCTATTAGCCCCATCCCAATAACAATTTCCATACATAGTTTTCATGGGTTTACTAAGAACCTGTCTAAACTAATAATCCTTTTATCAGTCTTAGGCATCCTATATTTTGGTCTGTCGACCTCCTCGTTGTAGTTTTACTCGCTCAGGAGTTAAATTCAATATATGCATATTAACAACTAGGCCAACCTAGCCTGTAATTCTGCCCTTGCCCTAACATGATGTTATGGGTTATAAATGAATTGAATATAGTTACACAAGCATTAATGATAACTGATCAAATAACTTAACAATATAAACATCCATGGTTAAATTCTTTGTAATCATTTTTCTAATGAAATATGGTTAATACCCTTAACCCACTATCTCTATCAAGGAGAGCTTCCTCTAAATTCCATAGTTAAATGCCATTTCAAAACTCTTTCATATTTCAATGTATTTACTTTAAAAATGAGATTGGGTTCTCAAATTTGAAAACTAAAGCTTTCGACTATATCCTTTGTATCATTACTTAAAACCTTAGATGTTCTCTTTCAAAACCATCCAAGATACCTTTCGAATAGTTGGAACCATTCCTTTCGAAACACTAAAAAATGTACCTTTCGAAACACTGAAAAATATACCTTTCGAAACATTGAAAAATATAACTTTCGAAATACTTAAAGCATAGCCTTCGAAAGCATTGGGTTCAAGTAAGAGTTTGTGGAAACATAGCTTCGAAACCATATAAAAGTATTCCTTTCGAAACCATTGGGTTTAACATTTTGTATAACTATAGGGTCAAAGAGAACAGAAGTGAAAGTAACCCTTTCGAAAGCATTGATCTCAAAATAAAAGAAATGGAGAAGAGGATAGCTTCAAAACCAACCTTTCAAAACCATTGCCTCCGGAACTCTTATTAAAAGTGGCTAAAACAACCCTTTCGAAAGCATTGGGAATGCGGCTTCAATGTTAATAAAACGTAAGCCTTCCTTTCGAACTCATTGTTATAAGGCCATAAAGAAAAACAGATTTTAACCAATTAGAAAGGTATGAATGCAGCAGCTAGGTATCGAATGAGTTCAAAATACGGCAACTCTTTTGAAGGCTTCTTTAAAAACAAAGGCAAGTTGGATTGATTCGAAAGCTTATAAAAATGGTTTCAACCCTTTCGAAAGCATGCCTTCAAAACAGTCCCTTCCGCCTTTCTCCAATACATACGTATAAATTTCTTGATACCATGTGCATTGGTTTTGAATGGGTGCGAAATGTCATTAGCAGAAGTATGGTAACGGAAGCAAGCTAATGGACGTGGCGAGGTTGTAATTTGAAACAAAATTGATTTTTATGCCTTTCAAAGTAATTCCCCTTTACCTAACTTGCCTAATTTGCTAAAATATGTTGACTGCCAATTGTTTATAAAAATTCTTTTCTAAAAGGATGCCGAATTCAACAATTAACAAATGAAATCATTTTAACCAATAAGCCCTTCCCCTTAACAAAACTGTAACAACCCGCACATTTGTCGATTTTATATTTAAATATTTTATTTAAATATAACATCGTTCGTCGGATTTTAGTCCGAAAAGCTACTTTTTGCAAACAGTCGAATTAGGACTCGAGACCACTTCCATTGAGTTCAAAATGCCGTTTGCGACCTTTTTAAGTATAAGCTTCGATATGTTTGGAGAAAGTCGAATTTTGCTATTTTCTATTGGACTTTGGGTTTGGGTTTGGATTCAGCCCACTTGCCCAAATCTGGTTATATCATTACCCCTCTCCACTCCACTTCTCTTCATTCATTCCTCATTTCTTAACACCCTCAAGCTCAAGAGAATAATGGGGGAAGAGATTGGAAATGGAAATTCCTAAGCCCTAGCTTCAATTGCAAATTCAAGCTTCTACCTCCAAATCCAAGTTGAAGCCATTGGTAAGCATCTTCTTCTCCTTCTCCAACTCTTTCTCCTTTCAATCTCAGAAATTTCCTAAACCTAAATTCGGGAAATGTTTCTCTTTTAGCTTAGATTCAAGCTTGTTAAGTTGGAATTGAAGAGTGATTGCTCTTGCCATTGCTTCAAAGCTCCTTCTTCATTGATTTTGTGAAAAGGTGAGATTTTTATCTCACATCTAAGTCTTTAATTATCTTCGATTGTTAGGTATGAATTCCTAACACTTATTCTTGTGCAATTGATTTTGGTTTGGATTGATTTGGTGTATATTCCAATTTTTGGTCTTTTGAAATCAAAATCTATGAAAATCCTTTTATGGATATTTGGACATTGGTATTTGAGGCGTGTCGAAGAGCCGTTAAGGCTGGGTTGTCGCTTGGCGTAAATCCTTAGTCGTTGTCGCTCGATCGATCGCTTCCGGTATTCATTTGGCCATTTTTGGTCTAGGTTCAGGGAATGCCCTGAACCCCAGTTTCAGACGTCTGAACGTAAGATTCAGACGTCTGAATACTATATTGGGAAGATTTTTATTCCCAGATTCAGACGTCTGAATCTTTGGCCCCAGACGTCTGAATTGGCTCGATTTCATACAGAAAGAAAATAGGCTTAAATTGCCTATTTCAGACGTCTGAAATATTTCGTTCAGACGTCTGAATCTGTGTTCTGGAAAGTATTTAATTTTTCCAGGTTCAGACGTCTGAACCAATTATTCCAGACGTCTGAATCTGCAGTCTTTTGCCTACTTCCCTATTGTGCTTGAATTTCCAACTCTAATCAATTCGTGTTGATTCCCTTTTTGTTGTTATCATTTATTATCGGCCACTTTGTTAAGTCGTCCGCCTTTTTAAACTTAGGTCGCTTGTCTTCACTAAGTCGTACCGTGACGGGGCGCTGCCCCGCACCCCGCCGTGGGCGCTGCCCCCTGGACCCCCGCGACCTGACCGGGCAGGTCGAACCCCGTATTACTCTGCGTAGGCAATCTTATATGAAAGGCATTCATCAGAACTTCCATTTTGATGCATTTTGAGCTGATTTCCTTGGATTTTATTCACGTCTCCGAATGTGAATTTTTGTGATACGTTTTATGACTTGTCACTTTAAAAATATAAAGGTTTCAATACTAATAGTAAATATCAAAACTCTTTCATCAAAAAGATTTCAACTCTATTTTCAATATCAAACTCGTTTATAAAACTGATTTTCAATCTACTAGTATATACAAGCCTTTACTTCACTCGAATGAGAAATCTACTTAAACGACTTAGTAAAACGAGTGGTATGAAACGCTTGCGTTCACTTCGTCGGTTAGCTCTTGGACTTGTTCGACTGAACCCTTTTCGTGACAATTTCCTAGTGAAGATTTGCAGCTTGTTCGTAAATATTTAAGTTAAGCAAGTGGTTATGGGACATGAAGCTAAACTCATATATTTACTAGCTTGGTGTGATTGACACTTCTCGCTGATCATGATGATCATTTTATGATTTAGACTAGCAATTGTGCGATGTCTCTTTGTTTTCAAGGTAAGACTAGACCGCAATAGTGTGATTCCGACTCACACACATCTCTCTGTCCGCAAGGTTAGTCTAGGCCGCAGTAGTGTGATTCCGACTCACACATATCTTTATGTTTGCGAGGGTAGGCTAGACACCACTTGTGTGATTCCATTCACACATACCTTTCTGCTTTTTGGTTAGCCTAGGCCTCAATCAGTGTGATTCCGACTCACACATATGGGGTAGCTCCCCATGGTCTTCGGACCGTCATGTGATAGGCCTCTTTCTCTTTTTATGATTTCTGGATTTCTTGTTTTGATTTCTGGATTTTTTTTATGTCATTGACTTGTTATGAGTACAAGTTTAGGGTATGATGCCCTCTTTGGATCTCTGAGAAGATTCTTGTGATATTTATCATTTCTCATCGGTTGATCTCCTGTTGATCATCATTTTCATACTTATAGTAGTATGTCAGCATGGGTATTCTATGTTTATGCCTTATCTATTATTTTATATCATGTCATCTGATATTTATAGTTAGACTGATCCGTTTATTATTTTCTTAAATAATACTCGGGTCAGACCGAGATGTTACAGGTGCTTCTGCTTGACTTCCTCCCGGGATTCGCTACTCTGACTTTTGGCTAACTATTTAGTTTTGTAGTTTTTGGATGTACACATTTGAGATATAGACTCTATGTTGTGTACTTATTCTTTTGTATAGCACGTGATGCTATTCTTATTGTATTATCGTGGATCTTTCTGACCACTACTCTGATGTACACTTCCATGTGTTAGTTATATATTCATATCTTTTTCCGCCTTTGTGATATGGATGTCTGTGACTGATTTGTGTTATGTTTATTTCAATATTTGTTTCCGAAGATTATATATAGCCACTGTGTGATATCTTTGAGTTTGTATCGGTATGTCGGATTTCCTCCTTAAACGAAATGCAAGCTATACTATCTGACATATCGGTGCTCGCACAAAGAAATTACATAGATGGTCGCTCCTCAACAGCCTTATTCTCCGTGCTAATTGACAGCACTACATCGTAGTGTTCTTGGTTAGCGTGGGTATAGAGGTGGGGCGTCACAAAAACATTTAAAACATTTAAGTACTCTAACTTAAATAATTTAATAACTATAGTAAAACACTTAGGAAAAATCCTCAAAAATCACAATTATTCACTTTTAATACGTTTTTTAACATATATAAATTTCAGACCCAAAAACAATACTTGATTGCCTTAAATAGTTTAGATCCAAAATTATCTATTTCTTCTATTCAAAATTCATAATAAATTATCCATAGGTTGGAATATTATGATAATTTAAACCCATATCTAAAATAAGGTTTTACATAATATATTCAAACATCATGGCATTTGGAAATCGATTTGCACGATTTTAACCTTAAAATCGAATTATATTGTCCCATAAAAATCCTTGTTTAAATTATAACATGGCATATAAATCAAAGCATATCACCATTCATCCAATCATACGGTTTTAAACCTTAAACCTGAATTAAAACGTTCAAGAATTCTTAGCTTCTAATTGGATTTTGCTCTTCTTCTTCTTAGGGTTATGGCTGGCCTTGTTTATTCCTTTTATTTATGTTTTTGGTTTATGAAAATGTGAATGAGAATGATGTGAGGAGTTTAGGGGTTATGGTATACAACTATTCCCTATTTTCCCTTGCCTTATTCTCTTTAATTTCTAATTTATAAATCGCACTTATATATATTCATTTAGTTAAGGCACAACCTTAATTAGTTTTTAAATCTCAATCCCCTTATCACTCTAGTCTCGACATTATTCTATTTAATTTATCTAATTAAATCTCCTAAATAATGCTAATAAAATTAGGGGTGTTACATTAACTTTATCGACGTAATGCTTATCCCAAAAAGGAATTTCGGAGGAACTCTTCGACTCTAGACCAATTCCCTTAATAAACTGCTCCATCAAAAGTATCACTGAAGTACTAGCTAATAGGTTGAGAACTAAAATGGATAGTCTAACTGAAAAATATCAAATGGTTTTTATTCGAAATAGAAACATTATGGATAGGGTGGTCACCGCTTAATTTGTAAACTATTGTTATAGGAATAAAATTTCATGTGTGTTAATTAAATTATACTTTGTTGAAGCCTTTAGCTCAATAGATTAGTGATTTCTTCTTGATACACTAAGAGTTATGGGTTTCACTAAGAAGTGGATATCGTGGATCAAATTAATTCTACAAACTAGGTGTTTCATCCATTTCAATTAAGGTTATAAAGGGTAATAAAATTCAAGCTAAGCAAGTTCTACGCTAGAAAGACCCCCTATCTCCCCTCCTGTTTAATTTGGCTGTAGTTATATTCACTACATTTTAAAACTTACACTACATGATCATATTTTACCTAAATTAGGCGATGGCCTCACTTTTAATGGGTCATGACCCTTTAATATGTTGATGGCTCACTTGTTTTTTGTTGTCACCTCCCATACCATATAGCGGTGCTTGTACTAACTTTTTACGATTTTGAGCTTCTTTCCGAACTTGATATTAACTTTCGTAAGAGTTTAGTATTTGTTCTTTATGATAACTTTAAGATCACAAATGATGTGGCTAATACACTAAACTGTAAAATAATGCAATTCACAATAAATTACTAAGGAGTACCACCAATTAGGCAAGAAAAACCAAAAAATGAAGACTCGCTCATTGTTGTTGATAAAGTTTATAAAAGGTCATCATAATGGAAAGGTGACAGTCTTTCTAGAGCGAGTAGAACAGTCTTAATTAACTCGATTTTGTCGGCTATCCCTATTAAGGTGCTAACCTTTTACAAATTTCCTCACTGGATTATCAAGACAAAAGACAAAACCATGAGGAACTTATTCTGGAAGGGAAATTTTGAATGCTCTAAAATAAACTGTCTTATTAACTGGGAGCGGGTTCGCAAATCCAATAATCAAGGTGGATTAGGCATAATTAACTACCTTAATCATATTTTTGTTATGTAAATGGATATGGTGGTATTGGACGATAAGGAAGCAACGTCAAGAGATATTATAACAAATTCTTACTATAATCGATCCTGTAATTTGTATCTTCGTCAGAACTATAATATATCTTTTTTTCTGGAATGATATTTCAATCTTCTTCCCATCTTTAGAATGGGCTCAAATACTGTTCTCACTTGGGCAATAAAATTTCTTTTTAGAATGACGCATGGACTTCATCTATCATTTTGAAACATGAATTCCCAGATATGTTTCTAGCTTTTAGGAATAAATATAAACTTATAATTCATATTTAGATCAATGATGAAGTTAAATGGAATATTACATTTAACCAAAATCTTATTGAAAATACTCCTAGACAATTCTAAACATTAATTAATACAGCCGACCATATCAACATTGATGAACATCATGACATCGCTGAATGAAGCTAGAATAAAAATAAAAACTACATCGCTGTATCATTGTTATGTTCCTAAACTTTTCTCGGATCAAACGAACATATTTTAAATATATTTGGATAGTAAATGCACTACTCAAAGCTAAAATACACATATGGATTGTTTTATATGACAAACTAAATACTATTGACATGTTAAATACAAAAATCCTTAATCGTTATAATGATAACCAATGCTATTATTATAAGTTAGCCCCTGAAACCACTACCATAGGGCTGTTATGGTAACGGTAAATTTACCATTATACCATTATCAGTCAATCGGTTACCATTTTAAAGTAAAGTCGGTATACTAGCATAATCGGTACGGTAACGATAAATTTACCATTTTTTACGGTAAAACATCGGTAATATTTTTTCAAAACTAGCGGTAATGGTAATTTACCAGTCCATTCATAATACATTTATGTTCATGTAAGATGTTATATTACGGCCATTTAGAAGCAAGAAAATAATTCAATTTATTTTAGTAATTCAACTCAAATGATGATAAATACACTTCTTTTCTATGTCCTTTTTAAGTGACCCAATGAGATATATAATGAAGCATCATTCAGTGTAAAAATATATCAACTTATTATTTTTCTAGACAAACGGTACTTTACCATTACCAGTCTAATGGTTACCAGTTTATCGGTATACCATCGGTGTACCAGTCAATCGGTAACGGTAAACAATTTTAGTTTACTAGTAAAAACGGTACGGTAACGATATTTACAAAATGGTAACGGTAACTAATCACTCATACTACTACCTTTAATCTATGAGAATAATTTTTAGTTGATATTTGAATCGAATAGGATGGTTTGTTGATTGAATTGCTTTCAAATTGGTTACTTGAATTTGAACGATTGTTAGGGTTGTGGTCGTCATACCACTTTGATGTATCATTTTGGATTGTACTAGTGATTGTATCTGTACTTATGCATATGTATGCATTTCTACTGTTCTGTGATGTTATTTACCTTTGAGTTGTTATGTTTTGTTCTGATAGATCCGCTAGCCATTATAGTTTTGTATTAAATATTTATTGGATGCGTCGATCCACTTGAGAAAAAAAAATAGATAGCACTTATCGACGTATTCAGTAGATAGTTAAGACAAGGCTATAGATGATCGCTCCTATTCAGCACCATTCTACGTATTAGCAGACGGTATTACCTCGTAATACTCTTTGTTAATATGAGTCTCAGAGTGGGGCATCACAGCTTTACCATAACAGCCCTAACTAGGCACTTGTTCTTTGAATGTTAGCACACCCAGTTTATCATTGGTAAGCTTTTAAACATCTCTGAAACTTAGATAAACACTATCAATCCAAACTTCATATGATTATTGTTCCAACTTTAAATTGAATTTTAACACCTCTCAAAGAAAGTTATTAGGTATTACATATACAATTACCACATGGACACTTTGGATTGAATGAAATGAATGAGTATTTAATAACTTATATAGAAGTGATTCATCATTATCGTATTTTTTTATGGTATGACACATTTTAATTTAGATATGATTTAACAAAGGAAACTCATAATGGAAGACTAGACATGAGGAGATTATACGTAGATTATCCTATTACATAGAAAAACTCTTAAGGCTAATCAACGTACCGCATGGCCTAATTAATCTACCTATGCTTATTCAATACCAACTCTTTCAATACCAACTCTTTGCCAGTCATTGCAACCTCATCTTCACATGTGCATGCTAGTGTCTTGATAGAAATAGTGGGCATTATACCTCCTCCCGTTGTTATGGTCTGCTTTATCTCCGTCTCGTCGTCTCTGTTCAATAGGACTCCTTCATGCGGTAGTTCTCCACATTTCATCATTCCTCTGCAGCACCCTACCATAAATAGCCTTCTTTAAGCTTCTGCACGCTACTACTGTCGAAGCACATTCTTTCAACATGCAAACTCAAGCTTAGGTAGCATTTATCAGCTCATTGCACCACTCTACAGCCATGTCTTTTGAGCTGCAGTTTCTTATGTTTCAATCAGCCAATCGCCCCCAGACTTGCAGCAATATCAATCACTTTGCTACTTCAGTCACACTGCAACACCGTTATCCCAGCAACAATGCCATCAGTTCCACTGCTGGCTGTTGATAAGCATGCCTCACCTTCCACTATTCTAGATGACGTTGTTATGTTGCCTTTACTTTCTTACCTTTAGCACATGTAAAGGAATGTCACTAATGCTACAGATGTTTTCGGCCGAATTCGCGAACAAATTGGATTAGAGGTTAGAGTTAAAGGTTAGAGATTAGAGCATTCATGGACAAATTTTTAATTAGAGGTTGGTAGGATGTAAAATGTTAAGTCCTAGAAAAACTGATATAACAAGTTTTAAGTCCGACGTATCAGAGATACGTCAGACTTAAAAATTAATTTCCAGAAAAACCATGGGAATCGAAGCGTTGAATCGCCTCTTCCCCTGCTGCTGATTTAATTTTTACGCTCAACGTGTCTCTGATATGGAGATATGTCTGATGTAGAAAAACGCTGCCGCTTTTCCTAACGCTAACCGCTTCTCCGTGAATGCATCCTTTATCTTTAATCATACTCTTTCAGCGTAGACAATTATCCAAGCCTAACATTATTCACTTTCATTACTACCACTAGTCTATCACCTGCTGACCTGCAGAGCCCACATATCACTAACCATCGGCCTTTGACATGTCCATGTTGAAAAGTAAACACAATTTACATGTCTCTTAGTGAAAAGTCATGTCTGTTCAAGTGAAAAGTTAAATGTACATTCGAGTGAAGAATCACGTCTATTGAATAAAAAGTAGCGTTTATAGAAGTGAAGAGTCGTGTCTGCTCAATGAAGAGTCCTGTCGTTAGAAACGAAAAGGTATATATGTTTATTTGTAATGGTGTGTGGTCTACTATAAATATATGAACCTTTTATTGTGCTGTATGCAAGTTGAATTGAAGTGGTAATAAAAGAAATAAATTTCCTCCACTTTTCCTATAAATTTTTAAAATATAATTCTCCTTCACTTTCAAACAAAGTGGTATCAAAGCCATCTATGATTGGAGATTAAAGTTTGAAGAAAGATGTCAAATGAAACACTATTAATAGTTCAATCTCTCCCTAAAGGAAATTATGATAAGTGGTGTATAAAGATGAAGGCTTTATTTGGAGCCTATGGAGCATGGGAATGTGTATAGAAAGGTGTTGAAGGAGATGTTGCAACCGTAAAACCAAAGACCAAAATGCCCTCTCACTTATTTTTTAAGCTTTGGATGATAGTGTAACATCCCGTATATATATTTGGACCATTTAAATTGACAATAATCCACACTTGTCAACTTAAATAATACAAAACAAAGAACATTATGGGATTATAAGTACATAAATGTAAATGAGAATCAATACAACATCACAGACTCAGAACAGTCACAGAATAATGCAGCGGAAAACACATCATCATAATAGTAGTTCATGAAGCTACTACAGAGAATACAACAATGTCTCAACATAAAGCGACTGAAAAGAGATACAAGATGTCCAATACATAAGTACATCAAATACAGGAAATAAAATGATATAGATAAAAGCTAAGCCTTCAGCATCTTCGACCAACCTTGACCAGCAACGGAATAGCTTCAGACTGACCCGAGCATATGCAAAAGAACACTCGAGTCAGGACTCAAAATCTTATACAGGATAATCAAATGCATATAATAAAGTCCATAACAAAAAGGTGAATATAAACATCATTAAGGGATCGATAAACTACCTACAGAATACGCTAAATAGATAATGTCTAATCCATAAAGTAAGATATCAAAGTAGGGTTAAGAAGGGCCCATACACCTCTTAACCTGTTTATTCCCAAAAGCATATACAAGACCGTAGTTTCCCCAAAACCGGAAGTCACCAGAGGGCAATCCATATACTAAAGGTACAAATCAAAATCGTAGTTGTCGCGATAGGATAATTAGTATGACAAGGTACATGAGGCGATACCAACTAGGATACTAGTAGTTGCCTGATCCGGACTGATGTTGGGCATAGCAGCTACCACCCCAACACCGCGAAACAACACTTCCAAATCAAGGGGTGCACCCAAATCGAATCACATAAGTAATAGATAAGGTATCGAAGAAGTGTGTCCGCTAGAGATGGCGATCCTCAATGGCCCGGCGCGGCTCCTGTTTTAGTCATGTCAGGGGTCATCCAAAATCGTTCTCTTTCTTCAGTCAACGCGTCCATCAAACCATCCACTTCATTCTGGATCAACACTTCGCGTATATTAGTTATTAAAGTGGTTTTCGGTATCGACAGAGAGTATGTCCATAATCCGATCCCGGTCTCTTTAATAACTACGTATTAATTACCCAACAGTCAACTTCTTATTAAAGTTAAAACAAATCAAATCCAAAGGTCAAGTTGCAAATTTGACTTCCAAATTTGATATTTCATAATTCGATTCGTTTTAATTGCAAAATCATATTCCGAAAAGAAATTCTAGTTCAAGCCCTTTAGTTATCAAAATTTAAGTATTCATGTTAAATCAACATTTCACTTATTAAATCAACTCAAATTTATGGATTACATGAAATAGTCAATCTTAGTTCAACTAATTAAGTCAAGTTTTATTCTTTAAATCTGTATTTACATTCCTAGGTTCATTACTATATCAATTTCATTTACTACATTCACTTTGTCAAAACTTCGTTTATTTATTTATCAAAACTCGAAATTAAATCACTTTATCTTCTAACCTATTTACTTCTTAAATCTTATTTCGATTAACTTTGTCAAACACTTTGTTTAAATAAATAAATTTACAAATCCGTTTCAATTCATTACATTAATTCGTTCTCATTTATTTCAATTCATTTCTTTATTCCAACAAATCTAATTTATTTAATTCGATAAAATCCATTTTTATTTATTTCAAACAAGTTCATTTATTTCATTCAATAAAATCATTTTATTTACTTCCAAACAAATTTATTCGATTCAATAAAATCAATTTATTTATATTTCAAAACAAATTTATTTATTCAACTCAATAAAATCATTTTATTTATATTTCAAAACAAATTTATTTATTCAACTCAATAAAATCATTTTATTTATATTTCAAAACAAATTTATTTATTCAATTCAATAAAATCATTTTATTTGTATTTACGTTACCAAATTACAATACAGTTTTTCTAAGTTCATTCCATAATTCCGAATAAGTCTCAATTTCAAAACGTTCTTTGTTGACCGTTCGGTTTCTTATTTTAATTATCTATCCTAGGCCAATTCATTCAATTGGGTATTTATCATTTCAACCCGATTCTATTTAAATTCAAAATCAAACATACAAAGGGAACTTGCAGTGTGATAGCTGGGATGGTGTCAAAGTAAATAAACAAGCAATAGCATCCATTTGCAACAATTCAACAATTCAAATAATCCCGAAATAATCGTATCAATTCGCGTTTGTTATTTACGCCAATTAATATAACTATTTCTAGAATCTACACTATTATTTCATGTAGATTAAAGATCATAACATTTCGGTTTCACTTGGTCGTTCAATTTCAATTTCAACAGTTAATTCAATACGTTCAATAGTCTAAGTGACACTTATCAAATTCTACGTGTCAACAATTTAAAGGGTCAATTTAATTAATCAATATTCATCATATAAAGGGGTCAAGTTTAACATATGTCATTCAGGATTTTTATATCTGTTCTATATCAAATTCAGTTTCAAATTTATTATTAATTACAATAACAACAAATTTAATATCACATAGCAAATTGGCGTCATAACTATTTAACATACTAACTTCAATTCAATTTTTAACATCAATCAATTTAACGTCCAAATTAACATTCATAACATCCAACATCTAATTATCCTAGTATAATAGATTTTTGAGTCGTGAATAGAAAATATTCACCTTGCGTGGTAAGAAGTTTGACGACGAAGCACGAAGACGATAGATAAGAGGCACGAACAACCACAACACTAACGAACAACAAACTGCAAGCGAATAATAATTCAATTACAATTTGTTCAATACAAGATCTATATATAGATTGTACATATATATTCATACCAATCAAAGAAGCAGGGTATGACGACAAAATAGACGAAGCCTAGGCTTGCGATTCCGGATCAGCAGCTGAAATAACAAGACAACGTTGTATATTAATAACTAGACAAATATAAACAAACTATACGCAACACTATCTCCGGACAAGGCGAGGACCAACGTTTGACGAACTACGCCGGTGGCCAGCTGGGTAGTGGGTTCGTCAGTGGGCTGTTGGTGGTTCGGCTGGTGGTGGCGAACGAGCAGAGGGGTCTCGGCTGGGGTCAGGCTGGTGGTGGGTCTGTGGGAACGGAGGCATGTGGTTGGGTGGCGCGAAGGGCTGCAGGCAGGTCTGGGCGAGGTCAAGTGGCGGACTGGGTGGCACGGAGGCTGCAGGCGGGTCTGGGTGGCACGGAGGCTGCAGGCGGTACGGAGGGGACGTGGGCTGCTGGGGTTGTGGGGGTCTGGTGGCGGAAGTGGGCAGCGTGGTGGCTCGGCTGGGTCAAGTGGCGGAAGCAGGGCTGGAGGTTCGGGTGGTGGCTGACGAGGCAGTGGGCAGGGGATTGGTGGAGATGGTTATTTCATGGGGAAGATGTTAATGGAATGGGAGTTTCATGCAAATGGAAAGCAAAAGGAAATATAAAATACTTACCAGGAGAAGGAAAGAAGAACTGAGGGAGGAAGGGGAAGGAGCTAACGTAAAGAATGGTTTTGAATTAGGAATTGTAACCAGGTGTCTGGGAAATAGTACAGAATTGATGACGGTTTTGGGACTCAAAAGGCTTTAATTAATTATCTCGGTAACCAAAAAGGCTTTTGGCTTTTCAAGAATGATTGATGACTGGGCTGCTTCGATTCTCACACCACTTCAGCCCAATAAGAGCCAAATAACTGTTCGTAACGGACAGTTTATCAACCGATAAAATGTCAGTAACTTCTAATTCCGAACTCCGAATGACACAAACCAATATACCGTTTTGATCAGCGCGACGAGACGGATCCAACGATATGAAGATATAAGCGGAATAATTAGTTTTATAAAATTCGATTTTCTTCACTACAGAAAATGCAATAAAAACGCCGAAGAATAAGATCGACGAAGCTTAAGGTGACCGAATTTTGAAAAACGAAAAATGACGACTTTGTCAGAAGATGGTTTAGAAATTTTCCATGTAAAAATATTCAAGTTCGGAAGATAAAAATTTCGCGTTTAAAATGAACTGATATGTAATTAAACGCGAACAAATCTTACTTCAGTATTTCTCAACGAAATTTGGCGTACGCCTATGTCTATCAAGACGTATTCCAAATGTGAAGTTTGGATAGCAACGGAAATTGTTTGTGAAAATTTGAATTTTCACATCAAATAACGATTTTAAAATTTTAAACTGGGTCTGAATTTCAGGGTCGTTACATTCTCCCCCACTCAAAACTTTTCGTCCTCGAAAAGGAACGAGATGAGTGAAGTAGAAATGAAATAAGTAGAAAAGTCAAGATAGATTTCGAGAAATTTGAATAATACCTGAAATTAATAGTTCGGGGTTTGAATCCCGAATGCTATCCTCAGTTTCCCACGTGCAATCTCGCTCATCCGCACTCCACTGTACTTTGACGAGATTCACCGACTTCCTTCTGAGTTGCTTTGTCTCACGATCAACTATCCGAAGTGGCTTTCGCTCAATAGTCAAGTCTGGCTCAATAACTATCTCTTCTAACTGAGCAGTGGGGATGGTCATAGATGGATCGTGTACAACTTTACGAAGATGTGAGACGTGGAACACGTTGTGAACACCAGCGAACTTTTCTGGTAATGCAACTCTATATGCCAATGTTCCAACTCTTTCTGTAATCTCAAACGGACCAACGAATCTGGGAGCTAATTTCCCTTTCCTTCCAAATCGAACAATATTCCTCAAAGGCGACACCTTCAGAAATACTTTGTCTCCTACTCCGAATTCGAGATCTCTTCTCCTTTTGTCGGCATAGCTTTTCTGTCTATCCTGTGCCGTCTTTATCTTCTCCCTGATTTCTTCGACTTTTTCAGAAGCTTCCATAATCATTTCTGGTCCAAGCACTAATCGATCTCCCGACTCAATCCAACAAGCTGGTGATTTGCATGGCCATCCATATAAGGCTTCGAATGGTGCCATACCAATGCTCGCCTGGTAACTATTATTATAAGTGAATTCAACCAAGTGAAGATGGTCTTCCCAAGATCCACCAAAGTCGATAATGCAAGCTCGGAGAAGATCCTCCAAAATCTGATTCACCCTCTCAGTTTGACCATCTGTCTGAGGATGATATGCTGTGCTCAGATTCAGTTTGGTGCCCAAGGTATCTTGAAATGCCTTCCAGAATTTACTGGTGAATATAGGATCCCGATCGCATACAATGCTAGATGGTACACCATGAAGTTTAACAACTTCCCTCATGTATATTTCGGCCAAACTTGAAGCTGTACGAGTGGTCTTGACTGGAATAAAGTGAGCGGACTTTGTTAGTCTGTCGACAATCACCCATATGCTTTCGTTACCCTTTCTAGTCTTTGGTAGCCCATCAATAAAATCCATAGAAATTTGCTCCCATTTCCAACCTGGAATCTCTAGCGGTTGGAGCAATCCTGCTGTCTTTCTGTATAGTGCTCGTTCAAGTGGTTTAGAGGCTTTCTTTGCTCTGGATTGGTGCAGGTTCAATTCTCAGCTGTTGCTAAATTTGATCTGTTTTAACTTGTTGGCAAGTGGTGCACCTGCTAACATAGATAGAAATATCGTGCTTCATTCCACTCCACCAATATAGTTTCTTCATATTCTGGTACATTTTGGTAGCACCGGGATGAAATGAAAGCGAAGACTTATGATTTTCACGCAGCACTTCCTGTCTAAGACCATCGACATTAGGAACACAAATACGATTGTCGATCCTCAAAACTCCATTACTATCAACCTGTGCACCCACTTTGTTGTCGGCATTACTTACTCTACCCATAACTAATTCCTTCATACGATAGAGCAAAGTGTCTTCATATTGCTTAGCTTTAATGCGATCCATAAGAGATGGAGAGATACTAAGCTGGAATAACATGCCTTCGATAAGATTGCAACAAGACAATGCTTTGCTGCGGCTCAAAGCATCTGCTACAACATTTGCTTTCCCCGGTGTATAAGTGATGTCGAGGTCGTATGCAGCTAAGAATTCAAGCCATCGGACTTGCCTCTGGTTCAAATCCTTCTGAGAAAAGATATACCTCAAAGACTTATGATCAGTGAATAGTTCGAACTTTGTTCCCAAAAGATGATGCCTCCAAAGTTTCAAAGCAAATACAACAGCAAGAAGCTCAAGATCATGAGTGGCATAGTTCAATTCATGGGTCTTCAACTGACGACCAGCATAAGCAATAACCTTTCCATTTTGCATAAGAACAGCGCCTAAACCTTCTCGACAAGCATCTGTATAAACAGTCAATCCTTCACTTCCATCGATGACTGCAAGAACTGGGGCCGAAGTTAACCTGTGCTTCAACTCATTAAAAGCTGATTCACACTTCTCACTCCACATGAACTTAATGTCCTTCCGAGTCAGAGCAGTAAGAGGAGCAGAAATCCGGGCAAAGTGCTCAATAAATCTGCGATAATATCCAGCTAGACCCAAGAAACTACGGATATCAGTAGGAGTTTTGGGGGTCTCCCAATCCTGTAGATTAATTGATATAAATTAGCGAGAGATAAGATTATTTGAATAGAATTTCGAATATGATAAAACTTACATTGATTATGGCAATCTTAGCTGGATCGACTGAAATGCCATTTTCAGAAACAATATGGCCAAGGAATCTCACTTCGTCTCGCCAGAAATGGCATTTAGAAAACTTGGCTTTAAGCTGATGGTTTCTGAGAGTTTCAAGGACATAACGAAGATGTGCCTTATGCTCTTCCTTGTCCTTAGAGAAGACAAGAATATCATCAATGAATACAAGAACGAACTTGTTAAGGACATCACGGAAGACTCGATTCATCAAGTCGACGAAGTAAGCAGGTGCGTTGGTCAACCCGAATGGCATAACCAACCATTCATAGAATCCATTCTCGGTCCGGAAAGCTGTCTTATGGATACTATCTTCCGCTATTCTGAGTTGGTGGAACCCAGTGGCTAGATCAAGTTGTGAGAAAACTTTAGCACCATGAAGCTGGTCGAATAAATCGTTGATGCGAGGCATCGGATAACGATTCTTGAGAGTGCGCTTGTTGAGCTCTCTATAATCAACACACATGCGAAGAGATCCATCTGATTTGGTGACAAATACAACTGCAGCGCCCCATTCGGAACAACTGTAACATCCCGTATATTTGGACCATTTAAATTGACAATAATCCACACTTGTCAACTTAAATAATACAAAACACAGAACATTATGGGATTATAAGTACATAAATGTAAATGAGAATCAATACAACATCACAGACTCAGAACAGTCACAGAATAATGCAGCGGAAAACACATCATCATAATAGTAGTTCATGAAGCTACTACAGAGAATACAACAATGTCTCAACATAAAGCGACTGAAAAGAGATACAAGATGTCCAATACATAAGTACATCAAATACAGGAAATAAAATGATATAGATAAAAGCTAAGCCTTCAGCATCTTCGACCAACCTTGACCAGCAACGGAATAGCTTCAGACTGACCCGAGCATATGCAAAAGAACACTCGAGTCAGGACTCAAAATCTTATACAGGATAATCAAATGCATATAATAAAGTCCATAACTCAAAGGTGAATATAAACATCATTAAGGGATCGATAAACTACCTACAGAATACGCTAAATAGATAATGTCTAATCCATAAAGTAAGATATCAAAGTAGGGTTAAGCAGGGCCCATACACCTCTTAACCTGTTTATTCCCAAAAGCATATACAAGACCGTAGTTTCCCCAAAACCGGAAGTCACCAGAGGGCAATCCATATACTAAAGGTACAAATCAAAATCGTAGTTGTCGCGATAGGATAATTAGTATGACAAGGTACATGAGGCGATACCAACTAGGATACTAGTAGTTGCCTGATCCGGACTGATGTTGGGCATAGCAGCTACCACCCCAACACCGCGAAACAACACTTCCAAATCAAGGGGTGCACCCAAATCGAATCACATAAGTAATAGATAAGGTATCGAAGAAGTGTGTCCGCTAAAGATGGCGATCCTCAATGGCCCGGCGCGGCTCCTGTTTTAGTCATGTCAGGGGTCATCCAAAATCGTTCTCTTTCTTCAGTCAACGCGTCCATCAAACCATCCACTTCATTCTGGATCAACACTTCGCGTATATTAGTTATTAAAGTGGTTTTCGGTATCGACAGAGAGTATGTCCATAATCCGATCCCGGTCTCTTTAATAACTACGTATTAATTACCCAACAGTCAACTTCTTATTAAAGTTAAAACAAATCAAATCCAAAGGTCAAGTTGCAAATTTGACTTCCAAATTTGATATTTCATAATTCGATTCGTTTTAATTACAAAATCATATTCCGAAAAGAAATTCTAGTTCAAGCCCTTTAGTTATCAAAATTTAAGTATTCACGTTAAATCAACATTTCACTTATTAAATCAACTCAAATTTATGGATTACATGAAATAGTCAATCTTAGTTCAACTAATTAAGTCAAGTTTTATTCTTTAAATCCGTATTTACATTCCTAGGTTCATTACTATATCAATTTCATTTACTACATTCACTTTGTCGAAACTTCGTTTATTTATTTATCAAAACTCGAAATTAAATCACTTTATCTTCTAACCTATTTACTTCTTAAATCTTATTTCGATTAACTTTGTCAAACACTTTGTTTAAATAAATAAATTTACAAATCCGTTTCAATTCATTACATTAATTCGTTCTCATTTATTTCAATTCATTTCTTTATTCCAACAAATCTAATTTATTTAATTCGATAAAATCCATTTTTATTTATTTCAAACAAGTTCATTTATTTCATTCAATAAAATCATTTTATTTACTTCCAAACAAATTTATTCGATTCAATAAAATCAATTTATTTATATTTCAAAACAAATTTATTTATTCAACTCAATAAAATCATTTTATTTATATTTCAAAACAAATTTATTTATTCAACTCAATAAAATCATTTTATTTATATTTCAAAACAAATTTATTTATTCAATTCAATAAAATCATTTTTTTTGTATTTACGTTACCAAATTACAATACAGTTTTTCTAAGTTCATTCCATAATTCCGAATAAGTCTCAATTTCAAAACGTTCTTTGTTGACCGTTCGGTTTCTTATTTTAATTATCTATCCTAGGCCAATTCATTCAATTGGGTATTTATCATTTCAACCCGATTCTATTTAAATTCAAAATCAAACATACAAAGGGAACTTGCAGTGTGATAGCTGGGATGGTGTCAAAGTAAATAAACAAGCAATAGCATCCATTTGCAACAATTCAACAATTCAAATAATCCCGAAATAATCGTATCAATTCGCGTTTGTTATTTACGCCAATTAATATAACTATTTCTAGAATCTACACTATCATTTCATGTAGATTAAAGATCATAACATTTCGGTTTCACTTGGTCGTTCAATTTCAATTTCAACAGTTAATTCAATACGTTCAATAGTCTAAGTGACACTTATCAAATTCTACGTGTCAACAATTTAAAGGGTCAATTTAATTAATCAATATTCATCATATAAAGGTGTCAAGTTTAACATATGTCATTCAGGATTTTTATATCTGTTCTATATCAAATTCAGTTTCAAATTTATTATTAATTACAATAACAACAAATTTAATATCACATAGCAAATTGGCGTCATAACTATTTAACATACTAACTTCAATTCAATTTTTAACATCAATCAATTTAACGTCCAAATTAACATTCATAACATCCAACATCTAATTATCCTAGTATAATAGATTTTTGAGTCGTGAATAGAAAATATTCACCTTGCGTGGTAAGAAGTTTGACGACGAAGCACGAAGACGATAGATAAGAGGCACGAACAACCACAACACTAACGAACAACAAACTGCAAGCGAATAATAATTCAATTACAATTTGTTCAATACAAGATCTATATATAGATTGTACATATATATTCATACCAATCAAAGAAGCAGGGTATGACGACAAAATAGACGAAGCCTAGGCTTGCGATTCCGGATCAGCAGCTAAAATAACAAGACAACGTTGTATATTAATAACTAGACAAATATACACAAACTATACGCAACACTATCTCCGGACAAGGCGAGGACCAACGTTTGACGAACTACGCCGGTGGCCAGCTGGGTAGTGGGTTCGGCAGTGGGCTGTTGGTGGTTCGGCTGGTGGTGGCGAACGAGCAGAGGGGTCTCGGCTGGGGTCAGGCTGGTGGTGGGTCTGTGGGAACGGAGGCATGTGGTTGGGTGGCGCGAAGGGCTGCAGGCAGGTCTGGGTGAGGTCAAGTGGCGGACTGGGTGGCACGGAGGCTGCAGGCGGGCCTGGGTGGCGGACTGGGTGGCACGGAGGCTGCAGGCGGTACGGAGGGGACGTGGGCTGCTGGGGTTGTGGGGGTCTGGTGGCGGAAGTGGGCAGCGTGGTGGCTCGGCTGGGTCAAGTGGCGGAAGCAGGGCTGGAGGTTCGGGTGGTGGCTGACGAGGCAGTGGGCAGGGGATTGGTGGAGATGGTTATTTCATGGGGAAGATGTTAATGGAATGGGAGTTTCATGCAAATGGAAAGCAAAAGGAAATATAAAATACTTACGAGGAGAAGGAAAGAAGAACTGAGGGAGGAAGGGAAAGGAGCTAACGTAAAGAATGGTTTTGAATTAGGAATTGTAACCAGGTGTCTGGGAAATAGTACAGAATTGATGACGGTTTTGGGACTCAAAAGGCTTTAATTAATTATCTCGGTAACCAAAAAGGCTTTTGGCTTTTCAAGAATGATTGCTGACTGGGCTGCTTCGATTCTCACACCACTTCAGCCCAATAAGAGCCAAATAACTGTTCGTAACGGACAGTTTATCAACCGATAAAATGTTAGTAACTTCTAATTCCGAACTCCGAATGACACAAACCAATATACCGTTTTGATCAGCGCGACGAGACGGATCCAACGATATGAAGATATAAGCGGAATAATTAGTTTTATAAAATTCGATTTTCTTCACTACAGAAAATGCAATAAAAACGCCGAAGAATAAGATCGACGAAGCTTAAGGTGACCGAATTTTGAAAAACGAAAAATGACGACTTTGTCAGAAGATGGTTTAGAAATTTTCCATGTAAAAATATTCAAGTTCGGAAGATAAAAATTTCACGTTTAAAATGAACTGATATGTAATTAAACGCGAACAAAGCTTACTTCAGTATTTCTCAACGAAATTTGGCGTACGCCTATGTCTATCAAGACGTATTCCAAACGTGAAGTTTGGATAGCAACGGAAATTGTTTGTGAAAATTTGAATTTTCACATCAAATAACGATTTTAAAATTTTAAACTGGGTCTGAATTTCAGGGTCGTTACAGATAGTATGATTGAAAAAGTTTCTGTTACAACCACTACCGAGCAAGCATGAAATATTCTTCAGACCTCTTTCAAAGGAGTTGATAGAGTAAAGAAAGTGCGTCTCCAAACACTAAGAGGCAAATTTGAATATCTACACAGGAAGGGAACCGAATCTATTTTAGATTATATTTCAAGAGTTTTGGCTATTGCTAACCAAATGAAGAGATATGAGGAAGATTTAAAATATAATCAAGTTGTCGGAAAAATTTGAGATTGCTGGATCCAATATTCAATTATGTCATTGTTGCCGTAGAAGAATCAAAATTTTGGATACTATGACTGTGGATGAACTTGTTAGATCATTACAAGCACATGAACAAAGATTGAAGAAACTAATTCAGGAATTGGTAGAACAAGCATTGAAAGCAAAGTTATCTTTAAAAGAAAAGAAAACAATCCATAACACATTTCAAAGAGGCCGAGGTGTTGGGGAAAATCCCTTCAGATGATCAGTCTAAGGAATAAAAATCCAACGTAGTGGAAAAACAACGAACTGGATCGTGATTGTAGTGAGACGGAAAAAACAGAGATAAACACCAGAACAGACAGTCACAGATCAATGCAATGCAGAAAAATAAATAACACCAGTATTTATGGTGGTTCCACTACCGCGAGGCAGTGTACGTCCAAGAGGAGATTTTATTAATCACTGAAAGATCAGAGTTATAAGATTGATTCACTTTTGGAGGCTATACTTAAGAAGAATTTACAATACAGACAAAATTCTACAGAGTTTCAGCTCTCTAGTATGGCTGCCATTGTTGTCCAGAAGCTCCACTATTTATAGAGTGAAGATACGAGGAGGGGTAGCTGCTATATAGCAGCCCTGGGGTTTGGTTCGGCAAACATCTGGTTCGACATACATCACTTGGCATTTGGTTCAGCAAAGCCCAATCTAGACCGGCATGCTAGCTTCACCGCTCTAGACTTTTGGTTCGACAAAACACACTGCATCTTCACAGCCGAACGAAGTCACCACCACTGGACGAGATATTTCGTCCGGTCCTCCTTAATGCCGAACGAAACATCACCGAACCAGATCCTCTCTTTCATATCACTGAATGACTTCTCCTTCACCGAACTAACTCCACCGGACAAACTCCATCGGACCAAATCTTTTGTTCGGCATCTCCTCCACCGAACCAAAAATTTGGTTCGGCATCTTCTTCTCCAACGCTAGATCCAAGCCCTGTGACTTCCTCCTCCGCTTTGCTTCAGCAACGTGACTTAGGGTTTGGAACTCCTCCTCGAAGCTTCTCCAATGGCGATGCTTCTTCACGAATTCTAGGTATCATCTCTAACAATCTCCACTTTGATACCGAATTCCAAACAAGCCTTCCAACTCCATCTACACCTTCATGCTCCAAGCAATGGATACATACCCAATAAGCTTCGACAATGCCATCACCCATTACACTTTGTCAATGAACTCCGACAAGGCCACCGCCCGTTAACAAAGTCTTTGAAGTACCAAATCCACGTAGAACCTATCAATCTCCATCAAGAAAACAAACGTCTCCATGAACCATCTCAAATCTCCCTCCGTGCCATCTCGTGGCACCTAGCACTTCATTAAGCGAATCAAGTCCGAGCAATGCTCGAACTTAGTAACATGCAACGACTTGGTAAATATGTCTGCTACATTCTCCTTTGTGTGAACTTTCTAAAGACGAACTAGCTTCTCTTCGCTCATCGAGACAAGGAATGACTCTCTTACCTCAATATGCTTCGTCCTCGACCTGAACGCCAAATTTTTAGCTAAGTGGATTGCACTCTGACTATCACAGTACACATCTACTCCTTCATATATGAAGCCCAAATCACACAACAATCGCCTTAAATAAAGCGCCTCCTTAGCTGCTTCAACCGCAGCTATGAGCTCTGCCTCTGTAGTAGACAAAGCCAAAATTGTCAGCAACGTCGCTCTCCAACTGATCGTTGTCCCACCAAAGGTGAACACATATCCGGAGGTTGACTTCCTTTTATCTCCATCATCGGCATAGTCGGAATAACAAAATCCAACCAAGCTGAAATCTCTATCTCTGCTGCCAAAAACAAGTCCATGGTTTGGAGTTCCTCTAAGATATCTAAAGATACACTTCTCTGCTTCCCAATGCGCCTTTCCTGGATTTTTCATGAACTTACACACCAATCCAACCGCCTATGCAATGTCAGGCCTAGTGTAGACCATAGCATACATCAAGCTGCCAACTGCACTTGCATATGGGACCTTCACCATATAAGCCTTGTCCTTTTCCGAGATCGAAGAGCCTTTACTAGAAAGCTGTATGTGCAAAGGCATGGGTGTGCTGATTGACTTTTCCCCTTCCATGCTAAACCGAGCAAGCACCTTTCGAATGTACTCCTTTTGAGTAAGGCTCAAAAGTCCTAGCTTTCTATCCCTTTGGATTTCCATACCCAAATTTTTTTTTCTTCTCCAAGGTCTTTCATTTCAAATTTCGCTTTTAGTTTTCGCTTTAAACTATCGATTTCAGCCTTATCCTTCGAAGCAATCAACATATCATCCACGTACAAGAGTAGGTACACCCATTTACCATTCTTTAAATGCTTGAAGTACACACAAGCATCTTTGATGCTATGATCAAAACCAAGTTAAATCATAAAAGAGTCAAACCTCTTATACCATTGTCTAGGTGACTATTTAAGTCCATACGATGACTTCTTTAATTTGCAAACCCAATTTTCTTTCCCATCTACAACAAATCCTTTTGGCTGCTTCATATAGATGGTCTCACCAAGTCTCCATGCAAGAAAGCGGTTTTCACATCCAGTTGCTCCAACTCCAAGTCATGAGCTGCGACGATAGCGAGCAAAATGCGGATGGATGTATGCCTCACTACTGGAGAGAATATCTCTTCATACTCCAATCCCTTTCTTTGTGAAAACCCTTTAGAAACTAGTCTAGCCTTGTATCTCCCATCATCCTTCACCTTGAATACCTATTTGCAACCTATGGCTCGGCTTCCTTGAGGAGGTGATACCAAATCCCAAGTCTTGTTCTTCTTCAACGACTCTAACTCCTCATCCATAGCGCACATCTACTTCAAACTGTCACATGACTTTAACGCTTCATCAAGGTCAAGCGGCTCCTCATGAACCACATGTAGGGCATAGTCAAACTGATCACCAAGGCTAAGGTTCGCAAACTGCCAATCACCATACCTTTCGGGCGGCCTAATAGTCCTACAACTGACCCAGGTAGGTACTGCTTTGCCTAAACTCCTTTCAGCTCCACCTCGAACTGAACTTCCTTTAGATTCATGCACAACACCAGCACTGCTAGAAGGTACCTGTGGACTATCTTATGATGTTTCATCAACTGTGTTTTCCTTGAAAGCATCAACAACAACTCTACTATTTGGCTGGAACATGGGAACTTCTTTTATCTCCTTAGGCCTATCAGAATCTTCTTATGTGGTAGGTAGCTTCTCCTTTGGATTGAACATTGAAGACTCATCAAAAGTAACATGTCTGGAATGAACAATCTTTCGATCAACAGCGTTCCAAATTCGATACCCTTTGATACCATCGGTGTATCCTATTAGTATGCCCTTGTATGCTCTTGCCTCTAACTTGTCATCGCATGTATGGTGAACGTACACAGGGCAACCAAAAATTCAGAAGTAACCAAGATACACTGCTTTACCTCTCCATTTTTCCTCTAGAATCTTCCCATCCATGGCTGAGCACGGAATTCGATTTATGATATGCGCTGCAGTTGATAATGCCTCAGCCCAAAAGTCTCTAGACAAGCCCTTCATCAATCTCAAGCAACGAGCCTTCTCTAGTGTCCTGTTCATCCTTTCTGCAACCACATTGGATTGTGGATCGCCGAGTGTAGTGAAATGTCCCTGAATGCCATGTTGTCTACAAAAGTCGAGGAACTCCCTAGAGACAAATTCATTACCATTATCAGATCTAAACACCTTCAACCTAGAACCAGATTGGTTCTCAACAAGTGCTTTCCAGTCTTCGAACTTCTCAAAACTTTTTGATTTGGCCTTCATCACATACACCCATACTTTTCGAGAAAAGTCATCAATGAAAGAGATAAAATACTTTGCTCCTCAAAGAGAATGAGTAGCAATCGGTCCCCAGACATCTGTATGCACATACTCAAGTACTCGCCTCGATCTATGGAGTCTAACTCCAAAAGATACGTTAGTTTGCTTGACTAACACACACTCCTGGCAAAATTCCATCTTGTCGAAGCTTTCTCCTTTGATCATCTTCCATCTCCAAAGCAACTCTAAACCCTTCTCTGAAATATAACCCAACATGAGATGCCAAAGCTTTGTGGCATCCAATGCACGAGAACTATCTACTCCAACACACGACTCTCCAAGAACTGTGGTTCCTTTCAGCAAATACAGATTTCTGAACACATCTCCTTTCATAAGAACCAATGCACCTCTCGAAACCTTCAGACTATCCTTCTCGATAGTTACCTTACATCGCAAAGATGCCAATTGTCCTAAAGAAATTAAGGACTTCTGAAGACCTGGAACATACCGGACACCTGTCAAAGTGCGTATCACTCTGTCAAACATCCTGATCCTCACTGTACCTTCACCCATTGCTCTACAGCTAGCATCATTACCCATAAGAGTAGAGCTTCCCTCTCGTCCAATGAAAGAACTGAAGTAATCCTTATTAGGCGTCATATGGAAAGACGCCTCCGAGTCCAGCACCCAATGGTCTGAGACATCCGATACTGCTATAGACAACACATCGTCAGATATAGACTTCTCTACCACAAATGATGAAGATCCGTCTTCTTCCTTCTTCTTCAAATCTGGACAATCCTTTTTCCAATGACCAGGTTTCTTGCAGATAAAGCACTTTCCATCCATAGACTTTCCTCTCCTGCCATTGCCGGGCTTCTTGGACTTGGAATGCCCTCTAGAGTGCCAATTCTTCTTATCTTCTCTACCTATTTCAACAAACAGGCCGTGACTACTACTTCCACCTCTACTTCCTTCACTTATCTCCTTCATCCGATCTCTCAAGCCCTCAGATAGAAGGCCTGATTTCACATCTTCCACTGTCAATGTGTATCTAGTAAAGATAAGGTTGTTAGCGAAACCTGTGTATCGCTCAGGAAGAGAACACAAAAGAATTATTGCCATTTGCTCCTCATCCATCTTCAAGTCAATAGTCTATATCTTCATCATGAGATCATCAAAGAAATTAAGATGTTCCTTCACTGAAGTACCCTCTCTCATCCGCATGGTCAAAAATGTCTTTGGTAATATTAGATGGTTAGTCGGAGATTTATTCAAGTAGAGATTTTCTAGCTTGGTCCAAATGCCCCTAGCTGTGGTCTTGCTGCTAATCTCTGAGATGACATTCTCTCCCATAGCTAGTTGTAAAGTAGTAAATGTCCATTTTTCCATCTCCTTCCTTTCTACGACTGAGATGTCAACCGTCAACTCCTCAGGGGAAAACACTACTGGATGGATTTCATTCCTCATTAGAACAGCCTTCATCCTCCATTGCCACTTCTCGAAGTCTTTATCCCCATTCCATTTATCAATTGCCAACTGTGATCCTGACGCAATATATATCCCTCTAGTATAGGGTCTTGTAACAACTGGAGTCGCTTCATCTCCTGCCATAGCGTCTAACACTCCTCAATCAACCTGGCTCTGATACCAGACTGTTGGGGAAAATCCCTTCAGATGGTCAGTCTAAGGGAATAAAAACCTAATGTAGCAGAAAAACAACGAACTGGACCGTGATTGTAGTGAGATGGAACAAACAGAGATAAACACCGAAACAAATAGTCACAAATCAATGCAATGTAGAAAAATAAATAACATCAGTATTTATAGTGGTTCCATAACCGTGAGGCAGTGTACGTCCACTTAGGGAGAGGAGATTTTGTTAATCACTGAAAGATCAGAGTTACAAGATTGATTCACTTTTGGAGCCTATACATAAGAAGAATTAACAATACAGACAAAATTCTACATAGTTTCGGCTCTCTAGGATAGCTGCCATTGTTGTCCAGAAGCTCCACTATTTATAGAGTGAAGATATGAGGATGGGTAGCTGCTATATAGCAGCCCTGGGGTTTGGTTCGGCATACATCACTTGGCATTTGGTTCGAAAAAGCCCAATCTGGACTGGCATGCTAGCTTCACCACTCCAGACTTTTAGTTCGGCAAAACACACTGCATATTCACAGCCGAATGAAGTCACCACTACCGGACGAGATATTTCGTCCGGTCCTCCTTAATGCTGAACGAAACATCACCGAACCAGATCCTCTCCTTCATATCACTGAACGACTTCTCCTTCACCGAACTAGCTCCACCGAACGAACTCCACCGGACCAAATCTTTGGTCCGACATCTCCTCCACCGAACCAAAAATTTGGTTCGGCATCTTCTTCTCCAACGCCAGATCCAAGCCCCGTGAATTCCTCCTCCGCTTTGCTTTAGCAACGTGACTTAGGGTTTGGAGCTCCTCCTCGAAGCTTCTCTAATGGCGATGCTTCTTCACAAATTCCAGGTTTCATCTCTAACACGAGGACGTGGAGGAGATTGTGATCAAGTGCAAAATCATGGACGAGATTATGGAAGAGGAGAACGAGGTGAAAACACACTTTAAATAATAGTAAATTATATCACAACTTCAATCAAGGAAGAGATCGTGGAAGAGGTAGAAGAGGAAGTTATCAAACAACCCAACCAAGAAATGATAAATCAAATATTGAAGTTATAATTGTCATCGCTTTGGTCATTTTTCGCGGGAATGTAGAAGTAGCATAGAAAAAAGAAATAATCTTATAGAGATCAATAAAAAAGATGAAGAATCTGCTTTAATTCGTGCATGCAAAGGTAATCAAGACGATGAGAGAAATCAGTAAGATCTTGACTCGGGCACAAGCAGTCACATTTGTGGAAAGAGAAATATATTCATGGAACTGGATTAGACTATTGGTAGTGATATCACATTTGGTGACCCTTTAAAAGTTTGAGTAAAGAGTAAAGGTATTATTATGATTCACTTGAAAGATGGAAGCTATCACTTTAATTCTAACGTCTTCTATGTCTCAGATATGAAAAGTAAGATCCCAAGTTTGGGACAACTTTTGGAGAAAAATTAGGAGATAAACCTGAAAGATAAAAGTTTAACCATGAAAGATGAAAAAGGAAGATTGCTTGCCAATGTACCTATGACAAAGGAAAAAAATGTTCCTGCTGAATCTCCAATATGATGTCCCTATGTGTTTGAAGTCTTGTTTGGCATAAGAGGCTTGGACACATGAATTTTGATGGCCTAAAATTAATGCGTAGAGAAAGAATGGTAAAAGGATTACTTTCCATTAGCCATCCAAATCAACTTTATGAAGGATTTCTTCCTGGAAAACAAGCAACAAAGAGTTTCCCATAGGAATCTTTGACAATAGCCCAACACCCATTGAAGTTGATTCGTTCAGACATATGTGGATCTATTAAACCATCATCACTTGGAAAGAAAATTTATTTTGTGCTTTTATTGACGATAATATTTGAAAAACTTGGGTATATTTTTTGAAAGAGAAATCGAACGTGTTAAGACTTTTAAAAGGTTCAAGACACTGGTGGAGAGGGAAAGTGGTTGTTAAATCAAAGCTCTTAGATCCAATAGAGATGATGAGTTCACATCAGTGCAGTTCAAAGTATTTTGTGAGAAAAATGAGATCCATCGTCTTATAACAACTCCATATTCACCTCAACGAAATGGAGTGGGTGAAAGGAAGAACCATACTATCCTTAGCATGGCAAGAAGTATGTTGAAAAGTAAAAATATGCCAAGGGAATATTGGGCCGAAGCCATTTCTTGTGCAGTCTACTTAATGAATTGTTGTTGCACCAAAAATTTTAATGGAAAAACACCTCAAGAAGTTTGGAGTGGTCACAAACCAAGTGTTTAACACTTAAGAGTTTTTGTAACCATAACCTATGCATGCATTCTCGATGAGAAAAGAACTAAACTCAATGATAAAAGTGCAAGGTATATCTTTATCAGCTATAATCAAAGCTCTAAAGGTTATAAACTATATAATCCAAGTAGTGGAAAAATTGTTACAAGTCGAGATGTTGAGTTTGATAGAGTAGCTGTTTGGGGATGGAATAATAAAAAGGAAAACCAACAATATTGTCCATTGTTTGATAATGAAGAAGTCATAACACAACCTATTACTCCACCAATAGCACTTCATTTACAAATTGCACAGGATGATGATGCATATTCTAGTGAAGGGCCTCAAAAATTCAAAAGTTTGTATGAATTATATAAAACTACCAAAGAAATACCAAATTTAGATAATTTTACATATCATTGCTTATATGTGGAAGTTCAACCTATGGGATTTGATGATGTTGCTTGTGAAAGAAAATAGAAAATTGCAATGAACGAAGGAATTGAGGCAACTAAGAAACATGATACATGGGAGTTAGTATCTTTACCAAATGGCAAAAACAAAATTGATGTGAAGTGGGTATACAAAATAAAAGGGAATTGCTAAAGGCGAGATTAAAAAATACAAAGAAACTTAGTTGCCAAAGGATACAAAAAAAAAGGCCAGAATTCATTACGAAGAGGTATATGCACCCAATGTTCATCTTGAAACGATTACATTGATTATCTCTTTTGTAGCCTAAAATCATTAGAAAATTCACCAAATAGATGTAAAATCTAATCTTGGAGGAAGAAGTCTATATTTATCGACCTTTGGGACATGTGTTACAAGGACAAGAAGATATAGTGCTGAAATTGAAAAGGTTCTCTGGGGCTTGAAGCAAGCCCCTCATGCTTGAAATAGTAGAATCGATAAATAATTTCAGGCAAACAGTTTTATCAAATGTCCACATGAGCATGCACTATTCGGAAAAGTAAATAAAGTTGGTGATATGCTACTAGTTTGCTTATATGTTTATGACTTGTTTTTTTACAAGGAATAATCCAAAGATTATTAACAATCTTAGGAAAGCTACGATAAAGGAGTTTGAGATGATGGACATTGGGTTAATGTCCTCCTATTTTGGAATAGAAGTGAAATAATGAAATGATGGTATATTCATTGTAATGACCCAGAATTTTAGTCAATTTAATTGGGAATATAAATTGATTTTTTATACTGAAAATCTAATTTTATAAGTTAAATAACTTGAATTTAAAATATAGCGGTTTATTGATACTTAAATTGATGAATTTAATATTGCTATTGTTTAAATAATTAAATCCTATATTTAATGTGAATACAAATGATTTCAAAAGTTGATTTAAATTCTATTTAAATAATATTGAAGATAGTAAACTTTTAATTTTGATTTAAAAGTGATTAATTTGGTTTTTATAATAATTTGTTTTAATTAACGTATAAAAATAGCCTTCCGGGGCATTGTCTCGGATATTGACGAAATCAATTTTATTGGATCCGTAATAATGAGTTATTGTACGCCGACAAATTTTGTGACAATTGGACAAATAATGAAAATACCTTTGTCGGAGCATTCTTATCTTAGTATCTCAAAGGGCAATTCAGTAATATTACATATGCCAGCTGTATTATGTAGACCGGGTCTTTGTTTTGCTGTATAAAAGGAAATGTATTTGCATTGTACAATTAACTTACAAACCAATAAAGCTTTTCATACTTTTATCTCTGTTTCAACTGCTATTACCATACATCAAGTATCAAAAACTTAATTTGGTATTAGAGTGAATTCACCCAACGGTGTCACAGTTCCAAAGCCGTGCCAACCTCCAATTCGTGAAGGTGGCTGCGCAAAATCACCCTTAAGAGAAATCTCATCATCAGGGGTGTATTTTTTCTCTCTAAATTCATTCTCTTCATTACTTGCTGCACAGAAAATCATTTTAACCATCAAGAATTCAGTTCTTGAAGGCAGTGCCATACCAAGAAAGCAAATCAGAACAACTTCATCATTTTTTCCTTCGGCTGCACCACCTTTGGCCATCAAACAGCGTGAAATCCACACTTGTGCCATCATCAGCCATTCTGTACCCACTTAATTCACTTTTCTGGGAGCAGTACCGTGCCAAGAAAGCAAATCACTGTCTGTAGTGCTAAGAAAGCAATACAGTGGGGTGTAAAACTGCAAGAGAAATTTGGTGTACAATTGAATAGATTTTCAGTTCACAGTTATCTACCAAAGTGATGCACTACAAGAGGCTAATGCAAAATCAAAGGAAAGACAATCTTTCTATGAGGGAATATCTCACAAAAATGAAAACGTACTGTGACTTACTCGAAGCTTCTGGTCATAAAGTTTCAAACACCCAGCACATTTTAAGTGTTTAGAGAAACTACACCAACTCTTCAGTATGTCCATGCCACTCTTCTTGCTCATGAAGGGAGATTAGAGCAGAAAAGATTGCAAGAAACTGACATATCAGTGAACTATACAAGAAACAAGATCCAAGAAAGAAACTTTAACAACAAAAGTGAAACTGGAAATCAAAATCCAATAAGAAACCAGTCAGGCAGATTCAGAGGAAGAGGTGGCAGGTGGAACAACAATCGACCCAGATGTCAAATATGTGAAAAACTTGGGCATACTGCCAATAAATGCTATTTCAGATTCAATTCAAACTACAACACAATTCAAGGTACCAGCACTCAAAGAAATCAAAGCATGAACATAAATTCAATAAGCATGCAACAAGAATCAAGAAATACAACTAATGACTCAAAGGCTCACAACATCAATCTGCTGGACACAATAAAACTGGAGGACTTACAGAGTGAAAAATGGTACCCAGGCTCAGGTGCTACACATCATGTCACAAACAACTTTCAAAATCTGAATTTGGGTAACAAGGAATATCAAGGTACACACTCAATTAGTATGGGTAATGGCACATGTATCAACATCACACACACAGGTCAAGCACAAATTAAAAGCAAAAGAATGTTACATCTTAACAATCTGCTAAGAGTATCCAGAATTAAAAAGAACTTAATTAGTGTATCACAGTTTGCACAAGACATTGATGTATTTTTTGAATTTTACCCTAATCATTGTCTAGTCAGGGATATTCAGACAAAACAAATCTTATTGCAGGGTGACATATACAAGGGCCTATATAGATCAATCTTTCACACGTTAAACAAACAAGCAATTCAAGAAGGCAGTGCAACATAGCAGAATCAAGACCATCTGAATCAAACAGAAATATTTCTAATGTATGGCATTACAAATTAGGTCATCCCAATGTAAAAGTTGTAAAACAAGTGTTGAATGATAATAAAATTTCTGTTGAAAATATACCTGCACAATACACTTGTACCTTTTGCCAAATGGGAAAGAGTCATAAACTGCCATTTCCAAAATCACAAACTGAGTACTCCAAGCCATTGCAACTGACTTGTGGGGACCAACACCCATTAGCTCTGACTACGGGTTCAAATACTACATATCATTTGTAGATGCTTACTCTAGATATACATGGATATATTTTCTGAAATCAAAGTCTGAAACTTATAATGTAGTCATTCATTTTATCAAGCAAGTAGAGAGACAAATGAATGAACAGGTAAAAGCCATCCAAACAGATGGAGGCACTGAATTCAAGCCACTCAAATCATTTTTTCAAGAAAAAGGAATACAACACAGAGTGACATACCCATATACTTCTGAAAAAAATGGTCTAGTTGAGAGGAAACATAGACACTGGTCTTACACTACTTGCACAAGCTTCACTACTACTAAAATTTTGGCCAGATTCCTTTGCAACTAGTGTATATCTAATCAACAGACTACTAACCAAGGTACTGCAAGGGAAATATCCGATGGAAGTGCTATATAGTGTAAGACCAAACTATGAAAGTTTAAAAACATTTGGGTGTCTGTGTTTCCCTCATCTGAGACCCTATAACTCACATAAACTAAATTTCAGGTCAACTCCATGCACATTCTTAGGATATGCAGCAAATCAGAAAGTCTATAAGTGTTTAGATTGCAATGGAAGGATGTTCATTTCAATGCATGTAGTATTCAATGAGAACATCTTCCCATTTGCAAGACCAAATATGAAGACTTCAAACAAGGTCTACAATCCAAAGATGTCAATTCCATCCATACCGGTTGTCACCAACAGTGAAAATCAAACAAGGACATACCAAACTGATACTGAAGGTCAACTCACACTGCACCATGTAGGGCAAGGTCAACTCAACTCTGAACCACCTCATCATTCTCCACAAATCTCACAACCTAAACAGACTGCATCAATACGAGCAACTCTCAAACAAGCAGTGAAGTAAGTAATCAAGATGGAAATACAGAACAAGCAGCTGACATACAACAACAATCAACTAGGAGGCATCATATGATATCCAGATCTGAAAGTGGAATATTCAAACCAACGGCATACACAACAGATATATACACTGATTTACCGGAGACCTATGAACAAGCAGTCAGCAACAATAACTGGATGAAAGCAATGACTGAGGAATACAATGCTTTAATGAGAAATAAAACATGGAGTCCAGTTCCACAACCCAAAGATAAGAATATAATTGGATGTAAGTGGACATACAAAATTAAAAGGAATCCAGATGGCGCAATTCAGAAATTCAAAGCTAGGCTAGTTGCAAAAGGCTACACACAACAATAGGGCTTTGATTTCAAAGAAACCTTCTCTCCAGTGGTCAAGCCAACAACTATAAGTGTCATTCTAATAATTGCTCTACATAAAGGTTGGGACATTAGACAATTGGTGTGAATAATGCATTTCTAAATGGTGAACTTCAGGAAGAAGTGTATATGGAACAACCACATAGATTCAAACAATTAGGAAAGAACAATGCTGTCTGTAAATTACACAAAGCTATATGTGGTCTAAAACAAGCTCCAAGAGTATGGTTTGACAAACTAAAGTCAGCACTTATTAGTTTAGGTTATCAATCAGTAAGATCAGTCACTTCACTATTTACCAAGTTCTACAAAGGTATTACAACCTATATTCTAATATATGTTGATGACTTCATAATAATAGGAAGCAATGCAGAAGAAATCAATTATGTGGTGCAGCAACTGGGCAGGGAATTTTCAATAAAAGACTTTGGTGCACTCAAGTATTTCCTAGGAATAGAAGTCAACAGAGTGTCAAAATCAGAATTACACCTATGCCAGAAAAAGTACATCAAAGATCTACTTTTCAAGGCAAAGATGCATCAGGCTAAATCCCTGCCGACTCCTATGACTAGCAATATACACTTATCTAAATAAAAAGGTGAAGCCATACAAAACGAAAAAGAATACAGAAGTATTGTTAGAGCACTTTAGTATGCAACCATAACTAGACCAGAAATAGCCTACGGTGTCAATAAATTCTATCAGTTTATGCATCAGCCACTAAGCGAGCATTGGAGAGTATTTAAAACGATACCGAGATATTTGAATGGATCAATAAACTACGGAATCACACTAAGAGCAAGTAAAAACATTACCATCACTTGATTCGCTGACGCTGACTGGGCCTCGGACCCAGATGATCGAAGATCGACCACCGGGTACTGTATATTTCAAGATGAATGTCCAGTATCGTGGTGCTCAAGAAAACAGCCCACAATTTCTAGATCTAGTACCAAGTCAGAGTACAGAAGCCTCGCAAGTACGACAACAGAAGTGATGTGGCTAGAATGACTTCTCAGTGAACTAAAAGTCGAAACCAGCAAATCAACCATCTGGTGCGACAATCTAAGCACTGTATCACTCACCGCAAACCCAATATAGCACTCAAGAACAAAACACATGGAGCTTGACTTGTATTTCGTATGAGAACAAATGAATAAGGGAAGACTCAGCATAAATCATATACATGCCTTCAATCAAAGAGCAGACATCCTCACTAAGTAGCTATCCTAAAAAAAATTCATCGATTAAGATTAGATCTAAAAGTCGGATGCTTTGAAAGTGAATTTGGGGATAACGAGGAAACCCTAGTTGAAATTGAGGGAGAGAAATAATGAAAATACCTTTGTCGAAGCATTCTTATCTCAGTATCTCAAAGGGAAATTCAGTAATATTACATACGCTAGCTGTATTATGTAGACCAGGTCTTTGTTTTGCTGTATAAAAGGAAATGTATTCACATTGTACAATTAACTTACAAATCAATAAAGCTTTTCATACTTTTATCTCTTTTTCAACTGCTATTATCATACAACAAGTATCAAAAACTTAATTTGGACGTATCGTTTGGTCATGCGAGTTTGAAACGTTTATAAATTAATTTCAGGAATTTATATAATATAATGGGTTAGAAAAGCTATCTTCTATGTATGATCGAATTAGGCCTCAAGACTAGTTCCAATGTGTTCGGAATAGGGTATTACATATAGAATGCCAAACGGCACGTCTTGATAGGATTTCGAGATTTTCGGACGTTTAAAGCTTGATATTTTTAATTAAAATATATATTAATCATATATTAGCCCATGCCCTAGCCTATACTAGCCTATGCCTCCACTATTCCTAATCATACCCTCATCATCCCTCATATTCTTTTGAAACACTTCCTTCTCCATCTCATTCTAACAGTTTCAAACCAGAGAAATACACACACACACACACACACACACACACATATATATATATATATATTGAAACTTAAAAATTCAAGTGCCTAATCCAATGGCCCATATTTGATTCGACTTCTAGGGACTGAATTGGGCCTTGACCCATTATTGGGCATGAGGCGAGGAGTATTGTGAACGGTGGAGATCGACTATGGTGGCTCATGGCGGCAACAGTTCCATCTCGAAGTGGTTGCAGGTTTTGGGGGTTTTTAGGCAATTGGTTGCGTTATGTGGGGCCGGACCAGTGGCAGTGGCGCCTAACGATGTGATGGCGGAGCAGATTGAAGGCAAAGGCCCTGTAATGGGTTAGTTTACGTGAACGAAAGAGGGAGGGATTAGGATTTAAATATTGAGGGTAATTAGTATATTTAATATGTAATTAGTTTATTAATTATTAACTTAAAATCTTTTAATTAAAAATTGAACAACTCTCTCATACGAGGTCCAATAGAGATGCAGATTTTTGCGTTATGCTCGTGACGACGAAAGCTTCACAATGGAACTGGTTTGGATGAATTTGGAGACGGCTGGAATTTGGGCTAAAATCGGACGTCATTCGATTTTTGTTCCAAACCGGAACGCCTCGGCAATAACAAAAATTTTGATGAGTTAAACTCACCTTTTTGGATTAACCAGAAATATTATATAGTCGATAAAGATTATTGATTGGATATTTAGGTATTTATATGTTGATTGTTTGGTTTTGATGAATTGTCGCTTTAGAAAGAAATTAATATATGAAATCAATTGGAGGGGGATATGTTGGAGGGATCCAACGGGATTCCTCACCACTATTGATTGTTATATATATATATATATACATATGTGTGTGTGTGTGTGTGTATGCTGATATATATGAGATGTGATGCAGGAGGACAGGTTGGAGGGATCCAACCGGATTCCTCGATACTGTTGATTTATTTCCAATAAAATTCTTGTTATATGAATTATTGGATATGAAACCTGATTCATGAACACCGTTTGTTATGATATTGTTTGTGTTCAAAAACTAAACCTAGTAGTGACAGAAAATCAATATCGATATTGGTTAAACGTCGGGCAGCTATTATCCTCAAATTAGAGTTTTACAAATGCTATAAATTGCCATTTGAGTTGGAATTGGTTTTTAAGAAAGGAAATAATTTTAAAATCCGAATTTGGGTTTCGAAATTTTTTTGTTTTAAAAGATTTAATTTTTATTTTATTCCAACCTTTTTATTTACCTTTTTCTAAGGTATTTATTTATATTTAATATTGTTTTAAAGGTTATCTATTTAATATTGTTTTAAAAATATTATTTTTTATATTTAACATTGTTTTAAAGCTATTTATTTATAATTGATATTGTTTTAAGGTTATTTATCAATATGTTAATATTTAGAAGATTAATTATTTAAATAATTAATATGGTTTAAAATTAATAATAATGATTTATTAATAGTGTTTTAGAAATTTATTATTATTATTTATTATAATGTTGAAAATTTATTATTATTGTTTTATTAATAATGTCTTTGAAATTATTAAATATTGTTTTAAGATGTTTTTAAGGTTAATAATTATATTTATTTATTTACAATGTTTATTATTAATAAATTTTATTATATAATAGTTTTTAGAAGTAAATGATTTTTATTTGTTTATAAATGTTTTCGAGGTTCATAAATAGAGTTTTATAATGGACTTGGGTTTATAAAGGGAGTTTTATAAAATGGTTTAAGAGTTCAAAGGAAGATTATTTATAAGGTAAAGAAGTTTTATAAATTGTTAGATATTTATAAAAGAATTTAGAAAGGGGTTGCAGATTTATAAAAAGAGTTTTATAAATAGGTTAATGGATTTATAAAGGGGTCCCAAATGATTTTAGGAATGTATAAAAGAGTTTTATAAATGGTTCCAGAGATTTATAAAATAATTTATGTTAACCAAAAAAATGATCAACACTCGGGATAGAGTTTGAAAGCACCAGCTCTGTTCTGATGGAGCAATATCACAGATCACAGATATGAGAAAAGAACAATAAAAGAAAGAAGACAGAATATTTTTATAGTCGTTCGGCTGTTAATGAAGCCTACGTCCACTTTATAATTTTTCTTATAGACTGATTGTTGTTACAAGAGATGTTTTATTACAAGGCTTTGATTATTTTTAGCTAGATTGAATCCCCAGGGTTGGAATCCATTGGAGAATCACAGTGAATTCTTTTGGAGATTGTTGTGGGGGAGGTAGTGAGTGAAGAATAATTCTAGCTGAGCTTCAGCAACCAATCCGGAGAAGATCCCCTTTATGTTGCAGGTAGGATGGTATTTATATGGGTCGGAGAGCTTCTGGGCTAGGCTACGTCTTCATCAGTTCGCAGGTAGGTATCAGACGACCTAGGGGGACTTTGGCTTGTAAAGCGAGCCAAAACCATGGGTGGCTGGCGACCCATAGACTTGGTTCATTTTTCGGGCCAACGTCTCGCCTCTTTTGTAGTGTTCCACAGCTGGTTGGTTTGAAGGTTCAAGGAGAAGCATGGGTCTCTGACGATCTAAGCACTTAGGATTTTTCTGGAGTTTGGAATTGGAGATGTTTCCATAGTCTTTTATCGTAGTTGTTTGCGTAGTATCGTTGTACGTTACTCCGTCTTGATGATGATCTGCTGGCTGATTGTGCTTTGATTGCTGACTGGACTGAATTGATGCTAGCTTCTTGGTTCAGTTGAACTTGGTCGTTGCTTTAGTAATATGATTTGGCTCTCATCAACTCCTTGCCTTAGCCTTTCTGTTTAAGTTCTACGCCATTCTGATGTGATGGGATTGTTCCGTATTCTGCTGGATCCTGTTGGGTTAAAATCCCAGATAACATTTGCTCCCTAAAGTACGCCTTTTGAATGAATGGTGTGCTTTGCTCTAGAACAAGTTGTGGCAACGAGTCTTAGGTTGTTGGGCTTTAGTCTTGGTGAATCGTCCAGTTCCTTCGGATTCTATTGCCAGTCACAAGTCATTCCAAACCTATTACAACTTAAGACTCTAGACTCTGCCTAAGTGTAGTCTATACATCACAATCATTCCGATTTCATTCGGGGTTATTACATCACATTTCTCTAATTGCATTACACATCTCTAATCGTCCCGCATTCATTCGAGATTTACATCACCATCAATTTTCGCTTTTCATTCGGAGTTTTTACATCATATATCAAAATCAAATCATATACCAAAATCACATCATATCACATGATATATCAAAATCACATTGCATCTCAAAATCACATCATGTCACAACATATATCAAAATCACATTGTATCACATCATATATCAAAGTTATCCTGTGTTCATCCAGGATTTATCCGTTTTATTCTAGTTATAAGGCATTCAAATCCTTTTTTTTTGCAAAACCAAATCTATTTTAAAGGTCCGATCTGTCTGGACCGCTTAAGTAAGTATAATGCGTGATCTCTCCAGATCATTTAATGTTTAGTTTAATGTGCGATCTCTCTAGATCGTATACTGTTTTAAGTTAAGGGGACGATCTTTCCAGATCGTTTGTTTGTTAAGTCAAGGGGGATTAAGTAAGCCCATCCGCTCACTCTCCGGTGAGCGAACTTACTTCTTGCACTCCGGTCCCGTGGTGGGACTCTAAGGAGATCAATATCGTACAAGTCCGTCCACTCGCTCTCTGGCAAGGGGACTTGCACCTTGCACTCCGGTCCCATGGTGGGACTCTAAGGCGATCAATATTAGTTATCAAAATTCAAATATTCAAATCAAAACAAATAAACAGAAATTAACCAAGCAGGAGTCCTAAATGTTCATCTCAAGCATCCAACTCAGAGCGTGCCTAGGGACCGTTCGGGATCCCGTACACGTGTAAGCGGCCTTCGATTGTTATTGTCCTAAGTTCTCTCAGGCATCCGAATTAGAACATGCCTAGGGACCGTTTGGGATCCCGTACACGTAAGCGGCCTTCGATTATTATCGTCTACATACCAAAAGAAAAGTGCGGGAAAAGAAATGATAAAACAAAGCATTGGAATCAAATCTGACTCTTGTTTACCCCGATCATGGGATAATTTTTCTTGGCGCTTGCCCCTGGGCGTTTCTTGATGCATTTGCCACGGATGGTGGTTGTCCCTGCAATTCCACCGCAGTTTTGTTCCTCACATATTGTGGCAGCTGGTTGTTCCAGACCAGTTCTTCTATCAGATCATGAAGGTGTCAACACTCATTCGTCTCATGCCCATTCAACTCATGGAAGATGCAAAACTTTTCAGATCTTTTCTCTCGGTCAGTGGGCTCCCTCCTAGGCGACCTTCGGTAGAGGTTCTGCCCCTCGTATCCAGGTATATCCTCTCCCGGGTTTCAGTCAGGTCGGTGTATGAGGAGAATCTTAGGTCGTTTCTCTGTCCTTTTGGGTCTTTGATGTTGTTATCGGTTTTCCTCTTCCCTTTGTCTTTTCCAATTCCAGCTCCATATGGTCCCCCGCCTTTGACGACATTTATTTCACCATCCACATTCTCATCCTTGGCTTCGGCGTCTCCTTGACGTAGGTACCTCTCAATTTCGTAATAGAATTCTACAAGATCCATCGGTGGGTCCCTTTTCAATATGACTTTGAAATCAGTCATATTCACGACTCCAGATACTACTGCCATTAGGATAAACGATGGGTCTGGTTTGTCCACTGTGGATGTCGTTGCATTGAATCTTGTTAAATAACCTCTTAAGGACTCTCCAGGCCTTTGTTTTACGTTTGAGAGCATAAGTACATTCCTTGGTTGTGAGACATAAACCCTGAACTGTCTCAAGAATCTGCTCACTAAGTCGGTCCACGTTCTTATGGACCCATTTTCCAATTGTCTGAACCACATTGCAGCCAAATCTGTTAAGTATAAGGGGAAGCATCGCCCCATTACTTCCTCAGAAGCACCCAGCACCTCCATATGTTGGATGTATCGCATCATATGAATCGTCGGGTCTGTCTTCCCATCATACATTTCTAGTGTCGGAAGCTTGAAATCTAGAGGATTTCTCGCATTCCAGATATTAGTAGTAAATGGATTTCTGTTCACATCTTCTAGACCCTGATCTAGAGGGCCTCCTATGATGAATCTCAGTACCAATTCAGCAATTCTGTTCTCATCGTCCAATGAAGGTCTTTGTCCTAAAGCAATACTTTACCCCTTGTCCCGTTGGGGGTATCCCGGGATGGACTCTTCCAGCAACATACTTACATTCTGATTTATAACTCTAGCTTCATTCATTCCTCCATTCCTTCGAGGAAATTCTGGTACATATCCCTCTGTCTGCCGCATCCAAGTATTCAGATGAGCTCCCATGCCACCAGTCCCTGGTGTTTCAACAGTCGCTCCAGAATTGGCATTGATTCCCATGTTGATTCCAGCACTGCCCCTATGTGTCGGTTGCTCTGGGTATGGGGGCAAGGCTCCACCTTGCTCCAATCCAAATCTGGCATTCCCTGCATTGTTCCGTGGAGTTTGATTCCTATTCCTTGTAGATCTAGCCATTCCTTGCTGCTCCATCCTCTTGAAGAATTTGTCCATCATCTCTTATTATCTAGCTAAGAGTCCATCCTACATCTCTTTCATCGTCCTTTCCATCTCCTCTCTAATCACATAGCTGGGTTGATTAGAATTTGAGGACACTTCCTGGCTGCCCCCAAGCTCCGGTTGACTTGCTCTAGTTTTAGATCTGGTGTTAGGCCTCTTCATTTTCTTTGAATCTCGAATTCAAACTTCAATTTTTCATATCTGGTTCAAGGTTCTCAGTGAAAGCACCAAAATGTTAACCCAAAAAATGGATCAACGCCCTGGTTAGAGTTTGAAAGCACCAGCCCTGTTCTGACATAGTAATATCATAGATCACGGATATGAGAAAAGAACAGTAAAAGAAAGAAGACAGAGAATTTTTATAGTGGTTTGGCTGTTAATGAAGCCTACGTCCACTTTATAATTTTTCTTATAGACTGATTGCTGTTACAAGAGATGTTTGATTACAAGGCTTTGATTATCTTTAGCTAGATTGAATTCCAAGAGTTGGAATCCACTGCAGAATCACAGTGAATTCCTTTGGAGATTGTTATGGGGAAGGTAGACTGTGAAGAATAATTCCAACAGAGCTTCAACAACCAGTCCGGAGAAGATCCCCTTTATGTTGCAGGTAGGATGGTATTTATATGGGTCGAAGAGCTTCTGGGCCGGGCTACATCTTCATCGGTTTGCAGGTAGGTATCAGACGACCTATGAGGACTTTGGCTTGTAAAGCGAGCCAAAACCATGGGTCGCTAGCGACCCATGGCCTATGGATCGCTGGCGACCCATAGACTTGGTTCATTTTTCGGGCTAACGTCTCGCCTCTTTTGTAGTGTTCCACAGCTGGTTGGTTTGAAGGTTCGAGGAGAAGCATGGGTCTCTGATGATCGAAGCACTTAGGATTTTTCTGGAGTTTGGAATTGGAGATGTTTCCATAGTCTTTTATCATAGTTATTTGTGTAGTATCGTTGTACGTTACTCCGTCTTAATGACAATCCGCTGGCTGATTGTGCTTTGATTGGTGACTGGACTGAACTGATGCTAGCTTCTGGGTTCAGTTGAACTTGGTCGTTGCTTTAGTAATATGATTTAGCTCTCGTCAACTACTTGCCTTAGCCTTTCTAGTTAAGTTCTATGCCATTCTAATGTGCTGGGATTGTTCCGTATTCTGCTGGATCCTATTGGGTTAAAAACCCGGATCACAATTTATAAATGGTTTTAGAAATTATAATGGAGATTATAAATGATTTTAGAATCGTATAAAAAGGAAATCGTCCTCTGATTTGTGAATATACTTATACCGTTGAGTATATGAATATTTTTCCAAGTATTGAAAATATAGGGATTTGTGGGTATATCTTTGTAAAGGGTTTTTATACAAGTAGTTTACAAAGTGATTTCAAATAATGAAAATATTAATTAAGAGGCTAGTGGATGCTTATATGTTTAACCAATGTCGGTTTTCCCTATGGAATTAAATACCTAATTTGAATGCTTGTTTTGTTGATAAATCCCTTTTTATTTTCTTATGACAAATGGTAAGGAAATCCGTCCACTAACGGCTAGAAGATGATCTCCGCTCTTATCTATTGTCTGATTATTTCTGAAAGAACCGGGGTTGAGTTTACTAGAAACTATCGAATGTTGTTTCGAAGAGACCGGCATCGGGTATGCTATCCAAAAACCACTTCGATCCAACTTAAGCATTTCAAAGTGAGGACATCTTGAAGATGATGGAAATTGAAGATGGAGCTTTCAAGTGTTTCGTTCTATCCCAAAATGAACTTGTATGGATGAATGCTAGCATTACATTGCCGTTTGGAGGGCAGTGTTAGCATTCCAAGTGGGAAGTGCTATATAAAAGGTAAAACGTAGCCTTAAGCCTCATCAACCAGGAATGACTAAAATAGGGGAGATGCACCAGGGCTAAGGGGGTTGCTCCCAAGTAGGGTATAATCATCCCTATCTAGAGTCGATATTATCTCTCATTGGTATGCTTCGGGACCCATTAATGGGTGGGTGATCATATTCGCTACTATCCATTAAGGAGTAGGCTAGTTCCGTGTTGGCAAGGTCGATAAGTTCGACCTCGGTGTTATTTTATCTAGAGATGCACCGTGACGGGTGGTACCCCAATCCAGTCATTGTATGGGATCCATTCTCCAATAAGTGCTGTACGGACTTAGTTGTGCCCAACTATGCTGAAACGTGAGATGCAAGCATTTCTGCTATATTTATATTTTACATTGACCTTTAGACACTATTATAGTATCAATTGATTTTCTATAGAAAACGTTTTGGTTATAGTAAGGTAAAAACCCGTCCGTGTTTATGTGCGACGTGGTCTTATGAGATACCCTTGATTTCAAAAGTTTTTATAACTTTAAAATTCGATTGGGTGTGTTTTCTCACGTTGGTTTTTCTGACTGACTCGGGTGTTATTTTATTATAATGCTCGGGTCAGACTGAGCATATTATAGATTTAGTTGGGATGCTTTGGAGCTTCAGGAGACGAGCTGGTGGCCCAGAAACGTATTCACGTATATGGTTATTTTTCCATCGCATTCATTGTTGTATTTATCAGCAATTGTGGGGGCAGATGGTTATAACTGTCCGGGCTGAAATAGGTTAGTGTACTCTGATTGATGTCTATATGTACATATATATTACAGTTTGCTTTTGCATAATTATTTGTTGTATATTATAGATTATTTGTTCGTTGTAAGATTCTATATTGTTTGTTTTCTTTCTTATCTTATTTCTTCTTCTTTTTTCCATAACAATTGGGTTTTTCGGCATTCGATTTCTCGACACAAAATACAGTAGACGTATTAGTGTCGATTTTCGAGGGTCAAAAATACCGAGCTAATACAATTGGTATCGGAGCGCAAGGTTAAGCAAGAACCTTGGTTTTGGTAGGGATCAATCGTTAGAGATAGAGTCAGTAGCACCCTAGAATGAGTTGTGTGTGTGTGAGAGAGCGTGTACTTGTTAGTGATATAAAAATGTTTTAAATTGTGTTGGTTGGTCTGTTGAGTGGCTTTTGGATTCTGGTCAATACGAGTAATTAACGTTATTGATAGGGATCTCTAAACATTTGAACAAAGCAATTCGACATAGTATTGTTTTGAAATTTGATAAATGAAATAATTTTACCTTGATTATATTTTATATATAACGGAATAATTTTTCAAAAGTTATTATAGTACATGGTGTGTTTGGTTGTTAGAGAATAGTAATATTTGATTATTGTCATTTGTTGTTGTTGTTGTGTTCTAACAAAAGTTGTTATTACTATAATATAAACAAAGATAAACAATTAAGGAATGGTTTTATATGACCATAGTGAAATTATATATAAGGGAATTTATAAATATGATTTGTAAATAAAAAGGATCTAAAGGCTGAGAATTTGAGAACTTAATTCTCGTTGATTTTTAAAATTTTTTTTCAAAGTTTTGGAAAATAATAGTATTATTTGGAAATATTTTTGAATGGAAATATTTTTAAATGGAATTTAAAGGAGATAGAAAGCAATGAACTCGCTTTGTTCGCTGGAAAATAATTGCGATGATGACTACGGCATCATCGACGTTTATTTTCGGGTTTCCAAGATATCATTAGAGTTTTGTTTTGGTAAATCTAGTTTTGATTTTAAAATTCAAAAGTATGATTTGAAATACGAAGGAAATAAATATAGTATTGTTTCAAACTAATTTGAAAAAAGAACAGGGTGTTTAAGACTTTGGAAATTTTCATTTAAGTGTTTATGGAAATATGAGAAAATAAGTCTATAACTTATAACTTTTTGGAATTGATAAGTTATAGCAAAATTTTTAGATTTGTTGGATATAAATTGTTAAGAAAAGAAAAAAATTGAAATGAAATTTAACTTAAGTTAAGTTAAATAAAATGGATTTTAAAAAAATTTAACCTAAGTTAGGTTAAATGAAATAATTTTTATAATGAAATTGATAGTGATTTGAAATGGATTAACGAATGAACTAATTAAATAAATTAGTGAAATGAATATGGGTTTGGAATGTCGCTGATAGAATTGGATATGGACTTAAGTTGTGAAGTGATAATGAACATGAGAAGTAGTGTTGTATAGAATATTTATAAACTTAATTAAAATTTATGAAATAATTCATAAATGAAATTAGTACGGAGTGAAATGTTGTTAAACATAAAATTTGATGTAATAGTTCTTAAGTGGTATTAGTATTGAAAGGAATATACTAAGTAATGAAGGGATGTGAATAAAGCAATGTGAATAATGATTATGAATACATGTAAATAAAAGAATCTGAATAATGGAGACCAATTGAAATAAATACGTAAATTGTACGTATATTATTTTATTTGCATAACTTTTTGATTCAGATTCAAGTACATGATTTTAAGATGATTTACATCAGTCCGAGTTGGAATTTTTCACTCGATTCTCAACGGCGAACACTGGATATGGATTTTTGATTGATCTTGGAGTTCTCTATCATAGCATATGTCTATGCAAGGAGAATGGCGGTTTTTAATCAAGGAACCGGATGTGAGTCTGCATTAGAGTGGTCGTGTGAACGATACTAGTTCGAAAGTGAAATTGTGTAATCGAGCGAGCGATCAGATTTGGTATTGTGTATGGATGGTATATGTACATCGTATGGGCTTTAGTAAAGCAAATGTTGACAATTGAAAATGCAACTAATATGATTATGAACTATATGATAGGATATCATTGGTAAATAGGATGCATGTATATAGAAGCAAAAGCTTGTTTGATGCCTTTGGTTTCACGAGTAGATTTTGGTTGCCCGACAGATAGGTACATGTTTATATTGTTGTTTGGTTTGATGGTTTTATGATTGAGCTGCTTTTCTTCTATTTTCTTTTGCTGGTTTGGGCTCGTAGTAGCAGTTTGTAGTTTTTCTGATCGAGCCGGGAAAAGGAGGCGCTGGTGAAATTTTCCGTAAATTTAAGAGTTAGAATGTTTTTGAAAAAATTTCTTAGAAAACTTTTGATAACTAAAATTTGGTTTTGATTTACAACCTGGAATGATCGAATAGATGAAAATTAATGTGTGTTGGTGAATAAAGTTAAGGACTTAAAAGAATTTGAAAATCTATTACAACTAATTGGTTTTGGAAAGTTAAAGGGTTTGTGGCATTTTTCTTACCTTGGAAATTTCGAGGACGGAATTCTTTTAAGGGAAAGAATGTAACGATCCAGAATTTCAGCTAATTGAATTTGGAATATTAAATTGATTTTTTTGTATTGAAAAGTTAAGTTTATAACTTAAATAACTTGAATTTCAAATATAGTGGTTTATTGATACTTAAATTAATGAATTTAATATTGCTATTGTTTAAATAATTAAATCTTGAATTTAATGTGAATAAAAATGATTTCATAAGTTGATTTAAATTCTATTTAGATAAGAATGAAGATAGTAAACTTTTAATTTTGAGTTAAAAGTGATTGATTTGGTTTTTATAATAATACGTTTTAATTAACGTGTAAAAACAACCTTCCGGGGCATTATCTCGGATTTCGAAGAAACCTATTTCATTGGATCTGTAATAATGAATTATTGTACACCGACGAATTTCGTGCCAATTGGACGTATTGTTTGGTCATGCGAGTTTGAAACGCTTATAAATTAATTTTAGGAGTTTATATAATAATTGGGTTTGAAAATCTATCTTCTGTGTATGATCGAATTAGGCCTCGAGACTAGTTGTACATATAGAATGCCAAGCGGCATGTCTCGATAGGAGTTCAAGATTTTCGGACTTTAAATCTTGATATTTTTAATTAATATATATATTAACCATATATTAGCCCATGCACTAGCCCATACTAGCCCATGTTTCCATTATTCATAACAATGCCCTCATCATTCCTCATATTATTTTTAAACACTTCCTTCTCCCTCTCATTCTAGCAGTTTCAAACCAGAGAAATAAAATATATGTATATATACATATACATACATACATATATATATATATTGAAAACTTAAAAATTCAAGTGCCTAATCAAACGTCCCCTATTCGATCTAACCTCTAGGGGCTGAATTGGGCCTCGACCCTAATTAAAAAGTTGTTCGGCATGAGGGAAGGAGTATTGTGAAAGGTGGAGATCGACTATGGTGGCTTGTGGCGGTGGCAGTTCCATCTCGAAGTGGGCGTAGGTTTTGGGGGTTTAAGGCGATTGGTTACATTATAGGGGGTCGGGTCGGTGGCAACGGTGAAATGCGGTGGCACCTAGTGACGTGGTGGCAGAGCAGATCGAAGGCAAAGGCCACGTGATGGGTTCGTTTGCATGAACGAAAGAGGGAGGGATTAGGATTTAAATATTAAGGGTTATTAGTATATTTAATATGTAATTAGTTTATTAATTATTCACTTAAAATTGATTAATTAAAAATTGAATAACTCTCTCAAACAAGGCCCCATCAAGACGTGGATTTTTGCGTTGTGTTTGCGCCAAAATGGCCACAAACCCCAAATACCGTGAAAGCACCTAGTTATGAATGTAGATCAGCAATATTCCAAACACAAATCACAGATCTAAGCAACAACAAACAGCAATCCAGAAATAATGGACAGAAACACACAATTTATAGTGGTTCAGCTATCTCCGGCCTACGTCCACTTCAAAGTTTTATCTTTTATTGATTATCCTTGCTGGTTACAGATGATTACAGCGGTTACAACAAAGAATTTCGAGTACAATGATTGTGTTAATGCGTAGAATTGAATCCGACAGAGTCTGGACGTCGAATGGCCAAAAGATCCTCTTTCTACAGGCTTCAGGGGGCTATTTATAGGCGTAGGAGGCTGAGATCGCGCTCAAACTTCGGGAGACTCCTTCTGACACGTGAGAGGGCCCACGCGACCGACCCCACCAAGTTTCGACTCGATCTGTGATCGATACGAAGCAATTTCGTATTCATCAAGAAATGATCCAATCGAGCTGAAACTTGGCAGGATTGGTCTTTACCTTGTATGCAAGCTACTGTGAAAATTTCGTTGCATTTGGATCAACGGTTTGTGAGATATGATCGATACGAGGTGACGTTCCTCGGAGTACTGCTCTGTTCGAAACCGGGGTTTCATATCGATCGCCTTCGCATCGATAAAGCACGTGGTTTCGTAGCGACGTGGCGCGCATCCCTCGCGTTGATCCACCTTTTACTCCGAGTCGACCGCGTCTCCCCTTAAACTTCGCCTTACTCGTATTAGAGACGTTGCCCGAATCCATCGATGTCAGTTGGATACGAAATCGAGAACATCTGATGGATACGAAATCAAGACTTCCCGATGGATTCGACCAAGCCCCCTTCCTCTTATGGATTCGATACGAACTAAGGCTTATGGGTACGAGACCAACCGACTCGAAGTAGGGTGCGCCGATGGATGCGAAGCGGCGTGGATTGATCGATGCGAACGTCATTGATTCAAACATATGGACATGAGAAAACCTGATGGATTCGAACTATGCAAACATGATGGATACGAATCTGATTGATTCGAACAGGTTGTTTCTGATGGATACGAACAGCACATTTTACCTAACTTGTATCGATCATATCTCACTCATACGAACTCCGATTAACCTGAAACTTGGAGCGCTGGCTTTTATGGCTTTGCTTGTCATGTTTTGTCAGTTGTAGCCCGATCCGGACTCGGACAAAATTCATCGATTTCCATTGTTATCCTGCAATGCATAGTGGATATTCATGACTATTTATTATCGATTTTCAGTCAGTTTTGGGTATCTCAACTTTGCCAAAAGGTGGGATAAAACTTTGCCCCCCAAAACATGCCTTTTGGTAAAAGGTGTGTTTTGTTCAGTCTCAAATTGAATGTAGTGAGTTCATATTTTATTCAAATCTTATGGTATTTTCAATCGAGTTCATGGCTGTTCGAAGCCAAATCATTATCCACTTCTTCCTGTGGAAGTTAAGAATGAAACTCCGTAGTCTCTCCGGACAACCAACGGTTACTCCGGACCCTTGCTAAGCCCATCCCAGACTTGGCGATTGAATAGAAAGATCCTATTGCACTCCGGCGTTGCTTCCTACCCCTTGCACTCTGGCCCCAGTTAGGGCGTAAAGCGATGTCTTGGTCATTCTGGACAGATCGTAGCCTCTCCGAGCTCCTGCTGGATCCCATCCTGTCACTCTCCGGTGAAGGGGAAACATCGTTAAGTGAGTTGATCCTGTCGCTCTCCGGTGAAGCGACTCACTTCTTGCACTCCGGTTCAGTGTATCCGAACATTAAGCGATGTCATGGCCTAAATAGTGGGTCGATCATAGCCTCTCCGGGCTCTTATCGAATCCCGATCCAATCACTCTCCGGTCAAAGGTTTATTTCAAGAAATTCAAGTTTATTTATTAAATTCAGATCCTAGATGTTCAATCTCAAACATCAAGAGAAAACTAAACATTGCCTCTCCGGGCAGATCGGTCTATCTCCATCTCAGAGCATGCCTAGGGATCTCTCTGGTTCCCGCACATGAGTAAGTGGAGTAGCCGTTTATTCTGAAAACAAATCTAATGAAATTATTTGACCGAAGTCCAAATCCTGAACTTGGCCCTTGCCATCTTAATCAGTTGATGACGAGTCGTGATCCCGATCCAGGATCGTTTCTGTTAGGTGGAGGCGGTAGTTGTTCAGGCCTTACCGCTGCTGCCCGTTCTCTGACATATTGTGGCAATCTACCACTCCTGGCATGTTCTTCCACCTCATCCTTTAGGTGGCGGCATTCGTCGATTGTGTGTCCGTCCAGCTCATGGAATAGGCAATATTTTCTAGTTCTACTCTCCCGCTCTGTGGGATCTCTCCAGGGTGGTTTTCGATAGGGGAGTTGCCCCCGAGTTTCAGTATAAATTCGTTCCAGGCTTGTCGCCAAATCTGTGTATTGCTTGAATCTGGGCTCTCGGAATTTCTTCCGTTTATCAGGACCATCATGTGTGTCATCCTGCTTTCTCTTTCCTTTGTCTGCCCTGGGCTGTTCCCTGGTGGTTCCTTCACCCTGCACAGCGTTTATTTCCTGCCTCTCGGCTCGTGATTCTTCTAATCGAATGAATCTTTCAGCTTCATGGTAAAACTCTCCAAGATCTTGCGGTGGGTCTCTTGTTAAAGAATCTTTGAATTTGGTGCCTTCTCCAACTCCTGCCACTGCCATCAAAATCATCGATTGATCCGGGCGATCTACAGAAGCCACCGTTGCATTAAATCATAGCAGAAAATCCTTAATGGACTCTCCGGTCCTTTGTTTTATCGATGCCAAAGTCATCACACTCTTGGGTCGCGTCACGTGGACCCTAAACTGTCTTATGAAGCAATCTACAAGCTCGCCCCATGTTCTGATCGATCCAGTTTCTAATTGCCTGAACCAAAGTGCAGCCAAATCTGACAAGTATAGAGGGAAGCATCGAGCCATCACTTCCTCGGATGCCTCCAACACTTCCATGTTCCTGATGTATCGAGTAATATGCACTGTTGGGTCTGACTTACCGTCATAAGGACCCAGCATAGGAAGTTTGAACTTTGGAGGGTTCCTTGCATTCCTGATATTCCAAGTGAACCGACTTCGACTGACTTCTTCCAACCCTCCGCTAGACAATCCTCCTCTCATGAGTCATCGCACTAATCCAGCCATCTTTCCATCTCCATCCTGGGGTTTCCCTCTTGGTCTACAAGGGTATTCTGGTACGTACTCTTCGTGTGGCCCGTTGTCATTAGCATTGGCTCTAGCCTGTTGAGCCCCTACCATCGGTCTTCCAGTATCGGACCCAGAGGGTCTGCCCCCAAGTCCTTGTTGATCGCCTTCTGGTCCCGCATTCTGACCTTGAGCTTGATCTCTATTAGTTTCTGCAATCCCAACTCCCTGTTCAGCACTTGCAGTTGTTGTAGTTGGTCCAAGGTTCTGCATATTTGCTGCTCTCATCTGTTCAAAGAAATTCTGCAGCATCTCTTGCTGAGTCTTCATCATCCTCTCTTGCAATGAATTTGCTATAGCTTCCATTTCATCTCTGGTGATGTAAATCGAAGCTTGCCCTTCTCCAGCACCAGAGGATGCCTCTTGACTTCCTCCCTGTTGGCTTCTCTTAGCTCTTTGTCTTGTTTGTCGAGTCATTGTCGAGTCAATCTGAATCCTTCAAACTTTCAAATCTAAATTTTGAATCTGGTGTAGCGGGTGCTAGTTCCTCTCAGTGAAAGCACCAAAGTGTTTGCGCCAAAAATGGCCACAAACCCCAAATACCGTGAAAGCACCTAGTTATGAATGTAGATCAACAATATTCCAAACACAAATTACAGATCAAAGCAACAACAAACAGCAATCCAGAAATAATGGACAGAAACACACAATTTATAGTGGTTCGGCTGTCTCCGGCCTACGTCCACTTCAAAGTTTTATCTTTTATTGATTATCCTTGCTGGTTACAGATGATTACAGCGGTTACAACGAAGAATTTCGAGTACAATGATTGTGTTGAAGCGTAGAATTGAATCCGGCAGAGTCTGGACGTCGAATGGCCAAAAGATCCTCTTTCTGCAGGCTTTAGGGGGCTATTTATAGGCGTAGGAGGCTGAGATCGCACTCAAACTTCGGGAGACTCCTTCTGGCACGTGAGGGGGCCCACGCGACAGACCCTACCAAGTTTCGACTCGATCTGCGATCGATACGAAGCAATTTCGTATCCATCAAGAAATGATCCAATCGAGCTGAAACTTGGCAGGATTGGTCTTTACCTTGTATGCAAGCTACTGTGAAAATTTCGTTGCATTTGGATCAACGGTTTGTGAGATATGATCGATACGAGGTGACGTTCCTCGGAGTACTGCTCTGTTCGAACCCAGGGTTTCATATCGATCGCCTTCACATCGACAAAGCACGTGGTTTCGTAGCGACGTGGCGCGCATCCCTCGCGTTGATCCACCTTTTACTCCGAGTCGATCGCGTCTCCCCTTAAACTTCGCCTTACTCGTATTAGAGACGTTGCCCGAATCCATCGATGTCAGTTGGATACGAAATCGAGAACATCTGATGGATACGAAATCAAGGCTTCCCGATGGATTCGACCAAGCCCCCTTCCTCTTATGGATTCGATACGAACTAAGGCTTATGGGTACGAGACCAACCGACTCAAAGTAGGGTGCGCCGATGGATGCGAAGCGGCTTGGATTGATCGATGCGAACGTCATCGATTCAAACATATGGACACGAGAAAACCTGATGGATTCGAACTACGCAAACATGATGGATACGAATCTGATCGATTCGAACAGGTTGTTTCTGATGGATACGAACAGCACATTTTACCTAACTTGTATCGATCATATCTCACTCATACGAACTCCGATTAACCTAAAACTTGGAGCGTTGGCTTTTATGGCTTTGATTGTCATGTCTTGTCGGTTGTAGCCCGATCTGGACTCGGAAAAAATTCATCGATTTCCATGGTTATCCTGCAATGCATAGTGGATATTCATGACTAGTTATTATCGATTTTCAGTCAGTTTTGGGTATCTCAGCTTTGCCAAAAGGTGGGATAACACGTTGCGCTCATGATGACGAAAGCTTCGCAATGGAACTAGTTTGGACGAATCTTGAGATAGATGGAATTTGGGCTAAAATCGGACGTCATTCGATTTCAGTTCCAAACCGGAACGCCTCGGAGACAATAGAAATTTCGGTGTGTTAACCTCATCTTTTCGGATTAAACAGAAATATTATATAGTCGATAAAGATAATTGATTAGATATTTGGATATTTATATGTTGATTGTTTGGTTTTGATGAATTGTCGATTTAGAAAGAAATTAATATATGAAATCAATTGCAGGGGGACAGGTTGGAGGGATCCAACAAGATTCTTCACCACTGTTGACTTTTATTTATATATATGTGCTGATATATATGAGTTGTGATGCAAGGGGACAGGTTGGAGGGATCAAACGGGATTCCTCAATATTGTTGATTTATTTCCAATAAAATTCCTGTTATATGAATTATTGGATATGAAATCTGATTTATGAACACTATTGGTTATGGCATTGTTTGTGTTCAAAAACTAAAATCCAGTAGTGATAAAAAATCAGTATCGATATTGGTTAAACGTCGGGTGGCTATTAGCCTCGAATTAGTATTTTGAAAATGCTATAAATTGCCATTTGAGTTGGAATTGGTTTGAGACAGGAAATGGTTTTAAAACCCGAAATTGGGTTTCGGAAATATTTTATTTTAAAAGATTTAGTTTCTATTTTATGTCAACCTTTTTATCTATCTTTTTCTAAGGTAGTTATTTATATTTAATATTTTTTAAAGGTTATTTATTCAATATTGTTTTAAAAATATTATTTATTATATTTAACATTGTTTTAAAGTTATTTATTTACAATTAATATTGTTTTAAGGTTATTTACCAATATGTTAATATTTAGAAGATTAATTATTTAAATAGTTAATATGGTTTGAAATTAATAATAATGATTTATTAATACTTTTTTAGAAATTTATTATTATTATTTATAATAATGTTGAAAATTAATTATTAGTTTTTTATTAATAATGTCTTTTGAAATGATTAAATATTGTTTTAAGATGTTTTTAAGGTTAATAATTATTATTTATTTATTTACAATGTTTATTATTAATAAATTTTATTATATAATAGTTTTTAGAAGTAAATGATTTTTATTTGTTTATAAATGTTTTCATGTTTCATAAATAGAGTTTTATAACGGACTTGGGTTTATAAGGGGAATTTTATAAAATGGTTTAAGGGTTCAAAGGAAGATTATTTACAAGGTAAAGGAGTTTTATAAATTGTTAGATATTTATAAAATAATTTTAGAAAGGGGTTGCAGATTTATAAAAAGGGTTTTATAAATAGGTTTATGGATTTATAAAGGGGTCCTAAATGATTTTAGGAATGTAAAAAAGAGTTTTATAAATGGTTCTAGAGATTTATAAAATAATTTATAAATGGTTTTAGAAACTATAATGGAGATTATAAATGATTTTAGAATCATATTAAAAGAAAATCTTCCTCTAATTTGTGAATATACTTATACCGTTGAGTATATGAATATTTTTCCAAGTATTGAAAATATAAGGATTTTTGGGTATATTTTGTAAAGGTATTTTTATGCAAGTAGTTTACAAAGTGATTTCAAATAATTAAAAGATTAATTTAAGAGGCTAGTGGATGCTTATGTGTTTATCCAATGTTGGTATCCCCTATGGAATTAAATACCTAATTTGAATATTTTGTTGATAGTTAAATAACTGACTATCAAATATGGACCCAAAATGTAACTTTGGAAATATATAGGATAAACACGTGAGTTATATGGCACAGTCATCCTCGATGATGATGTACTGTGCGTATAAATCCCATTTCGTTTTCTTAGGATAAACGATAAGGAAATCCGTCCACTAACGGCAAGGAGATGATCTCCGCTCTTATCTATTGTCTGATCATTTTTGAAAGAACAGGGGTTGGGTTTACCGAAAACTATCGAATGTTGTTTCAAAGAGATTGGGATCGTGTATGTTATTAAAAAATCACTTCGATCCAACTCAAGCGTTTCGATATCTTGAAGATGATGAAAACTGCAGACGGAGCTCTCAAGTATTTCGTTCAGTCCCAGAACGAACTTGTATGGATGAATACCGACATTACATTACTGCTTGGAGGGCAGTGTTAGCATTCCAAGTGGGAAGTGCTATATAAAAGGTAAAACGTAGCCTCAAGCCTCATCAACCAGGAATGACTAAAATAGGGGAGATGCAGCAGGGCTAAGTGGGTTGCTCCCAAGTAGGGTATGATTATCCCTATCTATAGTCGATATTATCTCTCAATGGTATGCTTTGGGGCCCATTAATGGTAGGATGATCATATTCGGTACTATCTAGTAAGGGGTAGGCCGATTCTGTGTTGGCAGGGGTCGATAGGTTCGACCTTGGTGTTATTTTATCTAGACATGCATCAGGACGGGCGGTACCCCAGTAGCCCCATCGTTGTATGGAATCCATTCTTCAATAAGCGTCTTACAGACTTAATTGTGCCCAACTTTGCTGAAACGTGAGATGCAAGCATTTCAGCTATATTTATATTTTACTTTGACCCTTAGACACTATTATAGTATCAATGGATTTTCTATAGAAAACGTTTTGGTTATCGTAAGGTAAAAACCCATTTGTGTTTATGTGCGGCGTGGTCTTACGAGATACTTTTGGTTTCAAAAGTATTTATAACTTTAAATTTTAGTTGGGTGTGTTTTCTCACGTTGGTTTTCTAGACTAACTCGGGTGTTATTTTATTATAATGCTCGGGTTAGACCGAGCATATTACAAATTTAGTTGGGATCCTTTGGAGCTTCAGGAGACAAGCTGGAGGCCTAGAAACGTATCCACGTATATGGTTATTTTTCCGTTGCATTCATTATTGTATTTATTAGTAATCGTGAGGACATGCGATTATAACTGTCCGGGCTGAAATATGTCATTGATGTCTATATACACACACACACACACACACACACACACACACACATATATATATATATATATATATATATATATATTACAGTTTGCTTTTGTGTAAAGATTTGTTGTACATTATAGATTATTCGTTCTACTGTGAGATTCTGTATTGTTTGTTTTCTTTCTTCTTTCCTCTCCCTTCTTTCTTTTCTTCTAACTATCCGTCTTTCCGTTCAATTTGAGTGGGTCATGTGTGGTTGATTTTCCGCTTAAACTGTACAGAAAAGTGGGTTGTTACATTCATTTTTCAATAAAGATATGAAAAAGAAGTTCTCAAGAAATTTAAAATAGAGAATTGCAAACCTATTACCACCCCTGTAGAATGTGGAATTAAATCATCCTTACATTAACATGGTAAGAAAATAAATCCCACATTCTTTAAATGTTTAGTCGGAGGCTTGAGATGTTTAAATTGCACGAGACCGGGTATTTTATTCGAAGTTGGACTTATTATCCATTATATGGAAGCTCCTACTACATCGCATTTGAAAGTGGCTAAAAGAATACTTCGATACATCAAAAGGTACAATCGATTATGGACTTTTATATGCTCTTTATGACTTTAAGCTTGTTGGCTACTGCAATACGATTGGGTCGATAATATTGATGATCGAAAAAGCACAATGGGGTTAGTTTTCTTTATGGAAAATTGAGCATTTACGTAGAATTCTAAGAAAAAACATATTGTCACTCTTTCTACATGGGGAATACATTGCAGTCGGATCTTGTGTTTGTCATGCTATTTGGCTGTGGAGTTTGTTGAAAGAGCTTAACTTACAGCAAACCGATTCAACAGAGATTTATGTTGATAATAAGTCTGCTATTTCATTGGTGAAAAATCCAGTCTTTCATGGTAGGAGTAAGCACATTGATACCATGTATCATTTAATTCGAGACTTCATAACAAAGAAGGAAGTGAAGCTTGAGTTTGTGAAGTCACAAGACCAAATTATATATATCTTCACAAAGCTATTAAAGACCGATGTTTCTCAAAAGTTGCATGGTGCATTGGGTTTGAGGAGGGATGTTGAAAAGTAAACCTAATTAACATGTCTATTAGTGAAAATTCATGTCTATTCAAATGAAAAGTCATATGTCCGTTTAAGTCAGTCATGCCTATTGAATAAAAAGTTGTGTCTACTGAAGTGAAGAGTCGTGTCCATTCAATGAAGAGTCATGTCGTTTGAAACGAAAATGTGTCTATTTGAAGGGTTGTGTTAATTTGTAAGGGTATGTGGTATACTATTAATATAAGGTCATTTTGTTGTGTTGTATGCAAGTTGAATTGAAGTGCTAAAAATAAATTAATTTCCTTAACTTTTCTCTATTAATTTTAAAATATAATTCTCCTCTTTTTTCTAATAGTTCATGTATTAAGCTTGCATTATTACCAATCTAGCTGCTTTCCTTCTTTGCATTATTACTTATTTGCAAGCTTGCATCTAGGTAGCATCATTTCATACAGCAGTCCCACTTCGGCTCAATTAGTCTACATATTGCTGCTAGCAAGTTCATAGCTCACTACACATTTTTATTTAACCAGACTGAACTGGCTTCTTTATCGATCTGGCTTCATTCTCTTTGCAATAGTCAAAGATTACTTCTGGGTTGCTCTTCTAATACATAGTAGTCCCACTTCAGCTTTATTGATCTACATATTGCTGCAAGTGGGGTCAGTTTCAGTCCAGTGCAATACCAATTCTTTTATGATGCACGCCTCTGTTTTCCATTTAGATAACTTAGTTATATACACTATTGTAGTTTGCATGCCATATGATAGATAATTTTATGTTTCTCCTCATTTTCGTTGATAATCCACTGTTGAATCCTTATGTAACATCATCCACCAGACTTGTTAATGACCTTCTGTTTTTATCATTAAAATACTGAGTGCTCTCCTCTCACTCCCTTATAAAAAAATAAATTTTTTGTTGTGAATTAAAAATTAAAATAGTTATAATTAAAATCAAAACTATTTTGAATTTAGAATTATAACTATTATAACCATAATTAAAATAGTTTAATATAAATTTATGTATGTATGCATGCATGTTTTTTATGTATATGTATATGTATGTACTTCAAAAGGTTAAACAAAATGAAAAATCAAACCCGTATAGATAATGTATTGACATTTTATAATGTAACTCAATTTAGTGTAATAACATTAAAGGTATGTATTCATGTAATGTAAGGACATCATATAATCTAATCACATTTGATGTCATTAAGTGTTTTAAACTTATCATCTCTTGATAAACATGTGTATATTTTTACTCTTACATTCTATCTTTCTTTAATTAAATAAATGTTACATTAGAGCTTTTTTATATGTCTTTAACAAAATTTTAAAAATGCTTTCAGACACCATCCATGCACATTTAACATTATTGGTCAAAAGGAATTTATTTGTACATATTTTAGTGTACATAAAATTATAAGCACATTTAATTAAAATGTTCTTTTATTTTACGTAGGTATTTGAGTTCAAAATTTTAGCTTTCTTATTATATGTATTTGTGCATACAAATAGATCATAAATGAGAATAATGAGGATATATTTTGGTACAAATAAATTCTCTTACAAGTCAATGCTAGCTTTGAAAGTTAAAAGTGAAGAATGAAGCTTTATTCCCTACATGTATGAGCTCTGCAAACTCACTTAAAGATGGACAAAAGTTAATTAAAGAAATCTACTTTTAGTAGAGAATTAAATATTCATTTAAGAATACTTGGAGAACATACTACCTCAGGGGAATTTTGGGTATTTCCCAAAGAATAATTAAGGCTTTAAGCATGTACAATTAACCTCTTATGTGACAAGAGTAAAAAGAAATTTTTAGATGCGAAATTAGGCCATAAATCATGAATAAAATATCTTCCATCACTCTTTTAAATGCATTCTTTTTTATTTCATGTGCTTTAATTTGTGATCATTTATTTTATGTCATAAGAATTATGGTTTTGAGCATGTAAAATTTTATGCACTCTAGTTATTAAATATGGTATAATATTTTAACATTATTTGTGATAACATGTGTTAGAGTTCTTTGCATAATTAAAATAAAGTAGTCCTTTTGAAATTTTTAAACTTACATTCTTCTGCTAGACGCACCTGGTCCAACACTGAAATCCTTTTTTCAACTCCAAAAAGATATGGATCGAAAAGAAATTACATCTTAAATATGTTCAGGGATGGGCTTTTCTAGCCTATTTTAAGAACATCAGCCCCAATGAAATCAAGGCTAGGTTAGTTTAGCGTAAATTTACGTTTTATTCCATTGTGTACTTACTTTTTCATACTAAGAAACAAAAGTTAATATTCAAGATATGCCACATTCTTAGAGAAGGGATCTCTTTTTAAATAAATTAGTGGTAGTATGACAAACATGTATAAGATCCAAGCTTCTAACATGAACTGGCTACATAGGTGGTACCAATTCGAGTGCCCTAAGAGACACAACTTATTAGAAGGTATAATAGAGAATCTTTCACATCAAAGAGAAATGACATATTTTTCATTAGTGACAAGGACAATATCATTCATGATGATAATCCTCTCAATTACCGATAAGATAATAAGAGTAACTACCCTACCTTAAGACTTGATGCTTTGAAATTTGAAGTGGATTCCATGAACATCATTAAAGTTGGAATTTGAAAGATGTACCCAAAAGGTTGATACACATCTGTCGGCATCAAAGTGTTTATTATAATGAATTTTTTTGCCAATCGCTATAGTTAAGTTGGTTTCAATTCTACTTGCAATCATCACACACTACAACTAAGAAGCAAGACAGATGGATATTAAAATGACATTTATAGATAATGATTTGGAGAAGACTATTTATAGATCCCAACCAAAGTTTCATAAAGTTAGTGGGAGGGACAATAAAGCATAAAGATCAATAAGCTCAATCTTTGGTCTTAAACAATCATTTAAGAGTTAGAACAAATTTTTTGACGAGGAATCAAATAGACTAATCAAAGCCAAAATAAAATAGAAGCGTGTGTCTATAAGAAGGAAGAAAAAGGTGTTGTGACATTTGTAACTGTGTATGTACACAACTTACTTTTGATTGGTAATGATGTACCTATGTTATAATTACTTAAAGAAAAGTTGCTACAGAATTATCAATGCAGGATTTAGGAGAGGCATTATATATACTAGGTATAAAGACCTATAAAAAAATTGAGTAGGGTGTTATGATCGTCCTGATCTATTTACAAAGGCACATAATGATAGAGCTAAGGGTATACCTACATATAGAAGCAGATTACTAAAGGAGTCTTCTACTAAAAAATCAACTTTCTTTTGTAGGGTGGAGACAAAACAATTGTGTACAAAATAATGAGCTTTATAAGAGAAAGTTGAATAAATCTAGATTCTAGACACAGTTTATATCACAAATGTCTAGTCTTGATTAGAATTTTTCTACCTTAATAATAATTCAGCTTTTAAATGTATTACCCACTCTCTTCCCTTTTAAGCTGGCTATATACACATGTGTCTTTGTGTGTGCGTGTAACATTTTTAAATTATTGGTCCAATAAATTATTAAATAAATATATTGTGTTTATACATTTGATTGATTAATATTTACACCCTCTAATAATAAAAAACAATAAATATATTAATGTAACCTTTACATTAATTTATCCATAATAACTCTAATTTTTATAAACTATTTGGTAAATTAGCTTCATTCAAAAGTTGAGAATTATAATTGCCTGACCTCTATGTATGAACTGACCCTCATATATATATATATATATAAATAAAGTATGTATGGATTTTGCAGAAGCACAGTTGTGGATATGAGTTCAACTACTTATAGATTATCTAGTGAATTCTATTTCTAATCGTTTTCAAGTTGCATCCTTAAGTAATGATATATTATGCATGATATATCTCTTCTTCAAAACCATGTCACTTAGGCGTCGAGAGTTCGATCAATGGTCTATACACTACTGACTTCATATTTAATTGCAGTTGAATCTTCAAAGTCAATTGGTTCATGATAACATTTATTAACTATTACTTTGGTCGGATATTTTATGATTTTGTGTCCAATTTTACTATGTTAGATTTTGCCTTTTATTTTATGCCCAAATAGCTCTCTAATTAATAGGAATATGTATTTTTAATGAAAATTAACCTGGTATATTTATAAATAATTCTTCAATAACTCATATTATTGACAACACATGAAAAAAAGGAGTTGAGATACTATATTAGCTAATGAAAGAAGAACCTTTTCATCTTCTTGGAACAATTGTGTTTGAATTGATTATAACTTCTTATATATAATTGCAAACAGATTCCACTCTTTGTTACTATGTTCAGATATTATAGTTACCTGGTTAGTTACGTCATCATTCTTAATATGTCCTACTCATCTCCTATATCACTGAGATTTGTTTTGTGATTTGATATCTTATGAAATATCATATTATGCTACAAAGCATTAGTTTTGCCTAAATGGTTTTACTGATCTGAAACATAGGCTTTAAAAATATATTCTAAATATAAAAATTGTGTATCTATGTTTGAAAACCGGGTATGTAGGATAGGTTAATACTAGTTTAGGATCATTTTTCACTTATTGCTCTCTCTATATTAGTATGAAAATTATGCATCTATGTTTAAAAACTATGGGCTTAGTATTATTTCTCACTAATTGTTCTCTCTTCGTTAGGAAGAACTCACTTATTCTTAATTTTTCAAGTAGAACCTATTCTTCCATCTCATTTTACATATTTTCATATACTCATTACATATCGACTATTGATTTTACATCATCACTTTCCATTTTAATATGGTGTGTTACACCCGTAATTTCCAAATATTTGTAAAGGAGAATCGATGCAAGCACAGAACCAAAAGGAACTGCTCCTACAATAGAAGCTGGGCTATAAAAAGGAAGCGAGGGAAAAAAACAAAGTCCACATAGCAGTGCGCCAAAGTCTTAAGACTGCGGTAAAACATAAGGACTGCGCATTTCCATTGATCATAGCTTCAGCATTATAATACTGTGTCGGTACACTAAGATAGGAACAAAGTATAGGGACTGCTCTACAATCCTAACACTTACTTCAATGGGCAAACTACAGCACAACCTTTAAATACCAAATAAGAAGGTTGTGCTATAGTTCCAAAATTAAGCCTTAAAAAGTTGAGACTATGGCACAATCTTTAAATGACAACAAAATGTAGAGATTATGTTGCGAACCTAAAAGCAATATCAGTGATATAAAACTACAGCATGTTCTTTAAAGCAATAATAAGCAACATGGATGTGTCATAATCTTAAACTAATATTAAAGTGAAAAGGCTGGGCCATAATCTTATATTAACATTGAAGCAACAGGAGCACGCTATAATCCTGAGTTGATATTGAAGTGACAAAACATCGCCACAATTATAAAGTACTACCCAGCAGATACAAAGGCTCGAAAAAAGAAACAAATCAACAAACTACCATATGCGCAGGTAAAGCCGCAATAAAAAACTGCCCCCAGCATAGAAGGACTGCATGATTATAAGCACTCCAAAACTTCGCTATCAAAAATGGACCATTGGGAATTATGCCTCCATAACTATATAAGAGAACAATGTTACACAATATCCAAACTACGCTAACACTTCTGAAGCCATACTGCACTATTCCATCCAAAACAACAACAATAAACCACATTGCCAAAAGTAATTAAAGTCAAACCATCCAACTCAGCAAATAAGACTGTGTGGCCATTTTGAAGCCTAGCTACTCACCAAAACCCAATCTACGCTATTAGAGCAACAATCTGAACTGCAGCACCGCTCCCATAAGAACAAAGAATGATGAGAAAAGGCCAATACTGCTCAACCCCCAAAGTCTCAAATAGATAAAAACGTATATTAAGTCATGGCTTATTCAAATTTTGGTTTCTGGCTTCAATTCCAAGCTTCTTGCCCAAGTTCAAAATCCATCGATCCAAATCGATGTTTTCCATCGAAAATCACTAGCAATCCATGCATAGTAAATGAGCAAAATGGATGATCGACATATGGCATAATACAAAGGCAGCAATCTAAAGAGTGGATGATGGACGTTAGCAATCCATGTAAGTCTTTGTATACTATAAATGAATAGGGAACTGTAGCAAAGTGGGGGGATTTGACTTTACTATTTTTTAGAGCACTAAAATTAAAATTTTGCTCTCTACTATTTTCATCTGTACTAAAAATGAAAGAAGAAGTTAAAGACATTTTCCCATGGACATAGGATTCATTAACATCCGAACCATGTAAATTATTTATGTCATTATTGCTTTTAGTTCTTTACTTTACTTTTTCTGTCTTTAGTGCTAAAATTTGAATGTATTGCTTAATGAATTAGATAGAGACCTTTCATAGAATTTTGAGTATTTTCCCTCACGAATCATTTTAGCACATAATAACTTCCTTTAAAGGTAATTTTAATATTCTTAATCTTACCGATTCGTAACCACGAAAGCATTCAGCATTGTGGTTACTTCAAAAAATACTTGGGTGTTTCTGAGCCGAAAAATATTATTAACATTTTGACATTAGAATGAGGGCCCTTTCCTCTCCAACAAAATTCATGGACATATCTTGGACACCACTATAACACCATGAAGCCTACTGATTCCACCACTCGTCCTAACCAAGAACAACTCCACCTAAACTTAAAAATACCAAAAAGGAAACTCTTCACCTTTATAACCCAAACCGAGGCAGGTGCTTCTAGCCCACCTCTGATCCTGTCCTTGCTGCTCTCCAAGCCTTCACAAACTAACTAAACGAATGCATGGATGGATTAGAGAGATCCATGGCCTAATATCCAGCCCTTAAACTAATGTTCCCTTACCCTTCTATAGCTTATTGCCATCATTCACCAACTGCACTGATTATGTAGTGTGTGAGTAACAACAACAATCTTAGAAATGAGAACAGTGATGCTGGTCTAAAACAAACAGATACCAAGCTCAAAGGAAAAATTCAAATCAACCCTTAAATCAAATTGAAGCCAACGAACATCAACCCATTGCTGTTGAAAAAGTAAACATGAACTGCACCCGACGATGGTAATGTCACCTCACTCTATAAAGATGGCTCATCCCAAATAGACCCCAAGGAGGAAAAGGTCTGTCAAGTGAAAGCTCGTGTAGAGCAGCTGGCATGACTTTGCCAACAAAACAATATAGAGGAAGTAAGGGAAGAAGGTTCTTCCCCGTTTAGCTAAAGTACTATAGAGGCAGACTTCCTTGAAAACTTCAAAGCCCTATCAATCGATAAATTTGATGGGATTACTAACCCAGATGACATATTTGCACTTTTGAGTACTACATTTACATTCGAAATGTGGGAAGGTTGGCCAGGTGAAAGATTTTTCTAGTATATCTGGTTGGGGCTGCTTCCATATGGTTTAGAAGGTATAGACCAAGGGAGGTTTGTTCTTAGCCACAGGTAGCCACGAATTTCTTAAAATAGTTTAACTCTAGAAGAGAGGCTTCCTCATACGTGAATGCCATATCCAACGTGAAGCAGAGCGAAAATGAAAGCTTACACAACTTTATAAAATGCTTCAAATCCAAGACTCTTCGGATTGGAGTGACTTGTGATGAAGCACTATTCCAATGGCAGCACATGCTGGGATCAGAAGGACCACTGCTATGTGGGACAAGAACAGCAGGTTGCTACACCATAGCATGAAGGCTTCTATGAAAGGACCAGTGGCTACATCCGAATGGAAGAAGTCAGAGCCATAGAATTACCTTCATTTGAAAGAACTTCCATTCCCTAGATTGAAAAAATAGTTGGTAGAAGAATACCATCCACCTGCGAAGAGGTAGAGAGGATTTAACTTAATAGCTAAAAATCCCTTCATCCATACACCTGGTTAGGTATATGAGATGACCGGAACTGAACTAGCCTACAATGTCCTGAACAAGGGAAAGAAGCCTGGACAGAACAAGGGGAGCATATTGCTGCTTCCATAGACCAAATGGCCACCATACTTATAACTGACAACACTTGACGAATGAAATCAAGATATTGATCCAAAAGAGATGCTTAAGCAGCTATAAAAAAGAACACGATGGGGGAGAACTGGAATCTCTTCCTAGATCCGAATGAAGATCAAGCAGGAAACCCCTCCAATCTCATAGTTCAATCTATAGAGGACTACATTTCATTAGAAAGAGCAAAAAGCATAGGAGCAGTATGTGTAAGAGGTTAAAACAGAGCAAAGAACCATATTCCATGTAAAGCAGAAGCCTGCTCGGAACATAGTCTTCACTGCTGCTGATGCAGCCGGGTTGGATTTTCCACATCAAGACCCGTTGATAGTTACTGTGTGTATCTCAAACTGCACCATGAAAAAAATCTTTGTGGATGCTAAAAGCTTTGTTAACATTATTTTCAAATCTGCATTTGACAAGATGAAGCTTCCGATGGAAATACTAATACCAAGCCTCAAACCAATTTACGAATTTAATAATATTGTGAGTGTGCCTATCAAGTCAGCACGTCTCCTCTCCACCATTGGGACTTTCCCTCTTCACAAATCATTCTATGCAAGCTTCTTGATCTTAATCAGTCGTCTCCATACAATGCATTCTTGGGAAGGCCTGCACTAATTGACATGGGGGCAGTAGTTTCTTAGAAAGACTTACTTATGAAGTGCCATACTACTGTTGGAATAAGGTCAATTAGGGAGGAACAATTGTTAGTTAGAGAACTGTACAATGCAAATCTCAATTCTAGCAATAAAATTGTTCAAAACTATTCTGTTGTCTCCACTAATAACTGTGATGATGATAATGAAAAAGAAATCATGCTAGTTCTAAGAACTGCATCGGTACAAAGTACCAAGATTGATGTTGAAATATGTCATTCTATGACCATAGCAACAGTAAGGAGGAAAAAGAGGGAGTATATGCACATGATCGACACTGACGAATGTAATTTCATATATGCGCAATATTTTTCCGAAGAAGCTCAGAGATAGGCTTTCTCCGCCACTTCCCAACCTAAAGAAAAAGAAGAAAGTGAAATAGATTCGATATTATGGGAGACAAGGAGAGAGTTAGAGCCACTGGATGATCTCGACGATATACAGATAGATCCTAAAGATCCTTCGAATGTTCTCAAGATAGGAAATAACCACAACGTAGAAACCAGAACAAAATTGATAAACTTTCTCAATAGATTAGTAGATTTTTTTGCTTGGACACATTCAGAAATGGTAGGAATTGACCTAACTATCATCTACCATGCACTCAATATCGATCCCAGTGCTCATCCAGTCAGGCAGAAGCGAAGAACTTTGTATCAGGAAAGGTATAATGATCTACATAAATAAGTTGAGAAGCTAAAGGCAAATGGGTTCATTAGGGAAGTGTATAACCCAAAGTTGATCACCAACCCTGTTCTTCTGAAGAAGTCCAATGTGAAATGGAGAACTTGCGTAGACTACACCAACCTCAACAAGGCCTGCCCAAAGGATAGCCTTTCTCTATCTAGAATTGATCAATTGGTGGATGCAACTAGTGGACATAAACTCCTCTCGTTCATGAACGCATACTCAGGTTATAACCAGATAGCTATGTTTGAGCCAGATCAGGCACATACCAGTTTTGTGATGGACAAAAGCTTATACTGCTACAAGGTCATGCCATTCAGACTCAAAAACATTGGAGCAACCTATCAAAGGTTAGTTAATATGATGTTCTCAGATCAAATTCGTAAAAACATCGAAGTATACATGGACGACATGCTCGTTAAGTCAAAAGTAGCACCGAGTCATGTGCAGGACTTGGAGGGAACCTTTGTAGTCCCGGCGCAATATAACATGAAGTTAAATCCCTTGAAATGTACTTTTGCCATTCAGTCAAGGAAATCTCTAGGGTACATAGTAAGCGCTCATGGCATTGAAGAAAACCCAAAGCAGATTGATGTCGTAACGTAGATGGGAATCCCAAAAAAGCCAAAGGTTATCATGAGCCTAAATTGTAGAGTGGCCGCTCTAAGTAGATTCATCTCCAAAGCAACCGACAAACGCATACCGTCCATTGAATAAGTGAAAAAATGGTGGAAATTTGAGTGGACTGAGGGCTGCAAAATTGCATTCTAGAATTTGAAGGATCATCTAATAACTATTCTTATCCTATCTAAACTAGTAGAAGGTGAAGACTTGTATGTGTATTTAGTTATAACTGATAAAGTTGTTAGCGTTGCAGTGTTTTGAGAAAATAAAGGGATTCAGAGGCCTACATACTTCATAAGAAAGCGCATGTCTAGGACAATGCTTAATTACTTTATCATTGAAAAGTTAGCCTACAACCTACAACTTACAACAAGAAAACTACGGCTGAAAGTTAGCCTACAACCCACTCTTTACAGCAAGAAAACCACGGCCTTACTATCAAGCGCATCCAATCAAAGTCCTTACAGACAAATTGCTGAAGTAAATACTGCAGAAAAGCCAGAGACATTAGATCGCTTGCTAAAGTGGGTAATGGAGCTGAGTCAATATGATATCTCCTACTGCATAAGAAAAACAATCAAACGACAAGCACTAGAAGATATCATTGCGGAATGCATGCTAACTACCGAGCCGCAATCCGAGGAAGAGACATCCACTCCCAAGTTCTAGCAATTATTCATGGATGGGGCATCAAATGAACAATGGACAGAGATCAGATATGTACTGATCACTCCAGATGAGTTGAAAATATATAGAGCAGTGCAGCACAGATTCAAAGCTACCGGTAATGTGGCAGAATATGAGGCTCTCCTCACAGGCTTAAGGATGGCTTAGGTAATGAAAGTAACCCATATTAAAATTCATAGTGATTCCTAATTAGTTGTAAATTAAGTGCAGGGGAATTACCAAACAACGGACCCAAACTTAGCTTAATATGTAGAACTGTCCAAAAGATTGCTAAAGGGGTTTGATTAATTCGATAGAGCAAATCCTATGTGAGAACAATTCCTCTATGGACTCATTGACTACTTGCTAGCACTAAAGTAGCATCAAAAATGAAACTTGCTAACAAGCTGAGCCGAGAATTACTAAGGCCAACCAAATACTGGTCCTAAGAACGTAGCAAGCTGTAGTCTGAGAAGCTCAGAACCAAGAAACGGCTGAAAATCAAGAGAAAACTCTGATTGCGCCTATCCTTCAACATACAGGAGAAGACTCATGGATGACCCACATCAAACAATTCTTGGTAAGTGGAGACCTACCTTCAAACAAGAATGAAGCTCGAAAAATTAGATATCAAGCTCTGTATTTCTCCTTCTTTGATGGCATATTATACAAGAGAGGGTAATATACCCCTTATCGTAGATGCATTTCCAAAAAAGATGGAATGCAAGTCTTGGGCGAAGTACATGAAGGGCAGTATGGAGATCACTCTATAAGAGCTAAGTTATCAAAGATGGTGCTAAGACCCGGTTACTACTAGCCCATCGCACTTTAAGATGTGCAGAAATATGTAAGAAATATGTTAGATGTCAAAGATTTGCCAATATCCTATGACTACCTTCCCATGAGCTCATCATGTTAGCCAACCCATGGTCATTTGATATATGGGGCATAGATTTGATAGGACCAATTCCTATGTCTAAAGGAGGGGCCAGGACGCCATGGTGGCAATAGATTACTTCACTAAGTGAGTAGAAGTGGAACCCTTAGCTACAATCACTACAAAGAATATAGTCTTGTGAGGAACATAATTACTAGGTTTGGGATCCCTTATAAAATAATTTCTTATAATGGAACACAATTTGAGAGTAAAGAGTTTACGGAGCTTTGTGAAAGGAATGAGATAATAAAAGTTGCTCTTCTGTCGCATACCTACAAGCGAATGAATAAGTTGAAGCAACAAACTAAACTATCAAGAAACTTCTCAAGAAAAGACTACAAAAGGTTAAAGAAAAATGAGCAGAAGAGTTATCTTTGGTAATGTAGGATTATAGAAACTCATCCAGATCCCCAACTGGTCACACACCTTTCTCCTTAACCCATGGCTATGAAGCGATGCTTCCAGTTGAAACAAAGGTTCCATCACATAGAAGAATAGCATATGTGGCATAGCAAAACAAGAAATTAAAAGAAGCTGCACACGATCTTATTCAAGAAAGAAGAGACAAGATAGCAGTCCGATCCACCGCATATCGACAATGGATGGCGAAGAATTACGATGTTATGCTCAAAGAGAGAAACTTCTGCAAAGGGGATCTAGTACTGCGAAGAGTAGTGGCTAACACCAAGGACCCAGCGAATAGAGATCTATTCCTAAATTGGGAAGGCCCATTGGTTATAGCAAAAGTCTTAGCTAATGGAGCTTACCGACTCTCAAGGCCTGATGGAAATCTTGTTCCAAGAACTTATAATTCCGAACATCTCAGGCCTTACTTTGTATAAGCAGTGTTATTTATATAGAAAAATAACAAGTATTGTAATTATTATGAGAAGTAATAATACAATGAAATGGATGTAGCGATATTAGACAGCTCGAACCAGTAAAAAAAACCTCTCTGTGTTAATTTTACTAACGTAGCTAACAACATTGAGTTGTATCACACATGACTCAGCTTATTATCTATCAATTCATTTATCCACTTGCATATGGTCCACAGATCTTCTTACTGTTGAAGCCCAAAGCCCATCACTTTTCTTGTTTTAATCCGTACATTTTAAGTGTAACCATATTTCCTGAAATAGGCACTGACCTATATAAAAACAGATTTGTACCTTTATTTTGTGATATATGAAAAACAGAAAACAAAGCTTCTCTCAACAATTTCAATGTCTTCCTCTTTTATAATTTCTGAGTCTTAATTTTCTGATTTCTCAACATGGTATCAGAGCACTATTTTTCGATCTAGGTTTTCATCTTCAAATCACGAGTGGAGTAAATCTTATCTTCGTCTCAGAAAATCATGTCAGAAAGCAAAAATACAACTATGGTGGATATAATGCCCATGATGGCGAAAATCACAGATCGCAAGTTGACAAATTCAAATTACATGGAGTGGAACAAAACGATTCGATTGTATCTACGTAGTATTGATAAGGATGATCATTTAAAAGATGATCCACAGGAAGATAATCAGATCTGGCTACGTGAAGATGCAAGACTCTTTCTACAGATTCGACATTCAATTGATAATGAAGTAATTAGTCTTATTAACCATTGTGAATTCGTTAAAGAATTGATGGAATACCTGGAATTTCTCTATTCTGGAAAAGGTAATCTCACCAGGATGTTTGAAGTTTGCAAATCTTTCTATAGAATAGAGAAACAAGATCAAACACTCACCAATTATTTTATGTCCTTCAAACAAACGTATGAAGAATTGAATGTACTGCTACCAATGAGTCCAGATATAAAAATACAACAACAACAGCGTGAACAAATGGCTATCATGAGCTTTCTTGCTGGCTTACCATCTGAATATGATAGTGCAAAGTCTCAAATTCTATCTGCATCAAATATTAAATCTCTTCAGGAAGTTTTTAGTTGTGTGTTAAGGACCGAAACCTCTACTACATCTAATAATGCTGCCAGTAGTGCTTTGATAAGTAGTAATACCAATGCTGCCAGTAGTACTCCTACATCATGGAAACCACCATCTGAGTATAAGTCACCATGGAACCCTAATCAAAGACCAGATGCATGGAGACCACCACAACAATGGAGACCACAACGATCAGCATGGAGGCCATCAAATCCAAACAAAGTCTGCTCGTATTGTAAGAAAATAGGGCACCATATATCTGAATGCAGAAAACTTCAGTACAATAATCAGAAAAACCAAGGAGGATCTAATTCAAATAACAAAACTGTTCTTATGACCACTGAAGAGTTTGACAAATATAAAAAATATCAAGACTCCATTCAGAATACATCACCTAATCAGACTGCTCCTATTTCTACTTTTGCTACCACTAACAATCAGTCAACAAAATGGATCATAGACTAAGGTGCAACTGATCACATGTCAGGTAATTCTGACTTATTTTCAAACCTTAGAATTCATGAAAATAGACATGCAGTCACATTAGCAGATGGATCTAACTCAAGTGTTCAAGGATCTGGAGAAATAAGCAATCCTCTACCCTTAAAATCTGCTCTTTACATACCATCTTTATCTTTTAATCTAATCTCTGTTAGCCAAATTACACGCGACTTAAATTATTCCATATCTTTCTTTCCTAATCACTGCATGTTTCAAGATCTTACGACGCAACAAACTATTGGTAAAGGACATGAATCCAGTGGTCTCTATATTCTAGACTCTTTACCAATGGCATGTTCAAGTGTTGATTCAGCTCTCAAAGTGCATCAATAGTTGGGTCATCCCTCACTCACATTATTCAAAAGACAGTGTCCACAATACAGTTCTTTATCTTTTCTTAATTGTGAAACGTGTCAGTATGCAAAACTTCATCGTAGTAGTTCTAAATCTAGAATTAATAAACGTGCTGATGTACCCTTTGGATTAGTACACTCAGACATATGGGGACCATCATCTGTTGTATCTAAAAATGGTTATAAATACTTTTTTACCTTTGTGGATGATTATTCTCGTATGACATGGCTGTTTCTTATGAGAAATAAATCTGAAGTATTTTCTATATTTTGTAACTTTCATACTGAAATACAAAACCAATTCAAAACCTCTATTCAAACACTAAGGAGTGATAATGCAAGGGAATACATGTCTCATACATTCAATTCATACTTAACCCAACATGGAATAGTGCATGAAACTTCATGTGTGGATACTGCTTCTAAAAATGGCATGGCAGAGAGAAAAAACCGTCATCTACTAGAAACTACTCGAGCTTTATTATTTCAAATGAATCTTCCAAAAGTCTTTTGGGCAGATGTTGTGACCACTGCATGCTTCCTTATCAATAGGATGCCCTCCACTGTGCTTGAGTTTGATATTCCATATAAAGTCCTATACCCTAACAAAGATCTATATCCAGTAAAACCTAAAGTTTTTGGCTGTACTTGTTTTGTAAGGGATGTAAACCAGCAATTGAGCAAACTAGATCCTAAAGCATTGAAGTGTACTTTTGTTGGATATTCTAAATTACAGAAAGGCTACAGATGTTTTTGCCCTAGCCTAAATAAGTACATAGTGTCTATAGATGTAAACTTTATGGAAGACTCACCATTCTATCAAACAGCAAGTATACCTATTCAGGAGGAGGATGAAGACTTCTTAATTTATTCTACCATACCCTCGCAACCAATCAATCCAAATGATACTGATCCTAGTCATGACCCTAGTTTAGATCTTCCTATTGCTCTACGAAAAGAAAAGAGGCAGTGCACTTACCCTATATCTGCATATTTATCATACAAAAATCTATCCACATCATCTTACTCTTTTATTTCATCTTTGGACTCTATCACTACTCCCAAAACCCTAACTGAAGCTCTAAATACACCTGAATGGAGACAAGCTATGGTAGATGAAATGAATGCACTTGATCAGAATAATACTTGGGACTTAGTCGAACTACCAGAAAAAAAGAAAGCTATTGGGTGTAGATGGATATATAATGTGAAGATAAATCCAAACGGAACAATAGCAAAATATAAAGCTAGACTAGTAGCTAAGGGGTATGCGCAAGTATATGGGATGGATTACTCAGAAACCTTTTCACCTGTAGCAAAATGACATCTATCAGGTTATTCATATCATTAGCAGCAAGATTCAAATGGAAACTTCATCAACTAGACATTAAAAATGCGTTCTTACACGGTGACTTGAATGAAGAAGTATATATGGTTCAACCTCCTGGTTTTATTGCCCAAGATGAAACTAAATTGGTATGTAGACTAAGAAAATCTTTATATGGGCTAAAGCAAAGCCCTAGAGCATGGTTTGGGAAGTTTAGCCAAGCTCTTGAGAAATTTGGCCTATCTAAATGTAAAAGTGATCATTCTGTATTCCAGAAAGCTACTAAGAATGGTATAATTCTTTTAGTAGTTTATGTGGATGATATAGTTATCACGGGTAATGATGAAAGATGTATTGCTACACTCAAACACTTCATACACAATCAATTTCAAACAAAAGACTTGGGAGAATTAAAGTATTTTTTAGGAGTTGAAGTAATGAGAAGTGACAAAGGGATTCTATTATGTCAAAGGAAATATGTACTGGACCTGTTAGTAGAAACTGGAAAATTGGGGGCCAAGCCATACAACACTCCATTTATGCCAAATATTAATTTGACTCCAGAAGGAGAATTATATAGTGATCCCGAGAGATAAAGGAGACTTGTTGGCAAACTAAATTACTTAACAGTAACAAGACCAGATATTTCTTTCCCTGTCAGTATTATAAGCCAATTTATGGCAAACCCTACCATTCATCATTGGAATGCTCTTGAGCATACTTTATGTTACTTAAAAGGTACTTCTGGACAAGGAATTTTATATACTAACCATGGTCATATGAGAGTAGAAAGCTATGCAGATGCTGACTGGGCAAGATCCAAGCATGATAGAAGCTCAACATCAGGTTTTGTGTATTTGTGGGAGGCAACCTGGTATCTTGGAAAAGTAAAAAACAAAGTGTTGTATCAAGATCAAGTGCCGAATCTGAATACAGATCAATGGCTAAAACAGTTTGTGAAATAATGTGGATTAAACATTTGATGAAAGAATTGGGATTAGGACTTGAAAATCCAGCTAAGCTTTGGTGTGATAATCAAGCAGCACTTCATATTGCTTCCAATCCAGTTTTTCACGAGAGAACCAAGCATATAGAAATAGATTGCCACTTCATTAGAGACAAAATACAAGAAGGAGAAATTGTTACATGTCATGTAAAATCTGAAAATCAGTTGGCAGATCTCTTCACCAAAGCACTGCCTGGAAATCGAATTAGAATGTTATGCAACAAGTTGGGCATAGTTAACATATATGCACCAACTTGAGGAGGAGTATATCTATCAATTCATTTATCCACTTGCATATGGTCCACAGATCTTCTTACTGCTGAAGCCCAAAGCCCATCACTTTTCTTGTTTTAATCCATATATTTTAAGTGTAACCATATTTCCTGAAATAGGCACCGACCTATATAAAAACAGATCTGTACCTTTATTTTGTGATATATGAAAAACAGAAAACAAAGCTTCTCTCAACAATTTCAATGTCTTCCTCTTTTATAATTTCTGAGTCTTAATTTTCTGATTTCTCAACACAGCTTAACCCAACAATTACACTGGATGTAAAGATATTAACGACCTGAACAAGTATAAAAAACCATACACATGAATTAAGAAAAGTTGTAAATATACAAACTGACTTCACAGTCAAAAAATAGTCTGCCTACAAATAGCAGGGCATACCATGCCAAGCACACAAACAAAAGACGGATGCAAAGCTGAAAATCAAGCAAATCTAGACGAACAAAATTAAAGAAAGTGCAAACAAACTAAAGCTCACAAGGTACTCATACTCATTTACAAGAGAATTCAATTTATACAACATCCTTTCTAATATTTGCACAACAGAATGGAATGTTTTCTACAACATAATCTTGTAAAAGTGTTCTAAACTATAAGTTCCAAAATACTACTATGATATGAAATATCAAGTCTAAGGGATGCTAGCCAAAGGTTGGTCCATTATAATACAAAAAGTCTTCCTAGGCTCATAGTTGGCACTTGTTCACAGATCCATTAGACCATCTCCAGTCACTACAAAGCCTTCTTTATTATAGAGAAAACTTGGATCAAGCATAGGGTAAAAGTAATTAAAATCATATATAGCTCGTTGTAAAGAAATCTACCTCATCTTACATTTGGCATACCCCCATTTAAGCTTTTCTTCGAGATCAGTAATTCGATCCCACCATGGCGCATTAACAGGTGTTGCTACGACATTGGAGGCGGCCTGAGCTTCTTGCAGTCAATCTTCAGTTTGTAAATCTTAAGTATATCGGACTCTCTCATCTATTCTAAAGTCCTTATAGTGCAGCCCTTATCTTTTTTGAGTCCTTCAAAAAACCAACAAAATATTTGAGAGCATCTGCTTTCCACCCCTTACTCTGTGTGCAAGGGAGCACCTTCGTCCGTGATCGCTCTAACTGTAGGAGGAGCGACGGCTGCACTTGTGCTAAGCTCCTTAACCACCTCCCCTTCTGCAATATCCCCCTTTTCTTCATACCATTGAGCAGCTTGGAGAGATAATTTTTCTATGGTTTTTCTTAACTTCCTGATCTCTTCCTCATAGACAACTCCGTAAAATGCTTCACTTTCCTTCGGCGTCTACTGCAACTCAGCCACCTTTGAATTTGCAACATCAAACTCAACGTGCAGTTTGAGATTATATTTATATTGGCGCTCGTGTGCATCCTTAGCTTTCTAAAAATCAAAAGGAGCATCCCTCAGATCTCTTTTAAGTTTTTCATTGGTGAGTTTTAATTGGATGTTCTCCTCCTCTAAGATTGCAGAAGAGGTTATAGCCACAACCCATAATTCAGATATGCCTGAGTCATTTGGGCTATAGATAGTGGGAACCGAAGGTGCATCAGATTTAGAAACTATGATAGACTCAGAAGGATGCTCATAAGGAAGAAGGGAAGTGACCTAGTTGATAATCATTGGAATTAATTTCAGTGGGATTTAAATTACACAAAATGAAGTTTGGAAGGACGAATTGTATAAGACAAGTTTTATAAGAAGGTCGCAACAAACCCAAAAAAACATAAATAATAAAAATACACAGTGTTCATTCCTTATTTAGATTCCTAAGCCTAATCCTAAACCATTCCAAATAAGGGTTGTCTGGTGGAAAAGAACCGCTCTCTAGGATATAGTGCCAACGACGCAGTACAAAGTCACTTGGGCTTCCTTCCCTTTAACTACGTAGTCGCTTTTGGAAAGCAATCTTTGTGTTTCTTCTTTAAGTTGTACAAATGCCTCATCTAACTCTCTTTCTCTCCTCCAAAGCGCTGCCGCACTAAGACCAAGGTGATCTACGATTTGAGTTTAGAGTTTTTCCTTGCTTTCCTTCGGAGTTTAGTAAAAATTACTTCCTTAGAAGATTATAAAGAACAAAGGAATGAAAACAACACAGTCATTCATGGTGCAGTAGCAAAACAATAAGACAATCAAAAAAATTGGTCACGACAAGATTGGAAAAAGGAGTTTACTTCATTACACACTAAAAGATCTTAGAGCCAAGAAAAATAACAAAATTATTTACAAAGGTTCAAGTAATTACATTGACTTGAGAGGTAAAGGTGACCTCGGTACCTTTAGACAATGCATTTTCATCATCCTACTGCAACGAAGTGTCTTGGGAGGCAGAAGGGGAAGCTTTATCTTTAGCCAGCTCCTTAGCCCACTCATACCTGCAATAGACAAGAGCCTCTTTGATTTTGCCAGGGTCTCCTAAGAAGCTGAGATATACCTCAGCAATGGTATCATCTAGGCGGTTAGCAAATAATTAACACTGAACCATGGCATATATCTTGAAGAGTACACGGTAGGTAATCTGATTAAGCCTATCCTTAGACCTAGCCAACTTCTGGGTTGTCCCCTCCAACTCCTTCTCCTTCTCCTCCAAAACCTTATATTTCCCCTCCAACACGTGACCTTTCAGTTTCAAAGCTTCCTATGTTGCCCTCGTTGCTCCCTCTACCCTTTCTACCTTCTCCCACTGAACCCTAAGCTCTTCATCTGCTCTAGTCTTCTCAAAGGCTTCCACAGCAAGGCCTGCCTCAGGCTTAGTGATCTAAGCGGTGGATAAGGCCAAGTCATCCTCAGCCCTCTTTGAACCTCGGTTGTCAAAGCCCACATCTGTTATAAAGAAGATGTAAAACAAGATGAGAATTTGTGAAGAAACAGTCATTGAATAAGAAGAAAGGAAGGCATTTACATAAGCCAAAGTCTCATCGAGCTTGGTAGCAAGTTTGGGGAAGGGCAGTGTAGGAAATGGAAGTGCAATAGGATAAGATTGGGGGTGGACAGAAGCAATGCGGGATCAACCGTCCAAAGTAGTATGCCCTACCCTCTTAGTGAAATAGATGATGGGACTCCTTGAGAAGTTGATCAGAGGTTTTAGCGTCATCCTTTCTTCTCTTCTCTCCCTTCTTCTTTTTTTGTCTTCTCTAATTTCTTCGACAGTGGATCATTAAGAAACACATCTGAGAGGTCTCCAGCCATTTTACTTGTATAAAAAGGGGTTAAGATCAGTAATTATCTTTGGAAAAAACCAGGAAATATAATTTCATCGTTCATCTTAACAAATTATACCCTTAGATTCATCCAGAAAAGGGGAGAATTTAAAGACACACTACACCACAAAGCTGTTTTAGCCACACCCCTATCCGCCTTATTTGATACGGCTTTGAGCCGTATCAAATTCGTGCCTATTTTGGCTGGAAAATCATACACCCTGGAAAGCACGGTCTCCCCCAAATTCATTCCTTCGCTCGTTTTTTTCCGTTCTCCCTCCAAAACGTTTTCTTTCCCCCAAATTCACGTCCGTTAACATCCCAAATCTCCAAATCCCTAATTTTCTCAAGTTCGGAGCTGAGTAACTGACGATTGAGGTTTTCTTTGTAAGTTGATTTTCAAAATTTGTACAAAACTTTGATCACTATGTTCGTATTTGTGCATAGTTTTATAGTTACCGTGTCCAGTTTTCCATCGAAATTCATATTTGTTGCTCGTTATTGTAATAAACTTTGTTTATCATTATTACTACCTATGCTATTTTCAATTGAACTCTTAACTTCCTTATATATGTTTGGACTCTGGCTAGAGACATTCTGCTGTTGTTTATACAGCTTTGTGTTTGTTATTTCAACTTCAAGGTTCTGCGCTGTGTTTTTACCTTCAGCTTCATGATTTTGCATATGTTGCACTATGTTTGTTACTACATCTTCATTGTTCTGTGTGTGTTTCCCTTTTTTGCACTTATCATCAGGCTGCACTTCCAAGGAAATTGTGTTTATGCAGTTCCAGTTTTAATGTGGAGGCGATGCGTTGAAGGAGATGGGAACTTCTGTGGAGTCGGAGGATGTGCTCTCACCTCTTTCAGTATCGATGAACTGTTGTTGTTGTTATTTTCTTCAGTCTTCTTTGAAACATTTTCATTGTTCTCAACTTTTACTGTCAATTTCCCGTTCCTTCTTAGTGATTTCCCAGACCTCTCCTCCTTTTTAACCCTATTTTCATCAGAATGTATTGCACCAGATTCATGTACAAGACAAAAGACAGTTCTACTTTTATGATATAAACCAAGACACATAACACGCACGCACACAAAATTCCTAACTTTTATACTTACCTTGAATTTTCATCAAGCAAAACCTTCTTCTCCTCCTCCTTAACATTTTCTCTAGCATTCTCTTTACCAACTGCAATCCTCTTAATGATAGTTGTTTATAGAGGGTTGTACGCAACTTGACGAGAAATAAATTGGGGACTATAAGAAAATGATAGTTGTTTTCAAGCTTGATGGATTTTGTGTGATTTTTTTCATAGCTCGTTTATTATTATAAATTGGTTAGACGTTTAGAAAAATTATTTTGTATTTATCAAAGCAAAACAAATTCGTTTCATATTAGGGTCTTATTTGGACAAAATAAATTCAAAAGAGCCATGAAAGAGATTTGTCTTCAACATATCTTTTTTAATATCTCTTATAATACTTACTTTACCTCTCCTTGAATATTTCATTAAATCTCTTCGATTTTTTTAGAGTATATTATTATTTAATATTTAACTAAAGTTAATAAAAAACAAGATTAATTTTTTGTTTTTCAAAATTAGGTAATTGAATGACGGATCTATAGCATTATACAGTTGGTTACACTAGTATGTTTTATTATAATATTAGCTATATAAAAATATATGAAGATTAACAAATTTTTGAGTTGTGATTTACGTTTCGAAATGTTACAGTGTATTTGGAAACGTAGATAAATTGTTGGTATTAAATCCAAATCATTTGTCCACTGATTTTGTATTTTGACACCAACGTCTAGAAAATGATTTTTTTAACCATCTATTATGTTAGTTTAGATCCTTTAGGTATTGCTTGAGGAGTATTTTATCCTAGGTTATCTAAATGTATGTTTGTAATACAATTGTATCTTAGTACAGGCACAAACAAACAGCAGAAACGAAGGAAGCCAACATTCTTGACCAAGCACACTACCCATGCAATTGTATCCAATTCATTTACCCAGGATTAGAGATACTTACCATCTTTATATCTTTCCGACTCCATAGAGAATATAATGTTCAATACTAGGTTAGAGATTACATATATATACCATCTTTTCTAGCTTTTAGTGTTAAAAAGGTACTTAATATTTTTGAGTTAAAAGTAGCAAATATGTTGATAAGTCATAAACAACCAATACTTTCTTATAATTTTTTTTCTATTTCACAACTGAATTTCAACACATTTTCAACTTATGTATCCAATTTATTTATTTATTATTTATTTTTTTATTCACTCAAAATCACTTAAAATTTACAGTTCAAACCTTCTTTTAACAAGGTCTAAAATAAGCTGTTTTCAAACCAAATAGGCTCTAAACCTATGAATTTGTTGTACTCTCAGATAATTACTGCAGATGTTTTGAAGACAAAACTACCCAAATTCGATCTCTGTGTAGCTAATATTCCTTATGGAATATCTTCGCCAATCATAGCAAAGCTTTTCTTTGAGGCTGAACACTCTTTCTGAAACGCAACTCTCTTGCTCCAAAAAGAATTTGCGGAGTGTCTTGTGGAGAAACAACAAGTTAAAGCCTTTAGTCCCAAAAGGCTTTAATTTATTTTAGAAAATACAACAACATACCCCTTGGATGCAAAGTTATGCGTAGAAGAGAAAGAAGTGAAGTGCTGTCGAAATTAAAGCATTTAGTTCCAAAATGGCTTTAATTTGTTTTAGACAGAAGTGAGGTGTTGTATACAAATTTTTGATTGTATGATTAATTAAGAAGAGAGACCATCAGGCCATGGTAATTTTTCATCTTTAACTGAAAAGATTGCCTGATGTACTTCTTTATCTGAAATTGGTTGTAGTAACTAATGATTGCCCAGTTCATTAACTACTGTTCTACATTGTATGCCTTCAAAAGTTTGATTTTTTGGTTGTTCTCCATTAAATAGGTGAGTGTAATGGGTGATAGCCTGGGATTGTATCTGTTATGCATTATAGACCAGCTCACCTTTGTCATTATACAAAGCTTGATATTATTTTTATACTTCCTCATTGACATTTTAGCGTAGAGATTTTTTGAGCTTTAGTCTCCCTATATAAGCCATGAAATCTTGGACTTTTGAACTGCTTCTACATATTTTCCATGCATTGTCTTTTTAAGAGCATTGCCTGCATGTAATTAGTCTTCATATAGTAGTACATTATCTGGATTGTTGTCTGCAGCCAATAGCTTATCATTATATTCTGATTCCAAAGCTGATAAAGTATTTGCATCCTTTGCTCTTAACTTGTTCTGGTTTTTTAGATATGTTTTATCCTTCTTAGTTTGATTATGAATTTCTGAATTTCAATGCCTCATACATTTATAATAAAACTGGTAGTACCTGATCTTCATATCCATTAGCCAAATGCCAACTTTTGTATTCAAAAGCTTTTCCCTTTTGTTGAGTAGTTTGTGTATTTAGTTTGATGATATAGGGTTGTGATCACTCAAAACCGAGGTACTGGCAGTGGCAATAAAATCTTGAAAGTATTGTAGAAAAGTATTGTTTATAAGCACTTTGTCAATGTGAGTAGCAATACCTCTACGTCTCCATGTGAATTGAAAATCTTGTATATATATATATACACTCATATATATATATATATACATATGAGTGTGTATGTGTGTGTGTATTGCATATAGTATGTGATTTATACATGTTTATATGTATAAATATAGTTCTAGTATGTCCGACTAAGGTCTACTAGGAGATGCATAGAATATTATATACATATTTATTGATATGCAGTTTAAAGTGTTTATATATAGTTTTGGTATGTCCGACTTAGGGCTACCGTTGGTGCACGGAATCCACTATACTAATGAGGTGCACGACCTGTAGATGTGGTCCCAGAGTAGGGGTAGAGAGAGACTAGGATGCTAGTCTAGAGTAGGTCATATACCATTTCATAATACTCTTATATGCTGCGGCAGGACCTACATACCAGCTTCTTATAAGTTGATTACATCGCAAATATATTATATTCACGTCTAATGTTCTAATATATATGATATAGGAGGGCAATATGTCTTTCAGTATAGACAAAAAGTGGATAAATGAATCTGATCAAAGATCTACATACTATATAGACGGGGTGAAGAAGTTTATTAGTTTTGTTGATGAAAATGGAAAGCCGTAATGCGTCATCCATGTGACACTTCTCAATGGAAAGCCGCAGATTATTTTGACCAAACGTTTGCTGTCGAGCCACGAAATGTCACACTTGGAATAACAACATATGGTTTCTGTCCACATGCTTCTCTATCTAACCCTTACAGTTGTTGGCCAGTAATTGTAGTACCATATAATCTTCCTCCGTCTATGTGCATGAAACGAGAGTTTTCAATGTTAACACTGTTGATTTCTGGGCCAAAACAACCAGGGAAGGATATTGATGTTTATTTACAGCCGTTGATAGACAAGTTAAAGCAGTTATGGGAAGGAGTCGTTACATATGATTCATTAAATAAATCCGAATTCACAATGAGAGCTAGGGTGTTGTGGGCAATCCATGATCACCCTGCTCTTGGGACTTTATCGGGATGTACAACTCACGGTTATTTTGCATGTTCGGTTTGTGGGGAAAACACTTGTTCTTATCATCTTCCTGAAAGTAAGAAGATGTGTTACATGGGACATCGAATGTTTCTTCCTAAAGAACACAAGTTTCGATACGACAAGACAAATTTCAACAACGAACAAGAACTTCATCGTCCTAAACGGACATTGACTGGTTTTGAAGTTGAAAAGAAAGTAGCGAATATCAAAATGAAAGTTGGTAAACACAAAGAAGAAATTAGTCGAAAACGGAAAAAGTCAATTAATGAAGAAGTTGACAATGTTTCTGCATGGTACATGAGGTCTATCTTTTTTGATTTACCATATTGGAAAGCAAATATGATTCGCCATAATATTGATGTTATGCATACGGAGAAAAATGTCACAGAGCATCTCATCAGCACCATTATGGACCATAAAATTAAGTCAAAAGATGGCATCAATGCACGCAAGGATTTTAAAATCATGGGTATAAAACAAAAGTTGTGGGTGATGGAAGATCCTGAAACAAATAAAATAATCATACCAAAGGCAACTTTCACTTTGAGCAAAGAAGAAAAGATACGGTTTTGCACCGTTTTGAAAAACCTGAAAGTGCCCAACAAATTCTCTTCAAACTTCCACAACAATGTGAGCATCAATCCTCCTGAACTAAGAAATATGAAGTCACATGATTACCACGTCATAATGCAACATTTGCTTCCGGTATTGCTTCAACATTCTTATCCACAACATAAGGATCTGCGAAATGCTATTCATCCTATTAGCCTATTCTTTAACATTTTGTGCTCAAAGGTGATCAATAGGGAACACCTTATAAAAGCAAAGGCTAGTTTGGTAGAAGCAATGTGTGTTTTTGAAAAACATTTTCCACCTGCATTTTTTGATATCAGTATCCATCTTATGGTTCATTTAGCCAATGAAGCATTAATTTGTGGTCCTGTCAGATATAGATGGATGTATCCCTTTGAACGGTAAATAACTAATTTCAGTTATGTACATTATTATTCGATAGAAATAGCTATTATGTACAATATATAATTGATCACATTCACAGGTTGATGAAAACATATAAAGAATATGTGCGCAACAAAAGATACATTGAAGGTTGTATTGCAGAAGGATATATCGTACAAGAAGCTAGCCTTTACTGCATGGAATATATGCCAAACGGAGGTGATGGCAATCATAAACATACCCGCGAAGCGTTTTTAGACGAGGACGATGAGTTCGCTGGTGAGATACCTTTAGATAATGGTAAAGATATAACGTTAACCCAAGTGCAGTTTGAACAAGTGCATAGATGGGTCCTTAATAAGTATGATGGATTGGATGAATGGAAGAAGTAAGCTCACACCTTTGTTTTGAATTTCCATTTTTTAATTCAATTTATGTATTCGTTTTGATATGTGTTTTCCGTAGGAGGTATAACTCCTATGCAAAAAGTACTAGATTTCAATCACGAGGCAGGGGTACAACTGTCGAAGTCGTTCAAAGTTTTACTCTATGGTTACGCAACGAGGTATTACAGCATCTTAAGTATTTCACGTGTTTATAAGTTGGCAATACACCTTCGTGACCATGTTTTGTTTTACTTATTGTATTTTATGTAGTTGTTGAAGTGCATCGATGTTGATCCAACTCTCTGGCGGCTAGTGCATGGGCCGAAGTTCACGGCGCTTAGTTATACTAAGTACCAAGTGAATGGTTTTTTATTTTCCACGAAAATGTACGAAGATCGTATGGTAACACAAGATAGCGGTGTATGCATGAAAGCAATTACAAAATTTAGAGCGAGTGGTAAAGATAAAAATTATAAGGAAGCAGAAACAACGTATTACGGAGTCATTCAGCAGATACTTGAGTTGGATTACACTGACTTCAAACAAACAGTTTTTTATTGTGATTGGGTAAAGGTCGAGGATAAGATCAATGGTTGCAAAATAGATCCTGTTTCAAACTTGATCATGGTTAATTTAGGGAAATTGAAGAGCAAAGATAGCGTGAATGATGAGCCATTTATTCTTGCATCAGAAGCGAGTCAAGTGTTCTACTCAACATATTTAAAAAATAACGGTTGGTCTGTGGTTTTGCATACACCAAAATGGTTGACTACAAATGTGGATGACATTGAGTTTCCTACCGTCTATCAATCAACTTTAGAAGACAATGAAAAATTAGAAGACCTTACCAAAACCATTTGTTAACTGATGAATTTCTAGTCCTTGGGGTAGTAGGATTGTGAGATATCATTGAACCAAACAAAAATTCGCATAAAGAGAAGGTTTCTTAAAATGTCTATATTGTTGTTGGTTTCTGTTATATTGAAAATTTCATGATAGTATGTCTTTTATAGACTTGTAGATAAAAGGGGGTTTATTTTTAAAACTAAATGTGGAATCGAAATTACAAATTTAAACCATTTTCATTAGTTGATTGTAGTCAAATTTGAAATCCAAATAGTTCTTCTGTTGTTATTGCTTTTTTACTTTTGTTATTGCCATGAATTGATGGTTGATGAGACCGCTTTTATTGGCTAAACAACAAATTTTATAGTGATGTTGATTTCATTTTTATTTCAGGACAGCTGAGTTGATATATTCATAGATTATTTGTTTTTTCTTTTCTTTTTGTAATCTGTGATACAATTACAAATCAATAATGGTTATTTAACCGTGTGCAGGAAACTATGTCACAAAATCCAGCATCATCACATTCATCATGTTCAGAAGAACAAATAGTTGATCAAAACTTATTTGGTATTCCAGTCTCAGAAAACGCTGGAAAAATCGCCACTATGTTGGGTAAACTAGTAAGAGCTCATGTGCCGATATCATACATAAGTTGGAACAAAGTACCCGGTACATATAAGGACGATGTTTGGAACCAATTGGTGGTAAGTTTTTACTTTGATTCATTTCTGACGATATTTAAAAAATATTTATGGTCAGTCATTCTATTTTGCAATGTATATGCACTACCTGTTACAGTCGGTTTCTGAAACCCGTTTTAAGTCTGATAGAATTGATTAACTTGTTTATGTATTTTACTTTTTGTAGAAAATGTATGCGCTCAAACCGCTTTCAAAGGAATTTTTTTAAAAAAGAATGTCCGAGGCTTTTAGGAGACAAAAAAAAACTCGAGAGCAAGTTTTTATGACACTTTCGACAATGACGAAGAACGGATGAAAAATTGTCCACCTACAATTGCTCAAGAAGATTGGAACGAGTTCATAAAAAATGAAGCAACGCCTGAAGCGAGCGGAAGAAGGGAGTTAGCCAAAAAAAATAGATCATTGCTCAGTTATGCTCACCATGCAGGCCGTAAAAGTCACGCTAGAATAGAACACGAAATGGTAAGTTATATTCATTTTTTTCAAAAATGGTAAAAATCACAACTAACATATTTTATATATTGCAGATCGTTGCAAATCCATCTGCAAATATCAACCGTCGTCATGTATGGGAGAAGACACACACGAAAAAAGATGGTAGCATATCAGATGCCAATTCTTCGTACTTCGTAAGTTAAAATTTCAGTTCTGTGTGTACCATCTTTACATAAGTACAATTTCAGGTATATATATAGGAATAAGCATAGGAATATCTACAGTCTGGTATATATTCATACAAGTACAATTTCAGTTCTGTGTGTACATGAATTAACAGCCTTGTATTCATTAACATAAGCATTAACATAAGTATAACCTTATATTAATACACACAGCAATAACAGCATACGCATTGAGGTGAAAAATGCTTCACTGTAAGAAGTATAGATAGAACCGTGAACTAAATAGAGGTTGAATCAAATGGATAGATTTTGAAATGGTAACATGGTAATATGTTTACAAAGTGAACGTTGCATGGACAAAGGATGGTACAAAAACAAATATACATGCGTACTCCTTTCTTTCTTTTCTGAAGTTCTTCCACAGATCTTTTACTTACTAGCAGCATCTTTGCATCAACCTGAAAATTAGATTAAGATATAAGTCCATATGTATATAGGTTATCAGAGGGAATCTTAATTAGATCATTACCCCAATCACTATGCCACAGTGAGTGGTAGTTCCAGGTCTAATGGTGTCGTTGTTGATACATGATTGAGCACAACCAGCTCGTCATTTTGAGCACAATGAGTAACAATAATCAATCTTAACACAATAAATTATTACACACATTATTAGAAACGTATATTTTAGATTAAACTCATTTCTTAATTCACAATATTTTCACCAAAGATTCAAATTTAGGTGTAATACATATGATATACGATAAATCACTCATTTCATTTTGATTCAACTACCAATACAACCTTATTTTTTGTAATTACTGAAATATGCATGGATCATTGATGATGAATTTTCTTTCTTTTATCTTTGAAATTATAAATTTCTTAATTAAAAATAACATATTTTAAAATAATATAAGAAGATCGATTAGAATGTACTATAGGAATTGTTTTCAGTGTGTGATGGTGTGGCTCTCTGATGCTATTAGGCTATTAGCAATGACTTTAAAGGAAGGGCTAGCAGACTAGGTGGGCATTTGTGTTTATTTATCAATGTAAACAGGAATGCAACCATGATCAGGGTAATGACCATCTAGATTGTGCTAACAAAAGACACGAACTCAAATTCTAGTAGTTCTGATTATGTAAGCTTGGATTTGTTCTCTATTCATAATATAGATTGCTCGTAGGTGGATCACAAATCGTTCTTGGAGGCAATTGACTGTGTGCCTGTAAACTGATTTCCTAGCAGCTAGGTATATTTTATATCAATCAATACGTTGTTTTATCATCACTTCTATTTTATATCAATCAATACGTTGTTTTATATCAATTATTACCTGCTCAAATGTCAGCGTGTGTAGCTTGAAGCAGCACTATTTTCTTCGGCTTAATACGATGGATGATTATCAAATTCTCTTACTGGTGCCATGTCATTTATAACTGAGTCATCTCACCACCAACTTACGTATATATGCATATAGACACATACACGCTAGGGTCATTTATAATTGAGTCATTTCACCTCAGATGGCCAGCAACAGTTTTGGAACTTAAGTTTTCAAAACATGTATACATACATATATTTTCATTATTCATATATAAGTATTATGCAATCTCAGGATCAAATTGCGAAATTGAAGGAAAAGATCACCGATAGTGATGAAGAAAAATTGACAGTGGATGAAGATATCGTATCACAAGTGATGGGAAAGGATACAAGGGGTAGGAGCTGCGGTGTTGGGACCGTCATACCAAAGACTAATATTAAGGCTTCTGCTATTGCACATAAACGATTGAAACATGTTTGTGGAGACAATGCTGAGTTGAAAATGAGGATGGGAAGTTTGGAGGGTGCGGTGGGAAGTTTGGAGAGTACAGTAGGAAATTTGTCTGGGCAAATGGAGCTTCTGATCAACATGGTGGGAAACATAGAACAAGGAGAACGCAACACACAACTCAATGCTTCTAAATTCGTTGTTTCTCAATCCCAGGATACGACCAATGTGGTGAACAATCAAAAATGTGAAATCCTCAACTCTGATCTAGACATAATAGCAACAGGTATTTATTAGTTGCTTTTTATTCTTACTTGTTTTCGATGCAGTTATTTTGTTGGATAGATCTAGACAATAAATTTTATTGCAATAGGTACTGTATGTCAAGATTCTACATCGTCCAAAATCCATGGGAAATCTGTACCATCCACACATGAAAAATTGGTTTTGGACAATATACTGCTACCAGATGAGAGAACCAACAAAATAAATCATCAATTTGCAGAGACCTTTGTTGATGTTGGAGTGGGTGGGTATGTGTGCCATCCGAAGATTATGATTCGATATCTTTAGCAGGTATGTGAGCTCATCCAAAAATTATTTATCTAGTTTTTGATTATATGCCATCCAAAAATTATTTATCTTTAACATGCCATTCCTTTTTACGATATTGTTTTTTGATTATATGCACTGTTCTGTAGTTTATGTATTTATTCATAAAACCTAACACAGATTGAGCAAGTTCCAAAACATAGCAACATTGTTCATACATATGATAATAACCACGTGTAACTGACTTGGTATAATAAATTTCACAAAATGCAAATAGTTTTATTCATTTTTACACTATACAGACCATGTGTTTTATTCCAAGCACTTTCACCTTTTCTTTTCCACTGTACAAAAAACTGTTGAATCAGCGTTTTCCCATTGTGTCTAACATTAAAGATCTGTCAATCAAACATACACTTACCTGTGGAATTTTGTATATCATCTGATATTGTATTTAAATTTGGCACTGCTCAACCTACGCTAACCAATTATACGTACTTTTGTTACTACCTTCGAAGTTATTAACAGCTAAAAATTTTTAAGTCAAAGAAAACACTAAATGTATAATAATTTTATCCAATTTTGCATTAATGGTTCGATTGCAGTTAAATGAATTACTATAAAATTTTAATCATTATGCATGTTGACCTCATGAAGTAGCCAATGCCTACACTCACCTAGATATACTACAGTTATAAAAACCCATTTTCAAAGTTCGATGTTTAATCTGATTATAATCTAGAACTGTTCCAATAATGTCAGTGCGGTTAAATTTTATAGATTCAAATTATATGTTAAATTATATGTTCCACAAATTATTTATCTTTAACATGCCATTCCTTTTTACGGTATTGTTTTTTGAAATTTGGTGGTTTTATAGAAATGGTAAATACATTACATTTCTGAGTCAGTTTTGCAAACAAAACTAGAATGTTGTTTTCGATAATCGTTTAAGAAGGATAACATAGTACATTATTGTGTTGATATCCTTGAAAACTAGTTGAATTCAAGCTATTAGAATTATAATTGTATAATGATGAACAATGAGCCGCAAAGATAATAACTATTCAAGCTATTATTTTGAATATGTGAAATTTTGCATATCGCTAATTTTCTCGTCCTTTTGAGCATTTTGAAAGAAATACCAAATTTTCTTCTAATTTTAGACTAGTTATTTGCTAGAGTTGTAATATGCACAAATATATTTATTTCCGTAAATAAAATTGTTAATACGAAAATTGTCTAGAGATTCAATATTGAAATATGTGAAAATTTGTAGATTATTTGGATAATATATTAAAGAATGAACCGAGAGCATCGATATCCCCACGTTAACATTAAATGATTGTGCATTTGGTCATGCTTTAACTTGTGACCTTCAACTTAGCTATATATTTAGGCATTGAATTAATAAGATTGTAAATTTGGCGGGACTTGAACCCACAACATTTGAATCTATGTAATTTTTGATCAGTGAATTGTTTCTTTCGAAATATCAAACAGGTTTGATCATGCTTGATTCGCGAATATGAGGCCAAACAATCAAAAATGCTATTCGAAGTTGTACTCATATTGATCAATTGGTTTCATTAATGACTAAGTAGTTCTCTAAACTAAAAAATGCTAACACAACCTAATCGCTACTATTAACTAATAATTAATTACTGTTTATAGTCTTTAAAAAAAATCATAATTTAAACAATAATTTAACTAACTAATCAAACAGATAAAATAAACAATATAACATTGAAAGTGACATTGGTTATACATGCTTTAAAAGACAAGAATCTAATTTATGGGTATTGCGAATTTGTGGGTAGTGATCCCAACTTTTATGTTATTAGTAGGATTATCACTTGATTATCCTAGAAATAGCAAAAGGATAAATACGAGTGGGCAAATTAATTTATAACCGTGCATTACATTCTGCTGTGATCAATGAAAACTAGGACTGATATCAAGCCCCAAACTTATGCGGTTGTAACAACAAATAACAAATATTTGTGGTTTGTTATTTACTTCAGAACTCACCTCATATATAGAACATCCGTCCACTTGGTTTTTTATGCCGTATGCTTTTTTCACGTACGTTCTTATTTTTCAAAAAGAGCAAAAGTTAACGCTAACAAAGCAATGACATATATAAAAATGAAGCACTAAATTTGCATATGTTGCTGTTGCTAAAGATAACTCAATGGAGGGAATATCATGGTGAATGGAATATCCACGTTTTGTAACATTTAATATCAATAAAACTGTTTGAAATAAAATTGACGTGGGAGGTACTTAGTCTTTTAATGAATTTCTAGATTGAAACTCCAAAATTTCCACCTATATTTTCCTCAACACCTCGTTGTAATCTACTACACTTCTTCGTCAAACATATTACAACTACAACCATGATTCTGTATGCCAGAAATTAAACTGGAAATCATCAGGCACCAAAAATTGGACAATATTGTTGTGCCTACCCAAATCACACTCGTCTGAAGTATAAACATTGGATTTCTATGGGCTGTAACAAACTCTCTAACACCTAATATAATATCTGGACAAGATTAAGCAATCTCACCTAATTCATGTGAAACACATCAGCATCCGCGGTAGGTTTTGCGGTAGTTGATGAATGTGTCACTGTCTTTTTGGGTTCCAAATCCCAAAATCGAGTATTAATTGTTTGGCCTCAAATTTGCCAATATATGTAGACTTGCATGTTTTTACGTACAATTGTCTACTTTCTCATTGACCCAGTAATTTATATTCTGAATCACTAATAATGTACGTTTGCATGTTATGTAGATTTATGAGCAGCACATTTGAGGAAAAATAGCTCACTGATGTTTGCTTACTGAGAGAACATGCTCCTTTGATAAGATCATGCAGCATGCATAGATTTCAGCTATGTACAACAAAGATTATCCAAAAAAAAGTTGCAATTTACTGCAGTTGCTTATTAGTTCTCATGTATTGTTGTTGTCTTGGAAGTAGCAAGATTTTGTAAAAAGGATGAAATTAGCCTTCAAAGTTGTAAGAAATGCAACATGGAAGTTCATATTATATTTATTTTTGCTGAGAAAGTGCTGTTTAAATTAATATTTGTTTTTTACATGGTCTTTTGGAGCAAAGTTAAGTCGACCACATGGAATTCATATGTTACTTGTAATGTTCGATGATATGGATATCTTTAACAGCAACATATATGAGCAACATCTTTTCCAGTTATTGCTGTATCTATTACATCAATTAGATACGGTCAAAAGCCGTATCTAATTCATGTGCTTAGTATACGAATTAGATACGGCTATGGGCCGTATCTAATTAGAGAATTAGGTATGGTCATGGGCCGTATCTAATTTGCTAATTAGATATGGCCTTGAGCCGTATCTAACTAGCAAATTAGATACGACCCATGGCCGTATCTAATTCTCCAAATAGATACGGCCCATGACCGTATCTAATTAATAAACACGCTTTTTATTGATATGGCTTACGGCCGTGCCTAATGGCATTAGATACGGCCCTAAGCACTGCCTAATTCGCCTTTCTGGTGTAGTGACAGAGCGAGAGAATTTACGACTAGTACATAGAAAGTCGTACTTGCATAGTAACAACTCGGTAAAGAATAACTTTGCTTTCCTATCTTCTTCATCCAAACCCAAGACATCTCTCCCACGAGATACGAATGACCTAGTGGCTTAGTTAGAAAAGATAGGATGACCGGGTTGTGGTTGGAAAGAAGAAGGAAAGTTGTCTAAATTTGAAATGATAAAATATCAGTCATTCCATTTTTGGGTTTTCGAGGAACAGATGTGAGAACTGATTTCTTTGCTTGAGTATAATAAAACCCATAATCACCCCAGAAGGACTTTTGTGAATATCAAATAGAAATTGAAGTTCCTCGTAGAAAGGAGGAGAACACTTCTCCGCATAAAGGATGAAAGTGGCGATCAAAATTAAGTAAGAAATTGGACTAAGTTCTATGGGAGCAATACCAATGGCGAAAAGCCATTCATGAAGAATTTGATTGGAAGGAAGATAAAGTCCACATTGGATATGCTTGAAAGTAATAGAAATAAAGCCATTTGGAGGTGTATGGATGTGATCATGAGATTCAAGCACCCTAGCTACATAACCCTCAAACCCAAAATGATGCAAAATACCCTATATTTCCCCTAATTTGGTTATTCTAGATGGAAAGCATAAGGGAGAGGTGATCCCTTCGATAAAAGTAGTTTTCGTAATAAATATACTGGTTTGGCTACCGGTTACCACTAAGATATAGAGGAAAGAACAAAAAAGAGTACCCTTACTTTCGTTCGAAAGAGAGTGTTTATTGGAGAAGATGAGGTTTACAACTAAGATTTTCCAAAGCATATAAAGAAATAAAAAAAGGAGAAGAACATATACTCATCTCGGTTTGAAGCTCAGCCATGAAATTAGAATGATGGAAGAGCCCCAAAACATCAATCGACTGATGACTGGGGAGATTAACACAAGAATCCGTACAGATTTTCTCAAAAGATGAAAAGACTAAGAGATAGTTTTTTCAGAGAATTGGCCAATGAAAAATTGACATATGTAGTAGGGAATTAAATGTAAAACCATGATAAAGACTTGTTCATTTGAAAATGAAGAGAGAAAAGCAAGAAGTGGTGGGTCATAGGAAAATATGAAAAACAATTCCACACCGATCTTCAATCATTGCGGACTTAGGGTGCAAGTGTTACACCCATATTTTCCAAAAATCTGTAAAAGGGAATCGATCTAAGCATGGAACTAAAAGGAAATTCTCCCACAATAGAAGTTAGACTATGAAAAGAAGCAAGGAAAAAAAAACAAAGTCTAGATAGTACCGCGTCAAAGTCTTAAGACAATGACAAAACATAAGGACTACACATTTCCATAGAGCATAACTTTGGCAGTATAATACTGCACCGGTACCCTGAGATAGCCACAAAGTATAGAGACAAAGTATAGGGACTGCTCTGCAATCCTAACACTTACTTCAATTGGCGGAACTGCGATACAACCTTCAAATACCAAATATGAAGGCTGTGCTACGGTTCCAAAAGTAAACTTTAATAAGTTGAGGCCGCGGCACAATCTTTAAATGATAACAAAATATAGAGATTGTGTTGCGGTCCCAAAAGCAATATCAGTGATATAGAACTGCAGCATATTCTTTAAAGCAATAATAAGCAATAGGGATGCACCACAATCTTAAACTAACATTAAAGTGACAGAGCTGTGCCGCAATCTTATATTAACATTGAAGCAACAGGAATGCGCCGCAATCCTGGATTGATATTGAAGTGACAGAACAGCACCGTAATTCTAAAAAAGTACTAACAAACAAATACAAAGACTACCACATGCGCACACGCGTAGGCAAAGCCATAGTATAAAACTGCCCCTAACATAGAAGGACTGCATGGTTATAAGAACTCCATAACTTCGCCATCAAAAATGGAATATTGGTAACTACACCTCCATAACTATATATGTAACGACCCGTAAATTTCAACTGTTTTAATAACGTAATTAGTTGAAATTTTGTGAAATTTTAAACGATAAAATTTTAAAATAAAAATTTAATATTTGGAATACGTCTAGTTAAACATAGCAACTGGTAAATTTTCGTCCGAAAATACGGAAGTTTATTTCGCGCGTAAATTCACTTCAATTTAATCAGTTAAAAAGCAATGAAAATAAAATGTTTCCGAAACCTAAATATTTTTACATAGAAAAATTCTAAACCATCTTCTGAGCAAGATGTCAGTTTGTCGTTTTTCCAAATTCGGACATCTTTGGCTCCGTCGATCTTAATTTTCAGCGTTTTTCTTGCATTTTCCGCTAGTAGAAAAATTCGAATTTCTATAATTAAATCGTACCACTGATATTCGCATACCGTTTTGATCGTCTCGTCGTGCTGATCTCTACGGTATATTCAATTGTCAACTTTGGAGTTCGGGATGCGGTGCGATCCGCGAAACAATTCCGTATCGGTTCCGTATTTGATCTTTTGTATCGTTTGCCTTTTCAACTGCCTACTGTATAATTCAATCAGCCACTTGCTTTTATCTATTTTGAATTCAGTGCGTGGCTTTCTCTATTCCTACGTTGATTTATATTTTCTGATTCTTATATTTATTAGTGGGTTCCAAATTCATGACCCTTCGTTTCTTTACCCGGTTGTCGTTTGAAAAAAAATATATTCTACGCGTGAGATATTAATTTGCCTGTAGCCCACATATTTTCTTCTCCCACTTTCTCTTTGTCTGCAACTATTTCCACTTCTCATCCTTTTTCTCCTGAACCCATTTCTTTGCCTACCCTCTCTTTCAATACTCCAGCCACTTTGTTAAAAATGTATTCATGCATACAAATACACTCTGGCTAGTTCATCCACCACCCAAACCTTCACCCCTCCGTCTTCCTCCGTCTTGCATGCCTCGGCCTCCACATCAGCTCGTCCAACATCACCCTCAACCAACGCCTCACGCAAACCTCTTTTCCCCTTGCAGCACACGTGGCTGACCCCACTCGAGCCAGCACCACGGCAACACCCACGACACGCCCTGCCTGGCATCAGCGCCAACCCCACAACCTGCCCTCAACTGCCACGATACTTCTCAGCCCTTCAGATCCGTCCACCTCCAAAGCAACCGGGTCGAGCCTTCCTACCAGACAAGCCCGCGCCCATAGCCACCACCGTGAACCCTGTCAATCCACCGCTGGCCTTCACTTCAACAACCGCCTCCGCGTCGTGCTCCACCACCAAGCTCGGCCGAGCTTCCTTTTCTCTTCCCCTGTACATGGATTTAGGTGAATATATATTAATATACATATACTTATATTAGACTTTGTACATCTTTCCTGTAGCCAGAGATATATGATATGTTTAAAAGTTATTTACAATATATATCAGTTTATATCTACAAGTAATGTTATGGCTGAGTAAATTTTCCAACATATTATGGGCTGTAATATATACGCTTTAGTTATATAAAAATATATGTTAAACTATTAAATTTTGATATATTGATCCAAAATTTATTATTTTATATATGTTTTATAATCTGTTGTTAATATATGTTTGCTGTATTTTAAAGTTTTAAAGTTGTAAAGTATATGTAAGCAGAATTATATATTACTTTATAAGTTGTTTAGACATGCGAAAGTATACTCTGGTTTGGCTTTCAAAAGAGATTTTTTTTTTATACGTAAAACCTTATTAGCCTGTAGCATATTTTAATATGTACGGTTACATCTATTTAAGTATATGCAAAGTTATATTGATTTGGTTTATATAAGCAATGCAAATCTACGTTTGGATATATACTTAGTTTGTTTGTAATGGGTGGTTTATGATAAATATTTATATAAAATATAATATGTATCTGTTGTATAGTTGATTACAGAGTCCTATATTGTGGGCTATTTTTCCAGGTTTTGATATCAATTTTACTTTACATATTAAAATATATATACGTTATGATCCAGACATGATGTTTGAATATGGTTAGGGTCTATATGGATATATTTATGTGTACGTATTATCTAGTTGATATTGAATTTTATATGAAGGGTACGTGTGTACAAATCAGTTTTGACTTCGATTTTTGATATATATGTTAAATGTTTAAAATTAATATCGTTCAAGTATTTTTGTTTGTCTACAGTCAAACTTATACAAGTTTATATACATGGTATTGGTTATGTGAAATGAGCATACACTGTATTGTTATACGTGAATTATTATATATTATATTATATTAAATATCATATGCATACACTTAATATAAGACATATGTACTTGTATAAATCATAACTTGTTAGTAATGTTGGTTTTCATAATAAATATTAATTTTGAAATGTAATACAATGGTTTTATTTAGACAATTGATTTTAGATTTCACATAGATATATATAGATTTTTGATTTCGGTATATAAGTGTTTAAGATTTAAGATTGATGTAAAATGTATATGTATTTTAAAAATTGAATATTTGGTTTAAGAAAAATTATAATATAATATATATTTTGGTTCAAGCTATATCGAGCAGATTTTGATTTATTTCATCATTCACTTATCTATCAGCTGGTCTGTTGAATTCGTGCCAATCTACTGTGATTTGAAATTCGTGCTTGGATTCGTAACTCGTTCGCGTCTTTCCTTCTCTAGCCTCAAAAGGTGAGCACTCACTCACGATTAACGTTCTTTTATTTATTAAATCTGATTTCAATTGAAACGACAATTGAAATATACTGCTGTTAGTTAATTACACTGTTTTATATGTTATTACCTATATCAGTTCACCTGTGACATCTGACACCATTATCTGTTAATTATTTATGCGATGATAATACAGTGTAACTGATAATTGATTGATTGTTGATGTTTATATTGGACGTTAAATTGTTAATGTTAAAATGATAAACAGTATGAAATTGAATTTGATATAGGATAATTAAATGTTAAATTTGATTAACTGACATTTGTATAATATGACCCATTTAACTGTCAAAATTTATTGACACGTAGGATTTGTTTAATTACATCTTGAACCACTGAATGTATGTTGTTAAATTGATGATGGATGAAATTGTAATAGATGACAAGTGAAAACCGTAATGTAGTAATCTTTAATCTACATGAAATGTTAGTGTAGATTCTAGAAATAATTATATTAATTCGTACAAATAACAATGCGAATTAATACGGTTATTTCCGGATTATTTAAACTAATTATTGTATTGATATTGGTTGTTGTTATTGCTTGTTTATTTACTTTGACACCATCCCAGTTATCACACTGCAAGTTCCCTTTACTATGCTTTGATTTTGAATTGAATTGGAATCGGGTTGAAATGATAAATACCCAAATTGAACTTTGACCTAGGATAGGAAATTAAATAAAACCGATTGGCCAATAATTTGATTTAAAAATAAAATGAAGATTTTATTTGAATAAATAATATGGTTTTGAAACTAAGTTGGAAATTGAATCTTAATGAAATTTAAATGTGAATATTTAATATTCTGAAATGAAATATTAATAAAGTAATTGATGGAAGAATGTTGTTTAATTTGAGAAATTATTGAATTAAGTTTGAAATTATTAAACTTTGAAATGATTTAATAATTAAGTTTGGAATTGTAATTAAGTTCAAAATTATTAAACTTTGAAATTATTTAATAATTAGGTTATGAATTATTTAATAATTAAATAAGATTGAATTATTTAATGATTAAATTGAATTGAATTCTTTGATAAGAGAAATTGAACCTTTGAATAAGTGAATTTTATTTCGTAAATAATTGAAATTGAATTTCTTTATTAAGTAAGTTTTGGAAAAATTATTTAAGAAAGTAAATAAGTGAAATTGAATTTCTTTAACAAGAAATAAAAATGTGATACTTTTGGAATTAATGTAAGACGTGTAATTGAAAGAATTGATTTGACGAATTTAGTTTAATTCAAAATTGTAAGTTTTGATTTAATGAAGTTGAACTTAAGAATTGATTTAATGAATTGGAAATTTAATAGAAATTGTTTTGAATGATAAAGTAACTTAACGAATATTGAATGGAATCGATAAATGAGTTTAAATTGATTTGAATGTTAAATAAAATTTGTTTAAATGATTTCGGAATGAAACTTATATATGAACTTGAATCAATATTTGAATGGTTTTAAATAGATATTGAAATTGGATTATAAGATTTTGAAATGGTAAATTGAAGTTTTGAAATGTAAATTTTGGAAATTGGTTTTTGAAAGACAAATGAAATGTTGGTTTACGAATTGAAATTGAAATTGATTTGTTTTTTTGAAATATATAAACGACCAATCGGTGTAATAATTACGAAAGTTATTAAAGAGACCGGGATCGGTAATGGATATACTCTCTATCTAAACCGAAAACCACTTTAATAACTATTATACGCGAAGTGTTGATCCAGAATGAAGTGGATGGTTTGGTGAACGCGTTGACTGAAGAAAGAGAAAGATTTTGGATGACCCTTGACATGACTAAAACAGGAGCCGCGCCGGGCCATTGAGGATCGCCATCTCTAGCGGACACACTTCTTCGATACCATATCTATTACTTTTGTGATTCGATTTGGGTTCACCCCTTGATTTGGGAGTGTTGTTTCGCGGTGTTGAGATAGTAGCTGCTATGCTCAACATCAGTCCGGATCAGGCAACTACTAGTATCCTAGTTGGTATCGCCTCATGTACCTTGTCATACTGATTATCCTATGCGCGACCACTACGATTTTGATTTGTACCTTTAGTATATGGATTGCCCTCTGGTGACTTCCGGTTTTGGGGAAACTACGGTCTTGTATATGCTTTTGGGAATAAAAATGTGTTAAGGGTGGAATGGGCCACGACTTAACGCTATTTTGATATCTTATTACTACTGATAGACATTATCTACTTATCGTACACTACTACATAGTAGATAGTTTAACGGATCCTTAAAGGATGGTTATTCCAAACATCCTTTGAATTACTTGTATTTCAATTGCTATTTCACTTGAGTTGGATTTATTAATATAAGAATGTTAATCCTGACTCGAGTGTCTTGTGTTTTTGCTTTACGCTCGGGTCAGACTGAGTGGTTCAGTTTTCGAGACTCACCTTTGAAGTTGGAGCTTTGCTTGAAGATCCAGCCATCTATTCTGCTTTCAGTATTCGATGATTCCAGTGATGTATTCTGATTTGTATCTGATGTATCGTATTACTCTTCTGTTGTAAACTCTGATGTATTTTATATATTCATATAGTAGCTTCATGAACTACTATCTCTTTTATTTCCGCTGCACTTATTACTCTGTGTCTGTGATCTGTGATTTTATTTACTGTATATGTTCAGTTTTGCCAAATTTAAATTAACAACGCGGTATTTTGAGCAATTCAACTCCGGCATGAGTGTCTACCTATACACTTATAATGGATGCGAATGGTCCAAAATGGCGGGTCGTTACAATATAAGAGAACGATTTACATAGCATTCGAACAATACTAACATCCCGAAGCCATACTCCACTGTTCCATCCAAAATAACAACAAAGCACAATGCCAAGAGTGATTAAAGTCAAACTGTACGACACAGTAAATAAGACTGTACTGCCATTTTGAAGTCTAGCCATATCACCAGAACCCAATCTAAGCTGTTCAAGCAACAATGTGGACTACATCTCCGCTTCCATGGAACAAAGCTTGATGAGGAAATGTCAATATTGCTCAACCTCTGTAGTCTCAAATAGATAAAACTCATATCAAGTCATGGTTTATTCAAATTTCGGTTTTCTGCTTCAATTCCGAGCTTCCCGTCCAAGTTCAAAATCCATCAACCCAAATCGAAGTTTCTCGTCAAAAACCATGTTAGCAATCTGTGCACAGTAAATGAGTAAGACGAATGATCGACGCATGACATAATCTAAATGCATGTATCAAAAGAGCGGAAAATTGATGTTAGCGATTTGTGTAAGTCTTTATGTACTATAAATGAATAGAGAACTGTAGCAAAAATGGTGATATGACTTTACTCTTTTTTGGAACCTTGAAATCAAAATTATACTCTGCCATTTTATCTATACTAAGAATGAAAGAAGAAGATAAGCACATTTTTCTATGGACGTAGAATTCGTTAACATCCAAACCACGTAAATTTTTTGTGTCATTTATTGCTTTTAGTTCTTTACTTTATTTTTTCTAACATTAGTGCTAAAATTGAAATGTATTGCTTAACGAATTGGATATAGACATTTCATAGAATTTTGAGTGTTTTCCCTTATAATTGTGTAAGCATTACAACACATAATTACTTCCTTTAAAAACAATTTTAATTTCACCTAATCTTACTGATTCTTAATCACGAAAGCATTCAGCATCGTGGTTACTTCAAAAAATACTTGAGTGTTTCTGAGACGAAAAATCTTATTAATATGGTGGTTCCTATGCATTAATTAGGTAATAATGATGAATGATTGAGATTTAATGGAGTGGAATTTGAACACCGGAGAATTAAGTTTAGCTTAGGTCTCACTTTTTATTTAAATTCTTTGTACACAATTTTTTTGTAAATGCACTTTTCAATGTTTTGTTTCCTTCTATGTAAGTATATCCTAGTTCTATTATATGATTATGTGTGTTATTTCCACCTATATCTGAATTGAATTTGATATTTTGAATCTATTGTTCTATATAAAATGGTTGGTGACAATTTAACTTTAAATTTTGTATTATGATTTTTTCTCTCTTAATGTGTGGAGCAGGTTTTATTTATGCTAATTATTTTGCATAAAGATATGGAGCGTGTGTTGTTCTGTTGTTTTTACTAACTCTATTTATTAATCAGTTGTAGGATTTAGTTTGCGACACGAAAGGGGCACGAAAGAGGAATGATTTGCGAAATAGAAATGCGTTCTTATGTTACAAAAATGCATTTTGAAAGAGGCATGGAGGTAGATGGAGAAGAAAAAATGATAGTTTATAGGATGCGAATTGATCCGTTCACTCCAGTTATTCATTTTGGTTAGTTCATCTTAGCTGGACAAAATGATAGGTCGCATGTGTCATTGGAGACGCAAACACCAACTGGGCATCAGTTCTCTGCGAATGCAGCTATAAACTTGATCTCTCTTTTACTTAGGCTATGTTTGTTTTGAGATAAAAAAGGCTGAATGCTTAATTAAATAAGTGATAAGTGATTGTTAGCTTGTTTGTTTTGAAATAAATGTTTTTATTAAGCTCTTTTGTTCACTTAATTGAATAAGCAAAATTTTAATGCTTATTGTAAATGCTAATCACTTATTATACCACATTTTCCAATTATACCCATATGCAACATAATATGTAACCGTTTTATAAAGTTTTTTAATTATATCAAACAACTAGAAAAGTTCAAATATAATAACAACTTTGTTTTCAGTTTTATCTCCTTCTACGATAAGGTAATTTTATTTTTTATTTTAGTTTTATAGTGTAGTGTCCAATCACTAGAAACAAATATACTAAAAACTGACGACGAAAAAAATTGATGGCAACCTACCGTGACATTTGCATACAATTTGAATTTAAAATATGATAATTTATAAATTGGATAATAATAATGAAAATGAAAAAAAATTGAAATTTGTAACGCAGATGTGAAAAAATTATAAATAAATAATTTCGATAAGCTGAACAATACCGATCTATTTAAGATAAACGAAAACTTTAACAAAATCTATAATACATACGGAGAAAATCAACATATTAAGTAATTATGAAAAATTGGAAAAAATCATATGATATTTTTATAATAACTTATGTCAACACGTTGAACACACACACATATAATGCTGGAAACATTAATTAATAATCCAAACATAACATAAGCTTCAGTTTTATTATAATGAAATATTTTCTTCTTGGCCAATCTTTTATAAAATATATTTACGTCATCAAATTTTCTACTTTCGACGTGTTATTGTAGATTTTGTTATACTTGCACATGTAGGCGTTTGTTGTTTTTTCTGTTTGTGCATAAATATAAGACATAAAATAAGATGCTTAAGTCTGTTTTGTATGACAATTTGCACTGAAAATAATTAATTTAAACTTCGCGGGTTAATTTTGTCAAAGTAGCAATTTATGTTTATAAAACAAATTTCTAATCAGAATGTAAACAAACAATATTATAAATATTCAGCAATCAGCATTCAGCAATCAGTGTTCAACGTTCAGCATTCAGCAATCAGTGTAATCAGTGTTCAGCATTCAGCATTTTAAACAAACGATACCTTAATCATGACATCGCTTGTTTATTTCATGCAATGATTGCACGGAGCATTGAAAAGAATTGAGTGAATGTGGATGTGTCCGTATCCAATTTTTGAAGATCTGATGGTTGTACATATTTCTGGATATGCTTACAAATGGATTTATTATTATTATTATTTTTCCTCTTTGCTCGTGGAGCAGCCCTATTGATAATGAAGTGATAAAAGTGGACAATTTGCCTTGCATGCGTGAACAATACACACACAAAGACAATTTATTTTTAACTGTTAGCTGTTAATTTTTCCATACTGTACAATTTGTTTAATAATTTTGTTTTATTTTTCTAGTAGTGCAAATAACTTTTTCCTTAACGTATGGTAAGAATATCCTTAATCAAAACTAATAAAAAAGTTGCAAAATAAACGTTTTTCATGATTAAATGGTAAATGGTCGATTCCCCTTGTTTATTGCTCGTCTATTATAGAATGGTTGTATATGTTTCTATATTGCTTGTGTAGATTATTTGAATATCAAATTTCATTATAACCAACTAGTCTTATTTTAAAATAATGATAATAATAAAATCATTAATTTTCTTGTCACGTTAAAGTCATGTAAAAATCAAATTCTTTTGCGTAGGCATTATGACTTGTTAACATTTCCAATTTGTCTATTGTACTAAAGTATGATTTGTTCTTTTACGTCCATTGAATTTCTACTTAAGCTATTTTCCACCTGTTTCTAAGTTTGAATGAATTTGTGATGCAAAGTGAGGTAAGTTGTAATTAACTATACCTTTACTCTAAATTGAGAGGTCACATAAAAAACCTTGGACAAGATTATTTATATTTTGCCGAAGAATATGCCCTCAAATACCTAATGCACAACATAATTTATACGGCTAAATTTCAAAGCAAAAATTTAAGTCTATAATAAATACAATGTTGATTATTCTCAAAGTTGAATTAGAAACAGTCCTTTTATTCTGAATAAAATAACAAACAGATAAATAAATACATAAAATATAGAGAGCGACCTCTGATCTTACATATTTTTAGTTGGTAAAACTCAACTATTATCAAATCGAAATTAATTCACTTTTAATTACAACATGCAAAAAATGCAGTAAAATATATAATTATGTATTATTCATCTCACAAACAATGGAAATAACATAGTAAATACATATACTCCCCAAGCAAACTCTCATCACAATATAAACAGTGGTATATGATAGCACATCGTAGAGAAGGACTGAGCCAATTTCATTCATATCATCAACCCACTTATTGGGCCGCCGTCAAAGAGCCGTAGGGCCACTGGCCCTGGTAATTGCCGGGCGGGTTATAGTTACAAGTGATGAAATACCAGCCATTGTTGCACCTGACCCTGGCGCACCCAATCTTTACGGACTTAGCCCAAACAACCTGGGTGTAATGGCCGCAGACCTTGCCGGCGGCGCAGGTGTTGCTGTTGTAGTCATAGTACTGCTTCTCGGACACCCAGGAAGCCACCGCGTCCAGGCCGGACCAGTCCTTGCCCCACCCGGCGAATATGTTCTCCCCGTACGGCCCACCAGAGTGGATGAGCTGGCAGTCCCCGGCCCGTTTGTTGGCGTAGTTCTGCGCGTAGGACGCCACGGTGCTGTCCCAGGACACAGGGCCCACGCCCACTGCTGCACGGGCCTGGTTGTGCGCGTTGACGTAGTCCTGCGGGCTGTTTTGGGCCTGGACCGTGCTGGTGATGGTGACTAGGAGGATGAAGAGAAGGGACGTTTTCATTGTAATTTGTGTGTGTTGGTGTAGAATGAGGAGAAGCTCGGTGTTATTTATATAGCCCATTGTTTGCAGTTGTGCAATGGAGGTCAGTTGCGTGTTGATTAGTTTATTATTTCAACTGCACTGTTATTTTATATATATTGGGCATTAGAAAAAAACGAAAACGTTGAAGAAATCAATATATTTTTAATATACGAAACAGTGGGAGGGAAAAAAGCGCTGTCAAATTTGATTATCATACCCATTACGCATTTGTTCATTTTATATGATTTGATATTATATTTTGGTACTATTTAGTTTCATTTGTTTACTTGTTTACGGCATCTATTTTGACTGCATATTTGAAGCATTTAAAACCGTTTCTTTCATATTTCCTATAATGTTAGTGCATAATACCATTTTATACCTACTATTTATTTTTACTTTTTTTCCATATATTTTCCTACAATTCTACTATACAATTGTTAAATCAATGCATTAGCACAGGGGTTACTGGGGAGAATTCCAAAAAAAAAAATTGGTTATTAACTTCAGGCCCGGCTCTTTCCCAAAGCGGGAGAAGCATCCGCTTAGGGCCCCAAAACAACTGCAGCATGCAATAGAAAAATAAACCTAAATCGCGACGAACCAAAGAGGCGGCGACGGCGATCCATTTACATGGCTCCATCTCTTCTCCAGGCCGGCTTCATATCGGCAACTAGGGCACAGGTAGGCGTGTGGTAGGCTCCTCCATTTTGATCTCGGCAGTCGGCAACTAGGTCACAGCCACATAGGCAGGCAGCAGACTCGTCCTCCATCTCAGTTGAAGCTTGAGCTGAAGGTGGTAGTACTATATTTCAGTAATTTGTAAACCTAATTTACATTATTTATTGTAATTTATATTATTTACTAAAACTAATTCAGTAATTTGTAAAACTAATTCAGTAATTTGTAATTGTAATTTACATTATTTACTAAAAGTCTAAAACTAATTCAATAATTTGTAAAACTAATTCAGTAATTTTGTAATTGTAATTTACATTATTTACTAAAACTAATTTAGTAATTTGTAAAACTAATTCGGTAATTTGTAATTGTAATTTACATTATTGTATTGTAATTTACATTATTTACTAAAACTAATTTAGTAATTTGTAAAATGATTCAATGAAGAACAGCAGCTATGTTGTACAATACAATGCAAATTCAATTTTAATCCTATATTCTAATTTTGGGTTAATTAGTCATATACAGTTAATGAACTTGAATATGATAATATTATTAGTAATTTTGCAAGTCAGAAGGCTAGAAAATGTTCATAAGTAATAATTTTAACTTTGTTGTATAACTTGAATTATTGTAACGGATAAAATTACTTTTTTCCCTTTCTCATTGTTTATAAACAATAAAAATTACTTTTCGCTTTGTTTTCTGTATAAGGGCCTTGTTTTCACTTTTCACTTTAGGTACTAAAACTCCTAAGACCGGCCCTGATTAACTTGTTCAAGAACGTATCTTGTGTTTACATGAATAAATTTTTTTGTACTAAATCATATTTAGTGCTGATTTATATAAGACTTGGGTTTTTTTTTATTGATTAATGTATTAAATCATTTATGTTTATTTATTATAATTTAATTATAATATTTTATTTTAATTGAATTTTATATTTCAATTTTATAATATGTTTGTATTAATAATACAGACGTTACAACTACATTAAACATAGTGATTTTAAACACGATGAAGATACATCATACCTGTATAATTAACCATTGTGATTAATGATTAATAAATAAAGTGGCAATATAATAATCATTTCAACATGGGTGTATGTCTGTTGGATAAATATGTATACATACATATGAGTAAATTTTATTTATTTATCTATATTTTTCGATCATGTATTTATTTAATATAAAGGATTTTATAATATTATATTAACACACACACATACACACACATTATAGGTTTTATATTCGGATTTTAAAGCATTATATATACATTTGTGTGTATTTAGAATTTTATATACTATGTATTATATACTTTTTATTTGAATTCAAATTTTAAACAGGTTTGAATAATTAGATATTAATTTAGTTTGATTTAATCGAGATAATATTTTTTTAAATAAAGCCAAACAAACAAAAAATAATAATTTACTTTTTAATTATTTTTTAAAGTCGAAAGTATATAAAATTTAAATGCATAAAGGTATAAATATAATAATTCGAAAATATAAATTTATATGTATAATATATATATATATATATATATATATATATATAGAAGAACAATTTAATTTTTTCCCCGAAACTAAGAAATCAAAAACTATTTAATTTTTTCTAGTTTTAATTTAAGCTGAGTTGTTTAGTATTATAATTATTTCATTCATGCGTACATACATACATACCCACATGCACGCACGCGCGCGCGCACACACACACACATATATATATGGATTTTTTATTTTTATAATTAGAGCATTAAAAAATAATTAAATATATATTAACACATATATACACACATTATAGATTTTATGTTCGGATTTTAAAGCATTGTGTGTGTGTCTGTATTAATAGTTTTTATTTGAATTCAAATTTTAAATAGGTTTGAATAATTAGATATTAATTTAGTTTGACTTAATCAAGATAATATTAAAAAAAAGCCAAAAATAATAATAATCTATTTCTTCAATTATATTTAAAAGTCGAAAGTATATAAAATTTAATTGTATAAAGATTTAAACATAATAATTCAAAAATATATATTTATATATGTAATACATAAGAATAATTTAAAGTTTTTTCCCGAAACTAAGAAATCCAAAACTATTTTTTTTTTCTAGTTTGATTTAAGCCAAGTTGCTTAATATTATAATTATGTCATTCATACACACATACATACATGTATGTATATATGTATCTGTGGATTTTTTATTTATATGATCCATAAACAATACGTAGATGTAATAATGATCTTGCCTGTAAATGATGGGGTACGGATTCGAACAGTGTTGTACTCGAAATCATTTTTGGATATCAATATCTGTATCCGCGGTTGCGGACGAATATCAGATATTCATCGATTAATTCACAACTAATTAATCTAAATAAATAAATAGAAAATTTTGGATTATTATAAATCCATTTTGGTTTTTAAAAAATAAAAAAAATTAATAAATCCATTTTGGTTTTTAAAATATACAAAAAAATTAACTACAATCTTAATAAAAACTGGATGGATAACTATCATATGCGGATGTGTCCACATCCGCATCCTCTTTTTTGAAGATTTGATAATGTTGCATATTTCGAATAGTCCTACTGACAATGGAGTGATGGAAGTGAAACATGAAGATTTTAAGGGCTAGCAAACATACCGATGTTATGTGAATTGTTCATTGATTCTATTAATTATTGAAGTAGAATTGTTCGGATATACATATGAAATTTGGTAACTTTAGGACATATTCATGTTCATGTCCCGAAAACCTAAGGGTTCCTCCACAAAGTTCGTCAATGGAGGGTGAGTCAGCGCCTAAGATTAGGCCGAAAGACGTAGTCGATGGACAACACTACCTCACTAGAGCTTGGACGAAAGTTGATCTCATGAAGAGGTCGCCTCGAAGTATACCTCCCTAGACTAGACCTTCGGTCGTCTCCCTCAGCTACGCTTCGTCCGGTCGCCTTTCTTGCGACTCCCACAGCTAGCTTTGCCACTGCTCCCGAGTTTCGATCAAGAGCTGCTCCTGTCTTTGCCCTCCAAATTGATAAAAAAAAGCATCGTAAAAATCAATTAGCGAGATTTTGGGTCGATACAGTTAAAAACTGCTTACTTACACTACAAGAAAAACACATTTTACGACATAGAGTTTTGCAACAGTTGATAAGATTGTTGTAGATAAAATAGGTCATTTATAACATTTGTTATAAAAATGTGGTAAATATTTTTTTTTCAATAAATGCTAAAATAAAATTGTTTCCACAACGTCTCAAAAAATAGTTGTAAATAATAGTCTTCAACAAAATTTATCTTATATTCTGATAATTTACAGTGTCTGATGTATGCTGATAAAGTGCTTAAATAAAACAAAGCCTTTTAGATGTTGTAAAGGTATTAAATTTTAATAACTTCCGTTAAGCGTTGCAAGCTTATGCTAGCTAACAAACTCATCTAAATATTGTAAAGTGAAGTTATTTCATAACATACGTACAGTATTTATGAATTAAAAATTATGAAAAAAAAAATCAAATCAAATCGTAAACAATGTTAAGTGTGGCTTACATTTTATTAGTGTTGGTGCATGGATTTAATTACTATTAGTCCAACATCGCAAGATTCTTAAAGGAGATGATATGTATGAGACTGGTTGAAAGTAAGAATAATGATTATCTGTATTACAATAAGTTTTTCCATGATCGTGCATGTTGCCTGGGGTATTTTGGCATATTCGATTGTGACACTGGTAATGGAGAGCATCATTCAGTGGTTCGCTCCATGACACACAATGAAGTGTGAGTATATGCAGATACGATAGGGCATCGAAACTTCAACATGGCATCAAAGTGATGATTTTTTCATCAACTTCCAAATTCTCATATTTACATATTTCAAATTAAAAATTCAGATTTTCAATTTGTGTATATTATCAATTTCAAATTACAAATTTCAAGTGCGAAATTCAAATTAATTTATCTAACACAATTGAAAATTTTAGTTCTCAAAATTTTATACTTAATAGTTTCAAATTTAGCATTTTGAATTTTCAAATTCAAAATTTACACTTTTAATGTTCAAATTTCAAATTAATAAAAATTGAGAGATTGATTTTTCAAAGTTTCAAATTAAAATTTTCAATACAAAATTAAAATTTCAAAGCACTAAAACTGAAAGTCTAAATATGTAACGACCCGTAAAATTTAAACCGTTTTAATAACGTAATTAATTAAAATTTTGTGAAATTTTAAACGATAAAATTTGAAAAAAAAAAATTGATATTTGGAATGCGTTTATTTAAACATAGCAACTGGTAAATTTTCGTCCGAAAATATGAAAGTTTATTTCGCGCGTAAATTCACTTCAATTTAATCAGTTAAAAAGCGATGAAAATAAAACGTTTTCAAAACCAAAATATTTTTACATAGAAAAATTCTAAACCATCTTCTGAGCAAGATGTCAGTTTGTAGTTTTTCAAAATTTGGACATCTATCGCTCCGTCGTTCTTATTTTCTGCAAAATAGCAGTATTCTGGTACCGATATCGATTTTTTATCGGATGATCGTACCACTGATATCTGTATACCGTTTTGACCGTCTCGTCGTGCTGATCTCTGCAGTATATTCGTTTCTATGTTTTGAAGTCCTGTTCGTTATGGAATCGAAAAAAAAAACGATTTCGATCGGTAACGTTTTATAATTTTTGGTTCTCATCTATCTACTGTCCAAAATTAATAGCTTTTCGTGTATGCCTTTCACTATTTCCCAGAATTTATTATTGGCTTTTCATTATCCACCATTTCAACCATACAACCACTTGCCTTTTTATGTTCCTCGAATTCAACGCTGGCTTTTAACATTTCTATCTATTCAATTTTCAAGCATATGGGTTGTTTACAGCTTTCGTTCTGTTCATTTTTATTGTTCATTTTGTTTTCTTCTTCTCCCTTGTGCTCTGCTATTCATTTCGAATATTTGCTAAAAACCATACTTTGCTTGCCCCATCTCCTGCCATTTGCCATTCTCCCTCGCATGGACACTCCACCATCATGTATGCTCGACCACTGAATGTCCTCCCTCCCCAGCAGCTGCAACCTGCTCCATTCCTTTACCCTACCTTTATCCACCACCAAGAAAACCCACTCCACGGCCAAGGCTCCACGTCCATCAACCTCCATCCTCCAGGCCGAGAGCAGAAAAACGCTCTACCCTTTCTTCCTCCCCTCGGCTCCGCCCCACCACCGACAGCACATCATCACCCTCAACTGTCCGCCCGCATCCCCACGTTCACCCACCATCAGCCGCCCTCTTCTTCTTCCAGGCGTGCGCAGCATCACCTCAGCCCACGCCTAGCAGGCAGCGCTCCCCTCCGACCCACCTCCCTTCTCACAGCCGAACCACCGCCACCATAACTCCAAGCCTCGACCGCTTATCCCTTCCTTCTATCTCGCCATGCCATCTTCTTTCAAGCGATGCACCCAGAACCACACCTCCTCGCCTTATTTTTCTCAACATCTCCACTAAGCCAAGACTCTGCTCCCCTCTCCTTCTCGGTTGTTTAATGGAAGGTTAGTTGGGTATGTATTTTGTTGGTTATGTATATATAATTTATTAGTATATATATATATATTTTTAAGTAATATATGTGTTGCTGTAAAAAAAAAGAAGAAACTATAATTTGTATACTGAGTTTTCTAAGTCTATTTATAACAAAGTCTAATTTCGTATATTGGTTGATGTTCATTTATATATATCCTAGATTTTATACTTGATGTTAAAGTGCGTATATATTAATAATGGAGTAAGCTGGTATAAGAAAGTTTGGTGTATATTAAGTTATAAAGGTATTTATAACAGTTCGCTTATACTGTAGTATATTTAGTTTAATTTTGGGTCTGCATCTACATATATTATTTTATGGTCTGCACGTATTTCCAGTAACATATATATTTGCTTATGCGTGTACAAGTTCTGGATAACTCACTTGCATATTTTATGGTCTGTATATACGTTATAATATATATACGTCATCTTAGTCAGTACATCTTGAGCTTGATGTATAATAGTGATAGATGTTATAGTATAGGCAAGTTGTGTACTTAGATATAAGCACATATATATATGTATATTTTAAATAAATATATATATTTGGACCCCACTTTTAAAGTATGTTGATAGATACATATTTTATTTTGATATTTAGCGTAAATTGAATTACTGATTTTATTTAAACCAAAAATAATATAATATGATATATATTTCGTTTCATTTGATCAAGCAGATTCTGATTTATTTTATCAATTCCTTATTTATCAGTTGTCTGTCGAATTCGTGCCAATCTTGTTTGCTTTGGAACTCGTGCTTGGATCCGTAACCCGTTTCATTGTCTAAACTTCTCAAGCCTCGGAAGGTGAGCACTCACTCACGATTAATGTTCTTTTATTTATTAAATTTGATTTCAATTGAAACGACAATTGAAATATGCTGCTGTTAGATAATTACACTGTTATATATGCTATTGCCTGTATCAGTTCACCTGTGACATCTGACACCATTATCTGTTAATTATTTATGCGTTGATAATACAGTTTGGCTGATAATTGATTGATTGTTGATGTTTATATTAGACGTTAAATTGTTAATGTTAAAATGATAAATAGTATGAAATTGAACTTGATATAGGATAATTAAATGTTAAATTTGATTAACTGACATTTGTATAATATGACCCCTTTAACTGTTAAATCCATTGACACGTATGATTTGCTTAATTACATTTGAATCACTGAATGTATGTTGTTAAATTGATGATGTATGAAATTGTAAATAGATGACAAGTGAAAAACCGTAATGTAATAATCTTTAATCTACATGAAATGATAGTGTAGATTCTAGAAATAATTATATTAATTCGTACAAATAACAATGCGAATTAATACGGTTATTTCGGGATTATTTGAATTGATTATTGGATTGATATTGGTTGTTGTTGTTGCTTGTTTATTTACTTTGACACCATCCCAGTTATCACACTGCAAGTTCCCTTTGATATGTTTTGATTTTGAATTGAATTGGAATCGGGTTGAAATGATAAATACCCAAATTGAACTTTGACCTAGGATAGGAAATTAAATAAAACCCGATTGGTCAATAAATTTGATTTAAAAATAAAATGAAGGTTTTATTTCGAATAAATAATATTGTTTTGAAACGAAGTTGGAAATTGAATTTTAATGAAATTTAAATGTGAATATTTAATATTAAAAATGTAATTGATGGAAGAATATTGTTAAATTTGAGAAATGATTTGATAATTAAGTTGAAATTATAATCAAGTTTGAAATTATAATTAAGTTTGAAATTATTAAAGTTGAAATGATTTAATAATTAAGTTTGAAATTATTAAACTTTGAAATTATTTAATAATTAAGTTTTGAATTATTTAATAATTAAATGAGATTGAATTATTGAATGATTAAATTGAATTGAAATTCTTTAATAAGAAAAATTGAACTTTTGAATAAGTGGATTTTACTTCGTAAATAATTGAAATTGAGTTTCTTTATTAATTAAGTTTTGGAAATTTATTTAAGTAAGTAAATAAGTAAAATTGAATTTCTTTATCAAGAAATAAAATGTGATTTTTGAAATTAATGCAAGACTTGAAATTTAAAGAATTTGATTTGATGAATTTAATTTAATTCAAAATTGTAAGTTTTGATTTAATGAAGTTGAACTTAAGAATGGATTTAATGAATTGGAAATTTAATGGAAATTGTTTTGAATAACAAATTTACTTAACGAATATTAAATGAAATCGATAAATGAATTTGAAATTGATTTGAATGTTAAATTAAATTAATTTAAATGATTTTGAAATGAAACTGATATACGAATTTGGATCAATATTTGAATTGTTTTAAATAGAAATTGAAATTGAATTATAAGATTTTGAAAGTGTAATTTGGAAGTTTTGAAATGTAAATTTTTGGAAATAGTTTTAGAAAGACAAATGAAATGTTGATTTACGAATTCTATTTGAAATTGAAATTGATTTGGTTTTGAAATATATAAACGACCAATCGGTGTAATAATTACGAAAGTTATTAAAGAGACCGGGATCGGTAATGGATATACTCTCTATCTGAACCGAAACCACTTTAATAACTATACGCGGAGTGTTGATCCAGAACGAAGTGGATGGTTTTGGTGAACGCGTTGACTGAAGAAAGAGAACGATTTTGGATGACCCCTGACATGACTAAAACAGGAGCCGCGCCGGGCCATTGAGGATCGCCATCTCTAGCGGACACACTTCTTCGATACCATATCTATTACTTTTGTGATTCGATTTGGGTGCACCCCTCGATTATGGGAGTGTTGTTTCGCGGTGTTGGGATAGTAGCTGCTATGCCCAACATCAGTCTGGATCACGCAACTACTAGTATCCTAGTTGGTATCGCCTCATGTACCTTGTCATACTGATTATCCTATTCGCGACAACTACGATTTTGTTTTGTACCTTTAGTATATGGATTGCCCTCTGGTGACTTCCGGTTTTGGGGAAACTACGGTCTTGTATATGCTTTTGGGAATAAAAATGTGTTAAGGGTGGAATGGGCCATGACTTAACGCTATTTTGATATCTTTATATTACTGATAGACATTATCTACTTATCGTACATTACTACATAGTAGATAGTTTAACGGATCCTTAAAGGATGGTTATTCCAAACATCCTTTGAGTTACTTGTATTTCAATTGCTATTTCACTTGAGTTGGATTTATTAATATGAGAATGTTAATCCTAACTCGAGTGTTTTGTGTTTTGCTTTACGCTCGGGTCAGACTGAGTGGTTCAGCTTTCGAGACTCACCTTTGGAGTTGGAGCTTCGCTTGGAGATCCAGCTATCTATCCAGCTTTCAGATATTCGATGATTCCAGTGATGTATTCTGATTTGTATCTGTTACTCTTCCGTTGTATCTAGTTTAACTCTGATGTATCGTATTACTCTTCTGTTGTAAACTCAGATGTATTTTATATATTCATATAGTAGCTTCATGAACTACTATCTCTTTTATTTCCGCTGCACTTATTACTCTGTGTCTGTGATCTGTGATTATTTATTTACTGTATATGTTCAGTTTTGCCAATTTAAATTAACAACGCGGTATTTTGAGCAATTCAACTCCGGCATGAGTGTCTACCTATTCACTTATAATGGACGCGAATGGTCCAAAATACTGGGTCGTTACAGTTGGTATCAGAGCTTTGGTAGCTCTAGGCAAAACTCAACATATAGGGTAAATGTATCTACAGAATCACTCTCATTCGAGTTTCAATCTCTTCCTTTGACTCGATCTCTTCGAATTTTGGAACGTTCCCTGCGGTTTAAAAATTCATTCGTGTCCTTCACTATTCGTCTTCTTTCAATTCTGGAGCACCTCATAACTCCATTTTGAATGATCTCTATAATAACTTGGCGGTCTCGCCAAACTTCGAATGATTTGTAAAGTGGAGAAACTCCTTTACAATTGGCATTGATTTACCGGAGATTTCTGTATCCTCGGTTTACAATGCTATCTATCTCCTGCTATACCTGAATTCTATTTCTTGAGATCGAGGGTTGATTTACCTCAGAATTCAGCATCGATCTTATTCTCGAAGTTACGGACGATCCGGTTAAGGTTGCCCGTGAATTAAATAAACTCATTCATCTCCCGATTGTGGTAATTGAATTATCTTATATTCTGTTTCAAACTTATCTTCGAATCAGAATTCTTTTTGATTTGAGTCTTGCAAAAATTTGAATCTCTACCCTTGCTTTAAAATCCATTCTTGTATCGTCAAGCGAGGAAGTGTATTTGTAAATTTATATTAAAAATGTTTTATATATTGTGTTGTTTGAGTTGCTGATGTTGATTTGGGTTTTCGATCGATTCGTCTGATCAACGTTATCGATAGGATTTCCAAAACACTTGAGCAGAGCAAACTGACACAATATTGTTTTCAAATTTGTTTGATTATATTGTAAAAATATAAGTAAAATTTTCTGGAATTTAATAAGTTAATTAAATTGGTTGTTTGAAATGATAATATTTGATTATCATTTATTGTTCTAAATGAATTTATAAATACGGTTTATAAATTAATTTGGAATTTGAAATGAATTTAATTCAGAAATTTGAGAATTTAGTTTCCGGTGATTTGGAACTTTGGTTTTAAAATTTTAAAGTATTTTCGAATAGAAATCGTTTTCAAAGAATTTTTAAAATGTTGAAATCAGTGCTCTTCTCTTTGTCGTTGGAAAATAATTTCGGTGATGGCGGCCGCATCATCGACATTCATTTTCGAGTTTCGAAGTGGAGATACTATTCTCTAGCTTTGCTACGGTTTTGTTTTGAGAAAAAATATTTTGATTTGAATTTCTTCAGTATATTTTGATTTACATATATATAGGTATCTTATTTTAAAATTTAATTTGATTTGATATAAATATATTACATATATCTCTAAATTGTTTAAAGTTAATCGGAAATCTAATTCTTAAATTTTGTTAAAGGATGATTTTAATTATAAATAAAACCAAAATTTGGAATAAATATTTAAACTTGAATAATTGAATTGGGAAAATTTTGTTTGTATATTGTTCAACTGCATTCTAATACAACTTACCTAAATCATTCAGAAGTTGAATATGTAATTGGATAATATATAAGATAAATCGAATTTTATAAATAAAATTTGAGTGTTTATAATAAATGATATACACTAAATTTTGATTATAAAGAGGTTAATTGAGTTAGATAAGATAATAAGTAAACTCAGTTAATAATCAAATAAATTTGTTTTGAAAGAATTAATAAATTGAAATTTGATCAACATATGAAAATACCTTGAATTTAAAAGAAATTAATAGATGAAAATTAATTTAAATCGAAACTTCTATGGTTTAAATTAATTTATTTGGGTTAAACATATGTGATAAGATATATTAAGTAGAATAAATTTAACAATAATTTGGAATAAAGAAGAATTTAAAATTGTTGAGAAAAATATGATTATAATAAAAGACTATTCAAATTTATGGTTTTAGAAATTATAAATTGAAGGTAATTGGATAATAAGATAATGAATTTAGAAATAGTGAGATTGATTTTAGTGAAATCAAATGGATTAAATCAATTATTGAATATCAATTAATTTAAATCTAAATTTATATGGTTTAAATTAATTGTTACTTCGTATTTCAAATCTGTTTTCTTTCTGGTTGTTTCTATTCTCCTATCTCGTTCCTTTTCGGGGACGAAAAGTTTTGAGTGGGGGAGAGTGTAACGACCCGTAAAATTTAAACCGTTTTAATAACGTAATTAATTAAAATTTTGTGAAATTTTAAACGATAAAATTTGAAAAAAAAAATTGATATTTGGAATGCGTTTATTTAAACATAGCAACTGGTAAATTTTTGTCCGAAAATATGAAAGTTTATTTCGCGCGTAAATTCACTTCAATTTAATCAGTTAAAAAGCAATGAAAATAAAACGTTTTCAAAACCAAAATATTATTACATAGAAAAATTCTAAACCATCTTCTGAGCAAGATGTCAGTTTGTAGTTTTTCAAAATTTGGACATCTATCGCTCCGTCGTTCTTATTTTCTGCAAAATAGCAGTATTCTGGTACCGATATCGATTTTTTATCGGATGATCGTACCACTGATATCTGTATACCGTTTTGACCGTCTCGTCGTGCTGATCTCTGCAGTATATTCGTTTCTATGTTTTGAAGTCCTGTTCGTTATGGAATCGGAAAAAAAAAACGATTTCGATCGGTAACGTTTTATAATTTTTGGTTCTCATCTATCTACTGTCCAAAATTAATAGCTTTTCGTGTATGCCTTTCTCTATTTCCTAGAATTTATTATTGGCTTTTCATTATCCACCATTTCAACCATACAACCACTTGCCTTTTTATGTTCCTCGAATTCAACGCTGGCTTTTAACATTTCTATCTATTCAATTTTCAAGCATATGGGTTGTTTACAGCTTTCGTTCTGTTCATTTTTATTGTTCATTTTGTTTTCTTCTTCTCCCTTGTGCTCTGCTATTCATTTCGAATATTTGCTAAAAACCATACTTTGCTTGCCCCATCTCCTGCCATTTGCCATTCTCCCTCGCATGGACACTCCACCATCATGTATGCTCGACCACTGAATGTCCTCCCTCCCCAGCAGCTGCAACCTGCTCCATTCCTTTACCCTACCTTTATCCACCACCAAGAAAACCCACTCCACGGCCAAGGCTCCACGTCCATCAACCTCCATCCTCCAGGCCGAGAGCAGAAAAACGCTCTACCCTTTCTTCCTCCCCTCGGCTCCGCCCCACCACCGACAGCACGTCATCACCCTCAACTGTTCGCCCGCATCCCCACGTTCACCCACCATCAGCCGCCCTCTTCTTCTTCCAGGCGTGCGCAGCATCACCTCAGCCCACGCCTAGCAGGCAGCGCTCCCCTCCGACCCACCTCCCTTCTCACAGCCGAACCACCGCCACCATAACTCCAAGCCTCGACCGCTTATCCCTTCCTTCTATCTCGCCATGCCATCTTCTTTCAAGCGATGCACCCAGAACCACACCTCCTCGCCTTATTTTTCTCAACATCTCCACTAAGCCGAGACTCTGCTCCCCTCTCCTTCTCGGTTGTTTAATGGAAGGTTAGTTGGGTATGTATTTTGTTGGTTATGTATATATAATTTATTAGTATATATATATTTTTAAGTAATATATGTGTTGCTGTAAAAAAAAAAGAAGAAACTATAATTTGTATACTGAGTTTTCTAAGTCTATTTATAACAAAGTCTAATTTCGTATATTGGTTGATGTTCATTTATATATATCCTAGATTTTATACTTGATGTTAAAGTGCGTATATATTAATAATGGAGTAAGCTGGTATAAGAAAGTTTGGTGTATATTAAGTTATAAAGGTATTTATAACAGTTCGCTTATACTGTAGTATATTTAGTTTAATTTTGGGTCTGCATCTACATATATTATTTTATGGTCTGCACGTATTTCCAGTAACATATATATTTGCTTATGCGTGTACAAGTTCTGGATAACTCACTTGCATATTTTATGGTCTGTATATACGTTATAATATATATACGTCATCTTAGTCAGTACATCTTGAGCTTGATGTATAATAGTGATAGATGTTATAGTATAGGCAAGTTGTGTACTTAGATATAAGCACATATATATATGTATATTTTAAATAAATATATATATTTGGACCCCACTTTTAAAGTATGTTGATAAATACATATTTTATTTTGATATTTAGCGTAAATTGAATTACTGATTTTATTTAAACCAAAAATAATATAATATGATATATATTTCGTTTCATTTGATCAAGCAGATTCTGATTTATTTTATCAATTCCTTATTTATCAGTTGTCTGTCGAATTCGTGCCAATCTTGTTTGCTTTGGAACTCGTGCTTGGATCCGTAACCCGTTTCATTGTCTAAACTTCTCAAGCCTCGGAAGGTGAGCACTCACTCACGATTAACGTTCTTTTATTTATTAAATTTGATTTCAATTGAAATGACAATTGAAATATGCTGCTGTTAGATAATTACACTGTTATATATGCTATTGCCTGTATCAGTTCACCTGTGACATCTGACACCATTATCTGTTAATTATTTATGCGTTGATAATACAGTTTGGCTGATAATTGATTGATTGTTGATGTTTATATTGGACGTTAAATTGTTAATGTTAAAATGATAAATAGTATGAAATTGAACTTGATATAGGATAATTAAATGTTAAATTTGATTAACTGACATTTGTATAATATGACCCCTTTAACTGTTAAATCCATTGACACGTATGATTTGCTTAATTACATTTGAATCACTGAATGTATGTTGTTAAATTGATGATGTATGAAATTGTAAATAGATGACAAGTGAAAAACCGTAATGTAATAATCTTTAATCTACATGAAATGATAGTGTAGATTCTAGAAATAATTATATTAATTCGTACAAATAACAATGCGAATTAATACGGTTATTTCGGGATTATTTGAATTGATTATTGGATTGATATTGGTTGTTGTTGTTGCTTGTTTATTTACTTTGACACCATCCCAGTTATCACACTGCAAGTTCCCTTTGATATGTTTTGATTTTGAATTGAATTGGAATCGGGTTGAAATGATAAATACCCAAATTGAACTTTGACCTAGGATAGGAAATTAAATAAAACCCGATTGGTCAATAAATTTGATTTAAAAATAAAATGAAGGTTTTATTTCGAATAAATAATATTGTTTTGAAACGAAGTTGGAAATTGAATTTTAATGAAATTTAAATGTGAATATTTAATATTAAAAATGTAATTGATGGAAGAATATTGTTAAATTTGAGAAATGATTTGATAATTAAGTTGAAATTATAATCAAGTTTGAAATTATAATTAAGTTTGAAATTATTAAAGTTGAAATGATCTAATAATTAAGTTTGAAATTATTAAACTTTGAAATTATTTAATAATTAAGTTTTGAATTATTTAATAATTAAATGAGATTGAATTATTGAATGATTAAATTGAATTGAAATTCTTTAATAAGAAAAATTGAACTTTTGAATAAGTGGATTTTACTTCGTAAATAATTGAAATTGAGTTTCTTTATTAATTAAGTTTTTGAAATTTATTTAAGTAAGTAAATAAGTAAAATTGAATTTCTTTATCAAGAAATAAAATGTGATTTTTGAAATTAATGCAAGACTTGAAATTTAAAGAATTTGATTTGATGAATTTAATTTAATTCAAAATTGTAAGTTTTGATTTAATGAAGTTGAACTTAAGAATGGATTTAATGAATTGGAAATTTAATGGAAATTGTTTTGAATAACAAATTTACTTAACGAATATTAAATGAAATCGATAAATGAATTTGAAATTGATTTGAATGTTAAATTAAATTAATTTAAATGATTTTGAAATGAAACTGATATACGAATTTGGATCAATATTTGAATTGTTTTAAATAGAAATTGAAATTGAATTATAAGATTTTGAAAGTGTAATTTGGAAGTTTTGAAATGTAAATTTTTGGAAATAGTTTTAGAAAGACAAATGAAATGTTGATTTACGAATTCTATTTGAAATTGAAATTGATTTGGTTTTGAAATATATAAACGACCAATCGGTGTAATAATTACGAAAGTTATTAAAGAGACCGGGATCGGTAATGGATATACTCTCTATCTGAACCGAAACCACTTTAATAACTATACGCGGAGTGTTGATCCAGAACGAAGTGGATGGTTTTGGTGAACGCGTTGACTGAAGAAAGAGAACGATTTTGGATGACCCCTGACATGACTAAAACAGGAGCCGCGCCGGGCCATTGAGGATCGCCATCTCTAGCGGACACACTTCTTCGATACCATATCTATTACTTTTGTGATTCGATTTGGGTGCACCCCTCGATTATGGGAGTGTTGTTTCGCGGTGTTGGGATAGTAGCTGCTATGCCCAACATCAGTCCAGATCACGCAACTACTAGTATCCTAGTTGGTATCGCCTCATGTACCTTGTCATACTGATTATCCTATTCGCGACAACTACGATTTTGTTTTGTACCTTTAGTATATGGATTGCCCTCTGGTGACTTCCGGTTTTGGGGAAACTACGGTCTTGTATATGCTTTTGGGAATAAAAATGTGTTAAGGGTGGAATGGGCCATGACTTAACGCTATTTTGATATCTTTATATTACTGATAGATATTATCTACTTATCGTACATTACTACATAGTAGATAGTTTAACGGATCCTTAAAGGATGGTTATTCCAAACATCCTTTGAGTTACTTGTATTTCAATTGCTATTTCACTTGAGTTGGATTTATTAATATGAGAATGTTAATCCTGACTCGAGTGTTTTGTGTTTTGCTTTACGCTCGGGTCAGACTGAGTGGTTCAGCTTTCGAGACTCACCTTTGGAGTTGGAGCTTCGCTTGGAGATCCAGCTATCTATCCAGCTTTCAGATATTCGATGATTCCAGTGATGTATTCTGATTTGTATCTGTTACTCTTCCGTTGTATCTAGTTTAACTCTGATGTATCGTATTACTCTTCTATTGTAAACTCTGATGTATTTTATATATTCATATAGTAGCTTCATGAACTACTATCTCTTTTATTTCCGCTGCACTTATTACTCTGTGTCTGTGATCTGTGATTATTTATTTACTGTATATGTTCAGTTTTGCCAATTTAAATTAACAACGCGGTATTTTGAGCAATTCAACTCCGGCATGAGTGTCTACCTATTCACTTATAATGGACGCGAATGGTCCAAAATACTGGGTCGTTACAAAATATTTTAAATTTCATATAAATCTTTTCCTTTAATGACAAAGGTTTTTCGATTGTGCTTTCTATTTTTCAAAATTCAAATTTTGAAAAAATTCGAATTTTACAATAAATTTTCAAATTCTGTTTCATATTCAAAATTTATCATTTAAAAATTAGAAATGTAAAATTCAAATTATGTAATTTCAAAATTTCAAATTTTGGATTCAAGATTGAAATTTAATTTTTAAATTTTGTGATTTTAAATATAAATTTCAATCTTGGGTTTTTCGATTAAAATTTTAGAATTGAATTTCAATATTTAAACATAAATCTCATATTTTCAAATTTATAATTTTCAAGTTCAAATCAACATTTATATTGTACCATTGTACTATCACACAATGATCTTTGATTTTTTTTAAATCCAGAATTTCCCAAACCTCAATCAAAACTAAGTGGCCGATTTTGCTGATCCATGTCATATTTTTTAATTTCTTACTAAAACAATACCGCTGACATGGATTGCTAATATCGACTGTTGGATATTATCTAGCGGTATGTATTAGTTCAAAACAAATTAAACCATTGATCAACTCGTCATTTCTGACTTTCCTCTTCTTCCCCAGATTTTCTTATACAAAACCCTAATCTAGCAGTCAACTTCTTAATGGTTTTTGTTTATTTCGATCAAGTTAATTCTTCATCATGTTTTCCTTGTCTTGTCTCAATCAAGTGTTGGATACTTGTGCAGTGTATAAATTTGTGTAGTTTTCAGATATAACAGTGGATCAATTGGAGGGATTTTTAGGGTGAAAGAGTGAAGGCGGCTCAGATTTTACCAATAGAAGAACTGCTAGTGAAGTTGGTGTAGGATCGTTTTCACTCTAGAGGGGGGTTGAATAGGGTGATACTAATAATAATAAAAATTAATGCGAAAATAAAAATCAATAGCAGAAAAGATCATACACAAATTTACCCAGCTTCAGCAAAACCCTGCCTACGTGCTGCCCCCAAGGTTTCTACTAGAAATTAAGTAGTCAGACGCTTACACACGTAAACTTACGACACCCGCTAATGACTAATCTAACTCTATGCTCAAAACCCTGCCACAACTCAGCCATTGAGTTGCGAATTCTCGAACTACACCACCGTAGTTCGTAACCTAGTCACACGACTAGAGAGTTACACAATTTTAAAAGAAAATTAAAATAAAAACTAAAAACTAAATAAAACTAAACACAAAACCCTATTATTATATAATTGAAGCCCAATGTAAAATAAACGCCGGCCCAAACAATTAATAAAAGAAGTCTTCCTCTTTTTATTTTTCTCGTGCAATCTTATAGCCGACTCGTATCCATTCTTTCTTCGTCCCTCTTTCACAAGCTTAGGGTTTTGTTGTAAATTGAAGATGCCACTTAGATGCTGTGATCGATTGAAGTATGCTTTTGAGTTGAATTTCTTTGTCAATCACTCCTGGCTTTGTTCACTGCTCTTTGATTCTCTTCGGCTGCTTTAATTGATTCGAGTTTGAATGAGTCGAAATTGGTATGTGATTTATGCTTCTTTGATTTCCTTAAACTCTAATGAATAATAAGCCGATGATGAATCTGGTTTTATAGGGATTAAATCCCTAAAATTACATTCATATATTACGTTTGAATTCTTCACGTTGTTTTTCTCGGCCATGGATTTTTGCTTGAACGATGTTGATATTTCTGACTTTTTCATCTTATATGTGTTACTGTATTTGCTCTGGCCTTTTCTCCTGCGACTTCGGTATTTTGAATTTTTGAGATAAAAGCTTGACTTCGACTTCATGAATTTTCTTTGCTGGCAATCAACATTTGTTCAACGTATTCTGTAACGACCCTGAACTTTTAACAATTTAAATTGAAAATATTTAATTAATTTTAATGTTTGAATGATGGTTTGACTTGAATTTCAAATTATCAGAATAAATTGGCGATTAAATTATAAAATTTAATCTATTGTAAGTTGAATAAAAATTTGAATCTTCAATTTAAAGCTAAAGAAAACTATTTCAAACGCTTGTAAAATTTATATTGATAACACTGAAGATAACAGCGGCTTCAGAATTGAAATTTAAACTGTTTTGCTCAGTTTTGAATTTAATTGTTTGAATCAATATTTAAAAATAGTCATTTTTCAAACAGTCTTGGAATTCGACGAAACCAGTTCCATTGGGTCCGTAATATTGAATTATTGTCGGATTTCCAATTTCGTATTTTTCGGAGTCATTGTGTGAACGTACGGGATATAAACGCCTGGTCGATAATTTATCGATTTTATTTAAATATAAATTTATACACTTTGGTCAACATCAGTTTCTTTCCTCCTTTAAACACGCCTTCAATTACGCTCCTTTGTTTCAGCCGAGCATCACGAACGAGAAATCACGCAACCCATCCCCTCTCTTTTTAAAATTTCGCGTTCTTCCCTCATTCCTCTCGTTCAAAAATCAGTAACAAATAAAAATGGCCGCTTCTCCTTCACGATTGAAAATCAGGAATTCACGAAGCAAAATCCTTTTCCTCTATAAATCAAAATTCCATAGCAGCCGAGTTCCTTCAAATCACGTACGAGTCCTCTCCTTTCGAATTCAAATCGAAGCCATTTTCCCTCTCCTACTCGTACCCACGAAAATCAATTACCAAATCAAACAGAACTCGCGTGCGATCTCGTGAAGGCTGGTGGCTCGCGCGATTTGGAAGGAGGCGATGACGGCGACGTTGAGGCTCGCGATTTGAGTCAAGCAGAGGCGGTGGCGCTCGTGCACACACGCGAGAGGAGCTCGAGTTCGAACTCGAGGTGCTGAGCAAGGGGGTCGCGATGCCTGGGTTCAGCGAGGGTCGCGGCGAGCTTCGTGAAGGGGGATCGACTGGTGGTTGTGTTTGCTTGGTACGGCAAGGCGCGAGGCGATGATCGATGGGATATTGGTGGTCACGATGGTTTCCAGTCTGGGGTGGGAACTTCGCGAGAAGGATCGGGATGCTGGCGATTAGGGGAAACAGTAAGGTATACGCAAACTTCTTTGCGACTTAAAATTTATAGATATATGTGTGTATATATATACACAGTAAAGAAAATTTCTGTTGTTTATTTACAAAGAAAAAATTTGGAATTAGAGGAACAGCAGAAGAAAAATGTAAAAGCAGTCTGCTTAATTAAAAGTATATTTACAGAAAGATTTTTGAAAAAAATTTATATAGAGGTTCTAAATGTTTGAGTTCATATAAATTTGTTTATTTATGAGTATATACATATATATAGTTTCAAAAGCAAATTTAAAATACATATATACATTTTAATTTGCTTGTTTATTTTAAAATAATGTATTAGGGAGGTTAACTTAATTTATTATTTTTGGTAACATAAAATTTATTTAGGGAATAATTAGTTAATTAAATCTACTAAATGAAAATTGATTATTCGATTTATTTCGAATATTAATGAACTTTATAAAATTTGTTTATACTAGGGCTGAAATGGAGAAACAAGCTGAAATGATAAATGGGATTGCAAATAAAAGCTAAGGTGAGATTTTTCTCACTCGAAGGAAAATTTGGATTTTACAGTTCTTGATTGTTGATTGACTGTTTGCATTTGTGATATTAGATATAGTAGGATATATATATATAGCAATATATACATATTGGCATATGTATATATTGGATTGATTGATTTCCCGCCTCGTATAGCGGATGAGACCCTATTGCGCCGTTAGTAAGCGAATGATTTTTTATAAAACCCATATACCGCGATATTCCACCTCGAAGTGGAATTGGTATTGTGCTAACGTCTTTGGATGCAGGGAAACAGGTTGGAGGGATCCAACTGGATTCCTCAACTGTATTTATTTATTTACAGATATTGATGTATATTCTGTTATCATATTGATATATGATGTTTGATGTTGTGATTGACTAATTGGTGCGTTGCATCATCGGATTCAGTTTTGAAGTTTAAAAATAACGATTCTTACTTTAAAAGGATTTTTAAAGTGATATTTGAAAATATACGTTTTATGGAATTTTTGAATTGATTTATAAACGTTAAAATTTTAAAGTTAGAAAAGTTATAATTTTTAGTGGAATATAACCAAAGTGTCGTTTTTGAAATAAAAGTCGATTGATTTATAAAATGGTTTAAGTTGGGATTTTTGAATAACTATAAACGATTTGTATAAAAAGATTTATACAAATTGATATTTATAAATCAAATATTAGAATTATAAAACGAGTTTTATAAGTGTTAAAAAAATGAAACATCAATGGAATTCGTAAGTGAGTGAAATTTATAAATTTCTGAATTGTGAAGTTATAAAATGGATGAAACTGTCAAATAGGAGATTTATAAGAAATTAACTTATAAATTGGATTTTTGCCTTTAAATGGAATATTGATCGAATTTGTTAATAAAGGAGATTTATTAAATCAAAGTTGTTATGAATTATGAAGATGAATTTATAAACGTTGTTTTATAAATTCGAAAATAAATCAAATTTGATAAAATTTAATATAGAAAGTGATTAAGGGAATTTTATCCACGATTTTGGATAGTGGATAATTATTGAAATTAAAATGTGAAGGAAATAGTGAAATATTTGTTAGTGAAGTATATTCATGATTTTGGACAGTGAATATATTATTAAGTAAAATGGTTATGTTTTTGGAAAAGTGACATTGAAAATGAAGTTAATTGTTTTAACGATGTTTTAAAATGTGTTAAATATCGAAATCATAGATTTCAACATTCATTGTTGAAATAGACGTTTTCGAGAAATAAGGAAATGATGGATTATAACACTGTTGTTATAGTAAATGATTTCCGAAAGGAAATATTTTATATAGTATTGGGATTTATATACATCTATCTTAATTTTCGAATCCCTATACTAGTGATTTTGGGTCGTCGTAACGATGTTTTACGTAACATTCGTTTTGACTCAAATAAATGTGCTTAAGAGAATGATTTCCTTAAAAAATGAAATATATACTTAACATTTATTTAAGTATATCGAATATTTTCCAAGTGTTGAAAATAAATAAATAGATTTGTGAACACTTATTTTTTTAAATAAGTATGGAATTACTTTTCCAATATGAAATGAACGTTTTGAGAATTTATCTTCTTAAAGATAAATTGAAATTGAATATTTGAAATCGATTTGAAAATCGTATATCAGTAAATATTTTGAAATATAATTTCACTATGGAATTTATAAGAGGAAATGGAAATTCGTTTTAAAAATAAATATTGATTTATTTTTGAAAGTGTGGAAATTTTATATCTAGTAAAGATATTTTGGAAATTAAATAATTTTGGAAAATTATTTGGAATCTGATGATGTTGCGCATCTTTATTGATAGTTAAATAACCGACTATCAATAATTACCTTGAACGGTATTTGTTGTGAATTGGATAAATTTGAATGCCACACTTATTTTTGAATACTCGCTCACTATTCGGGTTAGCCGGGAAAGGACCATGGGGTCGTATAACCCATTCCGAATATGTGATACGTCGTTATGAATTGCATTCGAAGACCGGTGTTGAAGACCGGATATATTTGAAAACGGAAGGATTACCGTCGAGTTACTCTACATCGGCTGATCTCCGATTTAGAGGTTTTATCACCCTTAGTGACGGGAAGTCTGGACGTGATTAGAAAATTATCCGGATGTGCAAGGGCTTCGTGAGAAGTGCCTTCGGTTCTGTTCGATCCCGGAACAGACTTGTATAGATTGTGTGTTTGACGTTACAATTTGAGATATAAAGCTGATTTCTTTCAAATACATTTCTGTTGGTGGCGGAGAATTTATTCTCTTAGCTTAACACCCTTCTCTGAGACGTGCGAGCTCAGAGGTTATGTAGTTGAAATTTATCAGCGATATATTCCCAATTTGGTAACGTGGCATACTGAGTGTTGCTGTGAAATGATCAGTGTTTGATCATTTGCGATATGATCATTTGTTTGATCTTATATCTTTGTGATCATAGGTTGATCATTTGTTGACCCAAAGCATGGCTTTGTAGAAAGCGTAGCTTTGTGGACGAGACTTCATCGAGCCTCACACCCCGGAAATGGTCAAAACAGGAAAGATGCAGCAAGGTTCTAGGGAGTAGCGCCCCTTAGTGTATGTCATTCCTTCTGGATAGAGGTGGTATCATGGTATGGAGCCCAGATACTTAACCTATGTGGTTGCTGCATTATTATTATGTGGTTTGTTGCGAATCGGGGATCCTCGGGAAGATCGGTTACGATCGGGGGATGGCATACGCGTGTCAGTAGTTACCTATTTTTGCAGAGGTAACCCGGCCTTGTGTTGGCAGAGATCTGGTTAGGTTCTCAGGACGTCATTCCAGGGGCATTCCTTCGTGGCACAGGAAGTTCCTTAGCCTGACCATTTGTTGGAAATCCAAAGAAACAATACGTGACGTGTACGGTTTTAGTTGTATTACCTGCTATGGAATGTGGCGGTAACCTGATATTGAACATAGTAGCTATAGTAGGCATACGATACTGGTCGTATGTTGGCTAAGATTAATATTATACTTTCGAAATGTTTTCTACACTATGCACTAAAAATAATATAAAAAAGAATTTGATTTTGCGTAGTAAGCATCTTTGACTATCATAAGAAGAAATCTCCTCCAATTCAGCATTTGCATTGTGTGTGTGGCGGGAGGTCTTATGGTAGTTTCATTTTCCAAAAGCATTACGAATCTATTTTATTTTCCTTATAAAGATAAACTGTTTTACGATCTCACACCAGTCACCATGACTGACTCGGAGTTTATTGTTTCCCTTCTAAACTCTAGGTACCCACCAATTTCCACACGGACAGTCTAGAGTTAGATTATCAGGATATTCTGGATATTCTGGAGCTTTGGAGATAAGCTGGATGACGAGACGTAGTATTTGTATCTGATAGTATTTATTCCGCTGTGTATTCTGTATGAGGACAAGTTATATAACTGTCCATTGTTGTACTGTGTTGTATATTGACTCTGATTGATGTATGTATAAACTGTTATAGTTCTTTGTTTTAAAAGTATCTATTATATATTGTTCCACTGCGAATGTGAGATTCTGATGTTGTTTCTGTTTCTGATGTTGTTCTCTTCTTCTTTCTTCTTCTCTTTTTCTTCTATCTTTTCTTCTTTCTCTTCTTTTCTTTTCCTCCTATTTTCTTCTTCTTCTACTTTTTCTTTTTCTTAAACCCTCAGGGTTCGTATTTCCATGCCTCTTGAGTTAATCAATGGAGATTAGTGTTTAATCAAGGAGTATGGATTTGCGGGTCTTGACAGTTGGTATCAGAGCATATGATTAAGCGACAACCCTGCTCTGTTGGGTGTTACTCATTAGAGATAGAGTCAGTAGTACTCTAGAATGAGTTGAGTGTAATAATAGATACGAGCGCGTATTTTTTAGTGAATATAAAAATGTTTTATATTGTGTTTGCTTATCCGTTGAGATGTTTGTGAATTTTGGTCGGTATGTGGGACGCCATATTATCGATTGAGATTTCTAAACACTTAAACGAGGCAAGACGACATAATATTGTTTTAAAATAGGGTGAATGAAATAATTTTTCCCAAAACTATTTTTGGATATAGAAGAAATGATTTTCTGTAATATATGGTTGCATGGTTGTTAGGAAAGTGATAATATTGAAATGTTATCATTATTATATGAAATTGAATACGAAATGGAAATTGTAACTCCAAAGTTAAGAAATAAATTCATATACGAATGAAATTTAAGAATATAAATTATAAATGTGATTTGTAATTTGAAATGGAATTCCAGAGAAGTATTTGGAAATGTTTTGAAAAGAATTTGAAAATTTTGGAGATTTGGAAAGTTTAAATCCTTTTTGATTTGAAAATGAATTTCAAAGGTTTTGAAAAGTATTCTGAAGAGATGAAAGCTCTAAACTCTTTTCGGTCGCTGGAAAATAATTTCGATGATGACCGCGGCATCACTGGTGTTCATTTTCGGGTTTCCAAAAGAGAAATTGCTGCCAAATTGTTTTAAATGGAAGTTGTTTGGAAAATGTAGGTTTTGTTTTGGAAATTCAAAGGATGATTTGAATTGTTTTCAAAATGGTTTTGAAAAGGTTGAAAAGACTCTGGAATACTATATAAAAATACTTATGAAATATTATTAAGTTGATAACTTATACAAGTTGAATTTTGATAGAATAAATTTAACTTAAAGGATGGAGTTAAATTAATGTAAGTACAAGTGAATCAATTTAATGAAAGTAAATTGAAGGTTGAAAAATTCATTTCGAATTTGTAAAGTAAAGTATTGAAATAAAATTAGTAACTGAAACTAATTGAAGAAATGACAAATTAATATGGTTTGAAATGAATTAAATTCATATGAAATTTGAAATCCAGTTTAATATAAGTGGTTATAAACCAAAATAGTGGATTGTAAATAAATTTTGGGAATGAACAAAAGAATAAAACTGAAATTGAATTCGAACTGGAAATCCAGTTTAAATGTAAGTAAATTTAACTGAAGTGGTAAATTGAAAATAAATATAATGTGTATATGGAATATTTATATTGAACCTAAGAAATGAAGAGTGAAATTCTTAAGTAAATTTGATATTGAAATTATTCTAAGTTAATGATTGAATGAAGATAAAACTGGAATTGAAACTGAATGTTGAAAACAAATTTGAATAAAGTGAATTAAAATTGGTGATGAATTAGTAACTGAAACTAATCTAAAATAAGCAGTTGTAAATGAAAGTTAATCGATGAAATTCAATATTCAGAAGTTGAATTGAATTTAAATAAGATTGAAATTGTGAATTAAATTCAAATGAATGTGAAATGTAAAATTGAATGAAAATGAATATATGTAACTTCAATAGTGAATTAGAGATGATATAAGAAGTATGAATTGAAAATTTTGTAATAGAATTTGCAAAATGGATTGAATAGTGTAACTAGATATTATGGCTAGTAGGATATACAGGTGTATAGAGGAATTGGAATTTTGAAGATAATTTTGAATTGCTCGACAAAAGGTAAGTATTTAAATTTTAATATGAGATTTGATGATTTCTTGTCTAGCCGCTTGGCTTTTTCTTTTTCTTTTTGAAATCTGAGAGTCCGTAGGGACGTTTTGTAGTCGTACCGTATTAGCCGCGCAAAGGAGACGCTGGCGAAATTTTTCGAAAATTTCGAATGTTAGAAATTTTTTGAGAAAATTTGGAAGTTTAAAATTTAAATTTAAACTTAAATTTGAATTGTTAAGTAAACAATGTTGTTTGAAACTTATAATTGAAGTTGGAAATTTAGTTGAATTAATAACGAATCTTTAGTAGAAAGATTTGTTTTGATAAATTTGATAAAACTATGGGGTTTTGATAAGGGGAATTTCACTAGAAGGACAAACTTTGTAGTCCAATTAGTTTTTAGGACACACATTCAAAAAATTTATTTTCAAGGCCAAAGTCAGCAGAATAATTACTTTCAAGGACAAAGTCAGCAGTCTAATTACTTTCAAGGACATAATTTCATAGGTTTTTAGGCCCTAGAAACTAATTATTTTACGTTTTGTCCTTGAAAGTAATTATTTCAGTTGTGTGTCCTAGGAACTAATTCCACTTACTAACGAGGCCCTTGTGGCTAATTTCCACTTTTGGTAAAATAGTAGACGAGTTAAGAACCATTTTTCCTAACTTGTAATTTCGGGACGAAATTCTTTTAAGGAGGGAAGTTTGTAACGACCCTGAACTTTTAACAATTTAATTGAAAATATTTAATTAATTTTAATGTTTGAATGATGGTTTGACTTGAATTTCAAATTATCAGAATAAATTGGCGATTAAATTATAAAATTTAATCTATTGTAAGTTGAATAAAAATTTGAATCTTCAATTTAAAGCTAAAGAAAAATATTTCAAACGCTTGTAAAATTTATATTGATAACACTGAAGATAACAGCAGCTTCAGAATTGAAATTTAAACTGTTTTGCTCAGTTTTGAATTTAATTGTTTGAATCAATATTTAAAAATAGTCATTTTTCAAACAGTCTCGGAATTCGACGAAACCAGTTCCATTGGGTCCGTAATATTGAATTATTGTCGGATTTCCAATTTCGTATTTTTCGGAGTCATTGTGTGAACGTACGGGATATAAACGCCTGGTCGATAATTTATCGATTTTATTTAAATATAAATTTATACACTTTGGTCAACATCAGTTTCTTTCCTCCTTTAAACACGCCTTCAATTACGCTCCTTTGTTTCAGCCGAGCATCACGAACGAGAAATCACGCAACCCATCCCCTCTCTTTTTAAAATTTCGCGTTCTTCCCTCATTCCTCTCGTTCAAAAATCAGTAACAAAGAAAAATGGCCGCTTCTCCTTCACGATTGAAAATCAGGAATTCACGAAGCAAATTCCTTTTCCTCTATAAATCAAAATTCCATAGCAGCCGAGTTCCTTCAAATCACGTACGAGTCCTCTCCTTTCGAATTCAAATCGAAGCCATTTTCCCTCTCCTACTCGTACCCACGAAAATCAATTACCAAATCAAACAGAACTCGCATGCGATCTCGTGAAGGCTGGTGGCTCGCGCGATCTGGAAGGAGGCGATGACGGCGACGTTGAGGCTCGCGATTTGAGTCAAGCAGAGGCGGTGGCGCTCGCGCACACACGCGAGAGGAGCTCGAGTTCGAACTCGAGGTGCTGAGCAAAGGGGTCGCGATGCCTGGGTTCAGCGAGGGTCGCGGCGAGCTTCGCGAAGGGGGATCGACTGGTGGTTGTGTTTGCTTGGTACGGCAAGGCGCGAGGCGATGATCGATGGGATATTGGTGGTCACGATGGTTTCCAGTCTGGGGTGGGAACTTCGCGAGAAGGATCGGGATGCTGGCGATTAGGGGAAACAGTAAGGTATACGCAAACTTCTTTGCGACTTAAAATTTATAGATATATGTGTGTATATATATACACAGTAAAGAAAATTTCTGTTGTTTATTTACAAAGAAAAAATTTGGAATTAGAGGAACAGCAGAAGAAAAATGTAAAAGCAGTCTGCTTAATTAAAAGTATATTTACAGAAAGATTTTTGAAAAAAATTTATATAGAGGTTCTAAATGTTTGAGTTCATATAAATTTGTTTTTTTATGAGTATATACATATATATAGTTTCAAAAGCAAATTTAAAATACATATATACATTTTAATTTACTTGTTTATTTTAAAATAATGTATTAGGGAGGTTAACTTAATTTATTATTTTTGGTAACTTAAAATTTATTTAGGGAATAATTAGTTAATTAAATCTACTAAATGAAAATTGATTATTCGATTTATTTCGAATATTAATGAACTTTATAAAATTTGTTTATACTAGGGCTGAAATGGAGAAACAAGCTGAAATGATAAATGGGATTGCAAATAAAAGCTAAGGTGAGATTTTTCTCACTCGAAGGAAAATTTGGATTTTACAGTTCTTGATTGTTGATTGACTGTTTGCATTTGTGATATTAGATATAGTAGGATATATCTATATATATATAGCAATATATACATATTGGCATATGTATATATTGGATTGATTGATTTCCCGCCTCGTATAGCGGATGAGACCCTATTGCGCCGTTAGTAAGCGGATGATTTTTTATAAAACCCATATACCGCGATATTCCACCTCGAAGTGGAATTGGTATTGTGCTAACGTCTTTGGATGCAGGGAAACGGGTTGGAGGGATCCAACTGGATTCCTCAACTGTATTTATTTATTTACAGATATTGATGTATATTCTGTTATCATATTGATATATGATGTTTGATGTTGTGATTGACTAATTGGTGCGTTGCATCATCGGATTCAGTTTTGAAGTTTAAAAATAACGATTCTTACTTTAAAAGGATTTTTAAAGTGATATTTGAAAATATACGTTTTATGGAATTTTTGAATTGATTTATAAACGTTAAAATTTTAAAGTTAGAAAAGTTATAATTTTTAGTGGAATATAACCAAAGTGTCATTTTTGAAATAAAAGTCGATTGATTTATAAAATGGTTTAAGTTGGGATTTTTGAATAACTATAAACGATTTGTATAAAAAGATTTATACAAATTGATATTTATAAATCAAATATTAGAATTATAAAACGAGTTTTATAAGTGTTAAAAAAAATGAAACATCAATGGAATTCGTAAGTGAGTGAAATTTATAAATTTCTGAATTGTGAAGTTATAAAATGGATGAAACTGTCAAATAGGAGATTTATAAGAAATTAACTTATAAATTGGATTTTTGCCTTTAAATGGAATATTGATCGAATTTGTTAATAAAGGAGATTTATTAAATCAAAGTTGTTATGAATTATGAAGATGAATTTATAAACGTTGTTTTATAAATTAGAAAATAAATCAAATTTGATAAAATTTAATATAGAAAGTGATTAAGGGAATTTTATCCACGATTTTGGATAGTGGATAATTATTGAAATTAAAATGTGAAGGAAATAGTGAAATATTTGTTAGTGAAGTATATTCACGATTTTGGACAGTGAATATATTATTAAGTAAAATGGTTATGTTTTTGGAAAAGTGACATTGAAAATGAATTTAATTGTTTTAACGATGTTTTAAAATGTGTTAAATATCGAAATCATAGATTTCAACATTCATTGTTGAAATAGACGTTTTCGAGAAATAAGGAAATGATGGATTATAACACTGTTGTTATAGTAAATGATTTCCGAAAGGAAATATTTTATATAGTATTGGGATTTATATACATCTATCTTAAATTTCGAATCCCTATACTAGTGATTTTGGGTCGTCGTAACGATGTTTTATGTAACATTCGTTTTGACTCAAATAAATGTGCTTAAGAGAATGATTTCCTTAAAAAATGAAATATATACTTAACATTTATTTAAGTATATCGAATATTTTCCAAGTGTTGAAAATAAATAAATAGATTTGTGAACACTTATTTTTTTAAATAAGTATGGAATTACTTTTCCAATATGAAATGAACGTTTTGAGAATTTATCTTCTTAAAGATAAATTGAAATTGAATATTTGAAATCGATTTGAAAATCGTATATCAGTAAATATTTTGAAATATAAATTCATTATGGAATTTATAAGAGGAAATGGAAATTCGTTTTAAAAATAAATATTGATTTATTTTTGAAAGTGTGGAAATTTTATATCTAGTAAAGATATTTTGGAAATTAAATAATTTTGGAAAATTATTTGGAATCTGATGATGTTGCGCATCTTTATTGATAGTTAAATAACCGACTATCAATAATTACCTTGAATGGTATTTGTTGTGAATTGGATAAATTTGAATGCCACACTTATTTTTGAATAATCGCTCACTATTCGGGTTAGCCGGGAAAGGACCATGGGGTCGTATAACCCATTCCGAATATGTGATACGTCGTTATGAATTGCATTCGAAGACCGGTGTTGAAGACCGGATATTTTTGAAAACGGAAGGATACCGTCGAGTTACTCTACATCGGCTGATCTCCGATTTAGAGGTTTTATCACCCTTAGTGACGGGAAGTCTGGACGTGATTAGAAAATTATCTGGATGTGCAAGGGCTTCGTGAGAAGTGCCTTCGGTTCTGTTCGATCCTGGAACAGACTTGTATGGATTGTGTGTCTGACGTTACAATTTGAGATATAAAGCTGATTTCTTTCAAATACATTTCTGTTGGTGGCAGAGAATTTATTCTCTTAGCTTAACACCCTTCTCTGAGACGTGCGAGCTCAGAGGTTATGTAGTTGAAATTTATCAGCGATATATTCCCAATTTGGTAACGTGGCATACTGAGTGTTGCTGTGAAATGATCAGTGTTTGATCATTTGCGATATGATCATTTGTTTGATCTTATATCTTTGTGATCATAGGTTGATCATTTGTTGACCCGAAGCATGGCTTTGTAGAAAGCGTAGCTTTGTGGATGAGACTTCATCGAGCCTCACACCCCGGAAATGGTCAAAACAGGAAAGATGCAGCAAGGTTCTAGGGAGTAGCGCCCCTTAGTGTATGTCATTCCTTCTTGATAGAGGTGGTATCATGGTATGGAGCCCAGATACTTAACCTATGTGGTTGCTGCATTATTATTATGTGGTTTGTTACAAATCGGGGATCCTCGGGAAGATCGGTTACGATCGGGGGATGGCATACGCGTGTCAGTAGTTACCTATTTTTGCAGAGGTAACCCGGCCTTGTGTTGGCAGAGATCCGGTTAGGTTCTCGGGACGTCATTCCAGGGGCGTTCCTTCGTGGCATAGGAAGTTCCTTAGCCTGACCATTTGTTGGAAATCCAAAGAAACAATACGTGATGTGTACGGTTTTAGTTGTATTACCTGCTATGGAATGTGGCGGTAACCTGCTATTGAACATAGTAGCTATAGTAGGCATACGATACTGGTCGTATGTTGGCTAAGATTAATATTATACTTTCGAAATGTTTTCTACACTATGCACTAAAAATAATATCAAAAAGAATTTGATTTTGCATAGTAAGCATCTTTGACTATCATAAGAAGAAATCTCCTCCAATTCTGCGTTTGCATTGTGTGTGTGGCGGGAGGACTTATGGTAGTTTCATTTTCCAAAAGCATTGCGAATCTATTTTATTTTCCTTATAAAGATAAACTGTTTTACGATCTCACACCAGTCACCATGACTGACTCGGAGTTTATTGTTTCCCTTCTAAACTCTGGGTGCCCACCAATTTCCACACGGGCAGTCTAGAGTTAGATTATCAGGATATTCTGGAGCTTTGGAGATAAGCTGGATGACGAGACGTAGTATTTGTATCTGATAGTATTTATTCCGCTGTGTATTCTGTATGAGGACAAGTTATATAACTGTCCATTGTTGTATTGTGTTGTATATTGACTCTGATTGATGTATGTATAAACTGATATAGTTCTTTGTTTTAAAAGACAAGTGATTATCTATTATATATTGTTCCGCTGCGAATGTGAGATTCTGATGTTGTTTCTGTTTTTGATGTTGTTCTCTTCTTCTTTCTTCTTCTCTTTTTCTTCTATCTTTTCTTCTTTCTCTTCTTTTCTTTTCCTTCTATTTTCTTCTTCTTCTACCTTTTCTTTTTCTTAAACCCTCAGGGTTCGTATTTCCATGCCTCTTGAGTTAATCAATGGAGATTAGTGTTTAATCAAGGAGTACGGATTTGCGGGTCTTGACATATTCTTCGAGCTTGTATTTGAATTTGAGATAGCGTTGACCTCTTGAAAACTTACAGGTTCACCATGATTTTCTCTGTGATTTATCCAACCTGTTGTTTCATTCATTTTCTGGCAATATTCAATTTTTTGACCTTGGGATTTAAATTTGTATTTGAAACTACTCTGACTTGTTCGAACTGCTACTTGCACTGATTTGTAAAACTGTAAACTGCTTCATTTGGCCTTTGTTGACTGGTTCATTGAACTGATATATGTGTATACATATATATGCATATATGTATACATGTGTATGTACTTCATTTTGTGTCTGGAGTAGTTCTTGTAATCTAGTTTCTTTATCCGGTTATATTGTGTGGTGGCATATGTATTTGTTCATGTTGATTTGAGTCTTGTTCGAGTTCAATGATGGTCTTCATGCATCTACTCTGTCCTTGTAGTCTGGTTCCACATGTTGGTTGAGTCTGCACTTTCTTTTAGTTGTATAGACTTGTATGTGTTCATCCCTTCATAGCATTGCCGTCTGATGTAGTTGCATGTGTGGTTGTGTCATGTTAGAACTGATATATGATTGGTCTGCATTGTTGTTGTGAGTCTAGACTGCATTTGCATGCATGTTTGTATGATATTCTTGAAGTCTGGTTGAGTTTTTGTGTTGAGACTTCATGTAGCATTGTTGAAATTGAGCCTGTAGTCTCCTCACTTTGTTCATATACACTGTCATTTGGTCATGTGGTCATCAAGTGTTGCTCCTGACCATCCATGTTGGTGTAGCCCTTGTGTTGAGTCTGGTTGTATGCCTTGTCCATGTGTGCATATTGTTTCAAGTCTGTGCATATGAACTTGTACATTTCTCGTACCATTTCGAGTTGTTGCAGTCTTGTGCATATTGTTGATTTTGTGTTTGCATTTGAGTCATATGGTCACCACTGCTTATCAGACTTGAAGTCTGTACTGTTCATTTGCTGGTCTTCATGTTGAACTGGCTTGTGAACTGTTCAAGTGTGTTCTGTTTTGTTCTGAAGTCACCACTGTTGATTGTTTTGCCACTATATGTATATACATGTACACATGTGTGAACATGCATGTATATATGTATTATGTGCTGAAGCTTTGCGTTCATGTTAGTGTTGACTTTTGATTTGGATTTTCTTCGAGTTTGGTTAAGTTGACTTGGTCGAGACTCATATGCACTTGAGTTGAATCCAGCCTTTGGCTTGGGTTTGACCTTGTGCTCACATGTCCCTATAATTTTATCAAGCAAGTGTATATCGGTGTGCATGGCCTTGTGGCATGTACAGTGATACACTGTACTTGTCACAAGTTGTTCGTGTAAGATGAATTAAAAAATAAATGATGACGAACAACCCAAATAACCGTGGCAAACAATATTTTCACAACACACATTTTATTGTACACCGCAAAATAATTTCTTTTTCAATTTTACTGCGGTAGTGTTTATTTTGCAGATAGCTTAGATGCTGGATTCTGGCTGGAACAGAGTTAAAGATCAAATACGAGTGAGAGTGAATATATAGTGAGGTGAACATTGTAAAGTGAAAATTGTGTTGTACTTGAAATTGTATTGTAAATGAAAAATGTGTATATGTAGTGAGAGCTCAAATTTGTACTATTTGAATTTGTAAAAAAATATTTGTTTGAATAAAATATTTGTTTAAATATGAATTCCGAGTTATTTATTTTATTTAACAAATATTCATTTAATTATGTGAAAAATAAAATAGTACAATAACAAATACATTTAAACAAATATATATATATATATATATATATATATATGTTTATTATCATCAAACAAAAATCATATACTGGCGTATTCTTTAGTTGGATGGAGAAGAGTGTTGTTTATATTGTTACAAATCTGGTATTATAGATGTTTTGAATGGGGGTTAATTTTATGCAAGTTGATTTTTTTTGCTAATTTATTCAATCTTCAATTCATTTTGGTAGACTTTTGCAATTGAATTGCAAAAGATTTACTTCTTGTTTTTCTTCTGGATTTTCTAATATCGGATGACAAATCACAAAATATATGAAAATTTTGTTCTTAAACAAGAACCGTTTGGATTGTGAGCTTCTACTATTGGCGAACATCATTTTATAGTTTGCAAAGTTCCATATTTGATACCCTGATTTAATCGATTTACACGAACAGTTCAATGTTTTAGTTACTTAGTATTTTTGATGTTTATATTCCCATGTTCAAATTGCATGCTTCACATAATTCAATTCTTTATTATATGGAGATTATGTTTCATGCTTCACATAATTCAATTCTTTAGTATATGGAGATTATGTTTCATGAAAACCTACATATGAAAGTGCATGGTTATGTTAGGCTATAATTAATTTATGGTAATGTTAGGTTATAATTAATTCATGGTTATGTTTTGTTAGACATTAACTTTAGAATTCAAATGGCCTTATTAATAAACTTGTTTATCATGATGTTTTACAACTTCAAGTGGTTGCATAATGAACAAAAAACTTATAAGGTGCACATTAATTTTGTTGACCGACTATTGAAACCATTGCTTATTTCGATATACGAGCACTCTAAAAGCATCGGTTAACTTACCAACCAGTATGTAGCACCAATTTCAAAGCCGATATTAACTTGCTTCAATCTCTTATTTATCCTCTCATGTCACAATGATGGTACGCTTGCTATGTTATCACCAATAGCTTCTAACTTATGCTTTTCTTCTTCCTCATCTACAAGTGCCTACATTTAATAAACACTCTTGTTTACAAATTCTGATAAAGTTAGGGGTATGCCCTAGGGGCAATTATGTAATTTGTTACATATATCTAACTCGTTGACCAATCTTGTTCGAAATAAAAGGTATTTTCTTCCTATTATATACTTGATATAATGTGATTATATTAATTAATTAACTTAATTAAAAGTATATTTAATAGAAAAATCCATAAATGGTATATTTTGTGATAGTAGTTACAAAGTGTTGTAACCGTGAGTAATTTATCACAACGAAACAAATATACCATTTTAAATGTTCCTAGTCAAGATGCATCGAGACTGGATATCGATGTATCCGTTGAGACTGGAGTACGTAACGTTCTTCAAATGTTGGGCAGTGTATTACCCATGACTGCTGGGGGCACCTAGGGGTTACCTACTAATAGTTATTGGATAACCATGGAACGACTCACTCGATAGTTTTTTGTTGGTTAATATAACTAAGGTCAAACAGAAAATATCGATGTGACTGATTTACACAGTTCTCTCGACTTGAGAATACTGTGGATCTTTAATATGAAAGCTCCGCTTTGATTATAGCCAAATCATGGCATGACGTCTATCGAGTGACTATAGTTTGGACGAGTGAAAGTATTGGAAGTGAAGCACTATTCAAGAGAGGATTCGTCTCCTTAGTTATATGCGGTTAGTATCACAGTCAACTCAAGTCAACTCAAAGTCAAAATATCTGGCCAGAGCATTTCGGTTAATAATAATTGTTATTATTGAACCAATGATTTTGTATTTGGACTATAAAGTTGAATGTGGACGAGGTTGGAATTTTGACCATTACCAAATACCATAAGTCCAAAGTGATATAGTTTTGACGAAGGGAATTGGTGTAAACAAATGTCACAACCGGGTAATGCTTATTAAACTAAAATTAGATTTTACCGAAAATGAGTAAGCGATAAATTTGGCCATAATGTCACACCACCTACTAAGTGACGTGTGAACGTTAACATTAGAATAGTTCGATGTTGATCGCTGACCAAATTTACATTCAAGAGTTACACAACCGAAATGATGAATTCCCTTAAGACCTAACGATTTAATTAGTTTATAATTGTTAAAAATTAATTGAAGTAATTAATATTTATGAAGTATTAATTATAAAATTTGAATATGATTTGAGAAATAAATAATGTTATATATATTTATAACAGTTATAAATATATCGATCAATATATAATATCGACAAGCGATTAAATTAGATTTAATTGCATAGTATTTTGGCTTGGGCTTAGATGGGTTTAAAGCCCATCATTAGGGCTGCAAAATTTCGGTTTTGGGAAGGTCTAGGGGTGGCTAAAACATAGGGAATTGACTTGGAGATAATGGATTAAGATCAAGTGAGAATGGGTAAAATGGGTTTCCTCGTTTCTCTCTAATACAACCATATATATATATATATATATATATATATATATATATATATATATATATATATAAAATTACTAACCTTTTTGGCCGCCATTAACTTCTACATTGCTGGTTAAAATATAGCTCTCAATCCACTCAAAATTCTTAGATATATTTCAAATTAAAATAATACTATTCGATAGTTAGAGGTCAGTGATTCCGGACTTGCAATCTGATGAATCAAGAACAGTAAAAGGGAGGGAAGTCATTGCTTCAACGTGAATTCAAAGGCATCATTAAATTGGTAATTTTAATTCATATTACAATAATTAAATTATATTCTATGATCCTATAATGAGCAATTCATATCTGATTAAATATATTGCTAGTATATGTTTAGTTAGTTGAGATTTTTTAAGTAGATGTGGTTGTCACAAATCAGTTTGATTATGTGCATAATTTATTTATTATACAATTTGATTTATGTATAGACAAATGTTGTTTACTGTAAAAAATCAATTTTTTGTCATTAATAATTGTTTTATATATATTTATTAATAAATTCATATACATATATCAGTGTATATTTCGCTCTCATAATAGCATATATGCATATATAAGATATGTATATGATTTAAAAAATTTAGTAAACTTATTTATATATAATATGAATTTACAAATTCGTAAATTAATTATCATACATATATTCATATTTTTAAATTAACATTTATTGAAATGTTGAATTTTTATTATATATAAAATAGCTATTACATCAAAAATTCAATTTTATATTTAAAAAAAATATTATATCATTTCAGAACCTTATAGAAAAAATTTAGGAATTTTTAAATAAAGTTTATTATTTTTAATAATAATATTATTTCAGAAAAATTGTTTATGATTTATTAAAAATAATAATTTAATTGAAAAATTCTTAAATATTTTTCGTAACCTTTCATTCATGATCCTAGAATTTATGAAATTTTAAAATTTAAATTTTAATAATATATTATTTTATATTAAATAATTATTGCCGAAATCAATATATTTGTTTTTAAAAATAATATTTCAACTTTGAAAAATCTTCAGATTTTTCCTAAGCCCTGTTTTATGATACTAGATTTTCACAAATTGTAAAATTTGAATTTTCATCAGTAGATTATTTTATGTTAATTATTTATGGATGAAAACATTATTTTATTCATAATATATACAAACTAAAATCCTAAACTTATTATGTATAAAAAACTAAGTTAATTTTGAATTATAAATAATTTTTAATAATTTTTCTCTCTCTTTCTATCTATATATTTATCTATATATAAATGTTTTATGTTCATATATTATATATAATATATTTATACATACATGCGTGTGTGTGTGTGTATTACATTTTGACATCATCTGAGCGGCATAAGTTTTTGAAGTGGGGAATTGATCTTAATGATGCTGGATAATGAAGACGGTAGGGCCAGAAGAGAGGAGCTTAGGGTTTATGTCTTTATTATGTTTGGGCCGGTTCGGGTAGTAATATTGGTAGAGGCGATGTGATATTTGCCTCAATGGGCCGGTTTTTCTTTTCTTTATTTTATTTTCTTTGTTTTGGTATTTGTTTTGCCTTGTATTGTTTTGTACTGTATTAGAGCTGGTTAAATAAACGATGTCGTGCTCTTTTTCCTTACCACAATGGTAAGGTTTTTTAAGAAGGCAAATCCTGCTATTGTTTGGTTTTTAACCATTATTAATAAAAGAACCTTTCCTTTCAAATATATATATATATATAACACATATACATGCACATATTTGGACAACATACATGACATATAAAATGAGCTAATATGTCTGTTGCGATGTAAATCCCAACATCTACATATGGACATATTATACCTTCCACGGATTATTATGTTACACATGCACTCACACATATATGTATATGATACATTTATGTATAAACTAAATCAAATAAAATTAATTTCATATCTTAATATATTTGAATCTAAATAAAATAAATGATTTTATTTAAATGAAATTTAGAAATGTTCTAATTAAGTTAGACTTTATAGGCCCAATAAAGATCAAATAGGGTAAATTTTGAAATTCACCCATAACTTCCGCTGCGGGCTGGTCTAGTTTCAACAATGGTATTAGAGCCCAATAGCCTATGCAATCTAAATTAGTCATATTAGGGATAACTAATTAAGCTTGCCCACTTATTACGGTGTCTTGAAAGGTAATGTCTAGGATTAGAATTAGGTAATCAAGTACCCTGTCCTACCTAGTTACCGGCCTGGCCCAAAAGGTGAAGTGAGCCCAAAGGTTGCCCCTAATAGAAAAGGCCCAACTTAATTTGGGCCTTGGGCTAATTTTCAAAATAATTTTGAAAATTAATGTTAAAGATTTTAAATTTAATAGTAAATTTAAAATAAAACATGTTTATTATAAAAATTATAATACTACATATGTTTTTAAAATGTTTGAAATGATAATGATATTTTCAAAGTGTTTGAAAATACTTATATAATAATTTCAAATTTTAAATTTATTAATAAGATTAATAAAATTTATTAATTAAATATGTTAATTAATTAATGCATATGTGCATGTATTACATATGTTGATATATGTTATGTTATTTTAAAATATTTAAGATAACATAGGTATACATGTATGTATACAAGTTAAATTTTGAAATTAATAAATTTTAATAAAAATTGTTTAATTGAATAAATTAATTAATTAAATAAAATACACATATATATGATATATGTGTGTTGCACTATAAAGGTTATAGTATACACTATATATGTTATAGTAGATATGTCCAATATAAAAGTTATATTGGAATACTAATTTAAAATTAATTAAAGAGTTAATTGATTAAAATTAATTAGATAAGATTTAATTAATGATATATTATACGTAAGACTATCATATAAGTAATATGAAATATAAAAGTTATATAACAATAAAACTTATATGATATGTGTATAAACTAAATGTGGAACATTAAAAAAACCCAAATAGACTTGAGAAATAAATACATATGTAAATGTACATATACCATGATTTCTGATGTGTTTGACACTTGAATCGCTGGGGTATTTCATAAGAAATATATTATTCTATAAGTCGATATCACTCAATATATATTAAAGATTATGAATCTTCAATATAATGTTGTCCTCTACCATATATATATTAATAAATTACTTACATACTCCTTAGTTGTTGAGCAAACTCAAGCTAGGGATGTTATGCGTAGTATTATTAATATATTGAATAGATAAGGTAAGATAACTATATGTATTTGTTGAGAAAACTCAATGTACATATACTATACTTAGGCCATCACGATATGGTAGGTATGAGTGAATAATCACTTTCGATTTGTTGAGCAAACTCAAGGTCTAAATGAGATTAGAACAAGGAAAAATGGGTTAGGAGTTGTATTTGATACAACCGATAAGGAGTTATCCATCGTTTGTGGGGCTATGATTTGTTGAGCGAACTCAAGGTCAGGATACCAAAACAAACGAGTCCTAACACCCACTAGCAAAGTTGTAAGACTTCTATGTTTCATCTTAGGGTTTGGAGAAACATAAAAGATTTGTGGAGCCTTATTAGAAAAATGAAATGGTAACATTTAACCTTTCCAATATTGTAATAACATATGCTATATAATGTTATAATTATCTACAATGATAAATTTGTGCATTTAATATGATTGATAAAATGTTTGTCAATTAACATATATAAACAAACTGAATTGAAAGTTGACAAATAGAAATATAATATATACTTACTAATAATTCTAATTGCATGTTATATATAATGTTTCTATACCCATGCAAGTGCCTAATTTCAACTACTTAATACCTTCATAAGTTGGTCACTTATATGTTTATTTGGTTTAGACCGTGTATTGCATTTTATGAGTTTTTGAACTCTAAATGCAATTCAAGACTATGGATATTTGATTCATGTACTTTCACATATAAATGTTATATGGTGAACAGTCATAGTTTGTGTGGTACAATATTTCGATGAAGTTAGTTCATTCAAAGTAAGCCAATAAATAGTATTTTAAGATCATGTATTCAACTTGAATGATTTCAAAAGGATCATATTGTACAAGGCCATAAACTACGAGATACATCTAAGAACTCGATCGTTGAAATGCCATCCTGATCGGTTTACATAAAGTGCAACATATTTGATGTCTTAAATGTTAAGAATAATCGAGCGCGCTTTTGTAAAAAGTTTGTCATGATATTGTAGTAAGGTTTTCTTTTGAATAGTTTGACCATTTGAAAGAAAAACAAATGTATAAGAATAGATGTAATTTAAGGTAAAGTTGGAATGAAGAAAATGAATAGTCACTTCTGCTTCATAGAGAAACATTGGAAACAAGAATTGTAATAATAATTGATACTTAATATTGGAATATGAAATATGATTTTTATTTTCTGAAATGTATTTTCATATAGAAAATTGTTTTCTATAACATTTATTTATTTGAGTTCAAGATATTTGATTAAAAAACTCTCCACTGTAAACTAGTTGCAGCATATGAAATAAGCAAACAATATTAATAATATTAAGTGAATGGTGAACCTATAAATTTAGTATGCTATTATAGTAATGGCGGAAATAGTGGGAGCATGCCATATAGAACCTAATGATTGCATCAAATTACGAAAATTGTTTTCGTAAAATGTACTAAATATGATTTGTGAAATAATGTTTATTTTTGGTATTGACTAAAAAATAAATATAACTATATTTCAATATGAGTATTATGAATATTCATAATGAAATAAAACTATATTATGGAATTTGTTTTCATATTAAAAGTGATGCAACAAAAATACATATGTGTCTAATATTATTTACAGTTGTTTTGGAATTATAAACTAAGCCGTAGTTTTGAGAAATAATTTTACTATATGATTATGTATCATATGATACAGGTTAATTATATCTCAGACAATTAATGGCTATGCACCCATTCGGTAGGAGCATCATAAGAGTTGATGAACTATTTGAATTAATACATATTGATGTATGCAATCATAAGTCTATTAATACCAAAAGGGTTCCACATACTTTGTTATATTCATCGATGATTTATTACCAACATGAACATGTGTATTAGATACACATGTAGTAAGTTTATGATAAAATCATAGAATATAAAAGAAAAGTAAATAAAATAACATGCAATAGAATAAAATGATTTGATTTGGTCGAATAACTGAGTATATTGGAAAGAGTTCCAAATGTACCTAAAAATGAATATAGATTCAGTCTCATAAGTCACTCCTCCATGTGATACATTATGATGCATCGATAAGGAGTAATCAAACATTGTTGGATAATTTACGATTAATTGTGAGTGAAGTTGAGTTAGTCTCTCTCTATAAGGTCATGTACTTAAGAGTACTACACAAGGTTGATATTATTTCATCTAAACAACAGTTTACAAAATCTTACGAGATAAGGGTTTGTAAGAAATCCCAACATATCATAGACCAAGGAGTTGGCAGGTTGTGTGAGTCAAAAAATTGCACGTAATAATTGTCCATGAGGGATCTTGTATGAATCTCAAAAAGTTTTTTGGAATGGTCTGTCATCAAATGACATATTTATATTTTAAACATAATTTTTGTAAACTAAAATTAGTTTTATAAATAAAAAAGTTCATAAAGCGTTTATAATCCCTATTCTATTTGCACTAAGAAACAATTGTTGTTTCAAGATATATCAACTTCATTGTGAAAGAATTTTTTTGAGAAATTTTTGTAGTTAAATGGAATTGGATCCGATCCAAAGATAGAACTGATTATATGAAATGAAGTGATATTAACTAACCTAAATGAACACATAGCATTATAATGTCTAATAAGTATTCTCGTACAACGAAGAGAAACTATGAGTTTCTTATTAATGTCGAAAATATACATTACCCTCGGTTGTTCAATTAAACCATTAAGATTGTTGACTCTATATGGTATGATGCGCAATTATGAAAGGATTCCAAGTACGCTATCAAAATATGATTTTGGTGGTCGTAACCAAAGAGATGTGACCCATCGGCCGAGATTGTGTTTTTATTGAAAAGACTAATGTGGTTGGAATTAAATGAGCAATATTGATAAGAATAATATCGCAAATTTCAATTGTTGAAATTAGCATAACAGCGGTATTCAACATGATCAAGTTAATTCAGATTTACTCACAAAATTATCGCTCGATAAGGCTTAGTGTTTGGTACTTATGCGTTGAAACGGAAAATTCTAAATAATGATTTAGAGTAAGCCATTTACACATATTAACCAAAAATGCCTCGAAGTCAGTTGGAGCGATATTAGGTTTGTGAGTCTTTGGATATGATCCAAGAAATGATACGAATGTATCATATAAGCATCAAGATTGAACAAGTATTTTGATAGAAATATCAAATAGTTTGATTTTTCAATCAAAGTGCAGAGGAAGCGTGTGTTCATAAGAATGAACGTTAAAAGGTACACTGATATTTCTAAACTATAAGTAAACAACACGCTGTTGATTTTAACAATATGCTTGTATTAAAATCAACTTTGGTTGTTTTAATACTCAATTTTGGATTGTAAATGATGTTTTTATGGTGAGTATAAAATAAATAGGGATTGTCCCAAAACGATATACAAGAGCACCATATTAATAAGATAAAAATGTTTCAAAATAAAAGTGATTGTGGTCGATTCAACTAAATGTTGAGAACATTAACTTAAATAGCGCTACAATAAACCAATGTATATAGATATAAATGCACAAATTTATAATTAAGCCAAAGGTGATTCCAAATGTTGAGAATCCCATAATATTGTTATAAGATAACAATGTCATGAAATTGGTCATGATAGAACTTAAAGCTCACTAGAAGTCGAAAGACATACTTCGAATCGTTCCACATGATAAATGCAGTTTATCAGTGTCAGAAGAGTTAATCGACAAAGTAGATAATTAAAACATAATAGCATACCCATTAACTAAGGGACTGACCTAATAGGTTTTGAGAAAACTGATTGGAGAAGTTGGAATTAGATTCCATAATTGACCCCAAGTGCAAGTGGGAGATTGATAGAGTTAGGGGTATGCCCTAGGGGCAATTGTGTAATTTGTTACATATATCTAACTCGTTGACCAATCTTGTTCAAAATAAAAGGTATTTTCTTCCTATTATATACTTGATATAATGTGATTATATTAATTAATTAACTTAATTAAAGGTATATTTAATAAAAAAAATCCATAAATGATATATTTTGTGATGGTAGTTACAAAGTGTTGTAACCATGAGTAATTTATCATAACGAAACAATTATACCATTTTAAATGTTCCTAGTCAAGATGCATCAAGACTGGATATCGATGTATCCGTTGAGACTGGAGTACGTAACGCTCTCCAAATGTTGGTCAGTGCATTACTCATGACTGATGGGGGCACCTAGAGGTTACGTAGTAATAGTTATTGGATAGCTATGGAACGACTCACTCGATAGTTTTTTGTTAGTTAATATAACTAAGGTCAAACAAAAAATATCGATGTGACTGATTTACCCAATTCTCTCGACATGAGAATACTGTGGATCTTCAATAGGAAAGCTCCGCTTTGATTATAGTCAAATCATGGCATGATGTCCATCAAGTGACTATAGTTGGGTCGAGTGGAAGTATTGGAAGTGAAGCACTATTCAAGAGAGGATTCGTCTCCTTAGTTATATGTGGTTAGTCAGTCAACTCAAGTCAACTCAAAGTCAAAGTCTCTAGCCAGAGCATTTCGGTTAATAACAATTGTTATTATTGAACCAATGATTTTGTATTTGGACTATAAAATTGAATGTGGACGAGGTTGGAATTTTGACCATTACCAAATTCCATAAGTCCAAAGTGATATAGTTTTGACGAAGAGAATTGGTGTAAACAAATGTCATAACCGGGTAACGCTTATTAAACTAAAATTGGTTTTTACCGAAAATGAGTAAGCGATAAATTTGGCCATAATTTCACACCACCTGCTAAGTGACGTGTGAACGTTAACATTAAAATAGTTCAATGTTAATTGTTGACCAAATTTACACCCAAGAGTTACACAGCCGAAATGATGAATTCCCTTAAGACCGAACGATTTAATTAGTTTATAATTGTTATAAATTAATTGAATTAATTAATATTTATGAAATATTAATTATAAAATTTGAATATGATTTGAGAAATAAATAATGTTATATATATTTATAACAGTTATAAATATATCGGTCGATATACAATATCGACAAGTGATTAAATCAGATTTAATTGCATAGTATTTTGGCTCGGGCTTAGATAAGTTTATGGCACATCAGTAGAGCTGCAAAATTTTGATTTTGGGAAGGTCTAGGGGTGGCTAAAACATAGGGAATTGGCTCGGAGATAATGGGTTGAGATCAAGTGAGAATGGGTAAAAAGGTTTTCCTCGTTTCTCTTTAATACAACCCTATATATATATATGTGTGTGTGTGTGTGTCTCTAAAAATAATTACTAACCTTTTTGGTTGCCATTACCTTCTCCATCGTTGGTTAAAACATAGCTCTCAATCCACTCCAAAATTCTCAAATATATTTCAAATTAAAATAATATTATTTGATAGTTAGAGGTCGGTGATTCCGGACTTGCAATCTGACGAATCAAGAACAGTAAAAGGGAGGGAAGTCATTGTTTCAACGTGGATTCAAAGGCATCATTAAATTGGTAATTTTGATTCATATTACAGTAATTAAATTATATTCTATGATCCTATAATGAGCAGTTTCATATCTTTTTAAATATATTGCTACTATATGTTTAGTTAGGTGAGATTTTTGTAAGTAGATGTGGTTGTCACAAATCAGTTTGGTTATGTGCATAATTTGTTTATTATACTATTTGAATTATGTATAGACAAATGTTGTTTACTATACAAAATCAATTTTTTGTCATTAATAATTGTTTTATATATATTTATTAATAAATTCACACACACACACACACACACACACATATATATATATATATATATATTAGTGTATATTTCTCTCTCATAATAGCATATATGCATATATGATTTAAAAATTTTAGTACGCTTATATATATATAATATGAATTTACAAATTCGAAAATTTATTATCATACATATATTCGTATTTTTAAATTAACAATTTTGAATTGTTTATTATATATAAAATAATTATTACATTTTTCAATTTTATATTTAAAAAAAATATTATATCATTTCAGAAACATATAGAAAAAATTTAGAAATTTTTCAATAAATTTTATTATTTTTCATAATTAATATTATTTCGAGAAAAATGTTTATGGTTTATTAAAAATAATAATTTAATTGAAAAATTCTTCAAAATATTTTATAACCTTTCATTCATGATCCTAGAATTTCTGAAATTTTAAAATTTGAATTTTTAATAATATATTATTTTATATTAAATAATTATTGCCGAAATCAATATATTTGTTTAAAAAATAATATTTCAACTTTGAAAAATCTGTAAATTTTTCCTAAGCTCTGTTTTATGATCCTAGATTTTTGAAAATTGTAAAATTTGAATTTCATCAATAGATTATTTTATGTTAATTATTTATGGATGAAAACATTAATTTATTCATAATATACAAATTAAAATACTAAAATTATTATGTTTGCAAAACTAAGTTAATTTTGTGTTATAAATAATTTTTAATAATTTTTATCTCTCTTTCTATATATATATATATATATTTATCTATATATAAATGTTTTATGTTCATATATTGTATATAATATATTTATACATACACATGTGTGTGTGTATTTTGTAACACATATACATGCACATATTTGGATAACATACATGACATACAGAATGAGCTGACATGTGTATTGCGATGTAAATCCTAACATCCACATCACCAATAACTTCTAACTTGTGCTTTTCGTCTTCCTCGTCTACAAGTGCCTACATTTAATAAACACTCTTGTTTACAAATTCAAGCATCAAAAGAAAAAAATTGAAAACTTCAAAAAAAATCTTTTGTCAACTACTTTTAGTTGGAATCAACTGAGATGCAATTCTGCTACAACTCAGTTGCAACTCAATCAAGTAGCTACAACTGAGTTGCAGCAACTCAGTTAGTAACTAAGTTGTTGCAACTCAATTACTGCAACTTGTTGCAGCGACTCAGCTAAAAAATGCATTTAATGCAAAATACAATAAAAGGAGAACCACTGAAATTAGCGATCATATATAAAAGACAATTTCCTTGTGGATTATTGAAATATAAAATTGACTTCGTAAATCATTTTTTCTAACCAAGTATGATTTGCATCAGAACAAAACAGATGTACTACCATTTAAGTACGTCATACTTAAAAAAGGTGAATTCCAATTAATTTAAAATGTTGAGTAAATAAGATAAATCCAAAATTAAATCAAGATAAAAGATATTTTTCTTAATAATTTGAAACTAATTTAATGATTTTGAGATATAAGTACTAAATAGTCTAGTATATCATCTATAGTTTACCTGTATGATATGAAAAGTGAGATAAATGGAGTAAATTTAATAACATATGTGCACTGCAACTCAATTGCAACTCAACGGTTGCAACAAGTTCACGACTACCACCCCTCCATCTACGCACCTACACACTATATTTTTTCTACCAAAAGTTTGGTTATATCTTTTCAGCTTGGTTGACTTTTTCATTGTTGATTTTCATTTTTGATTTATTTTAATAAATTAACAAATATAGAAATAATGTTATTATCCTACATGATTCATATAGATTTTTTAATGTAAATCATGGTAATAAAGTTTTTTAACTTAATCTTGTTGTACAATTATAGTAAATGATTGAAGGTTTTGTAGCTTGCTTTAATTATCATTACCATAGCATGCTTTAAAATTCTATGTAACATATGTTATACTTGTAAATGTATCTTTCACATTAGGAATGTTTATAGTTTCACACATCTGGGATTCTTTTTAATGACAAATCTTGGAAATCTCGCTATTTAATATTTAACAGATGTACATATTTACTTAAGGAAAAATGATTTTATTTTATTTTTGGTTTGCTAATTTCAAAGTAGTTACTAAAATATTTTCTTTGACGCAAGTGTTTTCATTAGTTTCCAAGCTAACTTCACTGCAAAATAAGGAATACAACTGAGCAATAACAAATGAAGAATAACTGGTTTTCCTTTCATTGCGCGTTTTCTATCATAATATTGAAAATATATGTTAATCAATTTCTAAAACAATTATTTTTAACACGCTTTGTCTTATTTGCAAAAAAAAATTGTTCTCAAAGATTAACCTAATAATAAATTTATTTAAGGGAGCATTTGACATACATTCTTAATAAGTTTGAAAATACACAAAACGTCCCTCCGTTTTAATTATAAGTTTCCCATCCTTATTTTTAAATGCAACAAAAATATATCCCTAAATACCCTGACGTCTTTCTCGAATAAAACCCAGAACCTTTCGAATTCTTTTCATCGATCAACATCTTAAAAAAGAAAACCCTAATCGCTTCAATTATAAATCGGAAGTAGTTGCAACTTCAAAAATCAATGTTCGAATTGAGTCCAAAACTGAAGAAAATTGAGATTCAGAAAATGAAAACAACTCAAATCAGAAAATCAAAGGTTATCTATTAAGAAATTTGGTCATTTCGATTTTTATTCTATTTTAATAACTAAATTTGATAAAATTGCAGATATTTGTTAGAAAATCTCAAAAACATTCACATACAAACAATATTATGCCTAATTTAATGCATCAAAATAGTTACATACTTATATGCAAATTTTAAATGTATTTCACTTATGCAATTAAAAGTCATAAGATTTTTATTATACTTGCAGACATATATGCAATTATTATGAATAGTTGTATACTTGTTTGCAATTATTTATGAACAACTACATTTTCAACCGCATTTCAATTATGCAGTTATAAATTGCACTATTTTTAACTGCATATCTATTATGCAGTGAAAAATAGCACCTGTTGAATGCAATTTTTAACTGCATATAACATATGCAGTTAAAATATACACTTGAATCATGCAAATTTTGAAGTGCATTTCACTTATGCAGTTAAAAATTCATAAGATTCTTATTATACTTGCATACATATCTAATACAAAGTTATTAATTGTATTATTTTTAGCTGCATATATGTTATGCAGTTAAAAATTGCAGTTGTTAAATGTGTCTTTTAACTGCATACTTGATATGCAGTTAATAAATATAACTGTTAAGTCAGATTTTAACTGCATTATACATCAATTATATGCATGTCTGATATGCATCTTAAAAATACAGCTGTTATATGCAAATTTTAACTGCATATGAAATATGCAGTTAAAACATACAATTAAATGATATAAATTTTAAGTGCATTTCACTTATGCAGTTAAAAGTCATAAGATTTTTATTATACTTGTAGACATATATACAATTATTATGAATAGTTGCATACATGTTTGCAATTATTTATGAACAACAGCATTTTTAACTGCATTTCACTTATGCAACTATAAATTGCACCATTTTAACTACATATCTGTCATGCAGTGAAAAATAGCAAGTGTTAAATGCAATTTTTAACTGCATATAACATATGTAGTTAAAATATACACTTGAATTATGCAAATTTTGAAGTACATTTCACTTATGCAGTTAAAAATTCATAAGATTCTTATTATACTTGCATACATATCTAATACAAAGTTATTAATTGTATTATTTTTAACTACATATATGTTATACAGTTAAAAATTGTAGCCGTTAAATGTGTTTTTTAACTGTATACTTGATATGCAGTTAATAAATATAGTTGTTAAATGCAAATTTTAACTGCATTTTTCATATGCAGTTAAAAACTAAAAATATCCTTAAAAAATCTTGGTACAGAATTGCTGCATTTTAAGACTACATATGTACTACATAGTTATAAATTAATGAAAAATTTAGTTAAAATCTATACTAAAATATAGTTTTTAATTACAACAGTATTAGTTTCAAATAATTGCATATTTGTATGCACATATTTAAGTTTTTTCAGCTTTGTATGCAATTATTTAAAATAGTTACATAGAAAATGCAATTAATATAAAAATTATATAATGTCTATTTGTATATTTTTTACAGAGAAAAGCTGAGACGGCAATAAAAAAGGAACATAGAGTTTCCTCAAAAAAATCCATAATTGTTGCTGGAGAACTTACAGAAGAAAATATTGATGCAAAAACAAAAAAAACAGAAAGGAGCTGATCTACAAAAAAGTTTTACCAAAGAAGAAACTTATAGAAATAGTTTGTGTGACGACCCTGAATTTTTGACATTTGAAATCAGAATATTTAATTGATTTTAAATATCTGGAAGTCAGTTTAATTTGAAATTCAAATATCAGAATGAATTTTGCAATTTAAATTTTGAATTTAATTTATTGCAGTTGGGTGAAAATTTGAATCTTCGGTTTTAAGCCGATTAAAAATATTTTCAAGGCTTAGAAAATTTATATTGATAATACTGAAGATAATAAAAGCTTCAGAATTGAATTTGAAACTGTTTTGTTCAGTTTTGAAATTTTATCGTTTAAATCGATATTTAAAAAAATAACCTTCCGAGGCACAGTCTCGGAATTCGACGAAACCAGTTCCATTGGATCCATAATATTGTATTATTATTGGATTTCAAATTTCGTAGTGATTGGAGTTATTGTGTGTGCGTACGATAGATAAACGCGCTGAAATTAAATCGAAAATTTAATATAATAACTGGGATCAAAAAGCTATATTCTCCATACGATCGAATTTGGAGTCGAAACCTTTTCCATTGCGTTCGGAATAGGCATATAACATTATAAACGCCTAGCGGCACGCCTCGATAGGAAGTCAAGATTTTTAGTTGCATTTATCGGAGCGATTTGAATTTGAATTTAAATTGAATATTATACTAGTCAACTGCATTGAAATTATTTCACATCAACTTTTCTTTTCCATCAGTTTTATCACTGTAGCAGTATAATTTCTTCACGCAAGATAATTTGAACACGCATCCTTTCTCTTCAATTTTCAAATCTGTCACTCACGAGATTTAATGTCGTATACTTCATCCTTCTCTTCTGTTCGAAATCAAAATTTTGGCTGAGCGAAAACGAATTCGGCCCCCTCCATTTTTATTCGAACGAAATCAACTGTTCTTCTACAATTAAAATCCCAAGACTTTCCCCCAATTTTCTTCAAAAATTGAAATCAACAAAAGAAAAAAAAGGAGAAATCGCGAGTTTGGTCGCGAGCTCGAAGTCTCAGTCGACGAAGGCGGCGAGTCGTTCTCGCGCTCGAGCATGATGTCGAGGCCGCGATATTGGTGAGGCGATTCTCGAGTTCGCCGATTGAGTGCTGAAGTCGACGACGATCTTAGGATGTGGTCGTGCGCACGAGAATCGAGGTAATCTGGTGGATGCTCGAGTGGGCAGTAGAGGTAAAGTCGCGATGTATTGGGTCTCGGGTTCGAGCGGCAGGCAGCGGCGATGCGAAGGCAGGGGAGTTTGGGTGTCGCGGCGGTGAAACGAAGTTGCAAGCGACGTTCGCTTTGAAGATTCCGATCGCAGGCGACTTTAGGCGTTCAATCGAGTTCGAACTCGACTCGATAGCAAGGTATATATATACATTTTATTTATTTTAATCCGATAATGTATATGTATGAGTATATACAGTAGAAAGAAAATTAAATTTACTGTGATGATTTTTATAAGCAGAAAAAAATAATATTACAATAAGGTTTTAAGCATTCTGCAGTATTTTTCCAATTTAAAATTTTATTTAATAAATACATGTATATGTAATATATATATAAAGTTAAAACAGAAATTTTTTTAAGGGAAATTATAAATATGTATATATAGTTAAACATAGATTTTTGGGATGAGCATAAACAAATATTTATCTATGCATATAAATAAACAGGAAAACATTATATACCTATAGATAAGATTTTGGGAATGGAAATTTACATGTCGAGGAGTTCATATAAAATTAGATCCATATGGATTATTTTATAAAAAAAATATGTAGTACCAAAAGGAAAACTATTGGTTTAAAAAATTAAAACATCAAGTAAATTATTAAATGCTTATGGACTGTTCAATTAGTTCAAATATTAATAAATCATCTAATATTTATACAAGGTCAAGAACTGTGAAGAAAACAACCTGGAACGGAAATGGATTGCAAAACAAAAGCAAAGGTGAGATCTTCTCACTCAAATTAAAATAATTGAAATTTCAGTTATTGATTGATTGCCTGATTGTGATAGTATATATAGTAGTGTGTGTGTGTATATATATATATATATTTGGAGTTGATTTCCCGCATTATATAGCGGATGAGACCCTATGCGCCGCATAATAGCGGATGATATTTTATAAATCCCATATAGCGCGATATTCCACCTCGAAGTGGAATGGGTATTTAATTGTTGTGCTAACATCTGTGGATGCAGGGAAATAGGTTGGAGGGATCCAACTAGATTCCTCAAATTGTATGAATTTGTTTCATATGTTGTGTGATGATTTATTTAAAATCTGTGAATGATTATATCGATGATTAAATTTGTTGAAGGCTATAATTTAGCCGAATGTATTTTTGGTATCGTTGGATACCAGAAATAAATAAAATTGGATTTTTAAAATTAAAGTAGGAAATTTTAAGTGAATTCTTTTTCAAAGAGTTGGTTGAATTTAAAAGAAGGAATTTAAAAGCGTAAAGTTGATTTTTAAAATCTTATCGAATTATTTCCAAAATATGAGAAAAGATATTAATAAATGGGTTTTGAATAATATTGTTTAAAAAATTGAAAATGGAATTTTAAATAATTTGGAAAGAATAAAGGGATTTATGTAAAAGGTGATAAATTTCTGGAAATTAATTTGATAATTGATTTGGTATTTGAAAATAAATCTTTGGGAAATTAATAAGATAATTGATTTGTTGTTTGAATGGAAATTTAGTTTGTTATTTGAAATAAACTTGTAAATCAATTTGTAATTGATTTAATGTTTGAGATAAATTTGGAAATCAAATTTGGAATTTAATTTGGTAATTGAAAATAAATCATTGAGGAATCAATTTGAAATTGATTTAGTGTTTGGAAAATAAACTTGGGAATCAATTGAAATTTGATTTGGTGTTGAAAGCGAATATTTGAAAATCGATTTGAAAATCGTATATCAACGGATAATTGAAAATTTAAATTCATAATGGAATTTATATAGAAAAGGGAATTTTGTTTAAAAATAAATGTTGGTTTATTTTTAAAGTGTGGAAAGAAATTTACGAATTTGAAATGTATATTGAAATAAGTCAAGAAGGATTTATTAATAGATTTAAATGGATCATTTTGAAATGAAAAATGTGTTGTCACTGGAAAGCCGAGTATGTTTTCAAGTATTCGGACTCGGCAAAATTTTCAATGAAAATAAATAATATCGGGAATTTTATCCCGCTAGTGAAAGGTGATTTGAAATTGGTTTTCAAAATATTGAAGTGTGGAAAATTATATATATATATCGTGTGAAGATATTTTGAAAATAAATAATTTGAGAATATTATTTAAATCTGATGATTGTTGTGAATATTGTTTGATAGTTAAATCACCGACTATCAATATTTTCCTTTGAAGTGGCACTTGAATTACTCCCAATTTGGTAGTGTGGCATGCTAAGTGTTGCTGTGTGTTGATGATCATTCGTTGATCATTTGTGATCAAATCAAGGCTTTCGTGTAAAGCGTAGCTTTGTGGACGAGACCTCATCGGACCTCACACCCCGGAAATGGTCAAAACAGGAAAATGCGGCAAGGTTATGAGGGTCGCTCCCTTTAGGGTATGTCATTTCCTTCTGGAAAAAGGTAGTATCATGGTATGGAGCCCAAATGCTTTACCTGTGTGGTGGCATCAATCTTATTTACTGTGTGATTGTTGCTTTGTGATCGAGGCGCCTTGGATAAAGGTCACAAACGACCGGGGGGTGGCATACTCGTGTAGTAGTTACCTAGTAAGAGGTAACCCGGCCTTGTGTTGGCAGAGAGCAGTTGTCTCTCGGGATGTCCCTCCAGAGGCGTTTCCATGTGGCATAGGAAGTTCCTTAGCCTGACCATTTGTTTTAAATCCAAAGAAACAATACGAGCCCTTTACGATTGCAATTTGTATAACCTGTCACCTCAGGTGGCAGCTATAGCAGGCATAATATAATGGTACCTATGCTGGCTAAGATTAATATTATATTTTCGAAAGGATTTTCACACTATGCACTAGTAATAATATCAAAAGAGTTTTCTCGTATTAAGCATATTTGACTAACATAAGAAGAAATCTCCTCCAAGTCTGCGATTGCATTGTGTGTGTGGTGGGAGGTCTTATGGTAGTTTCATTTTCCAAAAGCATTGCGAATTTCTTTTATTTTCTTTGTGAAAATAACTGTTTTAAGATCTCACACCAGTCCCACGACTGACCTGGAGTTTATTGTTCCCTTTCTAAACTCTGGGTGCCCATAATTTTCCACACGGGCAGCCTAGAGTCAGGTTATCAGTTGGATCTGGATGGATTGCTGTGGAGATCTGGAGGCGAGCTGGAGGGCGAGACGTATCACTTATACTAGTATTATTCCGTTGTGTATTATGATATGTGGACAAGTTATATAACTGTCCAGTGATGTTGTTGTTATTGTAAACTCTGATGATGTATGTATAAACTGATATAGTTTTTGTTTAAAGATTATTCATTTATCTATTATATATTGTTCCACTGCGAATGTGAGATTTTGATATTGTTTCTGTTTCTTTTTCTTCTATCTTCTTCTACCTCTTCTTTTTAACCTGAAGATTCGTACTTTTGTTCCACTTTGAGCTAAATTGTGGTGGAATTTTGTCAGCTCAAAGGGGTACGGATTTACGGGCCTTCACAGTTGGTATCAGAGCAATTGGTTAAGCGACAACCTTGGCTCTGTTGGGTGTTACTCATTAGAGATGGAGTCAGTAGTACTCTAGAATGAGTGTGAGTGTAATAATAGATATGAGCGCGTATTTGTTAGTGAATACAAAAATTTGTTTTGTATTGTGTTGACTTATCGGTTGATTGTTTATAGATTCTGGTCGGTGCAGTCTGACCAACTGTAATCGATAGGGGTTTCTAAACTCTTAAACAAGATAAACTGACACAGTATTGTTTTAAAATAGGGTAAATGAAATAATTTTACCCAAAACTATTTTTGTATAGAAAAGAAATCATTTTCCATAAATTATTATAGTATATGGATGCTTGGTTGTTAGGAAGAGATAATATTGAATTATTATCACTGTTATATGGAAACGGAATAAGAAATAATGGTATAACCAAAGATTTGGAGATAAATTCATTTAACGAATGAAATTTATAAATATGAATTGAAAATATAAGGAAATGAATTCATATACAAATGAGATTTGTAAATGTAATTGTAAATGTGATCTATAATTTGGAATAGAATTCCAGAAAAACATTTGAAAATAAATTCATTAATGGAATGAAATTGGTAATGTGAATTTATAAATGAGTTTTATAAATTGAAATAAAGTGCCAGAGTAATTTGTGCAATACAGATTAAAGGATTTGAATTGAAATTTCAAGGGATTGAATTTTCTAATTTGGAAATGGTTTCCGAAAGTCTGGAAAATAACTATTTGAGAAGTATTTTTGAGTTGGATTTGAAATTTGGTGGGGTTTGAAATTTAAAAATATTTGGGAAATATTTTGTAAGGATAATTGATTCTAAGGAATAATTTTGAAATGTTGTTTAAAAGACTCTGGAATATCTTTTAAAATGTTATGAAATGTAAATAAGTTTGATAATTTATAATAATATTTGAAATTTGATTGGAATAAGATTCAAATTGAAAAGGAATGAATTTGTGAATGAACAAATGAGGTTACATTTGTAAATAAATGAATTGGAAATTGAATAATGGGATTAGATTTGATTTGAATCAAGTTGAATAAAAATCCAATTTGAAGAAAAATCCAAACTGGAAAAAAAATGGATTGAATTCAAGTAAACAAATTTGATAATTTATTAATCCATGAAATAATGAACTGGAAGTTGAATTAGTTAAATCAAAGTTGAATTGTGAGTTAATCTTCACAAATCTATCTCTATATCATTTTCATATTTAAGTTACCGAATCTAATTAATTATCAACTATGGATAAATAGTTGCTTGCTGCAATTTGGGTGATTTAGCAATAAACTATAGTTATTTTATGTTGCTTTATCTCCAAATACTTACAGTGAACTACCAGTTTCATCTCAGTCCAATATTTTGCTTGCCTTGATTTTATATTAAATGAATCCATTATTTTTTAAAATCTGTTGATGCATGCGTATTAGGGTTCAATCAAACTGATTTTGGCATGAGTAGTATGGTCGCTGTTCGATGAGCGTCGACTTCGTTGGAGTGATAAACTGGAGCAATATCGGCTCTAGGTAGTCCTCCATTGTGTCGTTTTATGTTATTTTGATAGTGCTTCTTTCCCTGATAGTTGTGACAATGCCTAGTTGATATATTGTAATACAACCACATTGCATTTTCAATGGTTTAATGGATGCTTAAAGTTATTTAAAAATAAAACTAAGGGGCCTTCCTGTTGTGAACAAATGTGTAAATTTTACACTTTGTTTTGATTCAGACTTTAGTATGCCAGTAATTTAAATTTTTGATACATATGTACTTATATTTTTTTTATAAAATATGGTTGTGTATTTTTACAAGAGGTCTATGTTTATACATGTGTGCATTTGAATGATTTTGGTTGCATATCTTTATTTTATATCTATTTGTTGTTAGAATATGAATAAGCCTTGTTTTCCCATATTGTGACATATTTAGTTTAGCTTGCTTTGGAATATTGAAATGGTAGGTGCTTGTATATATCTTAGCATGAATCCTAGAATGTGAAGCATGCATGCGTTTAATCAAGTCAGTGTGAGAGCTTATACTTAGTAGATTATTTTAGAAATTTTTTGTAGCATATTGAATTAAAAAACGACAATAGTATATCTATATATGACAGTGCAATTTGTTTTAAATCTGAAAGTTTAACTTTATTTAGTTTTGAAGTTCAACTAGTTTGATAATTAAATATACATATATACTAATAAGTTTATGTTTACATATAAAGGTGCTACAGATTTTAAAAAGAAGTATTTTGTGTATATATCTATAAGAAATATGATTATAAATATTTGAAGGTTTCAATTTTGTTTAACAGTATACATATTCTTGTATATGTAGGTTACTATAGTAGGGTGTCTAACAAGATTCTTGGAATATGTTTTATAAACTTGGTAAATTATGCCTTCATGAATAGTAGCATATTGTTGTTTTTTTTCTTCTGTTTTGCACGTCCTAGACTCCTAGTTGCCTTTGCTTTGTGGCCTTGCAATTGAACACATTAATTTAGGCTATAGGAAAATGGAATTGGATTTTGACTTCGAAGGTAAATTTGAATTTGTTCGACAATAAGGTATGTATTTAAAAAATTTAGTATGAAATTTGATGGGATTCTGATTTTGCCACTTGGCATTTTGTTTTCTTTTGGAATTTGGGAGTCCGTAGGGACATTTTGTAGTCGTACCGAGTTAGCCGCGCAAAGGAGACGCTGGCGAAATTTTTCGGAAATTTAGAGAATTAGAAATTTTGGATAATTTAAAATTTGAATTTAAATTTAAATTTGAATTTTGAAGTAAAATAAAGTTGCTTGAAACTTATGGAAATGTTTGGAAAATTAATAAGAAGATTGGTTTGAGAATTTGATAAAATTGTTTGGTTTTGGGAAGTTAGTGAACGGGTTGAGGATCATTCTTCTTAACTTGTAATTTCAGGACGTAATTCTCTTAAGGGGGGAAGAATGTGACGACCCTAAATTTTTGACATTTGAAATCAGAATATTTAAATGATTTTAAATATCTGAAAGTTAGTTTAATTTGAAATTCAAATATCAGAATGAATTTGGCAATTTAAAATTTGAATTTAATTTATTGCAGTTGGGTGAAAATTTGAATCTTCGGTTTTAATCTGATTAAAAATATTTTCAAGGCTTACAAAATTTATATTAATAATACTAAAGATAATAAAAGCTTCAGAATTGAATTTGAAACTGTTTTGTTCAGTTTTGAAATTTTATCGTTTAAATCGATATTTAAAAAAAATAGCCTTTCGAGGCACAGTCTCGGAATTCGACGAAACCAGTTCCATTGGATCTGTAATATTGTATTATTATCGGATTTCAAATTTTGTAGTGATTGGAGTTATTGTGTGAGCGTACGATAGATAAACGCGCTGAAATTAAATCGAAAATTTAATATAATAACTGGGATCAAAAAGCTATGTTCTCCATACGATCGAATTTGGAGTCGAAACCTTTTCCATTGCATTCTGAATAGGCATATAACATTATAAATGCCTAGCGGCACGCCTCGATAGGAAGTCAAGATTTTTAGTTGCATTTATCGGAGCGATTTGAATTTGAATTTAAATTGAATATTAGACTAGTCAACTGCAGTTGAAATTATTTCACATCAACTTTTCTTTTCCATCAGTTTTATCACTGTAGCAGTATAATTTCTTCACGCAAGATAATTTGAACACGCATCCTTTCTCTTCAATTTTCAAATCTGTCACTCACGAGATTTAATGTCGTATACTTCATCCTTCTCTTCTGTTCGAAATCAAAATTTTGGCTGAGCGAAAACGAATTCGGACCCCTCCATTTTTATTCGAACGAAATCAACTGTTCTTCTACAATTAAAATCCCAAGAATTTCCCCCAATTTTCTTCAAAAATTGAAATCAGCAAAAAAAGAAGAAGGAGAAATCGCGAGTTTGGTCGCGAGCTCAAAGTCTCAGGCGACGAAGGCGGCGAGTCGTTCTCGCGCTCGAGCATGATGTCGAGGCCGTGATATTGGTGAGGCGATTCTCGAGTTCTCCGATTGAGTGCTGAAGTCGACGACGATCTTAGGATGTGGTCGTGCGCGCAAGAATCGAGGTAATTTGGTGGATGCTCGAGTGGGCAGTAGAGGTAGAGTCGCGATGTATTGGGGCTCGGGTTCGAGCGGCAGGCAGTGGCAATGTGAAGGCAGGGGAGTTTGGGTGTCGCGGCGGTGAAATGAAGTTACAGGCGACGTTCGCTTTGAAGATTTCGATCGCAGGCGACTTAAGGCGTTCCAATCGAGTTCGAACTCGACTCGATAGCAAGGTATATATTTACATTTTATTTATTTTAATCCGATAATGTATATGTATGAGTATATACAGTAGAAAGAAAATTAAATTTACTGTGATGATTTTTATAAGCAGAAAAAAATAATATTACAATAAGTTGTTAAGCATTCTGCAGTATTTTTCCAATTTAAAATTTTATTTAATAAATACATGTATATGTAATATATATATAAATATATATAAAGTTAAAACAGAAAACTTTTTAAGGGAAATTATAAATATGTATATATAGTTAAACTTAGATTTTTGGGATGTGCATAAATAAATATTTATCTATGCATATAAATAAACAGGAAAACAGTATATACCTATAGATAAGATTTTGGGAATGGAAATTTACATGTCGAGGAGTTAATATAAAATTAGATCCATATGGATTATTTTATTAAAAAAAATATGTAGTACCAAAAGGAAAACTATTGGTTTAAAAAATTAAAACATCAAGTAAATTATTAAATGCTTATGGACTGTTCAATTAATTCAAATATTAATAAATCATCTAATATTTATACAAGGTCAAGAACTGTGAAGAAAAAAATCTGGAACGGAAATGGATTGCAAAACAAAAGCAAAGGTGAGATCTTCTCACTCAAATTAAAATAATTGAAATTTCAGTTATTGATTGATTGCCTGATTGTGATAGTATATATAGTAGTGTATATATATATATATATATTTGGAGTTGATTTCCCGCATTATATAGCGGATGAGACCCTATGCGCTGCATAATAGCGGATGATATTTTTATAAATCCCATATACCGCGATATTCCACCTCGAAGTGGAATGGGTATTTAATTGTTGTGCTAGCATCTGTGGATGCAGGGAAACAGATTGGAGGGATCCAACTGGATTCCTCAAATTGTATGAATTTGTTTCATATGTTGTGTGATGATTTATTTAAAATCTGTGAATGATTATATCGATGATTAAATTTGTTGAAGGCTATAATTTAGCCGAATGTATTTTTGGTATCGTTGGATACCAGAAATAAATAAAATTGGATTTTTAAAATTAAAGTAGGAAATTTTAAGTGAATTCTTTTTCAAAGAGTTGGTTGAATTTAAAAGAAGGAATTTAAAAGCGTAAAGTTGATTTTTAAAATCTTATCGAATTATTTCCAAAATATGAGAAAAGATATTAATAAATGGGTTTTGAATAATATTGTTTAAAAAATTGAAGAATTCATTGAAAATGGAATTTTAAATAATTTGGAAAGAATAAAGGGATTTATGTAAAAGGTGATAAATTTCTGGAAATCAATTTGATAATTGATTTGGTATTTGAAAATAAATCTTTGGGAAATTAATAAGATAATTGATTTGGTGTTTGAATGGAAATTTAGTTTGTTATTTGAAATAAACTTGTAAATCAATTTGTAATTGATTTAATGTTTGAGATAAATTTGGAAATCAAATTTGGAATTTAATTTGGTAATTGAAAATAAATCATTGAGGAATCAATTTGAAATTGATTTAGTGTTTGGAAAATAAATTTGGGAATCAATTGAAATTTGATTTGGTGTTGAAAGCGAATATTTGAAAATTGATTTGAAAATCGTATATGAACGGATAATTGAAAATTTAAATTCATAATGGAATTTATATAGAAAAGGGAAATTTGTTTAAAAATAAATGTTGGTTTATTTTTAAAGTGTGGAAAGAAATTTACGGATTTGAAATGTATATTGAAATAAGTCAAGAAGGATTTATTAATAGATTTAAATGGATCATTTTGAAATGAAAAATGTGTTGTCACTGGAAAGCCGAGTATGTTTTCAAGTATTCGGACTCGGCAAAATTTTCAGTGAAAATAAATAATATCGGGAATTTTATCCCGCTAGTGAAAGGTGATTTGAAATTGGTTTTCAAAATATTGAAGTGTGGAAAATTATATATATATCATGTGAAGATATTTTGAAAATAAATAATTTGAGAATATTATTTAAATCTGATGATTGTTGTGAATGTTGGTTGATATTTAAATCACCGACTATCAATATTTGCCTTTGAAGTGGCACTTGAATTTGTTTTAAAAAACAAGCGCTCGTTATTCGGTTTAGCCGGGAGAGAACTTTGTGTCATATAACCCATTCCGAATAATGATACGACGTTATGGATTGCAAGGGCTTCTCTGGAAATATCTTCGATTCTGTTTAAACCCGGAACAGATTTGTATGGTCGTATGTCTGACACTACACTTTGAGATATAAAGCTGATTTCTTTCAAATACATTTCTATTTGGTGGAATTTATTCTCTTAGCTTAACACCCTTCTCTGAGACCTATGAGCTCAGAGGTTATGTAGTTGAAGGTTATCAGTGATATACTCCCATTTTGGTAGTGTGGCATGCTAAGTGTTGCTGTGTGTTGATGATCATTCGTTGATCATTTGTGATCAAATCAAGGCTTTCGTGTAAAGCGTAGCTTTATGGACGAGACCTCATCGGACCTTACACCCCGGAAATGGTCAAAACAGGAAAATGCGGCAAGGTTATGAGGGTCGCTCCCTTTAGGGTATGTCATTTCCTTCTGGAAAAAGGTAGTATCATGGTATGGAGCCCAGATGCTTTACCTGTGTGGTGGCATCAATCTTATTTACTGTGTGATTGTTGCTTTGTGATCGAGGTGCCTCGGATAAAGGTCGCAAACGACCGGGGGGTGGCATACTCGTGTAGTAGTTACCTAGTAAGAGGTAACCCGGCCTTGTGTTGGCAGAGAGTAGTGGTCTCTCGGGACGTCCCTCCAGAGGCGTTTCCATGTGGCATAGGAAGTTCCTTAGCCTGACCATTTGTTGGAAATCCAAAGAAACAATACGAGCCCTTTACGATTGCAATTTGTATAACCTGTCACCTCAGATGGCAGCTATAGCAGGCATAATATAATGGTACCTATGCTGGCTAAGATTAATATTATATTTTCGAAAGGATTTTCACACTATACAATAGTAATAATATCAAAAGAGTTTTCTCGTATTAAGCATATTTGACTATCATAAGAAGAAATCTCCTCCAAGTCTGCGATTGCATTGTGTGTGTGGTGGGAGGTCTTATGGTAGTTTCATTTTCTAAAAGCATTGCGAATTTCTTTTATTTTCTTTGTGAAAATAACTGTTTTAAGATCTCACACCAGTCCCACGACTGACCTGGAGTTTATTGTTCCCTTTCTAAACTCTGGGTGCCCATAATTTTCCACACGGGCAGCCTAGAGTCAGGTTATCAGTTGGATCTAGATGGATTGCTGTGGAGATCTGGAGGCGAGCTGGATGGCGAGACGTATCACTTATACTAGTATTATTTCGTTGTGTATTATGATATGTGGACAAGTTATATAACTGTCCAGTGATGTTGTTGTTATTGTAAACTCTGATGATGTATGTATAAACTGATATAGTTTTTGTTTAAAGATTATTCATTTATCTATTATATATTGTTCCGCTATGAATGTGAGATTTTGATATTGTTTCTGTTTCGTTTTCTTCTATCTTCTTCTACCTCTTCTTTTTAACCTGAAGATTCGTACTTTTGTTCCACTTTGAGCTAAATTGTCGTGGAATTTTGTCAGCTCAAAGGGGTACGGATTTACGGGCCTTCACAGTTTGAAACCTTTTATTGAGAAATCAAGGAGGATTAAGAAAAAAAATTTGTTGAACAAATCACACAATGAATATCTAAAAAGATTACCTCTCTATAGGTTCATAAAAATCATTTACAATGAAATGATTTTAACTGAAGAAATCCTCAAAAATTCTACAGCTATTGATATAATTTTTAGAAATTACAAAATGAATTTCAAGTATTTTTAGTTTGGAGATCTGAAAATTAAATTGTTAGAAGATGATATAGCACAACTGCTTGGTGCTCAAATAGAAGGTCAAATTGTCAAAGTTTCAGGCCACATCAAAAAGAAAGAAAAAGGTGATTCTGAATTCAATTTTTTTATGGATAGACATTTTAAAGATGATGTTGATGTCAACAAAAAAAGGATTGAACATCAAATATTTTCTACAATTAGAGGAACCACTGAATAAGATAAAAAAGATACAGCAAAACTTCTCTTCCTTCATGTGACTACAACATTCCTTTTATCAAATTCTAACTCAAGTGTATCATCAAATTTAGTTCCTTATTGCATATGCAACAAAAAAATGTCAATGATATCATGGCCAAAACAATACACAAACATCTTATGGATCAAATTGAAAAGTATGCTGAAAAGCCAAGAAAAATCACAACTTGTTTGACTCTACTTTTGGTATTATATTTGATCTGTAAATTTATCACTTTTACAATTATTTATATATGCTTTGTCTGATATTAATTATTTTCTTTTCGGTGGTGGATTTGTGAGAAAACATATGTGTTGGGGAGACCGAAAGCTATGTACGACAGCTCATATCTACTAGCTGGAAAATGGAACCTTACACAGCTGAAACCAATCACAATTCTGACAATGAAATACAAATATGTAAGTGTACAAATTATTTCACTAGAATCTACAACATTTTAAAAATATTTCAACTCTAAAAAATATTATCCTCAACAATTACAGACATATGTAAAATTTTCTATTATTAATAGTACTTGAAAAAAATATACAAATATTTGGAATAATTGCATATTTTTCAATTATTACTATTTTATTTACAAACTAAACTGCAAAATATTTTAAAAAAGTTAGATCTCAGAATTTTCTGCAATTATGAAGAATAAATTGCAACATTAACTGCAAATATTATAAATGTTTGCAAAAAATGACAAATATTTTCTGAAAAAATTCTTCCATTTAAACATATACAACTACACGTTTTTCTATAAATATTCACAAAATTTTCAATATTTTATACAATTATTTTCAATATATGCAAAAAAAATCCAATTTTTTACAATAATTGCTGAAAAAACTGCAAATATTTCAGTTATTTCAGTTATGTCTGCAATTATATCAATCACGCAATTATTTCAGTTAAAAACATTTATGTTCATAACACATATGTAAATCTACTTATGTAATTTTTCTTAACTTTTTTTTTACCAGAATGATCAAGCAAAACAAATTGACTTCTTAAAAGATGCCATAGATAAAGACAGAGAGTATGAAAAAATATACAAAGAAAGAGAAGAACGTTATAAAGAAATGATACAAAGACTTGAAATAGACAACAGAAGACTTCAAAGTGAGAATGTGCAATTAAGAAAACAACTTAGCAAATATCAACAAGAATCAACTTCTACTGATTCTAAAAATGATTTGTCTGAAAATAAAATGTTGAAATACGAAAATTCTACTGAAGAAGAATAGAATGAAGAGACTGATGAAAATATTGAAGACAATGATGGTAAGGAGACTGATGCTGACAAGTATGAAATATTGGCAAACAAAAATTTGGATGAACAAGAAAATGAAGAGACTGATGAAAATATTGAAGACAGTGATGGTGAGGAGACTGATGAAGATGATGATGATCATGTTGATGATAATATTGAGAAGAAAGATGATGATTATAATGTTTATGATATTGATCTTATTGATGATAATAGTGAGAAGAAAGAAAGAAATGAAGATGATGATGACCATGTTGATGATGGGAAAAATAATAGGGATAAGAAAGAAGAAAATGTTGATGATGCTGATGATCATGTTGTTGATGATTATGTTGATGGTGCACAGAAAAAAGAAGAAAGAGAAGTGGAAGAGAAGAAAAATAATGATAATGAAAATTTAAATGAGGATGAAAAGCATGCTGAAAAAGAAACGCAAATCGAAAAAAATAAAGATGTTGTTGAATGTAAATTTTCAAATTATTAATAACTTTCAAATAAAATATATTAAAATCTGTTCATTCATAAATCTGCAATTATTCATAATATGTGACAAAAAATACTGCAGACAAATATGCAAATATTGAAAATCAGCACTGTGATACAATTTTTGCAGTAAAGTCTGCAAATATTGAAAATAAATATATAAAATACTACAAAAATATTGTTGACATTTACAGCGAAGCATTTAATTATACAAAAAAATTCAAAAAAATTTCATTAAATATTTGCTCATTTATATGCAGATATGTTGATTAATTTCAGTTATATACAATTTTATTGAAAAGTTGTTGATATATATGCAATTATTATAAATAGTTGTATACATCTTTACAATTACTACGAACAATTGCATTTTTAAATGCATTTCACTTATGAAGTTATAAATTGTATCATTTTTAAATGCATATCTGATATGCAGCTTAATATTATAGCTGTTACATGCAAATTTTAACTGCATTTAAAATATGCTGTTAAAAAATATAGTTAAATGATGCAAATTTTAAGTGCATTTCACATACGCAGTTATTATGAATAGTTGCATACGTGTTTGCAATTATTTATGAACAACTGCATTTCGCTTATACAATTATGAAGTGAACCATTTTTAACTGCATATCTGTTATGCAGTAAAAAATAGCATTTGTTAAATGCAATTTTTAACTGCATATAACATATGAAGTTAAAACACATACTTAAATTATGCAAATTTTAAAGTGCATTTCACTTATGCAGTTAAAACATATATCATATGTAGTTAATATTGCAGCTGTTAAATGCAAATTTTAACTACATTTTACATATGCAGTTAAAAAATAATGACATTCTTCAGAAATATTGGTAGTGTACTGTTGAATTTTAAGACTGCATATCTATTACATAGTTAAAAAAGCTCTTTGTCAAAATAGATGCAGTTAATTCAGCATTTAATATCAATAATTGTTGCATATTCTAAAATTTTCCTACCGAATGAATGTTAAGAGCAAATATTCGTACAATTATTTTGAAAACATTAAAAATTGTTATTTTAATTTTTTTTTTCTGATCAAACAACTGAAAGAAACAAATATCGGGTTGATGTTGCTGGCACTAATCCAACTATTGAAGCTATAATAAATGCTATGGAAGAACCTATGCAAGAATTGTCAAGGAAGAAGAAAGGAAAATAAATTCAACCAATAGTAGTAGATGATTTTGACTCACTACCAAAATCACGTGATTTGCCTACAAGTGCAAAATTGGATATCAAACGATATCTGTATATTCTATTGCTGAGTGAAGAGAAAGTTCAAGTAATAGAATTTTTTTTCAAAAACAATGACCTCAGGTAAGAATAATCTTATAACATCGTACAAAATATAAATTATTATTTAAATAATTGCAGTATTTTATAAAAATATACATAATAATCCAGACATTTCAATAAATAACGTTTATATTTCCTGTATTGTCTGAGTATTGATAGTAGTACTAACATTTCTGAACAATTAAACAGCAAGACTGCGTACTACAATTGGGACAAAGATATTACAATAACTGGAACTGTTCTTGGTGAATTAGTATCAGGAAGATTCATTGATGGCCAGGTATTAAAACTTCAAAATATTGCATATTCAAAATTATTATTATTTCTATCTAAATAATTACAAACAGATCTGCTATTATCCATAATATTTTCTGATAAATTAGCAATTCAACATAATATTTACAGATTAATATGTATTCCCAAAATTTTACAAGTATATTATTATTTAATAAAATAACTATTATTGTAGGTCATAGACTGGTATGGACATCAATTGGCAAACGATAATCCAAGAAATTTGTTCTTCAAAGTTTATGATGCTGTATGATTCTAAACTTATCATGAAATATTTGTTTAAAAGTTTGTAAATTGAATGTGCTAACATGTATTACTGCAAAGTACCATAGAATCTGACTCAAAATCTAACGCAGCAATTCTAGTTGATAAGATCATATATATTTTTTGGCCAAACTGTGAAAAAATGTTCTTCCCAATTCATGTAGACTTACATTTCAGTCTTTTGGAATTTATAAAAAAAAGTAGACAGTGACAACATTATGATTCAATGAAGCCAAGAACATAAGGTGCACATGAAAAATTAGCAAGAAAAGTGGTAAGCAAATTGAAAAAATATTAATATATTGAAGAAAATAATATATTAGTTAGTCTAATAAAATCTTTTATTTATTTGCAGAGAAATTATGTAATATCCTTGCTTAAAAAAATTGAAAAGAAAAATCACAAAACTTCAAAATTACTTACATTTCCAAACACCCCACAACAAGATAGTGAATCGTAAGTACAAAACAACAAATAAGTTTGAAATATTTACTTATCTAGCTGCGATTTTTCAAACCAAGATGAATACAATCTATAATTATTGCAGGACTGATTGCGGAATGTTTGAAATGAATATGATAAAAACTAGAAGTGAAAACAAGGATGTAAACAAGCATGATAGCATTTACACCATTGAAGTTATGACAATACAAAGAGCTGAAATCGCATATCAAATTCTGTCGTGCAAATCGCATAGCTGGAGCATAGAAGACAATCTTGTATACCAATTTCTATTATCAGATGCCAACAAATATGAATGATGTTTTTTATCTCACTTGTTTTGTAACTATGTTATTAATCAAAAATTTAACAAATGTATATATTATTAACTACGTTGGTTGCTAATGGTTTAATATGATAATCAAAAAAATTGAAGTGCAATTCGCTTATGCAGTTAAAAATTCATAATATTCTTATTATACTTACATATATATCTCATATGAAGTTATGAATTGCATTATTTTTAACTACATATATCTTAAGTAGTTAAAAATTATTGTTAATAATTACAAATATGCAAATATGCATTTTTTTAATAAATATTTGCTCATTAATATGCAAACATGTTGACTATTTTCAGTTATTGTGGCAATTATTGTTTGTAATTTGTAATTACACAAAACTCAGTAAAAATATATGTTGGAGCAATAAAAGTTTTTTTACTGAAACAACTGCAGACATATATTGCTGCAATTTAGTAGAAGTTTTAAATAATTGTACCCTTTTATGCAATTATATGCAATAATTGAAATCATACATGCGGCTATAATAAATATTTGCAGACAAATCTGTAAACATTTTATGCAATTATATGCAATAATTGAAATCATACATGCAGCTATAATAAATATTTGCAGACAAATCTGTAAATATTGCAAATCAACACTGTAGTATAATTTTTGCAGTCATATCTGCAAATATTGAAAATAAATTCATAGAATACTGCAAAAATAGTGTTGAATTTTGCAAATAAAAATGCAAAAAATGTTAAGCAAATATTTGCTCATTTATATGAAAATATGTTAATTATTTTCAGTTATATGCAGTACAACAAAAAGACCCTATTACAACAGCGATTTTACAACGATAAAAAAAATCGTTGTAATAGGTACATACTACAACAGTTTTTTCAAGCCCGTTGTAATAGACGTCAGTTTGCAGCGCATATCACAACGGTTAAAAATAACCCGTTGTAATAGGTACATATTACAACGGTTTTTTCAAGCCCGTTGTAATAGACATCAGTTTTCTACAACGGTCCATAGGTGCCCATTGTAATAGATATCTAAATATTTGGCTCCAAATTTTTCCACAGTGCTAAATATTTTGGCTCCAAACTTTTCCCCGGTGCTAAATATTTTGGCTCCAATCGTTACTTTTTACCGATCGCACGCCTCATCCTCTTTCTTCCCATTTCTCATTTTCGTTTCTATTTCTCAAATCCCTAAATCCTAAATCCACATTCAATCCCTCTTCCATTCTCTAGATCTTTCCATCTCTACTCAATTCCCAGTTAATCTCAATCCCTTCATCAATCCTTCACTAAACCCTTTCACGAAATGATGTACGGGTTGCAAGCCCTTCATCAATCGTTCACTTCGGCATGTGAATGGAGGGTACCGGTTGCTTTTTTGGGTGTTCGACAGTGAATGTTTGAAACCAAGAAACTAGGGTTAGGGAAAATCTTAGTGTTAATGACTAAGTACTGTGTTTGTAAATATGAAAGTATAGTTAGGAGCACGATGGATACGAGCGAAGCCGTTGGGAAGGAGATGCCTATCGAGATTTTGAGGTCGAGCATTGCGCATACGAATGCAAGGCAGAGGCAGCAGTTGCTTGATTTTGTATGCAGGCGCCTTGACATCATCAAAGCAACAAAGGTATGAATGAAGCACAAAGACTGTAGTGTGTGAATAGCATGTAAATAATTATCATAAATAATTTATACCAAAACACTTGGAAATTTGTATGTAGTCTGTATCACCTTCAAGTAAATAACAGTCCATGTATGAAACTGCAACCACCTAAAGACACAATATCTTATTGTGTATGATTCTGCAAGTTCTAGGAATCCCATCAAATAGGCATAAACACTTTAGAATAAGCTCGTTAACCTTCCTGTTAAGGGACATTAAGTGCAGCTCATATCTTGGCATAGAGGTGTTTTTTCAATGTGTCATATCATTCAGTATTGCTTAAGCACCATTTATTAAGTTTTCTTTAATCCGAATATTCATTGTATTTTTCCATGCATGGGACTGATCCACAATTCAACATAATATAAAAATTGGTCAAATAATTGCTCTGCTACTTGTGTATATAAGTGAAAGTTAAGCTTCTTATCATTGTTTATGTTATTGTACATAACTATATGTACTATACAGATAATCTGCACGTGTTTTCCATTTTCTTCACTAGACTCGCGCAGATTTATGGCTATGAGTTCCATGTACATCTAGAAACATAAGTACATAACTACGTCTATTTATTTCTTATATTAGGCAACAGAGGATTGTAATTTTAGTTATTCCTCTCTGAGGTATTATTTTGCTAGCTTAACAAAAACTTCAGGAGGTCGTAAATTTTCTTGTTCATTACTTTGCCTTATGATGCTTATGTACATTTAATATACATGACGAGTTTACCACTTACTGGTGATATCTCTTATCTTTATGTTCATGCTATCCTTCTCATGGAAGGTTCCTACTCTGAAAAATCTCTTGATGGTTAAATGATTTCAAAATTGGTTCTTTAAATAAAATGTTTAAGTATGTCTTTTTTCTTTTCTGAAATAAAGGCCTTTGGTTTAACAACCAAATTCCTTAAAACTGTTACCTATGATCTTCGACATAAAAGTTGATAGTTTCATATGTGTTTATGATATATATGTCATCTTGTTACATATCTCAATAGCTGTTTGTTCTTTGGGATGTCTAATTCATGTTTATTTCATGTGCAGAGTTGAATTCTAGAATCATTATCAGATATTGACGATCGTTTTTTAATAAGTCAAGTTTAATTATGCATGTATTTCCTTTGTTTGATGCATTATTTTGGAGTTTGATCAAGTCGGTTTTGGATTACTATTCTTAGGTTACTTAGTTGTACTTGTAATAATATGTATTGTATCTCTATTTAAGGGAACAGTTTGCTTAAGCTACATGAATAGAAAGATTGAACTCAGTAAATAAAATCAAAGATGACATGTCTTTTAAATTTATCAATGGTTATGCTAAAAGTTTAGAAATATACTCAATTCTAGCTGCATGACTTTCTTTCCATCATCCATATCAACTGTTCAAAACATGTTGAACAAACATATAAATTTAAATGTGACAACACCCCGAAAGTTCAATTAGCCAAAATAGTCTGTTACATTCATTGCATAGATAATTTATTTTCCAAAGGCACACTACAGTTAATAAGCTTAAATTTTTTTTACGAGTATATTATTTGCAATTAAAGCATAGCTATAAGCGTAACTATTATTCTCTTTTCAGGTATGTCTTTGATGTTGCCGATCATGACAATCTATCCATCTCAAATAGCGAACTTCATGATTTAATAAGCAAGCCATCCCTTTATGGGATCCTACTGCTTATACTTGGAAACAAAACCGACAAACCTGAAGCTTTATCCAAGAAGGCTTTGGTGGAAGCAATGTAAGTATTAGTATGGGTTAATGTAGCGGACTATCAAAGAGGCCGTTGGATCAACCGTCACGTGGCATAAAGACTTCATCTCTGTGGTATAGTATGATTGTACTTAGAACATGATATTTGTAGCGGACTATTATGTGTTAATGCTTTATGTATTTTGCCTGTAAACTTATCTAACTTTTTGGAGTGTTAGAATTCTATGACTCTAGCTTTTAGTCTTTTCGTATGTGATTTTAATTATTTTACGACAATATTTAGTATTAGTATGGATGTATTGCATGGATGCTGCTGTAATTTTTTTTTAAATTTGCATTTATTTTGCAATGGGCAATGTGCGTTGTTATATACAAGTTTTTACAACGTGCTTTGCCCGTTGTAAAATGTGGTGGATCTATTACAACGAGGCCTATTACAACGGGCACATGCCCGTTGCGAAAACCATATTACAATGGGCATTGCCCGTTGTAAAAAGACTGTTTTGTTGTAGTGATGCAAATATATCGAAAAGTTACAGACATATATGCAATTATTATGAATAGTTGCATACATGTTTGCAATTCCTATGAACAACTACATTTTTAAATGCATTTCACTTATGTAGTTAAAATGTCACAATTCATGCATTTCACTTATGAACAATTCATGCATTTCAGTAATAAACAACTACATAATGTTCTAAACCTTAATGCAAAATTCACAATTTATGCATGTTCTAAAATATTATAGTTCAAAATTCATTAGATTTTCAACTGCATATTGCAGATGCAGTTAAAAAATTAAACACTTTTAATACGCTAATAATTCAGAATAAAATTTATTTTGGTTATATTAGTTGTATTTTATTTATAGCTCATTGTTTTATGAATTTTAATTGCATTTTAAAATTACAGCCTTAGAATTTTAGGGAATGAATAAGACTTAAAATACTTTAATTGCATTTTATGAATCATTCAGATTTCATGTTATTCATGAGTTATAAAAAGAAAATATATCTTTGATTATTTGTTATAAAAGGACAAAAACATCAAGTATTCATGTGATTCTTTTAGCTTTTAGTTTAACATCTTGACCAAAGTTATATTCCTTGACCAGTTATATCTACGGTTGACATTTTTTTTCTATGTCTATATATTCTATCTTTCCTTTTGCTTTGCTCTGCATCTTCCTCTTTAATGAAAAATCGTATCTTTAGTATTTATTCAATGGCTATTTACAATTATATTTTGTTCTTATCTTCTTGGCAATCATTTTTAGTTTGAGTACTGAAGGTGATTTTTACAAATAATTCCATCAGTACTCAAACTAAAATGAGTGCCAACTTGATAGTTGCTACATTTAAGAGATGAAGACGATGATTTATAAGATAAAATTCAATACTCTTGTCTCTGATTTCAAATGAAAAATTAAAGTAAAATGTAATCTTTTCGTCTACTCAACACTATGATGGTTGAAGATTTATTTGTTCTAAAGTATGGTGACGACCAACTTAAAAGTTCACATATAAGAATCATTATGACGTTTTCAACAAGTACTGATTGCATTATACAGATTGTACATAGCTATAACAAGACCATAACTAAAGTCAAACATGATTCTGAGAATATTGTTGAATCATTCTAAAATAATGTATAATAAAAACTTGTTGTATTATTCAGGTTTTACATTGCTATAACTATATTTTGATGTTTTTTGATTTTATTAACTGCAGTTGAGCAGGATTCTGTGTTTGTTGTTAAATTATTGTGACATATGTGAAATGTTGTTAAAAATTGCACCAACTAAATGCATAAGTGAAACGCACTTAAAAATTGCACCAACTAAATGCATTTTTTAGCAGCATATGTTATATGCAGTTAAAAATTGCACCGGCTAAATACATTTTTTAGTTGCATATCTTATATGTAGTTAAAAATTGCACAAACTAAATGCATTTTTTAGCTGCATATGTTATATGCAGTTAAAAATTATATTTAACAACCGTAAATTTTAACTGCATTTCACATATGCAGTTAACAAATACACTCAAACGAAGTAATAAATTCATAAGTGAAATACAGTTAAGAATACAATTATTAATCATAATTGCAAATATGCATAGATTTATTTCTAATAATTTCACAGATTTATGTAATTATTCACGATAATTGGAAAGATGTCTGCAATTATACTGAATAATTGCATGTATGTCTGCAATTATACTGAACAATTGTTTGCTCTTCAGCAATTGTATAAATAAATCCATTTCAATAAATGCTTTTAATTATTCACTTAAAACCATATATATCCTACAATGTATGGCTTGATAATATATTATTATATTTTTTTATTACAAATATTCATCATATTTGCAGAACTTAAATAAAGTTCTCAATATTTGCATAGAAATCTGCAGTTTTTAAATATAATCGCTGCAATAACTGCAAATATTCAAAATCTCTGCATATAAAGGAGTATTTTCTGCTAAAAATTGCACCAACTAAATGCATTTTTAGCTGCATATGTTATATGCAGTTAAAATTTGTATTTAACAACTGTAATTTTTAACTGCATTCCACATATGCAGTTAACAAATACACTCAAAAGAAGCAATAAATTCATAAGTGAAATACAGTTAAGAATATAATTATTAATAATAATTGCAAATATGTAAAGATTTACTTCAAATAATTTCACAGATTTATGTAATTATTCACAATAATTGGAAGGATGTCTGCAATTATACTGTATAATTGCATGTATGTATGCAATTATACTGAACAATTGTTTGCAGTTCAGCAATTGTATAAAGAAATCCATTTCAATAAATGTTTTCAATTATTCACTTAAAACCATCTATATCCTTCAATGTATGGCTCGATAATATATTATTATATTTTTTATTACAAATATTCATCTTATTTGCAAAACTTAAATAAAATTCTCAAAATTTGCAAAGAATTCTGCAATTTTTAAATATAATTGCTGCAATAACTCCAAAATCTCTGCATATAAAGGAGTATTCTTCAACACATGTATGAAATATATAGTAAAAACATACAATTAAATGATGCAAATTTTGAGTGCATTTCACATACGTAGTTATTATGAATAATTGCATACATGTTTGCAATTATTTATGAACAACTGCATTTGTAACTGCATTTCACTTATGCAATTATGAATTGCACCATTTTTAAGTGAATATCTGTAATGCAGTAAAAAATAGCATCTGTTAAATGCAATTTTTAACTACATATAACATATGATGTTAAAACACATACTTGAATTATGCAAATTTTAAATTGCATTTCACTTATGCAGTTAAAACATATATCGTATGCAATTAATATTGCAGCTGTTAAATGCAAATTTTAACTGCATTTTACATATGCAGTTAAAAACTAATGACATTCTTCAGAAATATTGGTAGTGTAATGCTGAATTTTAAGACTGCATATCTATTACATAGTTATAAAAGCACTTTGTCAAAATAATTACAGTTAAATCTGCATTTAATATCAATAATTGTTGCATACTCTGAAATTTTCCTACCGAATGAATGTTAACAGCAAATATTCGTATAATTATTTTGAAAACATTAAAAATTGCACCAACTAAATGTATTTTTTAGCTACATATGTTATATGTAGTTAAAAATTGTATTTAACAACTATAATTTTTAACTGCATTCCACATATGCAGTTAATGAATACACTCAAATGAAGCAATAAATTCATAAGTGAAATACAGTTAAGAATACAATTATTAGTAATAATTGCAAATATGTATAGATTTACTTTTAATAATTTCACAGATTTATGTAATTATTCACAATAATTGAAAAGATGTCTATAATTATACTGAATAATTGCATGTATGTCTGCAATTATACTGAACAATTGTTTGCTCTTCAGTAATTGTATAAATAAATCCATTTCAATAAATGCTTTCAATTATTCACTTAAAACCATCTATATCCTTTAATGTATGGCTCGATAATATATTATTACATTTTTTATTATAAATATTCATCTTATTTGCAGAACTTAAATAAAATTCTCAAAATTTGCAGAGAATTCTGCAGTTTTTAAATATAATTGCTGTAATAACTGCAAATATTCAAAATCTCTGCATTTAAAGGAGTATTCTTCAACACATGTATGAAATATGCAGTTAAAACATACAGTTAAATGATGCAAATTTTAAGTGCATTTCACATACGCAGTTATTATGAATAGTTGAATATATGTTTGCAATTATTTATGAACAACTGAATTTTAACTACATTTAGCTTATGCAGTTATGAATTGCATCATTTTTAACTGCATATCTATTATGCGGTTAAAAATAGCATCTGCTAAATGAAGTTTTTAATTGCATATAACATATGAAGTTAAAACACATATAACATACTTGAATTATGCAAATTTTAAAGTGTATTTCACTTATGCAGTTAAAACATATATCATATTCAGTAATATTGCAGCTGTTAAATGCAAATTTTAACTGCATTTTACTTATGCAGTTAAAAACTAATGACATTCTTCAGAAATATTGGTTGTGTACTGCTGAATTTTAAGACTGCATATCTATTACATGGCTATATTCATAAAACATTATTAACAACATTGCATAACATAAATGCATGAATTCATAAAATATTATTAACAAGACTTCGTAAAATCATAAATTCATAACCAATATGCAGTTAAATATTACACAACTAAATATCTAGTTGACTATTACTAACATGACTACATAAAATCATAAAATCACAAATTCAACATAAAAACATAAATTCTAGCCATTACTAATTTATAATCACCTTATCATATGCATTTTTTATCCACATTTCATCAGTATTACAAACAAACAATTTATGTCAAATATATATATATATATATATATTCACTTAAAATTATAATTTCAACTCACTACTAATTTTTGTAATGCTCCAACTTCTTGGAGGATCACAAAGTAACCAATACAAAATTTTACTTCTATCTAAACAAATATCTTGTGCTTCTATTTTTTCCTCAACTTTTCCAAACTCTGTTAACTGAGCCATGAACCACATAACATACAAAGCACATTCATAACTGCATTTAAATAAAACAAAATAAACATTAACTAAAATTCAATAAATAAATAAATAAATATATGAAAAAAATTATTACCTATTTTTTTGTTGAGGACATTTTATAAACTTAATAACTGTTGGTTTTTTGGTACAAACAAATTTGTCTTTTCTTTTGCCTTCTTCTTCATTGCAAAGTCACAAAAATATTTCTAGGAAAAAACAAACAATGTTAATGAATAAGCACCTAAGTACACTATATTTATTTATATTTTAACACATTTAACTGAAGTACACTAAACAAAACAAAAATTAATTACAACAAAAACTTACAATTTTCTTTGGTGCTTCTTCATAAATTCCTTGAACCAGTCCTTTTAATGAATTGAAAAAAAACTATTTTCCAGCAATATTATCATAAACCAACAATGTATAATGACAAGAATTCAAAACTGGAAAAAACAAACTAAGAATTTCAATTGAATTATCAATTTGATCAATGACATCTTTAAAATATTTCTTCTTATAACCCATGTCATCATGTAGAATACCATACTGCCAAAAAAAGTCTATATATATATAAGATATTAATATCATCACTTATAATAAAGAAATAAAACAAATTTTGCCCACAACAATTTTAGCACGAAATGCATTATGAATATCAACCAAATCCCACTTTTCAGCCAATGGACGACCTTCACAATAATCTGGCTTAGGTTTAACTACATCAAATTTGTTGCAAAACTAGTACCGAAGAAAAGAAAAATACAAAAATAAAAATTAGAAACAACATTTACTAATGCAGAACAAAACTTTATAGCAAAACAAAAAAATTACCAATAAAGCAATTGAACAAGCCTGCATTTTTCTTGGATCATTCTTATATTTGTTCAACTGCTCAATGAGTTTAAAATGAATAGCTTGAGCCCATCACTGATTGTTAAATCTTTCAAAGTCCATTATAAGAGGAACAAGGTTATTATGAACACAATTTGTGCTATTGGCAAAGAAAAATGTGCCAAACATATACATAACTATAAGCCTAAAAAAATCTAAAGCATCATCAACAGTAGTCTTTTTTCAATTTATAAGACTTATAAGAGCCTGATAAATGAACTTCCCAATGAAACCCTTCTTTGATATGTTATGTGTATGCATAAAAGCCATAGTAGCAATAGAAAATTTCTCAGCTCTAACTTTCTCTTTCAAAGGATAAATATGCGACCCTATAAAAAAAAGATAAACATCATTATGTAAATTAGTATAAAAAATAAATAAGATAAACATATTTATAAACAACCAAACCTTCATTATTCAAACCAAAAATATTTGATATGTCACCTTGCAGCAATAATACTTTCTGAACTTTAAAATCAAAAAAACCATTGTCTTCATAATAATCAATAATTTGATCAATATCATCACTAAATTTTCTACCACCACAATCGTATTGATTTCCAAAAAAACCTTCTACAAAATTCTAAAAACAAGATTTTTTAACAACATCTAATAACTGGTTAATTTTACTTCTATTTTTTTGAAATGATTGAAAACATCTAGAATAGGCTTCAAACTACATCTATAAGCTTGTTTTGTTTTAAAACTTTCTTTTTTAATTTCTCTAATTCCTTCAACAAAATCTTGATGCGTATTTTCTTTAGAATGTATGCCATGTTCAGAATCTTCAACAACAGATCTCTGAACAACTTTCTTGGATGCTTCCTATAAAATAAAGCAAAAACCAATTAATACCCCTCGTAACTTTAATACAACACTCAAAACTAATACACTTACAATAGTTACTATAATAACACGGTTAAATATTAACAACAATGCACATTAAAATATTTGTCATACATAAATTTGTCTTTAAATTATATGCCACACAACAATGAATCATTGCATTTTTAAAATTTCGCTCATCAAATTTTAATTCAAATTTTCTATAATCATTAAAGGAATAACATAACTATAATTGCATAAACTAACATTAAACATAAGACAAGCACCATTGTCCAAGTGGTTAAGTGATTCGGCTTTGGTGTGAGATGTCACAAGTTCGAAACTTATGTAGCGTGATTCAAACGTTTATTGACTTGTGTTATGTTGCCCCAGTGACATGTTGTATATGAAGTACCATTTCAAAAAAAAACATTAAACATAAGTGCAGTGCGTAACAATAACTTCATAAACTATTACAGACCATAAATGTGTAACCATAATACACTCAAACACGAACAACAATAACTATGACTGCATAACCAAAATGTAGTTAAATAATTGCATTAATAAGTGTAATTTTTAACTGCATTTCAATTATGCAGTCAACATACTGCACTAGTAGAAAAAAAAATTAACCGCATTTCACTTATGCAGTTAAATATTGCACCATGTAGATCGACGTTAAATTGCACCATTTGAATGAATTTTTTAACTTTGTCTCATTTATGCAGTTAAATATTGCACCATTTAGATTGATTTTTTTTAATTGCATATGAAATATATATTAAATATTTAAACACATATGACATATTCAGATTTCAAAGTCAGCAAACACACATACAAAAGCACAACTACACAACAACATAATTAACACAATCGCATAACTATAGTTGCATAAACTAATAATAAACATAAGTGTGTAACAATAACTACATAAACTATTACTAACCATAAATGTCTAACCACAATGCAGTCAAACATGAAAAATAATAACCATGACTGCATAACCAAAATGCAGTTAAATAATTACACTAATATGTGTAATTTTTAATTGCATTTCAGTTATGCAGTCAAAATATTGCACTATTAGAATAAATTTTTAACTGTATTTCATTTATGCAGTTAAATATTGCACCATATACATTGACGTTTTAACTACATATGTGATATGAAGATTATGCAGATAAATATTGCACCATATATATCAACAGTTTAACTGCATATGTGACATGCACCATATAATTTTATAATAAAAACTATCATCATAACTGAATAACGATAAAGCAGATAAACATAAACAAATAAACCAATTTAACTGACTACATAACGAAAACGAACAAAAAAATTACAAAAAACTTAAAATAACTGCATAATCATATCCCTATTTAATTAAAACACAACTGTATGACTAAAATTGATCATATTACATAAAATAATAACAACATTGAACAAAAATATGTGCATAAAATAAACGAAATACAGAACAAACATACCTTCTTAAAATCGAAAGTTTTCCATGCCGCGCACAGAACAACGAACCTTCTTCTGTTTTTTCATCACATTTTTTAATCTTACATTTCGAAACACTATGCTGAGAACTCTCAATTTCACCATTAGCCTCAGCACCCTTATTCTTTGTCACCTTCATTTCGAATTTAATTTTCATTTCAATACTTGAAATTACAAATCACTGATAAACGAGATTGAGTGGAAATTCCTAGGGTTTAAAAAGGGTTTTACGTTTAAAAGAAAACAAGCTGAAAAAAAGACTATTCGTATTACATAAACGAGAAAGTGTATACGTGCAGTCGAAAAACGAGGGCAATTAAGTAAACTTACGTCACACGGACTAAATTTACAAAAAAAAATTGTATCAAAAATAACTGCAGACATTTCTGATATTATTCTAAAAACTTGCGTAGTTGTCTGCTTTAATTCTTGTAACTAATATACACAATAGTTTATCAAAACAACACATAAGTTGGAAAATAACATATATTATTGCTAAATTGTAAACTTCATAATAATACATTAGCCTAGCAGAAAACAAACAACATACAATCATTCAAGAAAACATGCATATATAACAGCAATAATACTGAATAATTGTAAAATATTCTGCATTTATAATACTAAAATTTGGTGTTTAATTATTACATTAAAAAACAAAATAAAATTGCTATATCTATTTCAAAGGACTAGTCCTTTTATTGTGACCCAACTTCTTGCATAAACTGCATCTAATTGTCTTTGTAATTTCACCAACATATTTAATTCTATTAGAAGCAGATAGACGACCAGGCATTCTTCTACCTTTAGGTGGTGCTATATCAACATCTTCAGGCAAGACATTTTCCTTCATTAAGTTTATAATTGGATTGATTCGATGAGAATAAGCTGATCGAAAATACACCACTTTGTAATAATCTTCAATGTAATCATACACATTCAGCTTTTCACAACTCAAGATGCATTTAACAGCATGAGCACAAGGAAAGCCATAGATTTGCCACATATTACAAGAACAAACCCGTTTATATAAGTAAACAACTTGACGAACTGGTGAAGGCTTCAAATATATGTTCACAAGATTTAATAACAAACCATCTAGACCCCTCCAAATGAAGATTTCTTAGCCGAGTCTCATTCACTGGACATAAAATACTATTCCAACTATCAGTAAGTTCTCGACGTTCACACATAAGCTTCATTAACTTGACTCTAATTTTATCCAAACAAGTAGTGATTGGTAATGCCTTTCTTCCAAAATCCATTTGTTAAAACTCTCAGAGCAATTAGATGACATTTCACCATAACGGTGCTGAGGAAAAAATACATTAGCAAACTTTTCGAAAGGAATTCCATTTAAAAAATTTGCAACAGTATAACCACCAACATCCTTAAAAGTTCTCAATGCTATATTGAAATCATCCAAATTAGAAGCATAAGCAACGCATGCAAATAGATTTATCAAATATCTTTTCTTACATTTGGAAAATTCAGACTTTAAAGCAACTTTCAAATTATTGCCCAAATGATAGAAACAGGACCATGAGCTGAATTGGGAAACACTTTTGGAACAACAATAAGAGGACCAGGATGGCGGTCAGAGATGAAAACAAAATTTCTGAGATCATCTTTCAAAAAGTCTTTAAGCTGTTCACAATACCAAATCCAATTATTTTCAACTTCTCCAGAAATAATTGCAATAGCTATAGGGAAGAAACCAGATAAAATAATAAACAGAATAAATAATTAAGTAAAAACAAACAAATTATTGCTTAGAGTAAAAAATAAATAATTGTCAACAAGGACAAAATAATATAAAACAATTTATAATATACGTTTATTTACAATCAATATAATCTTGCATGTATTTACTTAAAATAATTACATACAAACTGCAAATATTGCATCATCTAAGTGCATTTTTTTACTGCATTATATTTATGCAGTTAAATATTGCACCTTTTAAATGTATTTTCTAACTGCATATGGTATACGCAGTTAAGTATTTCATGAATTTTTAAACAACATAACACATATGCAGTTTTGAAAATCAACAGCTCTCTATCAACATTTCATAAGAATAAAAAAATTTCTAATTGCATGAATGAAATGCAAATAAATATTACACGATCTAAGAGCATTATTTAACTGAACATGTGATATGCAGTTAAAAATTACATAAATGATATGTTGTATTTATTAACTGCATATCAAATATGCTGTTTAAAAATGCACTTACATGATGCAATTTTTAATTGCATATCAAATATCAAATAATTATAAAGATGTATGCATTTATTTTGAATAATTGCATGTATGTATACAATTCTGATATGCAACTATTCTGAATAAAGGCATTTATTTTTACAATTATAATTAGAATCTCATAATTTTTTTACTGCATAAGTGATATTTGCAAAAAAATCTGCAAAAATTGAGAATAGTTGCATAAATACTGCAAATATTGTCAATATTTGCAGTAAAGCATATAATTGTAAATAATTGTTGCAGTTTTTCCTTCAATTATTCTCAATATTTGTAGAAATGTCTGCAAATATAGAAAATATTTGTATAAATCATTTCAAATATTGTCAACGTTTGCTGTAAATCATCTAGTTGTACATATAAAAATGTAAGAATTTTTTCAAAAAATATTTTATTTCTATGCAAAGATTCTGAATATTTGCAGTTACTGTTGCAATTATTGTTAAAAATTGCAGAAAACTCTGAAAATATAGAGAATTTTTCTAAAATTTGTGCAAATATTATCAAATTTTGCAATAAAAAATGTAAAAATATATGTTGGAGCGGAAAGAGTTTTTTGAATTGAAATAAAACATCAAATTTTAAACTAAATACACGCATATCAACGATAAATTAGAATAACTGCACATAATAATACACATAAATAATAAACTTAAAGCAAAAAACATACCTTCATTACCTTTTTTACCAGTAGCAGCCATTACACAACCATGAGCTCTTCCCTTCATAAAGGTAGCATCAACAAATATTAATGGCCGACAAAATTGAAAACCATAAGCACAAGCTTCGAAACCGACGAAAACTCTCTCAAATTGATGGGTACTATAGTTTTGTTCCAAAACAACTTTACTACCAGGATTAGTTTCAAGAACAGAATCAGAAAAGGACTTCAAATGATGATAAGACATCATATCACTGCCATGTAAATCCTCTAAAGCCAACCTTTTCCTACTATAAGCAAAATAATACTATACTCGGTTTGAAAAGGATTAATAATGTCCTTGGTCTTCATCAATGGATTTGCTTGAATATGATCACAAACCAATAATTTAATCAATTTACTACTAACGGGAGGATCATTTATATCTGAAATTCCAGCACCACAAGAATGCTCAGGTTGATATCTCTTTATAACAAAATACCCAGGAAGATTAAACTTAAGAGAAGCATGTATCCTAAAGCCACATTTAGATCGAGAACAAACAGCAATAACTCTTTCCTAGTCATTCTTTATCAAATTGAGCTTGTACCCATTCTTAATGCTATATATCAAAATGAAGTCTAAATTCAGCAGCACTACCTGCAAACTGTTGACCAACACCCATAAAGACAGATCGATTGGAATCATTTCTTAATAACTGCCTAAATTGAATATTAGAATCACCAGTGGTACCAATTGATGAATCACTATTACAACTAAAAACATCTGATCTAATACTATCGACATTGTTTGCTGAAGAACCAGTGAGAACTACGTCAATAAAAATAACTAAGTAATCCTCGTGATTATGAGCGGACAATAACAAGATAGATTGAAGATCAGAATTAGTTTCAATATTCCTTCTCATACCATCTCTAATATGATATAAATCAAATGCCTGCAAACTTAAATCAGACCATTTTTCACAAATAGCTTTTCTCAACATAACAATTGAATTATCAAAATGAACACATAAAGAAAAGCTATTGTGTCCAAACTTCAACAGCACTAGAACACCATTCTTGTCAACAATATTGTAAAATAAAATATTAAAACATCATTACAAAAACAAAATAATAAACAATTCCCTTAACATAAAAAAATAAAAAATAATACAATCATATATACTAGGAAACTCAACTACAATTATTCACAATGATTGCAGAGAAATCTTCAATCATTTACAATAATTGCGAACAACACTGCAACTATATGCAAATCAATACAGAACAGTTAAAATCACAATGCTACACTTGGAATCAAATCTTCTACAATTAACTATTGTTCATAATTGATGTTCTATTGTAGTTGTTATTTAACTATATTTTAAACATATTACAAACAATGCAGTTACGATTGCATTTCAAACAAACTGTATAAATATATTGTTTAACTTCATTATGGTAAAACAGGTATAACTGCATTTCGATAATGCAGTTAAAAATTGCATTAAAAAGGTTTATTTTTAAACTGCATATCAAATATGCATTTGAAAAATGCATTTAAATGGTGCAATTTATAACTTTATAAGTAAAATGCAATTAAAGATGCAATTATTCCTGATAATTGAAAAGATGTATGCAACTATTCATAATAATTGCAAAAATGTATGCATTTATTCTGAATAATTGCATGTATCTCTGCAATTATGATAAAAATCTTGTGAATTTCTAACTCCATAATTAAAATGCAATAAAAAAACAAATGCATTTTTTAACTGCATACGTCATATGCAATTAAAAATTACATTTAATAGCTACCTTTTTAAACAGTAAATTGCTCTACAAATTTGAACATTTTCAATATTTGCAGATTTCTCTACTATTATTAAGAATAATTACAGAAAACACAACAATTATTTTGAATAATTGTTTACTTATGAGCTAGTATTCACTTAAAACCATTTATATTCTTCAATGCAAGTCTACATTAATTTCAATTCAAAAAACTGTTGCAACTCCAACATATATTATAATATTTTTTACTAAAAATATAGAACATATTTACAGAATTTTAAGAAGAAAGAAAATCTCAATACTTACAGAATTTTAAGAAATTACGTTTTAAAGGATAATTCATTATAGTAAAAGTGATGGTCAAAAGTGCATGTGATTGACTCATAAAAAGTAGTTACATCCTTATCTATTTGTAATAAACAGACAAAAATGTCCAGTATTCACGTGATCGACTCACCCTTCAATTCTATATTTTGACCAAACTTATATAATTTGACCAGTTACATCAACGGTTGAGATTTTTTTGTGTGTTTATATATACTTCTTTCTATTCTTCTTTACTCTATAAATTGTTCTTTAATAAAAAGTCATATCTTCATATTTTCTTCAATGTCTGTCTACAATTATATTCTATGTTTTTTTGTTTGTTTAGCAATCCTTTTTAGTTTTAATATTGATGGTAATTTTTATGTATTATTCCTTCAATACTCAAACTAAAATGAATGCAACCTTGATAGCCTTTGTAATTATTAGTTCTGCACAATCTATTTCTTTATCTTCAGGTCTACTTGTACGGTTATCAAATGTTAATTCCTTAGATGTCAAACAAGCTTTTAGAAAATTTAATGTCTAAATTGAACAAATCGTGGAGCAAATTGAAGAAAAGAAGGCTATCATAGAGGAGCTAATGGTACAAATTGAGAAGGAAAACGAAGCCCATAGAATAGAATAGCCCACCGCCATCGCTCACTGTTTATGCTAACAATACGGTGGGTAAGTGATCACGACGGTTTCAGAAATGAGACGGCCAGATCGGCCTATGAGTCATCGTCATGTCACATGTGACTAACCCACTACTACTTGATAGACTGACTCAATCTACCATTAAGAGCGGCAATATTGGTGCTTATCCTAGAAAAGAAATGCGCATAGTATCTTTGGATATGAAGTTGCCTGCTGACAAGAAGAGAGAAAGAAAACAAGTAGTAAAGGCTCGATGATCTAGGCAATCTCGCACATCCTGCGCATAGACTAGGAAAATCAGTTGTTGCGCCTTCAACAACAATCCCCTTCCAAATGAAGCAACGAGAAAAGTTGTTAAGGTGCATACTGGTTTGAAGAATCCCAAGCAAGCAAGATATTACGACTAGAAGTAAAATCAAGTTCGGCAGCCGCACTAGGGACACCAGACCTCACCCAAAACAGCTCGTACTACTTACATTATAAGCATTGTAAAAAGGAAATATATGTATTAATGTATTAAAGTGGATGCAGGTATATTAGGCAGCCCAAAGTAGTATAAAAATCGCTTTATTATTTCTCTTTAGTATGATTAAATGATCTCCTCATGCACATCATGAGTACATCGCCAATAGTCACTGACACATGAATATAGTTAACTGCATATCAAATATGCATTTAAAAAACCCATAAATTTTTAACTGCATAATTGAAATGTAGTTAAAATTGAACCATTAAAGTGTATTTTATAACTGCATATATGATATGCAGTTAAATACTGCAAATAATACATGAAATCTTTAACTGCAAACAACATATATATTTAAGAAATGTACTTAAATGTTGCAATTATTTTGAATAATTACACAAAATATAGAATTATTTTGAATAATTGCTTACTTATTAGCAATTATTCACTTAAAACAATTTACATTCTTCAACACATGTATGTAATTGTTTCAATTCAAAAAACTCTTGAAACTCCAACATACGTTATTGCATTTCTCAATGAAAAACATTGATAATATTTAAAGAATTTTAACAAAAAACAACAATACTGTCAAAAAAAATTGCAATTTTTAAGAATAATTGCAACGTTATCTACAAACATTCAAAATCTCTCCATAAAAATAAGCAAATATTTACTTAAAAAATTCTTACATTTTCAACTGAAAATATTTGCTGATAAAAGAGCATTTATGATACATTTAACCACTTCAATGAATACTCATCAAATATGCAGTTAAAAATCCCACAAATTTTTAACTATAATTGAAATGCAGTTAAAATTGAACCATTAAAGTATATTTTATAACTGCATATATGATATGCAGTTAAAAACTGCAATAAACAGATGAAATCTTTAACTTCAAATAACATATGTAGTTAAGAAATGTACTTAAATGCTGCAATTATTTCAAATAATTACAGAAAAAACGGAATTATTTTGAATAATTGCTTATTTATTAGCAATTATTCACTTAAAACAATTTACATTCTTCAACATATGTATGCAATTATTTCAATTCAAAAAACTCTTCAAACTTCAACATACATTATTACATTTCTCACTGAAAAACATTGATAATATTTAAAGACTTTTAACACAAAAACATCAGTATTGTCAAAAATTTATGCAATTTTTAAGAATAATTGCAGCGTTATCTGCAAACATTCAAAATCTCTCCATAAAAATAAGCAAATATTTAAAAAATTCTTACATTTTCAACTGAAAATAGTTGCTGATAAAAGAGCATATATGATACATTTAACCACTTCAATGAACACTCATCAAATATGCAGTTAAAAAACCCATAAATTTTTAACTGCATAATTGAAATGCAGTTAAAATTGAACCATTAAAGTGTTTTTTATAACTGGATATATGATATGCAGTTAAAAACTGCAATTAACAGATGAAATCTTTAATTGCAAAAAACATATGTAGTTAAGAAATGTACTTAAATTCTGCAATTATTTTGAATAATTACAGTAAAAATGCAATTATTTTGAATAATTGCTTACTTATTAGCAATTATTCACTTAAAACAATTTACATTCTTCAACACATGTATGTAATTATTTCAATTCAAAAAACTCTTAAAACTCCAACATACATTATTATATTTCTCATTGAAAAACATTGATATATTTAAAGACTTTTAACAAAAAAACATCAATATTGTCAAAAATTTCTGCAATTTTTAAGAATAACTGCATCGTTATTTGCAAACATTCAAAATCTCTCCATAAAAATAAGCAAATATTTACTTAAAAATTCTTACATTTTCAACTGAAAATATTTGCTGATAAAAGAGCATATATGATACATTTAACCACTTCAATGAACACTCATCAAATATGCACTTAAAAAACCCATAAATTTTTAACTGCATAATTGAAATGCAGTTAAAATTGAACCATTAAAATGTTTTTTATAACTGCATATATGATATGCAGTAAAAAAAACTGCAATTAACGGATGAAATCTTTAAATGCAAACAACATATGTAGTTAAGAAATGTACTTAAATGCTATAATTATTTTGAATAATTACAGAAAAAATGCAATTATTTTGAATAATTGCTTACTTATTAACAATTATTCATTTAAAACAATTTACATTCTTCAACACATGTATGAAATTATTTCAATTCAAAAAAATCTTGAAACTCCAACATACATTATTACATTTCTCACTGAAAAACATTGATAATATTTAAAGACTTTTAAAAAAAACATCAATATTGTCAAAAATTTCTACAATTTTTAAGAATAATTGTAGCGTTATCTTCAAACATTCAAAATCTCTCCATAAAAATAAGCAAATATTTACTTAAAAAATTCTTACATTTTCAACTGAAAATATTTACTTACAAAAGTGCATATAACCACATAGAATTATGCAATTACTTAGATAATAATACAAAAATAGAACCTCTTGATCCATTAAATTTTTTTTAATTCATTTACAGTAATTGTAGGAAAACCTACCATTATTAACAAATCAAAATATAACATATACAATCACACTGCAACGAATAAGATCAGATTTCTTATTATCAACACACATAAAATTCTACAATAATTCTCGATAACTGCTGAAAAATACACATTTATTTAGATAACTAAAGATTTTGATAAATACAGCCATGAACGCATTTACTTGAAATAATTGCAGCAGTGTATGCAGTTATTTTACTTAACTGCATACAACTCTGCGTTTACATACAAGATTAAAAATAAAATTTCTTTCAACAAAAAACATCATATTATTCGAATTACTTAATATAACTTATACTTGCTATGTATAATTATACAAAAAACATTGCTAAATTATCAAAAAATTGCAAAAAACAATAATACAAAGTCGATTGAAAATTAAATCAAGCGTTTACCTGCAAGATGATGAAGGCATAATGAATCGCAAAAAAAAATTGAACAGTAGATCGAATTAAATCTGATTTCCCTACGAAGATTTTAAATCTTGATCGTCAATAAAATCATACGAGAATAGTCAACATGAAATAAATGAGGGTAATTAGGGAAATAAAATATTGTTAAAAAAATTAGAGACTGGATTTACAAGTTTAAAACGGAAGGAGTTTTGGGCTATAAAATTTGATTTTAGGGACGTGGGCCTAATTTTCACTTTATTTAAATTGAAACTAATATGGTGTTAATTTACTTATTCTGCAATTATAATTTTTTTCCTATGTGAATATTAGTTTCTTTCTACTATGAACACGCATATACCTAGCTAACAAGAACTATAAACATATTAGGAAAAGCATAATGAATCACAAATATGTCAAAAATTTCCTCATTTCCTGCATTACTCTTCAAGTTTATTCACTCCACTTGTGCTTTGTTATAGTTTTGAATTTACATTAATTACTTAATTTGTCTTTCTTATTTAATCCCCAATTAATTGGTTGTTATATATGGCAGGCAATATATTACCACTGTTAATTCCATTAATGCATTGTTTGTTAATTTATTTTTCTTTCTAACCAATGAACATTTTAAAATAATAATTATTTCTAATGTTGGAGTACTGAAAGGAGCATTTACAACTATATATCTCATACATTGTAATTTTTTATTGTACCTGCATATAATGACTCTGGTCTGAATTTTCATTGTAATTATTTATCACAACCTGGTAGTGCATAAAATATCATGATAATAGATAAGTTGCCTAAGAACGTCCAGTAACAATTGGTACTCATTTAATTTTGGATTATCAAAACTTTGGTGATATTTCATTCCACCTGTACATGCTAAATATTCTTATAAATAATTATAGAAAACTGTGAAATGTTTATATTAAATTTAGGAACCAATGGTTGAATCCTCTAAAATCAACTCTTTAATTTATAGTAAATTATTTTGAGGAATTCTAAATTAATGAAATTGCATATAAACATATAATAATAAGGAAAGCGTTCTTTTTAGTCAAGTATATGTTCGATGAAAGGTTATATTGTGCATCCCATAATGACATATTTAGTGATTGCTATCATTTATCGCTATGATTTGGTTTTGTCAACACCAAAGTTCCTCGAAATAATTTTATAAAAAATATATAGCCGAAAGTGATGTGCACGTAAATGTGCATATTTTTACTTCCATATTTAATGTAATTTAATTAAATAAATGAACATATAGAGTGTTTTAACATGTTTAAACCAAAATTTAAATTATTTTCAAATCATCATTAATTCATCTTCATATTAAGGCAAAATGGTCATTGTGTGCTTGTATTAATTTTGAGAATGTTTATTTGTGCATTTTATTTTTATTTATAGGAATTTGAATGGAAATATGATGAAGGCTTCATGGAAAATATGCATGCACAAGAGAAGACAAACAAATGAAGATGGAAATAAATCATTTCATGAAATCATGGAGGACCCCACCAACCCACTTACAATGATATCTATTTGGAGCTAATGCACATGCTAATGAAGATTAAAGTTATATGCACATGTAATAGTGGATTATGCTCATGCTAATGATAACTTGGTGACCACAATTTCTCAAGGGTATTTTGGGTAGTCCCCAAAAATATGGATTAGGGTTTTAGGTTTGTATAAATACCCTATATGTTCATGTAATTAAGATCTTAGCCTCCTCTTTAGTTGGTTTAGTTTTAGGCTCAAAAATAAAAATAAAAATTCTCTTTTCTTTTTCATGGCTACTTAGCCATTTTCTTATATGCAAATTTTAATTCATGCTCTTTTCTATTTACATGCACTCTTTCCTCTTATGTTAGCAGCTTAGTTTTATTTCTTATGCAAATAGATTAGCTTTTATTTCATTTTAATTAACTCTCTTTTTAATTAGCTTGCATTTTCTTCTTGTTTTTGTTTCATGTTGCAATCTACATTTGTTGAAGTGATAACAAATATGTGAGGCTAAATCCTTCAATTTAGGGGTAATGAAGCTCTCTTATCATGTAGATTCAATATTTTGATAACTTATGTTCTCATTTTATTCTTAATGGAAAGTTGCATGTTGATATAAGTTTATTAATGAATTTGATAGTCTATGATGTTAATCACATATAGGCTATTCTTACTCAAATAAACACAATTTACATCATCGTCTAATTAATTGATTTTGGTAATGGAAGTGGATTTAGAATCAAAATTTGATGGTTTATGTTACTAATTCAATAGCAAATAAGTCATGCTTAAAATAGATTTTATTTTTAATTTCATTGTCATTTTCTTGAGAGTTAAGAAGTGGTTTAATGAGTGTATTATAGTTTGATGGTTTATATTGGGCTAATTAATAACACAAATATTATGTACTTATGATAAACACATCAATTAAATTCACTAATGACCAAAAAAGAGAGATCATAATTTCATATTATGTTGATTTATGTGATCATGAGAGTGGATTTATCTCTAAATTGTCTTTTCATCTCATAGTTTTCATTCACTTTTGTAGTAGTTAGTTTTTGCTATCTTTTATAGTTAACAACATTTTCAATTCTTGGCTTAATTTGATTGAATAGAATTTTAAAATCTAAACAATTCCATGCGGATCGACCCGTACTCGCTACATACTAGAATTGTACGCCGTGCGCTTGCGGTTATTTTTAATTTAATTTTTTTGGCTATTTTTCTAATCCGATAGAGATTTAGTCGTTAAACAAGTTTTTGGCACCGTTGCTGGGAAATTAACTTGATTTTAATTTCTATTCTTCGAATGATTTATTGTTTGATTTTATTGTGTGTTTGTGTTGTATGTTGAGTGCATAAAAAAATTGTTGTGTGTTTGTTGTTTGATTTTTGCTTGCATTTTTTTGTGTGCTTGTTGTTTTTCATTTGCATATCCATATTTTTTTATAAAAAGAAAAGAAAAACAATATACACAATTCAAAAAGAATTTTTTTTTATTCCATTTCATTTACAATTTTTTTTTATTGTACAACTTTCGGAAAAAAGAAAAAAAATACACAGTGCACAACAATATTCCTGCTTACTGCCATCATTTCTGCCACTAACTTGCTCCTTGATCCAGCCACCTTCAACTAACAAACCCCACCATAACTGCCTTCACACTTCACTGACCCACTTCCGTTCTCTGGCCATCAATTTTCTGGTCATTAAACAACCAGCCATCATCTTCCAAACTGTCAACACATATCCATCACTGCCAAACCCACTTCATCAACCAACTCTCTTCATACTAACATCATCCAACTCCAATAAACACACTCCTCCAGTATTATCAACTTACCGTCAACTCTGTGCAATTTCTTCACTTATGCACATATCACATATCACTGCCTTTCTTTACTTCTGTGCTAAAAAAACTTTTCTCCCCTGCCTGAACTTATACCTCTACCATTGCTCAACATCATACTCACCACAAGCACACCACTGTTTTCATATTTCCCCTACCACTGTACTTCCCAAACATCAACTTCTTAAGCTATCATACCGCCATCTGCTGCTTTTTCTTTCTGCTACTAACCATCATTGTGCATATCAGTGCATAGTGGATACCAATCTTCACCAACACTGCACACAAACTCCATCACTATCTGAATGCCTTTCATCATCCCTGACACTCCACATACATAACCCAAAATCTATCACAACACCGCCACCTTCTGCCTACATACACTCAAACATCACCTGACCACCAAACATCCATACTCATCACAACTCATCACATACATCTCTGAACATACACCACACAAACTCTGCCTAAAACATCAACTACTGCTCTGCATATCCATATCAATTCACTGCCGTTGCCAAACTGTTGCCACTGCTGCAACATCATCACTCCTCCCAATATAACTTTCTTACTTCCTGTAATCACCATCTCCAACATCATCTACATTTCGACCAACTGCTGTTATCTTACTTCACTGTTGCCTCTCTTCCCCCTACCTTACTGCCTTCATCACTTTCACTGCCATCATATACCAACCCTCCCTTACATTTCAACCAAACATATACATCACATTCAACGTTACACTGACAGCAAGCAAACTCCAGCCATAGTTCACCCACTGATACATTGCAACTGTGCATCATTGACATCCTCCACCACAACTTCATACCACTGTCAACCAAACACCCCTAACATCAAACACTCGACCACTTTCACTTCAACCTTAAACAGTCACTAACCCACACTTTGCACAACATCACCAAAAACCTCACATACATACCACAACTTGCATCATACTTGCACTAACCCTCTTCAACAAACATAAAAAAAACACAGTGCATCAAACTCTTACCTCATCATACCACTGCCATTGCCTGCACTGATCAACCATCCTATCACCCACTGAACCATACCCCCTGCCTCATCTCACCATTTCAACTGAATACACAACACTTACAATAGTTTCCACATATCAGTGATATGATATCACTGCATATCCACATATCAATACTCAACACTGTGCTGCTATCATCAACTGCTACACTTCATACCATTATCCAACTGCTACATTTCAAACAACCACCACTATTCTACACCCTGTTGCAGCCCTGACCTTGATCCCCAATAACCCACAAACCTTCGCGAAATACCCACCAATATACGGCCAACCACTGCAAACATCTTCCCTGCCAACTGTAACAGTTCCCTGCTTGAACCATCTCATTTAAAGCCACCTGCATTACATCACCCGAACCACCAGAAGCACTGATACCCACTTCACCGACTCGAACCCCACAATCGACATCAACCATCGCCAGAACCCCTCCTTCTCCCCTGCCACATCCTACATCACGGCCTAACTAAGATCACCCAAACGAACCGACATCAACTTTCCAAACCACAATCATCAAACAATCCAACAACCGCCACCGAAATCGCCTCTAGAAAGCACCCATCATAAAGAATCGATCGAACAAAATCTTCCTCTGCCAAATTTCCGCAAACCACCTCGCAAATCCAACCCGTGACTTCGAGCTTTAACCGATTCGACCACGAGCTGATGTTGGAACAGAGGCACAAAATTTAGCTTTTTGTTATTGGATTTCGACTTTGTGAAATTGCTCTAAAATTGGGAATTGAACGAGAATTTTTTTTGTTCTGTATTCTTTTGGGAAGTAAGAATTGGTTTAGTATTTAGTTTTTTTCCCAGTGTTTTTGTGCCGAGTGGATTTGATTTTTTTATTTTTATGGTGTTTTATTTAGTTTCCAATTTGTTTTAGTCCATTTATCTTTTTATCCTTTCATCTCTTAAAAAAAGAAATTTTTTTTTGCTTTGTTTAGGGTTTTGTTTTCTTTAAAAAAGAGAGAGTTTATTTTCATTTTCATTTGGTATTAAAAAAACAACAAGTTTCAATTTTTTTTGTTTTAGTTTTTTTTCTTTGATACACACACACACACACACACATATATATATATATATATATATATATATATATAAACCTTATGTATATTTTGATTTTAATTTCAGGCTTCCAAAGCAAGAAATCAGAAGGAGAAGAACCACTTGCCAAAAATAATCGTTTTGCATTGCTTGCTTGCTTAGAAAAAAAATTGCCTCTAAAAAAAAATTGCTAATAATCTGCATACTCTGGTATCATGTTCTAATCTCCAGTTTTATTTTATTTTCATTGTTGGTTGCTTGTATTTGCATTTATATATAAAAAAAATTTCATTGTAGTTATATTATTAATACACGTTTAATTTCAATTTTGCATTCATCTCATCTTATTTTCATTTTTTTAAGGGCAACACCCAAATTCACATAAGATGGGGGATTTCATCACCCCTTCCTTGGCCCACAAATTGCATTTCATCGTAGAATTTTGACTAATAATAACGGTTAGACATTGGCTTAAGGAAGTCACGAGCTCACCTAGGGCTTAATTTTATATTGACAAGTTATCTTCTTTGAACAATTTATCTTATTGGTGTCTAGGCTATGGCAGAGCAATAATCAGTTATAAATATTACAGTGATTCATAAATATTATACTGATTGTTTCTCTGAAAGTACTTAAACTTTCAGTTTTATTGCTACGGTGATTCATAGTGCACCGATAACTCCTGTCCATTACCTGACTAAGAACTATCTTGTTGAATTAAGACAAAGTATGATTATACAATTTTAGGTTAGGAGCAATTTAGGACAATAAATTTGTAATTAAGTCTCTTGCATTCATTTAGTTGCATTGGTTCATGCATATTTAAAAAAAGGGAAAAAAAATTCAAAGGCCAAAACTAAAAATATTATAAATATTTCTTAACTTAATTTTTAAATCCTTTGAAAATTTTCAATCAAAATCAAAAATCCAAAAAAAAATTGAAGTTAGTTTTTTTTAGAAAAAACAAAAAATTCAAAAAAAAAATCTTATCAAAAAACAAAAAAAAACATATATAAAAAAAGAAAAAGAAAATCAAATTTTCCTTTTGAAAAATAAATTCCTTTTGGTAAATAGTTTTCATTTATAAAAAAATCCAAAAAAAAATTGTTGAAAATTTCTGAATTTCCTTACTCACATGAATTTTACGATAGTTGTGAAAATCAATATAATCCATATAATTTCACATCAAATTCTTATGGATATTTTAGTAACAACTATTGTATAAACAATTTGGATTTTACAGAACAAAATTTTCAAAATGATGACCAACCCTCAACTCTTGGAAATAGCATTGAAACGATTTCCTTTTTGCTTGAACTCTCTACACAACAAAATCAAATGATAAATGATTTGTGTAATTCATATTTGTGCAATAACTTAAGTCAAGGATTTCAAAATAATCAAAATTTGAATTCGCTTCAAAATTCAAATGATTTCGATTATAACTCATGCTAATACAATTTCGAATTTCAAAATTAATTTCAAATTCAAAATGAAAATGTGAACCACTTTTTAAATGATTTTGGCAATGAGAATAATCTTGATTACGGTGTGATTGACAATTTTTGTTCTCAACAATTTCAAACTGAAAATTCTCAAGTTAATAATTATAAATTTATTTTGTTGAGCAAATAAATGAAATTCACAAAGATCACATGGATTTGTTGTTTGAAACATACATGAAACAACATGGGTAACGTAATCAAATCCCAAAGTGTGGCGAGTCAAATAATAATCCATCTTTTACCGAAATTGATGAGTTTCAAATAACAACTTTTGAAATTGAAAATGATAATCTTAATGAAGTTGTTGAAAATATGGTAATTGAGTTGGATTTCAATTCTTTTGAGGGTGTGGATTCAAATTTAAAATTCGATCTTCCTTTTTTCGATTTTGAAAATTTGAATACCACAACTTTGGATTTTGAACAGAAAGTTTATAGCCCAAGTTAACAACTATACATAACTATATTATACATGATAATTCTGATTATGATATGAAATAAAAGTTTGATTGTTATTTACTCAACAACATATATTTGTGGATAATGGATATATATTACATTTCCACAGGACCATCATTTGGTTATGCATAACCTGCAGTTTTTATGAATAATAACACATTTAGTCATCCAAACAAAACGAGTTCGGAGAAGTGTGAAGATCAATGCTTAAGCATTGGAATATGCAATATGCATGCTGAAGCATGACTTACAAGAGAGATTTCAAAAATCATGTCACTACAAGGCTTTACTGATACGGTCATGGAGTACGATGGTTTTGTTACTGGTACGTTAAACATTTTTCTTTATCATTAAGCGCTTTTAGCAACCTTAATAATCAAAACTTTGATCATCAAATTATAAAACAAAAAAAGACTATCATCCTTAATATGCCAACTTGATTTAATTAAAGTTGCTGAACTAAAAACTGATTATGCAAAAGTTGCGGCAAGAGTACATAATTTGTTATATATATTAAAGATTAAAATATACTATATTGTTTCCTTTAAGTTTTTTTCTTCATGCTATCATTTTCATTGCCTATGATAATGTGTGATTGTAAAAGAAAATTAATTTAAACACCATCTCTTTACATGATCCAATGGTAGGAAGTTAGAGCACTTGTATTGATCAGTAGTCCAGATTTAGGTGCTTTAGTCCCATATCAATTGTAAAATATTATATCCCACACTGTACTACCAATATAAATAACACCAGCTTGCCAACTTATTCACAGCCCCATCTCATTTCTCTACTTAGTGAGCTAGACATGTGAAAGATTGGGATGAAAAGCTCATATAATTCTAATTGACATGTATATATATTAGCCTTTTAAAATTGGCTAGTAATAAAATATTTTGATGTAATGTAAGTACTAAAATTCTTTAAAATTGACTGTAAGTCATGATAGAGTTAGGGGTATGCCCTAGGGGCAATTATATAATTTGTTACATATATCTAACTCGTTGACCAATCTTGTCAAAATAAAAGGTATTTTCTTCCTATTAAATACTTGATATAATGTGATTATATTAATTAATTAACTTAATTAAAAGTATATTTAATAGAAAAAACCATAAATGATATATTTTGTGATGGTAGTTACAAAGTGTTGTAACCGTGAGTAATTTATCACAACGAAACAAATATACCATTTTAAATGTTCCCAGTCAAGATGCATTGAGACTGGATATCGATGTATCCGTTGAGACTGGAGTACGTAACGCTCTCCAAATGTTGGGCAGTGTATTACTCATGACTGCTGGGGGGCACCTAGGGGTTACGTGCTAATAGTTATTGGATAACTATGGAACGACTCACTCGATATTTTTCTGTTGGTTAATATAACTAAGGTCAAACAGAAAATATCGATGTGACTGATTTACACAGTTATCTCGACTTGAGAATACTGTGGATCTTCAATATGAAAGCTCTGCTTTGATTATAGCCAAATCATGGCATGGCGTCCATCGAGTGACTATAGTTGGGTCGAGTGGAAGTATTGGAAGTGAAGTACTATTTAAGAGAGGATTTGTCTCCTCAGTTATATGCGGTTAGTATCAGAGTCAGCTCAAGTCAACTCAAAGTCAAAGTCTCTGGCCAAAACATTTTGGTTAATAATAATTGTTATTATTGAACCAAGGACTTTGTATTTAGACTATAAAGTTGAATGTGGATGAGGTTGGAATTTTGACCATTACAAAATTCCATAAGTCCAAAGTGATATAGTTTTGACGAAGAGAATTGGTGTAAACAAATGTCACAACCGGGTAACGCTTATTAAACTAAAAAATTAGATTTTACCGAAAATGAGTAAGTGATAAATTTGGCCATAATGTCACACCACCTGCTAAGTGATGTGTGAACGTTAACATTAGAATTGTTTGATGTTAATCACTGACCAAATTTACACCCAAGAGTTACACAGTTGAAATGATGAATTCTCTTAAGACCGAACGATTTAATTAGTTTATAATTGTTATAAATTAATTAAGTTAATTAATATTTATGAAATATTAATCATAAAATTTGAATATGATTTGAGAAATAAATAATGTTATATATATTTATAATAGTTATAAATATATCGATCGATATACAATATCGACAAGCGATTAAATTAGATTTAATTACATAGTATTTTGGCTTGGGCTTAGATGGGTTTAAGGCCCATCATTAGGGCTGCAAATTTTCTTCTTTGGGAAGGTTTAGGGGGTGGCTAAAACATAGGGAATTGGCTTGGAGATAATGGGTTGAGATAAAGTGAGAATGGGTAAAAAGGTTTTCCTCGTTTCTCTCTAAAACAACCCTATATACATACATACATACATACATACATATTTACATACTTACATACATACATACATACATACATATTTCTTTCACCGAGAATTGAACACAGGAGTTCTACCACTTGGAAGTCGGATTTGAAGGTTTAGGAGTTCGAATTTAAAAAGCTATGTCGAGACAATCAAGTAGAAGGCAGAGACAAGAGAAAAGTCAACATGAAGGAAGTCAAGAGGCCTCCTCCGGGGCGAACCAAACTTCAGTCTTCATAGTGCCAGAGCTAGGGGGCACTTACCCGGATCATGTTGACCCGATCCCAGGAGCAGTACCAGGAGGAGCCGCGCAGCGCGGCGTCGATAGAGAAGCAAATGCTCGTTCAGGAGAGCAGACTCCAGGAATCCCTCGTGAACTCGGGGGGCAAATCGAAAACGAAGGACTACAACTTGGAGATAGTGACAGACTGGCGGAGATGGTCAGACGAGCCATGAGAGGCGGACTAGTGAATAGAGACCTGGAGGATGTGAATAGGAGTCCTTTTACCACAACAATCAGGCGAACTAGGAACCCACCAGATTTTAAGCTACCATCACTGGATATGTATAATGGAAGGACAGACCCTACGGTTCATCTGACAAAATATATAAGGCATATGGAAGTGCTGGGGGCATCAGAGGAGGTTATGGCCCGGTGCTTTCCATTGTACTTGACAGATATTGCTTGTTCCACGACCTGAATGGTCATCATCCCAACGATTGCAGGCATCTGAAAGATGAGGTGGAGGGGCATATTCGGAATGGTTTGCTATCACAATATGTGAGAAGGAGGGCCACAACGGTGGGACAAGAACGACCATCGCCCGCACCAACTGAAGACGGCTCAGGATCGAGACATCATCTTATTATCCGTTGATCGAGATAACGACGAACGAGCAGCAAACTCCACACTGATACGGTTAAGTTGTTTACACATGTACAGGACCGCGAACGATCCTCAGGCATGCTCTGATACAACTATAAACCACATCGATATAGGCGTTTGCACTCCGACGTCACTGCTTTGCTTTTGTTCTTTATTTCTTAAATTTGGATTTGACTTTGCTGAACATTTCTATTTTAAATTTCATCAGTTGAATGGATATTTGGTTTTGATAATTCTAAAATGGCTAAGCTACTTACACATGTACGGGATCGCGAACGATCCCTAGGTATGCTCTGAGATAGTGATAAACCGCCACAACAGACAATCCAGAAACTCACCCGAACGTGAATCTGGTTTGGATGGTATTAAGTCCCCCCCGGGCACACATCAACTCGCCTCGAACGGCACCTCGACCGCGAATGGTCACAACTCGCCTCGAACGGCACCCGACCTCGAACGGTCACAACTCGCCTCGAACGGCACCCCGACCGCGAACGGTCACAATTCGCCGCGAACGGCACCCGACCTCGAACGGTCACAACTCGCCTCGAACGGCACCCGACTTCGAACAGTCACAAACTCGCCTCGAACGGCACAACTCATCTCGCCACAAGTGGCTCGATCGCGAACGGTCGCCATTTGAGGTCCACCCCCTGACCGCCAACAGTCGCACCTTACCACGAATGGCTCGATCTCGAACGATCGTCATTCGAAGTAAGGCGCTTGACCGCGAACGGTCACATTTCACCCCAAGTGGCTTGATCATGAACGGTCGCCATTCGAGGTCCGCCTTCTGACCGGGCTCGGTTGCACTTTACCTCGAATGACTCGACCCCGAACGGTCGTCATTTGAAGTAAAGCGCTTGACCGTGAACGATCACATTCCACCACAAATGACTCGATCTCGAACGATCGTCGCATGGATTTAGACGCTTGACCGCGAACGGTCGCACTTCACCTCAAATGACTCGATCGCGAACGGTCGTCATTTGAAGTTAGGCGCTTGACCATGAACGGCCGTGCTTCATCCCAAGTAGCTCGATCACGAACGGTCGTCATTTGGGGCCATATAAAACTATCAAGCTCTTTACAGGTTGTTGAGGATACGAACATCCAGCTCATGGCATTACAAAACACGTCTTCCTACCGCAAGTCATGTTTTGGGGGGCAAAGTGTTATCCCATTTTTGGTCAAAACTGGAATATTAGTGTTGGGTGCGTTTCCTCCACGACCAGAGTAAGGTTCATTCGGCAACCAGAGTGCAAGTTCATTCGGCACCCAGAGTACACGTTCATTCGGCTATTCAAGACCAGCCCTGCCGAACCAAGAGCACTTCCCTGCCTGCCGAACCAACACATTTTCCATCTCCTACCGGACCGGGGCCTCGCCAACAACTACCGAACCAAACAACACCGAACCAACTGCTTCACATCCCTACCAAACCCCAACCTTCTCCAAGCACGGCCGAACCAAAGCTTCGCCGAACCGGAACGCTGCCAGGCCAAATTGCTTCAGCCCAGGCCCACCAGCAGCTATATACATCCAAGACCCCTGCCCCCAACCTCACTCTATAAATATAGGGGCAGGGGTACAACAATGGGGGAGAAGTTTGAGAGCTCAAGCACGGAAGGAACTTTCAAACACTTTTAGATACTTGTACCAAAGCTTTGTACTTGTAATCTGAGATCTAAAGGAGAAATAACATATAAAGTGGACGTAGGCACGTTCTGGCCGAACCACTATAAATCTGTGTGTCTTTTTACAGTTTAGCCCCTGCTTTTCATATATTTGCATAAGTCACCCAAATCATTAAGAACAACATAAGATCTACTAAATCATACAACTTTGAGGTGTTTGTCCATTTTTTGTGCAAACACATATACATACATATATGTATATATGTATGTATGTATGTATGTATGTATGTATGTATGTCTAAAAACAATTACTAACCTTTTTGGCCGCCATTACCTTCTACATTGCTGGTTAAAACATAGCTCTCAATCCACTCCAAAATTCTCAAATATATTTCAAATTAAAATAATACTATTCGATAGTTAGCGGTGATTCCAGACTTGCAATCTGACGAATCAAGAACAGTAAAAGAAATGGAAGTCATTGCTTCAACGTGGATTCAAAGGCATCATTAAATTGGTGATTTTAATTCATATCACAGTAATTAAATTATATTCTATGATCCTATAACGAGCAATTTCATATCTGTTTAAATATATTGCTACTATATGTTTAGTTAGGTGAGATTTTTGTAAGTAGATGTGGTTGTCACAAATCAGTTTGGTTATGTGCATAATTTGTTTATTATACTATTTGATTTATGTATAGACAAATGTTGTTTACTGTATAAAATCAATTTTTATCATTAATAATCGTTATATATATATATATATTAGTGTATATTTCTCTCTCATAATAGCATATATGCATATATAAGATATACATATGATTTAAAAAAATTAGTACACTTATTTATATATAATATGAATTTACAAATTCGAAAATTAATTATCATGCATATATTCATATTTTTAAATTAACATTTATTGAATTTTTGAATTGTTTATTATATACAAAATAATTATTACATTAAAAATTCAGTTTTATATTTTAAAAAAAATATTATATCATTTCAGAAACATATAGAAAAAATTTAGGAAGTTTTCAATAAATTTTGTTATTTTTAATAATTAATATTATTTCGGAAAAACTGTTTATGATTTATGAAAAATAATAATTTAATTGACAATTTCTTAAAAATTTTTGGTAACCATTCATTCATGATCCTAGAATTTTTAAAATTTTTAAAATTGAATTTTTAATAATATATATTTTTATATTAAATAGTTATTGCCAAAATCAATGTATTTGTTTTTAAAAATAATATTTCAACTTTGAAAAATCTCTAGATTTTTCCTAAGATCTATTTTATGATTTTAGATTTTCTAAAATTGAAAATTTTGAATTTTCATCAATGGATTATTTTATGTTAATTATTTATGAATGAAAACATTATTTTATTCATAATATATACAAATTAAAATATTAAAATTATTACGTTTGAAAAACTAAGTTCATTTTGAATTATAAATAATTTTTAATAATTGTTCTCTCTCTTTTTATATATATATTTATCTATATAGAAATGTTTTATATTCATATATTATATATAATATATTTATACATACATATGTGCGTGCGTGCGCGCGTGTGTGTATTGTAACACATATACATGCACACATTTGGACAACATACATGGCATACAAAATGAGCTAATATGTCTCTTGCGATGTAAATCCCAACATCTACATATGGACATATTATACCTTTCATGGATTATTATGTTACACATGCACTCACACATATATGTATATGATACATTTATGTATAAACTAAATCAAATAAAATTAATTTCATATCTTAATATATTTGAATTTAAATAAAATAAATGATTTTGTTTAAATGAAATTTAAAAATGTCCTAATTCAGTTAGACTTCATAGGCCCAATAAAAGATCCAATAGGGCAATTTTTTTGAAATTCACCCATAACTTCCGCTACGGGCTAGTCCAGTTCCAACAATGGTATTGGAGCTCAATAGCCTATGCGGTCTAAATTAGTCATACTAGGGCTAACTAATTAAGCTTGCCCACTTAGTACGGTGTCTAGAAAGGTAATGTCTAGGATTGGAATTGGGCAATCAAGTACCCTGTCCTATCTGGTTACCGACTTGGCCCGAAAGGTGAAGTGAGCCCAAAGGTTGGTCCTAATAGAAAAGGCCCAGCTTAATTTGGGCCTTGGGATAATTTTCAAAATTGTTTTGAAAATTAATGTTAAAGATTTTAAATTTAATAGTTAAATTTAAAATAAAGCATGTTTATTATAAAAATTATAATAATACATAAGTTTTCAAAATGTTTGAAAGGATAACGATATTTTCAAAATGTTTGAAAATATTTATATAATAATTTCAAAATTTAAATTTATTAATAAGATTAATAAAATATATTAATTAAATATGTTGATTAATTAACGCATATATGCATGTATTACATATGTTGATATATGTTATGTTATTTTAAAATGTTTAAGATAACATAAGTATATGTGTATGTATACAAGATAAATTTTGAAATTAATAACTTTTAATAAAAATTGTTTAATTGAATAAATTAATTAAAGGTTAATTAATTAAATATAATACACATATATATGATATATGTGTGTTACACTATAAAGGTTATAGTATATACTATAAATGTTATAGTCAAAAGGGATCATCTCGTACGTTCATGTCTTCTCATGGTGACATCCCGTCCTTACCTACTCCCATACCTTCCCACTCTCTCCCTGCCATCAACCATACCTCTGACCATCCCCTCCCGAGCATCCCGCCGCCTACCCCTTTTGATCCTCCTCCCTTTCCTACCACTGTCGATCCTTTTCCCCTTCTTGTAGCTTCCTCTCCATCATCTTCCTCTGATCCTCCCCCTGTCCCTCCTCCTTCCTCTTCACGGTCTTCGCTTCAGTTCCAAACCTAAAAATGCTGGTGCTTATTCACCTGTTCATTTTGATGTTGATTACTATAGCAGTCCTCTTGAACCTCCCCAGGAAGTTGTTGCAGAAGGCATAAAGGCTTGGTCTGGATGCCTAGTGGGTTTCTTCTTGGCTGGCAATGTCAATTTTATGGCAGTGAAAACACACTTGGAGAAGGTCTAGAAACTTAAAGGATCATTTGAAATATTCTTTGATAAACAAAATTACTATTTCATATTCTCTAATGAAGAAGACAAGATGAATAGTCTAATGAAAGATCCTATTTTTATAAGGGGTCGGATGTTTATTATATCCAAATGGAACCCATCATTTTCTTCTGTTCAAGCTTCTGTTCGATCAGTTCCTATTTGGGTTCATTTCTACAGAATTCCCATACTGACTTGGTCTCTCTTGGGGATTAATTGGATGGCATGCCACCTAGGTAGGCTTATCTGTTTTGATGAGAATACTGAAAAACTGAGAAGGTTTGAATATGCTAAATGTTTAATTGAAATTGCTCCAGATCGTGAACTGCCTGAATGTATTGTTGTTGGTTATGATTCTTGTCCTAATATTCAACTTGAATATTCATGGAAACCCCTAATATACACACATTGTAAGATATTTGGTCATTCTACAATTCATTGTGAAAGGATGATAGAATCAGAGAAAGTATTAGAAAATAACATTTTTTTAGACATCAAATCAAATGAAGTAATGAAATCTAAAAATCCTGATGATGTTGGCATAGCTCCTAAAATTAAGGAGGATTATGTTGGAAAAAAGAAAAAATATCACATTTTTAAAGAGAAAAGAAAAATGAAATCTATTCGAAAAATTTGGAGGAAAATTAAAAAGGTTGGTGAGGTGGATGTTATTGATTCTGTAGTTAATGATAAGATTGTTGATGATTCTGTTATTGATGATAATGCTGTTAAGGATTCTATTGTTAATGATTCTGATGTTAATGATACTGATGGTGATGATGTTTCTGGTGATGATCAAATTTAGGTTGAAGTAAATGAACAAGGTAACAAGTTGGTTAATATTGAAACTGAGTCTAATGATACAAATATGAAGTATTCTTCCGGTGAGGTTTCAACTGGTATCATCAACTCAAATGCAAGCATACATTCAGTTATTCCTGTTCCCGTACTAACCCACAATCCATTTTCAATTCTCCAGCAACTCACTGAAGATTATGTGGAAACTGATACTATAGTTTCTAGTCAATATGAATCCCTTCTCCAAAACAACTTGAATTGTTCACTGAATGTTAATTGCATTTCCTCTAACAATAATCAAAGCATGTGCATTTACACTGATATGCACAGTGACATGCATCATTCCTCAAATAAACTTTCTATATCAAATCTTTCTGCTTCCACTCCTCAATTACAATTTCAAACATCTTCCCCTTATTCATCTATTACACTTCCAAATCAAAATTTCAATGATCTGCAATCATCTTTACCTCCCATTCCTCCTCCTCATGAAGTCACTGCCACTGAACCACCTTCTGAATTACCTACCTCTGTATCCTCATCCAAGAAGCAAAGAGTAAGACCCAAAAAAGTTTTAGACTTGCAACCATCCTCTCTTGATTTAGACAAAGGTATTAAGTATTCCCTGAAGCAAGTATTAATGGTTCCCACTGCAATCATCCCCTTTTCGACCACCCCCAGGGTCAAAACTAGGGCATCCTCCTCCAATAATCATGATAATTGATAACTTAACATTTTGGAATATTAGGGGTTCTAACCCCTTAGTCAAACAACTTGAAATCGAAAATCTCATCTCCACTTATAAAATTCAGCTTATGGCAGTGGCTGAAACTAAGCTTAATCATGTCAACACTATCAAAGCAGCCTCAAATATTAATCACCGCTAGTAATTCATCCATAACCTTGCCTAAGCCCTATTTGGAAGGATACTCATCTTGTGGAATCCATCTATTTTCAATGTATCCCCTTTATGTGTGCATAGGCAGTTCATCCACTGTGAAGTATTCCATATTTCTACCTCTTCTTTCTTTTTCTTAACTATTATTTATGCTAAAAATAGCCTTATCCATAGACAAACTTTCCTTAACAAACTTTCTTCTCTTCAACCCACCAACTCCCTATGGTTATGCATTGGAGATTGGACTTGTATGCAACATTCAGCAGACAAAAGTGGTGGTTCTCCCTTGTCTTTTCGGCAAGTTAAACCCCTCAACAAAGCAATATATGACTCCAACCTCCTTTCTATAACTGCTCATGGTTGTTATTTTACCTGGAATAATTCTAACAGACTTAGTAAAAGGACTTATTGCAAACTTGATAGAACTTATCAAAACTTCTCTTCTGTTTTGAAATGGCTATCACTTAAAACCATTATACCACCCCCATCCCTATCTAACCACTCTCCGTTGGTTTTGGAATGGGACAAGGTCACTGTTAGAAGACACTCCTCTTTTTCATTTTTTAATATTTGGTTTGATCACCCTGACTTCTTTAAAATTATTACTGACCGTTGGAAAACTCATGTTTTTGAAAACCCTATGTTTGTTTTGCAGGCTAAGCTTAGGCATCTTAAAGGTATACTTAGAAAATGGGCTCTTGCTACATTTGGGAATGGTAACAGCTTGTCTTCTATTGCCAGAGAAAAGCTTCTTCAAGTGCAAAAGGACATTCAACTATGCTCTGATACCTCTACTCTTAAAATCCTTGCTGCTTAAGAAAATATCCTTAGTAAAAGTCTTGTAAAATCTCTTTTACATGAAAACAATATGGCCAAACAGAAGACAAAGCTTAACTACTTGCTCATGAAGACAAAAACAACTTCACATTCCATGCCTCCCTCAAAATTCAACAGTCATGTGCTAATATTCATAATATCCATGATAAAAATGACAACTTATGCCCTTCTCCCGAAGACATTCAAGCAGCCTTTTTGGATTATTTTCAAAACATTCTCGCTTCTTCTGACTGTCCTAATATGCACATGCATCAATATGCTCACTCTAATCTCCCAACTATTTCTGATTCTAACAAGTATATTCTGCTTAAGGAGGTAAAGGATGAGGATATTAAGAAGTTAGTTTTTGGTATGAAATCTTCTAGCTCCCCAGGTCCTGATGGGTATAATGCTCACTTCTTTAAGGTTACTTGGCATATTATTGGGAATGATGTGGTTAGAGCAATCAAGAATTTCTTCACACATAACAGAATGATTATTGGCATTAATGCCACTCGGATTTCACTTGTTCCTAAATCTCAACAGCCAATTTTAGTTAAGCACTTCAGGCCCATTGCTTGTTGTAATGTCATATACAAATTTATTTCTAGGATCTTGGCTGAAAGATTGAAAGTTGCTCTTGTTGAGGTGATTTCTCCTAACTAGATTGCTTTCTTATCCTTTAGAGATATCACTGATAATATTTTGCTTTCAAATGAATTCTTGAGGGGTTATAATAGGAATAATATATCGCAAAGGTTTGTTCTTAAGTTAGATATCCAAAAAGCATATGACACAATTCACTAGAAGTCTATAATTTAAATTCTTCATAAAATGAATTTTCCTACTCATTTTCGAGCATGGATTTATACTTGTATTTCAACTGTATTCGTTGAGCTTAAATGGCAGTACTTTTGGTTATATTCATGCTACCCAAGGTATTAGATAAGGAGATCCAATGTCTTCTTACCTTTTGGTTTGTGTCATGGAATTACTTACTTACTTAACTAAGTCTACTGTGTATGACAGTCTCCTTGAATACCACCCTTACTGTAAGACCATGCATATCACTACTTTACTCTTAGCCGATGACCTCATGTTGTTTACAAAACCCACTGTTAAATCTATCAATGGTGTCTTGAATGTCTTGGCTGATTTCAAACATATGACTGGTTTATCTATCAATAAAGACAAATCTAAAATTAAAATTGGTGGGTTATCTGCCATAGTTATGGAAGGCATTTATACTCTCTCTGGTCTATCTCCTTTTGATAATACTGACGGTGTTCCCTTGTGCTCTTCAAAAATAAGAACAGGTCAATGCCTCCAGCTTTATGAGAAGATTACTGCTAGGATTTCCTCATGGCCTAGCTCAAAACTATCTTTGGAAGGTAGACTAGTCATTGTTAAGTCCATTGCCACCTCAATGTGTCTGTATTTTGCAAGAATCTTCATTTTGCCTTGTAAGCTTATATCCATGATCAACTCTGTACTGAATCACTTTCTATAGCATGGTAACCCCTATTCTAGGAAATTAATACCTATTGCGTTTAAATCCTTGTGTTGTCCTTATCGAAATGGTGGTTTTGGTATTCTGAACATCAAGCTTTGGAACCATGCCGCTCTTTCCTCTCACGTTGACAAAATTGTTAGGTATGACACTAATCTCTGGGCTGCATAGACAAGAAGCAATTAGATCAAGCATAAGAACTTCTGGACTATGGGCATACCAGCTGACTGCAGTTGGTCTTGGAGGTGTATACTACGCAGTAAATCTGTGTTTCTTCCAATTTTTCAAAGATGTATGAAGCTTATAAAAAAATATCCTTCTGGTTTGACCCTTGGCCCAAGCAAGGAGTGATGCTGGGTGATATGATATACAATTTGAAAAATATGACCGGCATTGCAGAGAGCTCTTCAGTTGATAATTTTTGGACTGATGAGGTGTTTAACTTGCCATATTCTAGCTCTTACCTTGTCAGAGATGTTTGGAACATTGTTCAGACCAATACATATAACACTCCCGATCTCCGTGCTCTATGGAATGGCAAGGAACATGCAATACACACCGTGTACAAGTCTATGCTTCATAACACTCCTCTTCACTACTTTCCCAGGCACACCAGAATCTGGACTTTATCCTCCCCCCCAAGGAAAACATTTTTTTGTGGAAGGTGCTTAGGAATGGTCTTCATACTCTTGACAAGCTTAAGGGGAAGAGTTTGGTTCATTCAGACATTTTTTAGTTATGTGGTAAAGAAGAGGAGTCTGTTGCACATCTGTTCTTTAATTATGAGTATGCTTATTTTGTCTGGGGAAAATCATTGTCTTTGTTGCATTTGCATAAACCTAATAGAAATGCATCACTGGAATGGTACTTTATTTTTAAAGCAACGAGATGGAAGAATTCTAGATCAACAAAGATGCTATGTTTGCTTAAGAATGTTTTATACTCTCTTTGGACGGAGAGAAACAATAGGGTGTTTAGTGCAAAAATGGTGGCTAAACATGTACTGGTTCTCCTTATCTCCAAATAGTTTAATCTTTAAATTGTATGATTCTGTCATGTGGATGAATTGTGATCTGCCTTGTAACTTGCTTGGTGACTTTTGGTTGATACTTCGGGCTCTACTTATTGCCTGGCGCTGGTTTCTTCGGGTCATCTATATAGTGGATTGCTTGGAGCTATTTCAGTGCTTGGAGGCTTGCTTGGAGCTCTTGGTCTCTTTACTTCGGGTCATTAGTGTTATTTGATATCTGTTTGCACCAAAAATGGTCACAAACCCCAAGTGTTGTGAAAGCACCAGTGTATGAATACAAATCAGCAATATTCAAACACAAATATCAAATCTAAGCAAGCAACAAACAACAATCCAGAAATAATGAACAGTGACACGCAATTTATAGTGGTTCGGCTATCTCCGGCCTACGTCCACTTCAAGGATTTTTATCTTTTATTGATGTTCTTCGCTGATTACAGATGATTACAGCAAATACAATGAATGAATCTGAATATAACAGCAATGGAAAGGAGTAGAGTTGAATCCGGTAGAGTCTGGACGTTGAATGGCCAAAAAGATCCCTTTTCTGTAGGCTTCAGGGGGCTATTTATAGGCGTAGGAGGCCCAGATCTCGCCCAATCTTCAGGAGACTTCTTCTGGCACGTGAGGGGGTCCACGCGCCCGGTCCCACCAAGTTTCAGCTCCATCTGGGATCGATTCGAAACAATTTCGTATCGATCAGAAATTGCTCCAATCGAGCTGAAACTTGGCAGGATTGCTCTTTACCTTGTGTGGAAGCTACTGTGAAAATTTTGTTGCATTTGGATCGAGGGTTTGCGAGATATGGTCGATACGAAATTGGTTTGCTCAATGGCTGTTAGCTTCGAATCCATTCATTCGAACTGTTCACTTCGACTCGATGACAACGCGCGTGAGCAGGTTGACGTGGCGCGCGCTCTTCGTGCCGATCCGCTCCTCACTCTGGTTTGATCGAGTCACTCCGGGTATTACGCCGCGTTCGCATCCATAACTCACGCGTCATCTCTGGTCTGTTTGACTCAGTGGATACGAACAAGCAATTATTCGCGGATCTGCGCAAGGATTCCTGATGGATACGAAGTGGTCAGCTTCTTATGGATGCAAAGTCATCTGATGAATTCAAGACAGATGGGTGCGAAGGACTTGCATCCCCGATCGATACGAAGACGATGGATTCGAATGGAATCTCATCCATGGATACAGACCGCGTTTGGTTGGATGGATACGAAATAGGACGTTGCTGATTGATACGAAGCGCATGCCCTGTTGTTGGATACGAACTCGGTCAATGCTAGTTGAGGTTCACAGATGGATTCGAACCCGATCGATGCGAAGACGATGGATACGAATGGAGACGTGATGGTGAATACATACTCTATCGATACGAAGCTAATGCTGCTTGATGGATACGAAAGTGTGACTTTTTTCCTCAACTTGCATCGATCATATCCTGAGCATATGAACTCAGATTGACTTGAAATTTGGAATGCAGGTTTCCATGGCTCTGCTTATCATGTCTCGTAAATTACGGCCCGATCCGGACTCGGACAAAATTCATCGATATCCATGGTTATCCTGTAACACATAGTTGACATTAATGACTTGTTATTATCGATTTCCAGCCAATTATTGGGTATCCCAGCTTTGCCAAAAAGTGGGATAACATTTTGCCCCCCAAAACATGCCTTTTTTGTAAAAGGCGTGTTTTGAATAACTTCAAATCGAATGCTGTGGGCTCATGTGTTATTCATAGCTAGAGTGTTATCAATCAAATTCATGGCTGTTCGAAGCCGAATCGTTATCAATTTCTTCCAGTGGAAGTTTAAGAATGAAATTCTACAGTCTTTCCGGACTGTTGACGATCGCTCCGGACCCTTGCGAAGCCCATTCCAGACTTAGCGGTTGAATAGAAAGATCCTATTGCACTCCGGCGTTGCTTTCTATTCCTTGCACTCTGACCCCAATTAGGACGTAAAGCGATATCTTGGCCGTTCTGGGCCGATCGTAGCCTCTCCGGGCTCCTGCTGGATCCCATCCTGTTACTCTCCGGTGAAGGGGAAACAACGTTAAGTGGGTCGATCCTGTCGCTCTCCGGCGAAGCGATCCACTTCTTGCACTCCGGTTCAGTGCATCTGAACATTAAGCGATGTCTTGGCCTAAATCGTCGGCCGATCATAGCCTATCCGGGCTCTTATAGAATCCTAATCGAATCACTCTCCGGTGAAATAGGAAACGATGCTTAAGTGAGTCGATCCTCTCGCTCTCTGGCGAAGCAACTCACTTCTTGCACTCCGGACCCCGCCTCTCTGGGTAGGATCATAAAGCGATCATTTTTATATCAGTACGTAATATTCGTCCTTTAACTCTCCGGTTAAAGGCTTATTCAGGAAATTCAAGTTTATTTATTAAATTCAGACCCTAAATGTTCAATCTCAAACATCAGGGAAAAACTAAACAACGCCTCTCCGGGCCGAACGGTCTATACCATCTCAGAGCATGCCTAGGGGTCTCTCTGGTTCCCATACATGAGTGAGTGGAATAGCTGTTTTATTTTGAAAGCAAATCTAATGACATTATTTGGCCGAAGTCCAAATCTCGAACTTGGCCCTTGCCATCTTAATCAGTTGATGATGAGTCGTGATCCCGATCCAGGATCGTTTCTGTTAGGTGGAGGCGGTAGTTGTTCAGGCCTTACCGCTGCTGCTCGTTCTCTGACATATTGTGGCAGCTTACCACTCCTGGCATGTTCTTCCACCTCATCCCTTAGGTGGCGGCATTCATCGGTAGTGTGTCCATCCAGCTCATGGAATAGGCAGTATTTTCCAGTCCTGCGTTCCCGCTCCGTGGGATCTCTCCTGGGTGGTTTTCGATAGGGGAGTTGCCCCCGAGTTTCAGTGTAAATCCTTTCTAGGCTTGCCGTCAAATCTGTGAATTGCCTGAATCTAGGCTCTCTGAATTTTTTCCGTTTATCAGGACCATCATGTGTGTCATCCTGCTTTCTCTTTCCTTTGTCTGCTCCAGACTGTCCTCCCGCGGTTCCTTCGCTTCGTGTAGTGTTTATTTCCTGCCTCTCGGCTCGTGATTCCTCTAGTCGAATGAATTTTTCAGCTTCATGATAGAACTCTCCTAGATCTTGCGGTGGGTCTCTGGTCAGAGAATCTTTGAATTCGGTGCCTTCTGCAATTCCTGCTACTGCCGCCATCAAAATCATTGATGGATCCGGGCGATCTACAGAAGCCACCGTTGCATTGAATCGCAATAAAAAATCTTTTATGGACTCTCCAGTCCTTTGCTTTATCGAGGCTAAAGTCATCACACTCTTGGGTCGCGTCACATGGACCCTAAACTGTCTCATGAAGCATTCCACTAACTCACCCCATGTCCTGATTGATCCAGTCTCTAGTTGTCTGAACCAAAGTGCAGCCAAATCTGATAGAAACAAAGGGAAGCATCGTGCCATCACTTCCTCGGATGCCCCCAGCACTTCCATATGCCTGATGTATCTGGTAACGTGCATGGTCGGGTCTGACTTTCCGTCATATGGATTCAGCGTCGGCAGTTTGAACTTTGGAGGGTTCCTTGCATTCCTGATATTTGGAGTGAACGGACTCCGACTGACTTCCTCCAATCCTCCGCTAGACAATCCTCCTCTCATGAGTCGTCGCACTAATCCAGCCATCTTTTCATCTCCATCCTGGGGTTTCCCTCTCGGTCTTGAAGGGTATTCTGGTACGTACTCTTCGTGCGGCCCGTTAGCATCAGCATTGGCCCTAGCTTGTTGAACTCCGTTTGTTGGCCTTCCAGCATCGGATCCCGAGGGTCTGCCCCCGAGTCCTTGTTGATTGTCCTCTGGATCTGCATTCTGTTCTTCATCAGGTTCCGCAATCCTAGCTCCTTGTTCTACATTCATAGCCGCTGTAGCTGGTCCTAGGCTCTGCATCCCTGCAGCTCTCATCTGTTCAAAGAAATTCTGCAGCATCTCTTGTTGACTTTTCATCATTCTTTCGTGCATCAGATTGGTCATGGTCTCCATTTCGTCTCTAGTGATGTAGATCGAAGCCGGTTCTTCTCCAGCACCAGAGGATGCCTCTTGACTTCCTCCTTGATGGCTTCTTTCGGCTCTTTGTCTTCTACTTGTTTATCGAGTCATTGTCTTCAAATCTTCGAGTTTTCAAATCTGAACTTCGAATCTGGTGTAGCGGGTGCTAGTCCCTCTCAGTGAAAGCACCAAAGTGTTTGCACCAAAAATGGTCACAAACCCCAAGTGTTGTGAAAGCACCAGTGTATGAATACAAATCAGCAATATTCAAACACAAATATCAGATCTAAGCAAGCAACAAACAACAATCCAGAAATAATGAACAGTGACACGCAATTTATAGTGGTTCGGCTATCTCCGGCCTACGTCCACTTCAAGGATTTTTATCTTTTATTGATGTTCTTCGCTGATTACAGATGATTACAGCAAATACAATGAATGAATCTGAATATAACAGCAATGGAAAGGAGTAGAGTTGAATCCGGCAGAGTCTGGATGTTGAATGGCCAAAAAGATCCCTTTTCTGTAGGCTTCAGGGGGCTATTTATAGGCGTAGGAGGCCCAGATCTCGCCCAATCTTCAGGAGACTTCTTCTGGCACGTGAGGGGGTCCACGCGCCCGGTCCCACCAAGTTTCAGCTCCATCTGGGATCTATTCGAAACAATTTCGTATCGATCAGAAATTGCTCCAATCGAGCTGAAACTTGGCAGGATTGCTCTTTACCTTGTGTGGAAGCTACTGTGAAAATTTCGTTGCATTTGGATCGAGGGTTTGCGAGATATGGTCGATACGAAATTGGTTTGCTCAATGGCTGTTAGCTTCGAATCCATTCATTCGAACTGTTCACTTCGACTCGATGACAACGCGCGTGAGCAGGTTGACGTGGCGCGCGCTCTTCGTGCCGATCCGCTCCTCACTCCGGTTTGATCGAGTCACTCCGGGTATTACGCCGCGTTCGCATCCATAACTCACGTGTCATCTCTGGTCTGTTTGACTTAGTGGATACGAACAAGCAATTATTCGCGGATCTGTGCAAGGATTCCTGATGGATACGAAGTGGTCAGCTTCTTATGGATGCAAAGTCATCTGATGAATTCAAGACAGATGGGTGCGAAGGACTTGCATCCCCGATCGATACGAAGACGATGGATTCGAATGGAATCTCATCCATGGATACAGACCGCGTTTGGTTGGATGGATACGAAATAGGACGTTGCTGATTGATACGAAGCGCATGCCCTGTTGTTGGATACGAACTCGGTCAATGCTAGTTGAGGTTCACAAATGGATTCGAACCCGATCGATGCGAAGACGATGGATACGAATGGAGACGTGATGGTGAATACATACTCTATCGATACGAAGCTAATGCTGCTTGATGGATACGAAAGTGTGACTTTTTTCCTCAACTTGCATCGATCATATCCTGAGCATATGAACTCAGATTGACTTGAAATTTGGAATGCAGGTTTCCATGGCTCTGCTTATCATGTCTCGTAAATTACGGCCCGATCCGGACTCGGACAAAATTCATCGATATCCATGGTTATCCTGTAACACATAGTTGACATTAATGACTTGTTATTATCGATTTCCAGCCAATTATTGGGTATCCCAGCTTTGCCAAAAAGTGGGATAACAATATCATCACTCCTGGAACTTTTTTTGTGGCTATTTCTTTGTTTTCTTTCCTATGTTCTCTCTATAACTCTTCATTTATACTTGTAATATTTACATGTTATAAATAAAGGTAGGGTCTCTTTTAACCCCGCTGGCTTTGCCAAAAAGATAAATGTTATAGTTGATATGTCCAATATAAAAGTTATATTGGAATACTAATTTAAAATTAATTAAAGATTTAATTGATTAAAATTAATTAGATAAGATTTAATTAATGATATATTATACGTAAGACTATCATATAAGTAATATGAAATATAAAAGTCATATAACAATAAAACTTATATGATATATGTATAAACTAAATGTGGAACATTAACAAAACCCAAATAGACTTGAGAAATAAATACATATGTAAATGTACATATACCGTGATTTCTGATGTGTCTGACACTTGAATTGCTAGGGTATTTTATAAGAAATATATTATTCTATAAGTCGATATCACTCAATATATATATTGAAGATTACGAATCATCAATATAATGTTGTCCTCTACCATATATATATATTAATAAATTACTTACATACTCCTTAGTTGTTGAGAAAACTCAAGCTAGGGATGTTATGCGTAGTATTATTAATATATTGAACAGATGAGGTAAGATAACTATATGTACTAGTATAAAATGCACGTACGTGCATCCAATATTCAGAGATATTTACTTTTTTATTAATAAAAAAAATTGGATGGATGGATGTATGTTGCAAATGCAAAAGTTTTGATAGTCATAGTACTTTTATTTCATGTTGTTTTGTCCGTGGTATCGGTTGCAAATTGGTAGTATAATTCCGTTGATTGGTAGTCAGAAAGGGGATAGTGGTGAAGGTTGCAAATCAATAGTGAGATTCTTTTGATAGAAAGGGGTATTTTTGAAATTTCAAAAGGACATTGTTAAAATCATGTTGATTGAATTCTCTTTATTAATAGTAAAGATAAAGATAAAAGAAGAAGAAACCATCAATATAACATGGGAACTGATTTTAACAGTATAGAAGAACGCCAAAGAAGATAAAGTGACATATAATATTGAATCAACGCTTCAAGGAATACTTACATACTTTATTAAGAAAAAGCATACTCCCTAATGTTCAAGGAGCGAAGCAAAGAAATCTCTAAAAGCTAAAAATATTTAAGCAGCAAAGCACAATAAGTCCATAGATGAGGATATTGTAATCATTTTACTCTTTTCAAATAAACAAATCAAAAGAACAACCATAGTAACATCACCCGGCTTAGTTTCCAACTCATTTACTGGCTTTACTTTTAATCAATACGGTTGTTCGATCAGCTTAAAGAGTCAAGAAGGTTTGAACAACAGAAAGGGGTCATCACAATGTTATGATTTCACATGAATAGCTCATATAGTACCATCCCAAAAATAAGCATTACCGTTCCCTATAAAGTACATGTCAATGGCTTCAACCGTTACCAAAGATAACATTTCCTTTACTTATAAGAGGCACGCATACATGATGTGATCTGCGGAGGGTGGATTGGGAATTTCAAAAAGACACGGTTGAACCCAGTGGAGTGAATTTACATTATTAGTAGTAGAGATTTGTTGACCAAACTCAAGGTACATATACTATATTTAGGCCATCACGATATGGTAGGTATGAATGAATAATCTCTTTCGATTTGTTGAGCAAACTCAAGGATGAAATGAGATTAGAACAAGGAAAAATGGGTTAGGAGTTGTATATGATACAACCAATAAGGAGTTACCCATAGTTTGTGGGGCTATGATTTGTTGAGGAAACTCAAGGTAAGAATACCAAAACAAACGAGTCCTAACACCCACTAGTGAAGTTGTAAGACTTCTATGCTTCATCTTAGGGTTTGAAGAAACATAAAAGACTAGTGGGAGCCTTATTAGAAAAATGAAATGGTAACATTTAACCTTTCTAATATTGTAAGAACATAAGCTATATAATGTTATAATTATCTACAATGATAATTTTGTGCATTTAATATGATTGATAAAATGTTTGTCAATTAATATATATAAACAAAATGAATTGAAAGTTGACAAATAGAAATATAATATATATACTTACTAATAATTCTAATTGCATGTTATATAATGTTTCTATACCCATGAAAGTGCCTAATTTCAACTACTTAATACATTTGTAAGTTGGTCACTTATACGTTTATTTGGTGTAGACCGTGTATTGAATTTTATGAGTTTTTGAACTCTAAATGCAATTCAAGACTATGGATATTTAATCCATGTACTTTCACATATAAATGTTATATGGTGAACAGTCATAGTTTGTGGGGTACAATATTTCGATGAAGTTAGTTCATTCGAAGTAAGCCAATAAACAGTATTTTAAGATCATGTATTCAACTTGAATGATTTCAAAAGGATCATATTGTGTTAATGTAACACAAGACCATAAACTGCGAGATAATTTAAGAACTCGATTGTTGAAATGTCATCTTGATCGATTTACATAAAGTGCAACATATTTGATGTCTTAAATGTTAAGAATAATCGAATGCGCTTTTGTAAAAGGTTTGTTATGATATTGTAGTAAGGTTTTCATTTGAATAGTTTGACCATTTGAAAGAAAAATGAATATATAAGAATAGATGTAATTTAAGGTAAAGTTGGAATGAAGAGAATGAATAGTCACTTTTGTTTCATAGAGAAACATTGGAAACAAGAATTGTAATAATAACTGATACTTAATATTGGAATATGAAATATGATTTTTATTCCGAAATGTATTTTCATATAGAAAATCGTTTTCTATAACATTTATTTCTTTGAGTTCAAGATATTTGATCAAAGAACTCTTCTCTGTAAACTAGTTGCAGCATATGAAATAAGTAAACAATATTAACAATATTAAGTGAATGGTGGACCTCTAAATTTAGTACGCTATTATAGTAATGGCGGAAATGGTGGGAGCATGCCATATAGCACCTAATGATTGCATCAAATTACGAAAATTGTTTTCGTAAAATGTATCGAACATTATTTGTGAAATAATGTTTATTTTTTGGTATTGACTGAAAAATAGATATAACTATATTTCAATATGAGTATTATGAATATTCATTATGAAATAGAACTATATTATGGAATTTGTTTTCATAGTAAAAGTGATGCAACAAAAATACATATGTATCTAATATTATTTACAATTGTTTTGGAATTATAAACTAAGCCGTAGTTTTGAAAAATAATTTTAATATATGATTATGAATCATATGATACAGGTTAATTATATCTCAAACAATTAATGGCTATGCACCCATTCAGTTTGAGCATCATAAGAGTTGATGAACTCTTTGAATTAATACATATTGATGTATGCAATCACAAGTCTATTAATACCAAAAGGGTTCCACATACTTTATTATATTCATCGATGATTTATTACCAACATGAACACGTGTATTAGATACACATATAGTAAGTTTATGATAAAATCATAGAATACAAAAGAAAAGTAAATAAAATAACATGCAATAGAATAAAATTATTTGATTTGGTCGAATAAGTGAGTATTTTGGAAAGAGTTCCAAATGTACCTAAAAATGAATATAGATTCAATCTCAAAATCACTCCTCCATGTGATACATTATGATGCATCGATAAGGAGTAATCAGATATTGTTGGACAATTTACGATTAATTGTGAGTGAAGTTGAGTTAGTTTCTTTCTATATGGTCATGTACTTAAGATTATTACACAAGGTTGATATTATTTCATCTAAACAATAGTTTACAAAATCATACAAGATAAGGGTTTGTAAGAAATCCCAACATATCCTAGGCCAAGGAGTTGGCAGGTTGTACGAGTCGAAAGATTGCACGTAATAATTGTTCATAGGGGATCTTGTACGGATCTCCAAAAAGTTTTTGGAAAGGTCTGTCATCAAATGACATATTTATGATTTGAACATGATTTTTGTAAACTAAAATCAGTTTTATAAATAAAAAGGTTCATAAAGCGTTTATGAATCCCCATTCTATTTGCACTAAGAAACAAATGTTGTTTCAAGATATATCAACTTCATTGTGAAGGAATTTCTTTGAGAAATTTTTGGTAGTTAAATGGAATTGGATCCAATCCATAGATAGAACTGATTATATGAGATGAAGTAAAATTAACTAACCTAAATGAACACATAGCATTAAAATGTCTAATAAGTATTCTCGTACATCAAAGAGAAACTATAAGTTTCTTATTAATGTCGAAAATATACACTACCTTCGGTTGTTCAATTAAACCATTACGATTGTTGACTCTATATGGTATGATGCGCAGATCTGAAAGAATTCCAAGTACGCTATGAAAATATGATTTTAGTAGTCGTAACCAAAGAGATGTGATCCATCGGCCGAGATTGTGTCTTTATTGGAAAGACTAATGTGGTTGGATTTAAATAAGCAATGTTGATAAGAATAATATCGCAAATTTCAATTGTTGAAATTAGCATAACATATTTGGTATTCAACATGCTCAAGTTAATTCAGATTTACTCACAAAATTATCGCTCGATAAGACTTAGTGTTTGGTACTTATATATTGAAACAGAAAATTCTAAATAATGATTTAGAGTAAGTCATTTACACATATTAACCAAAAATGCCTCGAAGTCAGTGGGAGCGATATTGGGTTGTGAGTCTTTGGATATGATCCAAGAAATGATACGAATGTATTATTTTATAAGCATCAAGATCGAATAAGTTTTTTGATAAAAATATCAAATAGTTTGATTTTCAATCAAAGTACAGAGGAAGCGTGTGTTCATAAGAAAGAACGTTAAAAGGTACATTGATATTTATAAACTATAAGTAAACAACACGTTGTTGATTTTAACAATATGCTTGTATTAAAATCAACTTTGGTTGTTTTAATACTCAATTTTGGATTGTAAATGATATCTTTTATGGTGAGAATAAAAGATATAGGGATTGTCCCAAAATGATATACAAGAGCACCTTATTAAAAGGATAACATGTAAGTTGGATTCCTTTTGCATTAGCAATAGGAATTATCATACAGGTTATATTGTGTATGATATTGTGTTTTGTTTATGTATTTGATACATGGAGAAAATATAAAATACAAATTGATATCACTAAATGATTGTTTGAGGTGTTCTCGCGTATTTATGAAATACTAGAGAATTGTTTATAGAAACAACGAACTCGTTATGATGGAACGTTTTGACACAAACTTTTATAAGTGATATTGAGTATAACATGTCAATGATAAAATTCAAGTTAAAATCTTTAATTTGAAATTGTTTCAAAATAAAAGTGATTGTGGTCGATTCAATGAAAAGTTGAGAACATTAACTTGAATAGCGCTACAATAAACCAATGTATATAGATATAAATGCACAAATTTATAATTAAGCCCAAGGTGATTCCAAAATGTTGAGAATCCTATAATATGTTATAAGATAACAATGTCATGAAATTGGTCATGATAGAACTTAAAACTCACTAGAAGTCGAAAGACATACTTCGAATCATTTTGCATGATAAAGGCAGTTTATTAGTGTTAGAGAGAGTTAATCGACAAAGTAGATAATTAAAAAATAATAGCATACCCATTCACTAAGGGGCTGACCTAATTAGTTTTGAGAAAACTGATTGGAGAAGTTGGAATTAGATTCCATAATTGACCCCAAGTGCAAATGGAAGATTGATAGAGTTAGGGATATGCCTTAGGGGCAATTATGTAATTTGTTACATATATCTAACTCGTTGACCAATCTTGTTCGAAATAAAAGGAATTTTCTTCCTATTATATACTTGATATAATGTGATTATATTAATTAATTAACTTAATTAAAAGTACATTTAATAGAAAAATCTATAAATGGTATATTTTGTGATAGTAGTTACAAAGTGTTGTAACCGTGAGTAATTTATCACAACGAAACAAATATACCATTTTAAATGTTCCTAGTCAAGATGCATCGAGACTGGATATCGATGTATTCGTTGAGACTGGAGTACGTAACGCTCTCTAAATGTTGGGCAGTGTATTACTCATGACTGCTGGGGGCACCTAGGGGTTACGTACTAATAGTTATTGGATAACTATGGAACGACTCACTCGATAGTTTTCTGTTGGTTAATATAACTAAGGTCAAATAGAAAATATCGATGTGACTGATTTACACAGTTCTCTCGACTTGAGAATACTGTGGATCTTCAATATGAAAGCTCCGCTTTGATTATAGCCAATCATGGCATGGCGTCCATCGAGTGACTATAGTTGGGTCGAGTGGAAGTATTGGAAGTGAAGCACTATTCAAGAGAGGATTCGTCTCCTCAGTTATATGCGGTTAGTATCACAATCAACTCAAGTCAAAGTCTCTGGCCAGAGCATTTCAGTTAATAATAATTGTTATTATTGAACCAAGGATTTTGTATTTTAGACTATAAAGTTGAATGTGGATGAGGTTGGAATTTTGACCATTACTAAATTCCATAAGTCCAAAATGATATAGTTTTGACGAAAAGAATTGGTGTAAACAAATGTCACAACTAGGTAACGCTTATTAAACTAAAATTAGATTTTACCGAAAATGAGTAAGCGATAAATTTGGCCATAATGTCACAACATCTGCTAAGTGGTGTGTAAACGTTAACATTAGAATAGTTCGATGTTAATCGCTGACCCAATTTACACCCAAGAGTTACACAGCCAAAATGAAGAATTCCCTTAAGACCGAACAATTTAATTAATTTATAATTGTTATAAATTAATTAATATTTATGAAATATTAATTATAAAATTTGAATATGATTTGACAAATAAATAGTGGTATACATATTTATAAGAGTTATAAATATATCAATCGATATACAATATCGACAAACGATTAAATTATATTTAATTGCATAGTATTTTAGCTTGGGCTTAGATGGGTTTAAGGCCCATCATTAGGGCTGCAAAATTTCGGTTTTGGGAAGGTCTAGGGGTGGCTAAAACATAGGGAATTGGCTTGGAGATAATGGGTTGAGATAAAGTGAGAATGGGTAAAAAGGTTTTCCTCGTTTCCCTCTATTACAACCTTATATATATATAATTACTAACCATTTTGGCCGCCATTACCTTCTACATTGCTGGTTAAAACATAGCTCTCGATCCAATCAAATTTCTCAAATATATTTCAAATTTAAATAAAACTATTCGATAGTTAGAGGTCGGTGATTCCAGACCTGCAATCTGACGAATCAAGAACAGTAAAAGGAAGGGAAGTCATTGCTTCAACGTGGATTCAAAGGCATCATTAAATTGATGATTTTAATTCATATTACAGTAGTTAAATTATATTCTATGATCCTATAATGAGCAATTTCGTATCTATTTAAATATATTGCTACTATATGTTTAGTTAGGTGAGATTTTTGTAAGTAGATGTGGTTGTCACAAATCAGTTTGGTTATGTGCACAATTTGTTTATTATACTATTTGATTTATGTATAGACAAATGTCGTTTACTGTAAAAAAATCAATTTTTATCATTAATAATTGTTTTATATATATTTATTAATAAATTCATATACATATATATATATATATTAGTGTATATTTCTCTCTCATAATAGCATATATGCATATATAAGATATATATATATATATATATATATATTAGTGTATATTTCTCTCTCATAATAGCATATATGCATATATAAGATATATATATATATATGATTTAAAAAAATTAGTACACTTATTTATATATAATATGAATTTAAAAATTCGAAAATTAATTATCATACATATATTCATATTTTTAAATTAACATTTATTGAATTTTTGAATTGTTTATTATATATAAAATAATTATTACATTAAAAATTCAATTATATATATTTTTAAAAAAATATATCGTTTCAGAAACATATAGAAAAAATTAAGGATGTTTTCAATAAATTTTATTATTTTTAATAATTAATATTATTCAAAAAAATGTTTATGATTTATTAAAAGTGATAATTTAATTTAAAAATTCTTCAAAAATTTTCGTAACCTTTAATTCATGATCCTAGAATTTATAAAATTTTAAAATTTTAATTTTTAATAATATATAATTTTATATTAAATAGTTATTGCCGAAATCAATGTATTTGTTTTTAAAAATAATATTTCAACTTTGAAAAAACTCTAGATTTTTCCTTAGATCTATTTTATGGTCCTAGATTTTCGAAAATTGTAAAATTTGACATCAATAGATTATTTTATGTTAATTATTTATGGATGAAAACATTATTTTATTCATAATATATACAAATTAAAGTACTAAAATTATTATGTTTGCAAAACTAAGTTCATTTTGAATTATAAATAATTTTTAATAATTGTTCTCTCTCTTTATATATATATATATATTTATCTATATATAAATGTTTTATGTTCATATATTATATATAATATATTTATACATACATGTGTGTATGTGTGTGGTAACACGTATACATGCACATATTTGGACAACATACATGACATACAAAATGAGCTAATATGTCTGTTGCGATGTAAATCCCAACATCTACATATGGACATATTATTCCTTTCACGGATTATTATGTTACACATGCACTCACACATATATGTATATGATACATTTATGTATAAACTAAATAAAATAAAATAAATTTCATATCTTAATATATTTGAATTTAAATAAAATAAATGATTTTATTTAAATGAAATTTAAAAATATTCTAATTTAGTTAGACTTCATAGGCCCAATAAAAGATCCAATAGGGTAAATTTTTTGAAATTCACTCATAACTTTCGCTGCGGGCTAGTCCAATTCCAACAAGTCGGCCTAAGGGGACCCGGGTACTAGCTCGATGATTTAATCGCCTGGAATAGGTTCTTAGCCACTTGGGCAAAGTGGAAGGTCTCGCTTAGTACCTAATGCTGCCTAGGCCTTTTCTTACAATCCTAGTTTGAAATAATTCAAATTTTCCTATAATAACCAAGTTCTAAAGATCCCTTTGAGAAACTTATACATGATTAGGTTCTAAAGTGCATTATAGGAAAATATTACAAGAAATGGAGTTTCTGTCTATGAAAAAACTCCATGTTATGAACAACATCCAAGTTAAGCACAACTATGTTAAACACATATTACCTTTGTTTATCTTCCTAAACAATAATTAATGTTACATTTCTTTCTTTCTCCAAACTTTCTATGTTTATAAAGAGAAAGGATGAGAGAACATCAATTGCAATTGCGTGATACACTTGATAATTACACTCATGATTGCTATATATTTCAATTATGATTACACTGATATCCTTTATGCTAGGCTGTAGCTAAGGGTGAGCATTTGGTTGGTTTGGTTTATCCGATGACGAAAATTGTTAAACCAAACTAAAACCAATAAAAATGAAAACCAAACCAAACCAATCAAAATAAATTTGGTTGGTTCGGTTGGTTATCAGATTTAATCGAACTAAAAACGATTCACATTTTAGTTTAAAATATTCATTGTAATTTGAAAAAAACCTAAATATATGATTAAAATATTTTTATTTAGCGTTATTATGCATTCTAATAGTAATATTTATGCATATATGATAAATAAAATTTATTTAGATCAAGAAATTAATCTTAAAAAATTATTATAACATTAATAATTCTGAAAATATAATAAAACTTCGGTTATTTTGGTTAAACCAATAACCAAACTAAATAATTTTACGGGCTGAATATAAACCGATATAGTTTCAAATCCAATCTAAACCGACCGAAATGAATTGATTTGGTTAGTTTTACCAAAGATTGCTCACCCTAACTGTAGCTACTTTGTGTGGTCTTTAACAGGAGGACCGTAAAATTAAGAATATCATTTTATTTTACGAGACACTGCGATCTCAACACGGTATTTGTTTAGCTAAATATGAACTTTTATACAAATAGTTCGGTTTTGTTATTTTATATAAGTTGGTTGAATTTGTCACTTATACCATTTAATTGATAATAAATGATTGCAATAAATGACAAGCACCATTGTCCCAGTGGTTAAGTAATTCGACTTTGGTGCGAGAGATCACAAGTTCGAAACTTGCGTAGCGTGATTCGAACGTTTATTGACACATGATTTGTGGTTTGTTGTTCCAGTGACATGTTGTATCGAAGTACCATTTCAAAAAAAATTATTGCAATAAATGATTACATGTGGATACGAACTACTTTATATTATATTATTTGTTCTAACGCATTCGATAGTCACAAAGGGAAAACAGTCTAGTGATTATGTTTTAAATTCCCAAGGCGATCTCAATTGCCCCTTTTTTTTTGAAATGGTACTTAGATACAACATGTCACTGGGACAACATATCACAAATCACTTGTCAATATATGTTCGAATCACGCTACGCAAGTTTCGAACTTGTGACCTCTCGCACCAAAATGGAATCACTCAACCACTAGGATAATGGTGCTTGTCCTCAATTGCATATTAATAAAAATAATAATTGATTTCCATCTTTGTGTTGTGATATTACGACATACTGTGCCCATATTATGTGTATCATGTAGAACATATATTTTTTAAGGTGACAAAATATTTTATTCTCGGGAACAATGAAAGGAGCTACTTCTGCCTTTTTGGACCTCATGATGGTTCAGCAAGTTCAAGCGTGGGCTATTTCCATCTTCCAAAAGCTCTTATGATGGTTAATGTGGGCAGTCAAACCTTATATTAGGCAATCAAGTGTATACCGCATGTTCATGCAATATTACTTATTTTTATGAAATAATGTTCTTATTTATACCATATTGTTGGTAATTTTTGTAACCACCGCGAATATATGAATATGCGATGACTTATAGTTCAACAAAATACTTCAGTTCTTTATATTCATCGATAATGTTATATCACCATATATACAAATGTTGATAAAAATGTTATTTATAGCATGTATATGATGTTCTCTAAATTATATTTACAATATTTGAAAATCAGTATTATTATGTTAACAACTTTCGCTAAATGTTGTGAATAATGACATTAATAATGTTTTGCAAACGTCGTTGAACTGAATGATACAATGTTTCAAAAAAAAATAGTATAAAAGTTATCAATAACAACTTTAAATTATTGTCTAACCATTATATTATAATATTTACTTGACATTTTAAATATGGGCGTAACAACAAAAAAAGAATGTAGTCAAAATCTATACATTGCAACACTCAAAGTATATTACAACACTTAAATTATATTATAGTAATGTTAGTCACCATTTTTATAAATTTTCCCAACGTTTGTAAAGTATTGCATAAAACTCTTTTACAACATTTTTAACAACTTTTTCACAAATGTTGTAAAAAAATGACCCTTTTACAACTATACAACGTTACGAAAAACGTTTTTAAAGTATTTTAACAATATTATTTATTAGTTGTTAAATGGGTTTTTTCTTGTAGTGTTATGTCCTGAAATGATATATAAAGTTAGGAATCAACTTATATAATAAAGTCGATCCACTAAAGTATTCAACAACTATGTTTTCAGCGGATCCGGGTCCGGGTGAAGCCCAAAGATCTTGAGAATTTTTGCCTACTAGGCAAGAAGGCAGCAAGTTACAAATTCCGACTCTTCGTTTTTCGAAGAATAAAGATATTTTTTATAACAAAAAAAAGACAAACACTGTTGTATTATTTATAATATAATGAGTTCTTATTATTTTATTTTGAGTTCTAACTAATATTTAAAAAGTTGAAGATAATGTACCTTTATATTATTAATCATTTTTTGATTGAAGAGATCAACTCATCTTAATTGAAAAAGAAAATATTTTTTCAAGAAGAAATTGAGTTTTGCTTCTTTCTTGCTTTTAGATTGTTTTTTTCTATTGATTCCGTTCTGCGATTAGAATTTTTCAATGATGAAGAAAACCAAATAATTTACACTTAACATATAAACCGAACCATTGGGGATGAATTCCTCCCCTAAAATGATAGCAATTGCATGAGACGTGACATAAGGGATCAGAGGGCAGAGGGATTGAATCCAGACTAATGTTATCTAATAGGTTCTAATTAATTACTATACAAAATGATTCATCTTTGAATACATGTGTATGAATCATTATTTCCTTCTACATGTGCAAAGCTCGCCCTTTTGACAACTTATTTTTCTTTCCACCCGACTGCTTGTTCAAACAATTTGTCTTGCACGCGAGAACAATACACACACAAACACAAGTTATTTTTAACTGTTAGCTGTTAACTAGTTTATAACCCATGCATTGCGCGTGGTACATTGTAAAACAATAATGTTACAAATATTTTGAAAGATAGTACTTATTATGCAATATATGTTAAATTTGTTAAGATAAATGAGTTATAAATCAAACTTGCTATATTTCTAAGTATATAATTTTTGTTCTTAAATTTAAGTATTTTTATATTTGAATATAAATTAAATTATCATTTTTGTTGATAAAAATAAGGTACATATTAATTTATTATTTTTCAGGATTCAATATTTTTTATGCAAATAAATGAAAATTAGTATTCTTAATTAATTTTGAAATTAATTTTTTTATAAATTTTATAGATAAATATTCATGTACATAGATTTTGAAGTTGACGTTAACCTTTTGGTACATTTGACTAAAAGATAAATGTCATATATATTGAATTTTAAGTATCACTTGAGAATCGGCGAAAATACCTAAAATTGAAAGTAGTGTAATGCTATTGATCGGTATATTTTTATGTATTTTGAAGTTCTTCTAGCACATACTATAAAAAATAACTATATGATACCAACAAAGTGATAAATAAAATATTTATTTAACTATTAAAAGAAATATTAATTGAAAATAAGACCGTAAATGTTACAAATCACATTATTGTTTTAATTATATAGAAAAATGACTTTTAATCCAATGTTTCATACCTCAACAATTTCAACTTCTATTAAGAAGTTTCAAGAAATATTTAACATTTACCTCTAAAAGATAATAAAATACAAAAGAAAATTATTTCTAATCACAGTATGGTATGTTTGTGTCCATCGATTAACATAAAGTACATATATAAATAGTTAAAATGTAACCCTTTTACAAAAAGATTTTAACTGAAATATTAATTATTTTTCAATGTTATAGAATACAAACATTCACCGCTTATCATTAATTGTAGTGTCATTCTTCATAGAAATAAATTTTATTTATGGCAAAGAATTCACTTAATGTACAAACTTTGAAAAGTAAAAATGTTATATTGGTAACGATATACCAATTTTAGAAAAAAAGAATTATGTGTATATTTCTGTATTAAATTAATAAATTTAGAAATGAAGAAATTTTATGAACTTTTGAATGTAGAATAATATAAGATAATTAAAGACAATTTTGTATATAATTGTGAAAATTTTAAATTATATGGAATGAAAAAATAGTTTTACGATTCTGTTAATATGGATGTGATATACACATTGAATTATTATTTTTATATACTTTATTAGATCAATTAATAATTATTTTAATTTAGTTTATTTAAAATGTTTAAATTTAGGATCACATAATAAATTCAAATGCATAGACTTGAATGTACAACAATATAAGAAAATTTAGAAGAAATTTGTATATAACTGAAAAAGCCGTTGAGTGTTTGTATTTAAATGTAAAATTATGGGGGGGGAATAGTAAAACGATGTGATTTTATATAATTGTGAAAATTTTAAATCATATGGACTTGAATGAAAAATTAATTTTAACAGTTTTGGAAATATTATTAATATGGTACACACATTGAATTGTCAAATTGTTTAAAAAATTTATTAGATCAACTAATGGATATTGTTAGTCGTATTTATTTACAAAGTTTAAATTTAAGATCACCTAATTAGTTTTAACACAAGGACTTAAATAAAAAATAATAGAAGAAAACCTGTCAGATTTCTATAAATAATTGTAAAAAGTTACTAATGTTGGTATTTAAATTGGAAGCGACAGAAGAAAGAACCAAAAGAAGCATTGTAATAATTATAATAATGATAAATAACAGGATTTAAAAATTAAATATCTAGATGAAATTAAGGAGAGGTGAGAAAATATCTAGAATTAATAAGAGAGTTTGAAATACTTATGCTATACTATTATTTAATAGATTATGAATATGGTACACACATTGAATTGTCAATTTTTTAAAGAATTTATTGGATCAACTAATGTATATTGTCAGTAGTATTTATTTACAAAGTTTAAATTAAAGATCACCTAATTAGTTTTAATATAAGGACTTAAATGAAAAATAATAGAAGAAAACATGTGAGATGTTTATAAATAAGTGTAAAAAGTTATTAAATGTTGGTATTTAAATTAAAAGCGGCAGAAGAGAAAACCAATAGTAGTATTGTAAAAATTATAATGATGATATAATAATTGTATTAATAATAAATAACATGATTTAAAAATTAAATATGTAGAGAAAAGCAAGGAGAGAAGAGAAAATCCATATAATTAATAAGAGAGCTTGAAATACTTCAGGTATACTATTATTTATTATTTAATAGATTTTTACATACTGTGCGTTTTATTTAATATTTTTGTTTTATTTTTCTACATAGTGCAAATAACCTTTTTCTTATAGTAATAGTATGTTTAATAAAAACTTATAAAAGGTTGCAGAATAATTGTTTTTCATGATTAAATGGTAAATGGTCGATTCCCCTAGTTTATTGCTCATCTACTGTAGAATGGCTGTATATGTTTATATATTGCCTGTGTAGATTATTTGAATATCAAATTTCATTATTATCAACTAGTCATATTTTAAAATAATAATAATAATAAAACCATTAATTTTCTTGTCACATTAAAGTCGTGTAAAAATCAAATTCTTTTGCATAGGCAATATAACTTATTAACATTTCCAATTTGTCTATTATACTAAAGTATGATTTGTTCTTTTACATCCATTAAATTTCTACTTACTCTTTTCCCCTTGTTTCTAAGTTTGAATGAATTTACGATGCAAAGTGATGTAAGTTGTAACTATACCTCTACTCTAAATTGAGAGGACACTCTAACTTAATTCACTTTTTATTTCAACATGCAAACAGTATTCATCTCACAAACAATGCAAATAACATAGTAAACACACATACTCACCAAGCAAACTCTCATCACAATATAAATAGCAGTATATGATAGCACAGCTAGAGATGGACTGGACGAATTCCATTCATACCCTCAACCCACTTATTGGGCCGCCGTCAAAGAGCCGTAGGGCCACTGGCCCTGGTAATTCCCGGGCGGGTTATAGTTACAAGTAATGAAGTACCAACCATTGTTGCACCTGACCTTGGCGCACCCAATCTTTACCGACTTAGCCCAAACGACCTGGGTGTAGCGGCCGCAGACCTTGCCGGCGGCGCAGGTGTTGCTGTTGTAGTTGTAGTACTGCTTCTCGGACACCCAGGCGGCCACCGCGTCCAAGCCGGACCAGTCCTTGCCCGACCCGGCGAATATGTTCTCCCCGTATGGCCCACTAGAGTGGATGAGCTGGCAGTCCCTGGCCCGTTTGTTGGCGTAGTTCTGCGCGTAGGACGCCACGGTGCTGTCCCAGGACACAGGGCCCACGCCCACTGCTGCACGGGCCTGGTTGTGCGCGTTGACGTAGTCCTGCGGGCTGTTTTGGGCCTGCACTGTGCTGGTGATCGTGACGAGGAGTATGAAGAGAAGGGACGTTTTCATTGTAATTTGTGTGTGTTGGCGTAGAATGAGAAGAAGCTCGGTGTTATTTATAGCTCATTGTCTGCAGTTGTGCATTGGAGGTCAGTTGCGTGTTGATGAGTTTATTATTTCAACTGGACTGTTATTTTACATATACTGGGCATTAGATAAAAACGAAAACGAGTTAGAAAAATGCAATATTATTGAGTTGAATGAATTGATACGATTGTTTTTTATTTATTTACATGCCTTGTACATGGTTATTTATAGGATATGTTCAGTACGCTACAAAGTTTAATTAATTACAAAAGTGCCCTTGAGGCAACTGACTTATTCAATATAAGACTTGGTCATATTGAACCGATACATTTTATTATGTGGAAATTATGTTGAAGGGCTTCTATTTTCAGGGTAATAAGTTTTAAGGACAACACTTCTAAATAATTAGTTTTAAGGACAATTTACAGGATAATGATAAATTCATTTATCTTTTTAAGTTATACAGGAAAATGATAAATCTTTTTATCATTATTTCTGTATAACTGAAAATGATAAATTCTTTTATCTTTTTCCTGTAAAATGTCCTTAAAACTAATTTTTTAAAAATAGTGTCCTTAAAACTTATTACCTGCACAAATAAGCCCTTGAAGTGAAAATCCCCTTTTATTATACTCTTTTGATTCATCCCCTCAAATCGAGCTAGAGTTTTCAACCCTCTTTCCATCTTCAACCGCCATCTCTAATTTTCAATTTAGACTTTAATCTTTCGAGGTTCTTTCGCAATAGCGACTTTGTAAGCAAATATGCCATCTATAAGTCGATGGTAAGTGATTCACACTTAATTTTCCTTTCATGATGCGTTCGCGAACAAAATATAGGTCAATCTCCATATGCTTTGTTCGAGTGTAAAATCAAATTGGCAGATAATAAAATGACACTTAGACTGTCACACCAAATTGTGGATTCATGTCTGACTTGAAATCCTAATTCATATAGTAGAGACTCTATCCACATAATTTATGCAGTTGCAGATGCAATACTCCTGTATTCTACTTCTGTACTTGAACAAAAGACAATGGGTTGTTTTCTGAGGCACCATGAAATGGAGTTTTCACCAAGTATATACAATAACATGTAGTTAAGCAATGGTCATCCAGGTCACTGGCCCAATCCATATCAGCAAATCCTTGTATGCTTAAATTATTGAACTATTTTCATCATTTGTGTTGAATTACTGAAATAAATTGAACTATTTTCTTGCTTCTAAATGCCCGTAATACACTGAACGATGCTTTATTATATATCTCATTTAGTCACTTAAAGGACATAGAAAAGAAGTGTATTTATCATCATTTGAATTGAATTACTGAAATAAATTGAACTATTTTCTTGCTTCTAAATGCCCGTAATACAACATCTTACATGAATATCAATGTATTATGAACAGACTGGTAAATTACCATTACCGTTGTTTTTAAAAAAATATTACCGATGTTTTACCGTAGAAAATGGTAAATTTATCGTTACCATACCGGTTATATTGGTATACCGACTTTACTTTAAAGTAGTAACCGATTGGTTAGTAATGGTAAATTTACCGTTACCATAACACCCCTATATACCTCTTCCTTCAGTTCAACATTTAGAAATGCATTGTTGACATCCAATTGCCTTATTTTCCAATTCTAGTGTAGAGCAATGGATAGAATGATTCTGGTTGTGGTTGGTTTTACAACTGGAGAAAAGGTCTCTATAAAATCAAACCCCTATTGTTTAGTGTAACCTTTTGTTACAAGTCTTGCCTTGTGTTTATTGATGGTCCCATCTGGATGTCTTTTTAGTTTAAAAGTCCATTTGCATTCAATTATATTCTTGTATTATGGTTTCTTTACAAGCTCCTATGTTTTTTTTCATAAGTGCTTTGTATTCTTCTGCCATTGCTGCTTTTCATTTTGCTTTTTACTACTTGTTCATATGTGACTGGCTCTTCAGATTCAGATACTGTTGTATATACGTTGGGCTTGAAAATACCTCCTTTTGCTCTTGTTATCATATGATGACCAGTTTGTGCAGGTGGTTGTTCATGTGACTGAGAATCTTCATGATGATGTGCATCTTAATGAAGATCTTGTTCATGAATACCAGTTGAGGTAGTATCATGCTCATAAGTAGATGAAGTGACTGGGTTTTCAAATGACTCGGTTGGTTCTGAATTTGAACCATGCAATGACTTGCTATGGTGCTCATTAGTTTCCTTGCAAGGGGTTGCATCTGCACCTTCTTCACAATCTTCTATATATATTGGTATGGGAGGTACTAATACTCTTGCATTGTATACCTTTTGTTTGACTTTTATACCTTTCTCTGCGAAAGAAAGACATTTTCATTAAAAGCAACATATGTAGAAATAATTTCCTTACCATTCGTACTTAGACATTTGTATCCTTTCTGTTGAGATGCATATCTTAGGAATGTGCATGGAGCTGATCTGAAACTGAGCTTGTGAGCATTGTGCGGTCTTAGACATAGGAAAAATAGACATCCAAATGTCTTCAAGTTTTAGTAGTCAATCTTGGTGTTGAAAAGAGTTTCATTGGGGGCTTTGTACTTAACAACTTTGTGGGTAGTCTGTTTATCAGATAAACTGATGTAGAGAAGGCATCTGTCTAGAATTCAAGTGGTAATGAGGATTGTGCCTTTAATGTAAGTCATGTCTCAACAATATACCCGTGCTTTCTTTCCACCATGCCATTTTGCACTGAGGTATGTGGGCATGTAATTTTATGCATAATACCTTTCTTTGCAAAATATTCTTTCAATGGTTTGAATTTTGCTCCACAATCAGTTTGCATAATTTTCAATTGTTAGCCAGTTTTCTTTTCTGCTATATTAATAAATTGAACCACTGCATTGTGTGTTTCGGCCTTTGTTTTGAGAAAATATATCCAAGTAAATTTGGAAAAAGTATCTATAAATGATATATAATAATTGTATCCATAATTTGAGTTAACTAGGCTGGACCCCACAAGTTAGCAGCCACCATTTCTAGTGGTTTGTTGTACTCAGTTAGGGATTTGAGAAATGCCAATTTATGATTTTTTTTCCCATTTGACAATATGTGCACATGTATGACAGTGATATATCATTAAAACTAATATTATTATTTCTAAGGACTTTCTTTACAACATCAACACTTGATGACCAAGTTTATAGTGCCAAACATCAAATATGCTTTTACCATTTACATTATCGTAAGAACTAGTGTAATCGCACCATTTTCTTTCAACTGCACCCCTATTATTCTTCATCAGGTTGAATGTATATAGGCCATTATGAACATTACCCCGTAACAAAATTTCCTTGCTTAATAAGTCTCTAACTACACAAAATTTAGAATAAAAGTCAAAATAAACTTGATCATTAGAAAATTAAAAGACACTCGTTAGATTCTTTTTAATTTGAGGTACTCTTAATAAGTTATTGAGGTGTAACTCTCTTTTGCCTTTAATAATAACATTGCTATTGTGTGATGTTTTAATAGATTCGCCATTGCCCATAAAGATGGATTGCATAGCTTTGTATTCTTTGTTTCCTAAATTTAGATTTTGCAAGTTATTGGTGATATAGTTGGTTGCACCTGAGTCAGAAAACCATGTTTCATTCATAACATCTTCTGGTTTGGCCAGAATTTCAACATCATTTTGAATTTTGGAATTGTCATCTTGAGTTTTGGATTCTTGACTTGTATGCACCATATTGACATTAAGTTGAAAATTTCTTTGACTGCTGCTGCCTTGCTGGTTTGGTATGTAACTCCGACCAAATTTGAAGTAGCATTTATTTAGGGTATGTCCATATTTTTCACAAATTTGGCATCTTATTCGATTGTTGTTGTTCCATCTTCCTTTGCCTCTGCCTCTGACATTTTGATTTGATCTTTGATTGAATTGGTTGCTTGCATTTCTTTCATGAATCTTGTTTTTGAAGTTTGGATAATTTGCTGCATAGTTGATGTTGAGGTCTACATTCAGAGGTTTCTTTTGCTCATTTCTACCTTCTTGTGCAAGAAAGGTAGAGTGTACATATTGAATACTTGGCATGTTTTTATTGGATGAGATTATGGCTATTACAGATTCATAATCCTCATCTAACCTATTTAAGATTGTGAGTATCTGCTTAGTTTTAGATACTTTGTGTCCAGCAATGTTTAATAGATCACATACAGTCTTGATTTTTATCAAATACTCCCTCATTTATAAATTTTTCTTTTTCTGATTTTGATTTTGTCTCTTGTAATGCATGATTCTCGTAGAATATCATGAATTGAATATTTCCTCAATAGTACTCTAGATTTCATGTGCACTATTGCACCTAATAACTTATGGTAGCAAATTTGCTTCTATGTAGAAAATAGCCAAGAACTTATGAGATTATCTTGCCTTTGATATATTGTATATTCTTTGTTGATTATCTGAATCCCTTCATTGTTTAATGTGAATTGTGCAGGTTCTAGTGTTGTTCCAAGAACAAACCCTTCTAAGCCATATCCTCTCAAAGTAGTGATGATTTGACATTTTCAAAGTAGATAATTGCCTTCATCTAATTGAATGGTGATAAGTTGACTTTTTGGGTTGATGATGTTCTTGATGATGGCTTTAGTTTCAGAAATCTAATTGGAATTAGCAGGTGGCAATGGTGAATTGTGGGTTTCAGATGTAATGTCTCCTTCAGTGAATTGTGGGTTTTAGATGATGAACCGAGGCTGGGATGATGATAAACTGACTGGTCTCCTGGCATGCACTAAATCTAGATAAGAACAGATTCTTGAATGGAAAAGATGTTACCTCTGATGATCTTTTATAGTGCAACCAAGACTGGGATGATGAACTTGTCTCTGACCAGTTCTTCACGTATGGCACTTAACTTGGTGAGAATGAACCTTGAAAGGGTTTTGAAATTTCTTGGTTGATTGGAAGGGAAGGGTTCTCCGATGATGGTGATAAATTTGAGGAGAGAAAACACACTGATCCTAACAAATGAAATTCAGCTTAATGAAATCTTGGTGAAGAAATTTTATTCTACCGTTAGGCAATTTAGCTCCGATACCAAGTTAGAGCAATATTATTAAGTTGAATGTAATGATACTGTTGTTCTTTTATTTACATGGTTATTTATTGGATACATTTGGCCCGCTCAAGAGTTTAATTAATTACAAAAGTGCCCTTGAGGCAACTGACTCATTCAATATAAGACTTGGTCATATTGACCCGTTACATTTTATTATACTCTTCTAATTAAACGTTGAAGAAATCATTACATTTTTAATATACGAAACAGTGGGACGGGAAAAAGCGCTATCAAATTTGATTATCATACCCATTACGCATTTGTTTATTTTATATGATTTGATATTATATTTTGGTACTATTTAGTTTCATTTTTTTACTTTTTTACGACATTGTTTTTTACTGTATATTTGAAGCATTTAAAACAATTCTTTCATATTCCTTGTAATGTTAGTGTATAGTACCATTTTATACCAAATATTTTTTTATTGCATATATTCTCCTATAATTCTATTATACAATTGTTAAATCAATGCATTAACATAGGGATTACAAAGGAGAATTTCGAAAAAAAAATAAATTTATTAATTTGTCAATGATCGTATTTTGTGTCTACATAAATAAAATTTTTGTACTAAATCATATTTAGTGTTGTTTATATAAGAGTTGGGGTTTTTATTAATTTATGTATGAAATCATTTATGTTTATTTATTATAATTTAATTATAATATCTTATTTTAATTGAATTTTAGTTTAATTTTATAATATGTTTGTATTAATTATACAAACATTACAACTACATTAAACATAGTGATTAGCAATAGTAAAACATGATGAAGATATGTCATAAGTGTATAATTAACCATTGTGATTTATGACTGATAAATAAAGTAGCAATATAATAATCATTTCAACATGGGTATGTGTGTCTGATAAATATGTATACATAAATATGAGTAAATTTTATCTATCTATCTATTTTTCGGCCATGTATTTATTTAAAATAAATAATTCTATAATATTATATTAACATATGCACACACATTATAGGTTTTATGTTCGAATTTTAAAGCATTATATATATATATAATTTTATATAATATATATACTAATACTTTTTATTTGAATTCAAATTTTAAATAAGTTTGAATAATTAGATATTAATTTAGTTTGACTTAATCAAGATAATAATTTTTTTAAATAAAGCCAAACAAACAAACAAAATTATTTATTTAATTATTTTTTAAAGTTAAAAGTATATATAAAATTTAAATGCATAAAGGTTTAAATATAATAAATTAGAAATATACCTTTATATATGATATATATAAGAATAATTTTTTTTTCCAAAACTAAGAAATCAAAAACTAATTTTTTTCCTTATAGTTTTAATTTTAGCCGAGTTGTTTAGTATTATAATTATGTCATTCATGTATACATATATACATACGCACATACATATGTACACACATATGTATGCTAAGTTATTTTTTGGGTTTACAGACTTTTTTAATTGTAGTTTGAAGAAAATATGAATTGGGTTTCTAAATCAGTGAAGAAAAATTCAATTTTCATGTTTTGCGTGATGGGAAGGGTAGTTCTGGAAATGGTAGTGGCTACTAAGTTATTTTTTGGATTTACGGACTTTTTTAATTTTTGGGGGGCTACTAAGTAAACACTCGAGTTAAAATAGAATTTCCCTTTTTTATTAGTTATTTAATAGTTGCTCTCCTATTTTCTTTAGTCCACACATGTTATGCAATGCTAGAAAAACAACCTTTAAAAAAATAATGTTGAATAATTTACTTCTAAGTTATAGTAAATGAAGGGAACTACAAAGTTAGAAAAAACAATATAAATATCTATGTACTTAAAAAGTTAATACACTGAGGTTAAAATACTGAAAATGACTAAATAATATATTGCCAATTACTTTTCTCATTTTTGACAATCCATAACTTATCTTATAAACCATTGCATGTTTAAATTAATTTACGTAGGTTGAAAAGGATTAAATAAGCTAATCATGATTGCATATTTACTCTTACATGTACATTTTTATGGATTAACATAATTAAAATTGTAAGAAATATAATGCCAAATATTGTAAAATGAAAACAAAAGCACAAATCTTACTCAGGATTGAAATTCAAATAGTAAAAAAGGAAGAGTAAAACTGTGCATTCATCTAAAAAAAATAAGAATAAAACATACCAAAAGCGAAGGGACTGACAGCGAGAGAGCTGTTGTAACCTAAGGGATTAGGGTAAACCACGCTCGATGCATTATGTAACGACTCGTAATTTTTAACAATTTGAAATTAGTGAGTTAAACAAAAATTTTGTATAAAATTATATAGAAATTTAAACTTTATGATTTTATTTATGTTAACTTATATTTGAAGATAAGTTTATGATCTTAGTTTGGATTTCTAATAATGATATAGAATACAGTAAGATAAAAAGGATAACATATGTTAGGGTACGACTCGTAATTTTTAACAATTTGAAATTAGTGAGTTAAACAAAAAATTTGTATAAAATTGTATAGAAATTTAAACTTTAAGATTTTATTTATGTTAACTTATATTTGAAGATAAGTTTATGATCTTAATTTGGATTTCAAATAATGATATAGATTAAAAATAGAGACCAAATTTTCATAGCTTTTTCAGAAGGGACTTTTCTTCCGTCATCTTCCAATTCTAGGGACTTGGCAGCCGTTCCTTGTTTATAGTTTAAAATATTGGTTCGAATGTAATTTATAACATAGATTGGAATAACAAATGCTAATTTTAACAGGGAATAGAATGAATGTTTTTATCAAAAGAGAAATCATATATTTGTTTATTTAAATGTGTTTTAGCGTAAAGATTGATTTCATGAATTAGAGAACTTTTATTTAGTAAGTAATTTATAACTCTTGTGTATACAATAATTTTATAAATATGTTTTAATACAATTGTGTTATTTCTCTTCCCATTAATTAATGTCCGTTTTAGAATTTAATATTAAAATTAATTGTAATTAACGTGATTAGAGTCCTTCAAATTAATAGGAAAGAAGACGTTAACTGTAATTAATGGGTGTAATATTGAAATAAAAAGGAAAGTTTGTATAAATAATAAAAAGAACATTTTTAATCAAAATATAATGAATGTTTCATTTGAATGCAAATGTAATTTTATACAAGAAAATTTTGAATTTTAAATTATATTTATAAATACACTTATTAATATTCAAATTTTAAAATGTATTAAAGGGTTTATGGTTGTATAAATGTTATAAAATCAATTAGAAATTACCTTATATTAGCAATTGTACATTAATTACACATGTTCAAGTATAGTTTTAATTCCAATTTATATATTGTTAAAACTTGTAAATTGGTTGTTAATTATGACAGTGTAACTGCTACTAAATCATTTTTATAATGCATGGATATATATATATATATATATATATATATATATATATATATGCATGAATTAATAAAATTGATTTGAGCAACCTAAATTGAGATATAAATTGATTGAATTGACTGATTGATTAATTGAGTTAATGGAATGTACGGATATTAGAACAAAAGGACAGTTAAATATATAAACAATCTATTGATAGGAAAGAGCATAATTATTCAAATCATAATTAATGCCATTAATTGGGATGTTATGGACTATGTTTTTAAGGAAAAAAGGGAAGGATAAGAATTTCAAGTGTATGTAAAGAGCAAATAGGTTTTTACATAATAAATCCTAACCCTAGAATTTAACTATAAATAGGAGTCTAACTCTCATCTTCTTTTTTTTCTAATCTTCTTCTTCAAGTCTTCTTCCTTCTCCTTTTTATAATCTTCTCTTCAATTTTTCTTTTTCAAATCTTTTCCTTAAAATTTTGATCTTCATTTCTTTTTCTTTTTCTTTAAATCTTTTTCTACAAAACTAAAGTTTCATCTTTCTCTTTTTCAATTCTTCTTCTTCAAATCTTCTTCTTTTTCCTTTTTAAAATCTTCTTCTTGAAATCCAAATCTTTTTTTTAATCTTCTTCTTCCTTTTCAAATCTTCTTCCTCAATTCTTCTTCTATAAATCTAGATCTTCTTCAAATAAATATTTATACAAACTTTTCTGTTTCTTCCAAAACATCCTAAAGAAAATATTAATAAAATAGACAAGAAATCAAGAAGGAGACTAAGGAAAATCAAGGAGGCTAAGAAAACCTAGAGGGGATATATTGATTAGATGTCCATTATCTTAGACCAAGAGCATAGGCTAAAAGGTGAGTTTTATTACTCACGGCCTATATTTTCTTATGTAATTAAGTTTAAATCTGGTTATTTGAATTGAATGTTAATTAATCACTACAACAAAAAGGACTTTTTATAGCGTGTAAAAACCGCTATAAAAACTTTCTATAGCGATTCTATAATCGCCATAGATCAACATGTTGTAAAAAGTCTGGTAGGTACTATAGCGTGTCATACTTGCAATGGAAAACGTATTTTTCTTGCCATCTAAAATAGGCCATATTGGTGCAACTGCTTTTCTATAGCATTATGAAACGTGCTATAGAACTTTTTATGACGCATTTTAGTTGCTATAAATATGTCGACATGCTATATTATTATAGCATTTGAACACGCTATGGAATCATCGTGTCAACCTTTTATGACACATTGAAATGCTATAGAAAATTCATTACTATCTATTATAGCACTGTCTTATTGCATAGTTAGAACGCTATAAAAAAATTCTATTGCACATTTTTTGCTGCCATAACATTCAAAGCTTACAATTTTCAATTCTACTTATATATTATAACTCAAAAAACCACATTCATCACATTAACATAAGTACACATATTGAGTCATAAGCCAAATCACAATATATATATATATATATATATCCATAATATTTCATACATGAAGAATTAAACATAAATATTTGTGATAAAAATTAAACATAAGTACACAAATTGAGTGTAGCATACCAAAACGATACATACTAAAAATATTTTAATGACCGTCGATAAGCATGACCGATTTAAAGGAGAAAGAGTGCGACATCATGTATCAACCTCAAAAGCATCATACAACACCTGTGAAGAAGAAACACAAACATACATATGTTAGTCAATATATACAAGTATGTATAAGTTGGAGAATGAAGAACATGTAGAAGGCATGGGGAAGACATGCATTGAGATGAGAAGGCATGGTGAAGACATGCAAGACAGTGACGTGGAGTGTATTTCTAACTCTGTTTAACTGAACAAAATTTTATTGGTAACTAAATATATGAGAGGTTCTCAGATTGGGTCGTGTGTCTGCTAATTCACTAGCAAGAACCGAATTTGATTGCCAAATTACCTTAACCAAACATTGATTCCCAAGTAGTGAAGATCGAATTGAGTTAAACTTGAGATAACATGAAACATATTATTATCTTTCTCATGTACTTATCGTGGGCAGTAGTAGCATTTACGTTTCACAAGATTGCAGTGTCTGAATATAATAAAAATTAATATAAAGAACATATAAATTATTTAAATAAATAGATGTTAACAACTTACTATTTGGATGGAACATTTGAGAAACAAAGCGCATTGTTGGTGACATGTTTGGATAATCCTCAGTAAACTGAAGTTTCAGTTTGAACGTACCTGACATAGTAATAACCATTTAAAAGAAAAATTAGAGAATTTCTAGTATAATAAAGGTGTACTGTTATGAGAAACTAACATATTTTAATTTTTGCAGGTAATGAGTAATGACAATGGTGGAAGCAACAAGCAAACTACACAACACAAGTGCAAAAACTTGTTATGCAGCATTAGCAATTCTAAATCCTCATCAAGTTATTACCAAAGCAATAGAAACTATTAACTTTAACCAAGCATATGCAAAGAGTTACAAAAAAATCCCCTGACAAATTCTTTTAGAGAATATACCTACATAATAGCTTGCAAATGATGTTATCTGTTTAAATTATATTTTGAATATTTCGCAAATTCTTTTTAAACTATACTAATGGTGAGGACTCATTTTTCAAATTGAATATTTTGCAAATTCTGAATAAACTATATCAAAGCAAAAGAATCAATCAAGTAGAGCAAATATACATTGATGGATGCTAAATTTAAAACATATATTCAGATAACTATTTTAAGCAGCATAGTTGGTATAATCCAAGTTATTTTCCTGATATGCTTTGCTCCAAACCGATTCATATGTTAGACATAGTTCACGTAATTGGTATAAGTTCAATTGCTGAGTTTAAAAGCCTAATTTTACAATATACACAAAAAACTGCTCAAATTTTGTTATTATAACATAAACTGTTTCAGATCACTATTTGGAGAAATTTTGTGTGAAGAATACGATCGTACTTCCCATAAGAGTAAAAATTAGACATCGTTTGTCTTATAATGTCAACATACCTGAGGGCGAGGTGTACCGACATTGAATAAAGTGGGAGAAGCATGTGTGAACCATCTTTCAGACATTAAATGGTAGGTTTTGATGGAAGACTCAAGATCATGTTTGTGAATCCCAATAGCAACTCTCATAAGCATGTGCCGAGGTCTTTCTACAACTACACCACATACTTTCAAGAGGTAAGATCTCTCCAGTGTCTTGAAACCAAAATAGTCATAATCAAAGTCCTTATCATAAATTACTCACAGTCTAAACGAGTTGCATTCTGCAAGAAATAACGATTAATGTTATAATTTGAAATAATTTATGTTAAAAATTTTACTTAGTCCTCACCTATTCCAAAATTTTAAAACTGAATTTTGGCACAATTTGCTTATCCAAACACTTCTATGTTTTACTACTCACTCAAGAGGTCTTCCAATCACAATCAGCATACATGTGCAGTTGCCTACACTTGCTGCAAGATATGTTGAATCCAAATTTTAAACTTCTACATAAATCTAAGAGTAGGCCTTGCTACTAATACCCTATCCAATGACAAAGAAAGTAGCAGCTTAGTTACTCTCAAGCAACAGCAGGTATTTCTGCTCACTCTAGTTAAAGTTAGTATACAAAACACTTTCAAGGAGATTCAGAACAAGCATGTCGCATGGCAGCAGTGAACTGCTGCCAACACAGCAGCAATTTGTTGCTGTAAATAGAAGCAGTACATGATGCTATCTTCAGGCGCCAGGCCATTGGCCTAGACACCCTTCTGGCCACCATCATTTCAAGGATGGTCGGTGTTCTTGTCGTGGTTATATCTCTCAAAATTTTAATGCAGTACAATAATAGAATTATTATTGAACGTTGCAAATAATTATTTATTTAACACTTGACTTGATTTGCTCTAAGCAGAATAAAATTTGATGAGCTAAAAAAATAATAACACATTAAGGCCATTGTTGCTATTTATTCAAATTCTTCCTATGATCATATAAAATGTAAATAGAGGTCATGTGAGTTACCAATATAGTTCCTCTGACTGTTTGCGATCGTGCTTCTCGTATGCTGTTGCAGTTAAAGCTAGTAGTCGAGTTACACAAATTGTCCGAGTCTTGGGAATCACAACATGATCTTGGGAATTCAGTTGACTCGGCAGTTTCTCCTATCACATCAAATTGCAAACACTTGAGTAAAAATGGTAACAATGTGAGACCAGATATGTATGTGCTGTATATATATGAATTTTTTTTACCTGCAGCCCATATAGCTAACAAGTAAGGACTTGGATCTTCTGGGTCTCTCTTATCCATCTTTTACAGAATCAAAGGTGAATAAAATAAATACGATTTCCTTAAAAACCACAACGTGGAGAGCATGAGAAAATATATATGGGAAAAGAAATTACTCTTTCCAAAAGTGGATGCTCATCCGGGAGTACGTAGCTGCGAAATATTAAATAACTAGGTCACAATATTGCAGTATCCTATTCTTATCCATTTCAATGTAGTTCAAGACTTAGTTTCAAATGTACTTGACTGATAAATTCATGCTAACTTACACTTGATGCTCAGTTCGTAAGCGGTTCACATTTTTCAGTTTTGGCACTGGAATCATTGCAGCATCAGGAGATATAACAACTAAAGCATTTGACATGATGCCCTCCAGCTGCATATTGTTTTCATGCATACAATTCCGTATGTTTTTAGTGAATTCTTCAATGTTTAGGTTTATTGTAGGTATCTCATCAGGATTGTCATAGAAAGCGTCTTCGATATCCCTTACGCTTTCTTCGGTATCACTAAGGGATGTTTTGAGACATTCTGGCTCTGGTGAAGAAGGTTCCTCAATTATAGGCTCATGGTTTCTTGGATTGCTAGTATTATTATATTCTTGTGTCCGTGAAGGTTCCATAAGTTGTGGCAATGGCAATGCCTTTGGAATCAGTGTATTTCTTTGCTTTGTGCTCACTGTAGGTTTCTCATCTGGTCCTGGAAGTGCTAGCTTCGCACTACAGTGAAAATAAAAATAAAAGGAGCATAAGAAATAAAATTTATGCACACATATAAACTTTCTACCGAATCTTTAAATCATTAGAGAAATATGTAATGCTAGAGTTACTTGCTGACACGACCGTTTTGTTTTGTTTCTGATTTTTGAATGTATGAACCGTAAATAAAGCTAAACTTTAAAGGAAGAGGATTTTCTTTGTTCAACTGACATACCTAGCATATGCACTTGCGAAATGTCTGCACTCTCCTCTCATTGGGCAGGAGCTGCAATTTGGTTTGATTTTCATGCAAAAAACCCGCAATAAAATTGTTTAACATGATCTATACGCATGTAAACGTAAATAGATTGCGAAAGAAGTTATAAGTGTTACCTTTTCGAAAGTAATCAACTGATAGTGTAGCTCGTACCTGAGATTCAGGCATAATAGAAATGAATTGATATTCGTTACCATTTTTTTATGAGTTAGACGTACATTCAAAGGCAATATGCAACAAATAAGTATACAGTAGGGTTTTAGATGTTACAGTTTTTGTTGATCAAGCTTACACAGCCGAGGCCAGAGGTATTTTTGAACAGTTGCCATCAAAGGGTACCTTAAACAACATAATCATTAAGTGCGTCAATTAGATATGATCACTCAATATGAACTTTGTACATGATCACAGCCAATCAAAAACTATTGAACTATTGATTATCAATGCCTATGTAATGTTTGTACAATAACAAATAAGGAAAAAGAATTCACGTACATAAGTAAAAGAAAAGCAAATACCTGAAACTCTTGAAATTGCTGCTTCCTAAATTATGCCTCTGCTTTCTGCCCCGTACTAGCCCAGACATCTGAATACACTATGCCTGCTCCCTTCACTACTTCTTTGGGATCATTTGCTATTTCTATTTTGCTGATTCCAGCAATCTTGGCTAGTTCAATAGTTTTTGCATCTAGTTCAAAGCCTTTTTGGACAAGCACAGAGTAAGTGAAAGGGGGAAACAGATGCAAGCAGAAGCCATGAGTGCACAATATTGTTTCCATCTCCAACATACACATCCTAGATGATAATAGATTTCAATATATAAGTATGTTTATGCATTGTCAAATTGAAATTTACATAACCTTAATATGTTTATGCTATGCTTCAGATCTGGTACCAGTTCCACATCAACTAAGTACCAAATCTACATCGAACCACTTCCTCGGCTTTGCATAGGAACCCTCATCAGGATACATCGAACCACTTCTATAGCAGTATCTTCCCAGTCGACTTCAAATGTATTAGCTGTATTCATTAGTTTTGTAAATTACAATCTGAATGTTCGGTCACTAATACAAAAAATAATTGGGTAAAATCCAAAACATAGTATTAGGAACTACCTTCATATGTTGAGAATTGGAACCGACAAGGAAATCGTCAACCAAAATGCTCACAGGCTTCCCTTCTTTGGAGGGTGACATGCTAATAACTGTGACATGAAGTACGATTCAGATTCCCTTCTTTAAAGAATCTCGATTTAGCTTCGTTGAGGATTCACACTTCAGCTTTGTGAAGGAATTGACTGCTTTAAGGAATCACGTGAAATCGAGCTCTGAGGAATCGAGCGGTTGCAAAATCGAGCTTTAGGAGTAAGAAAGGATTCGTGGTTGAAGAGGGATCTGTGAGTGAAGAGAGGGTTCATGAGCGAAGGAGTCTAGTAATTTTGGATTTGGAATTGAAGGAAAAGAGGGAATGTCTGGCGGCAAAGGAAAAAGGAGGAGGGAAATGTAATATTGGACTGCCAAATTTTCTTTTGGTTTAACGATGGCATGAACACAAGCTATCTTTTTAACCTAAATCACCGTTAACTATCTAACCATAGCAAATTGAGTTTCCATGCAATCCTTGCTTGCTATTAATAGAACATTTTCTTGTAGTGAATGTTGTTATATTTTTATAATGTAATTTAAATTGAAATTTATGTTCAACGTACTATTGAGTTGTATATCGTGCCACCCTGTTGAAATATTGGACTTGAATTTAATGTTGATATGTAGTAATAAATTGAAATAAAATTCATGGAACTAACTAGGAATCTATTTGTTGGAATAAATGTTCAAAAATAACATCGCTATTATGAAAATAGAGTGGGTATGAAATTTCATTGTTCGGATTTAGATATGAAATTTACATTGATTAATTGTTTATAGATTTTATGTTAATGAAATGTATTGTTGAATAGTTGATACGCTTGTATTATTTAGTTAATTTAAATTTAATTGCATGTGTATATCCATTAGTTGTTAATAATGGTTAATATGGCGATTATATATTTGTTTGACCATTGATTATACATGTTACATCTTGTTTGAATAATTGAAGTTGTATTGATTGTCATATGGATCATTTGAACATTGTTTAGCATGACAAAAACCCTTGGACATCTTATTTTAATATGTGGGAAAGTTAAAATAGACAATTTTATTGTTTTGGCCAAAAAAAGAGATTTTTGACAAATTTGCCGTTTTGTCCTTATTTGAAAAAATTTCATGCATGTATGTGTTTAAGTCTAAATTTTTTATATGTTATAATAAATGAAATTTTTAATAGTGTAGTCTAAAATTTGGTCATAAGTTTACGTGCAAATTTTTCTGAATAAATTATTTAATTAAACATGAATAAATAGGGTGTTTTGTAAAATAATGTTACTTTTACTTATTTTTTTTAACTCCATCTCATTAAAATAAAAGGATTTTGTAAAGAAATTCATACCAAATTCTATAATCTAATATTTTATATATTTTATTCTTTGAAAATAGGATTTTTGTAATTTTGCAAAAACATTATTTTGATTTGAAATTTTTTCTATAACTCCTTCATTTTATTTGGAGAATATTTAATAAAGGGACATATATTTATTTTGGTCATCTAGTAATATCAATAATTTAATCTTTGGAGTTAGCCCTTTAGAAAATTGGGAAATTGTCAAATTGATTTTTAAAAATCTGAAACTTCACTGGAAATTCTAGGATGGTATTTTAAGAACTTTTAAATTAAATTCAGAATTTTTCTGCAAATTATTAGGCTTTTTATAATTTATTTAGTGTAAAAACTAATGTATTTTGATTATTAAAAATAATAAATATTTCTGGAAATTTCTAAAACTTTTTCTACAAATTTTTGAAGTACAACGAAGGAATTTTATAATGAACACATTTTGAAAATCTTTACGGATTTTATTGTAAAAATTTTAAATGGGCAAGCGGCGGACTTCTTACTTTTTATATGCTAGTTATAAAGAGATCGTAGTTGGATACTGACTTAGTCTTAAGTTTTTTTTGCACATTTGTTATATGATTTTGAATTAACATACATAAGGATTTTTAGTTTCGACTCGAGTGTATTGTTTTACTTTACGCTCGGATCAGCCTGAATATTTCATTGTTTTAAAGACGTTTGTTTCTTGAAGATGAAGACGGAGTTTGGAAGACCATATTTACCAATATTATATTACTGCATTATTTTGTTATGTCTGTTGATTTTATAACTCTGATTTTATTGAAAAAGGAAATCAAATGTATTGTAAAACAGCTTCATGAATCGTTTGTGTAATTATTATATTTTTGTCATTCCGCTATTTGATTCTTTGTAATTTTCTCTTCTCTTCTTATTTTCCTAAATAAAACCTCATTGAAATCTATCTTTTTGGAATGTGGAATGTCCAAAATGGCAGGTCGTTGCACATTACGAGGTTGATAGTAACAACGATTGTGTCAAAACTAACACAATCAGTTATGAGCGACTTTAAAGTTTGAATGGATGAAGTCTATAAAGAGCAAATCAATTATAAATAGTTAAGTATTTAGAGCTTAAGCTTAAGATAGATACCATTTTCTTATTCAGTTTGGATGTGGGTCCTGTGACTAGTCATTATTGTTATTTTCTACCAAATTAAAAATTAGAATTTGGACTTGGAGTTGAATACATTTATGAAACATGGATTATAAAAGATTAAATATTTGGCAATCAATTTAATAACCATGCTTACCAGCAAAATGCTACAAGGCCTGAAATATGAGTATAAAATCAGGCCCAAAATCGATCTAGTGATCGTGGTTCCATTGCATTACTCAAATCAATGATCGCCTTGATTTCCTCTTATCCTGCAACCCTATTTTCTGGTGCATATAGCAACATTCTACTTATTGTATCAAAATATCACTAATTAAAAGAACCAGAAAAGTCAGATAATAATATTTCATGTAGAATTAGGAAGTTGGACGACAAAATCATGAAAATGGAGGGTAATTAAGAAAATTTTATTACGGTAGGTAATAATTATGGAATGAATCAAGGGAGGTATATGTTGATAGAAGCATGGAAAAATAGAGATTCGAAGACAAATGGGAAGAAAGAAATTAAATCTGTATGTAAGTACGATTAAAATTTACGATTATATTGTTTTTCGAACTACAAATCATGATTTAGCATCGAGGAAGGAAGCATTTACGAAACATTTTTTTATGAAGATTGAATATTAAACAATTAGTTCAACTTTCTGGTTATATATATATATTAGTGCTAGGATCAATAACCCTCTTTATTTGTGGCTCTCGGTTACCAGCCACAAGTTTATATTTAAATATTTGATTCATATGACATGAGAGAAAGAAAAAAAATTTGAATAGACACTTGTGGCTAATATAGGGGGACCACAAAATGGTGCTAAATATAGGGGTCTACTGATCCTAGCTCATATATATATGGGTTATTATAGATGGAAATATCACTTTTTATGTATAGACCCTTGGATAAACAATAAATGCATAGTTGACCTACTGGGTTGGGATAGATATCACCTATCCACTTCTAAACATGCAGCAGTTAAAAGTATCATTCACAATCAATAGTGGAATGCCTCCAGATTTACAGACCAGGGAGGTATCCACTCTCATACACGAAGTGTAAATCGTTCCACACAATGATGCAAACTATATTGAATGGTGTGGAGGACAAATATTGTTATTCAACAAGACCTGGGAAGCAAGCAGACAACACTATGACCAAGTGGACCGGTGTCCTATTATTTGGAACAAGATAAATAGTAGGAAATTGTCTTGCTATGCATATCAGTTCTCCTAGGACATATAAACACCACAGACCGATTACATGAATGGGGAATAGAGTGTGATCAACAATGCAGTTTATGTAAGGAGCAACTAGAGAGTATAAAACACTTGTTTTTCAATTGCATTTACCCTAGATATATATGGACGATGATAAAACTGAGATTAAATCTACCAATAAATAGTTACTCCCTTGATCTTGAGGATGAACTCAAATTATCAAATTGACCTTCCACACTCCAGATCAAGTCAGACAACTCGCTTCCCGTGCCTTCGTCCTTGTCATCTATTACATATAGGATGAAAGAAAAAAGCACAAATTTGAGAATAAAGAAGCAAACAAATACATCAAAGTAAAGGTGATTCAAGATTAAGTTACTTATCTCATGAGGAACTCAATGGCCGAAACAACTCGTAATCGGACAAATACTCAAATCTTGAATAAATCGGGAATTGACCTGAACGATTGTGGCTGATTCATCTAGCTCGCACAAATTAGGGTTTTGGAAATAGAGAATGCAAGCTTGTTGATTTCTTTGTACGTTTTGTTGCTTCGGGTATGGGCTGATAGCCTTTTGGGCCATACATATATATATATATATATATATGTATGTATGTATGTATGCATGTATGTATGTATGTAGGTAATAATGTTAGGTGAATTTCAAATATATATGTATATAAACACACACAAATACATAGTGCACTTGCTTATAATATCAAAACATCACAAGAAATAGTTGAACAACCAAAACATTAACTGCAACGACCCGAAATTTCGAACACTTCGTATTAAAATATCTGAATTATTTAAATATTTGAATCTTGGATTAAATTTGATTAAATTCATTTAATTACCTTGTTAACCCCTTTTAAATCATAACTAATGATGGTAAACTTGTTTTAGAAAAATGTTTACAAAAATAGTTACTTTGAAAAAATATCGATAATGTGACCGAAAATCGTTTTATCGATAAACAGCTTTTTACTCATCATAAGTTGTTCAAAACTTTTCTACATACACTAAAACACTTAAAAAATAATTAATATGAAATAAAAATATTTTTCCGTTTATGGAAAATAAAATATGACGATGTCATGGGAAGATATTTTTGGAAATGAGCATTTAAGGAAAGTTTTTAGTGTTAAGTAAGAGATGTAAAGGTGTAAAGTGAAAAGCATGCAAGGCACATAGAGGGGTCTCTTGGCCGTGTAAAGAAGGGTAAAGTAGGGGCTTAGGCTTGTGTATACACTCATTATCTCCTAGAGCTTGAAAAGTACTAAAAAAATCAAAAATGGTGGAAGTGGATTAGCACTAATCCACTTTGTTCTTTACTAATCTTTTTCTAACTAGTTCAAATCTCTTCCAAACTTTCACCAACACATTAGACCAACTTAGGAAGCGTAAATCTATAGTAAAACTGAAAGAAAGATGGAAGAAAAAGGGGGAGCATGGTGAGGCCTTGAGCATCAATGTGTGTGGGGGTGATCTTAGCTTAGCTTAGATGTGTTAAAGGTGGGATCTTTAGGCTTTTGGAGATGGTAAGAGGTGGTACTTTGATTCTTGTGTTTGAGAATATTATAGTCATGGATTTGGGTGAGTTATCTCACTATCTTGTTTGTATATATTTTGTGTGTGTATATGTCTGTGCAAATATAAAGTTAAAGGGACATTAACTAATTAGTATTATGGACTTTGGACCCTCTTGCTTTTGAAAGCAAACGACAACTTTATGTTGTATAACATCATTTCTATTACCTTCTATAACATGTGGCATGACCTTGACTTAATGTTTAAATTGTCTTTTTTGATTGTATGTTGAATTGAATTATGTTTGAAAGTGTTTGATGCGAGAATAGTCGCTATAAGTGCACTTCGATATCCCTTAACTTTAAATTATGTAAATGGATGATTTATGATCCTGACTTAGGATAATTTGTTGTAATTGTTCGCTATTCGTATTTTTGTGCATGAGATAGTAAAGAAACAGTTTGGAAAGTTATAGAAACTGTAAAACAAAATTGTGAAAGTTAGAAGCGAAATGGTCGATATGGATGCACTTTGAAAATGCCTTGTGTTCAACGTTTTTTGAAGTCAACTTTGAAAGACATCCTAGGGGATTATTTGCATTTTTTATAATTACTACAAGTGTACTTATTACTGGAAAAATATTTAAGCTTAAAAGATTTTAGAACTGGTCAAACAAAATGACAAAATTTAGAGTAAAAAGGTCATTAAACAAACACTTTACTAAATAGTTTGTTTTCAGGAATTTTTTTAAATAAATTAAAAATATCCTTACTGGTTTCTTCCCACAGTTTATAAGTATTCTAAGGGTAGTACTCATTGTAAAAATTTCAAATCTTAAAATTTTTTTAAGTGGTGAAAATTGGTCGTAAAGATAGTGCTTTTCTATGTTGTTCTTTGTACAAGACTTTTACTAGCGTTTATAAATGTTGTAGTAAATTGCTCAAGGTTTTAAGTGTCTAAAAATGATATTTAAATTTGATATCGTTCCCTAATATTTTTAGGTTGTTTTCAAACAAATTTTTTAGTATTTTAAAATTGTTTGAAGTTCAAATTTATTTTTTATATTTATTTATGAATTTTTAAAGTAAAGGGGTTTTATAATATAAAGCATGATTTTTATTTATTTACATCAAATTTTAAATTAGTTATTATTAAGTAATATTTTACATGGATATTTAAAACCTATTTATAAATATTTATAACTATTTGTATATATAAATAAGTTTAGAAAAAAAACAAGTGTTATCCGGCATTTTGACTCACCTATATTTGAACTAGCTGGACAAGTTAGACTCGGCTGTCATCAAGGCCAGTAGCACAGAGCGATGATTGTGAGGTCCATAAATCAAGTGCAGATTATAATATGAAGCCGTAATTGAACGAAATTGAGAGATATGCTACAGAATGTTGTAAGTATGGAATATAGTCTAATCTAGAAAAGGGATCGGGTATGATCCCTCTTTACCAAAGGGATCAGATTACTTCAATTAAACAGTGCAACTCAATGGAAAACGATAGATATCTCAAAAGTCAGATACATATGAAACATTGGGAACAAGAAGAGGAGACCCTAGGGTGTCCACCTTAGAGATCGCAACCCAAAAATCACAAGAAAGAGGGATCGACTCTCTTCCTCTAGAGGGATCGGCCAGAATCAGAGTACACAACACATTGCAAGAATGATCGATCAATACTCAACATATACAAGTCCAACTGATATGAAACTTGAAGGATAAGCATAATACAACATGGAGAAGCTTACAAAGGGATCGCATTCCCAAAATTTCCAATCATAGGGATCGGCCCCGATCCCTATTTCTTAGGACTTGGGCCATGCGATACCTCCTATGAGCCCATATGGATCCGGATAGTCTTCTGCCGAATTTTCAAGGAGATATTTTGCCATCTTTCTCTATAAATATAGACTTGATTGTTTATTCTCGGGATTTGGAGACTATTGGTTGCTTTGTATTCTCTTGTAATTAAGGATTTTCATCTGATCCCTCTTGTACTCAATTTACAAAGTGATTAATAAAGCTATCAGTTCAAATGGACGTAGGAAAACAACACCAAACCACTATAAACTGCTGTGTCCCTGTTATTAGCTTATTTCTTATTACTTTATTATTATTTTATCTCTATTGACACTTATTATTCTTTATTTATTCCTCTATAAAATCTCTATTGGGTGTTCGTGCCAATTTTTGGTGTTGGTGCTTTCACCGAGAAACAAGATTCTCAGCTCTATTTGGATCCCTTTGTTGCTATTGGATTGCATAAATCTAAGGAAGAGATCCAAAACTATCCTCAAATAGTTTGTCGTCCTATTCAGATTTGCAAAAGTCAAAGGGAAACTATCAACAATAGTTATAAACACCAGATTTACCACTCAAAACACAGAAGAAAACGAGAACACCAGCATCCAGCAAGGAGGCCAGAGCAATCTAACAGTAGATGTTAATGCTACCAATCTAGTTGATGTCTAGAATCAAGTTGATGCCATCATAAGAGTTGATTTCCAGAATCTGATGAGAGAGCTCATGGATAGCCGCCGATAGTTAAACCAACAGTTTCAAGCCAATATCGATCTAATGAATCAACTCAGGATCAACAACGTAGGAAAGGTAGGAGGGAGCCAACTCCCTATACTGCACCGGAAAGCTCAACTCTATTAGATGATCATCATAGGCACAGACACTGTAGAATCGATGGATATCACGCAGAATTATTTGGATATTAACACAGAACAATTCTCGGCTGCTAGGATCGATCGGACCCGATTCCTCTATAGGGACCGTGGTCGATCCCTCCTCCACAAAAGTAGCCTTATCTTTTTCTGATGGAACTCGAACTGGAACTACCGCGGTTGATTTGGATGCTGGAGTTAAAGTTAATGCAGATCGGTTACCTCTTCGAAATGACAATGATGTGAACGCACATTAAGAGGATACTGAGCCAAGAAGGCGTGGAATGGCCCGTAGACATCGACTGGACCATTCATGTAAGGTAGAGCACGACTACCACTTGGTTTCAACTATCCAAACACTGGACTTATCAGCTATGATCAGACAGCTAGTAAGGGAAATCCAAGGTTTTACCAATGATGATTGGGGATCTCAAGAAGACATATCGCGTTCACAAACAAATACTTTACACGTGGAATATCTGAGCAGATTTAGCATCCCATCGATGCTTACATATAAGGGAAAAACTGACCTTAGGCTACACATCATGATATACGAATGCCTAATGGACTCCGCACGAGCTATTGATGCCACAAAATTAATAATTTTTCCCATCACTCTTTCTATCATAGCAACGATGTGGTTCATGAGATTGCCCCCAAGGTCAATATCTAGATTTGATGATTTAGCAACACAATTTATGGAGTAGTTTTATATGCATGCAACTCACCCTAAAGATGTAATGTCCCTATCAAGCGTGATCCAGGCTTCGGGAGAATCATTGAAAGACTATTTATAGATATTTCATATATCCATCACAGAAGTCAGTAATCTGAATAACCATTCAATTTTGATAGCGGTGACAAGAGGGATTGACCTAGAACCTGACTTCGGCGATTGGTTAGCTGGCAAACCACCCACAACGTTAGAGTGTTTTTATGTAAAAGCAGCTCGACATTTGAGGAAAGAGGAAGCTAGGCACTCTAGGAAGAAGAATATTATAGGACCGAGTGAAGAGGGAGTGCGGAGTAACATTGCAGTGAAAAAATCTGGGGAGAGTTCTGGAAAAGTTCAAGTAAATGTCCAAAATAAACCGAATCAGCAAAAGAAAGGCAGTGGTAGGTACCATGAACGAAAGAGAGATTCTGGAAGAGGAAAGTTTAGAATTCCAATGTATGATACCTGCACACCGCTGAACACATCTCTAGAGAGCATCTACTTGTCTACATTCAATACCATGCAGTATAGGAAGCCACCTCCGAAAGAATCAATGGAGAAACAATAGCAAACTGGAAAATATTATCGGTTCCATGAATTCTATGGTGACAACACAGATGAATGTAGGCATCTCTAGGATGTTATCGAGAACTGATTTGGGAATGAAAACAACAATAGTTTGTTAAAGCCTTGCAGGATGGCGGGCAGGAGACATCTGACCCCAATCGATAAAAAGCTCTGCCTAGTGCTGAGGAACCTAGGCAAATAAGTGGAAGATTGGTTATCAACACCATAGCCGGAGGACCACATCCAGCAGATACATAAGTTGGCATGAAATGGAGCATTATGCAAATGCGACCAAGCATGTTAACTTTTAATGCTGCTCGAACATGGAGGATGGAGCTCCGGCAAAACAACAGCATACTATGGAAGACAATATAGTATTCCAAAGTAGAGATTCTGATATGGTGGAGGCCCCTACGATCGATCCGATGGTTATCTCAGCCATGATTGGCCCCGCCTTAGTGAGGAAGATTCTGATCGATTATGGCAGTTCCACAAACATAATTTTCAAGAAGGCTTACGACCAGATGAGGATGGAAGCCAAAGATCTGGAACCGTGTAAAACCCACATTCATGGCTTTAACGGTGTCGCAACGGAAGTGGTAGACTATGTCGAGCTATCGGTGGAGTTAGAAGAAGGTGACCATAGGAGAGTATAGATGCTGCCATTCATTGTGTTGGATGTGGACTCTCCATATAATGATTTTCTGGGCCGATCGGCTCTTATTAAATTCCAGGCCGCCATTTCCCTATGGCGTCTTACTCAAAAATTCCCAACTGATAATGGAATAGGGGTTGTTCATGGTGATCAGGCACCTGGAAGTGCCTGCTATGTAGCTGAGTTGAGAGAGGCCTAGCGAAAAGAGAAAGGAAAGGGTATGGAGATGTATCTCCATATCCAAGCCACTGAAGATTGACAACCAACGCCTAAGCCTTGGCTCAGGCGCCATAATCAGTTCTACAAAAATATAAATCCGAGGAATGATGAGGAGGAGCTCAAAGAGACCAAGGCTGAACCGACTGAGCTGTCGATCAACATCACGGTCTACGACGACCCATCATGGGTCCTAAAGGTCGGATCACAGCTCAGCCCCCTGATGATGAAAGAACTTGTTGGTTTTCTCCGAGCGAATCTTGATGCATTCACTTGGATTCATTCTAATATGTATTGGATCTCTTCTGCCGTTGCGAGCCACGCATTAAATATCGACCTGAGACATATCCTGGTGAAACAGAGAAGGTGCGGCATGGATCCGAAGAGATCTGCCGCCCTTAAAAAAGAGGTGGATAAACTAAAAAGAAATAGGTTTATTCGTGATGCCCTCTACCAGAAATGGGTATATAATCCTATAATTGTGAAAAATGCAAATGGAAACTAGCGGACTTGCGTTGACTATTCGGATTTAAACAAGGCATGCTAAAAGATAGTTTTCCTCTTTCGAGAATTGAACAGCTGGTGGACTCTACCGCAGGATATGAATTGCCATCATTTATGGATGCGTACTCTAGATATAATCAAATCCCGATGCACATCCTCGACTAGAAGTACACCATTTTTATTACTGGCATTGGATTGTACTATTGGTAATGCCATTCAGATTGAAGAATGCTGGAGCAACCTATCAATGCCTAGTTAACCGAATGCTTAAAGATCAGATTGGAAAGATGATAGAGGTATATGTGGATGATATGCTTATGAAGTCATGACGATTAAGCGACCACATTAGAGACTTAGCAGAAATGTTTGATATCCTTCAATATTTCAAAATGAAGATCAATCCTCTAAAATGTTCCTTTGGCATTGCATCAAGAAAATTCTCGGGTTTCATTGTCAATGCTTGCAGAATCAAAGCTAATCCTGAGAAGATTCGAGCATTTTGCAGCGTCCAAGCGCCAAAGACTATCAAACGAGTACATAGCCTAAATGGGAAGGTTGCCGCCCTAAGCCGGTTTATTTCCAGAGCCATTAATAAATGTATTCTTTTCTTCAACATGATAAGAAGAGGGAAGAGGAACTTTGAATGGACACAGGAGTATGAAGAGGTGAACCATTTAGAGAGACCTTCTATCTTGTTAAAGCTGACGGATCACGAAGACTTGTATATCTATTTGGTCGTGTCGGTACATGCTATAAGTGTCACATTGCTTCGCGACGAGAATCAAATCCAGAGACCGGTCTATTACGTTAGAAAGCGATTGATAGGAGCTAAAAGAAACTATCCGAAAATAGAGAAATTGGCATACTGCCTAATTATTGTGTCACAAAGACTTCGCCCTTATTTTTAGGCTCATCCCATCAACATCTACACGACCAGCCGTTACGATAGGTCCTACAGCGACCTGAGAAGTCTGGAAGGTCACTCAAGTGGAATATCGAGCTGAGCCAATTTGAAATTACCTATCTCCTTCGGAGAGCCATCCAGGGACAGGCACTGGCGGACTTTATAGTTGAGTTCACTGTACAGGATGATCTCCTAGAGAGCAGTAAAGCCCTAACCATCCGATGGAAAATGTATACGGATGGAACCTCCAATGATCGTTGTTCTAGAGCCAGAGTCGTACTAGTAACTCCGAAGGATCGATCAATTGGCTATACTTTGAAGCTTGGCTTCCATGCAATAAATAACGAAGCCAAATATGAAGTTCCATACCTTATCCGAGCCCAAGAGCTATTGACTGACTTTGAGTATAATGACATCACGCACATTCCTCTAGATCAAAATAAAGAGGCCGACTCATTAGCAAAATTTGCTAGCACCGGGGACTCATAACAAATGGTTTTGGTTCCAATCAAAGTACTAGACACTTCGAGCATAAACCAGATAGAAATCGACTGGGCACTAGAGACGAAGCCTTAGAAGGAGTCGTGGATGACTCTGATTTAAAATTATTTACTATGGGGATTCCTTCCCGAATGAAGGAATGATAGATGACAAATCCTCCCCAAAGCTTCACGATTATCATTCTGAAGGAGTCATGTATAGAAAAGGTTTTTCCATTCCCTTGCTTTGGTGTATCGCTCATGATGAAATAAAATGAGTCCTAAGGGAAGTTCATGAAAGGGAATGTGGCGATCATACTGGGTGGCAAAACCTAGCAAAGAAAATACTCTATTATGGATATTATTGGCCAACTATCAACTGAGATACTACCGATTATGCTAAGCGATGCAACAAGTGCCAGGTGTATGAAAAAGTTGCAAGAGCTCTACCGTTGAAAATTACACAAATGGTCAGTCTATGCCACATGGGGCATAGATATTATCAGTTCCTTACCAATCTCTAATTGTGGTGTGAAGTAAGTAGATTACTTCACCAAATGGGCCGAAACAAAACCTTTAACCATGATCACGACGTATAAATTAATCAATTTCATTGATCGGAACATCATCTGTCATTTTGGCCTTCCATTAACCATTGTAACTGATAATGGAACCCAATTTGACAGCATTGTATTCAAAGACTTCTGCCGTCGGCATCATATTAAAAAGAGATTTGCGGCAGTTGCTCACCCTTAAGCAAATGGATAAGTTGAAGCTGTGAACAAAATCATAAAGTCCATTCCGAAGAAACTTTTGGAAAAGGCTAGAGGCAAGTGGGTGGGTGAACTCCCAATAGCAATACGGGCTTACAAAACCACCCACAAGTCTGTGACTGGCCATACTCCATTCTCCCTTGCTTATGGCTCTGAAGCCATCAAAACCTGTTGAACTCAAAGTCCCTTCTCATCGAGTGACCTACTATGACCCTAGAACAAATAGAGATCTCCTCTTAGAATCTCTAGACTTGATAGATGAAAAGCGCAAAGAAGCTGATTTAAAGGCAGTTGCACATCGACAGTAAGTCGCCCGATACTAGACATGAAAGTCCAATCTAGGACCTTCGAAATTGGCAATCTCGTCTTGAAATGGGTTTTTCCTATCTCGTCACACATGAATCCTACTTGGGAAGGACCTTACGTCATTGAAAAGAGGCTTGGAGAAGGAAATTTTAAGCTAGCGACTATTGATGGCGTCACACTCCCAAGGTCATGGAATAGCGAGCATTTATGACGTTATTTCACTTAGTTTATTTTTTTCATTCGGTTGTATTTAATTTCCAAATTTGTTTTAACATTTAATTTTCCAGATAAGTAATAAGACAAATTATGTCGTTTCTTCCCATTTGGCAAATAAAGTTTGAAATTTCCTTCATAACTGTGATTGCTATAGCATTACATATTAGTTATGATACCTGACTAACTAATATTAACATGTCTGAACAGGTTCTCGGAGTTTGGAGCCAGCTGATTACACAAGTTCACGATTGGACTAAACAAAATGAACGTGGTTCCATCGTTCATTCGATGATTCTTGCTCACAACCTGATGGGTGGAGTACCTAACAAGAAATGGATGTGACTTGACCATCCGATAATCAAATTAATCCTTCAAAGTACTGGGATAGACATGAATCAAAAGCGATCGTAACATAACTGATTGCTCTCCAAGTTAAACCCCGGGCTTGTGGGGGCAAATCAATCAGTTATGGAAAGTACGGTTCGACTATTTTCCGAAATAACTCTAATTTCCCAGAGTGAGGACTAGAGTATAAACACAAGTTGGTTGTGATTCGACAACCCAGAATGCGAATATTAGTATAAACAAATAGATGAGTGCGATTCGACCACTCGCTATCCATAAACTCCGACTTGAAATTGACAGGAGAAGGATAAATTCGCTAAGAATGGAATTTAACCATCCACTATCTAACTCCTCTAACCCAGGACTTGGGGAGGAGTATAATCACTTAAGCCGCTAAATTCGATAGCATAACACTAGGGCTCGAGCCCAGTGTTTGGTACGACTTGAGGCCATGACCACATGGAGGCCTTAAGTAAAATTAATTGATGATTATCTGAATCAACGAGCAACGAATTATAAGTACATTGAATAGAAAAGTAATAGCTCGACTACTTAAATAAATTCTTACAAGAGTTTAACAAAAATCAAAGAACTTTTTATTTACCTAAAAATTGGAAATCGTAGTACAAGTGTTTATTCAAAAGCGGGGGACTTACCTACATAGACATGGCCAACAAAAAGAAAAACAGCTACATAAGCTATTTACAAACTAAGCCAACATAACGGCTACTTCTTTTGCTTCTTCTCCCTTTTGAGTTTCTTGGGAGTGGACCTACTCGAACCTTCATCCATTCCGCTCTTCAATCCCTTACCACTGCCTTTACCACCTTTGGCAGGAGATATTTTAGATGTTGGAGGGACTCCTTCGGGAACCGACCTACCTGGTGGAATGACTTTGCAGTAGGATGAGGTTTGGATCATCGACGTCAACATCAACAGGCTCGGTTTTGGCTTTCTTCTTCAATAACTCCTCCCTCTCGATGCGCTCCTTCAAGCTGAGCTCATCAGTGTGTTCGAAGGCACCTGTGATCATAACATCATCAGATTCATCTTGAAGTGGTTAATTGTCGGGCCCTAGAATGTCAGCAGCCGCTGGAATGTCAGTAAGTGTCAGTTGATGCTCCACAGAAGCTCTACTTCCCAGAGTTTGACTGGGATCCGGGGACCTTCAGATTTATGGGAACAAGCTAATAAGCCCAAAACTATTGGGCATGAAGAACAAAACCTCTCGAGTAATGGAGAATAGAGGGGGATACTTGCATTCGGCTGACTTTCAGTTGTTGTCGGAGTGCTCCCTTCTTGAATAGGAGTCAACGCCTTTGATTTATAACCATGTCTATCCAGATCATAGCTTGGGTCTTGTCCCGGGTCAAGAGAAACCGATGCGCCGGCTGGTTGAAGTAAAGAGGATTCTTTGGGTTCAGACCCTGAAGCTTTAGTGATGTCTTTTCCTTCGCTAGAAGGTGCCAAAATACCAGAGTACCTCAGCCTTGCAGCGGCGAGATCTAAAGGTTCAGATCCATGTAGAATTTCTCGCACCAGTTTCTCCTTATCAACATCAGCTTCATCAAGAGTCTTCTTCTTCTTCTTCATATTGATGATATAGTACAAGCCTCACCAAGCGATTTGAGGTACCCCTCTCTTAGAAAGCTTAAGTCACGGTGAATAAGGACCTTGCATTGTACTCAGCGATCGAAGGATCAAATATGTCCTTGATCTCATTCCTGCCTTCCTCTCTCACTTTCTCTAACTGGGCCTTAATTTGACCTCTGCCCTCCTGATGACCAGCTTCCCTCGCCTCTTCTTTGAGGGCCTCAATCTAAGCAAGATCTTTATCAAGTTTAATTTTTATCTCACGAGCCTCTACAACCTCTTCATAACATTTTCGGGATTCAATTTGAGCGGCGTATTTATCATTCTTCTCGTTTTGAAGTAGTTCTTCGAGCTCTATAACGTGAAGGGCCAGATCATCCTTCTCTTTCCGAAGAGCATCTTTCTCTATGTAAAGTGCGTCGCTGTGGTGAATAGTAGTGTCTAGTTCCTTATTGTGAGCCATTTTCAGACGATTAACCGCTTCAGGCGTTTCTTTAGCACTTTTTTCTGCTACGGTTAACTTCGTGGTCAGCTCTGTAATCTCGTCATCTTGATGTTTGATCATTCTTTATCATGGATCACCTCTAGCTTAAGGAGATCATTTCGTGTTGCCTTTCAATAGACACCACAAAAAAAATTTCAGCTAAGTGTTGGAGTGTCTCATGCTGCACAAAAATATCGTTGATGCACGTAAGCGAACTCGCTTTAATATTTCCTGGGATTGTATGGATGGAAGGAAGAAACTTTAGTCCATCAAAGCAGATTTTTGGAAATTTGACCTTAAGTTTGGCCAACTGTTCGGCTGTAGAGGCCTCGGGAACTATAGTAGTTAAAGAAGGCTCAGATGTGACAATAGGACGTTTGTTCGGCCAGTGGTCGCGAGGCTGTAGAGACCCAGATGAACCCAAATGATGCTCGGGTGGCATATTTGTTGGGGGAACATGAGAAGCGGTCTGATCGCCGCTATATACAGAAGGATTGGGTTGAACTTCTTGGCGACGAGATGATTGAGATTTTGACTTGTACTTAGAGGATTAAGATTCCCTTGAATGATGGCTTCTTCCCCGACTGTCACCCCTCTCTCGATGCCTGCCCGAGTCTGGACCACGATTGGATCCATAATGTGTTGAGGAGCCGGTCAAGCGATCAAAGCACAAGAATGAGACATAGCACCTGCAAACCAAACAAAAGTGTATAAGTGACAATCAAATAAAAGATAGACAGAAATCGTGCAGTGAAGTGCATGTGATTGCGAGTGTCCTAATGTCCCCCCGATGGACCAGTTGTTGTAGCCTTGCTCATGGGTGTAATTTCTTCTCTCTCAGCAGGAGGAATGTCATCACCAGTCCTGGTAGGAGAATTAATCCCTTTGACACTAATGTTGGGAAAGTCAAAATTTTCTATGTCATCTGGTATTGGTAGACTTGGGAATCCTTCCATCGAACTTTCTAAAGGCTAAGAGGAAGATTCTTCTTCAACAGAGGTGATATTGAACTTGGGCTTCTTAGAAATCTTCTCCTACGGAATTTGTATGTGAGCCCTTTCCCTTTTCTTGTCGGCGCATGAGATTACGTGCCTTGTGATGATTCGACCATAGGCGCATTGCCTAAACCTACATCATTGCTAGGATCGTTGGCTTCATCACATCTAATTTTACCTTCTTCGGCATTGTCCTAAGCCTCCTCGACTAGGGGCATGACAGGGCTATCAATTGCACCTTCTTGATCTACAACATTCCATTAAGGTGTAATGCTTCCTGGAAGTCTTATGTTGCGAACCTCTTCCAGCAACCCGAAAATAGATAACCAACTCATTAGTTATGAGTGATTTAATGTCCCTATCTTCGACTAGGGTAGCGTGAATTGCATAAACTACCCTTGAATATTATCTCCTTCGGGTCATGGATGGACATATGTAAATTTTCAAAGTATTTGTTTATTTAGGATACGACTTAGGATTAAGAATTTGGTAGTAAAATGAAGGCAATACTTCCGTCCTTCCAACCATTGCCTCGCGAAGTCGAGCGGACAATGAACGTAGAATCATTCGTGCTTAAAGACATTGAGCTTGTTCCAAGCACCAGTAAGAACTTGATAGTTGGGAACGGGCTCGAGGAAAGTATAAGAAAGACTTCCCGTCCATCGCTTAAAATTGTTGATGAACTGGATGTCTTCTGGAGATGGCGGGTAGAATAAAATATCCATAAATAACAAGAAGGTGCCATGAATGAAAGCATAGATGTTCGGATGCTACTGATCAAGAGCCACACCCAGATAATGTAGCATCTCTTGTATAAATGAGTTGAAGGGCGGTACACATCCGTCCAAACACATAAATTTATTACATGCCATATTCCCCTCCGAGGGAAAGTGGGCCCTCATTCCTTGACCAAACTAATACATCTCCAAATGGGATTCCAGTTTAGAGCATAGCCTACAGAGAGCGACCTCACCAATTCTGGAGGCTTGGTAATCCACCGGGTTATTCGAAAATACAACACCCTTTAAAGTATCAGGGGCAGGACTTATCTCTTCCTCTGGAAGGGTGGGAACATCAAAGAAAATTCAACTAACAGACCGGGACTCTCCACTTGCTTAGCTTTGTGTTCGAGAGAAAGTCTGCCAGATACGGTCGTGGAGCTCGATTCGGCTCCTGGATTGTTATGCTGTGAAGGTTGACTACAAGACATTGCGGCTAAAGCCCCTGAACGTCTAGAGCCCACATCAACTAAGCACAGTAGATAATCAAGATTAGAAGAATTAGCCTGTCCTCCGTGCTAAGTGTAAGCTAGTGTGGTGCAGTGTCATGCAGTGGTGAGATAAACAATTTAAAATTAAAAGCAAAAAGTAGCGACGAGACTTTGGATTTCGACCAAAGTGAACGTCATCGTGGACCGTCTCAACCGGCCTTCGTGTAGATTGGTTGTAGTAGCTTCGGGATCGACATCAACATATCAAAGTGTGAAGTTCATTATTGAAGTCCATATGTTAAATTTTAATTCATACTCAAGTCCTAGAAACTTAGTCATTCAATTTCAAGTTCGATACCGGATGTGCATGTACTGTTGTCCATCATAGCCATATGTTCGAGTTCATTAAGGCGAGATAGGTCCTGAATATTCATACGCATTTAAGTGGATTAGTTTGTTAAAAATTTACAATTTTTTAAGCCATTTTATCACATAGACTATCCCTTTATCTTAATACAACCGATCCCTCTCATCCACCAATGTGACTGATCCCTATAATTGAATTCCTTCTTCTCTTCATTCACTCCTTCCTCTAATCTTACATGAAGAAACAAACCACTGATCCCTTCCTTCCCTCTTTAAACCATCAATACGATCCCTCACTCCTTTCCTTCTCCTCTTCTACCACCTCACCGAACTCAATGTTGCCACCATTCTCCTCTACTTCACCTAATTCAACCCCTCGTCCGTGTAATTTATGCGGAAAGACCCATCATCTCATCACCAATTCAAACACAGTCAAAACAAAAATCCTACCTATGTATATAAATCAGCAGTGAGATATGGCGAAGTCAATGGCGATGGCGAATGGTTTGGAGATGACCGAAAGTGAAGGAGAAGAGGGATCAGATTGATAAAGGTATGAAGGGTCGCGATAAGTTTTGATTCAAAGTTTAAGAAGGAAAAGAGGGGAATAGGGTTCGGTTTTGGGAAAGAAAATAACTGAAAGCAACTGAAGTAAAGGGGAAGAATGAGAGAAAGGAAACAGTTTATATATTGGGTCAAGGGATCGGCCCATATTCTTTTTCCATAAAGCAGAAAATACACGGTCCCTTCCATTAAAAGGGATCAGATATGATCCCTATTCAAATGGGATTCATCTGATCCCTGTGTACACATTATATATAAAGGAGAAAAGGAGGAAAGAAGAGAGAAAGAAAGGGATCAAGTATGATCCCTAAGTGAAGAAAGGGAAATTCTGATCCCTATTTAAATAATAATAATAATAATATATCAATTCAATGTGGTTGCATCTAATTCAATAAGAATTGGTGACGACCCATGAGCATACAAACGCATCTGGAAGCCAATGACAAGAACGTGTACTTGAACGTGCACGTGTATATTTCGGAAATTCAAATTTTGAAATTGACAGAAATTGAATTCTCATCTGAAGCTTTCAAAGACGAAAGTGGATCAGATAGCCAAAGCTTACTAGCCCTGTAGAACTAGACACAGATAGCAACTGATGGAATATAGTCCTGAATTCATATTATTGGGAAATCAACCAAGCGTCACGACGATCAAAGAGAGATACGACACTTTGGGGAAATAATTCAACGGAAGGATAGCGACTATTCAGAAAACTAGATGGATTTCTTTCCGACGACTCTAACTTGATTTGATTCAAAGCACGTCATGTTCGATACAAGACATACTTTGGAGGGTAAGTGTTATCCGGCATTTTGACCCGACTATATCCGAACTGACTGGACAAGTTAGACTCGACTGTCATCAAAGCCAGTAGCCTAGAGCAATGATTATGAGGTCTAGAAATCAAGTACTGATGATAATATGAAGCCGTGATCTAATGGAATTCAGGGATATGTTATGAAAAATGTTCTAAGTATGGAATATAGTCTAATCTAGAAACGGGATCGGGTATGATCCCTCTCAACCAAAAGGATCGGATTACTTCAGCTAAACAGTGCAACTTAATGGAAAACGATCGATATCTCAAAATCTAAAAGTCAGATACACATGAAACTTTAGGAATAAGAAGAGGGGACCCCTAGGGAGTCCACCCTAGGGATTGCACCCCAAAAATCATAAGAAAGAGGGATCGACCCTCTAACCCTGGAGGGATCTGCCAGAATAAGATAACACAGCACATTGCAATAATGATCGATCAATAACTCAATGTCTACAAGTCCAGTTGACATGGAACTTAAAGGATAAGCATAATATAACATAGAGAAGCTCCTATAGGGATCTCACCCCCAAAATCGCCAATCATAGGGATCGGCCCCGATCCTTATTTCTTGGGATTTGGGCCATGCGATCCCTCTTGTGGGCCCCTATGAATCTGAAGAGTCTTATGCCGAATTTTCAGAGAGATATTTCGATGTCTTCCTCTATAAATACAGACTCGATTGTTCATTTTCGGGATCTGGAGGCCATAGGTTGCTTTGTATTTTTTTTAATTAAGGATTTTCGTCTGATCCCTCTTATACTCAGTTAACAAAGTGATTAATAAAGCTATCTCTACAAAGTGGACGTAGGAAAACAACGCCGAACTACTATAAACTGTGTCTCTGTTATTAGCTTGTTTCTTATTACCTTGCTATTACTTTCTCTCTATTTACATTTATTATTCTTCATTTATTCCTCTACAAAATCTCTGTTGGTGTTTGTGCCAATTTTTTGTGTAAACAACAAGTTAAATATTTTATAAAGGGATAAAGGAAGTTTTGAATTATAACACTTATGTTATAATAAACAGTTTTTTAAAGTTATGTAAAAGTATATTATCTTGTAAATAAGTATACTTAGATCTTTAAAAAGAATGCTTTAAAGATAATGACATGTATGGAAACGGTTTTTGGTTTGTTGTGACAATGTGTTAATAACATTTGTCTTTAACCCTTTTTTATTATACTTATGAATGTAAATAGTTCTTTGAAAAGAATGTTTTAAAGATAAGTATAAATGGCTTTTGGTTTGTAGTGACAATGTTTAGTAATATTTGTCTTAACCTTTTGAAATAGATTTTTGAATACACTTATACCATTTGAGATAAGTATATGAATACTTTTGAAGTATTGGAAGAATACAAATGAATAGTAGAAATTGATAAATGGAGTTTTATTAGATAAAAGAAGTTTTACTAATAAAATAAAGTTTTAATTATTAAAGATTAATTAATTAAAAAAGGGATTAGAAGTCACTTATGCAACTTAATCGTGCTTTTTCTGACTTGATACTGCCTTATGTGTTTACTCGTTTATAGAAAGCATTTAGCCGCGTACTTAGCACTAAAAGTTGATGAAGTAGGCTTGTCTATCTACGAGAGTAGGATGCATAGTCCGGGGTTTAACTAACTCGATGATGGGGTATTATCAACTCCATATCTAGATATGCTTTCGATATGTTGGCCATAAGGAGTTGATGATATTTGGTTCCATGTGGTTCATACTATGTTCAGGCTTAGGCCAGCTGTTTTTGCCTTATGGTATATTTTATCTGGAGATATACAACGCTTGGATGGTAACTTTTGATCCTTATGCATGGAGATCCGCTTTAGTTCACTAGACGCGTGTCCATGGAAAATCCATTATGCCTATTATGCTGGGTTTAAAATCCATTATTCACTATTTTAAAGTTGGTTTGAAGTTTAGATATATTTTTTATATTTATTTATGAATTATTAAATTAAAGGGTTTTATAATGTAAAACATGTTTTTTACTTATTTTCATCAAATTTTAAATTTTTTAAGTAATATTTTACATAGATATTTATAACCTATCTATAAGTATTTTTAAATTAGTTATATACATAAGTGTGGAAAAAAGCAAGTTAAGTATTTTATAAAAGGATAAAGGAAGTTTTGAATTAGAACACTTATGGTATAATAAACGGTTTTGTGAAGTTATGTAGAAGTATATTATCTTGTAAATAAGTATACTTAGATCTTTAAAAAGAATGTTTTAAAGATAATGACAAGTATGGAAATGGTTTTGGGTTTGTTGTGACAATGTGTAATGACATTCGTCTTTAACCCTTTTTGGTTGTACTAATGAATGTAAATAGATCTTTGAAAAGAATGTTTTAAAGATAAGCATAAGTAAAATGGTTTTTGGTTTGTAGTGACAATATTTAAGTAACATTTACCTTAAAACTTTTGAAATAGATTTGTGAATATATTTATACCATTTGAGATAAGTATATGAATACTTTTGAAGTATTGAAAGAGTACAAATAAATAGTAGAAATAGATAGATAAAAGAAGTTTTTACTAATAAATGGAAGTTTTAATTAATAAAGGATTAATTAATTAAAATGGGGATTAGAAGTTGCTTATTTGACTTAATCGTGCTTTGTGTGACTTAATCATGCCTTGTATGTTTACTCTTTTACGGAAAGCATTTAGTCATGTACTTAGCACTAAAAGCCGATGAAATAGGCTTGTATATCTGTAAGAGTTAAGAATGAAGTGTCTAGGGGGATGCAACAAGTGCTCGAACTTACCTAGCTTCACTCTTGATCAAGGGATAGTTTAAGTTGAAAAGTTCAGAAACGTGATAAGTATATGAGACTTAGTTGTGAGAAATGCAGATTACGGATCTTAAGGCTAGTATAAACACTAGAGGGGGGTGAATAGTGTTTTAAGGAATTACTAATTCTTTTTAAGTTTATATTAAATTGAACACAAATGTATGCAATATTCAGACACAGATATGATCACAGATTCAAACACAGATGCAAATATAAAGTAAAAGCAGTAAAGGAAAGAACACACCGGATTTTATACTGGTTCAGAGTTACCCTACATCCAGTCCCGCACACAAGTACGGATTTCCTTTCAAAAACAATCTTTACAATTACAACCCTTGATTTCAAGGCCACGAGGTACACCACTCTAGATTCACAATCCGCTGGGTAGAGATACTTGATTTCCCGGGCAACAAGTTCACCCAATTGATTTCCTAGGCTATAATCACACCTTTTCTCACTTGATTGATTTCCAAGGCTACAATCACACCTTTTCTCACTTGATTGATTACAAAGAAGCATATAACTCTGAATAGCATTAGGATCTTGTTGAGATAGTGATAGAGAATCAAACCAGAAATGATCTAGTTAAATTCAATGGTGATTTCGGCAGAGTAATGGTAAGAATATATATAAAGAAATGTGGAAGAAGAAGAGTGAAAACCAGAAAAATATTGTTAAAAATTCGTTGAAAACATCCCCTATTTATAGAAGAACAACAACCATGTCTATTCGTGAAAGGTTATGGCGAATAGACACTTCTTTTGAAATTCAAATTTTTGAAACCAACTGCCACTATGTCGACATGGGTATCTTGGGTATGTCGACATCCCAAAGGAAATTTTGGTGATTTGTTTTTCTTTCAGTACACCAAACATGCCATTTTGTCACACTTTTTTCGTTTCATTTTGTCACGGTTATTATTGTTGGAAATTTGTAACGTTTATTACTGTTATATTGTATTATCACGGTTATTTCCGTGACAAAATTTGGGCTTTTCGTAAATAACTCAAAGACGTTGGATAGAGTCGTCATTTATGTTTCAATTGTTACTTCAGTTGTTTCTCACGCTTCTACTCTTATCATTCTTCCCTAAATCAAATTAGGTTTAAGCCGTTCTATTTCAAAGCCTTCCTTCGATCCAGCGTGTCGCCCCTCTCTTTCGCCTACCGCCGTTCTATTTCAAAGCCTCCGCCCATCTCTTTCGCCATATCCGCCCATCTCTTTCATCGCCTTCGCCCTTCTACAAAGTCGGGTAATAATTTTCATTTGTATTTCACATTTTAGTTTGTATTAATTTTGTTATTTATTCAATTTTAATTATGGATCTATTTTATCATGGTTCGATCTTTATATTTGTTGATTCGTTGACAGTGAAAGAATGAATTGAGACTGTTCATGAAATGTTATTTTCGTTTTTCTTATTTTACACAGATTTGTATGATATGTTTATATTTGGTAAAGCTTCAAACTGTAAGCTTGTTTCGGTCCATCTATTTGTCAAGCGTAGTTCCTTTCAGGTTTAATGATAACCTTCCTTCCCCATGAATTGACCATTTTATTTTATAGTTTAGAGTATGTAAAGTTAATGTGGAGTGAGGATTTATTTTTATCTTTTCTTTTTCGTTTTTTCTAAATAAAAAAACATATGTATGAAAATAAGAAATAATACGTTGAGGCCAACATATATATACATATACTACATTCACATAGATGGCAAAATTATATTTTAAATTGAACATAAAATATATATATCAAATGGGAACTTTAAAACGATCCAGTTTTGGAAAAGAAGACAGAGTGGGAATGGTCATTTTTCCACTGTTTTTAAAATTAATATGTGAAGTACTTAGAAACTTAGTCCTTCGTAACAAAATAAAATGGCTACTACTTCGTTCACTAGCCTTCTATTATCCTACCCAGAAGTCTTATTAGCAACAGTTTCCTTCCTATTCTTATATTGTTATTACCAATCAGTTAAAAAATCAGTTATTCCAGTTAACTGCCCGGTAGTTGGCATGCTACCGGGTCTTTTGATCAACCTTACCCGCTTCCATAGTTAGGTTACCGACCTCCTCCACGAGTCCAACTACACGTAGAGCATACGTTGCCAGTGCGATTTTAATGCCAACTATAGATATGTCTATTTTACTTTTTTTTTCTGCGTTCATCTATCCTGTTATATGATTCTACACTTTTTTTTATTTACATGGAGCTGTAAAAGATATAAATCATTCCTTGGAAGAAGTTAATAGCTTGTCATCCTTGTTCACCTACCCTTGGTTTACTAGATTTCATCAGTTCAATAAATTACAGACTTAAATGAATAATGTCTTATTCCAAGTAGATTCTTAGTTGCTAACAGCTTGTTTGGATGAACTTAAGTTATATGTGTTAACCACTTTATTGTAGATACATCTCTTGACATTAATGACTTAGAGAACAGAAATTTGTTAGTTCTCATAGTTTAGAAATTTAGGCTAGTTCTCATAGTTCAGAAATTTATGCATGGCTCTTGAATTAATTTAGATAACGGTTGATTTGTGTCTGATGCATCAGTTTAGTTCTTTGTTGTTCACTCAGATTGCTTATGCATTTATTTGAAACAATAGTTTATTTTGTAGCATGGAGTAAATTCCCACTTAGCTGAAATTGTATGGCTATAAAATAATTATAGGTCACCAACATGTACTGGAATAAACTAGTTTAAAACGAAAGTAACATTTTCTTTTATTAAACAAGCATTTAACCTTAACATGGAGTAATCTATGCTAGTTTATTTTTATATAACTTTTGAACTAATAATGCAAATATGAGTTAAGCCAATTCTTTTTTGAAGAAGTACATTATGTCATCATCTAGACCATATTTGCATCAGATACAAAAGATTTTTTTATCTTATTTTATTATTAAAAAATATATAAAAAAAAGCCATGTTTACAATATGTTTAGAAACCAAGTTAGAATGATAATTGAGCTTCAAAATTTGATGCATATGGAGTTTTTGCATTAGAAGGAAAAATATATGCAACAGTTCAACAATGAAAAAAGGGATGAATAAAAACGAATAGAAGACTAACATTGCTCGTAATTGACGCTACACTTGGCAGGAAGCTCCAAGGCACCAGTACGATCCACACCAGAAATAGGGGGGCCATTAGCAATAGCACATAAACAGGGCTGCCCTAAGTTACGATCCGCATTGCAGCATAGCTCGCTAAGGGGTGCAGGGCTGAAAGGGGAAACTGTAGGCCTACATGGCATCAGCTGCACCAGGGCCGAGAAGAAGGTAGTCCCACATGCCTGAGTTGCAACTGTCTGGCCCTTCACTACTACTCCCCTTGATATTAGCAGTAGCATCACAGTGAAGGTAATTTGTGTTGAACTGATATTGCTATTTTGTGTTGAACTGATATTGCTATTGCCATCTATATATTTTTTAGGTATTTCAACTTTTATTCTACTTGGAAGTTATTGTTGTTTCTGATAAATAATTTGTTTCTTCTACTAAACATATACGTCTATTCTTTTTGACGTTATTTGTTTGCAACCCTTTTCACTTACATGTGGACTTATTTGTTTATGTCATAATAATTTGTTTGCAACCCTTTTCACTTACATGTGGACTTACGATGTATCGAAAGTAATTAAGAAAAAATTGAGGCATTGTTAAATGAACACCACTTTTGAATACGAGAGTTTTTTTTATGGGATCACCGAGTTTGTGTGTTATTTTCGTATGAGATACCGTTCATAGTGTAATTTTTTTTAATGAGGTTTGATCAAACTTTTTGACTTTTTGTATACAGAACTGGAGTCCTTTAAAAACACCTAAAATTTGTAAATTTTGTGCATTTTACTTTTTATCTTGTAAAATTTTTAGTAGTATATAAAACTACTTCTTATATCTCTCTTAGAGCTCAGTATGATTGATTTTGATGGTTTGATATATGTTTGTTCCTGTGCAATTGTATGGATTACTTCAGTCTATCAATACATGGACAATTGGTAAAAGAGCCAAGGAAATAAGCATTCGGTTTTTGTTTCTAAAAATTGTTCATAAGCGTTAATGCGTCTTGCATTTTCTCAATTTAATATTATTTAAGCATTCAGTTTTTGTTTTTAAAAATTGTTTATAAGCGTTAGTTTGGTTTAATTTTGTATTTTACGTTTTCAACGTTCATAACAAAATATGAGCATGATTAATTTTAAAAAAATATAAAATTTTAGATTATTGGGACCACTATGGCGGAAGTAGTGGATGGACGTTGGAGAAGATGATTGTTTTCCATTTTTTTGTTATTTTTCAAAACACAAAAAACAAAATAAATTTGTTTTCTATTTTATATGTTAGTTTCGTTTTTCAGATCAGTTCTTTGTTAAAAATATACCGTCTGTGCATGTTTTCTTGACGAAAACAGAAAACTAAAAATGGCAAATCGAACGGGATCTAAAGTGTGTTTTCTTTTAAAATAAATATATTATTGTATATCATTTGTATAGTGCTTTAATGTCAGCATACTGAATGCACAAACAACAGTACAAATGGTGTGCCTTGAAGCCGTTAGGTCTCAGTATATTTGCTTATATTTCTTAAATATCTTTAAAAGAAATTATCACATTATTAATATAGTATTGTACATTGAAGCCGTTAGGTCTCAATTTTCCTCAATAAAGGTGTATATTTGTACTGTTGTTTGTATAGTTGCTATAAATTTAGGGAAGTGTTGTAATATGGTGTTGTTTATCAGCACCTTGTCAATGTGCATGGCTAAGCCCCTTCTTCATGTAAAGTGAAAACCTTGTATGCTAATCTCTATAAGGCCACATGTGAGTAGACAGTTCGAGTAATCCCTGAGAGGAGGAAAGTGAACCGGTATCCCTCCTTTCTTGTCCTTCGGGTTAAGTATGTTATTGAAGACCTGTATTAGTAACCATGCTTTATCTACAGCACTTGCTAGACTAGATAGTTCTTGCCATAACAATTCTCTGTCTAAAAACAAATTAGTTGCATACACAATCGTTAAGAACATAGAATATCCTTCCAAATTTGTAATCATGCATGTTATATGTTGTATATTAGCTTGAATTATATGTAATTGCCAAATTGATTTGTCCCATAGCATAATGATTCTGCCTTTTGAGCTGTAAACATTATTATGGCTTAAAAATTGTTTGTTGTATATTAGCTTAAATATATTAAAAGCTATCGTAATTTTAACTAAATCATACACATGTGGTTTTAATTGTATTTCTCTGATGCAGCTTCAACTACACAACATAATACAGTTAAAACTGCACAAATGTAAGACAGTTTCACAAATGTAAGATATATAAAATTTGAATAGCCTCTTTATTCAATATCTTATGAAATCTGCTTAGATGCGTTTTTGTAAGTTTGCAAAGTCTATCTAGATACAACTGTGTACGTGAATAGTAATTATGAAAATCATTATATTCTATACTCTATATAACAATGGCAACATAAGTTTCTAGTGTTCTTGGTCATCTCTTTGCAGTTTTATTATCTTAAATGCATTGGTCTTGCTTGAGTTTTATTTGAACTAGATAATATATTTATCTTGTACTGTATATTTTATATTTGAGAAACCCACATCGACAGAGTTTCAAGATTTATTTACACCTTCTCTTCACCATTTTGCACATGATTATTATTCTAGTTTTGGCTGCATTTGTTTGCAGTAAAATATATGCACAGTGCTACTCGCTTGTTAGTGTTAGCTTACAATAAATGAGTAATTTTTTGTATAAAAAGTAATAAACATTAAGAACCTCAATAAGCATAAAGAAAATGCTTAATAAATTTTAATTACAGATCATTCGAAACCAAATTATTGTTTGAAGTGATTTAATATAATCATCAGAAATGAATCCTCTCTGTATGAGATCAGGGACAACATAAATAGTTAAGTGTTGGGCATTATAGGCCAAAATCTTGAAACATTATGTCTTCGACCAACCGTAAGTTGTTCATGTATTGTTTTATTTATATTAGCATGTTGTTTAATGCTTCGTTTATGTATTAATGTTGTATTTACATAAAATTGTAGGAACAAATAAATTTTCTTGCTAATGTCGAAGCCTACATCGAGAGAGTGGATTAGAATTCGGCATAGGAATACCAATGAATATATACAAGGAGTTCGATATTTTATGGAATTCGCGAAGAGTCATTCATCACCGGAATTTGGACTATGCAGCTGTCCTTGTATAAAGTGTAGGAATTCAAAAAAGTTGGCTTTTAAATTAGTAGAAAAACACTTGATCATTCATGGTATGGATCCAACATACGACGAATGGTTTTTCCATGGCGAGAGAAGCGACATTGATGTGGTGGTCAATACTACGCGACATAATACCTATGAGGCTTACAACTCTAATCAATTTCAAGAACAGAACCATGTAGGAGATGCGCTAGAAGACCTTGTTGATGATGCATATAGAGTATATGGTAGCGCTGAAGGCGTCGGTGATGGTAACCATTGGAAAAAGTATCAGGAATACAAAAGAAAAGCAAATGAAAAATTATACCCTTCTTGTGAAGATGGTCTTACAACATTAAGTGTCATTATAGAGCTTCACAATTTAAAAAAAGATTTTAATTGGTCAGAAAACAGTATGACCGAGTTGTTGATACGATTGAAGCGGTGGCTTCCAAAGGAAAATACAATACCGGAGAAGTACTCGACAATGAAATAAATGTTAAAGGATTTGGGAATGAAAGTAGAGTGTATACATGCTTGTGAAAATGATTGTATATTGTTTTGGAAGGAATACAATGATGCGTTGGAATGTCCACGTTGTCATAGGTCCAGATTTAAAGTTAAAAATCAACGGGAAGTGGTAAAAATGACAAAACAACCTCGAAAAGTTTTGACATATTTTCCAATAACTCCGAGATTAACAAGGTTTTATACTATACCATGGATAGCTCGAAAGATGTTATGGCATAGTGAAGCAAAACCTTGCTGGAATTCCATGCGTCATCCTATTGACTCAGCCGAATGGAGATCGTTGAAGAACAAGTGGCCAGAGTTTGGTAAAAATGGGTGAAATTTTTGGCTTGGTATTGCTACTGACGGGTTTAACCCTAGTGCAACACAATCAAGTAATTATAGTTGCTGGCCTGTGTATACGGTTCCTTATAACTTACCCCCTTCATTATGTATGAAGTCGGAGTTTCAAATGTTATGCTTGTTAATTCCTGGACCAAGAGCACCTAGTAAAGATATTGATGTGTATTTGGAACCCCTTGTTGATGAATTGAAGCAGCTATGGACAGAGGGAGTGCCTACATTTGACATGGATAAGAAAGAGCATTTCACTTTGAGAGCAATGCTATTATGGGGAATTCATGATCTACCTGCATTTGGAAATTTATCTGGTTGTGTAACACATGGTTACAAAGCACGTCATGTTTGTGCTGTGGAGACTGAATTAGAACACATTGGAAATAAGATTGTTTATGCGAAGTATAGAAGATTTTTAAAGAATGGTCATCCATATAGGGCATTGAAACATGGATGGTATAAGAATATAGAGGATAAGGAACCTCCAACACGATTGAGGGGATCAACTCTTTTAGAAAAGCTTGCTCATATCAAATATGTACCCGATAAAATAACAAAAAACAAAAAACACATAGTAGATGATATCGACCTTGACGATGAACATTTTGTAAACGAAAATGGCGATGATGAAAGACCAGCATGGTATAAGAAGTCGATTCTTTTTGGCTTAGAGTATTGGAGTAGTCATAGAGTGCGACATACTATTGACGTGATGCACACTGAGAAGAATGTATCGGAGCATTTCATTAACTTGCTGTTTGATAGATACAAACAATCTTCCAAATTTGCATTTGATAAAACATACAGGATGCAATGTTGTCAAGTTCTAAAAGATGCAAAACTTCCATCATGCTTTGGGACTAAGTTAAGCAACTTAGTAAATATTCAACCACCCAGTTTGAATATTAGAAAGTCATATGACTATCATGTTATTATCCAGTATTTTTTGCCTATCATGGTTCAACATGCTTATCCAAAGTGTCGTGACTTAAGACGTGCGATATTACAAGTATGCTTGTACTTCAATATTATTTGTTCGAAGGTTTTAACTCGAGAGCATGTCCAAGCTGCCAAAGATATGATTGCCGAGGCATTATGCGTGTTGGTGCATTATTTTCCCTCTCATTTTTTTGACATAAGCATACATCTAATGGTGCATTTAGCTGATCAGGCACTACTACCAGTTAGTTATACATGGATGTATCCATTTGAAAGGTGCGGCATTTTTAAAATATAATTATCACATGATTCTTTTTCAATAGTAACGTAAATGATGTATTTTTATATTAGAGCTATGAAGGAATGCAAAGACATACCAAGCAATAAACGCTACGTGGAGGGATCAATTTTCGAAGCATATCTTGTTTCAGAATCCGTTAAATATGCCATGGAATATATGCCAAATCCACGTACTGGTAATCATAGCTCTAAACAAGCACCATTTTTAGATGAGAACGGAGATGACATTTATGAATGTTCCATCATTGAGGGTAAAACTATCAAGTTATCCGGCATACAACGTACTCAAATTCGAAGGTGGATACTTTTTAGGATGGAAATTCCAGACCGAGATGATTATTATAGGTTTGCATTTTTTTTCTACACGCTATAAGATGTAACTTTAATATTTACTTACGCCACCATATATTGGTTTGTAGCGAATACTGATCGTCGTTAGAAGATGCTCAACGAAGTAGAAAGAAGCTCCATGCAAGGACGGAAGTAGTAGTGCAAACTGAATTCATTGAGTGGTTGTACAAGAAGGTTTGTTAAATTCCACAAAGATCATAATTCGATAATCAAATTAACATTATTTAACTTAATTAAATTATTTTAATAGTTAATGGAAGAAAAATGCATGGATTCATTGTTATGGTATTACGTTAGTGGATCAGCGTGGGAAGCCAAAACTCATCTTAAGTATAGAATAAATGGTTATGTATTTTCTCCGCAGCGCTATGATGACACCCTTTCAACGCAAGATAGCGGTGTTTGTATGGATGCAATAACAACATTTGTTGCAAGTGCGAAAGATTTGAATCCTACAGATGATGACACCACTTGGTATGGTATTATCAAGGAAATCATTGAAGTTGATTATTATGAATTTTCACATGTAGTATTCTATTGTGAGTGGGTCAATATTGCTGATAAAATGCATGGTTGTAAGATTTGTCCGGACTCTAATTTGTTGATGGTGAATCTAAAAAAACTTAAAAGCAGCGACGGAGAGTATGATGAGCCTGCAATTCTTGCATCAGAAGCAAGTCAAGTTTTTTACATACCAGACATACAAAATCCCGATTGGTCCATTGTACGACGTTCACCTAAACGCTTGACTGATAGTGTGGATGATTACGAGATGCCAACAAACTTCCAGTTAGTTTTAAAGGAGCAATCTAACTTAACTACGTTGTTGAAATGTATTGAATCCAAATAGATGAGCTTGATTGAAGTAGTAGTTGCTTGTTTTGTAACTTTATTAGTATTCTCAGTCATTATGCGTGAAGCTTTCCATTCATATGAATTGAGATGTAAAAATTCAAAATTAATGAATATGAACGCATGGCAGACTTTTGGAAATATGTGAGTTTTAAGTGGCAGTTTTAAAATGTATATAGTTTTTATATAATTTTATGGCATTATATTTTGTAGATAGGTTGTTATATCTCTTGCATTATATTTTAGCAGTATGTCGGCTAGTTGCAGTAGACATATAGAAAGCAGAGAAGAAGAAGTTCTTCCTCCCCTACCAAATAAAAAGTACTGGATAATTGTTGAGATGGATGGTGCTAAAGGGGACGATGCAACAAAGTGGAGTTCCCGTTGTGGCACTCTAATTCGAAGGCATATTCCCATTAGCTATGATGATTGGAGGAAAGTTGATGGGTTTTTCAAGGATAATTTATGGAAAGCACTCATGGTATTTGAATTTACAATTTTTACAAGAATGATTTTTTTGTGCATATTTGAAGTACAAAATCATGTTTAGAACATTTATTTTACCTTTCTATAGAAGGAGTTTGATTTGAATATAAACCCCGATTTAGCTCGACCTATTTAGAGAAGGCGTTTTCACAGTACTTCAGAACAGCAAAAACGAAATTGAGAAAGCTATATCTTAGAACAAAAGAAGGAGAGTTATTGCCTAGGCGTCTTGCGATTGATAACCGACCCGAAGACATTGATAAAGTTCAGTGGGAGGGGTTCATCGACATTGAGTATGCTGATAAGAAGAAAAAACAATGCAAGACGAATGCTGATAATAAAAGAAAGAACACCATAAATCAAACATTGGGAAGAAAATCTTATAGTAGACTATATGAAGAATTGGTACGTAGTAAGTCTTTCACAACTAATCGCGATAATATTGTATAATTGTTTAATATATTTACATTTATTTATGTAGGAAACTGATAATCCCGAATGTAAAATTACACGAGCAAAGGCATGGAAAGTGGCGCACACAAGTAAAAAAACCGGAGACATGCTTCCTTGCGCCGCTGAAAAATATGTAAGTCTTTTACAATTTTTTTCTGACGACAATTTGAGTAGTTCGCATTTACACCAAAAAATAGTGACCCGGACATATTAAACTATTATTAAAAATTTCATTGTGGAACTAGCATTGTACATGCCAGTATGTACAACATAGTGCAACCGTGCTCAATTTACTGCACAAACAAGTGTACATCTTCTAACCATGCAATTGATCTCCATACTTCTTCCTTATAGTTAATGTTAATTTATCCCTCTATGACTATGACCTGTAAAAACCTTGAACAAACCATAGTAAAATTTGATTATTGTTCATGTGTGTACATTATTGTGCACAAGTTCATTGTCCTTTTTTCTTTCTTTCAAGATATAACCTTCCAAGAAAGATTAGAGGAAGTATCAGAATTTTCAATATCACATCATAATTCTTCTTGTGATGAGGGAACAATGTTTAAAGATTAAGAAAACTATTTTAAGAAGTCATCAGGCATACTAAATAAAAGCTGATGTATCTGAAGTATGTGATTATATTTAGGCTCAACATGAATTATATTTTGAAGAATGGTAGTAGCAGTACTCTGCTTTTACATAGGAGTGTTGAGTTATGCAGATTAATGAACATGTACTAGTTATTTCACAAGGCCTGGAAGTCATGTTACATACTGTATACACCACTATAGTTTGCACATCATAATATAAATTAATAAATACAAATCTGTTTCTTTTACAATACCTTGAGGGCTTGATTATTCCACTTTCATACTAAAACATTTTGCTTGTGTTCTGTTACTTGTTAATTCTCTCCTTTATTTTCTCTAGCATTTTCCTGTCATCTTCTTCAACATTTCTGATGTGTTTTCCCATAAATTCACTGCGTTCTCTTTTGCCAAGCATTAGATTTTTTTGCTTTATGAAGGCGGTTAAAATTTATGTTGCAGGCTAAAATTTTACAATTGGAAAGGCTTATATACATAGAACTGGAAGTCTATTTAAGGATTATAAAAAGGGTGATTTCGTGCAAAAGATACCCCTGTAATTTATAGTCTGTTTAAGAACTGGAAGCCTGTTTATGAACAATCGGCACCCCTGTAATTTATAGTCTGCTTATCACATGCAAGCAATTGTATACAATCAAATGTACATGTAATTTATGAATATGATTACAAATGAAAATTGACATCTGCTAATTTCAGTTTCAGTTTCAATTATATATTTAACCTCTGTTATGTAATTTTACATCTTTACAAAATTATGAATTGTGTAGGCATTGATAGAAGCAGCCGAAGAAAGACAAAAATCGGAAGCTAGTGTTAATGGAGAAAATGGAATAAGAAGTTTAGAAGATTTTGAAAAAGATCCCGTTGCCGAAGCTTTTCGGGATGATAAAAGGGAAGCTATTGCCGAGCTATTAGCTCTACGTCTAATGTAAAGCAAGTAAGACTCTCTCAAGCTTCAAAAGCCATTACCAATTACAAAGAGAATGCAAATCAACAATGGAAAACAGAAATGCGTGAAGAGATGAAAACAATGAGTTTAGCTATAAATGATATGAGACAGTGTATAAAGATGCTTGTAAATCATATTGGAGCAAATGTGCCGACACCAAGAGGAGAAGCTGCATCTAATATAGAGCAAAATCTCAACAGTCCTGGAGATAGCTTAGGTACTCCACTAAATGGAATAATGGGATCTTCTACGAGAGAGAAACAACCAGTAACGCTATCGTCAGTGGATTTGACGGAAGTAGCAAAAGGACACATTGGGACGCAAAAGATATGTCATGGTAGAAAGGTGGTTGAAGGAGAGCAAATTGTTTGGGTGGAGAATGTTTACGATCCAGAAGCTTCAATTTATGAAGCACCACAAAATGGCCATTACACACTATCCGAATTATTTGAAGGGGGTTTTGTGATTTGGCCCGAGTATCGTTTGCGTTATTAGTAAGTTACTGAACACTATGTAGTTATATTCTGAAACTGTGTTTTAAAGTTTGTTATATATATTATGCTTGTATGCTATAATTTGTGGTGTTGGTATGAAGTATCCTTTGTGGTGTTTGAATGAAACATAAATGTTTGGTGTTGTTCTAATTATTGATCGTATGTTTTCTTAATGTTAATACTATATATTTTTGGTATAGATTGTTTGTAGCTGTAATAAAATATTGGTGCTATATAGTTTGTTTGATACTGTTTTAGTTATAACGGTTATAAATGTTAGAAAATATCCTTTCGTAATGGTTATAACTGTGATATAATTAGCATTTGTCACGGTTATAAATGTGAGAAATTACTATTTTATAACGGTTATAACCGTGAGTAGATACTATTCTGTCACGGTTATAAGTGTGAGAAATTACTATTTTGTCACGGTTATAATCGTGAGTAAATACTAACTGTCACGGTTATAAGTGTGAGTAAATACTAAACTGTCTCGGTTATAAGCATGACAAATTACTATTTTGTCACGGTTATAACCGTGAGCAAAAGTGTGACTAAATTTTACCACGGTACCTATTTTTAGGGTTATAACCGTGACAAATTAGTTTTGTCACGCTTATAACCGTAAGGAAATTGCCTTTCTGGTGTTGTGTTTGAAATTACTTCTATCTTATATTAAAACTATTTTAAACTTTATAAATATACTTAACTATAGTTAAAATACATAAGTAAATATAGAGAATAATATATATATAATTTTACTATAATTTTATATTTAAATCTAAGTATAAATATATTATAATTAAAAGATAGTTTAAAACAAACGAAGTTTAAAACAAGAGTTTATTTAAAAACAAAATCAAAGAATATTTTAAGGCTAAAACATCTTTTTGAAAATCATTTGAAAAGATAATTTTTAAGGCTAAAACATTTTGAAAAGCAGTTTTGAAAATCATTTTGAAGTAGTTTTGCAAGCTTCTTCCTGTAGAATATCTCATCACATCAGGACTCGAGAACTTGTACAAAACTAGGATGTTCGTGGGTTTGTAAGCCACTTGTCGTAGGTTTGTAAGCTACTTGTCATGGGTTTGTAAGCCACTAAAAAGGTAGAAATGGGTTCCATTCCAAATGAAATATGGAGTGAAGATTTCATTGCTATTATGAAGTTCTAACATAATTCTAGACTCAATACTTATCTTGTATTATTAAATTCTTGAACTCTTGATAACTTGATATCTTGATACTCATGAGTCTTCAATCTTAATATCTTTGATCTTTAAATTCATCAGTCTTGTATCTCTATACTGTACAGTCTTCATTCTTGATACCTGCATGGTTAAATCTTGCATATACATATATATCTAAACTATAATGTTAGTATTTATATTTTATAATCTTATTCTAAGGTTGTTGTCATCAAAACCATCATCTCAAGGACTAATAATCTCCCCCTTTTTGACGATGACAACCTTTGTTTATAAAATATTATTTCTATCCTATTGACTCCCCCTAAAACTAATAACTCCCCCATAATCTATGCCTAACTATCCTATATTTTATACTTCTCCCCCTTTGTCATCAACAAAAACTAACTCCAAACTATATAACTCCCCCTCATTCTTGTACTAAAGTACCTGCATTAATAAACTATACAATGGAGTATATAATATATAGATTAAGAGATAATTATAATGATAAACATGATAATTAATCAAATATCATATAGATATCAATGCATACGTATACATGTTTTGTACAACAAACATCAATCCACACCAAGTATCAATCCATATCAAATCAAATCAAAACAAATGAAATCAAAACAATCAAAGCAAACAATTCAAATCAAACAAAGAAATCAAATTAAACATTACGAGGAACTTCCACCCATCCTTCTTCTCCAAAAATAGGGTCTGCTTTAATGGCATCCCAATTTTCATTGTCATTGGTGAGAGAGACTGGAGGATGTGCTTCGTTATCATCCTTGTGCGGGGAGGAAATCATCCATCGTATTGCATCGAAATGCCTTTCTTGCTCCTTGATCATCTGCATTTGACTCAACTCTAAGTGTCGCTGGTTACAAAGAATGAACGAAAGGATATTCTTGAAAGAATTAAGAGTTTCTTCAAGATTTTCGGTTAAATTATGAATTGGATTGGCCATTTTTTTAGTTTGAGAGAAGAATGATAGACAAAGTAGATAAGAAATAATATTGAGTGATGAATTCTGGAAGAAATAGGTATTTATAGGTGTAGAAATTCGTTTGAAATGAATAGACATAAGGTAGTTATTCAAATTTCAAATTTAAAATGAAATGTCATTTCTGACCAGTACATGTCGACATGGTCATAGGGGGGATGTCGACATGGTGCAGTGAATTTTGATGGCTTATTTTGATTTTGTGAATAATTGTGTATATATATATATTAACATTTATTCTGGAGATAAGATAAGCTAGATAACAGAAAAAGGAATTCAATTTCATTGCTTAATAGAGTGATACAATGATTAATCATAAAGAACTACATGAACATTCAAACAAACTAAACTAATACAACATGAAATGAAAAGATAGAACTAGTTAGAGGATGATGAAGATGAAGATAATCCAAGTTTCTTGCTTACTTTGGAAATAAACTTGTTCATCTTGGATGAAATTTTATCCAACTTCTTACTAACGGATCGTTTAAGAATTCGTTGATTCTTAACAATGGTCTTTTGGTTATTGAGAAGAGTTTTGTTGGTTGGATTAGGAGGATAGTCAATACTTTCCAAGTATGTTTCACCTTCTTCTTCTTCTTCTATTTCCATTTCATCCCTTTCTTCTTCTTCTTCTTCCTCTTCCTCCTCTTCAATCTCTTCATGAGCCAAACGCTCTTCCTTTTTGGCAAGAGTCTCATACGGTTGAAAAACAAATGGAATTTTCATAAGAGAAATATTTGAGTGATTGAAAACCTTTCTTGAGACAAATTCTTCTCCTTTGAAATCTACTCCAAAATAGTTAAAAGTCCGAGTGAGATAGATTCCGTGATACAAAGTATTCTCACCCATTTCAAGATTTTTGGGACGAAGTTCATCCAAAATAACTTGCGCCCAATTAACATCATAATTTCCAAAAATAGCAAAAAGTGCTTTGCAAACTTTTGAAGTAGGATTGTTAAAATTCCCCGATCTTGGGGTCAAAGTATGTTGTAAAAGAAGATTGACAATTCTAGCTTTTGGTCGAAAGTTTCGATTTTTGAATTCAAAATTATCATTTCCTTCAAAAATATGATGAAACGTCTCACGATCATTTTCATAAATATTAAAACTAGAAAGATCCATTCCTGTATTCTTGTAATTGAGAATGGTACCCAAAAGATCACAATTTAAAATGATTCTAGTGCCTTTGACACTACTCCAAATTTCATCATCGTTTCCATTATAAAATCCTCGATTAAGATTTGCATAAATTTTTTTAACAAGATTTGGATAGCAAACAAAATCATTTTGAGAAGCATCAATAAGACTGAGAACATGATTATTTGCAAAAAGAGAATCAATTTCATAAGTAGAAAAATCTTGAAATAAAGCAAACTTTCCGGGATGGACTTTTCCATAGTTAGCATAATTGATGTATGCTTTTATGGCCTCCGGATCATTGAAGAGTTGCTCTTTTATCTTTCTGGAAATTCTCATGGTGGAAGGGTTGCTTGAAGAAGCCATTAGAGTAGAGAGTAGAGAGCTTGAAGTTTTGAAGAGAGAGTTTGAATTTGAAAATGAAAGTGAAAAGATGTGATAAAAGATAGTGAAAAAATAGATTCTCGATGGACATATTCTCTGGTCAAAAGATGCCTTTTCAGAGAATTGAATGAAGAGAAAAGGTGGAGGGAAATTCAACCATTTGAATTCAAATTTTGAATTTCAAATTCTATACCCATGTCGACATCATGGTAGGGACCATGTCGACATGTGTTTTTGAATTTTTATAATTTATTTTTCATAAGAATTCTAATATATATATATATATATTCTTATTATTTGTAATGTCTATATATATCTGGAATATTATTAGTATATTCCATAAGATATTATGATGCTAAAAATAAAAATTTTAAATTTCAAACAACACACCAATTCAAAATCAATCAATTCTAAGCATGCAATTTCAACCAATTGTTTTGTAAATGTGTACCTTTTTCTGAGTCTGTTTCTCTGAATTCGTTGGAGTCGTGAACTGCCGTGAAACACATATTTGAATTATCTGTCTTTTGATCATCATCGCTTGAAGACGAGTCTGAGTTATCTAGAGTAGCAGTAAAAGCACGTTTTCGTTTCTTTACGGAATCATTGTTTATAGGAAGGTTTTGCTTATCTGGATACGGACAGTCTCTTTTGATATGGCCTGATTCATCACAGTTGAAGCATTTGATATTGTTTGGCACTACATTCTGATTTCCTGCATTCTTATAGCTGTTTCTCTTGAGATTATTCATTTTTCTGTATTTCAGAAATTTCCGAAAATTCTTGGTCATAAAGGCTATCTCTTCATCATTATCGCTGTTTGAGTCCAATCCATCGGTTAATGCATTGAATGCCATTGATTTCTTTTCAGATGCTTTGCTTTCTCTTCTCCCGATCATTTGGACTTCAAACGACATTAGATTTCCAATTAATTCTTCTATCTTTAAGGTACTGATGTCATTTGCCTCTTCGATTGCAAGTGTCTTTTGATCCCATTCTGGAGTAAGAGAATTTAAGATTTTTCTGACTTGATCTTCTTCACAAAATTCCTTTCCCAAGGATATTAGAGAATGCACAATATCCTGAAATCTACTATACATATCTGAAATAGACTCGTTAGAATTCATTTTAAATAATCAAAACAGATTTGTGAGCATGGAAATTTTGGTCTGTTTAACTTTGCTTGTTCCTTCGTGAGTAACTTGCAAATTTTTCCAGATTTCATATGCAGACTTACAAACTGACACTCTATTAAATTCATTCCTATCAAGTGAACAAAATAGAATATTCATTACTTTAGAATTATTCTATGCAACAGTCTTTTGCTTAGTGGTCCACTGTGCAAAATTAGTTGTGGGTTCAGAATATTCATTCTGTGTGATATTCGAAGTGTCTAGACTTATAGATTGTAAATATATTTTCATCCTACATGCCCAGTATGCATAGTTACTGCCATTAAAAAGTGGTGGTATGGCAGTAGACTGACCTTCTACAAATGAACTAGTACCAGTAGTAATAGAACTAGTGTTAGTAACAGTACCAGTGTTGGTAGCCATTTTGAAAACTTTTCAAAATTCAGATTATGAAACTTTGAAAACCTTGCTCTGATACCAAATGTGAGAAATGCGGATTACGGATCTTAAGGCTAGTATAAACAATAGAGGGGGGGGGTGAATAGTGTTTTAAGGAATTACTAATTCTTTTTAAGTTTATATTAATTTGAACACAAATGTATGTAATATTCAGACACAGATATGATCATAGATTCAAACACAAATGCAAATATAAAGTAAAAGCAGTAAAGGAAAGAACACACCGGATTTTATACTGGTTTGGAGTTACCCTACATCCAGTCTCGCACACAAGTACGGATTTCCTTTCAAAAACAATCTTTACAATTACAACCCTCGATTTCAAGGCCACGAGGTACACCACTCCAGATTCACAATCCTTTGGGTAGAGATACTTGATTTCCCGGGCAACAAGTTCACCCAATTGATTTCCTAGGCTACAATCACACCTTTTCTCACTTGATTGATTTCCAAGGCTACAATCACACCTTTTCTCACTTGATTGATTACAAAGAAGCCTATAACTCTGAATAGCACTGGGATCTTGTTGAGATAGTGATAGAGAATCAAACCAGAAATGATCTAGTTAAATTCAATGGTGATTTCGGCAGAGTAATGGTAAGAATATATATAAAGAAATGTGGAAGAAGAAGAGTGAAAACCAGAAAAATATTGTTAAAAATTCGTTGAAAACATCCCCTATTTATAGAAGAACAACAGCCATGTCTATTCGTGAAAGGTTAGGGCGAATAGACACTTCTTTTTAAATTCAAAATTTTGAAACCAGCTGCCACTATGTCGACATGGGTATCTTGGGTATGTCGACATCCCAAAGGAAATTTTGGTGATTTGTTTTTCTTTGAAAATTACTTCTATCTTATATTAAAACTATTTTAAACTTTATAAATATACTTAACTATAGTTAAAATACATAAGTAAATATAGAGAATAATATATAAAATTTTACTATAATTTTATATTTAAATCTAAGTATAAATATATTATAATTAAAAGATAGTTTAAAACAAACGAAGTTTAAAATAAGAGTTTATTTAAAAACAAAATCAAAGAATATTTTAAGGCTAAAACATCTTTTTGAAAATCATTTGAAAGGATAATTTTTAAGGCTAAAACATTTTGAAAAGCAGTTTCGAAAATCATTTTGAAGTAGTTTTGCAAGCTTCTTCCTGTAGAATATCTCATCACATCAGGACTCGAGAACTTGTACAAAACCAGGATCTTCGTGGGTTTGTAAGCCACTTGTCGTAGGTTTGTAAGCTACTTGTCGTGGGTTTGTAAGCCACTAAAAAGGTAGAAATGGGTTCCATCCCAAATGAAATATGGAGTGAAGATTTCAGTGCTATTATGAAGTTTTAACATAATTCTAGACTCAATACTTATCTTGTATTATTAAAATCTTGAACTCTTGATAACTTGAATTCTTGATACTCATGAATCTTCAATCTTGATATCTTTTATCTTTAAATTCATCAGTCTTGTATCTCTATACTGTACAGTCTTCATTCTTGATACTTGCATGGTTAAATCCTGCATATACATATATATCTAAACTATAATGTTAGTATTTATATTTTATAATCTTATTCTAAGGTTGTTGTCATCAAAACCATCATCTCAAGGACTAACATTAGTTTCCACATGTGATCATCTATTTTGAACTTGATAGTCAATTACTCGACTATCGAACTTGACCAAATTAACTTTGTAAGTATCTAAAAGCTTTTGTGACAACCCGCACCTCTCATCACACCGATCCAAAGCCTAGTGAGATTTCATTCTTGTGTCGTGCCGAGAAATACAAATCGTCAAGGTTCATAACATTACAGAAAAAATATAAGCAAATATAATCTAAGATATACAACTCTTTCAGAATTCACAACGGAAGAAACAAAACATATAACATAGAAAAATATCCATCTCGGAAAATATCCAAATCATAGTTTTAGAAAATCAGTACATGGTCCAATACAGATTATATAGAAAATATCACTCCATGTCTGATAAAAAAGATAAAATGTACCAATAAGATAGATAAATACATGGAGAGCAAATATGACAAAAGCCGTCTCCAAAGATAAGCCTAACTCTCCAATTATCAAGAATGGGCAAATCACCTATTGCCATGTCTACCTGTGCTGGGTGAAAGCTGAAAAAGAGTGGGTCAGATAAAAGTCTGGTGAATGAGTATAAGTGTGATAATCATGTGCATAAACTTTAATTCTACTCTAGATGACATAGGGTGCACTATAAGTGTCCGTGAATTCCTAAGGTCTGTTATCTAAGGGTTCTTGTGTAATATATACCTACACTACAACTTATATAGGCTACTACAAGGATCAAACTATGGATCGAACCTCATATCTAACGATCGACCACCGCTTCTAAAGCTACTCTATATGCAAAACACCCCCTTTTAGTAACTAACCATGGAAACACCACCACTAGTCTACCGTGGGAATATATTCCCACTATTATCACCGCCACTAGGCTACTGGGGAATAGATTTTCCCCTAACCACGACTACTCATTACTCACTAAGCCTGGAGAGGAAGAACCCGAAGCGCGGACTCGCTGGTGTGTCCCACCGTTTGCACATGCTTTTACCTCTCAATCGTAGTGTTGGCCTCTTATTGTAAGTGTTGAACTGTATCACGCCACGTCAAAAATCATGCATACTAGAATTCTCATTATGGTGGGATCACTTCATCAGACATCCTTGTCGGTGTTGCACGCCCACTGTGGAACCTACTGTGAGTGCCATTTGTGAAAATACATCACCCCTAATCGATTATTCGATCCTAAATTGGGTAAATAACATTTACCCAACACGCAATGACCTAGCGTCCTCTTAAAGGGAACTATCTTCCCTACTACTCCTAACATACATCCAAATTCCTTTAAATATGCCAACAAACAATTATCATTTAGTTTAAGTTTTATTATTATATTTGGGCCTTAGGCCAAGGTTTAGATTCTGCAATTTACACGCTTATCGGTTAATCGCTACTGGTCGACCGCTGGGGATCAGTGGTCGACCGGTTGTTGGTTAAAATTTGGGGTTGTTAATATTTGTAATGTCAATTTTTATTTGATTAATTTCATTATCGATTGCAGTTTACAATGAACTCTAATCACTTACTTGACTAGTCTATATTTTTCATTTTCAATTATCAAATGTTGGGTTTTACAGGTTTTAGGGTTTATAGTTAAATAATTAAGGGATGTACTGGGTTTATAGATTCTATAATTTACAGTTAGATAATCAAAAGGGTATACTAGCATCAGATTTGCCAATTCACAGTGATTTCAATTCAACTTCAGATTACAGTTTCAAATTAGGGTTTTATAATTTAAACTTCAAAATACTAACACCATAAATTAATTAGAATAAATTAAACCTAATTGTAATAATCATGTAACAACCCGAGATTTTATAACAATTAACTATCGTCAATGTGACGCTTAAATTGTTTGTTTAATTCAGCTGAAGTTTTAATCGAGTTGAAAATTCTTTTGTAATTCGTTAAAAGAATTTTGCGGGCTTTATAAATAAAATAACAACATACTTAACCCATACCTTCTCCATACCAGCCCATACCTATACCACGTTTTTCTCTGATAAAACGACAGCCCCATCCCCTCTCATTCATTCGTGCCCTAGAATAAATCGAAGAAAGAAAAAAAAATGGTGGCGTCTCAAAATTTAGGGCTTCGGCGATCTTCGATTTTTACGGCTTCAACTCGCGAGGGATTCAAGCTAAGGACTTCAGCTTCGTTCGCGTTCTCCCGCATCGTCTTCAAATTAGGGCTACGACTTCCATTCTTCTCGCGCACGACCTCTTCACTCTAAGGTGAGAAATCTCTATTTCTCACATCTAAATTCAAATCGCAGGGTTTTCATGACTTGTCTGATTTCGTGATTTTTGTGTCGATTGAGTTATTTGAAGTTGTTGAATTTTATCTCAACCATCCACTTTTATGTTGTTGAATTGTTCGACCATTAAAATTTTAACCTTGTTCGAAATTATTGAGTATCACCATTTCGATTTCCATTCGACTTGTTCGAATTCGTTCGATGTTGTTAGTTTTGCTTTGACACTTGATTTAGTGAATGCAATTTCATGACTTTGTATTATAGTCAGTTGGTACCATTTCTTTGATAGTGTTTCTGACCTTTTCAAAAATTTACATATACGCATTTGAACTTTTCATTCGTGAATCTCTGCTTTGACTTCACTGTGACATCGTGGCAATTGCTTAGTGCATTTCTCCCTTGCATGCTTTGTCACTTAAGTTGTGTGCATTTTTGTCGTTGTTTGGACACTTGCATTTTGACCTGTAGCCTTCACTGTTGTACTTCACTGTGTACACTTTGATGATCTTGTATATTGTCCAGTTTGTTAGACCTGTCTGCATTCAATTCGTTTGCATCTTTCAGTGGCTCCTTGTGCATGCTTCACTCTGTATCTTTATTCACTTTTCTGTTGTTACTAATGGTCCATATTGTGATCATCATGCATACTTGATTCTTGTAACCTTGAACCTGTAATTGCTTCTGATTGTTCTCGGCCATGTGTTCATTTGTGTAATCTGAAGTTGTAGCCTAGGTCTGCATATTGTAGATGTTCTCTGGTTTGCATCCTTCCATACTGCTATGTTATGGTCTGCATTTATACCTGATTTATCTTGTAGTTCCACTTCTAGTTGGGTATGATGGCACTGTGGTTAGCCTTAACCACTGCTTGGATTTCGAACTGCATGTTGGTTTTGTATTCATGTTTGTAGCAGTTGCTGTTGGTTCACTTGGTAGCTTTTGTTGTTGTCCAGTTCATTTAGTCGTTCACTTTTGCCTTCGTGGCCATTGCAGTTGATTATGCAGTTTCCTTCACTGTTGTATCTTTGGGAGTTTGATATGTCTGCATCCATGTTGAAGCTTTGCATTGATATACTTAAGTCTTTGCCTGTGCATATGATTTGTATTCACATTTGTTCACTTTGCTGTAGTCTTCATATGCTAGCAACCTTGCCTGGCTTTTTAAACCTTATTGACTTTAAGTTGTTAATAATCTTTTTGATACTCCATTGTTGCCTTCACCCATGTGCTTCGACTGTGGCATTTTGCCTTGTTCTAGAATATGAAGTTAATACTGTCCAGTTACAGTATTAAATATAAATGTACAATTCGTACATTCATGTTTGGAAACTGTTTGCACCCAGTTGCATTCTAGTCTTCATACATATGTATGCAGTCACGTATGTATATACATAAATTGATATGTATATATGTATGTTTGAATTGCATTTTTTTTTCTTTTGAAGTTACTGACTTTCTTTGGTTTCTTCCTCACTTCAGTCCTTGATTACTAGGTTGCATTGTAACATATGCCCATATGCTGAGTGTCACTGCATCTTGAACTTCACTGGAACTTGCGCCTTATTGCTATTCATTTTATATATGTTGACTTGAGCTGCTCCTGATTGCTCTCACTCTGGAATTTCTCGAACTCTGATCTGTGATTTTTGACTTGAGTGTATTTGAATTACATTCAGTAGTTGCCTTCACTATAGTCTAGTTCAATTGGATTTGAGCCTGACTTTGATGTTGCCTGCATTCATGCGTTTGATATTTCAGTCTAATAATCTTCACTCTGTATGAAAAGAGTTTCACCTGACACCATAGTGTAGACTTATACATGATCATAAGTTTGATTTATTACTGGTTCATTTGGAGTTGCCATCTTCTGACTTGTTTGCCTGAACTGTTGATGACGTCTTAGTTCATCTAGACGTGTATTAGTCGCCAGTTTCTTTTGCATGTTGAACTAACTCATGTAGACAGTGATCCCTAGATACGTTTAACTGTTATCATTTGAGTTTGTTCATGTTGTCATTCTTTGATCTGCATCATGATATTCTTGGTTGGATGGTCTCGGATCTTGTAGATAATTCACTCAGTCTCCTTTGCATTATAGTCTGCATTCATACTGAAGTATTTTGTTATCACTATTTCACGCTGTCTGTGATTTACCACTATCTTCACTTGAGTTGCAGTTTTACCCTTGTTCCTTGTGGTGACTTTATATTCGGTGGTAGCGAGGCGGTGCACGCGTGTGTGCACTGCAGCCACCCAAACTCGACAGTTTTTGAATTGATATTTCTTTGCTCGTGATGCATTGATTTTTATACCATATTGGCGAGGCCGTACACGCGTGCGTGTACGGCAGCCAATCGAATTTTTGATGGTTTTAAAGTGACAATTTCAATTGTTTTAAATTGATTTAGTCGATTTGATAAATTGTTTATTTATCTCTGTTGATGATTTAAATCTGCTGATTTTTGTTAAACACTGTTAAGGGTTATATTGACCGTTATCCGGTTTCTTTGTTTAAAGAATCGGATAGACGGGAATTATGGTGACTGTCGTCTATTTAAATTATTACTGCCTATATGCACTAATAAACTGGTTTGAATTAGACTGACCTGGGTATTATTTTCTTTTGAATGTAATACTCGGGTCAGACCCGAGTTATTTCAGGTTGTAGATTTTCTTCTTTGAGTTGCTGTTCAGGATATGAAGACTTTTCACATCTTCTGAAGTTGTCAGTGTCATTTTGTAGTAGTCGTGTCATTGTATAGAACGATATGTATTCATGTATATTAGTCGATAATGTACTTGTATATATAACTTCTAGAGTCGGCAGTTGTAGTTGTATCATATGTATCGTGTCAACTATATTGTAACTGACATCGGCTATATATATATGAGATTTTTGTTAATCTGTGTTCCGCATTTATATTATCTGTGTTATTGTTATATCTAATGTCCTAAACTATTATGAACTATCGTAGTTTGTTTTATACTGATAATTGGATATGTCGACGGGAGTAAATAAATAATAGATGAAAAATAAAAAGTATATACCACTCCTACCGAGATAACCAATATTAGTGTAAGGCCAATTACGGATGGTCGCTCCTATCCAGCCTTATTCTTCGTAATAATAGACAGTATTTCTTTTAATACTCTTTGTTATTATGAGCATAGAGGTGGGGCGTCACAGTTGGTATCAGAGCTTGGGGTTTATGGACATAATATAAAACATAACTTGGATGGAACATATGTTACAACTATTGGTCGATGTTTTATTTGTACTTTGAGTCAAAACTAAAGTTTTGAAATTTTGATGAAATTTTTAAATATCTTTATTTAAAAATAATAGTGAAATTGTGTTCTGATGATTTGATTGATTTGTGTTCTGTTTATCAGAGTGCGCAGCGGAAACAGTGAAACTGTCTTCGCTGAGTACAACTGATAATCTTTTTGATCTAAAAATCAAAATATGGAATTGATATGAATTTCATTTGTTGTTTACATAGCTGTGTTTATTTTGTTTCTTTGAGAATTTCGAATCCGAATTGAGGATTCGAACCAATTGCAGTTATGTGATTTTTATTGAGATCTTTGCTGGTTTTCTTTTATGCTAATCATATATTGATTAGATTTTTGCCGTTTTAAATTATCTTCATTGAAGATACATTTGAATGATTCTTTGTTCATTTTGTAGTACGTGCAAAAATTTAAATTGCATGTTACTGCATTTATTTTACGTTGAACCGATGCTAGGTTATGAAACGTATTTTGTTGCCGTTATTTTTATAACGGGATTTTTACACCAATGCAAAAATTTTGAAGCACGTTGTTTTGTGGCATTTCTGATGAATAAAAAATTCTCTGATATTACATTTTATGTAAATTGCTTTGATGTGATTTTGACGTTTTAAAATAACTGTCGCTTTGGCTTCAGTAACCGTCAAATTTTAAAAGTGGATTTTCAAGCGGTTATTCCGCAATACTGATTTGTGACCGTTTTTACGGTATTTTGAGAAGTACAATTTCCTTATCGAAATTGTTACTAATATTGCTGCTTTAATCACGTGATTGGAAAATTGTTTTAAAAATGAAAATTGTTTTATAAAGTTGTAACAGTTTGCGTTTTCAAAAGAATGAGAAAGCGATTTAAACGATTCAGCAAAATCGAGGATTATGACCCCTTTCTTTTACTGATTCGCTTAATTCCGGACTTGTCCATTTGAGAATGTAAAGCGTATTTTTACAAAATACACAATTTTGCACTTTCAAGGAAACGATGAAGAGAATTAAACGATTTAGCAAAAGTGCGGAGTATGGAACCACACTTTTACTTTTTCGGTTAATTCCGGACTCGTTAATTGAATATCTGTTGTTTTGATGATTTTGATGAATTTTACACTTTCAAGGAAACGATGAAGAGAATCAAACGATTTAGTAAAACACGTGGTATGAGACATGTGCGTTTGCTATTTCGGTTAATTCCGGACTCGTTAATTGAAACATTTTGATGCTTTCGTGTGCTTTCGAGCCACTCTGCGGACCTTCGGGTCATTTGTTGGGCTTTCGGGCCACTCCGCGGACCTTCGGGTCAAATACCAGTACTAGACCTTCGGGTCACACTGCGGACCTTCGGGTCAATCTGATGGGCGCCAAAATTATGTTGAGTACTTGGTAGGCTTCGGCCACTCTGAGATGCACGTGCGGCGAATTAAAAACTCGCCATCTGATGGGATCGATCCAAGCTTTTATGTTGATTTTCTAGTCTTCTTAATTGATTTCTAGATATTTGTTGCTTCCAATTATCTGCAGGTAATTGGATATTTATTGATATGAGTTCTGATTATCGTTTTTGATAATCAGATATTTGTTGTTTCTAATTATCGCTTGTGATAATTAGATATTTGTTGATATGAGTTCTGATTATCGTTTTTGATAATCAGATATTTGTTGTTTCTAATTATCGCTTGTGATAATTAGATATTTGTTGATATGAGTTCTGATTATCGTTTTTGATAATCAGATATTTGTTGTTTCTAATTATCGCTTGTGATAATTAGATATTTGTTGATATGAGTTCTGATTATCGTTTTTGATAATCAGATATTTGTTGTTTCTAATTATCGCTTGTGATAATTGGATATTTGTTGATATGAGTTCTGATTATCGTTTTTGATAATCAGATATTTGTTGTTTCTAATTATCGCTTGTGATAATTGGATATTTGTTGATATGAGTTCTGATTATCGTTTTTGATAATCAGATATTTGTTGTTTCTAATTATCGCTTGTGATAATTAGATATTTGTTGATATGAGTTCTGATTATCATTTTTGATAATCAGATATTTGTTGTTTCTAATTATCGCTTGTGATAATTAGATATTTGTTGATATGAGTTCTAATTATCGTTTTTGATAATCAGATATTTGTTGTTTCTAATTATCGCTTGTGATAATTGGATATTTGTTGATATGAGTTCTGATTATCGTTTTTGATAATCAGATATTTGTTGTTTCTAATTATCGCTTGTGATAATTAGATATTTGTTGATATGAGTTCTGATTATCGTTTTTGATAATCAGATATTTGTTGTTTCTAATTATCGCTTGTGATAATTAGATATTTGTTGATATGAGTTCTGATTATCGTTTTTGATAATCAGATATTTGTTGTTTCTAATTATCGCTTGTGATAATTAGATATTTGTTGATATGAGTTCTGATTATCGTTTTTGATAATCAGATATTTGTTGTTTCTAATTATCGCTTGTGATAATTGGATATTTGTTGATATGAGTTCTGATTATCGTTTTTGATAATCAGATATTTGTTGTTTCTAATTATCTCTTGAGATAATTAAATATTTGTTGATTTGAGATTTAATTATCGCCTGAGATAATTAAATATTTGTTGATTTGAGATTTAATTATCGCTTGAGATAATTAAATATTTGTTGATTTTAGATTTAATTATCGCTTGAGATAATTAAATATTTGTTGATTTGAGAAATTTGATTATCGTTTTTGATAATCGAATATTTGTTGAATTTTAAATTTGATTATCGCTTGTGATAATCGAATATTTGTTGATTTGAGAAATTTGATTATCGTTTTTGATAATTGAATAGTTGTTTTCTAACTATCGTTTGAGATAATCAGATATTTGATTTGTTTTCTGATTATCGTTTGAGATAATTAGATATTTGATCTGTTTTCTGACTATCGTTTGAGATAATCAGATATTTGAGATTTGAGCTTCGTCTTTTTCTCTGGCGATTCAGGTTAGTAAATTGATTTACTCACATTCAATTCACATTCAATTCGTGCTCTGTATGGGATTTCTGCTCTGTTTTTCCTTCTCTCTTAGTTGCTGGAACTCGATTGTTCTTGCTTTTGTTAGTCGTCTGATTTTGATCCTTGATTCCCACGATGTTGATTCTTTTGATTTGAAGCAGTCGAACCTTTTGATTTCTTATCTAATACCTCCCCGCTGACACTTGCTTTGCTTATACATTCGTCATTGCCATGCTCTTTTGGTTGTTACCTTTTATCCATTTATTCCCTATGATTGCGTGGACGCAATTTTTATAAGGAGGGGAGTCTGTAACAACCCGAGATTTTATAACAATTAAGCTTAAATTGTTTGTTTAATTCAGCTGAAGTTTTAATCGAGTTGAAAATTCTTTTGTAATTCGTTAAAAGAATTTTGCGGGCTTTATAAATAAAATAACAACATACTTAACCCATACCTTCTCCATACCAGCCCATACCTATACCACGTTTTTCTCTGATAAAACGACAGCCCCATCCCCTCTCATTCATTCGTGCCCTAGAATAAATCGAAGAAAGAAAAAAAAATGGTGGCGTCTCAAAATTTAGGGCTTCGGCGATCTTCGATATTTACGGCTTCAACTCGCGAGGGATTCAAGCTAAGGACTTCAGCTTCGTTCGCGTTCTCCCGCATCGTCTTCAAATTAGGGCTACGACTTCCATTCTTCTCGCGCACGACCTCTTCACTCTAAGGTGAGAAATCTCTATTTCTCACATCTAAATTCAAATCGCAGGGTTTTCATGACTTGTCTGATTTCGTGATTTTTGTGTCGATTGAGTTATTTGAAGTTGTTGAATTTTATCTCAACCATCCACTTTTATGTTGTTGAATTGTTCGACCTTTAAAATTTTAACCTTGTTCGAAATTATTGAGTATCACCATTTCGATTTCCATTCGACTTGTTCGAATTCGTTCGATGTTGTTAGTTTTGCTTTGACACTTGATTTAGTGAATGCAATTTCATGACTTTGTATTATAGTCAGTTGGTACCATTTCTTTGATAGTGTTTCTGACCTTTTCAAAAATTTACATATACGCATTTGAACTTTTCATTCGTGAATCTCTGCTTTGACTTCACTGTGACATCGTGGCAATTGCTTAGTGCATTTCTCCCTTGCATGCTTTGTCACTTAAGTTGTGTGCATTTTTGTCGTTGTCTGGACACTTGCATTTTGACCTGTAGCCTTCACTGTTGTACTTCACTGTGTACACTTTGATGATCTTGTATATTGTCCAGTTTGTTAGACCTGTCTGCATTCAATTCGTTTGCATCTTTCAGTGGCTCCTTGTGCATGCTTCACTCTGTATCTTTATTCACTTTTCTGTTGTTACTAATGGTCCATATTGTGATCATCATGCATACTTGATTCTTGTAACCTTGAACCTGTAATTGCTTCTGATTGTTCTCGGCCATGTGTTCATTTGTGTAATCTGAAGTTGTAGCCTAGGTCTGCATATTGTAGATGTTCTCTGGTTTGCATCCTTCCATACTGCTATGTTATGGTCTGCATTTATACCTGATTTATCTTGTAGTTCCACTTCTAGTTGGGTATGATGGCACTGTGGTTAGCCTTAACCACTGCTTGGATTTCGAACTGCATGTTGGTTTTGTATTCATGTTTGTAGCAGTTGCTGTTGGTTCACTTGGTAGCTTTTGTTGTTGTCCAGTTCATTTAGTCGTTCACTTTTGCCTTCGTGGCCATTGCAGTTGATTATGCAGTTTCCTTCACTGTTGTATCTTTGGGAGTTTGATATGTCTGCATCCATGTTGAAGCTTTGCATTGATATACTTAAGTCTTTGCCTGTGCATATGATTTGTATTCACATTTGTTCACTTTGCTGTAGTCTTCATATGCTAGCAACCTTGCCTGGCTTTTTAAACCTTATTGACTTTAAGTTGTTAATAATCTTTTTGATACTCCATTGTTGCCTTCACCCATGTGCTTCGACTGTGGCATTTTGCCTTGTTCTAGAATATGAAGTTAATACTGTCCAGTTACAGTATTAAATATAAATGTACAATTCGTACATTCATGTTTGGAAACTGTTTGCACCCAGTTGCATTCTAGTCTTCATACATATGTATGCAGTCACGTATGTATATACATAAATTGATATGTATATATGTATGTTTGAATTGCATTTTTTTTTCTTTTGAAGTTACTGACTTTCTTTGGTTTCTTCCTCACTTCAGTCCTTGATTACTAGGTTGCATTGTAACATATGCCCATATGCTGAGTGTCACTGCATCTTGAACTTCACTGGAACTTGCGCCTTATTGCTATTCATTTTATATATGTTGACTTGAGCTGCTCCTGATTGCTCTCACTCTGGAATTTCTCGAACTCTGATCTGTGATTTTTGACTTGAGTGTATTTGAATTACATTCAGTAGTTGCCTTCACTATAGTCTAGTTCAATTGGATTTGAGCCTGACTTTGATGTTGCCTGCATTCATGCGTTTGATATTTCAGTCTAATAATCTTCACTCTGTATGAAAAGAGTTTCACCTGACACCATAGTGTAGACTTATACATGATCATAAGTTTGATTTATTACTGGTTCATTTGGAGTTGCCATCTTCTGACTTGTTTGCCTGAACTGTTGATGACGTCTTAGTTCATCTAGACGTGTATTAGTCGCCAGTTTCTTTTGCATGTTGAACTAACTCATGTAGACAGTGATCCCTAGATACGTTTAACTGTTATCATTTGAGTTTGTTCATGTTGTCATTCTTTGATCTGCATCATGATATTCTTGGTTGGATGGTCTCGGATCTTGTAGATAATTCACTCAGTCTCCTTTGCATTATAGTCTGCATTCATACTGAAGTATTTTGTTATCACTATTTCACGCTGTCTGTGATTTACCACTATCTTCACTTGAGTTGCAGTTTTACCCTTGTTCCTTGTGGTGACTTTATATTCGGTGGTAGCGAGGCGGTGCACGCGTGTGTGCACTGCAGCCACCCAAACTCGACAGTTTTTGAATTGATATTTCTTTGCTCGTGATGCATTGATTTTTATACCATATTGGCGAGGCCGTACACGCGTGCGTGTACGGCAGCCAATCGAATTTTTGATGGTTTTAAAGTGACAATTTCAATTGTTTTAAATTGATTTAGTCGATTTGATAAATTGTTTATTTATCTCTGTTGATGATTTAAATCTGCTGATTTTTGTTAAACACTGTTAAGGGTTATATTGACCGTTATCCGGTTTCTTTGTTTAAAGAATCGGATAGACGGGAATTATGGTGACTGTCGTCTATTTAAATTATTACTGCCTATATGCACTAATAAACTGGTTTGAATTAGACTGACCTGGGTATTATTTTCTTTTGAATGTAATACTCGGGTCAGACCCGAGTTATTTCAGGTTGTAGATTTTCTTCTTTGAGTTGCTGTTCAGGATATGAAGACTTTTCACATCTTCTGAAGTTGTCAGTGTCATTTTGTAGTAGTCGTGTCATTGTATAGAACGATATGTATTCATGTATATTAGTCGATAATGTACTTGTATATATAACTTCTAGAGTCGGCAGTTGTAGTTGTATCATATGTATCGTGTCAACTATATTGTAACTGACATCGGCTATATATATATGAGATTTTTGTTAATCTGTGTTCCGCATTTATATTATCTGTGTTATTGTTATATCTAATGTCCTAAACTATTATGAACTATCGTAGTTTGTTTTATACTGATAATTGGATATGTCGACGGGAGTAAATAAATAATAGATGAAAAATAAAAAGTATATACCACTCCTACCGAGATAACCAATATTAGTGTAAGGCCAATTACGGATGGTCGCTCCTATCCAGCCTTATTCTTCGTAATAATAGACAGTATTTCTTTTAATACTCTTTGTTATTATGAGCATAGAGGTGGGGCGTCACAGTTGGTATCAGAGCTTGGGGTTTATGGACATAATATAAAACATAACTTGGATGGAACATATGTTACAACTATTGGTCGATGTTTTATTTGTACTTTGAGTCAAAACTAAAGTTTTGAAATTTTGATGAAATTTTTAAATATCTTTATTTAAAAATAATAGTGAAATTGTGTTCTGATGATTTGATTGATTTGTGTTCTGTTTATCAGAGTGCGCAGCGGAAACAGTGAAACTGTCTTCGCTGAGTACAACTGATAATCTTTTTGATCTAAAAATCAAAATATGGAATTGATATGAATTTCATTTGTTGTTTACATAGCTGTGTTTATTTTGTTTCTTTGAGAATTTCGAATCCGAATTGAGGATTCGAACCAATTGCAGTTATGTGATTTTTATTGAGATCTTTGCTGGTTTTCTTTTATGCTAATCATATATTGATTAGATTTTTGCCGTTTTAAATTATCTTCATTGAAGATACATTTGAATGATTCTTTGTTCATTTTGTAGTACGTGCAAAAATTTAAATTGCATGTTACTGCATTTATTTTACGTTGAACCGATGCTAGGTTATGAAACGTATTTTGTTGCCGTTATTTTTATAACGGGATTTTTACACCAATGCAAAAATTTTGAAGCACGTTGTTTTGTGGCATTTCTGATGAATAAAAAATTCTCTGATATTACATTTTATGTAAATTGCTTTGATGTGATTTTGACGTTTTAAAATAACTGTCGCTTTGGCTTCAGTAACCGTCAAATTTTAAAAGTGGATTTTCAAGCGGTTATTCCGCAATACTGATTTGTGACCGTTTTTACGGTATTTTGAGAAGTACAATTTCCTTATCGAAATTGTTACTAATATTGCTGCTTTAATCACGTGATTGGAAAATTGTTTTAAAAATGAAAATTGTTTTATAAAGTTGTAACAGTTTGCGTTTTCAAAAGAATGAGAAAGCGATTTAAACGATTCAGCAAAATCGAGGATTATGACCCCTTTCTTTTACTGATTCGCTTAATTCCGGACTTGTCCATTTGAGAATGTAAAGCGTATTTTTACAAAATACACAATTTTGCACTTTCAAGGAAACGATGAAGAGAATTAAACGATTTAGCAAAAGTGCGGAGTATGGAACCACACTTTTACTTTTTCGGTTAATTCCGGACTCGTTAATTGAATATCTGTTGTTTTGATGATTTTGATGAATTTTACACTTTCAAGGAAACGATGAAGAGAATCAAACGATTTAGTAAAACACGTGGTATGAGACATGTGCGTTTGCTATTTCGGTTAATTCCGGACTCGTTAATTGAAACATTTTGATGCTTTCGTGTGCTTTCGAGCCACTCTGCGGACCTTCGGGTCATTTGTTGGGCTTTCGGGCCACTCCGCGGACCTTCGGGTCAAATACCAGTACTAGACCTTCGGGTCACACTGCGGACCTTCGGGTCAATCTGATGGGCGCCAAAATTATGTTGAGTACTTGGTAGGCTTCGGCCACTCTGAGATGCACGTGCGGCGAATTAAAAACTCGCCATCTGATGGGATCGATCCAAGCTTTTATGTTGATTTTCTAGTCTTCTTAATTGATTTCTAGATATTTGTTGCTTCCAATTATCTGCAGGTAATTGGATATTTATTGATATGAGTTCTGATTATCGTTTTTGATAATCAGATATTTGTTGTTTCTAATTATCGCTTGTGATAATTAGATATTTGTTGATATGAGTTCTGATTATCGTTTTTGATAATCAGATATTTGTTGTTTCTAATTATCGCTTGTGATAATTAGATATTTGTTGATATGAGTTCTGATTATCGTTTTTGATAATCAGATATTTGTTGTTTCTAATTATCGCTTGTGATAATTAGATATTTGTTGATATGAGTTCTGATTATCGTTTTTGATAATCAGATATTTGTTGTTTCTAATTATCGCTTGTGATAATTGGATATTTGTTGATATGAGTTCTGATTATCGTTTTTGATAATCAGATATTTGTTGTTTCTAATTATCGCTTGTGATAATTGGATATTTGTTGATATGAGTTCTGATTATCGTTTTTGATAATCAGATATTTGTTGTTTCTAATTATCGCTTGTGATAATTAGATATTTGTTGATATGAGTTCTGATTATCATTTTTGATAATCAGATATTTGTTGTTTCTAATTATCGCTTGTGATAATTAGATATTTGTTGATATGAGTTCTAATTATCGTTTTTGATAATCAGATATTTGTTGTTTCTAATTATCGCTTGTGATAATTGGATATTTGTTGATATGAGTTCTGATTATCGTTTTTGATAATCAGATATTTGTTGTTTCTAATTATCGCTTGTGATAATTAGATATTTGTTGATATGAGTTCTGATTATCGTTTTTGATAATCAGATATTTGTTGTTTCTAATTATCGCTTGTGATAATTAGATATTTTTTGATATGAGTTCTGATTATCGTTTTTGATAATCAGATATTTGTTGTTTCTAATTATCGCTTGTGATAATTAGATATTTGTTGATATGAGTTCTGATTATCGTTTTTGATAATCAGATATTTGTTGTTTCTAATTATCGCTTGTGATAATTGGATATTTGTTGATATGAGTTCTGATTATCGTTTTTGATAATCAGATATTTGTTGTTTCTAATTATCGCTTGAGATAATTAAATATTTGTTGATTTGAGATTTAATTATCGCCTGAGATAATTAAATATTTGTTGATTTGAGATTTAATTATCGCTTGAGATAATTAAATATTTGTTGATTTTAGATTTAATTATCGCTTGAGATAATTAAATATTTGTTGATTTGAGAAATTTGATTATCGTTTTTGATAATCGAATATTTGTTGAATTTTAAATTTGATTATCGCTTGTGATAATCGAATATTTGTTGATTTGAGAAATTTGATTATCGTTTTTGATAATTGAATAGTTGTTTTCTAACTATCGTTTGAGATAATCAGATATTTGATTTGTTTTCTGATTATCGTTTGAGATAATTAGATATTTGATCTGTTTTCTGACTATCGTTTGAGATAATCAGATATTTGAGATTTGAGCTTCGTCTTTTTCTCTGGCGATTCAGGTTAGTAAATTGATTTACTCACATTCAATTCACATTCAATTCGTGCTCTGTATGGGATTTCTGCTCTGTTTTTCCTTCTCTCTTAGTTGCTGGAACTCGATTGTTCTTGCTTTTGTTAGTCGTCTGATTTTGATCCTTGATTCCCACGATGTTGATTCTTTTGATTTGAAGCAGTCGAACCTTTTGATTTCTTATCTAATACCTCCCCGCTGACACTTGCTTTGCTTATACATTCGTCATTGCCATGCTCTTTTGGTTGTTACCTTTTATCCATTTATTCCCTATGATTGCGTGGACGCAATTTTTATAAGGAGGGGAGTCTGTAACAACCCGAGATTTTATAACAATTAAGCTTAAATTGTTTGTTTAATTCAGCTGAAGTTTTAATCGAGTTGAAAATTCTTTTGTAATTCGTTAAAAGAATTTTGCGGGCTTTATAAATAAAATAACAACATACTTAACCCATACCTTCTCCATACCAGCCCATACCTATACCACGTTTTTCTCTGATAAAACGACAGCCCCATCCCCTCTCATTCATTCGTGCCCTAGAATAAATCGAAGAAAGAAAAAAAAATGGTGGCGTCTCAAAATTTAGGGCTTCGGCGATCTTCGATTTTTACGGCTTCAACTCGCGAGGGATTCAAGCTAAGGACTTCAGCTTCGTTCGCGTTCTCCCGCATCGTCTTCAAATTAGGGCTACGACTTCCATTCTTCTCGCGCACGACCTCTTCACTCTAAGGTGAGAAATCTCTATTTCTCACATCTAAATTCAAATCGCAGGGTTTTCATGACTTGTCTGATTTCGTGATTTTTGTGTCGATTGAGTTATTTGAAGTTGTTGAATTTTATCTCAACCATCCACTTTTATGTTGTTGAATTGTTCGACCTTTAAAATTTTAACCTTGTTTGAAATTATTGAGTATCACCATTCCGATTTCCATTCGACTTGTTCGAATTCGTTTGATGTTGTTAGTTTTGCTTTGACACTTGATTTAGTGAATGCAATTTCATGACTTTGTATTATAGTCAGTTGGTACCATTTCTTTGATAGTGTTTCTGACCTTTTCAAAAATTTACATATACGCATTTGAACTTTTCATTCGTGAATCTCTGCTTTGACTTCACTGTGACATCGTGGCAATTGCTTAGTGCATTTCTCCCTTGCATGCTTTGTCACTTAAGTTGTGTGCATTTTTGTCGTTGTCTGGACACTTGCATTTTGACCTGTAGCCTTCACTGTTGTACTTCACTGTGTACACTTTGATGATCTTGTATATTGTCCAGTTTGTTAGACCTGTCTGCATTCAATTCGTTTGCATCTTTCAGTGGCTCCTTGTGCATGCTTCACTCTGTATCTTTATTCACTTTTCTGTTGTTACTAATGGTCCATATTGTGATCATCATGCATACTTGATTCCTGTAACCTTGAACCTGTAATTGCTTCTGATTGTTCTCGGCCATGTGTTCATTTGTGTAATCTGAAGTTGTAGCCTAGGTCTGCATATTGTAGATGTTCTCTGGTTTGCATCCTTCCATACTGCTATGTTATGGTCTGCATTTATACCTGATTTATCTTGTAGTTCCACTTCTAGTTGGGTATGATGGCACTGTGGTTAGCCTTAACCACTGCTTGGATTTCGAACTACATGTTGGTTTTGTATTCATGTTTGTAGCAGTTGCTGTTGGTTCACTTGGTAGCTTTTGTTGTTTTCCAGTTCATTTAGTCGTTCACTTTTGCCTTCGTGGCCATTGCAGTTGATTATGCAGTTTCCTTCACTGTTGTATCTTTGGGAGTTTGATATGTCTGCATCCATGTTGATGCTTTGCATTGATATACTTAAGTCTTTGCCTGTGCATATGATTTGTATTCACATTTGTTCACTTTGTTGTAGTCTTCATATGCTAGCAACCTTGCCTGGCTTTTTAAACCTTATTGACTTTAAGTTGTTAATCATCTTTTTGATACTCCATTGTTGCCTTCACCCATGTGCTTCGACTGTGGCATTTTGCCTTGTTCTAGAATATGAAGTTAATACTGTCCAGTTACAGTATTAAATATAAATGTACAATTCGTACATTCATGTTTGGAAACTGTTTGCACCCAGTTGCATTCTAGTCTTCATACATATGTATGCAGTCACGTATGTATATACATAAATTGATATGTATATATGTATGTTTGAATTGCATTTTTTTTTCTTTTGAAGTTACTGACTTGGTTTGGTTTCTTCCTCACTTCAGTCCTTGATTACTAGGTTGCATTGTAACATATGCCCATATGCTGAGTGTCACTGCATCTTGAACTTCATTGGAACTTGCGCCTTATTGCTATTCATTTTATATATGTTGACTTGAGCTGCTCCTGGTTGCTCTCACTCTGGAATTTCTCGAACTCTGATCTGTGATTTTTGACTTGAGTGTATTTGAATTACATTCAGTAGTTGCCTTCACTGTAGTCTAGTTCAATTGGATTTGAGCCTGACTTTGATGTTGCCTGCATTCATGCGTTTGATATTTCAGTCTAATAATCTTCACTCTGTATGAAAAGAGTTTCACCTGACACCATAGTGTAGACTTATACATGATCATAAGTTTGATTTATTACTGGTTCATTTGGAGTTGCCATCTTCTGACTTGTTTGCCTGAACTGTTGATGACGTCTTAGTTCATCTAGACGTGTATTAGTCGCCAGTTTCTTTTGCATGTTGAACTAACTCATGTAGACAGTGATCCCTAGATACATTTAACTGTTATCATTTGAGTTTGTTCATGTTGTCATTCTTTGATCTGCATCATGATATTCTTGGTTGGATGGTCTCGGATCTTGTAGATAATTCACTCAGTCTCCTTTGCATTATAGTCTGCATTCATACTGAAGTATTTTGTTATCACTATTTCACGCTGTCTGTGATTTACCACTATCTTCACTTGAGTTGCAGTTTTACCCTTGTTCCTTGTGGTGACTTTATATTCGGTGGTAGCGAGGCGGTGCACGCGTGTGTGCACTGCAGCCACCCAAACTCGACAGTTTTTGAATTGATATTTCTTTGCTCATGATGCATTGATTTTTATACCATATTGGCAAGGCCGTACACGCGTGCGTGTACGGCAGCCAATCGAATTTTTGATGGTTTTAAAGTGACAATTTCAATTGTTTTAAATTGATTTAGTCGATTTGATAAATTGTTTATTTATCTCTGTTGATGATTTAAATCTGCTGATTTTTGTTAAACACTGTTAAGGGTTATATTGACCGTTATTCGGTTTCTTTGTTTAAAGAATCGGATAGACGGGAATTATGGTGACTTTCGTCTATTTAAATTATTACTGCCTATATGCACTAATAAACTGGTTTGAATTAGACTGACCTGGGTATTATTTTCTTTTGAATGTAATACTCGGGTCAGACCCGAGTTATTTCAGGTTGTAGATTTTCTTCTTTGAGTTGTTGTTCAGGATATGAAGACTTTTCACATCTTCTGAAGTTGCCAGTGTCATTTTGTAGTAGTCGTGTCATTGTATAGAACGATATGTATTCATGTATATTAGTCGATAATGTACTTGTATATATAACTTCTAGAGTCGGCAGTTGTAGTTGTATCATATGTATCGTGTCAACTATATTGTAACTGACATCGGTTATATATATATGAGATTTTTGTTAATCTGTGTTCCGCATTTATATTATCTGTGTTATTGTTATATCTAATGTCCTAAACTATTATGAACTATCGTAGTTTGTTTTATACTGATAATTGGATATGTCGACGGGAGTAAATAAATAATAGATGAAAAATAAAAAGTATATACCACTCCTACCGAGATAACCAATATTAGTGTAAGGCCAATTACGGATGGTCGCTCCTATCCAGCCTTATTCTTCGTAATAATAGACAGTATTTCTTTTAATACTCTTTGTTATTATGAGCATAGAGGTGGGGCGTCACAAATCATCTAATCAAAATTGTTCCCACTTACCTCAAGCCAAGTTTTGAATCTTAGATTTTGGTCACTGTTGGCGTCAAAATTGGCCACCAACACCCAATTATAAGTGAAAGCACCAATATCCAGTCACAGATCAAAGATAGAGTATAGGTAGAGAATATAATATGAAGAATAACCAAAATTAAAATGAAAGCAAGTAAAAAAAACAAGATTTATAGTGGTTCGGCTAACTACGGCCTATGTCCACTATAGAAAAATCCTTTTTATTATCAGAAATTTGATTACAGTTACAATTTGGAATTTCTGAATAAAAATGGCAGAGTAGCCTCTAGGTGGAAGATAAAGAGAAACAAAGTGAAGATCCCTTTTTCTAAAGCCAAACCTGCTGTATTTATAGGTGAAATCTCGGCTACAGGGTCTTCTCATCTACATGGGCCCACCAAAATGATCGTCCAGCCCAACTCGTCCATCCTGTGCCGACCCGGAGTAGTACCATGCCGACCCCAAGTAGAACCCGAAGTAAACCCTATGCCGACCCGAAGCTGATCCTATGCCGACCCCAGGTGACCCAACCAATGCCGACCCAGAGTAGTACCATGCCGACCCTAAGTAAAACTCGAAGTAAACCCTATGCCGACTCGAAGCAGATCCTATGCCGACCCCAAGTGACTCAACCAATGCCGAACCGAAGTAGTACCATGTCGACCCCAAGTAGAACCTGAAGTAAACCCTATGCCGACCCAAAGTAGATCCTATGCCGACGCCAAGTGACTCAACCAATGCCGACCTGAAGTAGTACCATGCCGACCCCAAGTAGAACCGAAGTAAACCCTATGCCGACCCGAAGCAGATCCTATGCCGACCCCAAGTGACTCAACCAATGCTGACCCGAAGTAGTACCATGCTGACCCCAAGTAGAACCCGAAGTAAACCCTATGCCGACCCAAAGCAGATCCTATGCCGACGCTAAGTGACTCAACCAATGCCGACCCGAAGTAGTACCATGCCGACCCCAAGTAAAATCCGAAGTAAACCCTATGCCGACCCGAAGCAGATCCTATGCCGACCCCAAGTGACTCAACCAATGCCGACCCGAAGTAGTACCATGCCGACCCCAAGTAGAACCCAAAGTAAACCCTATGCCGACCCAAAGCAGATCTTATGCCGACCCCAAGTGACTCAACCAATGCCGACCCGAAGTAGTACCATGCCGACCCCAAGTAGAATACAAAGCGAACCCTATGCCGACCCGAAGTAGAACCCGAAGCAACTCTATGCCGACCCGGAGTAACAATGCCGACCTGGAGCAACACCATGCCGACCCGAACTGCGCCTTTCTCCAAGTCCTGCGTCGTTTATCCATCGATTATGCTTAACCCTGGCATCATATCTGTAACTGATTATCTATCCATCCATCTAAACCAAGCCTATAATATTCCAGCCTTGATAACCGTAAAGTCTATTATGTTAAATCCGCCTGTATACTACCTTGCAAAAAGGTGGGATAACATTTGCCCCCCAAAACATGCCTTGCTATTGGAAGGCGTGTTTTGAATTGCCATAAGTCCATAATCCATTGATGGTCATATTATCCAATTTAGAGTCCAATCCATTGCCAATCTGGTTCCTTGATCTCTCCGGATCGTTAGCAAAATCCATGACTATTCTGAGTTGATATCCAATTCCGAATCCATTCCAAATCCATTCATTAGCCGAATCCACGATCTCTCTGGATCATTTTATCCAAGTCCAGGACCTCTCTGGGTTCAGTAATCCAAATCCGGGACCTCGTCGGGTCCATATCCAAATCCTTAGACCTCGCCGGGTCTTTTTATCCTACTCCGGCCTCGACTCTCCGGTCAAGGGCTTATCCATGATTATCCTTCTCCAGCCTCAACTTTCCGGTCAAGAACTTAATCCGTGGGGTATCCTATTCCGGACTCGATCCCTAACCGAGGACTTAATCTGTGAATATCCTTCTCCGACCTTGATTCTTTGATCGAGGACTTAATCCATGGGGGTATCCTACTCCGGCCTCGATCCCCAACTGAAGACTTAATCCATGAATATCCTTCTTCAGCCTCGACTCTCCGGTCGAGGACTTAATCCGTGGGGTATCCTACTCCGGCCTCGATCCCCAGTCGAGGACTTAATATGTGAATATCCTTCTCCGGCCTCGACTCTCCGGCCAAGGACTTAATCCGTTGGGTTTTCTACTCCGGCCTCGATCCCCAATCGAGGACTTAATATGTGAATATCCTTCTCCAGCCTCGACTCTCCGATCGGGGATTTAATCCGTGGGGTGTTCTATTCTGGCCTCGATCCCCAGTCGAGGACTTATCCGTGTTCGAGTCCATCTTGTCGCTCTCCGACAAAGGGACTCGTAACCTGCGGATATTACCCCGTCTCTCCGGTCGGGGCCGTAACCGTGACCTGTGTTATTTATTGCAATAGTGCAGATCCAAGTGTTTTAAGGTTCATTAGTTATAGTGGTTTATCGCCATCTCAAAGCATGCCTAGGGACCGTCCTCGATTCCGTACATGTGTAGGTGACTTAGCCGTTTTAGTGTAGAATTTATTATTAGTTATTTAGTCCATGCCATTAAGAGACGATGACTTGTGCCCTTAAGCTGGGCTAGCTCCGATTTGTGACAAATGATGACTGCTCCTGTTCCATCACCGCTATCCATTTCCAAGAAAAGCCATCCAAATCCATGCCCCTAGTTCCATGGCGAGTTGTGCTAATCCATTTTCCTTAGTCGGGGGTTGCCCCCGGTTGATCCAATCCACATCTAAGCCTACTAATTTCCACTCCAAGTCCTGGATTCCAATTTCCAACTGTTCCAGCATCCGTTAGTGGTCTCCGATCGACATTTCCATCCTGCCCCGAGTCTGCGAGGGAATCCTGAAATCTGTTCTTCTGGACGAGCATCCATATCCCGATCAACACCAAGAATCGAGCCAATATGATCTGGGGGCATGCCCCCAAGTTCAGGGGCTGCTCCCGATGGCTCCACTCTATCCCGTATCATGTCCACTCCATCACCTCGGTTCTGATTCTTGACTTCCCCTGTTCCTGCCGCTCTAACTCCATGATCCACATTTCCAGTATTCCCTATAGCTCCATTCCCTTGGTTTTGCATTCCAGCTTGCCCAATCTATCAGAGTAAGTTCTGCATTAAGTCCTCTTGTCTTTTCAGCATCCTCTCCTGCATAGCATCCATCACCATTTCCATCTCGTCTCTGGTGATGAAGATTGAAGTCTGATTAGCTCCTGAGGAAGTCTCCTGACTTCCTTCATGATGACTCCTCTCTGTTCTCTGTCTCCATGTTGATTGCCTAGCCATTGCTTCCCAAATCCAAGTTCCTAAGCTTCCAAATCCAAGATCCTAACTTTCAAATCCCTAAATGCTAGCTTTCTCAGTGAAAGCACCAAAATGTTGGCGTCAAAATTGGCCACCAACACCCAATTATAAGTGAAAGCGCTATTATCCAGTCACAGATCATAGATAGAGTATAGGTAGAGAATATAATACGAAGAATAACCAAAATTAAAATGAAAGCAAGTAAAAAAGACAAGATTTATAGTGGTTTGGCTAACTCCAGCCAACGTCCACTCTAAAAAAAATCTTTTTGTTATCAGAAATTTGATTACAGTTACAATCTGGAATTTCTGAATAAAAATGGCAGAGTAGCCTCTAGGTGGAAGATGAAGAGAAACAAAGTGAAGATCCCTTTTTCTGAAGTCAAACCTGATGTATTTATAGGTGAAATTTCGGCTACAGGGCCTTCTAACCTACATGGGCCCACCAAAATGATCGTTGAGCTCAACTTGTCCATCCTGTGCCGACCTGGAGTAGTACCATTCCGACCCCAAGTAGAACTCGAAGTAAACCCTATGCCGACCCGAAGTAGATCCTATGCCGACCCCAAATGACTCAACCAATACCGACCCGGAGTAGTACCATGCCGACCCCATGTAGAACCCAAAGTAAACCCTATGCCGACCCGAAGCAGATCCTATGCCGACCCCAAGTGACTCAACCAATGTCGACCCGAAGTAGTACCATGCCGACCCCAAGTAGAACCCAAAGTAAATCGTATGCCGACCCGAAGTAGATCCTTTGCCGACCCCAAGTGACTCAACCAATGCCGACCTGAAGTAGTACCATGCCGACCCAAAGTAGAACCCGAAGTAAACCCTATGCCGACCCGAAGCAGATCCTATGCCGACCCTAAGTGACTCAACCAATGCCAACCCGAAGTAGTACCATGCCGACCCCTAGTTGAACCCGAAGCGAACCCATGCCGACCCTAAGTAGAACCCGAAGTAAACCCTATGCTGACCGAAGCAGATCCTATACCGACCCCAAATGACTCAACCAATGCCAACCCGAAGTAGTACCATGCCGACCCCAAGTTGAACCTGAAGCGAACTCTATGCCGACCTGAAGTAGAACCCAAAGCAACTCTATGCGACCCGAAGTAACAATGCCGACCCGGAGCAACACCATCCCGACTTGAACTGGGCCTTTCTCCAAGTCTGGCGTCGTTTATTCATCAAGTATGCTTAACACTAACTTCATATCCATAACTGATTATCCATCCATCTGAACCAAGTCTATAATATTTCAGCCTCGATAACCGTGAAGTCTGTTATGTTAAATCCGCATGTATACTGCCTTGCCAAAAGGGGGGATAACAGTCACGTTTTGTCTTGGAAATTTTACACACATTATCCTGTATCGAACGAGATCTTGGGTGAGATGAGTGTATCTCGGGTGTACATCTCAGATTGACATATCATATTTTAAAGTCCATCTCGAGACTATCTCAAAGTAACATAAGTCTAAATTTGATATTTTATGATTATTGTAATAATTGTTATACACATACATATATATATATATATAAGTTTTTAACAAATATAATTTATATAAAATGATAATATTAATTTTACATTTTAGATCAGTGTAACACGATTGATTTGGTATTATTTGAATAATTCCCTACTCATTTGAATATTAAAAGTAAAAAAAATAAATAATAAGTTTTTTTGCTCACTTGTTTAACCGTAAAAAGAAGAATTAGAGGGTAAGTAAAAGGCCATCAGAGTGTAATTTCTTGTGGACTCGCATAAAAAAAATGTAAATGAATAAACCTAACTTCATATGAGATCTTCTATTGAAATCTCACCTCGAATTTCACTACCTTAGACGAGATGAGTGTCAAATAATGTATAAACAAAATTTAATGTCTCGTTTTGCTAAATCTCACCTCACTCAAGTACGAAAATGAGATCTCGAGCGAGATGAACAAGATCCGAAATAGTGCCTCAAGCCAAAGCTCTTCCTACTGCTTTGCTTGAGAATCGCCTCTCCGTACGCTAGCTCTGCTTGCTCCATCTATATCCAATTGTTTATGTTCTTCTAGGTTGACTTTATTTTAATTTTGAAGAATTTTAGGTTTAAAGAAGAGATTAGAATTGGGTAGAGTTTCGCTACAGTAAACTATTATGTGAATTTTAGGGTTAGGTTAGGCTTGAATTTTAGGAGTTGGAAATTAGTTTAGGTTGTTGGATTTAGCTTGGAGAATATTCAGGGTTATCAGCTACGCATATGTCAGCTTGGTGAGGAAGCAATGAATCTCAACTATCGGACCATGTCACACAATGCTCGATTTTACCCAGCAATGGTCGACTGCCTTGACACCTGGGTCGACCACTATCGGTAGACCAACGACCATCTTGGGTCGACCGGCCACGGTATGTTTTTGTGATGTTCTTATTTTAAATTTCTATTCTATTTCCAATTCTTCCACTGTCTGTTTCTCTGTACTGACTCCGATTTCAAAATGTTATACATGAAAATCGTCCAGAAAATCACCATGATTACAATGGTGCAAGTTTCATAGCCAAATTCGGATGTCTATTAAAAAATTTACTCTGTTTTTTATTTAATTTAATTTTCTTATTAAATTTTCGATAAATTTTCGAGGTGTTACGACTTCACGGTTTCATATAATTTGTGAACCCAAGGGAAAGAACATTGGTATGAAACGTCTTTAGCTTTAAGAACTTATATATACGAGTACCCTAAGGACTCCTCTTTATATACTATTCACTTAATTCTAGAGGAACCAGAACTGAGTTTATCGAAAATTTATAGAATTAGTTTTGAAGAGACTAGGATCGGTAAGTGTTTCACTTATCGAATATCACTTCAAAACTGATATAAGGGTTTTATGTTTTAGAAGTGGTTAAGAACTGGAATGCTATAGAGTTGAACTGTCTATCCTAAGGTTAAGTGCAAAGGAGAGGTCAGCATTAGCATTCGTCGAAGGATTTATGCAGGAGTCTATGTAGAGATTTGTGACCTATTCGAGATGCTAGAATCCATTTGGGGGTTCGTGCTTTGTTTGAGTAATAAAGACTCGTGTGATAGATGTTAAATGTGACCTCGACGTTGGAAATCGTTAAAGATAGAGTAGGATGCATAGCCTGGGGATTAGCTAGCTCGACAACAAGGTACTATCAACTCAATATCTAGAGATGCTTTTGATATATTGGCCTGCAGGAGTTGATGATATCTGGTTCCATGTGATTCATACTTTGTTCGGGCATGGGTCAACTATGTTTGCCTTATGGTATATTTTATCTTAAGATATATGATGCTTGGAAGGTAACTTTTGTTCCTTGTGCATGGAGATCTGCTTCAATTTACTAGAGATGTCTCTGTGGAAAATCCATTATGCAAACGTACCTCTGCGGTTTTGATTGTACTTCAATATTGTTGTGTCGTGAATGCAAGGGGCGTAACTATTTCCTTACTTATATTCTTCACCCTAGATATTATCTATCATATCAGCCTATGTACTTATTAGGTGGTGGTTCTCTTGAGGGGATAACCGTTATGGCATTCCGTGCGATCTCAAAAATACCGTTATACATTGGTCGCATATTTCTTGAGTTTCTCATACTAGACTAATGTCTGACATGTGGTTTTTATTTTCCTTGAATTACCTATGCGCTCTTTTGAGTAGTTTGAGAATGGCAGGTTTTTGTTGATGTTCATTGGACTTTAAGGAGACTAGCTAGATGTTTCACCTACCGTGATATTTTTATTTCATGGCATTACTATATTGTACATATCAGCATTTTCGAGGACAGGTTGTTATAACTGTCCAGTCTTATGATAGAATTTAGAATTATAATTCTGAAATGCTATGTATCTTAGAGTGATAGTTTGTACCGTCTTTTGATATTATATGTTATCGTTCCGTTGTGAGATTATTATATCGTTTTCCTTCTTTCTTGTTCCGTTTCTTTTACTTTTTACTTTACCCTAACAATCCATCTTTCCGGCACTTGGATGCTCAGCAAAAGAATACCGTGGATGTATTAGTATCAACATTTAGAGGTGGAAAAGGCTGGTCATTACATGAATACAGAAGTAATTAATTTTTTTAAAGTAATTAGTCAATGTGAAATCAATTAGGGGAGTTAAATGGTGATTGGAGAGATTGTCACATGCTAAAACGAAAAAATACAATAAAAATGAGGAAAATTAAAATGAATTCGTTTTTTCCAATAGGATAATATAGATTACTTTGTGTTTACAATAAAAGTTAGCACAAACACCCTAGTAGTTTAAAGAAGAGAGTAAAATGAAGAAAATTAAAAGGAAAACGAGTAAATACAACAAAAAACAATTTATAATGGTTCAACAAACATTGTCCTACCTCCACCTAAGCTTTGTTAATCATTTCTGCAAAGTTTTAAATGAGATTTTATGGATCAATAGCCTTGAATCAATGATGATCCAAGAAATTGCTATAACAGTACAGAAATTTGGAATGTAGAAAAAAGAATCCCGAGATGGTACCTTTCATCTCCTATTTATAAATGAAGATCAACGGATTTGTCTCTACCACATTCTCCCCATGTTCTCTACTTCTTGAAAGAGGTTACCTAAAGAGATCGTGGCCAAGTCAGCAGTTCTTCTATGGTTTGGTACCGACCTAAGAGCCTTAGTTCAGTAGCGACCTGAGTATCAGTTCACCATAACTTAGCTTTTTATCTCTTGGAGTTTAAGTTATGAATCGTTAGCGAACCATGCTTTCTTGGATGATGAGCTTTACATTTCTTGGATGGTTGTGCTTCTTAGATTAGTACCGATCCAAGGGCTAGGATCGGTACCAATCTGAGACTTGGTCTTGGAATTGCCTTCGATATCTGGGTGGCTTGAAATACGTCATGATCTTTTGAAGTCAAGGGCATTGGCCGATAGCGATCTATGGTGCTTGGTTCGGTACCAATCTAAGACTTGGTTTTGGATTTTGGCATCTCGACTTTGGCTATTTGATGTACATTTCCATGTAGGTGATTTTCATCGGTATTTGGCAAGTAATCGGCAAGTGTATAATTACATCTTCAAACTTCACCTAGAATTTGAATTCTGGTGTTATCATTCTACATTTTCGGCTTTCCATCTGATAATTCAATCGTTCTGACTTTTCTAGATAAGGCTTGGTTAATAAGCTGGATAACATTTGCACTCCAAAGTATACTTTGTGTTAACAAGGTATGCTCTGATCGGGTCTGGCTATCGACTTCAAACTCTATTCTGCGTAGATATTTTCTATTCTTTGGACCGTTTTTACAATGTAGAGCGTCTTTTTTGGATCGTCAAGTCACTATGAACAACTTTAGATTCATGTTCATTAGCTAGTCTAAGAGTTAAAGCATGTTTCTTAGGTTCATCGTTCTAATTTTGGAAGTTCTTTGACAATCTTTTACTTTGAACTGATCAGGTAGGATTTCTTCGATCAGAACTTCATCCAATTTTGCATCGGATTTCATATTATTTTCTATCATTTCATCTTTCTCACCTCCCCTCCTCTCTTTCTCTTTTTCAGTTCGGTACCGATCTGAGAGGCTGGGATCAATATCTTACTTTTTGGCCTATTTTTATGGATCGGGCTCCATATAGGGAAACCAACACTTGTATTCTTCTCACTTGCTTTTATGCCTTCTAAATGCCTTCAAGCTTATTCTTCACCATTGCCAAACCAGAATTTTGAACTTTGCTTTCAACCTCGGTTAGCACTATCGTTTTTGGGTCTAATACACAAGGACTTGGGTTTTACCCCTATTTGAACTTTTACCTTGAATTGGTTTCCTAATTTGACTTCATCAATTTGAATTGGGAAGGTGATAGCATGGTCTATGGTATTTCGTTGGTGCCATGAATGTCGACCATCTTAGATTGACGTTTGGATTTCATCTTTCCCCTTTTATGGATTAGGAACCGATCCGACACTTGACAAAAAAATTTGATTTTTGAGTTAAAATACTAGTGTAAAGTTGCTCCTTGAAAATCTCGGGATTGGCCCGAAGTAACTTGGAAGTTTTTACAAGCATGGCTCGAGCTGATTTCTTCAAGTTTTAGCCCGAGACAACTTCGAGTCACAACCACGTTTAATCGAAAAAATTTCAAGCCACTTTAATTTTTTTTAAATATATTTGACCAAAAGTTTTCTAATTGAATATGGAGGGGATATGGAGCTCTAAAGTGCTTTCTGTCTAGTAGATGTCTATGAATTGCGATTCGTTAGGACGATTTTTGATAACGGTTACATTGAACACATTCTGGCATTCAAATGGATAGCTCATTATTGTTCTAATTAGAAACTTCACTACCATGTGCCCACAAAGTGGAAATCCATGTCATTTTGGACGATGGTTTTATTATCATAAATCATACGGCAACAGATAAAGTCCGATGCACTGTTCCACTACACGACGATATTCATTTGCCAGTACGAGCGAGCTTTCTATATAGAACTTTTGCATTTACAGTGCCTCGGACACCAAACACTTGCACATGCATAGTTTGAATTGTATATTATTGTCCCCCATCGATGTATAAGATCTAATTGGTCCATACACGTTAACATCCGTTGGGTCTTACACATTGGCTACACAGGGCTCTATTTCAATATGAAGGTTAAAGTTTTAATCATACCTGACCTCCTTTATGTATGAAGGTTTCTAGTAGTTATGGATCGTAGACGTTCTTCACATCTCCCCGTGATGGTATTAGGTCCATCAACATCAAAATATATTGAACCTGATACAGAATCCAATTCTTCAGCAGTATCCATCATGAAATCTACCTTAACATCTTCTCAGCCTCAATCGTCTAGTCACTGAATGGATAGCCTTTAGAGATAGTTCCCTTTGTGTCGGCTAAAGAGCCTTTGTTGGGGTTGTCCTAGATATTATTATCGATGATGTTGTTATCTTAATAGATCCTTAGGATTCTCCATCTTTGAAAGAAAATGAGGCATCTCTCAAGCGAATATGTGAGAGACATGGAATTCCTTTCAAAGATATATTGGTCCCCGCACACTTTTAGTGGGCACACGATCCACCTGAGGAGTACATAACCAGTAACCAATATATGTGTATGGCTTATGTGTTCCTCCTTTCAACCACTTCATCTTGTTAGTTCGTTAGTACATGAAGCTTTCCTCAACCCAGTAACACCAGATAGTTATGCCTTTCTACATAGCATGTACATTACCTTCGTTCGTCATCTAAATAAAGTGCCTACTGTAGGGGAGATTCGTTATTTGTATCGTTTTAAACATTGAAAGGGGACAACTTTACTCACTTTCTTGGAGCCTTCCATGGGCTAGCGCAGAGTTGCCGAGATCTGGAACAAATTGAGTTACTTTAAGTATGCTTTCTCCTTCGTGCGTTCTTGGCCCGACTTTTCATAGAAATGGTTGTCAGGACGTAAATTTCATTATTCACCTTTTGTACTAATGAAGCCAAATTGATCTTGACTATTAATTTTTCTATTTCTTGTTTTTGCGAATGATTAAAGGAGACCAAGGAGCATAGGCTTAGCAAGCATCCTTGTAGCTCTCTAGAAAATTCCACTTGAATAAAGAGACATGAGGCTCCTCGTTACTGAAGAGAATATGCAAATGCCTAATCTTTTGGAAGAAGGTCGTAGTTAGGCTATGTTCTCATGGCCTATGAGGATGTTGAATCCGCGAAAGGGGTTGGGACCGAAGTTCATACCAAAGAGAATCAAGAAGTGTCGCATGTCAAAGATCATGTTATCGGCCCTGACATAGGGCAAAGAGTAGGAGACAACGATAGAGAGAAAGATGGTGATGGAGGTGGTGATGATAATATAGATCTTGGCCGTGAGTCTTCTAGCGGCGAGGATGGTGATGCTTATGTGCCACTCATTTCTTGACAGCTAAAAATAAAATTTATTTTGTCTCGAACACCTTCGCAGCTGCTACCAACTTCCGTAGTAGAGGAGACACACATATCTTCGTTCGAGGATATTTATAGATCATTTGAGAGCATACCGGATGAGATAGGCTTATTTGGTCTTGAGAATATTAGCATTGGGGATATCGGTTCTCCCATTTGTTTGCCAAATGAGGTGCCCATGATCGGAGCAGGGGAAGTAACCCCTATGAGAAAAATTCAAGTCCATGGTTTGTGTGGGGGCATTAGGACGCATCTGCACTTACACAACGTCACACCTTCATAGTGCATGTTATATATTTCCATCTTACTCGTACTAATTCGTTTGCATATTATTTTTAGATTACATGAAACGCAAGAGCCTTTTTGATGATCTTAAGAGCCATAGAGGCAAGTATAAGAAGCTTTGTTCATTAGACAGTCCTCGTGAATTATCTCATGAGTTAGACTTGGGTAGACGTCAAAGGTAGGAATATAGAAGGCGGGATATAGACTACGAGCCCCTGATGAGCGCCATGGAGAATCTAATATAATTTTGCCTTCTCAACACAGGTCTTGTTCTCTGCTATCGCATAGTATAGACAAGTTTTCAACATGGCCTGACCCCATCCCGTCTATTGAAGTACTGATTGTTTCTATTTCAATCCTACCTACAACACAACTGCTACTATCTTTCCATGCGTCTCGGCGATCAGAGCAAACATCTAGGCTAGTGTCTTCTGACAATTGCAAGCAAAGTTCTAGGGAAGAGCAACTTCATGCCCTCGTTTCTACTGTAGATACCAAAATTATTTCAAGCCCATAACTAGCTGCCATGAAAAGTGCCTTTCCGAACCTTTGTCTCATTGTTGACGTATTCATTCCTCATTCATAATACATTCCCCAACATATGGGCTGAATTATTGGCATATGTAAGGGAAGTATATGACCAATATCACAAATGGAAGAGGATGCCAAAGGCCATTTCCAGCACATCAAGCAGGACAATAAGCATATTATCAATACTCTCGATAAAGAGGTTGAAGGGATTGAGGCTTCGCTAGCTGAAGCCGAGAAATAGTTGGAGGAAAAGACTAAGTCCTTTGAAGAATAATGCCAAATCCAGCAAAGACAAGTTAAGGCTGCACACCACAAGAGTCATATTCTTACATTGGAAAATGAAAAGCTCCAGAAGACTGTGGAGGAGCAGGTCTCAGAAATAAAGAGATTGAAGGAAATGTTGGAGGTCGAGAAGAAAGAGAAAGATGACGCTCTTACTTAGGCCTAGGATTATTGTAATGAATTGTTGGACACTCAAGGCTAAGAGATATGGTCAAGGTCCAGGCAATGACGGTTGATGAGCGAGTCAGGGGCATTGAGGACCAAATCAAATCCAAAATTGAGCCTACTCTTGTGCAATTCTAGGCGAACATCATAAAATTTAGAAACTCAATATGGTTGGATGATGGATATCCTCAGGACTTAGCTATGGCTTGGGAAGAAATCTTGAAGTAGGAACGAGAGCATTCTGATGGGGTTGAAATCGACGAGGATGAGTTAAAGCTTAACCTTTCGGAGGAAGAAGACATAAGGTTGCTCAAGGCGGGTAGGCTCCTCCTACACTTTCAGGTCATTCCCAAAACTGGTGTTTCCATGGGGTCCAACCCGAACTTGGTTTAAATGATTCAGGCAAGAGTTCTAGTTTTATTCCCAAAGGACCAACCGTAGGGACTTCGATGCCGATGGCGGGTATGTCCAGTGCTACCACTTCCTTTACATCAAGGCCGCTAGCCATTGAGGCCGTTATTCCTCCTCCTAGCTCCACTGTTATTTCTTCTGTTGAGGCGACTTCGGGTATTTCAATTGCTTTGGCATCCTCATTGGACATTCATTACAATCCTGAAGAGTGAAGCTTTACTGGTACCTAATCACTTTCAAAATTACCTGTCCTATCTCCCATTATGAAAGAAGACTTGCCGGTACTCCTTCTTACATGGCATCTGTGTCTTCTAGAGGTATATTGTTAGCCTCACCTATATTCGAGATGACTTACATGAAACTTTTTGATGTCTCTAATCTCTACTTTTTTGTTTTTCAAGTTTCATGTCAACCTTCTCTTGCCTATTTTGCTAGAAGAAGGATTATTTTCAAGCACACAAGCAACAATGACCGAATCAATCATCATATCTTCCCCAATCCCAAATCTAGCCTCTATGGTAGGTTCTACTCTGAGCCTTGATGCTAAAATGATCCATGCTCTGGATGAAGAGGCCATATGAGATCCTCATTAGATACATGCGGACGAAGATATTTTTATTACTAAGGTAAATAAGCATTCATTAAGGCCATCAATGTTGGAAGAGAAGGAATGGAAAACTGCAAAGATTAGGGACATTAAGAAGGAAAATCTAGATGACGTCCCTTCTCCTCTTTCAATTGCATTGCCTATACTGCCAATCATCATTCCTGATTCTTCTCCTACTTCCAGTAGCATTCAAACCGATGTCACCAGATCTTCAGGGAGTGATTATGATTGGGATATGGACCCAAAGGTTATCTTTCCAAGGGAGTTAGAGGCATGAGTTAGGCTAGAGGCATACTACACATTTTTCCAAAGAAGGGAAGAAAAAGAATAAGAAGAAAAATGCTTTGCTATTGTTCATTTGTTTAGCTTTAAATTCATGTACATTGGCTGGTATTGTATGGGTGCAACCCCCACTTTTGTTAAAAAGGTTTGTTAACAAGAAATAAAGAAGTTTTCTTTTCAAACCCAAATCTCATTTGTCTATGTAATATGTTTCACTTAGCTTTTTATGCTAATTATGATTGCAAATCAAAGTGTATTAACCATTTGTTGTAATTATACGTGGTTGAGAGAATTCTTGATACTGCTTAGTTAGGTTAGTAGTTTTCTCTGATTGTTGCCGGTCAGGTTCTATTTGACTAGATATAAGGTTGGATTTACACATTAACCCTCGTTGTCAAGGAGTGGTATCTTGAATATCTATCTCCGGATATCCATGCATGATCCTACCTATCTCTAGGCATTGACCGTGATTATCCACCTCGACTGGGGGTTGAACGTCTATCTCCGAACGTTTGCATATGACCTCACTTAACTCTGGGCGCTGATCGCATTTATCTAGGAGGATCACTCTATCGTTATGTCCTTTCTCTAGGACCTCATAAGCAAGATGCCTATCTCGAGGGGTCACAGGTTGACCTTGCTAGTCTCTGGCCAATGGTTTGAGACCTTGCCTATCTTTAGACAAAGGTTTTAGGGTGCATCATCTTGATCGACCCCTGTGTGCTTATACTCCGACACCCAAATCATGGGTCAAAGTTATTAGCCAATATCTATCTCTGGATACCTGGAGCGATTACGCTCCTATAGTCTAATCATGGATTGCCAAATTCGAATGGTGCTTATCTCCGTCACCTATGTACCCGCATTGTATAAACGCAGAATATTCAATTTTGCCATTGTTCACTGTGCACGGTTAGGATAAGGGGAACACAAATCCATCGATCCCTAAAGCCAATTCATTTTATATATAAAAGAATGACAGGCTCTGTTCACAAGAAAGGTAGACTTTGCCTTATTATATTAGAGCCTAGTTAAGTATTTATAAATACTTTAAAGCAAAATAACATCGTAGATGTTTGCTATTCTGGGCCCTCGAAAGTAGGATTCCGTCAATAGTTGCTAGGTTGAATGTTCCATCTTTAAGCTTGTTTTCAATAGCGTACAGGCCTTCCTAGATCGGTCCCGTATTCAATAGACCAGGGAAGATTCGTTTAAGGATGAGATCGTCGATCCTGAAGGTCTAGCTCTGGACCTTTGCATTATAATGTCGAGCTACTTTTTTATGGTGAGCAGCAGCCTTTAAATCAACTTTGTCATGCTTCTCATCGACCATATCGAGGGACTCAAGAAGGAGCTTCTCATTCGTCTTGGGATCATAATAGATCTTCTGATGAGAAGGTAATTCTAACTCAGTCGGAATCATGGCCCCTAATCCGTAGGCCAAGGCAAATGGACTATGGCCGATCGGGGATTTGTAGGTCATTTGAATGCCCAAAGTACTAGAGGAATTCATCGACCCACTTGCCTCGGCCTTCGTTAGTTGCTTTTTCAAGATGGATTTGATGATTTTATTCAACACATCCATATTTCCATTCGCCTATGGATGTGCTACTGCTGCAAATCTTTTTTCTATCCAACACTTGGATTAGGATTCTTGAATTCAGCACTGTCAAATTGGGTTCCATTATCAGAAATGATTGTTTGTAGTATTCCAATTAGCAGATAATGTTTTGGACTATGAAATTGACCACCTTCTTCGTGGTGATTGTGGCAAGGGGTTCTGTTTTAGCCCATTTTGTAAAATAATTAACTGTAATAACGGCGTATTTCGCTCCGCCCTACAACATTGGTATCGACCGATAATGTCCATCCTCCATAATGCAAATGGCCATGGGATGACCATTTTTTTGTAATTTGTATCAACGTGATTTGGGAATCTTCGCAAATCTTTGGCATCTATCGCACCTTCTGGTTTAATTAGCCACATCTCGGTTGATAGATAGCCAAAAATATTCGTAGCGAAGAATCTTTCTTGCCAACATCTGCCCCCGGTGTGATCACCACATCGCGCCTTCTGTAAGGATCCTTTTAGCTTATTCGTTGGCGACACATCGCAGCGGTGGAGCTGAGAATCCTCTACTATATAATACTCCTTTCAGAACAATAAATTATGGAGTTATGCGTAGAAATTTTCTTCGTTCATTTCTTCCATCCAAAAGAGAGTCCCTATCAGCAAGTATTCCTTAATTGAAGTCATTTATGACTCCTTTTCATCATTAGCTTTCAAGATCCAATTGATGTCCATCGGGTCATTGCTTGAGCTGATAATACATCCACTAGGACTAAACCTATAAGTTGAGCATTCCTAGTGCTAGCCAGCTTGGCTAGCAAGTTGACCTTTGTGTTCTCTTCCCTGGGAATATGTGTTATTATGTAGTATTCGATGTCATTAAGTGGTTTTAGAACATTCATCAAATAAGGGACTACTCTCGCATCCTTGGCTTGAAACTCTTTCCTCACCTAGCATACCACTAATTGAGAGCCGTTATATATATGCAAGGTTTTGACTCTCTTCGCTATCTTGAGTCCTTCGATTAGTGGTTCATATTTTGGTTCATTGTTTGTTGCGGGGAACTAAATTTTAGGACATAACAGATCAATCATTCCTTGGGGGTTATCAAAACTACTCCTGCTCCCGAGAAATGTTCGTTGGATGCTCCGTACATGTATAACTTCCATTAAGCACTTCGCTCCATTCCCTCTTCTCTTTCCTCATCCCAGGTAGTGAATTCAGCGATGAAATCGGCTAATGCCTATCCTTACATTGCTCTCATGGGATGATAAAATATATTATACCGACCTAGTTTGATATTCCACTTCAACAACCTTCCTATAGTCTTGGGTCGGTGCAACACATGTCTCATAGGTTGGTAACTCAGTACGTTAATTGGATGAGCTTGAAAGTAGGGACGGAGTTTCCTTGATGCAACTAACAAATAGTTTTTCCAGCTTTGGATAAGTCCTTTCTTCTCCCGTTAACCACTTGCTGATATAATATACCAAGCTTTGGATCCTAGCTTCTTCCCGTACTAGGCAAGTGCTTAAAGCATGAACATACATCGCCAAATAAACAAATAAATCCTCTCCTTCCAAAGGCTTCGATAAGATGGAGGGTCTTCCAAATAATCAAGCAAGGTCAAAAAAGCATCTTTGCATTCCTACTTCCAAGCAAAATTTCGTTTTGTTTTCTTTAGGGCAATGAAGAATGGTATGCACTTGTTTGCAGTCCTTGAAATAAATTAACTTAACGCTGCAACTTTCGAATTTAAGCTTTACACCGCTTTTATTGTTTTTGGGGCTTTAGCATTCCTCAAGGCTTTAATTTGTTCTGGTTTGAATTTTATGCCCCTTGAGTTTACTATAAAGCTTAAAAATTTCCCGATGCGACTCCGAACGAACATTTCAGTGGGTTGAGCTTCATCCTGTGTCTTCAGAGCATGCCAAACATCTTTGATAGTTCTTCCATGCGGTTCACTGATTGATGTGACTTTACCAGCATGTGTCTACATGGACTTCCATCGTACACCCGATCTGATCCTTGAACATCGAATTGATCAATCTCTAATAGGTTGCTCCCACAATCTACATACCTAATAGCATAACAAGGTAGCCATACAGTCCCAGGTCACTAATGAAGCCAATGCGTTATTAGAGATGTGCATTGGAATTGGTTATAGCTAGAGTAAGCATCCATGAACGATAACAGTTCATGGTCGGCAGTCTAATAACTGGTTAATCTGCGGTAGCAGGAAGCGGTCTTTTGAGCACGTCTTATTCAAGTCCGTATAGTCGATGCATGTCCTCCATTTTCCATTGGACTTCTTAAACAACACCGGATTGGATACCCATTCGGGGTACAACGCTTTGTGGATAAAGCCTTTGGATTTTAGCTTATCCACTTCTACCTTCAACGCAAAAGATTGCTCCAGACCCTGGCTGCTTCTGGGGTTTACATTCAATGCATGGAATGTTATCTCCGGCGATATCCAACATATATTGGAATGTGTTCATGCAAACACTTCCAGGTTTTCCCGGAGGAACCTTGCTAACTCCTTTTTCATCTTTATACGTAGTTGTGATCCAATCTTCAGAACCCTAGTAGGATCATTATGATCGACTAGGATGTTGATAGTCAACTCAGCTGGGGCCGTTCTTGCATCCTCTGAATCTTTCCATGGATCCATAGCTTTATGGAATTTGCTATGCCCACTGAGCCATGGCTTAGGCGGTGGTTACTATGAATCAATCGACTTGATGCAGAGTTCTTCTCTACGTCCCTTCCTTTTTCATGTCGCTTCGCTTCTCTCCGCTCTGCGACGTAGCATGCACGCCATACATTCTGGTCCCCTTGGATGACTCTACCCCGTTCCCCATAGGAAATTTCATCGTTAGACACCATGGGGCTAGGACCACCGGAAGCAGGCAAGGGCTAGTTGACCCAAAAAGGCATTATATGCAGAAAAAGTGTCCATCACAGTGAAGACCACAACCCCAACTCTCTTGCGGTTAACTTCACCTAACCCACGAGCAAGTCAACATACCCAAATGGCTCTACAGACCCTTTGGTAAACCCCTGAATCCGGGACTTACACAACTTCATATCCTGGCCATCCATCACCATCTGGTCATACGCTTTCCTGAACAAAATATTTACAGAACTCCATAGTCAATATGGACTTTCCTCACAGTGGTTGGCCCAATCATGGCTGCTATCACCCAAGGGACAACTATTGGCATTTCAACCTCGTCAACATCACAGTTCCTAAACATAATATCATTTGTCATTGTCTGCAGTTGCTTCATCGGAGCTCCGTCTTCGACGACAAAGCAACTCTCTTACACAACGTGTCTCAAAAGCTCCCATACCTCTCCATCTCATTCCAGATTTTTTTCAACCGGATGGGGTCCACCAGTTATCATGTTAATAATACGTCTTTTACCAAGCTGCCTATGTTCATCCTTACTAGGCCTAGTTTGGCCTCGTTGGAGCAACTTCTTCTGGGGTTGAGTAATTTATTGCCTGTTATCCTATGGGGCTTTCATATAATATTGAAGTTTCTTCTTTTGAATTAAATCCTCGATCATGTCTCACAAATGCCAATACTCATTAGTATTATGGTCGCATGTCTAGTGGAAGCGATAATACTACCTGGACATTTTCTTTATTTCAGTTAACTCCCTCTGAGCCTGCTTCTTTAGTGCTCAGTACCCTACATTGCAAGGTAGATATTCTTAACTGTTTCATTCAGCGGTGTGCAGTCCTCATGCTTCGAAAACTTTGGATATTTCTTGAAATCTGGTTTCCTGCCTCCATTACCTTGGTTATTTATCTTCTGATTATTATTTTTGTTTCCCACATTAATGGCAACATTCCCAAAACTCTCATCGGTTTGTTTCACAGTCGTGTTACTCTGAACCACCTCAGTTGGTTCTCTAACACTGGCCTTCCCAACAGTTGCATTTGCCTTTTCCGAGCACAAATACTGAGTTGCTTTTCTATAGAAACTCTTCCATGGTCGGTATGGGTTTAATTTTCAACCATTTACCAAAATCTATATCAGAATATATTCCTCTAATCAAAGCAATCAAAACAATGTCTTCTTTGGGATTACTCATCTCTGCCATGGCTGTTTCAAACCTACTAAAAAAATTCTTTAAAGACTCTCCAAAATTCTGAAAGATGTTAAACAGCGACATTATGTCTTTTGGTCGAGTAGCATGCAACCTAAACTACTCCATGAACTTTCTAGCTAGCTGTTCAAATGAAGGTATCGATCTCAATGACAGTCAAGTAAACCACATCGTAGCCACTCCTACCAAAATATTAGAAAACAACGCACGACATCGGTAGCCCTAGAGCTATCCATATGTCATTCATACTTTAATAAACGCTGTCTCAGATCAGTAGTCCGGTTATAAGACGACATAGTGGGCATAGTAAACCTTATGGGGCATTCCTTTTGCAATATCTCCTCGGTGAATGGGTTTTAACTAGGAGAAGAACTCCAATCATCATTACTTCTATGCTGGTTTTCGTTCAACAACGTCCTCATCGTATCTGCCAAAAAATCTGGCTCTATTGGATCGACTGAACGGCGATCATCATTGCCTACCCCAAATGTTTGGCTTCGCAAATGGTCTCGGTTAGTTCCATCTGGGTTCTCCTACCTCTGGGCGAACCGTTCGTCCAATCGATTGATTTCTACCTAACGGGTCAACAACAGTCGTTCGAATTCCAAAATTTTGGCCATCAACAATTAGGTCATCTCCACCATCATCATCCTTGGGATAATCAAAAAAATTCTCATTATCCACTGCAAGTTGTGTCAGTTCGATACCGACGTGAAGATATGTTTTGATACTGACCTGTGCACCATTGATCGAAGCTCTGCCTATTCGATTTCTCGAAGTTTCAACCCCTTTTCTTTTTATTCTCTACTTTCCTTCTCTGTGATTTTCACCGGATGAAGAGGAACTATCTTCTTTTGAGTTGTAAAGACAACAATTCCTTCTTTTACTTTCTATGACCTCGAGACAGTTGGGTCATCAAATCCAAGTTCCTTTCATCTATTTCATCATAACACTTTGATTTTCAAGTAGCTATAATTCACTTCCTTCATCATCCTATCCAAATCAACCCAGGTGATTATATATGAAGTACTCTGGATTTCAACATTTGCAGGATGATTGGTTACTTTTGTATGATGTTAGCCTGCATTTTCAACATCATTGGTCGGCTTGGTGGTAGTTGACTTTTATTTGGTATTTCTAGGAGTCTTTGCTTTGGTAGACACTGTGATAGATTTTAGTGAAATTTGAATAATCACGGACCTCTGGAGCAGAAATAGATCTACTTCACAGATTAAAGCAATCCAAAGGTTTAAAATAGATCTAAATATCGAGAAGTTAGAGTTCTCAGTGAAAATAGATCTACTTCATTGGTGCAGTTATGTACTGTAACAGCACACAACTTCGATTGTAAATCTTGAAAACCATCTACAGCTCGTGTACATGGTATTATTATTCAATATTTTTGCATATAAATTGTAGTTAAATGTATAAATTTTTTGAAAAAAGAAATCACAGTTTCAACGGTTTAAACGGTTGAACCGTCAAAACCTTAGGCATTGAGTCTTCACGGTTCGATTCGTGCTCCTGTTATGAAAACTACGGTTAAAATAACTAGTGATTATCTCATGAGTTCACCGATCACCACTTTAGGGTGAATAAAATTGCACTCCAATAACCGTGATCATGTGTTTATATCACAAAGCATCAACACAAACTACGCAATATTCAGTAATAATACAGTATATAGTTAAGTACACACACATCAAATTCCCCTCACAGTAAAATCGAAGTCTTTCACTGCTTATTCTGCACACACGTAAATAGCAGTACACCATAATACACAGAGCACTAAGTTTCATTCGTCTTGTTCATTCTCTTCAGCAGCCTTCAACGAACCATAAGGCCACTGTCCCCGCTGATTGCCAGGAGGACTATAATTACAAGTGATGAAATACCCACCATTGTCGCACCTGACCCGGGCGCACCCAATCTTTACCGACTTAGCCCAAACCACCTGAGTGTAGTGCCCACACACCTTGCCACGGGCACAGGTGTTGCTGTCGTAGTCATAATACCGCTTCTCAGACACCCAGGAGGCCACTGCTTCCAGGCCGGACCAGGCCTTGCCCTGCCCGGAGAATAGGTTCTCCCCATAAGGCCCGTCTGAGTGGATCAGCCGGCAGTCCCTGGCACGCTTGCTGGCGTAGTTACTTGCGTAGGTGGCAACTCTACTGTCCCATGTTACACGCCCCACGCCCACTGCTGCACGGGCCTTGTTGTGGGCGTCTATGTAGTCCTTCGGGCTGTTTTGGGCTTCGCCTGTGCTGCTGATCGTTATGATGGCGAACAGAAGCAGGATTACACTGCGTGTTTTCATTTTTTGGTGTTGATGTACGATGAGTGCTGTTCTTGGGATTTTTTGTACCCGAGTCTTGCAGTTGGTACATTACATTCTTCAGTTCCGTGCCGATGATTATTTATTTCCAGTTGACTGTCATTTTATATTGAGCATTGTAAAAGAAAAGAGCATTGAAGGAAATCATTCAAACGTATACTAAAATTGCAAGCTGGAGTAAAGGCTAAATAATATTCGATTATGTCATTTATAGATCACTAAGAAACCTTTTTGGTCTCCGGAATATTTATGTTGTTGGTATTTGAAAAAATGTGCGAGATTTATGCTGCTAAAGGGAAAAGCAAGGGAATGATTTTTGTAGAATAAATAAATAAACATAATCCTTATATTAGAACAATAACGTTTTATTTTAAAACCAGAAAATAATTTGCATTCATATTTTGAATATATCTATGTAACTGTTTTAAAACCAGAAGTATTATGAGAAATAATTTTTTTATGACAATTTTAACGTTCTATAAACAATTTTTTTAAAGAACAAAACCGAAACTATATTATATACGTATTTTTTGGAACCCAAAACCATTTAATTATTGAAATGATAATTTATTTATTTATTTGAAACTTGGTACTCAGAGGTTGGTAACTTATTGGTACCACATTGAAATAATTATTTTGTCCTTTTAAAAGTTTGAAACTCATTTGAATATAAATAATTATGTGTGTAATTATAGAACAAAAAAACATAAAAATATGTTACTTAATTTTCCCAACAAGCGGATAAGCCTTATTAATATCTTGTGTATTAATTTTAAACCATTGTAAAATTAACTAAAAAATAGAAAAATTGTGAATCGTACATTTTAACTTTTAGAAAATTTCGTCCAACATTTTTAAATTAGTTTTTATAAAAATTATTATTATTTGGACCCAATAAATAATTAAATAAAAATGTAACACACACATATATATTAAATTTATGCCTCTAACAATAATATTATTAATATAAAAATATATTAATTTCTCTACAATAATATATAAAATTTATAAATTATTTTATTAACTTAGTTTTCAATCGATATTGAAAGGGCGTTTTGAAACTCTTATGTGTGACATTACAAACTCGGTAATATTTAAACAATTCAAATAATTAAAGCATATTGTAATACTCCATATTTTGAATTGTCGTAAAATGTGATTAAATTAATAATAAGAATTTATTGAACGATAATTAATAAAATTTAATTAAAGAAATTACTCAAAGAAATTGGATTATTTAAGTGAGGGACGCTTAAAAGAATAATTAAGTTAATCATGAGTAATTATGTTAATTAAATTCGGCCACAAAGAGAATAAAATAAAATATTATAATGGAGGAAATTTTATATTACGGGAAATAAATTAATAAGAATAGGCAATGAGGGATTTTATCCCAAACCTAATTATTAATTCTTACATCTCTAATCAAATAATTCCTCTAATTTGCCTTCATTTTCATAAACACAAAACCAAAGAGGGAACCAAGCCAAGGCCGACCACTATTAACAAAGGGGAGGAAGAGCAACAATACTAAAGAAAGATCAAAACTTTTATTTTCAAAAGGAGGAAGAGACACTAATCAAGTTTTCAAATTTAAGTGGGTAATACTTAATATCCAACCTATTTATGTTTGGATCATGCTTGATTTTGGTATTTTGAATAATGATAATCATGTTTTGATGATAATAGAATGCTTTCACACATGTTAAATATCATTATTTTTGATATATTTAAGAGTATAATAAGAATGAACTCTCTATAAATGCCTTGAAATTTTGATATGATGTTTATCGCATTAAAAAAAGGATGGTTTTTCATTTTCATAATTTTCAAATGAGAAAATAATTTATTATGATTTTTTTATTTGAAAATAGGCAACTTTTGCTATAAATTAATATTTAAATGTATTAAAATTTAATATTTTTAGCTATAAATTAATATTTAAAAATATTAAAATTTAATTTTTTGATCTGAAATTTTTACTGAGGTAAACAAAGACGGCGAATATGTACTGTTTCTGTGATGAAAGCACGATGACGGCACTGTTCATCTGATAAATATATCACTATGCCCAACCACTCTTTATTCTTTACTGCTTACTTGACCAAAGCGCCAATGTAAAACAACCACTCCTTGTGTCGTACTAGTCTTCTAACACAAACACGTCGAAATACGGATCGCCTTATAGCCTGTTTCTGGACCGCTCCATCCACATGAAGCCCGAGCTGGTCGCATATGGACTGCCAATCTCAATCAATGGTTCTAGCGAAACTTAGCGTCCACTGCATCAAACTTAGTCCTTCAAAGCATAATCTCTACAAGTATAAACAAATGATCCCATGCTCTTGCCAGTTCTCCATCCTCCTAATGGTCTCAACAGATAGGCTCAGCCCGCCCTACCACTTAGGCATGCGGGAGCAAAGCGATAAAAGGTATAGCCGGATGTACCTATTTCTGATAAGAAGCATGTCCCATTTACTACAAGCATACTGCAAGTACAAGCGCATTTAATGCAAAGCATGATAGAGCATACTCGTGGTACAGTTCTATTGGCCTTCATCTCAGTCATGCATTCTTTTATTTCGTCGGCTGTCTCTGATCAAGTCCATTCAGCCAGATCAATGGCAAGATGTGCTTCACGCCTATTTTGCAGCATGATTTTAGCTATCTAAGCATCGGTTCAACTGCTATAAGAACCCCATGGGATGGCCACTTCCAAAGGGTTGGTTAAGCCCCTGATGGAGGGAATTCCGGTTGGTTGAGCCCCCGGTGGTGGGGATCCTAGTTGGTTGGGCCCCAGGTAGAGGGAACCCCTGTTGGTGGGGACCATGGAGGAGAGAACCCTATTTGGTTGGAACCTATGATCCACATCTCAAGCTCCCTAAGATTAGGAGCTCTCTGAGATTAGCAGATTTATTAGTCTAAGACGTATTATCTTTTCTTATTATTCTTTTATAATTCCTTGTAATTGTAAAAGAACCATATAGTAATAGAACTTCACAGTGAACGCGGATAACTTGGCCAAACAACTTTACATCTTGTACCATTTACCACTAAAGACTCTTTTCTCTTTATTTTTCCATTATTAAGCCTAGTGATTAACAAGTAACCTTTGATCTTCATAATGCGTCATCATTACTCTGAGGTTAACAAAAAATATCATCAACATTTTGGCTCTAGAAGGAGGGTAAACCACCGATCTTATGGTTAGAATTTTCATGTGCTAGCTCTTTCCATGCTTGGTACCTAGCATCCAGCATGGATAGTGGCAACAGTGGATGGTGTTCCATCGCCTCCTTTAGTCAGCATGTAGATTACTCAACTAGCTCAGTTTGGCTTCATGTCATGTGCAGTTGCTGTGCATGTCTGCTCATCTACTCACATTGCTGCTGCTATCAACCAAATTATGGCAATCATGTATGCATTCTGAGTTCGGGTCAGGCCCAACTGCTTAGAAATCTACCTCAAGATTTAGGCTGTCCTAGTCAGTTCACTTCATGGAAAATGCCAGGGGCAGGGTAACACCCCTAGAAATTTTGGCTACCCGTCGAACACCTCCCCACAGAATTCTAGAGACCCAACCCTCATGTTAATGCCCGAAGCAGCTTCCCTATGGGTCGTCAAATAGTTCTCTCATTCATCTTCGCCGTCAATGGCATTCAAAAGCGGCCAAATGTCTGCTTGCCTGTCTCATGATGCCCAAACTTTGCCGCTAGTGCCTTTTCAAGCTGTGACAACCTGCAACCCTTGACATGCCAAATAATGTCATATCAAGAAACATGGATCATCAATTTAAGAAAAAAGTAGTATCACATAGAATAAGACATCATTAAAGAAATAATCTATCTAATCCAAACATCATCACAACGGAAATATAATATTAGATATATGGTTAATCTCATAATAATAGTAATAAAAATCTCAAAAGCATCAAAATATCCAGGTCCCAAAATACCATAATATCGTAGTCTTAGAAAACTATCAATACATATCAAATATCAGAATATCATCAAAATAATCCCTCATAAGCAAAATATTGAAAGAGAAAATGTACTGATAGGAAGTATATGATAAATGATAAAATAGAACTAGACTCCAGAAACGATAATCCAAAGGCAGCAATGGACCTGTCAATGGCTATTGTCCACCCGTGGTAGGGAAAAATGAAACGGGTAAGACATAAAGCATGGTGAATGAGAAAAATACCAACAAGGAAATAAAATACAACCGACTTCAAGTCAATTCTAGGTGATATAAGGTGTGTGTATAGTGTCTGTGCAACTATGGTTGCAAGCCTAAGGTCACCAGCCTAGCGGTTGTCAGTTTAACATCAGGATGATAATAACAGACCACATCTCACCAAACAACCGTCTAGTTTTCGGAAAACTACTGCCCCACTTTAACTCACACTAGGCCTAGAGAGGAAGAATACGGATGTAAATCAGCATAGTGACTCATCGTATGCACTCGTGCCCAACCCCTCGATCCTAATATCAAAATACCTCTTACGCACCCCCAAGGAGTTACTGCACTTAACTTTTCCTGGTACTGGGCACCACCTAGCTTTCAGTGTCTATGTGCACATGGTCCCACGGGAAGTTCCATGATACAGTCTCTGATCCCAGCACCCCGAATAAGGACTGGAAATCCTATCCCAATAGCCTCAACTAACGACCGATAATTCGGTCCCAACACCTATGTACACCTTTCGCAACATAAGTTGCACGTCTTAACGGCACTCTGCATCCTACTCTACGATACGGAAACGCGAACTAAGTTTGCCATCTCAAATAAGAACACCTAAATGTGCCAATGTCAGTCAAGCAATTTAGAGAGCAACATGGTTCATACCCCTATCGGTTCAAGGCCTATAACAGTCTACTAAGTCTAAAGTGACTCACGACAGTCGACCTACGCTAGTCTTAGGTTGACTGCCTACAATCCAGACCGATTTACTTGTTTTAAGTAAGTTAATCATTTTATTTTATTTTTAGACTTGTTCTAGACAACTTTCAATTTACTTTTTTATGTAAATTAATCTACTTCATTCAATTATCAGACGTAATCCATTTCAATTACCAGATGTAATCCACTTAATTCGTATTTCAATTGGGTTAATTTGTTTGTCCTATTTTTATTACAATCATTACAACATTTAAGTTATTCTAATTAACAATTTATTGGTGTCAAATCCAATTTTAGCATATGATTTATGGTTTTACAGCTTACATATGTCAATTGCAACTAGATAAAAAGATCCATTATTCAAGATTCTCAATTTACTAAATTAATGGATTAATACCAGAACTAACAGTCAAATCAGCATAAGGTAGAAATTAAAATCAATTTATTTAATTAATTTGTTAAATCTGTGCCCACTCAAGCTTTCTCCCATAAATCCGCTTATGTCTCTTCTCCAATTGCAAGATCACTTTTTATTTTAATTTAGATTGAGATTTAGAATAGAATTGGGATTTAGAAATTGATTTGGAAAATTTGGGTTTAGGGTTTTATTTTGGTATAGCTTCGCTGTAACGGAGAGAATTAGGTTTTAGGTTAACCCTAGCTATCAATTTATAGGGTAACACCTCAATTCACTACCATTGGATGTAGCCTAAAATCATCTCGTTCGTCCCTGAAACTGTAGTCAGCACGCAACGATATCACTAACAAAATGAATCGTCTGTAAGTCACTATGACCCTACGATCGACCATGGGTTGGGCCGATCACCTACGGTCGACCTGGGTCCATCTAGGTCGACTTGGCCGTAGTTGATTTTTTTCTATTTTCTATTTTTCTTTTCAATTTCTTATTTATTTAATCCTTTATAATTTTTTCGTTTTAGCTCGGATTTCAACAAGTTATATATGAAAGTTGTCCAGAAAATTACTAGGACATAATGGTGCAAGTCTCGTAGTCAAATTCGAGCATTTGGTGAAATTATCCTTTTAGATTAATTCTTATTTTTAGTTATATTTTCATATTTATTTCCGGAAAACCCTAGGGTATCGCACAAGCTCACTTCCGAGACAATCTCTTATAAAGAATTCATTGAAGACTGCAGACCATGGATCATTCAGCACCTTCACCAAGGTTATCCAACGAGGATGAGTTATCATGTGCTCATTACTGTGTTTGGAGAGTGCCGACCTTTGCCGCTTTGGACTATGCAAGCCACCGCTTCCTTCCTCTCTGGGCAGCTATCCATGAGGGTGTATTACTGAGAATCCATTCCCTTGTCGGGGATATCTTGACAATCTAGCAAGATTGAATCACCATGCATCTAATTCCTTGCACGAGGACTACCCAGTGCCACATGAGTATGGATGAGACGTCTCTCCCCTTCATGCCAAAGCGCATCAACGATCGGACATGCGACCGCAACGGTTCACACCCCTCACCCAGGATGATGCATATCTTCCATATAAGATGGGAAACTGTTTTCAAGACTGGCGTTGTTATCCCGAGCGATACCAAAGTCCAGCATCCATAGAGTGCCCGGAATAAGCTGGTCTTGGCTCTTTAGTGTAACAAATCACCCTGGAGAACCTCCAAACCCCTCAGCGCTTAGGTTCGAATCGGGACCACCTACTAGCTCCTTATTAGATCATGTCACCTTGGAGAACCTTCAAATCCATCAATGCTTAGGTTCGAGTTAGGACCGCCTGTCGGCTCCATATTATAACATGTCACCCTGGAGAACATTCAAGCCCTCTAGCGCTTAGGTTTGAAGCGGGAACGTCTGTCAACTCCTTATTGCAGTGTGTCACCCTAGAGAACCTTTAAGCCCTTTGGCTCTTAGGTTCCAGCCAGAACCGCCTGTCAAAACCTTATCACAACATGTCACCCTGGAGAACCTTCAAGCCCTTCAATGCTTAGATTCAAGCCGGGATTGCCTATCAGCTCCTTAGCGCGACATGTCACCCTGGAGAACCTTCAAGCCACTCAGTGCTTAGGTTTGTGCCGGTACTGCCCAACTGCAAAGTGATGCACATATAAGTTCACTTTTTACCATTTCTATTTACTAAATTTTTCTAAACGATGGTGCCTACCGCTTGTCTCACCATCATGTCACACCCTTATGTATGAGTGTTTGAGCCAGCTATGCACCCCATTTTGAGTAGGGATCTACGGTCACCTAACGACAAGCGACGTATCCCCCAAGAGAACACTCGAATCCCTATGCTATCTGATTCAAGCCGGGCATATCCATAACTCTACACATGATCGTTTGTCACCCAGGAAAACCTATGGGCTAACATGTGCTCTTACTGTATGCCAATGCAACCTGCCATTTAGTAATTGGCAACACTTCACTCTTATCAACACTCGGGTTTGGCCCATCTCATGATACTATTACTAGTTAGCATGTCTTAAATAGGAAACTTTTTGTAAAATAATCCAAGAACTCCTCTTAACCACGTGTCACCTCAGAGGGCCTCGAGCCACTCAACGCTCAGGTTCGTTATGGGACCTCCAATCAACAAAGCAGCACAATGAAGATCAGTTGTCATCTACCAACCTTAGCACCTGATGAACTATCGGGTTGCTCAATCGACGCTCGCTTCCCAGGCCGTTGGCCGACTTGGCCTATCAATCAAAACAAATTGATCAACTTAGTGCAAGGGACTTTCCTAGCTATCCAAGATATGCCACCCTACCAGCCATAGGAAAAAAATCAAAGACAACTAGTTTCACAAACAATAAGTTTTGAACATAAAAAATCTGTTCTTATTCATTTCAAAAGAGTACAGGGGCACAATGCGTGTCCCACTAGGCTTAAAGATTTGCAATTGCTAATTAGTTAAAAAGAAGAAAAGGAGAAAGGGAAGAAAAAGAAGAATGTCAATAGCGCTCTTCAAAGGCATGTCGGTCTGTGCTCTTATCACTACCCAAATCATGTTCGGCTGCACCAATAGTACTCCCCCAGTACTTCAAGCGATCAGGAACTTATTAAAGAAAACCAAGGGTGTCACCACCTTCGAAGCCTTTCGCATCGGGTCTCACAAGAGGCCTTGAAAAGTTTCCAAACAACTTTGCCAAGGAGCAAAACTAGTCTTTAGCCATGTAACGACCGGCCATACACCTACGATGCAGAACGGTTGTCAAAGGAAAGAAAAAAAGTAAAGAAGAGAGATAGAAGAGAAGAAAAGGGACAGAAACATCAATCAATCACATAACCTGTCATATATCTCACAACGCATCAGATAAAGTATAATAGTCAGAACAGATATATATAACAGTCGAGACAGTAATAACTACATGAACCATAGAATCAGAGTACGCAGGCTAATACAATTACACAAAACAATAATAAAGTTTACACAGCTGATAAATAAACTCAATTGATAAACTATCTCTAATAATAGTAAGTCAAACACTGTCAAGGCTCCATAGTGTCATATAGCGGAATTTGCAATAACAAACTCTACTATAAGTATGAGAAAACATCACCTCCTGCTAGTCCATCTGTAGAGCTCCATATGCTATTCACACTTGCTCTCTAGTCTACTCATTTAAGAGTACTTGAGATAATAAGAAGCAAAGCATAAAACCTTGAATCAGACAACAGTCTGGTGTGAGCGATAAACAATCTCAAAATACTATAAAAGTCAATATAGTATATGGAGCGGAGGGTATACAAATGTAACCTAACATGCCCCTGCAACCAAAGAGTCAGCACATAACATTAATAGTATGCTACTCTACAACATCATAAAGGGGTACTCCACACTAAGAAAAATGGCGGGGTGCCTAGGTATCTCTATCCACAGTACCTACATGATGTGACATCCTTAAACTGACAGGTGGCTAGTGAAGCAATCATAACAAACATAGCATCCATCAAACAATACTAACTATCACTCAGTGTCCTCTAGATATATGGTAACTCATATGGCCCCCATGCCAGGGACTAATGAAAAATCTCGGTTTTAATTTGTACTCTCGTATCACATAGACCAAAGCAAGATACGTATCTCGTAGTCCAAAGCTAGATAAGTGTATCATAGCCCAAAGCCATTGATCCAGGGTATATAGATCCTTACATGATCCATGGGCATCCCTAATTATAATACCCCAGCTTCGAGTACAACAGAAAACACCTTGAGTTATCAATGATCCCATAGCACATGCACATCCATCCGACCACTCCTTTTTGCTCAATTCAGATCTGGGCCCTTCTTGCTCAATCCAATTTCCATTATCCAGGGACCTCCCACATTGCCATTCATGGCTCCCTCCAATATTAAGCCGCTACCTTCGGTACCTACTCTCACTATGAGTCACGAACCAAAGATACAAAGCTTTTATCATGGTGCTACATCACCACCCACCCCTGATGCGAACGAGCCAACACCTCCAGCACGATCTACAAAGTCATGAAAATATCAACCTCGAAACCTAACTCCATACACCGTCGAGTCGGTATCCGAAGTACTAAAACTATCATATCGGAGCACCACATCATCGCCTCATCATCGAAATCGCTCGCCGTAGAGCAATAACATCAAGACCCCAAGTCGGTCGCACGAACAAACCATCACATCGCACACCTCAAAGTCTCCTCATCGTCCATGCCAAAGATTAGCCAAATCGACCATCATCAATAGTGGTCAATACCAACCACTCTACAATGGTCAATACCAACCACTTTGGTCACGTACTTAACTAAAAATGGATAGTTACAAACCAAATGGAAACGTCCGGCATCCACGCTGAAGTCCGAAGCCCATCCAAATCTATCGTTTTCCACTTTCAGATTAGTCGGCATGTATCCTACCCTCTTCTACAACTTATCTCGTTCGTTGGGTTCTCGATCAGTGTGTACACAACCCCAATGCACGAGATATTTACCTAACACTCGATAGTCGCTAAATCGGCGTTTTTAACCAAAGACAAGAAAATAAGCAAACTTGTGACCAACAAGTATACATACATTCAACATAGTATACAAACAACATGTATAATGTGTCTATATCAACCAATAGGAGAATTCATTTCAAAAATAGTCCAAATATAGAAATTCCCTAAAAATAACACGTAAATGGGAAAATGTGATATCCAATATAAAACCATTTTAAAATACTTATTTTCTTTTATAAAAATCAAGTAAGTGTTTAAGTATAATAAAATCACATTTTAAAGTTACAAACCATTTCAAAACATCGTTTTAATACTATACTAACAATCATAATATGGTGAGAGGCAATATCACTCGCCTTAACAAAATCTGTCCAAACCAATGCCAAGGCATAAATCATGAGCGCAACGCAAGAAACCTTATCTAATTGAACCACGTATGCAAAAGATATACGCAGTATAAGATTTGAGATTAATTAAATAATTAATTAACTTAATTATTATTAAATTACCTTAATCCCCTCTTAATCCTTCTTCTCCAAACCATCCCCTATACACACCATGCATATCACCCATACACACACCTTCCCTCTCCTCCGTTCGCCTCTGTTTCTCGATGAAATCATGAACCGTCTTCACCAACGAGTCATGCTACTCGATCTCTCCGCCCTAGACTCAAAAGGATAAAGCTCGATCACACCTAATAATTTACGACCCGATGGCATGAAATCGTCTAGGCTAAGGGCGTTGTCTTCCATAGGCCACCAGAGGAGCCGCGATCATGGTAAGAGGTGCGTGTCACATAGGAGATTCCAATGGTGCTTCCTGTTTTGATCGTCGCCACTCCAATCTCCAACAAATCAAAACCGTAGATCCACCATGGAAAATGAATCTCGGCCAAACGTTGTCACACATTAGAGCGAGCACATGGATTCAAAGCTCTCCTCACTCTAATCTAAACAAATCTAGTTTCATAATTTATCGTTGAGTAAATAGTCGAATTTTTATTTTTGAATGGAAAGGGAAAGAGCGTCCATTTTCTTTAATGGAACAGTAAACGCGAAAATGAATTAGAGAGGAGGGAAGGATTTGGTGGTTATTTATATTAATATTAAATTTAATTTACTTGAATTCCCTTATAAGTCATTGTATTTTTTGAGCCCGTACGATCACACAGCGCGCCAATCGCAACAAAACTCATCTGCATACATCACCTCATTTTTTCGGTTACAACGGTTTAAATTTCGTTGCTATTTGAGACTGTTCCCGAGATTATAATTTCACGCACTTCAAGATCTTTTCGGCCATCAGATCGCCCAATCTCCAAATATAACAATGCTTATACTCATTTTAATTCGCAACATCAATCCGAACTCAATAGAAGTGGTGTCGAGTCCAGATTAGGCCGTATGCAAAAAAATCATATTTTTGGGCCTTCGATTAATTAACGATTCAATATATAAATAAATTATTTAAATATCCTATCGTTAAAATATCGGTCATTACATTCTCCCCTCCTTAAAAGAATTTGGTTCTCAAAAACAAATGGTAAGGAGAACATCTCTTAAACCATAGGCCTTCAAAGCCCCTCAAATTTTGGAAAAATTTGACAGCACCTCCTTTGCGTGGCTAGGTCTGGAAAAATTCTCAATACAACAAAGATATATATATATACACACACACACACATCTCATATCCAAGGCATCTCGTTTCCGAGGACAACCAAGCATATATATCCAACTCTACACTACAAATGTTACATGACTCTTTTATAGCAAGAGCATACCATTTAGATGCGAATAAAAGTGGATAAGCATTCAAATAGCCAACACTTGCTTCCATGTACCTAAATATGTACTCAAAAAAGAGGATTAAACAGAAATACAACATCAACGCATATTTAAACATACTAGATCATATATAGCAATCATCTCAAATGAATATGTTATATCAAAGCATAACCATCCTGCATGCCTAACAACCATATAAGCATAAGTAATCGTGTTAAATGCCAACAATCAAACATGAAATAGGCACATATAAGATCAAACATAAAAAATTAACACCATGTCTATCCTAGCATGTAGGATATCAAACTATCTAGTAGAAAACATCAAATATGATATCCAATATGAAAGCCGTTTATAAAAATTAAATCTCACTAAGCAAAAAGCTCTAAATAACCAGTCATCATGCTCTTCTTGGTCTCCCATATCCCATCGCATTCACTTTCATTCCATTGAACCTTCACTAGTTCATTGCCTTCCATCTAACTTGTTTTGTAACACGTCTATCGGTACAAGTAGATCTACGAGGTCTCGAAGTCCGTGGTTCATTCTCGATATCATATAATCGATTCGGTAACTAATTTCCAAAAGCCTCTTGTAAGTTCTCCCAAAATCCACTGCTGAACAATGGTTTTAGCCACTTACAGTGCTCTTGGCACACAATGGAATCATACTATCCATTCCATATATAACTAGACAAATTCGGATATCGTTCTACTGGACTTAAGGAATACAAATCTAGCATTCTCCTTCAATCAATCGATTGTGACTCAAATGCTATCACACTATCATCAGTCATCGACAATCCATCGGTGCAACCTATAGATATCTATTCCCACTACTTGAGAACAAACGGTCTCTCATCCCTACGAAACCAACAACCTCGGTTGGGTTTGCACTGCATCACTTATGCAGACACTACTTATTCCTCTAACTTAGCCATGATCCCCTCTAGTTTAGCTTCATGCCTTTGATTAGTACCAATCCGCTAAATCAAAGTAGGTCTTATCGTTAAACTAGCCATTATCTTGGCACTAACTCACATCGAGTTTTGAGGTCACAACCGATGATAAAGTCGAGCAATGTCCATTCTAGGAATATCGCTCCTAAACTGGTATGTCATCCACTCAAAGCATCAACAACTGCATTTCCCTTACAAACGTATAGAAAATGTCGGAGTCATAGGGGGCTAAGAATTCCAACCATCGCTACTGGTGAAGGTTGAGATCTTTCTTGGAGAAGTGGGTACTTCAATGATGTGGAAATAATGAACAACTCGAACCTCTCTCCTAATACATAGTTACCTCCAATCTTTAAAGCGAACACTATCGCCGCCAACTCCAAATCAAGAGTCGAATACTTCCTCTCTTATGGTTTCTATTATCGACTAACATGTGACAACCTTACCTTTCGGTATCAATACCACACTAGTTAAGTACCATAGGCATATGTGTATTGTTGACTCCTCATTCCCGCTTGGAATGAGCAACATTAGTACACTCGTTAACCCGAGTCTAACTCACTAACACGTGTCTACACCTCACGTCTCAAAGAAAAGTTTGATCCTCTCTCATCAAATAGGTTAACGGTGCTGCTTGGGTCTATTCAAATTCTAGACTACCATAACCTCTGTAGGATCTACAATGATGCCCTACTTAGAACAACGTGACCCAAGCATCTCGCTTTCCTCCTCTAGAAGTGATACTTCAAAAATCTCATCATCAATTGGTGATCTCTCAACACCTACAACACAATCATCAATCGTGCCTTATGCTCTTCTTTTATCCATGAGGAGATGAAAGTATTACCAACGAGTACAAGCACAAATTTACTCAAGTGATCCCTCAAAACACAGTCTGTGAGATCAACAAGGCACGTCGATACGTTGGTTAGCCCGAATGGCATAACCAAGCAATCAAAAATCAAAGTAGCAAATGAACCGCTATATTTGGCACACTCTCCTTAGCTACTCTCAATTAGGAAACCCATCGCAAGGTCCAACTAAGAGAACATTCTCACACTATAGAGCCGATTGAACAAGCCATCAATAAGCATGAGTGGATACTTGCTCATCATCTCATTTAGCTCAAGACAATCAACATACAACCTTAAAGAGCCATCTGCCTTAGTGGCAAACACTATAGGTGCATCCTACCCAAATATGCTCCTATGAATGAACCCTCGCCTCAATAGGTCATCCGCTCACACCTTTAACTTCTTTTGCTCTTTGGGCATCATATGCCTTAAAGGTATAACTACAAGTCTAGCTCCTTTAATCAGATCGATACGGAACTCAATCCATATATGGTGGTAATCCGGTCATCTCATCGAATATGTCTAGACACTCTTTAGCTATAGGCACAGATGACGACTCCTTATGTGGGATATAGAGCGAATATAGAAAGATGACCATAAACCCATCCCCCAACAAGAAGCTTATCACTACCGTATGCTCGTCCACAACCCCAATTGTCACTAATGTTACCACTACTCCATTCCCATTTAGCCAGTTCATTCCCAAACTATAATACTGAACCCAATTAAATCCTACAACAAATCAGTAGCAAATAAACAAACAAACATCCATGACTAATAAGACATAGTCTCGACAAACCATGTATTGGTTGGTTGAACCCCCAACTAGGTTTGTCACAATTAAAGATCGGCTAACTATCTCGGGTCTCAATCTCAATCTATCTATCAAATAACTAGATATCAAGGAATGTTAAACCTCGACATTGAATAAAACACGAATGGAAACACCATAAGTGGAAAGCATATCTCAAATGGTAATGTCATTTCCCTTCTCTTTCATTTATGGAGCACTCGACATAATCGAAAAGACATCAACCGCATATGCTTGAACGGTTTCTCCCTACTCAGCTAGTTCGGGACAATCCTTCTACACTAGGTATAGGCTCTCTCATCATAAAGCCTTCTCAATCAACTTCTCGAAGCTCTCGTGAATATGACCAACCAATCGCTTTCTTAGATGATAAATCAACCTAATGATAAATTCTTCATTCTTCAAAGCGAACTATGAACTAATCCCAAGTAAATGGATCCTCGGGAATTGAAGCCATAGAGGCACTCCACCGGTTAATTTTTCATTCCTAGAGTTATCCAAATGTCAACTTCTACCTCACTGCATCATCCTACTCCAAGTCATTGAAGGTCCTCTTGCAAGTTGCTATCCAATCTTGCCTTTTAATATCCGACTCCGTTCTGAGGAATGATCCACCTCCTAAAATTACGTAGTCTTTATATAGCTCGGCAAAGTCGACTCTAGCCATTTGCACTTCAGCACCACAATCATTTAGAGCAACTTGGGCATTCCAGAAAATGATTTGCACTATCCCTGCGAACATATTCTATAAATTGATGTTAGTGACCCTCGATCCTGCCCCTTCTCAACTCAAAGATGGAGTCAATCTAGTCTTTCTCGTACGCTAATCATTCCTAATTTATACTAAGGATGATCAGTCTCTTATAAGGAAAACTACATCAATAGTGTTTGTGTGCAATATAACTTAGATACTATATAATAATATATAGTTTTGAAAACCAAAATATATATAACAAATATGAACTCTCTCATACACACACATACTCTAAATCTAGTTTAAGACGATAACTCCTACCCTATCTCTACTGAATTGCGGTATCAACTAAGGTTAATCACGTAACCTAAGCTCTGATACCAAATGTAATGACTGCCCTACACCTACGATGCAAGAAAGTTGTCAAAAGAAAAAAGAAGTAAAGAAGAGAAACATAAGAGAAGAAAAGAGAAATAAATATCAATCAATCACATAACATGTCATATATCTCACAGCGCATCAGATTAAATATAATAGTCAATATAGATATAAAACAGTCGAGATCGTAGTAACTACTTAAACCACAAAATTAGAATACGTAGGCTCAAATAGTTATACAAAATAATAGTAGAGTTTATACAACTGATAAATAAACTCAATAGATAAATGATCTCTAATAATAGTAAGTCAAATACTGTCAAGGCCCCACAGTGTCATACAGTAGAGTATGCCATAACAAACTCAATTATAAGTATAAGAAAATGTCATCTCCTGCTAGTCCATCTGCAAAAATTTATATGTTGTTCACACCTGCTCTCTAGTCTACTCATTTAAGAGTACCCAAGATAATAAGAAGCAAAACATAAAACCTCGAGTCAGACACTAGTCTAATGTGAGCGATAAATAATCTCAAAATTGTTAATACCTCAAATATTGATTTTGATGGCAACAACCATATAAATATTACTATTAACATTTCGTCAAGTTGTGTAGTACTTTCAAATATATTATGGAGACATTTACAGAGATAAACAAGAACTCGGTGGAACCAAAATAATTATATATGAAGACTAACCAGAGCAAATGAAAGAGCAAAACTGATTGAAGAAGAAATGCAAATGCTGAAATAACAGAGGTATTTGAAGTGACGATTAGTTGGTTGGATCTTAGAATACTTTGTTAAAGACCCTATGACAATTATACTTGAAGATCATTAACCACTGACCTCAACCGAATCACAAAATATCCACATATATGAGGTACTTTGAAATCTCATAATCTGCAACACTTTATTGGAGTTGCTAAACTTTTTGCAACACCTATATGTCGACATATCCCCTTAGTGTATGTCGACATACAAGCCGCTGGCCAGTTTTTCAAAATTCAAACGAAGAGACATTTCCCTCCACTTCTTCATCAAAAGACGTGTCATTTTAACCACTATACAAAGGCCCTGGAAAATAAAATTTTAACACATTTATAACTTGATTTTTGAAAAGTATAAATTGCTAATAACACTAGTAACGCTTACTATAACACTTCCGTAGAAGGACATTCTGCTATTAGATCCCCTCTATTTGATGGTAATAATTATGCATAGTGGGCTTGTAGGATGAAAATGTATTTCCAGTCTAATGGTTTAGATATTTGGAATATTACACAGAATGAGTACACTGAACCACATACCGAGTACTCATCTTGGACACCAGACCAAAAGACACGAGCACTTATTAACTCAAAGGCCATGGATATTTTATTTTTTTCCTTAGATAAAAATGAATTTAATCGAGTTTCCATTTGTAAGTTAGCATATGAATTTAGAGAACATTGCAAGTCACACATGTGGGTACTAGTAAAGTAAAACAAACTAAGATATCTATGCTAACCCACCAATTTTAACATTTTAAAATGAAACCAAATGAGTCTATCTCTGATGTATATTCAAGATTTCAGGATATATTACAAGCATTAATATCATTAGAAAAGAATGTTGCTGAAGAGGATCAAGTTAGAAAATAAATTCACTTTCTAGTGAATGGGATCAGAAGATTTTGGTAATCGAAGAAGCCAATGATATCAATACTATGAGAATAGATAATTTAATTGGTAATCTAATGTCCTATAAAGTAAAGTTATATGTTAGAAAAGAGAATCAAGAAAATGAAAAAAAATCATTGGCACTTAATGCTACAAACGACAACCATGAACCAAATGATGATGATGATTAGGAAATCCATTTCATGACCTTTGATAAATTCTTGAAATATAGGAAGATGAATAAACTTTGAAAAATGAAGAACTTTAATTTTAGAAATGGAAATGTCGTTAAGTGATTAGAATGTGATCAACCAGGTCATTGGAAAAGAGACTTTCCAAATCTAAAGAAATCAAAATACTCTTCAAACACTTTCAATGAGAAGAGGAACGGGCTTTCAATGCAACATGGGATGATTCAGATACATCATCAGGTGATAGCGATTTAGACACTGAAAATGCCAACATGTGCTTCATGGCAAAGGATGACCAGGTATGGAATTTTAACAAAGAAATTATTAATGTTTCAAATGATATGTATAAGGGATATAAAATTCTTAGAAAAGACTATAAGACTAGTTTAGCAAAGATAGGTAGATTAAAAATGTATAAAGAATGTAAACTGAAGAAGTACAATGTTTTGAAGATGAAATTAATAGACTTAATAATGGAATGGATATAAAACTTAAAAAATTTGAAAAACTAAAAAGTGAGAATGAATCCTTAAAATCAGAAATTTTTTCAATGAAGTCAAAGATCACTAATCTAAATGACAAATAACATCTCTAGACAATGTTATTCTTAACTATAATAAGGATTTTGATAAAATGAAAACCGATATTAATAAATTTAACAAAGGGAAGGATAATCTAGAAAATTTATTATTTGAATCTAAATTCACTAGCAATAAACATGGACTTGGATACACCCCTAAGCCAAAATCAAAGAAAAATAGTACTCAAAGTACTAAATTGGTTAAGGCTGCCAAGTTCAAACCCAAACCTAAAAAATTAAAGTTAAAACCCCCAAATAGGTCCATTAATGATGGATTCCTAGAAGTTTAGACAATATCGAGAAAGAAAAATATATTGATAATTTTACTAATAAAGTACATTTATCCAATAATTATATTTTGTAAGAGCATTCAAACTCTTCATGGGTTTGCCTTCCGAAAATTTAACCCCATGGACCCAAAATAAAAAGGGTGCCAGTGCACATATTTTATATTTTCCAGGTATTGTACAATGGATACCGGACAACAGATGTTCAAAGTATATAACAAGAAATCCATAGACACCAACAAAGATGGTGAAATAGTGAAACTTGGATATAATTAAAAAGGATATGTTACTGGCATCAGCAACGTTGGTAACTCTAAACTCCTCTTATTTTAAATATTTATTTCATGCTTTGTATTGATTTTGATTTCCCTGATAAGTCCTGACATTTACATATATATATATATATATATATCTGTATACAAAGTCTATACATATTGTCTGGTTGTGCTTAAGCGATTCTTTTTTGCCCTTTCTCATGACAAAAGGGGAGAAATTATATAAATATACTGGGAAAAATGATAGGGGGAGTGCATAGAGTTAGAGGGAATCAAATATAAAAATATTATTCTTTGTCTCTCAAATATTTATATGGTTTTCATCATCAAAAAGGGGGAGATTATTAATACCTCGGATATTGATTTTGATGACAACAATCATATAAATATTACTACTAACGTTTCTCCGAGTTGTGCAATACTTTCAAATATATTATAGAGACATTTACAGGAATAAACAAGAACTCGATGGAAGCAAATGAATAATATATGAAGATTAATAAGAGGAAACGGAGGAGCAAAACTGATTCAAGAAGAAATGAAAATGTTGAAACAAAAGAGGTATTTGAAGTGATGATTAGTTGGTCGAACTTTAGAATCTTTTGTTAAAGACCCCTTGGCAATTATACTTGAAGATTATCAACCATTAACCTCAACCGAATCACAAAATATCCAAAAATATGAGGTACTTTGAAATTTGAAAATACGCAACACTTTCTTGGAGTTGCTATGCTTTTTGCAACACATATATGTCGACATATCCCCCTAGTGTATGTCGATGTACTTACCGTTGGCCAGTTTTTCAAATTCAAACGAAGTGACATTTCCCTCCACCTCTTCACCAAAAGACATGTCTCTTCAACCATTATATAAAGGCCCTAGAAAATGATTTTGTAACACTTCTTTCGATTCTTTCTCTAACTATTTCATATCCAAACCTTTGTGAGAGAAACCCATTGCTTATTCTTCCATTCTCTTTGCAAATCCATATTATTTCATTCCAATTCTTTAAGGATTCGCAAACCACACAATATCAGAGAGTTTGTACTTGAATTCATATCATTCTCTCTCTGATTTCATTCTATTCCTCAAAGAATTCAAAGATATATTTCCACTGGAGGTCTATAGGATCATTGTACTGAATCTGCAAGAATCTATTGAAGATATGACTACTTGCCATACTCTATTGTTGCCTATATAGAGAAGAGGGTGTTCATGTAGCCCGTAAATTAAGAGAGTGCATCTGTAGCCCGTAAAATCAACATTGTAAAAGTGTTCTTGCCACCTGTGGAAAGCAAGTGGTGATAATGGAATTCTGTAGGTAGTATAAAAATTCCAAGCGTTATTTACTTTACTGCATTTTATTTTATTACTTACTTGTTCTGTGATTATTGGTTTCTATTTGCAATTTGAGTATATAGAATTTTAAATTCATAAGTAAGTTTTAAATATTTGAAATACGCATTTCACTACTTCTAGTGTTTAAATAGCCTTAAGATCCATTCTGCATTGTATTATAGACAACCCGTCATCCACAAAAATACTATAAAATTCGATATAGTATATGGAACAGAGGGTATATGAATCATGCCTGACTTATCCTTGCAACCAAATTGTCAGCCCATAACATCGATAATATGCTACTCTACAACATCATAAAGGGGTACTCGACACTAAGTAAAATGTCGGGATGCCAAGATATCCCTATCCATAATACCTATATCATGTGACATTCCTAGACTAACAGGTGGCTAGTGAAGCAATCATAACAAACATAGAATCCATCAAATAATACCACTGTCACTCAGAGTGCTCTAGATATATGATAACTCATATGGCTCCATACTAGGGATTAATAGAAAATCCTGGTTTTCAGTTGTACTCTCGTATCACATAGCCAAAAGCTAGATACGTGTCTCATAGCCCAAAGATAGTCACTAGATCCAAAGCCACTGGTCCAGGGTATACAGATCCCTACATGATCCATATGCATCGCCACTTACAATACCCCTGCTTCGAGTACAACGGAAAACACTTCAAGTTATCAACGATCCCTTAGCATATGCACATCTATCCGACCCCTCCTTTTTCCTCAATTCAGATCCAAGCCCTTCTTGCTCAATCCAGTTTACATTATCCAGGAACCCGCCACGTTCCCAATCATGGCTCTCTCCAATATCGAGCCGCTATCTTCGGTACCTACTCCCACCACAACTCACAAACCGAAGATACAAAGCTTTTATCATGCTGTTACATCGCCATTCACCCCTAATGCGAATTAGCCAACACCTCTAGCATAATCTACATAGTCCTGAACTATCAACCTTGGAACCTAACTTCATACACCATTGAGTCACTATCAGAAGTACAAAAACTATCATATCAAAGCATCACATCATCGCCTCATCGTTGAAATCGCTCGTCATAAAACAATAACAATAAGACACTAAGTCGGTCACATGAATAAACCATCACATCATGCTCCTCAAAGTCTCCTCACCGTCTATGCCAAAGATCGACCAAATCGGCCATCATCAATAGTGATAGGCACTAACCATACCAACCACTCTACAGTGGTTAATACCAACCACTTTGGTCATGTATTTAACTAAAAATGGATAAGTATAAACAAAATGGAAACGTTCGTCGTCCACCTTTGAAGTCCAAAGCCCATCCAAATCCATCGTATTCCACCTTCAAATCAGTCGGCACGTATCCTAACCCTCTTCTACAACTTATCTCTCATTGGGTTTTTGATCAATGTGTACGAAACCCCAACGCATGAGATATTTCCCTAACACTTGACCGTTGCTAAATTGGCATTTTCAACCAATAACAAGCAAACATGCAACCAACAAGTATACATACATCTAACATGGTATGCACACAACATGTAAAAAATGTCTATATCAACCAATGAGGGAATTCATATGAAAATTAGTTCAAATCTAGTAATTTCCTAAAAATAGCATGTAAATGGGAAAATATGATATCCTAGATAAAACCATTTTAAAATATTTTGATTTTCTTTTATAAAAATCAAGCAAGTGTTTAAGTATAACAAAATTGCATTTTAAAGTTAGAAACTATTTTGAAACGTTGTTTTAATACTATACTAACAATCATAGTATGATGAGAGATAATATCACTAAAATCAACAAAAGCTATCCAAACCAATACCAAGGTGTAGAGTACTCCATCACGAGCGTAACGCAAGAAATCGTATCCAAATCGGACCTCGTATGCAAAAGATACGCATAGTACATGATTTGAGATTAATTAAATAATTAGTTAACTCGATTATAATTAAATTACCTTAATTGCCTCTTAATCCTTCTCTAAACCATCCCCTATACACGTCGTGCATATCACCCATACACACACCTTCTCTCTCCTCTATTCTCCTCCATTTCTCGATGAATCGCGAACGTCTTTGCCAATAAGTCACGCTACACGATCTCTTAGCCTTAGACTCCAAAAAATGAAGCTCGATCACGCATAGTAGATCGTAACCTGATGCCATGAAATTGCTAGGCTATGGATGCGATCTGCCCTAGGTCATCGGAGGAGTCGCGATCATGGTGAGAAGTGCGCATTAAAAAGAAGATTCCAATGGCGCTTCCTGTTTCGATCATCTCCTCTCCAATCTCTGACAAATCGAAACCCTAGATTCACTATGGAAAATGAATCTCGACCAAACACCATCGCACAGATCGAGCATATGGATTCGAAGCTCTCCTCGCTCTGATCTCAGCGAATCTAGTTTCGTAATTTATCATTGAATAAATTGTCGGATATTGATTTTGAATGGAAAGAGAAATAGAAGCCATGATTCTTTAATGTAACAATAACAATGAAAACGAATTAGAGAGGATGGAAGGATTTGATGGTTATTTATATTTTATTAGATTTAATTTATTGGAATTTTCAAATAACTCATTGTACGTTTCGAGCCCGTACGATCACACGATGTGTCGATCGCAGCGAAACTCGTCTACATACACCACCTTATTTTTCCAGTTCCAATAGTATAAATTTTGTCGATATCTGAGACTGCACCCCAGGATGATAATTTCATGCATTTCGAGATCGTTTTAGCCACCGGATTGCCTGATCTCCAAATATAGCGATGTTTATACACATTTTAATTCACAACGTCAATTCAAACTCAACGAAAGTGGTCTCGAGTCCTGACTTGGCCATATGCGAAAAATCATATTTTTGGGCCTTTAATTAATTAACGATTCATTATTTAAAGAAATTATTTAAATATCCTATCATTAAAATATGGGTCGTTATAGGCCATGAAAGAAGTAGCAGAGAGACGAAAGTTATTATCTTTCCAAAAGAGCAATTGAGCATACAAACCAACCCAGGATCGTAAATTTCAAGGCATCAAAGCAAAGAATCCCCATAGCTTCACTTGGATCATTAGTCCAGGACCAATGAGTAATCACCATCGGAAAGATGGTCAACAAACACAAGCACAAGCAGAAGTCCAAGCCAAAGGCAAGATCCATCTCAAGAAGCAGAAACTCAAGTAAGTGATTCAAACTGCAATCAACAAGCACAGTTTGGCTCCTATAAAGTGGCCTCCTTCCTTTAATCCAACCAAATTTGATAGAAACATAAGCGCTCAAGAGCAATGTGAGAGGAGGAGATGAAGTTATCTATTTTTACTAATTGAAAACTGTGCAAAGTTCGAATTTGCTAAAGAGATTGCATGCCAATATGTAACAACCCAGTGTTGAGAAGCAACTAATTAAAAATTAGTAATAGCGTTTTAATTAATTAAAGTGGATTTTAAAGATTAATTGACAATAATTTTAAATTTTTAGAAATACTAGGATTTGATAATATAATATTTATTAGTAAAGTTTATTTATTTTGAGAGGAGATATTTATTAATAAAATTATGGAATGAATCATTTTGAAAGTTAAATATTTTGAAGTTATAAATTATTAATGAACGAAGAATTTAATTATTTTTGAGAAGATGTTTTAAGTTTGACATGATTTTAATTATATTAAAAGTAATTGTAATATTTTTATAAAGTTTAACGCTGTTAATAAACAAGGTTAGATTTTATTTTAAAAAGAAAAGAAATTTTATTATTATTTAAATAAGGAGTTTTGGAATTTATATAAAAGGGATTTAAATGTAATTAAGAAATAATTTAAGTAAAATTTATTAAAATATGGAAATAATATTTTTAAAATTATATAATGGATATAGCTTTGAGTAAGAAATAATTTTTAAGAAGAAACTGGAATAAATTTGGGTTAATAAATAAATGTCTATTAAAGTGGACTAAATATGATAGTTATAGAATAATTAAATTAAATAAATTAAAATCATGGAAAATAATTTTATAAAAATTCAAACAATATTACTTGAATGCTAATAAAATTATGAGGGATTTTATTTGATTAGTAAATGGGCTAGGAGAAGAATAGAAGAATTATTTCATGAAAGGGAAATTAAAATGAGAGATTACTAATTAGTTAGAGCCCAAAAACATGAAAGCCGAATCCAAACTACAAACTCTAGTCTATGAATCCTTTATCTAGACTCTTCTTGGCCTAAAAGCCTCTTTAGTATTCATGAAACAACTTCATGTTTACGCATACACTTCTCGATTATTTTCATTTTCTCGCTTCATGAAACAAAAATGAATGCAAACCCTTCCCCTTCTTCTAAAATTAAAATAACATAGAAATAAAATTCTTAAAATCCCCAAATTAAAATATAAGCATCTTAACACAACACTACACCTCTTGACATGAAGAAGTTTGCATTTTGATCAAGATTTGAGCAATAGAAATTTTCTAGTAAGGGGAAAAGAGGAAGAAGATGGAATATAGGCAAGCTATGCCTATGGTAAGCAATTTTTACTCACAATTCTATGTCAAAATGTTTGTATTTCATGATTGAATGCTAATGTAATCAAAATGTATGTGTGCTCCCTCTTCATGAACCTATTGCTTGCATTGATTCTTGATTGTGTTTTGAGTGATTTAGTTGTGTTAGAATTGTTGGAACGAAGTATAGTGTGTAGTGAAGAAATATAGACCAAGTGTAGGGGAATAGGGTGACCAAAGCCATTGAAAACTGCTTACACAACCTGGAACTTTGCTGTTCCATGTTGTGGACCGATGGACTGGTCCTAAGGACCGGTGCACTGGTGTGAGGCGGCATGGAACAATAAAGTTTCAGGTCGTCTGTGTTTGTTTGTGTGCACCGTTTTAAAAAAATGTTTTAACTAAAAATTAAGACAAATATATTTGAAAAGTAGAAAATGGACGTATTTTAAATGTGAAATTATTTTGGAGAAAGTTCTATTTAAATTGAATATTAATTATTTTATTAAAGATATTAATTTATTCAAGAAAGTTTAATTTTTGACTTTGAATAATTATTTAAAAGTACTATAAAATTCTGAAAAAATATTAAATGGATTCTAATCAATATTTATGATCTTTAAGGTGTATCTCATGAGTTTTGAAAAAAAGTAAGGGATTTGGAAAATCTATTTTATGGATTTAAAATAAAAGAAATTGATTTGGAGTTTATAAAATTTGTTTAAAAATCCTATTGATCGTAGAAAATTATTAATTTATTTTTATAAGCTATTTCTAAGATCTTATAATATGCAAAAGAGTTTTCGAAAGTTATTTTAAAGAAACCAAATTCTTGTTTTGGTTTTATAAAAGAAAGAAAAACATAATCTGACTATTTAAAGGTTATAATAGGCTTTTATGAATTATAATATATTTATCAATAAATATCTCCCTTTTCTAAATTAATAGGTGTGTTATGATTGTTATATTTTTATGTAATGGGGAATTTGAATAAATGGAGTTATGCCACTGTCTGGTATGAGACTTTTGGTAATATTCTCTGTGACGCCCCACCTCTATACTCACGCTAGCCAAGGACACTACGGGGTAATGCCGTCGACTAGCATGAAAAATAAGGCTATTGAAGAGCGACCATTTGTGTAATTGCTTTGTGCGAGTACCGATATGTCAGATAATATAACTTACATTTCGTTTCAAGAGAAAATCCGACACATCAAATACAAACTCAAAGCTACCACACAGTGGCTATGTGGCCTTTGGAAACAAATATAGAAATAAACATAACACAAATCAGTCACAGATATTCATATCACAAAGGCGGAATCAGATATGAATATATCACATTGAAGTGTACATCAAAATAGTGGTCATATAAGATCCACTACATCACAAAAGAATAGATACAATTGCTAGACAAAAGAATAAGTATACAACAAGGAGTCTCCATCTCAAATGTATACTAACAAAAACTACTGTGCTAAAGTAGTTAGCCAAAAGTCAGGTGACGAACCCTGATAAGAAGTCAAGCAGGAGCACCTGAAATACCTCGGTCTGACTCGAGTATTATTTAAGAAGAAAATAATAAACGGATCAGTCTAGCTATAAATATCATATAAAATGAGATAGGATAAGAGATATTACCAAAAACGTATGATAACAATAATGCCATACTGTGACAAGTATACAACAGATAACAACAAAAATCATACAATATCTCAAATATTCTCAAACACCAAAAGAATGTCATATTCTTTAAATTATTCACCAAAACACAAATGTTGATAGAGCTTATCAATGAAATCCATGAAAATTGGTGAAACACAAATTCTAGAAATCAACCACTAGAAATCCAGAAATCACAAGGGGGGGAGGCCGATCACAAACGGGAGCATGAAAACTCACCAACACGTGTATCACAAACAGAACGTTATTCCATGGTCATTAACCATCAAGTTTGAGTCGAAGCTCCATAAACGGCCCGAAGACCATGGGTCGCTACCCCACCAAATTGAACTGAAGTTTCACAAACGGGGTTTTTAGTCCCCACACAAACAAATAGACATCACACATCGCTAGTCTAAATCACAAAATGATCATCATCGGTCAATAAAAAGTGTGAATCACACTAAGCTAGTAAATATAAGAGTTTAGCTTCATGTCCCATAGCCACTGGCTTAACTTAAATATTTACGAACAAGTTGTAGATTTCCACTCGAAAATTGTCACAAGATTTCAATCGAACAAGTCTAAGAATTAACCGACAAAGTAAATGCAAGTGTTTCATACCACTTGTTTTGCTAAGCCATTTAATTAGATTTCTCATATGAATGAGGTAAAGGTTTGTATATACTAATAGATTGGAAAACAGTTTTATAAACGAGATTTGTATTAAAATAGAGTTGGAATCATCTTTGTGAAAGAGTTTGAATATTTACTACTACAATAGAAACCTTTGTATTTTTAAAGTGACAAATTATAGAAATGATTGTAGAAACAATCAATCACCAAAATCCACATTCGACGATGTGAATTAAAACTATAAAAATCGATACCGAATCCATCAAAATGGATATTCCCAAAAATCCCGAAAAAGTAGTCATCAAAGTCGATAAATGATAACAACAAATCAGATCATCAAGAATCGATTAAAAATTGGAAACACACACAAAACTGACTAAAATAGGCAAAAATGCAAGTTTCCCAGATTCAGTCGACTGATCCAGGAGGTCAGTCGACTGATACAAGGCCAGAAACTCTCAGGTTCCTGGTTCAGTCGATTGAATTATATGGTCAGTCGACTGACACAGGAGCAGGAAGTTTTCTGCTCCCAGATTCAGTCGACTGACCTTATCGTTCAATCGACTGAACTGCCATTTGCAGTATTCTCAACCTAGCCCAAGAAGGGGCAAAAATCCATACGGAAGTGATCGGACGAGCAACGGAGACTAGGGATTTATGCCAAGCGACAACCCAGCCTTATAGGTTCTTCGATACACCCTAACAACGTGTTCAAACATCAAAGATAGGATTTTTAAAGATTTGACTTCAAAACACCAAAATTTGGAAAATTCATCAAACCAATTCAATTCAAAGGCAAATGGACAAGGAATAGATGTTAGGAATTACTACCTAACAACTATCAAAGTTATAGACATAGATGTGAGTTCAAAAACTCACCTTTAACTCAAAAACTTAAGTGAGAAGCTCTAAAACAAGCTAAGATCAATTCCTCTTCAACAACAACTCAAGAAGCTTCAATCTAAGCTCATAAGAAGAATATTTCCTAAGTTAGGGTTTAGGAATTTCTGAAATTTGAAGAGGGATTGAGATGGAGAAGATGAAGAGGATGCTTATCTAAGCTTCTCCTTGATTTCTAGCTTGAAGTTGATCCTTCCTAAGAGAATTAGGGCTTTGGAATTTCTAATTTCTTTTCTCTACCCCCATTTTTACTTTAGCTTGAGAGTATTAAGAAATGAGGAGTGGAATGAATGAAGAGGAGTGGAGTTGGGTTATTTGTTAGGTTGGTGGGCTGAAACCCAAACCCAAAGCCCTAAATGAAAATATCAAAATTTTACTCAACTCCAAACATATCGATGTTTATACTCAAAAAAGTTGTAAACGCCATTTTGGACTTAATGGAAGTGGTCCCGAGTCCCAATTTGACTGTTTACAAAAAGTAACATTTCGGACTTTAATCCGATTAACGATGCTATATTTAAATAAAACATTTAAATATACAATCGTAAAATATGCGGGTTGTTACATTCTCCGGTTATTCTTTGGACTTATTATATAGAATAAAGTTCTGTGGAAATTATATATTATGAGGCATTTAAGTAAATGGATTGGTAATACCATTTGGCATGGGACTCTTAGTAATATTCTTCCACTTACTCCTAGGACTTGTATAGAGTATTAAGCGAGTGTACTTTACAAGCATTGAGTAAACAAGTAAGTAACACTAGGTGGTATGGGACACAGGTGCTGATATTTGTTTGATTACCTTCTATAAGTAGATATCGCTCTTATAGGTTTGAGTTTATAAGGTATTATATTTATGGTGATGTGAATTGAGAGTGAGAAGACTAAGAGCCATAAGTGTGTTTGTCTATTATGTGTATCCTAGCAGCTTGATCGTGGGGACACTCACCAAATTCAAGACATACCTTTTTGATGTGCATAGCTGAGAGCCACTACCCTACTTCGCATAGGTCAGCACTCTGTTACCATTAGAGGGACTTGCAAGGTCATGACCATTGCATAGCATTGTCTTGCACTTGATGGATATTGGGTCACGATGGCTGTCAAGGTAACTAAAGACTGTAGGAGCAGCATTGAGATCATGTGAGGAAGCCTCTTAGAGCGGGCCGATAGTTGTCAGTTTTGTATAGATACATACTTACTCACATATACGAGGTCATTGTGTATACGGCAGAGAGTCGATCAGATCATTTGTTAAGACAGATGCCGAAATAGTTACTTATCATGCTAAGAGCACATAAGATCGAGATTCCAAATGACTATCTACGATACTGGGAGTTGAGGGGATTATTAAAGGTCTAAGAGACCGTATGATTATTTCATTAGCTGAGAGCCAAGTCAATTACTATGAGGTTGAAAGTCTAGATGATCATTATGTGATTGTATGAATAGTTCCTAATGGTTCATTATTTATTTATGTAGCTTCATGTATGTTGACGATGTTAAGATGTATGTATTGGATATATATATATATATATAGTATTCATTTGAGAGATATAGGGTATTGACTCTTTTCTTGTATAAACCCTCCAGTACTTGTATAATTTATTTACTATATAATATTGTTGCATTAATGATTTTGTGTTATCTATTATTCGTTTTACATTGTATATTGTTATACTCTGTAAACACACGTGTTTATTGCTTTGTACCGATACAGTACATGTATGGGTGAGTAGATTGTATGATTTTGAATACGTACCAGTGTCTTCCTAAAGGAATACTCACGTGTGACAACCTAATATCAACTCATTCTCCATATTATCAGATAGCATTACCAAGTAATACCCTTTGGTAATATGGGTATAAAGGTGGGGTGTTACACAATAGCCCCATGGGTTCAAAAGGGAAGAAGAGGGGGGTATTTATACACTCTCCCTTCATTTATAATCGTTATAATCAAAAAGGAAAAAAGTTCTTAATTGTTCAAGAGTGATAAGTGCTATGTTACACCACAAGTGTGGGCACCTCCCTGCCACGACTCAAGAAGCACAACCGTCGCAGCCAATGGTGCAATGACATGTGGGTTATTCATTAATTGCATAGCAGAATTGTCTGTCGATGGAGTCTTCGTGATTTTACAAGCCCGCCCCTGTTTAGGGGCATCGACTTAAGGGAAAAAGGTTATTTTGATTTTTCATAATAAGAAGGTAGACTAATCAGGCTATCTTCGCTTGGCCCGGTCGGGACTGGTCCAAGCCAATTGGGTCAAAGTTCCCTCGCCAGCCAGCTACGGCTGGGGGTGAATCGACTATGTTTCTTATGTATGATGATAACCCGAATTCAACTAAGGCCTACTGTAATACCCCAGAAACTTTAATAATAAATCAAATTATTAATAAGGGTAAGAATATAATTTTACATAAAAAGAAAAAAATAGTAAATTACTACAAATGAAGGTATTTGGGGAATCCGACTTTTCATTGTGTCAAGTAGATTTTTCTACCCCAAATTCATATATAAATTGTTAGAAAATAGATACTGTATAAAGAAAATACAGATTGTTTACCGTAACATGCATTTCGCAAAACCTATTCTTGAAATTAAGCATAAGAATCAGTTGCGAGAATAAATCAAAACTTAGCTATTAAGTAATAAATTAAATATGTGTGGGTTGCTTTAAAAAGAGTATAATTTTGTTAATGAACATTAAAACAAAAGGAAGAAGATACTTAATGCAAAACGTGAAAGCATTAATTACCATGTTATGGAATTTATTGCTATAATTAATGAAAGTATATGTTACATGTGTTAGAAAGAGAATGTAATAATATGTTTAAGGAGAAACGAATGCATGTAATGTTATAGAAGTGAAGATAATAAAATATGGAAGTAAATCGTTATTTTAAAAGAAAGGTAAAATATGTCATCTCCTTATTAGCGAAGAATAAAAGGGTGAATCCAATTCAAACTTAGAAATATATGTGAGAAATGCGGATTAAGGATCTTAAGGCGAGGGGGGTGAATAGTGTTTAAAGAAATTTGTTAATCTTTTCGAGTTTATCTTACTTTGTTAACAATGTATACACTAATCAGACACAGATATGAACACAGAATCAAACACAGATGCAAATATAAAGTAAAAGCAGTAAAGGAAAGAACACATCGGATTTTATACTGGTTCGGAGTTATCCTACATCCAGTCCCGCAACACAAATACAGATTTCCTTTCAAAACCAATTCAACAATTACAACCCTCGATTTCAAGGCTACGAGATACACCCTCCAGAATAACAATCCTCTGGGTAGAGATACTTGATTTCCGGGGTAACAAGTTCACCCAATTGATTTCCAGGGCTACAATCACACCTTCTCTCGCTCGATTGATTACAAAAAGTCTATAACTCTGAATAGCACTGAGAACCTTGTAGAGATAGTGATGGAGAATCACACTAGAAATAATCGAGTATGATTCGATGTTGATTTCGGCAGAGTAATGGTATGATTTTGTATTAAGAAATGTGGAAGAAGAAGAGGAGTGAAAACAAGAAAAAAGTGATTAAAAATTCGTTGAAACTGACCCCTATTTATAGAAGAACAACAGTCATGTCCATTCGTGAAGAGTTATGGCGAATAGACACTTCTTTTGAAATCTGAAATTTGAATTTTGAAACCAATTGACACTATGTCGACATGGGGTACTTGGGCATGTCAACATCCCAAAGGAATTTTTGGTGTTTTGATTTTCTTTGAAAATAACCTCTATCTTATATTAAAATTATTTTAAACTTTATAAATATACTTAACTATAGTTGAAATACATAAGTAAATATAAAAAACAATATATACATAATTTAACTATAATTTTATATTTAAATCTAAGTATAAATATTTAAAAGTTAAATATATTATTTGAAAAGATAGTTTAAAATCTGGAGTAATTTGACTTTAAAATTAAAGATGTTTTTGAGGCTAAAATTATTTAAAATCAGGATAGAGAGTTTTGAATCTTTTAAAAGGAAAGTTTCAAAATCATTTTGAAAACAAGATAATTTTGTAAAATCATTTGAATTAAAATTAGTGGATACAAAACAATGTCCCACTAGATTTTCGTAGGTTCCATCCTACTTAGAGTTCCATCCCTTTAACGAGCACGAAGTGGATTTCATTCCACGAATAAAATAGATTTTAAGATGTCAGTGCCTTTCTATGAGTTTTAACAATATTCCTAACTATATAACTTATCTTGGAAACTTGAACTCTTGATACTCATGAGTCTTCTATCTCTATATCTTGAATCTATATATTGTACAGTCTTCATTCTTGGTACCTGCATGGTTAGATCCTACATATACATATATATCTAAACTTGTAATGTTAGTATTTATATTTTATAATCTAGTCTAAGGTTGTTGTCATCAAAACCAACTCCTCATGGACTAACAATCTCCCCCTTTTTGATGATGACAACCTTTGTTTATAAAATATTCCTTCTATCCTAATAACTCCCCCTAAAACTAACAACTCCCTCTTAATCTATGCCTAACTACCCTATTTTATATTTCTCCTCCTTTGTCATCAACAAAAACTTACTCCCACTTATTCTTGGACTTTAGTACATGCATTGATAAACTATACAACGGAATATATAATATATAGATTAAGAAATAATGATACTTATGAACATAATAACTTAATTAAAGACTACATTCACTTCAGTGTATATATATATATGTTTCACACACCAAACTTCAAAGCAAGTAAAATCAATCCACACAAAGTATCAATTCAAACCAAATCAAACAAATTAATCCAAACAAATCAAACAAAGAAAGAAGATTAAACGTTTCGAGGAACATCTACCCATCCATCTTCTCCAAATATAGGGTCTGCTTTAATTGCATCCTAATTTTCATTGTCATTGGTGAGAGAGACATGAGGATGTGCTTCATTATCATCCTTGTGTAGAGAGGAGATCATCCATCGTATTGCATCGAAGTGTCTCTCTTGTTCCTTGATCATCTGTATTGACCCAACTCTAAGTAACGCTGGTTTTGTAGAATAAAAGAGAGAATATTCTTGAATGAATTGAGTGTTTCTTCAAGATTTTCAGATAGATTGTGAATAGGATTGGCCATAATTGAATTAGAGAAAGAAATGAAGGATATAGATAATGAGAAATAAATTTCAGTGAAGATTTCTGGAAGAAAAGGGTATATATAGGTGTAGAAATTCGTTTGAAATGAATAGACGTATGGTAGTTATTCAAATTTCAAATTCAAAATGAATTGTCATTTCAGACCAGTACATGTCGACATGGTCTAGGGCGGTATGTCGACATGGGTTAGTGAAAATTTATGACAACTTTGATTTTGTGAATAATTGTGTATATGTATATATTTATATAATATACTAACATTTATTCAAGAGATAAGATAAGCTAGATAGCAGAAAGGAAATTCAATTTCATTGCATAGAAAAGTGATACAATGATTAATTATAAAGAACTACATAAACATTCAAACTAAAGCAAACTAGAGTAATACAACATGAAATGAAAAGATACAACTAGTTAGAGGATGATGAAGATGAAGATAATCCAAGTTTCTTGCTGACTTTGGAGAAAAACTTGTTCATCTTGGATGATATTTTGTCTAACTTCTTACTAACGGATCTTTTAAGAACCCGTTGATTCTCAACAATAATCTTTTGATTATTGAGAATGGTTTTGTTGGTAGGATTGGAGGGATATTCAATACTTTCTAGGGGTGTTTCACCTTCTTCTTCTTCTTCTATTTCCATTTCATCCCTTTCTTCTTCTTCTTCCTCTTCCTCCTCTTCCATTTCTTCATGAGCCAAATGCTCTTCCTTTTCGGCAAGAGTTTCATAAGGTTGAAAAACATATGGGATTTTCATGAGAGAAATGTTTCAGATATTAAAAACTTTTCTTGAAATAAATTCTTCTCCTTTTAAATTTACTCCAAAATAGTTGAAAATCCGAGTAAGGTAAATTCCATGATATAAAATCTTTTCTCCCATTTCCAAGTTTTTAGGACGAAGTTCGTCCAAAATAACTTGCGCCCAATTGATATCATAATTTCCAGAAATAGTAAAAAGTGCTTTGCACACTTTTGAAGTAGGATTGTTAAAATTTCCCGATCTCGGGGTCAAAGTATGTTGTAAGAGATGATTGACAATTCTTGCTTTAGGGCGAAAGTTTCGATTCTTAAATTCAAAGTTTTCATCTCCTTCAAAAATATGATGAAATGTCTCACGATCATGTTCATCGATTTGAAAACTAAAAAGATCCATTCCCGTGCTTTTGCAATTGAGAATGATACCCAAAAGGTCACAATTCAAAACAATTTGAGTGCCTTTGACATTACTCCAAATTTCATTCTTATTTCCAATATAAAAACCACGGTTTAAATTAGCATAAAAGATTTGGACAAGATTAGGATAGCAAACAAAATCATTTTGAGAAGAGTCAATAAGACCTAAAACACCATTGTTTGCAAACAGAGAATCAATTTCATAAGAAGAAAAATCTTGAAAAATAGCAAATTTTCCGGGATGGACTTTGGCATAATTAGCATAATTGATGTATGCTTTAATTGCCTCCGGATCATTGAATAATTGCTCTTTGATTTTTCTGGAAATTCTCATGGTTGAGGGGTTGCTTGAAGAAGCCATTAGAGTAGAGAGTAGAGAGCTTGAAGATATGAAGAGAGAGTTTGAATTTGAAAATGAAAGTGAAAAGATATGATAAAAGATAGTGAATAAATAGACTTTCAAAAGACATATTTTCTGGTCAAAAGGTATCTTTTCATAGAAGTAAATGAAGTGAAAAGGTGGAGGGAAATTCAAACATTTGAATTCAAAATTTGAAATTCAAATTCAGGTAGGCATGTCGACATCATGGTAGAAGCCATGTCGACATGTTGCTTTGAATTTTTATGACATGATTTTTCTTAAGTTATCTAATATACATATATATAAATATTATTATTAATGTCTATATTTCTGAAATATTATTGTGTTTATAATATATTTCAGAATGTGTTAAAAATAATAAAAATAATAATAAAATAATAATAAAAAATAGAAAATAAATTTTAAAATTCAAACAACATATCAATTCAAAATCAATCAATCAAACAATCAAGCAACTAATTCTATGCAAGCAATTTCAACCAATTGTATTGTAAACGTGTACCTTTTTCTGAGTCCGTTTCTCTGAATTCGTCGGAGTCGTGAACTGCGGTGAAACACAAAGTTGAATTATCCGTCTTCTAATCATCATCACTTGAGGACGAGTCTAAGTCATCTAGAGTAGCAGTAAATGCACGTTTCCGTTTCTTTGCAGAATCATTGCTTGTAGGAGAGTTTTGCTTATCTGGATGCGGACAGTCTCTTTTGATATGACCTGGTTCGTCACAATTGAAGCATTTGATATAGTTTGGTACTGTAGTCTGATTACCGGAATTCTTAAAGTTGTTTCTCTTGGAACTATTCAATTTTCTGTACTCCAGGAATTTTCGAAAATTCCTGGTCATAAATGCTATCTCTTTATCATTATCACTGTTTGAGTCTGATCTGTCGATTAATGCATTGATTTCTTTTTAGATGCTTTGCTTTCTCTTCTCCCGATCATTTGAACTTCAAACGACATTAGATTTCCAATCAATTCTTCTATCTTTAAAGTACTGATGTCATTTGCCTCTTCAATTGCAAGTGTCTTTTGATCCCATTCTGGAGTGAGAGAATTTAATATTTTTCTGACTTGATCTTCTTCCGAAAATTCTTTTCCCAAAGATATTAAAGAATGCACAATATCTTGAAATCGACTATACATATCTGAAATAGACTCATTAGTATTCATTTTAAATAACTGAAACTGATTTGTGGGCATGGAAATTTTGGTCTGTTTAACTTTGCTTGTTCCTTCGTGAGTTACTTGCAAAGTTTTCCAGATTTCATATGCAGACTTACAAACTGACACTCTATTAAATTCATTTCTTTCAAGTGAACAAAACATAATATTCATTGCTTTAGAATTATTTTGTGCAACAGTCTTTTGCTCAGTGGTCCACTGCGCAAAATTAGTTGTGGGTTCAGAATATTCAGTTTGTGTGATATTCCAAGTATCTAATCCTACAGATTGTAAATATATTTTCATCCTACATGCCCAATATGCATAGTTACTGCCATTAAAAAGTGGTGGTCTGGTAGTAGACTGACCTTCTACAAATGAACTAGTGTTGGTGGAAATAGCAGTACTAGTGTTAGTAGCCATTTTGAAAATTTTCAAAATTCAGATAATGAAACTTTTGAAAACAAAGCTCTGATACCAAATGTGAGAAATGCGGATTAAGGATCTTAAGGCTAGAATTAACACTAGAGGGGGGTGAATAGTGTTTAAAGAAATTTGTTAATCTTTTCGAGTTTATCTTACTTTGTTAACAATGTATACACTAATCAGACATAGATATGAACACAGAATCAAACACAGATGCAAATATAAAGTAAAAGCAGTAAAGGAAAGAACACACCGGATTTTATACTGGTTCGGAGTTATCCTACATCCAGTCCCGCAACACAAGTACGGATTTCCTTTCAAAACTAATTCAATAATTACAACCCTCGATTTCAAGGCTACGAGATACACCCTTCAGAATAACAATCCTCTGGGTAGAGATACTTGATTTCCGGGGCAACAAGTTCACCCAATTGATTTCCAAGGCTACAATCACACCTTCTCTCGCTCGATTGATTACAAAAAGTCTATAACTCTGAATAGCACCGAGAACCTTGTAGAGATAGTGATGGAGAATCACACTAGAAGTAATCGAGTATGATTCGACGTTGATTTCGGCAGAGTAATGGTATGATTTTGTATTAAGAAATGTGGAAGAAGAAGAAGAAGAAGAGGAGTGAAAACCAGAAAAAAGTGATTAAAAATTCGTTGAAACTGACCCCTATTTATAGAAGAACAACAGTCATGTCCATTCGTGAAGAGTTATGGCGAATAGACACTTCTTTTGAAATTTGAATTTTAAAACCAACTGACACTATGTCGACATGGGGTACTTGGGCATGTCGACATCCCAAAGGAATTTTTGGTGTTTTGATTTTCTTTGAAAATAACCTCTATCTTATATTAAAATTATTTTAAACTTTATAAATATACTTAACTATAGTTGAAATACATAAGTAAATATAAAAAACAATATATACATAATTTAACTATAATTTTTTATTTAAATCTAAGTATAAATATTTAAAAGTTAAATATATTATTTGAAAAGATAGTTTAAAATCAGGAGTAATTTGACTTTGAAATTAAAGATGTTTTTGAGGCTAAAATTATTTAAAATCAGGATAGAGAGTTTTGAATCTTTTAAAAGGAAAGTTTTGAAATCATTTTGAAAACAAGATAATTTTGTAAAATCATTTGAATTAAAATTAGTGGATACAAAACAATGTCCCACTAGATTTTCGTAGGTTCCATCCTACTTAGGGTTCCATCCCTTTAACAAGCACGAAGTGGATTCCATTCCACGAATAAAATAGATTTTAAGATGTCAGTGCCTTTCTATGAGTTTTAACAATATTCCTAACTATATAACTTATCTTGGAAACTTGAACTCTTGATAATCTTGATACTCATGAGTCTTCTATCTTTATATCTTGAATCTTTATACTGTACAGTCTTCATTCTTGGTACCTGCATGGTTAGATCCTGCATATACATATATATCTAAACTTGTAATGTTAGTATTTATATTTTATAATCTATTCTAAGGTTGTTGTCATCAAAATCAACTCCTCAGGGACTAACAATATAAATTTCAATCAATTGAAAATTGATTGTGAAATTAGTTAGGGTCAAAAACATTAGTAAAAGGAAAAGAGTTAAAAAAATAAATATTAAATAACATTAATGGTAAAGAGAACATTTATTGATTAATCAACCTTAAATAAAATTTTAAAAACAAAACTTAACGCTTAAGGAAGTGTTAACTAAATAAGTAAATAAGAGCCCAAATTATATATATATATATAAAAAGGATATAAATTAATGATGTTCATTAGAATTATTACTAGTGACATTGGTTTAAATAATAACTTGAATGATAGTAAATGAAAATTAATGACATTTAAGGGGAGGATAAACATGTTACCTTCTTTAAATGAAAAGAAAAGGAAATGAATTTTTCGTACACGTAAAGGTAATAAATTTGTGAATAAACATGTAATTTTTCTAGACATAGTTTTCAGCTATAAATATAAACATAAGCTTCCACTCTTCATTGAAAACCCTAGTCTCCACTTCTTAAAAGTTCTTCATATTCTTCTCCTTCCTCGCTCATTTAAAAAAATGCAAATCAAACAAAAAGTGAAAAAAAATAATTATAGAAAAAAAAAGAGTATAGCAAAAAAAAGCTTAGCAATCGAGAGAAGAGGATTCGCAAAGGCAAGAAGATGGAAAACTATAATTGTGAGTGGGAAAGTGCATATTTTACATAATATTAGATTTATTTCATTTGTGAATCTATTTTTTATGCTTAAATATGAATCGTGGAATTGTAGGCTTAAATATATATGTATAAAATGAAGTTGAGATTCTTGCCTACATATTCGGTAAATTGTTAATTTTAATTAAATGTTGTATACAACTATATCTGGAATGTATAGATGAAAGTAGTCTTTAAAAGTTATGGAATAAGTCATCTAAATAATATTGTGCATAAAATCCCAACTTCGTTAATTAATGTTATAAGTCGTTGAACTCGAATTGAAGATATTCTAATCTGATTTTGGATTTAAGTTTATATTTTAATTCAGTGGAATGAAAAATGTTTATTTGTGAATTTCTATAAATTATCCAACTTTACAATTATATATGAAAAGTGAGTCGTTTGAAATAATAAGGAATACACCCAATTATATATGTAAAATACCTAAATGTAAAATTAAAGTGTTAGAAATAGAAATAATAATAGTAATCCCATTGTCATTAAATATAGGTTAGAAAATAAATAATAAGCGCTAAACATGAATAAGACAATGAATTAAAGAACTAGAGAAGTTATAGGAATCTCAGTAAAATGAGCGTAAATTGAAAAAATACAGTAAATATACTTAACTATATAATTGAAAAGAAGTAGTAAATATAATTAATTGTATTAATTGAAAAGAAGTAGTAAATATACTTAATTGTATTAATTGTAAGGAAGTAGTAAAGGATACTTAATTGTATTAATTGGAAAGAAATAGTAAATGGAACTTAGTTGTATTAATTGAAAAGGAAGTAGTAAAGGATATTTAATTGAAATTAATAAAATAAGAAGTAAGTTCATGACAAGTAAATAAATATCAATAATTGAACTTAGGAGGCGTAATAGTTCTCCAGTTGAAATTATATAGCCTTAAGAATACGTTTATGACGGTGTGGACTAGTAGGTCTAGCCTAGTATTTAGGTTAATTATAAATAATGCAGTCATTAGTAAGGATTGGAATGTGAGGTCAGTAATGTTACACAATGGAAGTCAGCCTTCCGCAAGGTGCTACTGACAGTTGTGTATAAATTGTAGTGATGTGGGGCATCACCAACTGTAGGACCTGTGGGGATATATGTTTGTGTATAGGTTTAGGGAATACAACAAAGTGGGTTCGCCTCGAATTTAAAGTCTTAAATGGCCAATTGGAGTCTACTTCAATTCTAACTTGGGGTATTAATTAACCAGGCACGCATTTCCTTGATTTTCATTAGGCAATCTAAATTGGGTGATGGGCGAAGAATCAACGCTATATGAACAATGTTAGTACCATATACTTTAGGGCCATATACATGAGTCAAGAGCATCATCAGTCCTAAGCATTCTATAACCCAACACTATGGAAGGTTCCTCGATGTATGCTGGAAATTTGACCTAAACACTATTGTTGGATGCTCGATGCGTGCAATAAGTGGCATTGTCATTGACATAAGTAGTTCGATCAAAAGTGGTACTCACGGGAGGTTTCTCAATGGATGTGCAATATTGTTAGTGAATTCTTGGAAAGGTGTGTGTCCCGGCACTAACAGGAGGTTCCTCGGTCAATAAAGCAATTAGGACGTGACACTGATGGTGGATTCCCAGCGCAATGTAATAAGTGGCGTTACCATTGAGCCTGGAAACCAATGAAGCGGACCATAAGACGTCTTCTACATGAGTCGGCGTTGCAGGCTCATCTCAATGCATAAGTATGATACATTGTAGTCATAGGTTGGGATTTCTAATTGGGTATTCGATACGAAGCAGCTAGATCACAAGTGCACAATGTTTAGTTAAGGATACTAGCAGGGAATGTATCCTTGTCTAAGGAGGACAGCGATGCTTATATATATATAAGGAGCGCTCAATGACACCTCGTATAGCACAGGACCTCACTTACGCCCTGATTTCCACCATAAGTTTTGATTTAAATAATACTCGCTTCTCTCTCTTCCCACTACACATATTATTTAAATCGGAACTTGTGGTGGAAATTAGGAGGACTGGTGGGGTGCTGCACTATTTGGAGTGCTATTGACTGCTCCATTATATATATATATATATATATAGTACCCTAAAATAGGCTGCATTTATCGTGCGCGTATATGAAGTCAAAATGACCAGGCTTTGAATAATAGACATAACATGTAATGGAAAACAATTAGCATAAACTAGTGTTTTGGATAAAATATGTAATTTAGCAGTCACCAGAACGTTGTTCCAACCCCCTCCTCATTACAATCCACATGATAGATTTAGAAGGACATGTACTAGTACAAGGAGGGAACGGTGGGAGGATAGATTTTCTCATGCATGCTCTGCACTAACAAGGGCACTAATTACCCAAGGTATTGGCCTTAGTTAGCGTGTGTCGGTATATATATATGTGTGTGTGTGTGTGTGTGTGTGTGTATATATATCTTTATTTATATTTTATTATTCCACTGTGGGTTCTTATCGAAAGCTCACCGGTATACTTTTGTTCATTACAGGGTACCAATACCAATGAACCATACCCTAGTGGACTTGGGTCTTTGATTTAGCGCAAATTTGAGCCCATTAAGGTGCGGGTTGTTACACCCACTTCGGCTACTTTGCTCAATTGCATGTCATGCCTTCTACCGGCGAAGCCTTTCGATGCAGCAACCCTAACAACCAGCTCACCAAAGAAGATAGGGCACAAGCCCGACTAGCCCCATCTCTTATTGGCCAACTGACTCCCCCCGGCCCTCTTGCAACCTAGCTCCAAGACAGCTTGCTTACTCAAGCATCTCTCCCTCAACTATCTCCCTATCGACATAGTTTGAGACTATCCCTAGGGTTGTCCGTCATTGATCCGGTTTCAATACTGCCACCTGCGGCCGGCACTCCATCTTGTCTCACCCGGCTTGGCATGCCTTCGGTTCTCGTTGGTTCCCCGTCTTCCTTATGGTATCAGCAAACCAGCTTAGCCCATCCTACCACCTAGGCATGTGGGAGTAAAGCGATAAGAGATACAACCAGATATACCTATTTCTGACAAGAAGTATGTCCCGTTTAATACAAACATACTACAAGTACAAACGTATTTAATGCAAAGCGTGGTAAAGTACGCTCCCGGTACAGTTCTGTTGGCCTTCATCTCTGTTGGATCTAGGCCAACAAGCAACAAGGTAAATGGGTAAATTTAAAAAAATTCTATTTGGATCTTATTGGGCCTACGAAGTTTAAATTTATTTAGATCTTATCCAAGTTTGTTTTAAATAAAATCAATATTTTATTTAATTTATAAATATAGTTTTATTTAATATTAACTTTATATTATAGAATATATAATATTTGTATCATATACACATATGTGTGTAGGTGCACGTGCAACATAAATGATGTGCATGGCTTACACATCCGTGTATTGGGATTTACACCGCAACAGACATATTAGCCCCTCTGTATACATTTATGCTGTCAATATATATGTACGTATAAATGATATAAATATATATAGTTTTGTATGTTACATAACATTACTTATACAACAACAACTAAGCCATTATTCCCAAACAAGTTGGGGTTGGCTAGAGATGGAACCCAAAACTAAATGGCAAAATCTATTTAAAAGTTATAACAATAACAATAACAATAATAAAATAAAGTCAAATAAGTAAATTAATAATAATAACTAAGTAAAATAAAATAAAATAAAAATATATATGTATATATAAGTGGAATGATGATAATAATACTAATAGCGATAATGATACTAATAGTAATATTGGTCAAAGACCAAACCTACGTCTTAGGCTCCTGTTCTCTAGTCCTATAATCTAAAACTTATAGAACTCAACGCTCATGGTTCTGGTATGTGAATCGCTATCTTCCACTTGCTCTGATCCATCACCAGCTCTTAGGATATACCCCAATCCTTCAAATCCCTTTTTACTACTTCCTCCCATGTCAAACTTGGTCGACCTCTACCTCTCTTTGAGCATTCAACGCAGCCTATAATTCCAACATGCACAGGTGCCTCGGGCGACCTTCGTTGAAGATGTCCAAACCATCTTAAGCGATGTTGAATTAGCTTCTCCTCAATTGGTGCTACTCCAAGTTTATCACATATATCATCATTTCTAATTCGGTCTCTTCTTGTATGACCGTAGCTCCATCGCAGCATACACATCTCTGCTACGCTTATCTTTTGGACGTGTTGGCTTTTAGTAGGCCAACATTCTACACCATACAACATCGCAGGCCTGATTGCCGTTTTATAGAACTTTCCTTTAAGCTTTTGTGGGACCTTCCTGTCATAGAGAATCCCAGACGCTTGTCACCATTTCACCCATCCCGCTCGAATTCTAAAACTAACATCTTCATCAATCTCACCATTATACTGCAACATTGATCCTAGATATCGAAATGATTCCATCTTGGGAACTATTTGTCCGGCCATAGTGACATCTCCATCCTTCGACCTAACACCGCTGAACCCGCACTTCGTATACTCTGTTTTAGTTCTGCTAAGCCTAAATCCCTTTGATTCTAAAGTCTGTCTCCACAGCTCCAGTTGTCTATCAACCTCAATCCTACTTTAATCAATTAGCACAACATCATCAGCAAATAGCATACACCAAGGAATCTCACCTTGTATACCCTTCGTAACCTCATCCATCACTGAAGCAAAAATGCAGGGACTCAAAACTGACCCTTGATGTAATCCTATATTTATGGGAAATTCACTGGTTTCACCATCGCATGCTCTGACACTAGTCACAACATCATCGTACATATCCTTGATAATTGTAATGTACTTTGTTAGGACACTCTTCTTTTCCAAGGCCCACCACATCACCTTTCGCGGTACCTTATCATAAGCTTTCTCCAAATCGATAAATACCATGTGTAGATCCTTCTTTTGCTCCTTAAACCTCTCCATAAGTTGTCTTATCAAGAAAATCGCCTTTGTGGTCGACCTTCCAGGCATGAAGCCAAATTGGTTTTTTGAAACACTTGTCATTCTTCTTAATCGATGTTTGATGACTCTCTCCCAAAGCTTCATCGTATGACTCATAAGCTTAATTCCTCTGTAGTTTGTGCAACTTTGGATATCTCCTTTATTCTTAAAAATTGGAACTAGTATGCTTCTCCTCCACTCATCTGGCATCTTGTTTGATTTGAAATATTATTGAACAACTTAGTTAGCTAGGCTATCCCTGCATCTCTAAGGCATCTCCACAACTCAATGGAGATGTCATCAGGCCCCAATGCCTTGCCTGCTTTCATCCGTTTTAGTGCCTCCTTTACCTCGGATTCTTGAATTCTCCGAACAAAATGTCTACATGTGTCATCAGAAATCGTAGTGCTATCATCTTCTTCATTAAATAGCTTGTCGAAGTAATCTCTCCATCTATTTTTTATCTGCTCGTCCTTCACCAAAAGTCTATTATTGTCATCTTTGATGCATTTTACTTGGTTGAAATCACTTGTCTTCCTCTCTGGAGCTTAGCTATCCTATAGACGTTTTTTTCACCCTCCTTCGTACTTAGGTTATGATATAGATCTTCATACGCCCGACCTCTTGCTTCACTCACCGCTCTCTTTGCGTTCTTCTTTACCACTTTGTACTTTTGCATGTTGTGCTCGCTCCTGTGATGATGTAAGCACTTATAGCATTTCTTCTCCTCTTTGATAGCCTTTTGCACATCACTGTTCCACTGTAACGACTCGGTAATTTTAACGGTTTTTATAACGTAATTAACTAAATTTTTGATGAAAATAAAACAATCAAATTTAACAATGAAAATTCGATATTTGTTATGCGTCTATTTAAACATAGCAAATGGAAAATTTTCATTGGTAAATATGAAAATCAGTTTTGTTGTGTAATTTTATTTCAATTTAAAATCAGTTAATTTGATGAAAATAAAATGTTTTCGAAATTCGCATATTTTTATATAATAAAAAATGTTTATCATTTTCCGAGTGAGACGTTATATTTTGTTTCACCAAATTTGGACTGTTCTAGCTCCGTTTATCTTATTTTCGGTAAAATTACAGCATTTTCGATAGCAAAAAATCAAGTTTTATAACTTGATCATATCGCTGATATCTGTGTACCATTTTGTTTGTCTCGTCGTGCTGATCTCCGTAGTATATTCATTTGTGCATTTCGGTGTCTGATACGGAGCGAAAACCGCGAAAACCAGTCAGCCATTTCGGTACTCGTTCGAGTCCATTTGTTTTCCGTGACTATTCAATTACCTACCATACAAAATCAATAGCCACTATCCATTATTACTTTCAAAATTTATGGTGACTTTTGCTTTTCCACACTGGTTCCAACATATATTGGTTCTGCCCTTTTGTTTCATTCTCTTCCCCACTGCCTTTTATTTTTGTTCACTCTTTCCACTTTCTCTTCTTCCTATTATTGCTTTTCAGACAAAAAATATATTATTTTACAAAGCTTTTATGTTTCTGAAACCTTCTCATTCTTTCTTTTAAATAGTTTAATAAATAAAATTTATGAAAGTAGTCATCTTCATTTTTATTGCTGCACGTTCACCATACCCAGATCCATCCTCTCTCCGCCTCCATCAACCCATCCCCTTCCACCCAAACTTCCACCGACCCAGGGAACCGCCTCCACCATCAGCTCTGTGTCAACCTTCTTCCACCGGTCATGCTTCAAAACCCAACACCACTCTCCACCTGCCGTGCTCACACATGTTTCCACCTCAGCCTCACCTGAGATCCCCCGACAACGACTAAGTCCACTGCTCCGGCCTCCGCGCCACATCACCACCATCGTACGCCTGGCCTTCCTCCGAACCCGCAGCAACCCCACAATCTCGCTTAAACTTGGTCTCCGCTTCCAAAGCCTTCGCCTGCCTTCTCCATAGCACAGCCGCATCCCTCCTCTGCCATGTCTAGCTGCCACCCTCTTCAGCCAGCAAACGACGAAGCCACGGCCAAACCTGACCATCGCCAAGCCATCTCCGCTTCTCCACCATCCTCTAACTCCTCGACCCTGACAGCCCTTCCACCCACTGCCTCGAGCAGCTTGTCCCTCACTACCAACCTAATGCCAAGTCCATCCCACTGCACACCTGAACCTTGCCTTGCAACCGAGCAGCTCTTTGTCTTCTCTTCTTTTTATATATATTATAATATGCATGTATGGGTTTTGGATCTAATGTGTCTAAAATATATATGTTATGTTAGTTTACGTAAGTTATATTATATGTTAGTTTATATATATATATATATATTAGTTTACGTAAGCTATAATATGTCAGTTTATATATATATATATATGTATGTATGTTTATGTAAGTTTATATATATGTTATAATAATATTGATGTTTAAAGTATATATGTATATGTTAGCATTGATTTTAAAATATATACGTATATATGTTTTTGATTTTTGGAGTATATACGTATAGAATTTTTTTTATATGCGTTTCAAATTTAATATTGACTTTTAATTATAATATATATATATATATACGTTTTAATTTAAAATATACGTGTTTAAATTAAGTAATGATTTTTGTAATATAATACATATAGATTTTATTTCTGTATACGGGTTTGAATTAAATATTGATATTAATAGATATAAAGAAATTGTCTTGACATGTTTTTCAAATCGAATATTGATTTTTTAAAGAAATATATATAATATAAAGATTTCTATATGAGTAAATTTTATATTTTTAAAATTTATATATTTTTTCCCCATCAAGCTAGTTTTGATTTGTTCTTCCATCGATTCCTAGCTACCAGCTCTACTTTGATCGTCGAATTCGTATTCATCGTGTCGTGCTTTGAAATTTGTGCTTGGATTCGTAGCTTGTTGTGTGTCTAATTTCTCTAGCCTCGAAAGGTGAGCAACCACTCACGATTGACATTCTTATATTTAGTAAATTTAATTCACACGAAATGACGATTGAAATATGCTGTTAAATTTAAATTGTTAAGTTATTTAATTATTAAATATGATGTGTCATTATCTGCAATTGTTTACCTATGTCATATGACACCATAACCTGTTGTATATATTATATTTAATTTTTTTACTGATGCTATATGCATGTTGTTGATATGTTACATTATTATCATATCTGTTCTCACTCTGCAAGTTCCTGTTAGTTTAGAATTCCCTATGGGTTGAAATAATACATACCCGAATGATATTATAGATTAAGGGAAAATCGTTATGGGTTGAAATGATAAACCCAAGCGATTTTCATTGATTTTGAAATTTTGGGATTGCGGGTTGAAATGATATACACCCGTAAATAGTAAAATTCTGCGGATTGAAATGATAAATATCTATATCACTTGATCATAGGATAGAAAATTATATACGAACACCGTTAGTCTATTTTGAAAAATGGTTGCCAAAGTTTGAAAGGAAATATATGGATTTTATTAAATAGTGATTTTTAAATTATAATATAAAGAATTTATTTTAATATATGCATAAAATTTAGATTTTTAAAATTATATGTTTTGGAAATTTTAAAATTTATAAGTTAGTTTTGAAAATATAATTTTTAAGATTTTTCTTATAATTTTATTATTTTAAAAATATATAAATTAAGATTTAATACAAAATACATTTAATAATAAGATGTAATTTAATAAAATTTAATTTAATTAGTTTCTAATATGTTTAAGTATTTATTTAAATTTATATTAATATTTTAAAAATAGATTTTTTTTAACCTTAATAATAAAGGTTGGGAAGATAAATTAATGTTGACTTGGAATTTAAATTGGTTAATAATTGAATTTAAATAAGAACTGATTTGAATTTATTGATTTTGAGATTTTGAAAGATACGATTGATAACTTTATTTGATAAAAAGTGATTAAATGAATATTCTCAATTTTAAATAAAATTGAGACTGAGTATTTAATATTGATTTAAATTTATAAATTGAGATTTTATTTAATTGTTATTAAAATGACTAAGTGAATATTTTCCAATTTGAATAAAATTAAGGTTAAATGTTGAAATATAAATGAAACTTATATTGAAAATGTTTGAATATTTGAACTTTGAATCTTATTGGAATTGAAATGATAGTTCAAACCTGGATTTGAAATCGATAAAAATTGAAATGGTTTATTAAGAATTTGAATCGAATCTTTAACCTTTTTAAATTGAAAGTGTTAAACAGGGATTGATTTAAATTGAATTTTGAAATTTAAGTTGATTTGAATCGATTTGTGGAATTGGATGAAACAATTCTAATATGGAAACTATTCAGTATAATCTCTTTAAATAAATATAAATTATTTTAATATATAAACTATTTTAATATATAAACTATTTTAATATATAAACTATTTTAATTTATAACTATTTTAATATATATACTATTTTAAATATCTAAACTGTTTAAGTTGGAAGGGTTGTGATTTCAAAAGTGTTATGATTTCAAAAGTGTTATGATTTTGAAAGTGTTATGATTCTGGAAATGAATATTATTTAAAGTGAATAATGATATCGAATTGATATGGTTTGAAATGAATATGATATTTTGATATGTAGTATGAACTATTTGAAATGACATGACCACGGTGTGAAATAAGTGTTTGGTTGTTAAAGAGACCGTGATCGGATATTGTCATACTCTCTGCCAATACCGAAAACCACTTTAACAACTGTGCACGTGGTGGAGATTCCAGAATGAAGTAGAATGGTTTGGCGACGATTCTGTATGAGGTATTAACGTAGCCCTGACTCCCGTGAGTCAGCTTGATGTGGCTAAAACAGGAGCCACGTCGGGCCAAGTGAGGTCATTCCTCATATCGGACACATTTCTTCGATACCATTCTATTACTTTGTGATTTTATTGGATGCACCTTTGATTTGAGAGTGTGTCTCGAGGTGGGCGCTAGTAGCTGCTATGCGTTACCACCAGTCCAGATACGCAAACGGTATATCTACCCTGGGCATTGCCTCGTGTGCCTTGTCGCATGCCTTATCGCGCCTTCTACGAGTTTGTTTTGTACCGTACCTATGGGGTTTCCTCTGGGTAAACCACCGTTTGGTGGAGCGTACGGCATTGTATAGACTACAGAAATATATAAAATGTGTTAAGGGGGATATGGGTAACGCCTTAACGCTATTTTAATAGTTTGCTTTACTATAGACATATTATAATAGCGTATATTACTACATAGTGATAGTTCCACGGATCCTTAGAGGATGGAAATCCCAAACATCCTTTAAGTTACTTGTATTTCAGTTGACATTTCACTTGAGTTGAATTTATTAATATAAGAATGTTAATCCTGACTCAAGTGTTTTGTGTTTTGCTTTATGCTCTGGTTAGACTAAGTGTCACAGCATTTGAGACTCACCTTTAAAGATTGGAGCTTTGTTTGAAGATCTATCTATACAACTTTCAGTTATTTTAGTTTATTCCAGTCATTTAGGTTCAGACTCGTCAGTTGCTTATGTATTGGAGATTCATTTGTATTTGAGATTCTGTTGTATTTTGTTTCAGACTCTGATATTTATAGTAGCTTCATGAACTACTATTTATTTATTCCGCTGCTTATTGTTATATTACTCTATGTCTGTGATTCTGTGATTGATTTTATTTACCGTATATGCTAAGTTTTGCCAATTATAAATTAACAATCTGTTGTTTTAAGCAATTCAAGTCCAACATGAGTGGATGATTGTCGATTTGAACGGTTCAAAATTCCGGGTCGTTACATCCACCACGAAGAATCTTTAGGTTCGCGTTTATTTCCTTTCGCTATCCCAAACACCTCGGTAGCCACTTTCCGAATGTGCCTTGTCATCTCATCCCACATGTGATTTGCTTCTCCTTCCATAGTCCATGCCCCTTCTACCATCACCCTATCCTTAAACACCCATGAGGCGTCTCCTTTGAGCTTCCACCATTTCGTCCGACTAATCTTGGCACCTTTACCCTGTTGAACACGTATTCGGGAGACGAAACTCGGATATCAAAAGTTGATGTTGTGAGGCGACACATTCTCTAGGTATGACTTTGCAATCTACACAAGCTCGTTTGTCGTCTCTTCTATTAAGGACAAAATCAATCTGGCTAAAGTGTTGGCCACTACTAAAAGTAATTAAGTGTGACCGTCTCTTCCTAAAGAAGGTATTAGTTATCATGAGGTCATAAGCAATAGCGAAATTCAATATTTCTTCTCCTTCTTGGTTCCTATCGCCATATCCAAAACCATCATGCACTCTCTCAAACCCCACGCTAGTTGTACCAACATGGCCATTGAAATCTGCTCCTATGAAAAATAATTCTAAATTTTAATATAATAATTTATAGTTTCAAAGTCAAATTTAAAATTCAAATTTTATGTCTTAGATCTACATCTACACAATTTTAATTTTAATTTAAGAAATTAATTTTAGTATATATATGTATTATATAATTTGAAACCTAAAAGAGAAAAATAATTTTTTGTTAACATATGCGCATACAAAATATACATATTTATTTGAATAATGTTTAAATTATTATTATATATGTAAAATATATGATATATACATAAATATATGTAAAATAATAATAGATAAATATGTACATACACCTTAATACACTCTTGGCTATAAAATTTAATATTTTGGCCTTTAAAACTTATATAATTTTTAATTTAATTTTAAAATTTCAATATGAAAATAATTATTATATATATGTATATATATAACTTCATAATTTTTGAAAAATAATTTTAACTGTGTATTTTTAAATTAAATACTTTATACTAAAATTTTATGTTATTTATATGTGTGTGTGTGTGTATTATTTACATGATCTATTTTAAAGTAAATAATAAACACATATTATATATATATATATATATGAATTTAATATATATATATATATATATATATTTGTATAGATATAATTTTCTTAATATTCGAAAACCTTAAGTATATAAATAAATATTAATAAAACTAATTCATGCTTTATGTAATATTTACTGAAATTAATTTTAGATTAAATTTTTTTAATATTATATTATATTTTAAAAAAAAAATTATTTATTTATTTGATGGTCATGAACATATATATGCAAATACGTACAATTTTTTTTTAAAATATATACATATACATAATCCATCCAATGAAGACATCACTAACACATACAGATTTGTGATATTCAACTTTTATCTAAACATTTATATGATATGATGAATAGTATATAAACTAGTGCAAACCCATGCTATGCATACGAATTGCCACTACATTTTTTTTGCAAATATAGTTGACTATATTATTTATGATTAACTCAACTAAAACCATGATTTCCAAGATATATTTTACATTTAAATATTCTTTCTATTTTGAATGTTCAAAATTAATTATTCATAAAACACATTTTTATGTCATTATGTACGTTGTACTACTACATTTATGCACCATATAAAAGAAGACTAAAATAATTACGTAATACACTTATAAATAATTATGCAGATGCACACATCAAATTTCAAGCTATAAGGCTGAAACATTGAATTAAGAAATCATTATTAATAAAGTAACTCATACACAATGACTTAATTCAAGTAACTATGTGCTTATATAAAAAAGTAAAAAAAATAAATGAATCTTGCACATGCTACTATTAAACACTAATGGAAAAAATTACAAATTAGTCTACATGTGATTAGTAGATGTAAAAGAAATAATGTTAGACGCTCAAAAAATTTGAGCTATAAAACATATTACAGCAAAATTAAAAATATTAGGAATGTTTAATGATCATAGATAATAATCTAGTTTACTCTTCCAAGCATTGTTTCATATCCCACGATTTCAGTTACTAAGGAAACTAATATTGCTAGTCACTAAGATGAAACTATAGTATAAAGATTGATATTACAATATAAAGAGTTAGAAACATTAAAATATGAAAGAACAAATTAAATGGAAAATAACGACATTGCAACTTCCTAAATCCTTAAATTGGATCCTTCTCCCATTTTATTATTACTACTTCCTTATCTTTATTAGTATCAAGTAAATAACAAAAGAATTAGAAAAATAATATTGGACCAAGGGAAATTGGTAAAAAGTTATTAAACATTCAAAATTTATAAAATTTATCACAATCTTATAGGAAAATATAAAACAAAAGTATGTAAGTAAAAGACTTGGTGTCTACGGGTTTTTGAGAAATGTCTATGTTTAGCTACGGTTTAACATGACTAGAATGCAGAATATAATCTAGAATTTATGTATCTATTTAGAGGTTTAATTTTTGTTTAGATTATATACTGAAATAAATTCCATTAGGTGTAACAACCCTGATTTTTGTTGCTTGATTTTGAAGATTTAATTAATATTAAATATTAAAATAATTGGTTTCAAACGTTTCTAACTTGAATTCAAACATATGGATTGTTTAAAGTATTTCAGTTGTGAATTAATAATTGAATAGTGAATTAAATATTTGGATTTTGAATTGAATATTTATTTAATGGATTGAATAGCTTTATTTAACTCCTTTTGATTAATAAATAATAACTGCGAATTCATTTTGTAAATTTGTTTACAGTAATAAATGGTTAGAATAAATAATAAGAAAATAAATTTTTAATTTAATAACTTGATTTTTATTGATGTATTTTTAATTTAATTAATTTGATTTTTCCATAATTTTTAATTTTGAAAGTATTTAAATTTTCGTTTGACGATTTTCGGCAAACGACGGTATTTTGTGATTTTACAGAAATAGATATTCAGTGTATATAATTTTTGTTTTAAGGTCGTCGCTGTTCTGAACGCGATCGTATTTTTGTTTTGTCATTCGGAGTTCGTACGCAAATGAAAAACTAGGAGTCGAAATGACAGAAATCTTGGTATAAACTATAACTGAACACTTATCTTGTTCAACACATATTCATCTTTTCACCTTTCTCTCTTCACCTCATTCTCAATAAAAATAGCAAAAGAAATTATATCCACCTTTTTTTTAATCAAAAACAATTCGCAAAAAATCAAAAAAGAATATAAAGGCTGGATCTTTGAGTCAGATATGGTAGATCTACACATTCATATAAATTTTGGAAAGTTCGATGGAGGTTTCGGTTAAGCAACAGTTTTTGCCTAAGTATTTAGAACTAGAGTTTTGATTTTGAGCAAATCAAGGAAGAATTAGCTCGTTTTGAGGTTGTATTTGGGTTTAGCATGGCATATAACACCTGCGATAGAGACTTGGGGTGCCTCGGACCATGTATTAGGGGTTGCATCGTAGGTCGGGGGTCTCAGTCCTGCGTGTCGCTGTTCTTAGGGGAAGTTCGAGCGTAGTTTGGTGGTGAGGGTTGGGTAGCTCTCGCGAAGGTAGGAAGTTCTGTGAAGTTCATGTGCGAGATCGTGGATCGTGGGAGAAGGAATCTGCATCGGATGGAGCGGCCATGGGGAGTTGCTTATTGGAGTAAGAGCGGGAGTTAGAAATTGGAAGATAGGCTTAAAATTTAATTATAGGTTATTAAGTTAATAAAATGTAATTATTGTATTTAAATTAAATTTAAAAATCGATAACTTGTAATTTGAATAACTTTTGCATACGAGGTCCAATCAAGGTGAAACTTTTTGCATTATACTCATAATGATGATAGCTTTGTGAGGGAATAGGTTTGTTTGAATTTAGAGCTAATGGAAATTTTAGGCTAAAATCGGGCGTTGTTCGATTTTAGTTCAAACTGGAATGCTTCGGCGCCAACTAGAATTCGGTGAGTATAACTCACCTCTTTCGGTAAATCAGTATGTTATATATTAGATAAATTTTACTATTTGTGTTTCGCTGAAATTATTAGCTATTTGGTTAAAATATCCGCTTTCGAAAAGCGATTGACATTTAAAATTAAAATACAGGAAAAATTGTTGAGAAATCCGAATTTCTCGATATTGTTACTTTTAAATTTCCAGTTATAATCCTAATGTTTTATTTCAGTGATATACCTGTTGTATAGTTTGTAAAATGCTAAAATCTGACTATTTATCCATATTTGATGTGACATCGACATTGTGAAAAGTTGAACCTTTTTAAAGAAAAAGGTAATAATATCATTTGTTTAGTGCTATAATAACTATTGGTCTTGATATAGTATTTGGAAATACTATTAATTCTTGTTTGATTTTTGAAATGATTTCCGTTTGGAAAAAGGATATTGAAATGTGTCTTTTTGAAATTTTATGATATTCTAAATAAAATGAGTTTTGACCTTTTCTATTTTAATTAAACTTCTTATTTATTCTTTAAATTTTGTGTATATATATAAGTACTTTTTTTAAATAATTATTTTGGGAAGTATTGGTTTTTATAGAAATTATTATAATAATAAATGTTTTATTTTTGAAGCGGAATTTAAAAGGGTTGTCTTTTATTTTTAAAGGGATTTTTACTTTAAAAGAAGATAGAAATATTTGGGATAAATATTTGAGAAATCATTGTATAAAAATATTGTATAAAGTGATAGATTTATAAATATTATTTTATAAATGGAGGATAGCCCTAAAAAATAGTGCTTATAAATAAAAGAATGGTTTTATAAATAATATCATATAGAAAGAAAATCAATATCATTTTGATAAATTGGAATAATTAATTCCAGTTGTGAATTAATTTAATATATCAAAAAGATGAGTTTTATAATTTTATCTACTATTTGATTTATATTCGAGGTTTGGATTATATTTGGAGTTTGGTATTATATTTGGAGTTTTGTTTAAAAGGAGTTTTGGTAATTTTACTTAGAAAAATTATAAAAGGGATTGTATAAATGAATTTGTAGTTCTATAAAAGAGTTGTAAATAAGGTGGAAATTTATAAAATGAGTTTATAAATGATATTTTATAAAATATTTATAAATAATATAAAAGATGTTTGTAAATGAGATATTAATCAATTTGAAAATTTATAAATGGACGTTGTAATTACGTTATATTTGTATTTATATAGGAATTTATAAATAATATTTTATAATAGGAATTCTAAAATGAATTTAGAACTTATACTTATAAAATGGAATATTTTTTAAAGCGTTATTTATAATAAAGGTTTGATTTCCTAAAATGACTTCCTTAATTATGGTGGTATGGAATATTGTTTTTCCATAATTAACACCGAAGGAATAACGTTTGGGTTATTATTATCTCTGTTTAAAATGAAACCATTAAGCCCAAATTTAAGTGTGATTTGGAATAAATTCTTTCTTAAGATTTGTAAATATACTTACTCCGTTGAGATAAGTACAAGAGTACATTTTCTAAGTATTGAAAATACAGTGATTTATGAATATTGTTATCCCGCCTTTTGGCAAGGCCGGGATATCAAGGAACTGATTGCACGCTTAAGATCAATCGCCCTGGATGTCGAGCCTGCACAGGTTCGATATGGATATTGATGAGTTTTTGCCCGAATCCAGATCAAGCTACAGCTGTCAAGGCATGACGAACTAAGCCATAGGAGCCTGCATTCCAAATTTCAAGACGTTCCGAGTTCATATGCTCGAGTTACGAGCGATGCAAGCCAAGAGACTCGTCCATTTCGTATCCATCATTTCGAATCGATTGGGGTCGCAACCCCTCCGCCCACATCGATCATCTCCGTATCCATTCTTGAGCCCTACTTTCGTATCCACCAGCTTCGCCTCGGTCGTGTTCGACTCCATCAGGAAGCATAAGTTCGACTCGACCTCATTCGAGTCCATTGGCGGAACATGCATTTCGTATCGATCGACTCTTGGCCCCTTCGTGCCCATCAAGTGAACATGTTATGCAGCCAAGAATAGTCATAGTTTGTATCCATCAACTTCGTAACGATCAGAATGGTAGTAGCCTTGCATCCATCTAACTCGAATAGATCGGCTGAAAGGTCTTCGAGTCGATCAGATAATGACCAAGTCGTACCAATCAGACCTTTGGATCTGGATTGACGTGTGAACCTTGGATGCGAACGCGGCTAAATCTTCGGAGATGAATCGATCAACTCGGAGTAGAAAGCGGATCGGAACGAGGAGCTCGCGCCACGTTGTCACGAAACCATTTGAGAAGCTCGATTCGAAGCCATGGATTCGAGCCAAACAGCCTTCCGGAGAACATCAACTTGTATCGATCATATCTTGAAATCTACCGATCCAAACGCAATGAAAATTTCACAGAAGCTTACGTACAAGCCAAGGAATGGTCCTGCCAAGTTTCAGCTCGATTGGACCATTTCCCGATCGATACGAAATCGGTTCGTATCGATCACAGATCGAGTCGAAACTTGGTGGGACCGGTCGCGTGGGCCCACTCACGTGCCAGAATGAGTCTCCCGAACTTTGAGCAGAATATCAGCCTCCTACGCCTATAAATAGAGCCCTAGAGCCTAAAGAAGGGGGACTTTTTTTATTCTGAAGCGCCCAGACTCTGCCGGATCGGAACTTACGACATACTCTTGCTGTTGCATTCGAATTTCAAGTTGTATTTCGCTTTTGTATGCTATAACTGCTTGTAATCATTCAAAGAGAATCAATAAAGTTGCAAAAACTTCACAGTGGACGTAGGCAACACGCCGATCCACTATAAATCGCTTGTCTGTGCATTTACATTCCTGTTGTTTGGAGTTTTTGTTAGATAATCTTCATTTTCAATTTATTCTCTTCACTTTTATCTCTTCATAAACTTCCAAAGAGTGTTGTGCCCATTTTTGGTACAAACACTTTGGTGCTTTCACTGAGAAAAACTAGCTTTTTCTCCTGCTCCTTGGATCTACCATCGACACCGGATTGCATAAATCCAAGAGGAAGATCCAGATCTCTAATCCAGAATCCTTCCATCCTATTCATATTTGCGTAAAGTCTAGGAAAGGACTCCACCACTCAAGATGGTTAGCACAAGAACTGCCTCTGCAGCTGCTGATCAAGAAGGTCGGGATAGACAGAATCCTGTACAGCAGCCACCATCCAATCAAGACAACACTGTTCATTCAGATCCGTCAGTCACCAGACAAGAGTTCCAAGTGTTGCTCCAAGAACTGACTCAAAATCGACAACAATTGACTGAACAGTTGCGCGCTAACGCTGAATTGACCAACCAACTAAACCGTCAAAGGCGTAGGAGGACCAGGAGGGATGATGTTTCCCATTCGTCTATTGAAAGTTCCGCCTCATCTGACTATCACCACAGATCTACCCGTCCCCGATTATACGGGAGTCACACACAAGCTACCGGATATCAACCTGCCTTGACCGTTGGACAATTGAGGGTTGGGCCGTCAACCAGCTTCCGGACCGGGCCCTCATCACGAGGAGGTACTGTTCCACAGTATACCACGGACAATCGCACTACGACCGCCGCGGTAGAAACAAGGGTTGATACTCGAAATCTGTCAGATCCGAACAATCAACAATGTGGGCGTACTCCTAAACCATACGTCCCGGAAGATCCTGAGCCAAGGAGGCGAAACATGGACCGTCGACAGCGCCCGGTCCAAACTCGCACTGTGGAACCCGACCACACCTTAGTTCAGCGTGCACAGAATGTGCCGATGTCGGATATTTCAACCATGATATGTCAGATGATTCGCGAAAGTCAGGGGCTTACCAATGAAGATTGGGGAATCTCCCGTAGTCATACCCCTTTTACAGACGAGATATTATACGCTGACCCCCCTCGGCGATTCAGAATGCCAACTCTCCCAATGTACGAATGAAGTTCCGACCCCAATCAACATATTTTGAAATATGAGTGGTCAATGAGCGCTGCAAGAGCTGATGATGCAGTGAAGTGCCGAAGTTTCCCCATCTCTCTGGGGGGAATCGCAACAATGTGGTTTACAAGGTTGCCGCCTAGATCAATCTCTTCGTTTGATCAACTGGCTAAAAAATTTGTAGAACAGTTTCGTATGCATGTTGCTAGACCTAAAGACGTTAACACCCTGTCTGGTGTCACTCAAGCTCCTGGAGAGACACTTAGGCGTTATTTAGAGAGATTCCACGCAGCATGTGCAGAGATTAGTAATCCCAATGATAACTCGATCTTGATGGCATTAACCAAAGGGATTGATCCTGATTCTGAGTTTGGAAATTGGTTAGCTGGGAAACCACCCGCATCGTTGGACCGTTTCTACTCCAAAGCTGCTCAATTCTTACGGTGAGAGGACGCGAAACAGTCTAGGAAGCAGGACGATGTGGGGCCCAGTAATGAGGGGATACAAAGTAACGTAGCAGTTAAGCAGTCCGGTGAGAGTTCCGGAAAAGTTCAGTTAAATATACAGAATAAACAAACCCAGCCGAGAGGCGACAATGGTCAGAATAAGAAAAGAGATCAGAACTGAGGCCCACCACGTAGGGCTCCAATGTTCGATAATTACACGCCGTTGAATACGTCATTGGAAAACGTGTACCTACAAACTTGCAACACTATGCAATATAAGAAGCCTGCTCCGAAGCCATCGTCGGAGAGGCAGATTCAAACAGGGAAGTTTTGTAGATTCCACGAGAGTTATGGCCACAATACCAATGAGTGTCGACATTTGCAGGACCTCATCGAGAAGTTGATCAGGGAGAGAAAGTTAGATCAATTCGTGCGGGTGCCGCAGTCTGGTGGTGCGGGCCCTTCAAATCAAAATCGTGTACAAAATCAAGAAAGACAGGAAGAACCCGCTCGTACGGGCGGAAGGCTAGTTATAAACACGATAAGTGGTGGTCCCCACCCAGCAGATAGAAGCTAGAGGGAAATGGAGTCGTATGCTAGCTCTATCAGGCATGCGGACTTCGAGTGCTGTAGTTATTGTGAAGATGGGGCTCCAGACAAACAACAGAAGACAATGTCTGATGATATCGAATTTAGAAACCGAGACGCTGATAAGGTCAAAGCCCCCACAATCGACCCACTGGTAATATCTGCCCAAGTAGCTCCTGCTTGGATGAAGAGGATCCTGGTTGACAGTGGGAGCTCCGTAAATATCTTATTTAAACGGGCTTATGATTTAATGAAAATGGAAGCGAAGGACTTGAAACCCTGCCAATCTCGAGTCTACGGCTTCAACGGAAGTGCTACAATACCCACTGGAGTGGCGGAACTGCCAGTGGAGTTGGGAGTTGGAGAACGCTGGAGAGTCCGGATGTTGTAGTTTGTCTTTTTGGATATTGATTCACCTTACAACGCATTTTTGGGCCGACCGGCCCTTGCTGAGTTCAGGGCGGCCATTTCCCCATGGTGCTTGACTCTGAAGTTACCCACTGATCGCGGGGTTGGAGTCATTCAAGGAGATCAGGCAGCGGGGAGGGCCTGCTATGTTGCTGAACTGCGCGGGGCGCAGCGAAAGGAGAAAGGAAAGGGCGTAGAGGAATCTCTCTGCGTCCATTTTGCTGATAATTGACAATTGATGCCTGGGCCCCGGCCCGGGCACCACAACCAATTCCAGAAAGACCTTGACCCTAGAGACAATGAAGATAAAGACGAGTCTAAAGAGAATCAAGCTTCCCCGGCCGAACTGACTGTGGATGTTCCAATCAGTGAGGGTGATGATTCGAGGATGCTAAAAATTGGGTCTCAATTGGGCCAACAGACACAACAGGAATTGGTTGAATTTCTCCGGGCGAATCTCGACGTTTTCGCCTGGACACATTCTGATATGTGCGGGATCTCGCCGGACATCGCAAGTCACTCCCTGAATATTGATCCGCGGTATGTCCCGGTCAAACAGAAAAGGCGTGGTATGGATCCAGAGAGATCTGCCGCCCTTAAAGAGGAGGTTGATAAGTTACGATCGAATGGGTTCATCCGCGATGCTTTGTATCCAGAATGGGTATCCAATCCCGTACTGGTTCGAAAACCGAATGGGAAATGGAGAACTTGCATTGATTACTCTGACTTAAACAAGGCTTGTCCAAAGGATAGTTTTCCGCTTCCTCGAATTGACCAGCTCATAGATTCAACAGCTGGGTATGAATTATTATCTTTTATGGATGTTTATTCTGGCTACAATCAAATACCCATGCATTTGCCTGATCAAGAACATACCAGCTTCGTGACCGATCTGGGACTCTACTGCTACAGAGTCATGCCCTTTGGTCTAAAAAACGCCGGAGCAACATACCAACGCTTGGTCAACAGGATGTTCGCCAACCAGAACGGGAAGACCATGGAGGTTTATGTGGATGACATGCTAGTAAAATCTCGATTCTCCACAGATCACGTCAGAGATTTAGATTCGATGTTCTGCATCCTTCGGGAATATGGGATGAAGCTCAATCCATTAAAGTGTCACTTCGGTGTCGCATCTGGAAAGTTCCTCGAGTTCATCGTTAACGGTCGAGGGATAGAAGCAAATACCGAAAAGATCTGGGCAATAAGGAACCTACAAACCCCAAGAACCATAAAACAAGTCCAGAGTCTCAACGGGAAAGTAGCAGCATTGAGCAGGTTCATTTCAAAGTCTACCGATAAATGCATTCCTTTCTTTGATCTGATCCGGAAGGGAAAGCGAAACTTTGAATGGACCATGGAGTGTGAAGACGCATTCCGATCGCTGGTTCAGCATCTTTCCACACCACCGATCTTGTCAAAACCAGTTGACCACGAGCAATTGTACCTTTACCTGGCAGTATCAGAGCATGCAATCAGTGCTGCTTTAGTTCGGGAAGAAGACCGAGTGCAGAAACCGGTCTACTATGTTAGTAAATAGCTAATAGGAGCTGAAAGAAATTACCCAAGACTAGAGAAACTGGCTTATTTCCTGGTCATTGCCTCAAGAAAGCTCCGTCCTTATTTCCAAGCTCATCCCCTTACTGTGTACACTGATCAGCCGTTACGACAGGTCCTCACGCGGCCTGAGACGTCTAGCACTACTCAAGTGGAACATTGAACTGAGTCAATTTGATATCACTTATGCTCCGCGAAGAGCCATTCAAGGACAAGTCCTAGTGGATTTTATAGCCGAATTTACTGTTTCAGAGGATCTGCCTGAAACTAGCATACCTCCTAAATGCATTTGGAAGCTGCACACCGATGGTGCATCGAACGATCAGTGCTCAGGTGCCAGAATAGTACTTGAAACTCCCGAAGGCCGATCCATATGCTACGCTCTAAGGTTCGAATTTCGCGCAACCAACAATGAAGCTGAATACGAAGCTTTGCTTGCTGGGCTAAAACTTGCTTGTGATCTGAAGATTGTTGTTGTGGAAATTTATTGTGATTCCCAGTTGGTTGTATATCAAGTTCGGGGCGAATATCAAGCCAAGGATCGACGACTAGCTGCCTATCTAGCCCGAGTTCAAGAAGCACTAGATCGATTCGATTACTATGCTATTTACCATATACCCCGTGAGCATAATCAAAAGGCTGACTCATTAGCAAAGTTAGCAAGTACAGGTGAAGCACGGCAGATGGGACTTGTCCCCGTCAAAACTTTGTCCTCCCTAAGCATTGATCAAGTAGAGACGAATTTTGTGTTTGAAACCGCTCCCAGTAGAGAATCGTGGATGACTCGGTACCGAAATTACATCGAGAATGGGACGTTGCCTGAGCATAGAAATGAGAAAAGACAAATTCTACGAAAAGCTTCACGGTTCATCATTCAGAACGGAGTCATGTATAGAAGAGGGTATTCTGTTCCGCTCCTCCGATGTATCGCGCACGATGAAATCAAACGAGTGTTACATGACGTACACGAAGGAGAATGTGGCGATCACATCGGTGGGCAAGCTCTCGCTAAGAAGATACTCCGATACGGATACTACTGGCCGACTGTGAACCGAGATGCAGCGAACTATGCCAGAAAATGCGATAGGTGCCAGAAACACGCCCGAATTCCAAGAGCCCCATCTACCGAGATAACCCAAATGGTCAGTCCCTGGCCATTTGCAAAATGGGGCATCGATATCATCGGCACACTACCTCTGGCCAAAGGTGGGGCAAGATATGCCATCGTTGCAGTTGATTACTTCACCAAGTGGGCTGAAGCTGAACCCCTCGCAACCGTTACGACAAAGAAAGTAATCAATTTCGTAGTTCGCAACATTATCTATTGATTTGGACTCCCGCATACCATCATCACCGATAACGGAGCCCAATTCGATAGTGCAGAATTCAAGAATTTCTGTCAACGGTTTCATATCCATAAAAAATTCTCGGCAGTTGCACATCCTCAAGCAAATGGTTAGGTCGAAGCTGTCAATAAAGTCATAAAATCCATTCTAAAGAAACGACTGGAAAAGGCCGGGGGCAAATGGGTTGATGAACTTCCTATGGCCTTATGGGCTTATCAAACGACCCACAAGACCGCGACCGGACACACCCCGTTTTCCCTATCTTATGGCTCAGAAGCCGTTATTCCAGTCGAGATGGAAGTGTTTTCCCATCGCGTGACTTACTATGATCCAAAAACAAACACCATATTGCTTGCTGAATCTTTGGATCTACTGGATCAGAAGCGAGAAGAGGCTGATTTGAGAGCAGTCGCATATCGAAGTCGAGTCGCCCGATTGTACAATGCCAAAGTTCGACCTCGAACCTTTGAACTCGGCGATCTCGTTCTCAAGAGAATCTATCCGGTCACTTCACACATGAAACCCAATTGGGAAGGACCATACGTGATTACACAAAGACTTGGAGATGGCACATTCAAATTATCGACCGTTGACGGTCTTGCTTTGCCAAGGGCCTGGAACAGCGAGAGTCTCCGTCGCTATTACACCTGACAGGCTTTATTTGTTTCATTCTATTTTTCCATTTACAGTTTGTTTCCGCATTTTTAAATTTGAATTCTGTAATAAGGCAACTAACTTTGCCTCATTTTCTTACTTCAGCAATAAAATGCCATCTCTTCGAGCCAGAGTTGTGATTCATTGAATACAATGTACGACATCACGATGCACGGAGAGCTAAATTCCATCATGCAGTGGAATTTATTCAAATAGAGAGTGGCTGTGATACGACCGGCCACTCGCTAAGTGAAACCCGAGCTCGGGGGCAAATCATTACACCAATGTTAAATAGGATTGATACACGACAATCCTATAACTAATTCCAAACTCCCAGAGTGTGACCTAGAATATAGACATCAAAAGAATGCAGTCTCGAGGAGGGTGGATCCATCCACCTAACGACATCGACCGTATTACAACTAAATACAGTTTCGAAGAGGGTGGACCTATCCACCTAACGACTTCGGCTGTACTTTAAACAAGCTCGAGGAGGATGGACCCGTCTATCTAACGACCTCGCCTATCGACTCAGGGTGGATGCGAATCAACCATCCACGATCCTGATTAATCCACCGTTCCCAAAGTGCGAACGTAATCCAAGCGCCCAAACAAACGTGACTGACCGTTTGTCATCCAACTCCACATTCCCAGAGTGTGAAGTGCAGTATAAATATCAGCTCCATGCTCCCAGAATGCGAGGTGGAGTATGAACTTTAAAATATAGTTTCGAAGAGGGTGAATCCGTTCACCTAACGACTTCGACCATAACTTAACCAAGCTCGAGAGGGATGGACCCGTCCATCTAACAATCTCACTTGTTAACTCAGGATGGATATGATCTAACCATTCATGATCCTGATACGCCTTTCGAACTCCCGGAGTGCGAGTCGGAATGTAAACGCTATCTCCAATTTCCCAGAATATGGGTTGGAATGTTAACGTCAACCATAAGTTCCAGAGTGTGAACGACCGCTCACAAGATGACTTGTGTCCCCAAATTGTGGACTAATACTTGAAAGCATTCAATAGCTATGGCTGACTGCAAGAATGCAAGTGCAAACCCCCAGAGTGCAGATGTAATGATTTATAAAGAAACAAGTGTAGTTCGACCGCTCGATCCTCACTTATTGCGATCGCAAGCTGATCTTTATAACTTAACCCCGGAACTGGGGGTAGATTCAAGTGTTAATCACTACCCGAAACGGTATAACATTCAAGTCCAACTCGATCTTCAATTACAACTTAAGTTCGTAATTTTCAGACTTGGCAGATAAAACAAGCTATGCTTAAGAGTTAAAATAATGCAAGTACACAGAACCGAGGTTCGAACACTGCAACATTTAAGCATAAAAGGGATGAAAGTTGAAACAAGAAGTCAAAAATTTATTTCAACTAATCAAGAGCGATGGCTCATATACAAGCCTTTCCAAAAATTCTTACTAGCAGGGGCCGAACCCGCATCTATACACGGCCTATGAAAGAAAAAAGGTGACAAAATTCCTAACTGCAAAAGGAAATATGTGCCTAAAAGGTCTATCTACTCTTTCTTTTTCCTTGGATTCTTCTTCAATGAGAAACTACTGGAGCCACTAGTGATCTTCCGTTTTGAGCCCTTTTCTTTAAGCGGGCTATCCTCAGACGGGAGCATGATGTCGACATCCTCCTCCGAACTGGAGTCTAAGGGAATGCTTCCCGCGGGAGGAGTCGGAGGAACGGAATCTACAGCCGGAAGCGGGACTGACGCACTAGTGTCGACAAGCGTGCCCCCATGAGATATCATCATAAGTGGTGTAGGGCCATGCACCACTGCTCCGCCCTTTGAGCTGCCACCATGTGCCGCTGCCTCCATCTCGGCATCAATTTCAGCCAGTATGTTTGCTTCTCGAAGGGCTCGGGCTTCACTGTGTGTCGTGATGGTCTGTGTCGAAATATCAGAAGTAGATGAAAATCCACCCAGGACGAATGGTAGATCCACGAAGGGGTCACTCTGTCGACCAAGAAGCTCGTTCATCATCTGTTCGTCAAAAGAGATTGAGCTCCCCTGCGTTACTTCGACAGGCACAGCCGTCACAACAGAGGTCGCCTCAGAGATGATGGCCTCCTGCGCTTGGTATGATTCCTGGATTGCAGAAGGCGTTGTCAGTACAACTTCGGTCGCTGACCAGAGAAAAGAAGCATTTGTTAGTATACACTTCCATACAAGTTCTTCGGTCCGAACGTACAAGAGATTAGTGCAGAGTACCTTCCTCAGTTTGGCTCAAGGTCGGCTGAACGACTTCAGAAGGGTTCTCCCTTATAGGAGATAGATGTGGCTGTTCCGGGTCATAAGTTGGTATAGGCTGAGATTCGATCATCGGAGTCGGCTCAGGCTGAGGTGGCATAACGATCTCGGAACTCGTAATGTGATGCTCAACACCGGAGCCTTCTCCAACTTCCCGGGGCTGAGTACCGAGCCTCTCCTTTTCATGAGAAATCATGGAGTCGTGAAGAACCTTCTTTTCGTCATCGTTAAGTATACGGTTCTCCAGCTCAAATTCGTCAAAAGCTTCATCAAGATGCCTCGATTTCTCCTCCTCAATCAGCAGGTTCCAGGCGTTGTAAAGATGTGTTGGGTAATCATCGAGCCAAGTCAGATCTCTATGCCTTAACACGTTGGCGTTGTAAGTGACAAGAAGCTCCTCTACTTCAGCCTCAATCCTGACTTCCGCCAGTCGGACCTTCTCGTCAACCCCGGCTTCAACCTCGCGGACTTTTTCCATAGCCGCATCCCTCTCCTTCTGAAGCACCACCGCCTGATCACAGGCTTCTTGCGCGGAGACGTTGGCCGCATATTTCTCCTTTGTAAGTTCGGAAATCTTAGATTTAAGCTCATTGAGCTCTTCGAGGGCTGCATCTCTCTCAGCAGTGATGGTGGTGTTCCTATGACCCATGTCTTCCATCATAGTGTAATGCTCTTGTTTCATTCTATTCATGGCCGAGTTTGCATCATCGGCCTTTTTGAGAGCTTCCATTTCAGATTTACGGGAAGACTCGGCCTCGGCATTGAGCACTTGAATAATTCGGTCTTTTTAACCCAACTCCTTTTCCAGCTTTTCAATAGTGGCGGCCCGATCAAATGCCACTTTTGATGCTTTTCTCGCGGCCCTTGACCACTCCTTATACTGAAAGAATATGTCTGCAACATAATCGTGAACAGTATTTTCGGCTGTTGGCGGAATTCTCTTCAAATGTGAGGGAAAGACGTAACCGTCAAAGCAAATGTCGAGGATTTCCTTCCTCATTTGTGCGAGCTTGGCTGCTCCTTCCCCGGTCGGATCAGTCATGACTGGTGTAGTAGTTGAGGGGGCGGCTATTTCAGTTCTGCGTTGAGATTCAGATCTAGGAACATGAGAGGGCGGCTTGTGCCGTGGAGTTTCAGGAGGACATGTAACTAGAACTGGGGTGGTACAGAGGCCCTAGGAGGGGGAGAGCGAGATCGAGACCGGCGTGCATACCCCCTATCTCTGTCAGACCGTTCCTGACTGGAATACCCTGGTTCATAATCTCTATCTCCCTCTCTCCTACGTGGTTCGTATTATGATGAAGATCGGCGCTTACTGCGCAAACTACCAAGCACTGAGCCTCGACCAGACATCGTACCTGTAAAGTAAAATAAGGAGGATTAGTAACCATTTACGGTATGCGGTTTGCGGTCAAAGATTGTGTAGTGCCGTGAAGGGTGTATGGATGTGTAACCCCCCAGACCAACCAGAAGTGTCGACCACACTGGTAGAAAGAGACTCGCTAGCATCAAAAGTATGTTGCAGTTCATCCAATTCGACATCATGTTGTGTGGACGCGAGGTCCGGAATTGGGAGGTCAGCGAGCCCTTCGAAGGGATTTTCCACCTGCAGGGGGGATGCCTCCGAGATTCTAACTCCATAAAGGGGTCGGTTTATGACCACAGACTTCCGCCTCCCAGATTTAGATTGTTTAAAAGCAACTGCCTTGCCTTTTCTCTTTTCTTCAGAATCCGAGGTCACATCAACAGGCCCGACCAAAGGTTCATTGTCGGTATGGGTTCTCTTGGAGTCAGCCTCCTCAATCATGATAACTTTGGGCTTCTTGCGCCTAACTCGCTCCTTTGAGATAGTCTTTAATACACTGTCGAGCCTTATACTCTGTCCTCGCTCGATCAGTCCAAGGATCCTAAGGTTTTTATCCGTCAAGATCAGGTCAATGTTTCTTTCATCGCTCGGGACTTCTTGGAGAACCCGGACTATCTCTTTATAATAACCACCTTCGAGTCGCTGGATTATTGCTAAAAAAAGGAAATAGAAATGTGAGTTCGATTTCGTTCATGATTGCCTTATCAACTACTTGAGAAAGTGATGATACTCACGTCTTAATAGCCATCTTCGGGCAAATCCCGGAGGGCATCGGACATAGAACCATTCTGTTTTGACTTTTGAAGTAGCTCAATCTGGTCCAAGATCCGGTGACCACTTGACAGTTCCTTACTGCCTCCAGGAATGTAAAGGATAGGCTATCGTTTCGACTCTTGAAGTTGAACAGGTATCTGATATCAATCGGGGTTGGTGGTCGATGGAGATATTCCATAAATGCAATAAACAAGCTATTGAGCAAGGCGTATCCGTTTGGGTGTAGCTGAGATGGGGCGATTCCCAGAAATGACAACACTTCTCTTATATATTCATTGAACAAAGGAAGTATCCCGGCTGCGCACGCATGGCGATTAAATGCAGTATATCCCTCCGGGGGATTATGCGGTCTGTCATTTGGTCCCGGCAATAATACGTCGTCCATTGACAGACCATGCCTTAAGCATATTCTCCCTAGCATATCTTCAGAAATATTGGACGGAACAGAGTCAGATGGACTATTAATGAGGGATGCATCAGGCAATTCGTCTGGGGCCGGACCGATGACTTCGGCCTCAATCTCTGGTATTTCAAGTCTGGGAGGAATTACACTTTGTGTTTCCTGTGGCTGCGAGCTTGGACCTTCCATGCCTGACTAACTCACGAGAAATCATCGTTAGATGCAAAAGAGCCCGTGTGTTCCCCTTGTGTAAAGTGTGTGTTGTGCAATGCAGTGTTGTGCGTTACTTGAAAGAATTTTTGCAGAGTGAAAGAGAATATGCAAACGATTAAAAGTTGTTATGGTTCCATCGACAAGCTTCGAAAGGTAGTCAAGTATGCAGTTTAACTATCAAGTCCAGATATGCAAGAATGAAGCTCGTCGGAATTATGCTGAACAATGTCAAATTTTCGTATCCAACATGGGAAGTTCGAATCGATCCAAGAAGCTCATTCGAATCCATCAGGATACAAGTTCGAATCGATACCAAGGGGCATGTTTCGAATCGATCGTCAAGAATCGAGTTCGTATCGATCGTAATAGGATGATTTCGTATCGATCCTTTGTTGCATGGTTTGTACCGATCGGGAAGGTCTTAGCTTAATATCAATAACACTCGAGTCGATACTCTTCGTATCGATCGTAAAGGCAAAATTCGTATCGATCTAAAGTTAAGGGCTTCAGAGCGATCATTAACTTATATTTCGTATCGATCATTCCGTGTCGACACGATCCATCGCCATAACCATCGGTACGAACTGCATTAACTCCACTGACATATCCCAAGAATCGATGCGAAATCTAGGGAGAAGTGTCATCGCCTTCGTCGATTCGAACACGAGCCCCCAGATCGATCCATTTTTGTTTTCTCCACTCTTTCTTTTCCAATTATCCAGTGTATCACCATGGCCGTCTCCGACCAAGTTCATACCCAGATCTAATCTTAGATATTACCAGAATTGATAATCGGAGAAGAGAAGAGGGATCTAGAATTCGAACTTCGTTGTCAGAATGCGGCAGAAATTAATTAATTACCTAATCTAGAATTGGGATTCGAAGAATTGAAGGGTGGATGATCGAATCGAAGGCACGATACAGTTCTCCTTTCTCAAGTTTCTGGATCGATGCAGAAGTTAAAGGCGGCAGTAAAAAGTGAAAAGTAAAAAAGTGAAAGAATGGCAAAGTCCCAGCTATTTATATGGAACCTAGGAAGTGACCGGGTCGATTTGCCTCCCAGCTCACTTAACCAGTCGCAACCAGTCAAACCCTGGACCGAGTTGATCATCCTGTTCAAATCCATCTGACCAAAAATTTCCATCGATTCGAAATGGACAGTGAACCCATCGATACGAAACGCACAGCGAGGACAGTTGAAGACGATGAAGCCCATCGACTCGAAGCCCCTGTACGCATCAGCAAGTTCACAACTCCATCCACCGCGTATCAATTCAAACAGCGATCTCGTATCCATCATAAATCAAACATTAGCATCGATACGAACAAATTTTTTCCGCATCCGTTGAATTATCAAATTACCGATGCGAATTCAATCTTTCTACCTTTTATATCGATTCAGGAGAGGATCGATACAAAGGAACTTCCTGAAGCAACTGACAAACGTTGTTATAATTAGAGTTCCACATCAGTTCAGGAGAGGATCAATACGAAATTCGACATAAGAAAATTAACAATGACTCATGAGCGTGTCACGTTAACGAGAGTTAGACCAACATATGTGCATATATGTCAAAGCAACACCCCACTTTTAGCATTGATAGGGATTGAGTATTACTAAATGACGTTTACAACAACAAGCAGCTGAGCGCTATCGCGTAGCAATCAGTTATAGCAGTGCGAGGTTACAATCTTCGACAAAAGAGCAATGACTGTTCAGAATGAAGGTTGTGGTTATTCAAAGCACGTCATGTTTCCATAAGACGTGCTTTGGGGGGAAAATGTTATCCCGCCTTTTGGCAAGGCCGAGATATCAAGGAACTGATTGCACGCTTAAGATCAATCGCCCTGGATGTCGAGCCTGCACAGGTTCGATATGGATATTGATGAGTTTTTGCCCGAATCCAAATCAAGCTACAGCTGTCAAGGCATGACGAACTAAGCCATAGGAGCCTGCATTCCAAATTTCAAGATGTTCCGAGTTCATATGCTCGAGTTACGAGCGATGCAAGCCAAGAGACTCGTCCATTTCGTATCCATCATTTCGAATCGATCGGGGTCGCAACCCCTCCGCCCGCATCGATCGTCTCCGTATCCATTCGTGAGCCCTACTTTCGTATCCACCAGCTTCGCCTCGGTTGTGTTCGACTCCATCAGGAAGCATAAGTTCGACTCGACCTCATTCGAGTCCATTGGCGGAACATGCATTTCGTATCGATCATCTCTTGGCCTCTTCGTGCCCATCAAGTGAACGTGTTATGCGGCCAAGGAATAGTCATAGTTCGTATCCATCGACTTCATAACGATCAGAATGGTAGTAGCCTTGCATCCATCTGACTCGAATCGATCGGCTGAAAAGTCTTCGAGTCGATCAGATAATGACCAAGTCGTACCCATCGGACCTTTGGATCTGGATTGACATGTGAACCTTGGATGCGAACGTGGCTAAATCTCCGGAGATGAATCAATCAACTCGGAGTAGAAAGCGGATCGGAATGAGGAGCTCGCGCCACGTTGTCACGAAACCACGTGAGAAGCTCGATTCGAAGGAATCGATTCGAAGCCATGGATTCGAGCCAAACAGCCTTCCGGAGAACATCAACTTGTATCGATCATATCTCGAAATCTACTGATCCAAACGCAATGAAATTTTCACAGAAGCTTACGTACAAGCCAAGGAATGCTCCTGCCAAGTTTCAGCTCGATTGGACCATTTCCCGATCGATGCGAAATCGGTTCGTATCGATCACAGATCGAGTCGAAACTTGGTGGGACCGGTCGCGTGGGCCCACTCATGTGCCAGAATGAGTCTCCCGAAGTTTGAGTAGAATATCAGCCTCCTACGCCTATAAATAGAGCCCCAGAGCCTAAAGAAGGGGGGCTTTTTTGATTCTGAAGCGCCCAGACTCTACCGGATCGGAACTTACGACATACTCTTGCTGTTGCATTCGAATTTCAAGTTATATTTCGCTGTTGTATGCTGTAACTGCTTGTAATCATTCAAAGAGAATCAATAAAGTTGCAAAAACTTCACAGTGGGCGTAGGCAACACGCCGAATCACTATAAATCGCTTGTCTGTGCATTTACAATCCTGTTGTTTGGAGTTTTTGTTAGGTAATCTTCATTTTCAATTTATTCTCTTCACTTTTATCTCTTTAAAAACTTCCGAAGAGTGTTGTGCCCATTTTTGGTACAAACAAATATACCTAAATTGTTAATATAAGTATATGGAAGGGTTTCTAGTTTGGTAAATGAAAATGTTTTGGGATATATCTTTGTAAAAGATATTTAGTACAAGTATTTATAAAATGTTTTAAATCAATGAGATGATTAAAAAGACTTAGTGGTTGTTTTTTGCTTAACTAGTGTAGTTTTCCTTATGGATTTAAATCTCTAGTTGTATTGTTTTTTATTTGATAGTTAAATAACCGATTATCAAATCTTAGCCAGTTTTAAAATTATCATTATCAGCTCGGAGAGACTGGGATCAGATGTATTATTCGAAAACCACTTCGAACCGACATATGCATTTCGAATTGGAATATCTTGAAGATAATGAAAGACAGAGTCCTTTGAAGTGCAAGGGCTACTTGCTACTAATCCTGAAGGTGATTCCAAAATGGATGTGGTAGAAGTAGTACCTTCAGTTTGTTCATATCCTGAACAACTTGTATGGATGAATGCTGACACTGCATTGTTGACTGGATGACAGTGTTAGCATTTCAAGTGGATTTGTTATATAAAAAGGTAAAATATAGCCTCTAGCCTCATCAACTGAAAATGACTAAAGCAAGGGATGTGCTTCAGGGTTAAGTGGGTCGCACCCATTAGGGTATTGTCACCATCCTTTCTAGATATACATAAATTTATGGATTTTGTTGTGCATGAGAGCTCTCGGGAAAAGGTTGCAAAGTAACCGAGGTGATGAAATACTTGGAATAATAAGGAGTAGGGCCGGTCCTGATTCGTAGGGGGTCTAAGGCCTTCAGTACATTTTATCTAGAGATGTACTGTGGCAGGCGGTATCTCAGTAGCCTTGTCATTGATGGGAATCCATCCTCCAATAAGTGCCTTGAGACTTAGTTGTACACCTATTATGCTGGAATTTAATTAATGTAACAATTTCGGCTATGATTCAATATTTACTTTAAACCCTAGACACTATGATAATATCAGAAGATTTCCTATGAAATATTTTGGCTATCATAAGGTAAACACTCATTCGTGTTCATGTGCGGCATGGTTTTACGAGATACCTTAATTTTAAAAGGTTTTACAACATTAAAATCCATTTGAGGTGTGTTTTTTATGCTGGTTTACCAGGCTGATCCAGGTGTTATTCTCTTATAATGATCGAGCCAGACCGAGCATATTTACAGATCAAGTTTGGATGCTTGGAGCTTTAGGAGGCGAGCTGGATGCCTCCAAGACGTACTCACGTATATTTTATTTTCCACTGCATTAGTTGTTTATTTTATCAGCATTTGTGCATACGGGTTGTTATAACTATCCAGGCTGATGATTAGTGATTAATTGTACTCTGATTTTGATGTATGTATATTATAGTTTTCTTTTGTAAAGATCTGTTATATATTATATATTACTCTTCACGATGTGAGATTCTATTCTGTCTTTTCTTTCTTTTTTCCCTAACAATCTATCTTTTCGACACTTGGATGCTTGGTATGTGAATATCATTGATGCATTAGTGTCGACTTTTAAGGATCGAAAAGGCGGGTCGTTACATTAGGTAAGTAAGGCATTGTTTGAATTTGTTGTCATTTTTATAAAGCCTTTACTCGTTACACAATTGTTATCATGTTATTGTTCAATTTAAATCTAGAATTTATAAACTTTTGCTGAAGTAAATAATTATTTTGATAAATTTTAGGTTTACTAATTATGCATAACAAATTTGTTTGGATAAATGAATGACACGTTTATAGTTGAAAAGTTAACATTATTCAAGTTTCTAAAGTTTTAAATTTGAAAATGCTTAAGTGAAAATGTCTATAATGATTTTGAAGTGATTGGATAAGAATATAGAATATGAATAATTTAATTTAAAAAGTTAATGAGTGGACCAAGAAAACATGCAGCTTATTTGGAAATATGGATGATGTAAATGAAAATATTATGAGAGAATTAGAAGAACAGTAAGTTATTTCATTTTACAATTGTATAATATATTATTTGAGTTTAAAGTCACTTTAAACACATATGTATAGGTCCCAAATCATAAAAACAAAATCAAGTAATATTTTCTGTTATATATATATATAGAGAGAGTAATATCTACCATGTGAAAGATGATTTAAGAAGAAATAAATCAGATTTTTATAGCAATATGAAAATCAAGGTCATTAAACCAACTTGAATATATATTTTCTCAAGAATTATTCATATTTTTCCACATAAAAAGTTTATGTCTTTTACTTCTTTTATTTTGTTTATTCAAAATACTTTGTAAGAGATCAAGTTGAACTGGTATAATGGAGAAGTAACTCATTTTGGCATTAATTTCCTCGTTATATACCATATTAATTGCACTTATTAATGAATTTGTCAATTGCATATATACCCTAAATTTAGTTTGATTGAATTTAAATTAATGACAACTCATACTAAATCAATTAAGCTTAAATATTAAAGATTCTACTTAATTTACTCAAATAATAATCCTATTTTCATTAATTTACTCAAATAATAATCCTATTTTCATTCTGCTTAATTAGTACCTTCCTTTTTTCTTAGAAAATAGATACCTATTATTTTGATTCAGTTGTTGAATTTAGCTACTTCACCAAATCAATTTCTTCTGACATATTATCCTGTACAAATAAAACATGACAAGAAAGGAATTGTCAAATGGAGAATATACAAACCTATAGTCATTTTTATTATAAAGTTATAACTCTTTATATCAATAATTCTCCTCAATCGTTTCAAAACATGTAAAAAATGGAAGTATGGATGATGTAAATAAAAATATTACGAGAGAATTAGAAGAAGAGTAATTTATTTTATTATACAATTATATAATATGATTCGATTTTAAAAGTCACGTTGAACACATGTGTATAGTTCCAAAATCATAAAATATATATATATATATATATGAATTTCTACCATGTAAAGGGTAATTTAAAAAGGAATAAATTAATTGTTGATAGCATTATGAAAATCAAGGTCATTGAACCAACTTGGATATATGTTTTCTGAAGCATTATTCATTTTTTTCCACATACAGAGTTTACGTATTTTACTTTTATTATTTTGTTTATTCAAAATACCTTGTAATAGATCAAGTTAAATCAATAAAAATGAAGAAGTAACTCATTTTGACATTAATTACCTCATTAGATACCATATTAATTGCATTTATGCCCTAAATTTAGTTTGATTGAATTTAAATTAGTGAAAACTCACATAAAATCAATTTTAGCTCAAATATTAAAGATTGTGCTTAATTTTCTCAAATAATAATCCGATTTTCATTAAATAGTTCTTATATAATCATCTTCTAAAAGGTAATATTATCAAAAAAGAATAAGAATAAAATACATATCATTTCCATTTTTTCTTAGAAAAAATAGGCACCTACTATTTAATTCATCTACTGAATTTAGCTACTTTACTAATCAATTTCTTTTGACATATTATCCTATAAAAATAAAAAAATGACAAGAAAGGAATTTTCAAAAGAAGAATCTCCAAACCTATAGTCGTTTTTAGTACAAAGTTAAAACTTTTTTATATCAATAATACCCGTCTACTATTTCAAAATCTCATACCTTAATTTAATATAAAATCTCACACCTTAATTTAATATTTAACCGAAACAAAAGATACTAAAATTCCTCCAAAAACAAAAATCATAGATAGACATAACTTTACGCAGAACTCAAAGAAAATATTAGCAAATTTGAATAGAAATAATAAATTCAACGTCGAATAAAATGAAAAGATAAATAACATAATACAATTCAAACCGTAAAATTGAGCTTGATCGGTCTAGTCATCCAAGATTTTTTAGGGGCTTTTTAGATATGTAACATTAAAAGAAAGGTAGAAATATAATGTAATACATCAAAAAATCATAAATAATTTAAGATGATTGCTAAGTTACCATGGAAATAAAATCAAATCCTCTTACCTGCAACCAAAGAAAGACAATTTGAGTAACTTTTTTGAGGAATGATCTCTTAACTTGATTTTTCCAACCATGATATATAAAAAAGAACATTTCTTAAAGATTAAGCAATATTTTCTTTAACATATTAATTTATTTTAGTGCCAACAACAAGCCACTCCTAATTCAAATTAACCAACACAAAATCAAACAAAAAAAATATTACGTACCCGAAAGCATGAAACATACCATAAAACATAGAAGAGTGAATTCTATGATTACAGTTAAAGGGGCAAATTTTCCACTTGGATTCAAAGAGCAAAAAAACATAGGATATGATAGTATTTATGAATTTAAAATTTTATTTTAGATAAGAAGTTGAGAAAATGAAAGGAAGAAAAGAAAACGAGCATGAAACATTCTTGAATAGCTAAAATAGAAAATGATTTATTTTAGATAAGAAGTTGAGAAAATAAAATTAAAAATGTAAAATAAACGTGAAACTTTTCTGAATAGCTGAAATAGAAAATGAAAGGGCATATGGTTATTAGTATATAATGAAAATTTAATTTAAAGCCTGGAATGGTAAGTAATTATTAGTGAGGTAAATAAAAATTTCCTCTCAAATCAATTAGAGAAGAGGATTGGGAGTAAGAATGAACGAGAAGCAAAATATATGTAGCTATTAGCGCCAAAATTGGTCACTAACACCCAAATCCAGATGAAAGCACCAAATACCAGTCACAGCTCAGAGATAGTGTGTATGTAGAGAGTAACAATGTGAAGAACAATCAAAATTAAAATGAAAGCAGTAAAGAACAACAGATTTTATAGTGGTTCGGCTAACTCCGGCCTACGTCCACTTAGAAGTTTGCTTTTTATTGCTGTAACAATCGATTACAGTTATAAAATGGCAGAGTTGCCTTAGCCTTAAAAGAGAAAGTAAGAGAGCAGAAAAGAAGATCCCCCATTTGGAGACCCTCATGCTGTATTTATAGGCAAAACCAGGTTGTTGGGCCTCCTGAGTAGTTTGGGCCCAACGTGGCCATAGCCGATCCCCACTTCATTGTGCCAAGTGACCCTGAGCAGTTGGCATGCTGAACCAAGGGAGGTATGCCGAACGAGTGGAAGTATGCCGATCGCCCAAACGCCGATCCATCATGGAGTGCCGAACAACTCAAATGCCGAACATCCAAATGCCGAACACCCAAATGTCGAACGATCCATCTATGCCGAACGCTCATCTAATGCCGAACGATCCACCTATGCCGAACGCTCGTCCAATGCCGAACGATCCCTCTATGTCGAACGCTCGACCAATGCCGAACGATCCTTTTATGCCAAACGCTCGTCCAATGCCGAACGACGATCTCTTTATGCCGAATGCTCGTCCAGTGCCGAACATTCCTCTATGCCGAACGCTCGCCCAATGCCGAACATTCTTCCAATGCCGAACGATCCTTCTAATGCCGAGCACTCGTTCAGTGCTGAACGATCCCTCTATGTCGAACGATCCTTTTATGCCGAACGCTCGTCCAATGCCGAACGACGATCTCTCTATGCCGAACAGCCTCCAACGCCGAACCATCCCAATGCCGAGCGACATCTGCCAAACTGCCTAGGCCAAGCCATGTAATTTCTCCACTCCTTTTCCCAACGACATATCCAAGTGAACTTCATCATTTTAAACCGAACCCATCATACTTTAGTCTCGATAGTTGTGAAGTTGTTTAAGTTAAATCCGTTTGTCCGCGGCCTTGCCAAAAGGCGGGTTAACACTTGCCCCCCAAAACATGCCTTGCTGTGAAAGGTGTGTTTTGAATAGCCTCAAGTCCAATATCCCAAGTATGTATGTTATCCACATCCATACTTTCCAATTCATAATCCAATCCATTACCAAGCCGTCTTATCCGAGTGCCACGGCCATATCCTGATCCATTTCCGCGACTGTTCCGAGTCGATGTCTGATTCTTATCCAATAACCAAGTCCTTATCCAATTCCACATCCATCTGAACCTGACTACCGAGTTCCAATCCATCCATATCCAATAACCTATAACCATATCTGTGACCTCTCCGGGTCGATATCCAAATCCGGGACCGCTCCGGGTGCTTGTCTGAATCCTTAGCTATTCATAGCCAATATCCAAATCCGTAACCTCTCCGGGTTCTTGCCAAGCGCAATCCACACTTGACAACCAATGTTAAGTAATTCCATGGTGTTCATGGTTCAGTGTCCCTGAACGTCCAATAATGTCGTGGCTTAAGTCCTAAGCCGAATCCTGGTCACTCCGGACCCTTGCCGAGCATAGTCCATACTCGACGACCTAAAATAGTAACCGATAATATATGGCCTAAGTCCTAGGCCGAATCCTGGTCTCTTCGGACCCTTGCCGAGCATAGTCCATACTCGACGACCTTTTAGCCAAAATCTAGAGAAAATCCAATCAAAATCTAATCCGAAATCCAAATCCAAACAGAAAACCAGAAACCCATATCAAAAATCCAAACCAAAAAATAAACATCCAAACCTGAATCCAAACCAGAAAACGAGCAAAACAGGGAGTTCAAACCAAACTCCAAAACCAAACCAGAAAAAGCAAATGTCCAAGTCAAAGGAAAAAAGCAGATTTCACAAACCAGGGCGTCTCGGTAAGCCATCAGCTCAGAGCATGCCTGAGGGTTATATCCGACCCCGTACATGAGTAAGTGATTTAACCGTTTGCCCGGAGTTTGTTACTTATTCCAAACCATCAAGATTAGTTGATGACCAATCGACCACCATTCCTGGGCCTCATGCCCTCGTTGTTCAAGGTAGGAGGTGGCTGCTCCTGTTCCCCCGCCGCATTCTGAGTTCCGACATATTGTCGCAACTGACCATTCCTTATATGCTCCTCGATTATGTCCTTCAAATGCTGGCAGCTGTTAGTATCATGCCCGTCCAGGTCATGAAAAAGACAGTGTCTTCCTGACGCCCTTTCTCGTTCTGAGGGTTCCCTCCTTGCTGGCCTTCGATAGGGAAGGCGATCTCGAGTATCTAAGAAAATCCGCTCCAGCGTTGCGTTCAATCCTGTGTAAGTAGAGAACTTTGGTTCTCCCCAGCGCTTCCTTTTCCCTTTATCCTTGCCCCTACCCGAGCTTTTGTCGGGTAGTCCTCCATCCTTAGTCATGTTTACTTCCTTTGACCTCATGTCCAAACATGCATCCTCTTGTCGAAGAAATCTTTCAGCTTCATGAAAGAATTCCCCAAGATCCAACGGTGGGTCCCGTACCAACGATACTTTGAAATCTGAATTATCTCTGACTCCTGATACCGCAGCCATCAGAACCATTGATGGATCTGGACGATCCACCGAAGCTACTGCTGCATTAAATCGAGTTAAGAATGTCCTGAGCGATTCATCCGCCCTCTGTTTGACTGACGTTAGCGTCATCACGTTCTTTGGCCTTTTTATGTGAACTCGAAACTGACTTAAGAACTTGTCCACCAGTTCTGTCCATGTTCCAGTGGATCCATCCTCCAGCTGTCTGAACCACATAGCAGCAATATCAGTCAAGTACAGGGGGAAACATCGGGCCATAACCTCCTCCGTTGCCCCCAGCACTTCCATATGCCTAGTGTACCTCATCAAGTGGTCGGTGGGATCCGTCTTCTCGTTGTATACTTCCAGAGTGGGTAGTTTGAAATCGGGCGGATTCCTAGCTGTCCTGATGTTCCGGGTAAACGGACTTTTGTTAACTCCCTCTGAATCCCTGTTTGTCAGACCTCCGCGAATAGTCCGCCTGATAATGTCAGCCAATCCAGTGTTTCCAACCAAGGATTGCCCCCTATCCATGTTTCCAGACTGCCCCTAAGTCCCCGTGGAAATTCTGGCACATATTCTTCATCACGCACTTCGGTATTCCTATGGACGTCAGGCCGCGTAGCGTCATCCGGTATCCCTCCATGAACTAGTCCAGCATTACTTGGTGGTGTGCCCCCGAGTCTAGGTCCATCTAGATTGTTAGCTGTTTGTTGATTGGGAGTGCCTCCTGCTGAATCACTCCATCTGTCCGCTGGTTGAGTTCCTCTGGTCCAGTTCCACGAACTTGAGCTCATGCAGTTCTCGGTTGTCCAAATTGCCTAAGAAGAGCCTGCATCATCTCCTCTTGTCGTTTCATCATCTGCTCCTGCATAGAATTCATCATCACCTGCATCTCATCCCGAGTTATGTAGATGGATGCATGATCCTCTCCAGCTCCAGAAGAGGCCGCTTGACTTCCTTCCTGATTGCTTCTTTCTGCTGCTTGCTTCCTCGTTGGTGGTCTAGCCATTGTTTTCTAGGGTCCAAGTTCCTAACTTCAAAATTCCTGAGTGCTTCAATTCTAAGTGAAAGCACCAAAGTGTTAGCGCCAAAATTGGTCACTAACACCCAAATCCAGATGAAACACCAAATACCAGTCACAGCTCAGAGATAGTGTGTATGTAGAGAGTAACAATGTGAAGAACAATCAAAATTAAAATGAAAGCAGTAAAGAACAACAGATTTTATAGTGGTTCGGCTAACTCCGGCCTACGTCCACTTAGAAGTTTGCTTTTTATTGCTGTAACAATCGATTACAGTTATAAAATGGCAGAGTTGCCTTAGCCTTAAAAGAGAAAGTAAGAGAGCAGAAAAGAAGATCCCCCATTTGGAGACCCTCATGCTGTATTTATAGGAAAAACCAGGTTGTTGGGCCTCCTGAGTAGTTTGGGCCCAACGTGGCCATAGCCGATCCCCACTTCATTGTGCCGAGTGACCCTGAGCAGTTGGCATGCTGAACCAAGGGAGGTATGCCGAACGAGTGGAAGTATGCCGATCGCCCAAACGCCGATCCATCATGGAGTGCCGAACAACTCAAATGCCGAACATCCAAATGCCGAACACCCAAATGTCGAACGGTCCATCTATGCCGAACGATCCACCTATGTCGAACGCTCGTCCAATGCCGAACGATCCCTCTATGTCGAACGCTCTACCAATGCCGAACGATCCTTTTATGCCGAACGCTCGTCCAATGCCGAACGACGATCTCTCTATGCCGAACGCTCGTCCAGTGCCGAACATTCCTCTATGCCGAACGCTCGCCCAATGCCGAACATTCTTCCAATGCCAAACGATCCTTCTAATGCCGAGCACTCGTTCAGTGCCGAATGATCCCTCTATGTCGAACGATCCTTTTATGCCGAACGCTCGTCCAATGCCGAACGACGATCTCTCTATGCCGAACAGCCTCCAACGCCGAACCATCCCAATGCCGAGCGACATCTGCCAAACTGCCTAGGCCGAGCCATGTAATTTCTCCACTCCTTTTCCCAATGACATATCCAAGTGAACTTCATCATTTTAAACCAAACCCATCATACTTTAGTCTCGATAGTTGTGAAGTTGTTTAAGTTAAATCCGTCTGTCCGTGGCCTTGCCAAAAGGCGGGTTAACAGTAGCCTCATACTCTCTTTTTTATATAATATAGTAGATTTATACATAATTGTAAATAGAGAATTTTACCTTTGCCTAATGCCCAAATGAAACAAAGAATGTAAACTCCTTGATATAATTTCAGAATTCAGAAAGTGATACCGATCTAAATGCAGCTACCACCAATCCTTGATTTTTATTTAATTAGTGTTTTTAGAGCTTGAAAAATTAGAGGAGAAGGGGAGTATATGGCCGGCCTTTCTGATATAGAGGAAAGCAAAACGAGAGAGCATAAACTATGAGGGTTAGAGGTGATTAAATAAGAGAAATGCTAAGGAGAAAAATGAGGATCCAGATCCACATTTCTCTCTTACTATTTCACCTCTTTTAATTCAAAAATTCCACCCTACACATGCCATCATATGACTAGCCTCCCAAGCCCTTCCTTATAGTCGCCTATAATGGGCTCCCTTAGGGCTTCAAAATCACTTCAAGCTCGATCAATAAAAATTATAGTTGAATCTAATTCACATGCACATCGATATCTTATATCAATAAATGTGTTTATAACTATTATATACACACTATTTAATATTGATCAATACATATTAAATAAAACTTCATAATTAAAACTCCACAAATATTAATTAATTTATAACAATTATAAGTAATTAAATTTGGTGTTAACAGGAGTATTCAACGTTTCGGTTGTAACTCCTATGTGTAAATTCGGTCAGTGATTAATATCGAATAATTCGAATATTAATGTTTACACGTCACTCAGCAGATAGTGTGACATTATGGCCAAAAATATCGCTTATGTAGCTTAGGTAAATTCCAATTTTATTTATTTAAGTATTACCCGGTAGTGATAATTATTTACACCGATTCTCTTCATCAAAACTATATCCATTAGGACATATGAAATTTGGCAATGGTCAAAATCCCAATACAATCCATATTCAACTTTACAGTTCAAACATAAAGTTCTTGGTTCAATAATAATAAATTATTATTAATCGAACTACTTTGCCTAGAGATCTTAACTTTGAGTTGAATTTAGCCTACCATGAAACTAACCTCATATGATTGAGGAGACGAATCCTCCCTTGAATAGTGTTTCGCTTCCAATATTTCCACTCGACCCAACTGCAGTCATTCGATGGATGTTGTTTCATGATTTAACTATAATCTAAGAAGATCTTTCATATTGTTAACCCACCTTTTGGCAAAGCAATACACAAGCGGATTTAACTCAATGGACATCATGATCGTCAAGGTGGGAGGCCTGGAGAAACGGTTACCAAGCTCGAAGATCGACTATAAATGAGACTATGGATAATGGTCAAGCGGATTCGGATCGGATTTCTAATTTTTGTCCTAATCAAGGTGCAATTGGAATGAAGTGATAAGGAAGGTGTCATGAGGCTACATTTCAAATTTCAAGTCGATCGAAGTTGGTATGCTTGAGTTATGGGCAAAAGAAGAGGGATCATATCATATTCAACTCAACAGCACAACTCAACAATGATCGATCCATAACATAACAACCACAAGGTGGATTGAAGTGAAACTTTTGCAACAAGAAGAGGGGACCCTAGAGAGCCTACCCTAGGGATCGCATGATATTTGGAGAAGTTAGAGGGATTGGCATATATCCCTCAATGGGGATCGGTACCTATCCCTCTTAGGGATCGGCTAAGCCCAACTTCATAACAAAGATCGATCAATATCTCAACATCTACACATCCAATCGACATGAAACTTGAATGACAAGCTAACTAGAACATGAGGAACACCCCATATGGATTGCATAGCATTTGGATCAAGTTTGAGGGATCGATACCTATCTCTTCATATGGATCGGCTATAATCAGCCATAACACCATATTGCAACAAAGATCGGTCAATAACTCGAGTTCTACTAATCCAATTGGTTTGAAACCTAAAGGCAATATATAATATAACATGATAAAGCTCCACTAGGGATTGCATGTCATTTGGAGAAGACTGGAGGGATCAGTACCTATCCCTCTAGAGGGATCGGCAGAAAATAGAATTCAAGCAACACCACCTCACGGAAAACGCGATATCTCACAAACCGTAAGTCAAATTGGCATGAAATTTAGAGGGCAAGTAGCTAACATCAAGGGAAACCCTCTAAATGGATCGCACCCATTTAGGCACCAAAATAAAGATCGGTACCGATCCCTAATGTGGGCCCCAATGGGTGTGAAATTTTTTTGGATGGCCTCGTCTTAGTCTCTCGAACCTTCTATCAAAATTTCAGCCCGATCCTTGCACGTCTTCCCCTAGAAATACATCAGGTATAGTGTTAGAAGAGAGGTCTTCTTTCTACTTCTCTTTATCTTCAATCTAGGCTATGCTCTATCAATCTTATTCTTGGATTTCGGATTGTAACTATAAACAAACTTCGGTATAATAAAAAGAATTATTTGGGAGTGTACGTAGGCCAGAGTTAGCCAAACCACTATAAATCTTGTCTCCTTTTACTTGCTTTTTGATTGTTTTAATTTTTTTCTTCATTTATTTCTCCTTATATTTCTGTGATTGGATTGGATTGGATATTGGAGCTTTTGCATAATTGGGTATTAGAGGCCAATTTTGATGCCAACATTTTGATATGTTCACCGAGAATGACTTGCACCCGCAGATTTGGAAGCTAGGTTCTTTGATTTGGAAGCCTTGATACATGGATCTAGAAATTAATGGCTAGGCAATAAACAAGGAGAGTGCTACCGGAAAAAGCCACCATGAGAGGCAGGAGGATTCCTCAGGAGCTGGAGCTTATCAGGCATCTATCTACATAACCAGGGATGAAATGGAAACGATGATGGATGCTATGTAGAAGAGGATGTTGAAAAGATAGGAGGAGATGATGCATAATTTACTCCAATAGATTAGACAACCTGGAGCACAAAATCAAGGAGTTGAAGCAACAGGAATCGTTGGAAATCAGAACCGGAAACATGAAAATGGAGCCAATAGACAAAGGAATAGAACAAAGCAGCCAGGGGCAGTCCCCTGCCATCCTAGAGGGATTGGCACCAATCCGTCCAAAGGGTTCGGTACCAATCCTCAAAGGCTAGGGTGCATGCCCTCGGGTCTGGTTGATCATGATGCAGGAGGACCTACGATCGATCCCATGGAGCTTGGTGCGAATCAGAATTTGGATGCTCGTCCAGAGGAATACATTCCCGAATTCCCTCGTAGACTCGGAGGGCAGCTTGGACATGATGATAAAAGACCCATTGGAAGACAATGTCAGGTTCGTAGAGATGATAAGGCAAGCTATGCATGGAGGATTAGTGAACTGGGATCTAGAGGATGTAAATAGAAGTCCATTCGCTCCAAATATCGGGAATGCTAGGAATCCACCAGAATTCAAACTACCAACACTGGAAGCTTATGATGGAAAGTCGAATCCAACTATGCATATGATGAGGTATATATGGCACATGGAAGTATTGGGGGCATCGGAAGAAGTCCTGGCACGATGTTTCCTCCTGTACTTAACAGATGTATCTACGCTATGGTTCGGACAGTTGGAAAGCAGTTCTATTAGCTCATGGACGGAATTGGTCGAAAGGTTTATGAAGCAGTTTCGGGTTCACATTACGATACCCAAGAATGTGATGACATTGACATCAGAAGCAATGGGCAGGAGAATCACTCAAGGATTTCTTAACCAAGTTCAATGCGGTAGTTGTTTCGGTGGATCGACCAGATCCATCGATGGTTTTAATAGCAGTAGTGTCAGGAGTTGCAGATAATTTAGACTTTAAGATATCACTGATATGCGATCCACTGATGAATCTCGGGGAATTCTACCATGAAGCAGAGAGGTTTCTACGAGAAGGAGATGTGAAAGTTATAAAGGCAATGGAAGTTAATATGGTATGGGGTGGAGAACCACCCGATGAAAGCTCAGGAAAGGACAAGGGTAAACGGAACATGGGTAATAGCTTCGATGGATCGAAGCGACAAAGGGAGATCCCAAATTCTCTTCTTAATCGGAATTGAATGAAACCCTAGAACAGATATATCTAGACACTCGAGGGCGCCTTCCATATCGGAGGCCGACAAGGAGGGAACCCTCTGAACGTGAACGGACGTCAGGAAAGCGCCGCCTATTCCATGAGCTGGATGGGCACAATACAAATGACCGTCGGCATTTGAAGGATATCATTAAGGAACACCTTAGGAATGGTCAGTTACAACAATATGTAAGGACTGGAGCTGCGATGGTGGAAAGGAGCTGCCACCGTCCACCTCGAATGAAAATAGCACTGGATCAAGGCATCATCATCATCTTATCATCAATTGATGGAGATGGCATGGAATAAGCAGCAAACTCCACAGTAATATGGTTAAGTCACTTACACATGTACGGGATCGAGGACGGTCCCTAGGCATGCTCTGAGATGATGATAAACTGTAATGCTAGGATTTGTGAAATTTGTTTTTTCCCTTCCTTCTTGTTTGCTTCAAACTCTTGTTTTTCTAGTTTTATTTGAACTCTGGTTTATTGGTTTACTCTTATTTTATAGACTTAGGAATGCTTAAATTTGGATCAATGTAATGGATAACATAGGTCATCGGGTATGGATTATGCCTGGCAAGGGTATTTCGCTTCTCTCGAACGCGATGGATCGACCTACTTAGGTCATCGAGTATGGATTGTGCTTGGCAAGGATCCAGAGAGATCAAAGTCGTTAGGTGTGGACTATGCCTGGCAAGGGGTAAGTCGCTTCACTCGAACGTGATGGATCGACCTACTCAGGTCGTTGAGTATGGATTGTGCTCGGCAAGGATTCGGAGAGATCAAGGTCCTCAAGTATGGACTATGCCTGGCAAGGGGTAGGTCACTTCGCTCGAACGTGATGGATCGGCCTGCTTAGGTCATCGAGTATGGATTGTGTTCAGCAAGGATCCAGTGAGATCAAGGATTTGGATTAGGATAACAACCCAAAGGGGTTATGGATTTGTATATCAGCTTCGAACAACTATGGATTTAGATATGGGCCCGAAGCAGTTTGGGATTTGGCTAACGACCCAGTGAGGTTGAGGTTTGGATAAAACGATCTGGAGAGATCGTGAATTTGGAATTAGATATTGACTCAGAATGGTCATAGATTTCACTAACGGTCTGGAGAGATCATGGATTTGGATTGGCAACGGATTGGATAATATGGCTATCGATGGATTATGGACTTCGGATTTTGGATTTATGATAATTTAAAACAAGCCTTCCTATCACAAGGCATGTCTTGGGGGCAAAGTGTTAACCCGCCTTTTGGAAAAGTAGTACACAGGTGGATTTAACCTAACATCATGATCATCAAAGCGGGAGGCTCGGAGAAACAGTTACCAAGCTCGGAGATCGGCTATAAACAAGACTATGGATGATGGTCAAGCGGATTTGGATCGAATCCCTAATTTTTGTCCTAATCAAGGTGAAATTGGTATGGAGCGATAAGGGAGGCCTTGTGAGGCTACATTTCAAATTTCAAGTCGATCGGAGTTCGTACACTAGAGATATGCGCAAAAGAAGAGGGATCGGATCATATTCAGCTCAACAGCACAACTCAACGATGATCGAACCATAACTAAACAACCACAAGGAGAATTGAAGTGAAACTTTGGAAACAAGAAAAGGGGACCCTAAGGAGTCTACCCTAGGGATCGCATGGCATTTGGATAATTTGGAGGGATCGACATCTATTCATTGATAGGGATCGGTACTTATCCCTCTTAGGGATCGGCTAAGCCCAACTTCATAACAAAGATCGATCAATATCTCAACATCTACACATTTAATTAACCTGAAACTTTGAGGGAAATCTAATTAGAACATGAGGAACACCACATAGGAATCACATAGCATTTGGAGCAAGTTGGAGGAAATAGTACCTATCCCTCCATAGGGATCGGCTATAATCAGCCTTGGCACCATATTGCAACAAAGATCGATCAATAACTCGAGTTATACTAATCCAATTGGCATGGAACTTGAAGGCTATACATAATATAACATGGAGAAGCTCCCCTAGAAATCGCATGTCATTTGAAGAAAATTGGAGGGATCGGTACCTATCCCTCTAGAGGGATTGGCAGAAAACAGAATTCAAGCAACACTACCTCACGGAAAATGCGATATCTCACAAACCGTAAATTGAAATGGTACAAAATTTGGAGGGCAAGTAGCTAACATCATGAGGTACCCCCCTAGAGGGATTGCACCCTATTTGCACAACAAAATAGGAATCGATACCGATCCCTATTGTGGACCCCAATGGGCGTTAAAATTTTTGGGTGGCCTCATCTTAATCTCTCGAACCTTCTGTCAAAATTTCAGCCAGATCCATCCATGTCTTCCCCTATAAATATAGTAGGCATGGCGTTAGAAAAGGGATCTTCTTTCTGCTTCATTTTATCTTCAACAGTTCAACTTAAGCTATAGTCTGTCAATTTTATTCTTGGATTTCGGATTGTAACTGTAAATAAACTTCAGTATAATAAAAATGATTATTTGGGAGTGGACGTAGGCCAGAGTTAGCCAAACCATTTTAAATCTTGTCTTCTTTTACTTGCTTTCTAATTGTTTTAATTTAGTTATTCATTTATTTCTCCTCATATTTCTATGAACGAATTGGATATTGGAGCTTTTGCATAATTGGGTGTTGGTTGCCAATTATGACGCCAACACATATTGAAGATCAATAGCATTATCAAGTCAAGAGAACTTTGTTGTACAGTCACATCGATATTTTATGTTTGACCTTAGTCATATTAACCAACAAAAAACTATCGAGTGTGTCATTCCATAGTCATCCAATAACTATAAGTATTCAGTACATAACCTCTAGGTGCCCCCAGCAGTCATGAGTTACACTGCCCAACATTTGGAGAGCATTACGTATTCTAGTCTTAACGGGTACACCATTATCTCATCTCGATACATCTTGAGTAGGAATATTTAAAATGATGCGTTTATTACATTTGATAAAATACTCATGATTACAACTATTTATAACTACTATCATAAATACATCATTTATGGATTAACTGTTAATATACTTAAATTAAAAAATTAACTAATTATAATATATTATAACGGGCTTATAACAGAAAGAAAAAAAATTATATTACGAATGAGATTTTCTCATAGAATAAATAATTTACAATAAATTATAGAATTTCCCCAAGGGCATACCTCTAACTGTATCAGTCTCTCATTTGTAATTAGGGCTAAATATGGAATTTCAATCTCATTCATTTCATCAGCTTCTCGTGAACCGATCGAGCTGGACTCTTTGTGAATAAATCTACTATGTTGTCCTTAGCATCTACCCTCTTATATCGTGACCTCTTTCTTCTCAACAAATTCCCCGATGAGGTGGAACTTTTGAAGAATATGCTACGACTTCTTGTGTGCTCTTGGCTCCTTTGCGATCTGTATTGTCGCATTGTTGTCATTGAACAATGCCAACGGAATCTCTATATTAGGAATCACTCTGAGCTCACTTAAAAACTTCCACATCCATACCGCTTCTTTAGCTGCTTCATTAAGGGTGATGTACTCGGCCTCCATTGTGGAATCAGCTACTGTTTTCTATTTGGAACTTTTCCATCTAATAGCCCCACTGTTAAGTGTAAAAGCATAACCCAACACTGACTTACTATCATCGACGTCACTCTGAAAGCTAGAGTTATATCCCTTCATAAGTAGGTCTCCATTCCCGTATGTTAGGAATAAGTCTTGAGTATTTTTTAAATACTCCAGTATGCATTTTACACCTATCCAATGCTTTTCTCCAAGAGTAGGTTGGTATCGACTAATGCATCCTAATGCATATGCCATATCTGATCTAGTACATAGCACAATGTACATTATGGAATCGATTGTCGAAGCATATTGTATCCTATTCATACGCTCTTTCTCCTCATCAGTATGAGGAGCGTCTTTCATAGAAAGGATGATTCCAGATTGCATTGGAATATTTACATGCTTAGAATTCTCCACACTGAACCTTTTCAGTATGGTATATATGTAGGAGGATTAGGACAATCCCAATAGCCTCTTAGATCTATCTCTATAGATCTTTATATCTGGTATATAGGCTGCTCTCCCAAATCCTTCATGGAGAAATTCTTAAAAAGCTAGGATTTCATCAATTGCAATAACAAAATGTCCTTACCAATCAATAAAAGATCTTCGACATATTGTACTAAGAATACAATAGTGTTGCCCTATTCCTTTCCGCATACGCACACTTCCTCCGTGTTATGAAAAAAACCGAACTATTTGATTACTTTATCAAATACTTGTTCCAACTCCTTGAAGCTTGTTTAAGTTTATAAATGGAATTTAACAACTTTCATGCCTTACCCTGACTTCCACTGACTTTGAAACCCCCAGGCTACGACATGTAGACGGTCTCTTCTAAATTACTGTATAAAAAAGCCGTATTTACATCGATTTGTCATATTTCATCATCATAGAATGCAACAGTAGCAAGCAAAATCCGATTGGACTTAAGCATGGTTACGGATGACAAGGTCTCTTTATAACCAACATCTTAAATTTGATGAAATATTTTTACAACTATCCTAGCTTTATACGTCTCCACTTGACCATCTGTATTTAGCTTTTTCTTAAAAATCCATTTGTAGCTAATGGGTTTTATCGGTTTGGGTATGTCAAATAATGTCATACTTTGTTTTCATACATGGAATTCAACTTAGATTTCATTGCTCTAAGTCAGAGCATAGAGTCTTTACTACTTGTTGGAATGATGGAGGAGTGTCGTCATCTAAGATGTAGTCCTCCTTCTCGCCATCCATGAGAAAACCATAGTCTCTCTCTGGTGCGCGATCTTCCCTACTAAACCTTCTAATAGGTTAAGCTTTTTCATATATAAGTGAATTTGGTACTCCCACCGCTTCGGTCTCAATGTTAATTCTTGGATCTCATTCGATCTAAAACCTTGCTGTTAGTTTCTTTTAATAAAAATTCCTTTTCTAAATAGACAGCATGTTGAGAAACAATAACGTTTTATTCCTTAGTATTGTGGAAAATATATCCCATCGAGTTTTTGAGACATCCTATAAATTTAACAATATCGATCTTGCCTCGAGTTTCATTAAACCAACATTCTTAACGTAGGTTGAACAATCCCACACCTTCAAATATTGGAGTTTGGGTTTCTTCCCACACCACATCTCATATGGTATCTTAGGCACAGATTTAATAGGCATCAAATTCAGCATATACGATGTGGTTCCTAATGCATATCCCTAATAAGACAAAGGTAACTCAGCATTACTCATCATGGAACGAACCATATCTAATAAGGTTCGATTCCTTCGCTCCGAGACACCATTGCATTGCGGAGTATAAGTTATTGTAATCTGAGAAATATTCCCATTATATTTTAAGTACCGTTGGAGTTCTTATCCAACATACTCACCTTCTTAATTAGATCAAAGTATTTTAATCTTTTGGTTTATCTAATTCTCAACCTCATTCTTATATTCAATAAATTTCCCAAAACATTGGATTTATTCTTCATAAGATACACATGTCCTGGTTTCAAGGAATCATCAGTAAAGGTTACAAAATAAGAACAGTTATCTTTGTTAATTACACGCATTGGGCCACATAGTATGTGCAAGCTTTAAGAGTTTATCAACTCTTTCATTGCTCCCACTGAAGGAGTGCTTAGTTATCTTACCTTTGAGACACCACTCACATGTGTCAAATGATTCAGAATCAAATGATGGGAGAAAACCACCGGTTTTCAATTATTGCAGTCGCTAGTATGACCAAGCCTACAATGCTATTATGTTGCAGTTTGTTTTTTTGAAGGTGCGGTTATCGACAACTGAAGACATTCATAAATCAATGTTATCTTAATCGTTCTTAGCCAATCGACATAGTTGGGTCCAGTAAGTTTGTCACTTTTAGAAAACAATTTTGATGTAGACATTTTTCTACAAGTTTTAAAATTATTATATTAGGAAAATTTCATAGTAGATTTCTTATAATATTATTAAGATTAAACTTTGATATTCATTTTACTAATAAGCTCCCGTTAGTTTTTTATGTTTCTCCAAATCCTAAGATGGAACATAGAAGTCTTTCGATATCACTAATGGGTGTTAGGACTCGTCTATCTTGGGAAAATGGCCTTGAGTTTGCTCAATAAGTCATAGCCCCGCAAACAATGGATAACTTCTTCTCGGTTGTATCATATACAACTCCTAACCCATGGTTCCTTGTCCTAATCTCATTTCGACCTTGAGTTTGCTCAACAAATCCAAAGATATTATTCACTCATACCTACTATTTTGCGATAGCCTAAGTATAGTATATGTACCTTAAGTTTGCACAACAAATACATATAGCTATCTTATGTCGTCCCTGCTATATATTAATAATACTACACATAACATATCTAGCTTGAGTTTGCTCAACAACAAATGAGTATGCAAGTAATCTATTAACATATAAATGGTAGATGACAACTTTATATTAAAGATTCATAATCTTTAATATATTTTTTAAAGGGTTATGAGATAATGTATTTATTATGAAATACCCTAATAATTCAAGTGTCGGACACATTCGAAATCACAGTATATATAAAATACGTATGTATTTATCCCTTAAATTTATTTAGGATTTTTTAATGTCCCATTTTTAATTTATACATTCATATTATATAAGTTTTATTATATATCAATTTCATAATTTAATTTACTTATATAATAGCCTTATGTATAATATATTAATTAAATATTATTTAATTAATTTGATTAATTAACATTTTAATTAATTTTATACTATTCAATTATTACATTTTATATTGAATATGTATACTATAACACTTATAGTTATATACATATACCTTTATATACATGCATTTTATTATTTAATAATTAACTTTTAATTAATTTACCTAATTAAATGATTTTAATTAAATATAAATAATTTTGAAAATTCTTATATATATACTCTTACATTGTCTTGAATAGTTCAAGTCAATGTAACATATATCATAATATATTTTTTATATATATTCATTTAATTAATTAATTATTAATTAATTCATGTATAATCTTATTAATATTAAAAAATTTGAAATTTATTCATTACATTTTCAAAACATCTTTCGAAAATTATATTATAACATTCATAATATATAATACATTTTTTGAATTTAACTTTTAAATTTCAAATTTATTTTAATTCCAAATCAATTTTGAAAATTAGCCCAAGGCCTAATTCAAAATTGGCCTTTTCTATTAGGGGCAACCTTTTGGGTTTACTTCACCTTTCATGCCAAGCAAGTAGCTAGTTAGGGCAGAGTACATAATTACCCAAACGCAATACTTTGACACTACCTTTCTAGACACCTTGCTAAAAAGGAAAACTTAATTAGTTAGCCCTGACATGACTAATTTAGATCGCATAAGCTACTAGACTTTGATATTATTGTTGGATCTAGGCCAGCATGCAGCATGGTAAATAGGTAAATTTAAAAAAATTCCATTTGGATCCTACTGGACCTATGAAGTTTAATTTATTTTGGTCTTATCTAAATTTATTCTAAATAAAATCAATATTTTATTTTATTTATAAATAAATTTATTTATTGTCAACTTTATATTATATAATATACAATATATGTATCATATACACATATGGGTGTACGTGCATGTGCAGCAAAATAGGTATACATGGTTTAACATGCCCGTATATAGATGTTAAGATTTACAATGCAACAGACATATTAGCCACACTGTATATATGTGTGCTGTCAATATATATGTATATATAAGTGATATAAATATATATATATATAGTTTTGTATATTATAAAACACTGCTTATGTCACGACCCGACTTTCTATGCCCAGAAAGACGTATCGTGAATTAAGAAAGAAAGGGATAGCAGAAGAAAAGAAAGAAAAGAAGAAAGAACAACAACATTAGAAACTCACAGCGGAACGAATGAAATATAATATATCATATAAAATATTACATAGTATCATATACATCAGAGTTACACAACTTATACAACACATATTAGACAGTTATAAACATCTGTCTAATTCATACAACTCAAGTATCACAGATACAGACACAACATATACACAGCGGAATCATCATATATCTACACGGTGAAGCCTCCTGCTCCAAATCTCCTCCAGAATTCGTCAAAGCTAACCTGAATCCCTCGACTACTCAATACAATATTGAGTACCCAAGAGTTTAATAAAACAGAAAATAAACACTTGGGTCAGACATGGGTCTGGTGTGAGTAAACGGTTAGATTGCTTAACTTTGAAAACTTTTGAAAACAAAAGTATCACGTAAGACTCCCCACAAATAAACATGGGTAAGTTTTTACCTTACGCTAACTAAAACGTTTGATAGGAAATCTGATTGTATTATAATAGGGTCTAGGGTTTTCAAGTAAAATATAGAAATAGCTGAAATGCTTACATCTCACATTCCAACATAGTTGGGCACAACTAATACGTACGGCACTTATTGGAGTTTGGATTCCATACAATGGCAGGGCTACTGGGGTACCGCCCGTCACAGTACGTGGCCTAGATCACCGTACCGAGGAGTACGCCCGCTCCCCTGCAACACAAAGCCGGAACCATCCCTTACTGGATAATTCCGAACAAGATAACCCCGTGGTTGGCGCGACCAACCACACACTAAGCCGAATAAAAAGAAAAGGGACCTCTAGACAGGGATCTATCTTGCTCTCAGTGGGTGCTACCCACGAAGCCTTGCTGCACCTCCCCTGTTTTAGCCATTCCCGGTTGATGAGGTTTGAGGTTACGATTACCTTTAATCAGAACATATCACTTAGAATGCTCATCGTCCGCCTGACGATGTGCTGAAAGCATTCAATCCATACAAGTTCGTTCCGGGTTCGAACGAAACCGAAGGCATTATCTCGTTACACTCGTTTTGGAATCACCCTCAGAGTTAACGACAATAACCCTTGCACTCTGAATCTTCATCTTCACTTGAGATTCACGACCTATCGTAAATTTGGATCGATGTGGTATTCGGGTCTCCAGACCTGGAATTCTGGTATACGGAAACCCGATCCCGGTCTCATCGAAATCCAAAACGTATCTTTTAAGGCCAAGTTGTTTAAAGGTTTAAACATTTAAACTTATATACATAATGATATAAAAACAGATAAATGAATCACATTATCACAATAGATAATTCATATCAACATTCATTTCACAAAGCAGCCTATCACATATATCAGAGATATCCAAATCACCCAATATCAACCAATCACCCAATATCAATCATCCAATATTAACCAATCATTCAAAAGCAGAATTGATTAATTCCAAATCAATTTAATTAACCTTTAATTAAATTAATTACTATCCTTTAATTACTTGGATTACCTTAATCCTGCTTACTAGCATTAATTAATTACAAATTAATTAATTAATCATCTCTTAATGATCTTCCCTAATTAATCTTCCTTGATTAATTATACTTTAATTACATTCAAGTAATTATTCTTAATCATATACAGTAATTAACCTTTAATTACTATCATTAATTACAATAATTAATGATCCTTCATTAATTTATTAATAAATTAATCCTTAATTAATCATAATTAATTAATCTTACTTTAATTAATTACTTTTATTAATCAACCTTGATTAATTAATAACCCTCTAATTATTTCATTAATTAATTACCTTCTAGTAAATTAAATAATTAATCTTTAATTAACTACATTCCTTAATTAACTTTAATTAATTATAAACAGCAATTAACCATCTTGTAATTACTTAACCTTAATTAATTTCTTCTTAATTAATTATATTAACCTTGATTAATTAATCTAATTAATTAATCTTTAATTACTTCATTAAGTAATTATTAATCAATTTAAATTAACAAATAATTCTTAATTAATTACTTTATTAATTAATTACTTTTTGATTAATTACACTTAGCAATTAATCTTAAATTAAACACATTTAATTAATCACATTAATTAATTAACTAAAATAATTAAGTAATTAACTCTTAATTACTTACATAAGTAATTATCTTCTAATTACTTCCATTAAAAACTTTGATTACTTTCTTAATTAATTACTTAACCAACAATTAATTCCATCATTAAATAATTCTTAATTAATTAATTACTTCATAATTAATTAACTTCAAAATAATTATATTAATTAATTCCTTAATTGATAACATTAAGTGATTACCCATTAATCACCTCAGCTAATTACTCCTATGAGTAATTTACTCCTCCTAATTACTTTAAGTAATTATCCATTAATTACTTTATTAAGGAATTTACTCACTTACTTATACATTGATTATCTTAAATTAATTAGACTAAATAAAGAAATCTAAAATTAATTACATTAATTAATTAACTAATTAATCATCTCTTAATCTCTAATTAATTCATTAACCATCCACTAATTACTTCATTTAGTAATTATCTTTAATTTCAATTAAGTAATTAAGCTTTAATTTAATTATTAATTATCCTTAATTAAACTCCAATTTATTTACTTTATAAAACCCATTTAAAAATCAATTTTTGAAATATGATTTTATTTATAAACAACAATTTAAACACCTAATTTAAACACACTTAAAATCTTTGAATATTATCCCAAATATGTTTGATTTAAATTAAATAAACAATAATTTAACTTTGGAAATCCCAAATTTTATATCTTTAAACTTATTCATTTAAATATATTTTAAATATAATTAAAACATTCCTTTATAATTACCTTGAAGATAACTTTAACTTGAAAACATTTTTAAAATCAAACTATCAGTTTAAAACCCAGATCAACCCGAGTAAATCCACTAAAACCCCCGAGTCTACCCCGAGTCCATGCGAAAGCCTATCAGCTTCGAGTCGACCACGCCATCTTCACGAGACTTTCCCCAAGTTTCCCCTTCTTCCCAAACCCAAACAATCCCAGGCACCCAAACGTTCACGTGCACGTGGTGCACTTGCACCATCGTCTCCGACCATCGTAGATCGCCGCGATGATCCTCGACAATCGCCTTCAACCTCACGAACCCATACGCGACTCCAGATCATCCATAACCTACACGAATCGAAAACGAACCATCTCGATCAAAACTGGAACCCATTCCCCATCGGAAGATCACTTCGTCGCCGACGATCACGTCACTGGAACCCACGACACCTCGTCCATGACACCGCATCATCACCCCGCCACTCTCCATCAACACGCGATCGCCTCCGATCAAATATTCATCTCGCAAAAATCACGACAATGAAGCCTAAAAAAAAATAGCAGCTAAACCCTAGTTTGATCGAATTCGATCAATTCAGACATTTGAAATTTTCAATTGTATTTTTCCCCTAATCCATAACATTCAAGCAAGCTTCAATCAAAAATCTAGCTTCAATCATCACCTGAATCTTCGGCAATTCACCAAAGTTCCCAAATTGAACAAAACCCAAATTCATAAGATTTTCTCAACTAAAATTTACAATATGCATATCAAAATTCACGATTTCCTATCGTGATTACATGCATGTAGTCCAATTTGGAAATTAAAGTAGTTGATTTTTAACAAAAACTTAGTTTTCACTGTTATTTTAAAGATTTCAATATGAATATTTATTTTAAACATCTGGAATGATTTTTGTAGTGAAGTTACATGATCTCAATCATCTATTGTTTGCAAATTACAGATTAACAATGAATAAAGAATGAGATATTGAATTTAAAGAGAGAAAAACCAAAACTGTTAACAACAGAACCTATTTTCTTGTTTACAGGCATTCTAAACCAAACATGCATTCAATATCATAACAAATTTAACACATGCATCAACATCCCACTACAGATTTATTAAAAACTGTTTTTAAAATGAAGATTTACTCACCAATAAACAGAGCAGAGAACAGGGCAGAGCATTTTCCAGGCTTTTAAACTTTGATCTGGCAAAAGCTTTTGATTTTGTTTGTTATTGAAATTTGAAATCCTTGCATGCCTTATTTATGTTGAATCTGTAACTTGAATTGTTGCAGGTTGGTTTACTTGTTGAGTTGTTCCTTGCTCAGGTTGAAAATTAAAACTGATGTTGATCTTCTCATTTGCTCATTTGAAATACAGGTTGATTTGTAATTTGAAAATCAAGTTTCAGGTTTCGATTTACTTTTAGTTTTCAATTTCAGGTTGAAGAAAATTTTCTGGTTTGAGTTAAGAAAAGAAGACAAGGAATGAATGTGTTATGTAAAAACTAGTTTTCTTCTTAAAACATATATTTAAAAATAAAAATAGAAATGTTGCCACATGTTATTAGATTGATTATCAAGCTTACACTTGTTATTACCATGTGTTAAGATATTAACACATGTCCTAAGTAAATTTTAAATAAATTTTATTTAATTTAAATGTTAATATAAAACTTTTCATACTTAATTTACTAATTAATAAATACTTATCTTAGTATATATGTATATATAATTACTTTAGAGAAAATATTATAAAACAAATAAAATCTTATACATATATTTTTAAATCCAAAACATTTATCTTTATTGTTTAAGGAATATAAATTTAAAATACCAAATATCTCTTGAAAAGTATTATATTAAATTATACCTTCCAAATTACACTTTATATATTAAAATTTGAAAAACTTTTATTAAATTCAAACCAAAATTCCAATATATACAAATATACACATATATTTAAATAGAAAATATTTTTAACATTAATTTGAGAATTATTATATTGAATTTTAAAATATAACTCCAAATCACACTATATATACATATATATTATAATTTGAAAACACATCTTTTATTTAAACAAAAGAGTCTCTATTCACAATATATATATATATATATCAATATATATATTATAAATAGAATCTATTTTTATTAGTTTTGGAAATAAATCTTATCAATTTTAAATCAATATTTCCAGATTAAATATTGATTATCCTTTAAAGATTAAATTATCAATTTAAATTAAAATTATAAAGGAAAATTATCGATTCAATTGAATTATTAATACAGATTATTAAATTTATATTGCTCAAAAACCCGGGATATCACATTCCTCCCCCCTTAAAATAATTTCGTCCCCGAAATTAAAAGCAAAGTTAATTTAATAATCCAACAAATATTTTAATTTCAAACACAAACCTATCATCCAATTTCTAACAATCAAGGCAACCAATCAAACAATCTAATCTAACTAACTATTCTGACATAAATCAGAATAGACTTCATAATACTATCTCGAGTTTCCCCGAGTAAAAATCACCGGGAGACTCGCTCTACAGAAGCTAAATAAACTACACCACCATAATCCAGAGCCCCTCTTATCTCTAGATTCACCAATTCTGAACAAAATATCAGATCACACTCAAGTTCAGCTCAACTTCCAAATCCATCTGAACTGCAGATCCCACAATCAGCGATGAACCATACACGTATTCCCTCAGATATACGTGAAATACAATGAATTCCAGTTATCTAAACTAGCTATTCAATCCTATAGATCAAAAGAACTACTGCTCTCGAGAACACAGGAAAATCCAAAATACTTTTGGAGCTAACTTTCCAGACTTACCAAATCTTATAGTTCTTTAATCGGAGAAAAACTTAAACAACTTCCAATTTCCAACTCCGAATTCCAAACTCCGTCTTATATCTGCCTAACTCATCAGACGATCCCGAGCTACCTCATCTCTTCCCGATCAGCTCAACCTTCGCTGATGCTTCTTGAAACAAATATGAACCAAGCACAAAATGATCTTCAAATCTGCTGAAATCCACAAACTCTACTCCACAAGAAATAGAAGATTGAACTTCCTTCTCCCAGATTCCAGAAAATTCTATACACACTTAGAAATTCACATAAACTTCTTGTAGAAATCTGAGGTTACTTCCTTTCTTGCACAGCTACTACCTTTGCTTTCGCTGCACAACTCTGATTTGAAATAGATGAGAATGTCGATGAACTCGAGCACAAACTAGATCCACAAACAAGCGGAAACATTGGTTATCTTAAAGACATAACCAACTTCTCAAAGAATAGACGAGTCCTCGGTCAAGGGTACTGTCTTCAGCTATCCTTGGCTAGAGGAAACTCGAAACTAGAAGCAGAAGAGAAAACACAGATACTCCATAAAATTCTAAGATACTTCACCAAATCCTTCTCTAGGAACCAAATCGATATAAACTAAATCTTTGACCTCTTCGATAACTTTTACTTTCTCTTGAGATGCCTCAACTCCATACAAAAGATTACTCAAGATGAACTCTCAAACTAATCGCAAGTCACTTTTGCGATCCTACCTAGTTCGGATTCCAAAGATACTGTTCTCTCTTTACCAATTAAAACAGCCTTAAGCTTTTCCAAACAAGGTTAACCCTTCAAGAAAAACTTCACCATCTACTCGGACTGCTGATAGAAGAACCACAAAGATTCCGGAACCATCGAAGAAACGAACCACACTGCTGCTTCCAAACTCTATTTCGACAGCACACCGAACACTCCGAGCTGCATTGCTATCACAGCTAACCAAGAACTTCTAATCCAAAGGCTTCTCAAAACTAAAACCATCAACAAACCTCTCAACGAATCTCCGAGATGGCAGACATCCAAAAGAAACTCGGGCTCCAAACCAATCGCCAATAACTTACTCTTCTTAAGGGAACAATGAGACCATGTCCGAAGAACAACTAATCGACCTTAGTCCCATACTTCAAAATAGACAAAACTCTCTTACTTGATATCAGAGAATTCCTATACAGTCGAGTCTTACCTGCGGTAGACATCAACTGTTCCTCCAATACCTTCTTAATCTTGTTCCAAAAGAAAATCTCCTTTGGGAACATCCATAGATACTGCGTCTTATCACACAACTGCTCCTTCCTGAAGTCGCCAAGCTACCATCACTTACTTCTGCACAACCGATAGATCCAACTCTAGAAAATCTGCTCACCCGAGCTCAACCAAGCTTACACTCCAATAATGCACTCCGAATCTTGAAAAAGATTTTTTCTTCAGAGATCCGAGACATCCTTACTCCATACTGCCAATTTACTCGAGACGATATTGGGTTTACAGTCTCGATATATACTTCCAACCTCAAACATTCAAACTCCAACTATTGGTAATTGTGTTACACACACTACCACCTTATCTACCTTTATAACTCATATTGGAAAACCCGAACAGGTAACCCAATAAATAGGTAGAAATACATAAATATATATATTTAAAATAATATATTTTTTTATATAGAAATTATTTCTGGGTAAAATTATTTCATCTACCTCTTTAAAACAATATTGTGTCCGTTGGCCTGGTTCAAGTGTTTAGAGATCCCTATCAATAACGTTAGCTACTCGTATTGACCAGAATCCATATACCACTCAACCGATCAATTAACACAATATAAAACCATTTTTATATAACTAACAATTACGCGCTCTCAAGATAGACACCACTTCAGAGCCTAGGTATTCACTCAACCTCGCTCTGATACCAACTGTCACGACCCGACTTTCTATGCCCAGAAAGACGTATCGTGAATTAAGAAAGAAAGGGATAGCAGAAGAAAAGAAAGAAAAGAAGAAAGAACAACAACATCAGAAACTCACAGCGGAACGAATGAAATATAATATATCATATAAAATATTACATAGTATCATATACATCAGAGTTACACAACTTATACAACACATATTAGACAGTTATAAACATCTGTCTAATTCATACAACTCAAGTATCACAGATACAGACACAACATATACACAGCGGAATCATCATATATCTACACGGTGAAGCCTCCTGCTCCAAATCTCCTCCAGAATTCGTCAAAGCTAACCTGAATCCCTCGACTACTCAATACAATATTGAGTACCCAAGAGTTTAATAAAACAGAAAATAAACACTTGGGTCAGACATGGGTCTGGTGTGAGTAAACGGTTAGATTGCTTAACTTTGAAAACTTTTGAAAACAAAAGTATCACGTAAGACTCCCCACAAATAAACATGGGTAAGTTTTTACCTTACGCAAACTAAAACGTTTGATAGGAAATCTGATTGTATTATAATAGGGTCTAGGGTTTTCAAGTAAAATACAGAAATAGCTGAAATGCTTACATCTCACATTCCAACATAGTTGGGCACAACTAATACGTACGACACTTATTGGAGTTTGGATTCCATACAATGGCAGGGCTACTGGGGTACCGCCCGTCACAGTACGTGGCCTAGATCACCGTACCGAGGAGTACGCCCGCTCCCCTGCAACACAAAGCCGGAACCATCCCTTACTGGATAATTCCGAACAAGATAACCCCGTGGTTGGCGCGACCAACCACACACTAAGCCGAATAAAAAGAAAAGGGACCTCTAGACAGGGATCTATCTTGCTCTCAGTGGGTGCTACCCACGAAGCCTTGCTGCACCTCCCCTGTTTTAGCCATTCCCGGTTGATGAGGCTTGAGGTTACGATTACCTTTAATCAGAACATATCACTTAGAATGCTCATCGTCCGCCTGACGATGTGCTGAAAGCATTCAATCCATACAAGTTCGTTCCGGGTTCGAACGAAACCGAAGGCATTATCTCGTTACACTCGTTTTGGAATCACCCTCAGAGTTAACGACAATAACCCTTGCACTCTGAATCTTCATCTTCACTTGAGATTCACGACCTATCGTAAATTTGGATCGATGTGGTATTCGGGTCTCCAAACCTGGAATTCCGGTATACGGAAACCCGATCCCGGTCTCATCGAAATCCAAAACGTATCTTTTAAGGCCAAGTTGTTTAAAGGTTTAAACATTTAAACTTATATACATAATGATATAAAAACAGATAAATGAATCACATTATCACAATAGATAATTCATATCAACATTCATTTCACAAAGCAGCCTATCACATATATCAGAGATATCCAAATCACCCAATATCAACCAATCACCCAATATCAATCATCCAATATTAACCAATCATTCAAAAGCAGAATTGATTAATTCCAAATCAATTTAATTAACCTTTAATTAAATTAATTACTATCCTTTAATTACTTGGATTACCTTAATCCTGCTTACTAGCATTAATTAATTACAAATTAATTAATTAATCATCTCTTAATGATCTTCCCTAATTAATCTTCCTTGATTAATTATACTTTAATTACATTCAAGTAATTATTCTTAATCATATACAGTAATTAACCTTTAATTACTATCATTAATTACAATAATTAATGATCCTTCATTAATTTATTAATAAATTAATCCTTAATTAATCATAATTAATTAATCTTACTTTAATTAATTACTTTTATTAATCAACCTTGATTAATTAATAACCCTCTAATTATTTCATTAATTAATTACCTTCTAGTAAATTAAATAATTAATCTTTAATTAAGTACATTCCTTAATTAACTTTAATTAATTATAAACAGCAATTAACCATCTTGTAATTACTTAACCTTAATTAATTTCTTCTTAATTAATTATATTAACCTTGATTAATTAATCTAATTAATTAATCTTTAATTACTTCATTAAGTAATTATTAATCAATTTAAATTAACAGATAATTCTTAATTAATTACTTTATTAATTAATTACTTTTTGATTAATTACACTTAGCAATTAATCTTAAATTAAACACATTTAATTAATCACATTAATTAATTAACTAAAATAATTAAGTAATTAACTCTTAATTACTTACATAAGTAATTATCTTCTAATTACTTCCATTAAAAACTTTGATTACTTTCTTAATTAATTACTTAACCAACAATTAATTCCATCATTAAATAATTCTTAATTAATTAATTACTTCATAATTAATTAACTTCAAAATAATTATATTAATTAATTCCTTAATTGATAACATTAAGTGATTACCCATTAATCACCTCAGCTAATTACTCCTATGAGTAATTTACTCCTCCTAATTACTTTAAGTAATTATCCATTAATTACTTTATTAAGGAATTTACTCACTTACTTATACATTGATTATCTTAAATTAATTAGACTAAATAAAGAAATCTAAAATTAATTACATTAATTAATTAACTAATTAATCATCTCTTAATCTCTAATTAATTCATTAACCATCCACTAATTACTTCATTTAGTAATTATCTTTAATTTCAATTAAGTAATTAAGCTTTAATTTAATTATTAATTATCCTTAATTAAACTCCAATTTATTTACTTTATAAAACCCATTTAAAAATCAATTTTTGAAATATGATTTTATTTATAAACAACAATTTAAACACCTAATTTAAACACACTTAAAATCTTTGAATATTATCCCAAATATGTTTGATTTAAATTAAATAAACAATAATTTAACTTTGGAAATCCCAAATTTTATATCTTTAAACTTATTCATTTAAATATATTTTAAATCTAATTAAAACATTCCTTTATAATTACCTTGAAGATAACTTTAACTTGAAAACATTTTTAAAATCAAACTATCAGTTTAAAACCCAGATCAACCCGAGTAAATCCACTAAAACCCCCGAGTCTACCCCGAGTCCATGCGAAAGCCTATCAGCTTCGAGTCGACCACGCCATCTTCACGAGACTTTCCCCAAGTTTCCCCTTCTTCCCAAACCCAAACAATCCCAGGCACCCAAACGTTCACGTGCACGTGGTGCACTTGCACCATCGTCTCCGACCATCGTAGATCGCCGCGATGATCCTCGACAATCGCCTTCAACCTCACGAACCCATACGCGACTCCAGATCATCCATAACCTACACGAATCGAAAACGAACCATCTCGATCAAAACTGGAACCCATTCCCCATCGGAAGATCACTTCGTCGCCGACGATCACGTCACTGGAACCCACGACACCTCGTCCATGACACCGCATCATCACCCCGCCACTCTCCATCAACACGCGATCGCCTCCGATCAAATATTCATCTCGCAAAAATCACGACAATGAAGCCTAAAAAAAAACAGCAGCTAAACCCTAGTTTGATCGAATTCGATCAATTCAGACATTTGAAATTTTCAATTGTATTTTTCCCCTAATCCATAACATTCAAGCAAGCTTCAATCAAAAATCTAGCTTCAATCATCACCTGAATCTTCGGCAATTCACCAAAGTTCCCAAATTGAACAAAACCCAAATTCATAAGATTTTCTCAACTAAAATTTACAATATGCATATCAAAATTCACGATTTCCTATCGTGATTACATGCATGTAGTCCAATTTGGAAATTAAAGTAGTTGATTTTTAACAAAAACTTAGTTTTCACTGTTATTTTAAAGATTTCAATATGAATATTTATTTTAAACATCTGGAATGATTTTTGTAGTGAAGTTACATGATCTCAATCATCTATTGTTTGCAAATTACAGATTAACAATGAATAAAGAATGAGATATTGAATTTAAAGAGAGAAAAACCAAAACTGTTAACAACAGAACCTATTTTCTTGTTTACAGGCATTCTAAACCAAACATGCATTCAATATCATAACAAATTTAACACATGCATCAACATCCCACTACAGATTTATTAAAAACTGTTTTTAAAATGAAGATTTACTCACCAATAAACAGAGCAGAGAACAGGGCAGAGCATTTTCCAGGCTTTTAAACTTTGATCTGGCAAAAGCTTTTGATTTTGTTTGTTATTGAAATTTGAAATCCTTGCATGCCTTATTTATGTTGAATCTGTAACTTGAATTGTTGCAGGTTGGTTTACTTGTTGAGTTGTTCCTTGCTCAGGTTGAAAATTAAAATTGATGTTGATCTTCTCATTTGCTCATTTGAAATACAGGTTGATTTGTAATTTGAAAATCAAGTTTCAGGTTTCGATTTACTTTTAGTTTTCAATTTCAGGTTGAAGAAAATTTTCTGGTTTGAGTTAAGAAAAGAAGACAAGGAATGAATGTGTTATGTAAAAACTAGTTTTCTTCTTAAAACATATATTTAAAAATAAAAATAGAAATGTTGCCACATGTTATTAGATTGATTATCAAGCTTACACTTGTTATTACCATGTGTTAAGATATTAACACATGTCCTAAGTAAATTTTAAATAAATTTTATTTAATTTAAATGTTAATATAAAACTTTTCATACTTAATTTACTAATTAATAAATACTTATCTTAGTATATATGTATATATAATTACTTTAGAGAAAATATTATAAAACAAATAAAATCTTATACATATATTTTTAAATCCAAAACATTTATCTTTATTGTTTAAGGAATATAAATTTAAAATACCAAATATCTCTTGAAAAGTATTATATTAAATTATACCTTCCAAATTACACTTTATATATTAAAATTTGAAAAACTTTTATTAAATTCAAACCAAAATTCCAATATATACAAATATACACATATATTTAAATAGAAAATATTTTTAACATTAATTTGAGAATTATTATATTGAATTTTAAAATATAACTCCAAATCACACTATATATACATATATATTATAATTTGAAAACACATCTTTTATTTAAACAAAAGAGTCTCTATTCACAATATATATATATATATATCAATATATATATTATAAATAGAATCTATTTTTATTAGTTTTGGAAATAAATCTTATCAATTTTAAATCAATATTTCCAGATTAAATATTGATTATCCTTTAAAGATTAAATTATCAATTTAAATTAAAATTATAAAGGAAAATTATCGATTCAATTGAATTATTAATACAGATTATTAAATTTATATTGCTCAAAAACCCGGGATATCACAGCTTATAAATGTAAAAGTTTATATAATAATATACATACATACATATATATATATAAATCCATTGCAAAATAATTCTAAATTTCAATGCAATAATTTTCAATTTCAAAGTCAAATTTTATGTCTTAAATATAGATCTACATAATTTCAAATTTAATTTAACAAATTGATTTTAATATATATATATATATATATATATATATTATAATTCAAAATTTAAAAAAAAAATTGTTAACATATGCGCATACAAAACAAACATGTATATTATAATAATGTTTAAATTATTATTATATATGTAAATTATACGTATACACACATAAATACGTAATAATGTAAAATAATAAATAAATAACATATACTATTATACTCTTGGCCATAAAGATCGAATTTTTTTTGGTTTTAAAACTTATTTAATTTTTAGTTTACTTTTTTTATTTCTGTACGAAGATTTTATATATATATATATAATACACACACACACACATACAAACAAAAATATTATAATTTCCAAAAAACAATTTTAATTGTGTACTTTTACATTAAATGTTTCGTACAAATAGTTTATGGTATTTATATACGTATATAGGTATATATATATTATTTGCATAATCTATTTTAAAGCAAATAATAAATACATATTATATATGTATATGAATTTAAATTATGTGTGTGTGTGTGTATTAAAACTTGATAGCGTTAAGCACATAAATAAATATTAATAAATGTAATTCATTCTATGTGTAATATTGTTTGTATCGAAATTAATTTTAGATTAAAAAAATTAATATTATAGCCAACTTTTTTTAATTATTATATATGTGTAAATATATTTATAAAAAAATTATTTAACAAATATATAAATATATATAATCTATCCAATGAAGATAGCACTTACATATACAGATTCATGATATTCAACTGCTATCTAAACACATATATGATATGATGAACAATATAAATTTTTTATATATAATTATAAATATAGAATTTTACCTTTGCCTAATGCTCGGATGATACAGCTTGAAACGAAGAATCAAAAGTCCTTAAAAACGATTTCAGAATTCAGAAAGTGCTACCGATCTGAATGCAGCTACCATCAATCCTTGATTTGCATTTAATTTAGTGCTTTTAGAGCTTAAAAATTGGAGGAAAAGGAGAGTATATGGTCGGCCTTGCTGGTCTACTGGAAAGCAAAATGAAGAGGCAAAAATATGAGGGTTAGAGTCAATTAAAAAATAGAGTTTCTAAGGAGAAAAATGAGGATCTAGAGCTACCTTTCTCTCTTACCATTTTACCTCTTATAATTCAAAATTCTACCCTACATAAGTGATCATATGGCCCGCTTCCCTAGCCCTCCTATATCCACCAACAATGGGCTCCCTTATGGACCTCAAAATCACTTCAAAATTGATCAATAAAAATTGCATTTAAATCTACTTCAAATGCACAACGATATCGTATATCGATACATGTGTTTATAATTATTTTATACACACTATTTAATATATATTGATCAACACAAATTAAATAAAATTTCATAATTAACATTTCATAAATATTAGTTGATTTAATTATTCTATAACAATTCTTATTGAGTAAATCATGTGATAATAAGAGTATTCATTGTTTAAGTTGTGTAACACTATCAGCGATTAATATTGAACAATTCGAATATTAAGGTTCACACATCACTTAGCAGGTGGTGTGACATTATGACCAAACTTATCACTTACATAGCTTCGGTAAAATCCAATTTTATTTATTTAAGCATTACCCGGTAGTGACAATTATTTATACCAATTCTTTTCGTCAAAACTATATCACACTAGGACTTGTGGAATTTGGTAATGGTCAAAATTTCAATATCGTCCATATTCAACGTTATAGTTAAAACATAAAGTCATTGGTTCAATAATAACAATTATTATTAATTGAACTACTCTGGACAAAGATTTTAACTTTGAGTTGAATTTTGTTGACTGTGATACTAACCTCATATGACTGAGGAGACGAATCCTCTCTTGAATAGTGTTTCACTTTCAATACTTCCACTCGACCCAACTATAGTCATTCGATGCATGTTGTGCTATGGTTTAACTACAATCAATGCGGAGCTTTCATATTTGAGATCAACATTAAATCAAGAGAACTGTGTAATATTATCACATCGATATTTTCTTTTGATCTCGATTATATTAACTAATAGAAAACTATCAAGTGAGTCATTCTATAGTTATCTAATAACTTTCAGTATGTAACCTCTAAATGCCTCCAACCATCATGGGTAACATACTACCTAACATTTGGAGACCGTTACGTACTCCAGTCTCAACAGATGCATCGATATCCAGTCTCGATACATTTTGACTATGAATTTTTTAAAGGATGCACTTATTACATTGTGATAAAATACTCGTGATTACGACTATTTGTAATTACTATCACAAATACACTATTTAGGGATTTTCTATTAAATATGCATAAATTAAATAATTTAGTAATATATAATATTATAACAAGCATATAACAGAAAGGGAAACACCTTTTATTACAAATGAGTTTTGATTATAGTGTTGATAATTTATATAGTATTATCCCAACGGCATACCTCTAACTCTATCCATCTCAACCACACATTCCTTCCTCTTTCTAGCTGTCTCTCATCGAGTCCATTTAGCCAAATCAATGGCCAAATGCATTTCTTACTAGCTTTGGAGCATGAGTTTAGTCATCCAAGCATCAGTTAAACTGCTATAAGAACCCCATGCGTAGACACTTCCAAGCCCGATAGAATGGGCCCCAGTTGGTTGTGCCATTATTAGTGGGGACCCCTGTTGGTAGGGCCCTTGGTGGAGGGGACCCTAGTTGGTTGGAACCCATTATCTATCACTCATGCTCCGTGAGATCAGCAACTCCGTGAGATTAGGCGTATTATTAGTCTTAAGTATATCATTTTTTCTTATTATTCTCTTGTAATTCTTTATAATTATAAGAGAGACATATAGTAAGAGAAATTCACAATGGATGTATGCAGCTTAACTTAACCACTTTACATGTTATGTCATTTACCTTTGAAGGCTCTTTTCCCTTTATTTTTTTGTCATTAAGCCTAGTGATTAACAAGTAACCTTTGCTCTTCATGACATGTTATTATAACTCTTAACGAAAAATATCGTCAACATCTTGTAATAACCATTAAAAAAAATTATAATAAAAAAAATCATGCAATAAGATATGAAGCAATTGTGGATGTAAATATCTTCTACATCGAACCACTCTACATCTTGTGTCAATTACTTACTTGCATCGCATGTTGCTCTTAATCACTTCTTATTTTTCAATTTTAATGTCGTTTTAGTGAATTACCATCATTACTCATTATTCCGAAGTCGACTACAAATCTAGTCAACAACTTTTTTTGGTTCAGTGCTCTCATGTTAATTTTAACTTTGTATTGCTTTTTGTTCATTGCGGTATTCTCCATCTATAGCAATTTTGTTGCAAGCATTATCTCCGTGGATGAATTTGCAAGTGCTTTAATTGCTATAGTTATGATTTTTTTCTATTTTAGTGGTATTCTTCAAATTAAGTTTTCTAATTTCGATTTTGAATCTCAAGATGATTTTTGGTGGTTTTTAATAGGTTTGATGCATTTGGGATTGAATTAGGTTTTGGATAGTGGTGTTGTTCGAAATGATTTCAACGTTGTTAGAAAATCTGGGGGGTTCCAAATTTTAGTTTGATGAAAACTGTATTTGTCAACGGTGGGCAGAGGTGGAAATTTTAAAAATTAATTTTAAAAAGAGAGATATATTTTACACATTAAAATTTAGAGAATGTACATTAGTTTTTTAGTTATAAGTATACGGGCTAAAATTCCTAATGATTTTTTATTTACTTAAAATCTGTTAGTAAATAAATGGATTCAGCAATCTCAACCTTTTTTTTGCTATAACTTAGAGGATTTTCTTTTTGTAAAGTGAAGTAGCATCTCCACCAGAAAAACATGGTTATAATGAATCGTAAAATCAGGAAAATAGGAAGAAGGAAAATTTTCACCCACATTTTTGAATTAAGGACGCATGTTTTAAAATTTAATCTGAATGATACTAAATGTTATATTAATATAGCACTCAGATAAAACAAATGTTATATGAACTATGAAAATGAATGTTATATGAACTCAGTATTATATATATGTAATGCTATATACATTATGCCAAAAACGAATCAGACGACAGATATGCCCCATTGTCTGAAAGCATATCTATCTGTCGTTAAATCTGGTGACGTCTCATTGCACATCAGACTACAGATATGTCCTGACGTCTGATATGCACTAACACAACAATGAAAAAAAATTGTATGTTGTCTGATGATATAACACCATTCGAAGAATTACCTATTAGACAACATATAAATATTGACTAATATGAATACCTATTACACTTATATGTTGTTCGCAGAATGAAATAAATATTTCCAGAATGAAATAAATGTATTTTATTTAAACAAATATTTTATTTCAATTCAAATTCATATAGTACACGTTTGGCTTCCATTATATTTACATTTTCAAATACAATAAAAATTTCATCGTACACTATTTCACACTCTCATATACAACATTTTTACTCCCACTCGAATTAGTTTTTGATATCTTCTTGCTCCAGCCTGTGTCCAATCGTCCACTATACCTATCAAATAAATAACGTAGTAAAATGGAAAAAGAAACAAATATATATGACAAAACTAAAATTATAATTGTGATTTAATATTGCCTCGATTATTTGGGTTGTTCGTTTTTATATTTTAAACAAGGAAAAAAATTAAGTGTGCACGAACAACTTATGGTATGCACAGTGTATCACTATGAATATTACAAGGCCGAGCATTGATTATCTCTCAGGAACAAATGCAAAGGTCATGCCCGAAAGCTCAACACAATGCAAGTGTGCACAAGGTTAAGCCAAAGCGGGCTTGGGCCCAATTCAGGTGCAACATATATCAGTTTTAAAAAGCATGAACAAGGCTGAATTGCACAGGTTTGAGCACATGGTCAAGTAACAACAATTAAACTAGGGTGGTCAAGTATCACAACCAGTCCAGAACTAAAGTCAAGAGCACATAGTCAGGAAACAACAATTCAATAAAGGTGCACAGGTTTGATCAAAAGCAAGTTTCAGCAATTCAACAATATGGACCAACAAGCTCAAAGAGATCAGGCAACATAGTGAAAAACATGGTAATGCAAATGCAACTCGAGTGTACATATGAACATACAACTACATACTCAAGTTCAGGTGCAATAAGTCCAGGCAGTTCAACAGAGATACAAACCAGTAAGATAGTGCTACACATGACTACATCACATAATAATAAGTCCAGGTAGTTCAATAGAGATACAAACCAGCAAGATGGTGATACACATGACTACATCACAACACACTTAGGCACAAGAGCAACATGGCAAGGATGTGTGCATGGGTTCAAGAAGTGCAATACTCAAGTTCAGACTTGCACGTAGGAGCAGCTTAAGACAACAAGTACAAGTACAAACATCATAACACAATGGACACAACAAGGAGACAGGTTCGGGCAACAATAAGAGAAACTACATGCACACTGAAATGAAGTGGCAACATCAACAAGTGTACATAGGAAACAGGTTAAGCATGCACACACCAAGATGGTACAAGAGAGGTCAGGGGCATGCACACACAAGAACACAAGGCATCAGTACACACAACACTCATGATCAACACTTTAAGGCAGATGCAATTCTACAAACTGAAACAACTCAAGGCATCTGTACACACACATTCAAACACACTGCAACAATTTCAAACATCAGACAAGAAACAAATACAATGCAAAAGCTACTAGAGGTTCTTCCATCAAAATAGTTATATATGACTCCAGGCATCAACAATACAAAAGTAATATAACCAGCAAAGTGACAAACTCAACATGGTCAAAACCCGAAATGACTTTTAACCATGAGCATCTCAAGTCTCAGACATCAACGAGTATACTCATCAATACAAGAATCGGAAAAACTAGCCAAAGTAAAATCAAGGAAAAAATGACTTTGTTTTCAAGTTAGCATCAAAGCAAATCAATATCAAAAACTCAGATAAGCATGGGGCAATAAGAAACCAGACAGCAAACTCAAGTGCAGAAATAAGAAGTCATAAAACAAAGTTGTTCGATCAGAAAATCAAAGTTCGAATATATACGAAAGCATTGAACAAGTCCAAGTTAATACTGACATCTATCAGAATATTGAACGGTCAGGTAAAGAAGTTGAAAAATTCAAATTGAAATTCTCAAACCAAAAATATAAAGAATCAAACCCTATAAATAATACCCAATTCATCATCGGCATATAATTGAAGTCGTGAACAATACAAAATTAAAGGAGGCATAAATTATATCGAGCATTAACTAGTAACTCTCGATAAGTGATAGCAACCACAAATTCAATCGCTGCAAATTAAGAAACGTGAGCATCAACAAAAGAAGGCGGACGATTCGAACAAATGTCAAGTGGCGGCTGTCTAAATTCGAAACCTTAATTTCAGAACGAAGATAAAGAGGAAAACCAGCATGAAGAGGAATACGGAGTGAAAGAGAGAACGAATTCTGGTTTTGAGAGTGAGAGAGTATCGGGAAACGAATAGATAAATTTTTTGAGAGGGTTTGAGGGATTGGATTTTGAAAGGGAAACCAAAATATTGATGAGTCAAAAATAAATTTTTTGATAACTTCAATCAAACTACAGATAAATATTGTTTGAAAACAAATGATACCTGATCACCAATGTGTCGCAACAGATGATTTTTCTATATGTTGTGTGAAAAAGTGGAATAACAAAAATTTACCATATGTTGTGTGATCGCTGTTAGTTGATTCACTTTGTGGTATAGTGATAAATTCAGCATTATATATATCTAATGATATATTAATTTGTCATTTCTTTAACTATGAAAATGAATGTTATTTAATTTATCTAGTGTAGATCATCCGATCTTAATTTAATTTAGCATTACATTTACCTAATGCTAGTTTAATATAACATTTTATTTTATCTTATATAATGCTATATTATTAGCATTTGATTTCTTTCAGATTAAATTTTAAAACTTATGTCCTTCATACTAAAATCGGTTTCAATTTTTTTCCTTTTAACTAATTTCCTCTTGTAGAATTCCTTATACTAAAATTTTATTGATTTTTTTATTTTTTAGTTCTTAATTCTTTTAATTTTTTAAGTTTTATACTTAGTTTTGTATTATTCATACTTACTATAGCTGATTGATTTAAGTATCATCTTCAATGTTCGGTATTTTATTCTAAGCTAGTCTTTTGTTTCCATTATATGTATCATTGTAACTTTTTTTGATGCAGAATTCAATATGTCATTGTTATATATTCGCAAGTGGAAATTAGTCACAAGGGCTTCTTTAGCTAGTGCAATTAGTTTCTAGGACGCACAACTGAAATAATTACTTTTAAGACAAAATGCAAAATAATTAGTTTTTAAGACCTAAAAACCTATGAAATTATGACCTTAAAAGTAATTGGATTGCTGACTTTGTCCTTAAAAATAATTATTCTGTTGACTTTGGCTTTGAAACTAATTTTTATGGATGTGTGTCCTAGAAACAAATTGGACTGCAAAGTTTGTCCTTCTATTGAAATGTCCCTATTTGCAACTTATTTCAAGTCGTTTTCTTATTTTTTTTGTCTTTTCTAGTGTCATCTTTCTTAATGAAAACCACAGAAAGTTTGGATCATAGTTTTTAACTTTTTCAGCAGTCTGATTAGAAATTAAAAGACCTGATTCCATAGAAAATATCCATCAATCTCGCCAAGTTTGCAAGTTAACTTGCTTTATAGTAAATTCGTTCGATGGATGTAAATAATTTGATCGAGAAGTTTCAAAAATTATAAGTCGCGGAACGTAACTATTTTCCTACTTTCCTACAGCAGGCCTTATGATTACTTGCATTCCTTCAGCTGCACATGATTTTCATACAGTCCATATATTTATAAACTAGGATATGTGTTATGCAATTTAGTGCTAATGTAATATTGTTATCAAATTATGAATGGCGTTAAATTTGCATCCGCTAAACCTTCCTCGAAAACAAGTCCACGAAACACTCATTTTAAAATTTTTAAAAAAATATATATATATACGGTTTAAATTGCATATATACAACTAGAGCCGAGAATATATCCGGCTCTAACTAGATGGTTTTATTAAATAAAAATTACAATTCTAACTGCAAATATATGCGGTAAGAAGTTAAGTTCTAGCTCCATTTATTTGAAGTATTAGTAGACGTATTCCTTTGTTTTTTTCCACTAAAAACGTATTTAATTTTAACCATCTCTAGCCATTTATTCCTGTTTGTGGACCAAATCATTGCTCTCTATCTAATAAGCAACTTTTAACACCTTAAATATATACAAAGTCGTTGTGTATGCACCTACGCATATATTACTTTCATTAGTCGTAGTCGCTGAGTCATAAGTAAGAATAATTAAAACATATAAAATCGTGTGTGTTATCCAAATGGCTGCTCTACATTCATTTCCTCACATGCTTAATAACATAACTGATTGCGTAAATATATCAATTAGCACTACATGTAACTATTTAAGTGGCTGCTTGTGGATTGTTCAACTGTGCAAAGAAGTATTAGTGATTGTCACTAGACATTTTATTGTAGTTAACACTTTTTTTTTCCAATAACTCAACCAAAAAATTCTTGTTTATAGTTTGTTTATTATTATCAAGTACGTTTGAAAAATATTGATTATTATCAAGTACGTTTGGAAAATATTGAAAAGACGACTACGATGGCTTTTATTTTCTTTGAAGGTAAGTGGGTTTTGCTGGAACCCCTACCAAATTTGTTGTAAAATAATAGTTAAATAAAGAAATATTTGTAACGCGCTACGGATAACACAAAAGAAGAAAGGAAAAACAAAACTAACTTATTTTCCGTTTCAATTGTGAAAAAATAATAATAAATTTCAAGGATAATTCTGTTTATAGACCAATAATTATTTAACATAAGTCAGAAAATATAAAAAACTTGTATACATCGAAAATTACTATCCATACACCATTCTTTTTACAATATTACCCTTGTTTTTATTGTTATCATCTTTCTCATTCAAACTTAAAACTTATTCACGTAAACTAAATATTTCTAGCACAAACTAAGTCAAAGCTAAAAAAAATGGACTCTAAATCTATTAAAAAAAACCACACCTTTAAATTAGAGCAACTAATAGTAAAAGTTGTCTTAACTAATATTTTTGGTTTCATGCTAAAGTGTCATTAACTTCTTTTCGAAAATGCACTGATTTGATCAAATTTCGTTAAATATGGTGTTTTAATTTAATGGAATGTAATAAGGATAAGTTAAGATGTGATTAAGAAGAATCATAATTTAGTAATATATTATTTTAGAAAACTAACGGTGTATATAAAGCAATTTTTGGTGTAGAGATAGAATTTATCAAATTTCAAATCATCTTAGCAAGACTTTGAAAAAGTAAACAAACAATGTAAGCACATATGGATAATAATCAATATGTATATATAAATCACGAGGGCGGCTAGTCCAAGAGAATTGTTGGTCGTGAAGAGCAAACCATAATGAACAAATTTTCCACAGACACCAGAAAACAAGCAAACTAATGTATGCTTACCTCTACATTTAAAAGATGCATGCATGACGTGGAATATATAAACAAGGAATAGTTAACGCTATTTAATTTACTAGTATATCACATACATGTTTTGGAGATAAATCCAAAATTTTCATGCTAAGAACCATAAATCCTAGGACAATTGTCTGGTACTTAAATTTATAAATGTTTCCTTTATTTTTATTTTTGATAATACCATATACACACCAGAAGTATCAGGCCACTTGAAATTTTTTTAAAATTAGTGTTAGAAAATGAATGGGGTAGTGGTTGGGGAAGAAAGTATTGTATTTGTGTTGTAGAAGTGAAACAAAGTCCCACTTCATGGGATATTTGTACCAAAATCACTATATATATATCAACTTAATGTACTATGTCGAAACAAAAGAGAATGAGGATGTGGCAATGTAGGTTTTTGGGCCTTCATATCAATATTAAAACAATCAAAGATTGGGCCTTGGGATCACTGCTGTTGGTTAAACGAGTCGCAACCTTTCCAGCAGTCATGACCGCGGTCATCCGAATAGGCACCTCCTCCAGCTTATATATATGCAGCCCCAAAAACGAGATCAGACATTGAATAACTCTATATCGGACGCTTCAACCGGTAATTATATATCGTACCATTTTTTGTTGCAGATTTAGCCACGCCTTCTGTTGTTACAATTTCTCAATTTAATTGAAAATTTTGTGACATATATTTCCGTGACTATTTCTGTATAATTTAGTAACGTTGTTAAGTTACTGTTGGTTTCGTAACACTTTCCTTGATTACGAATAACAATTAGTACATCAAAACTACTTTAAAAACCCATCCTGAACAGTTAAAAAAAAAAGAAAAGCAAACAACCAACTCGATTTGGCATAATCGAACGAAACTTAATAAATACATTCGTTGTTATGATATATAATTACATCTTCTCATATCGTCCGTTAATGAAAGACGTAACAGAGGTGAGCAACATAGGTACAAGATATTTTATTGTTTTAAGATTAATATTTTATGACAAGAAAGATTTATATTAAAATTTAGAATATGCTTATTGATTATTATTCTCATGTTGTTTATTGTTCTTGTATTCTCATTATTTTTAAGTAAGAAGTTTTTTTTTTTTGAAAACCCAGGAAAACCCGACGGATCGATAAACTCCTGAGGAGGGTATTGTAAAGCCGTCCGCTGATCCAAGCCCCCATACCTCCGAGTAAATTTTTAAGTAAGAAGTTCCACTAGTAACTAATGATGCTTTCGAAGAATTTAAATGAAATTTGCACTACAACAAAATGACCATACTATAACTTTTCATTTACATCGTTCATAGCAGGACCATTGTAATAAATGTCATTAACATCTGGCTTATCCTAAAAGTTGTAGTAAAATTGTTTTTAACAACTTTCAATATTTTACAATTGTAATACATGTCTTTAACAATTTTGTAGTCTTGACCGTTGCATATAATAATTTATAACAATAACTATATATATAGTTGCCATACTCATAAGTTGTAAGTGATTGAGCATATTTTAATGTCCATCATAATCAATCGTACAAAAAATTGAAAAAGCATAACAAAATTTAATAAATATATTCAATAGTTAAGATTGATTATTTAAGGATTAAAAATCAATAATTAAAAATTATTATTAAATAATTAAGAAGTAATAATTGTAATTAATAGCTGATAATTAAGATTAATATTTAATATGTATTATTTAATAATTAATGGCTAATAAGAAATCTTTAATAATTAAGAAGTAATATTTATTATTTCGTATCTAATATTTAATAATTATACTTGATAATTATATTGAGTATTTAATAATTATAAAATATTAAAAAAACTAGAAAATTCAAAAATGTTAAGAAAAAATTCAAAATTGAAAAAAGTATTAACATTACTTTGCAAATTATTATTTCAATGCGCATCTAAAGGTTTTCTTTTGTAATTATCTTTTTGACATATATAAGTTTTTTGACTTTAAGTAATGAAATTTGCTCAAACCGAAGAATTTTCCCTCCACCCTAAATTTTTGGCTACAATCTCAATATTTTGACACTAAGTTTATTAATTCCTCGGGCTTCTCTCTTCCTTCTCTCGTATTCTTTTTTTCCCATTCCTGTTTCTCAAATCTCCTCATATAAACTCTCCCTTTGTTCCTATTTTTTTCCTCTCCTAACTCATCCGATAAATCCACGCAACAACCAAAACCACATTAAACTACAAATCAGTCACCTCCACCTCCAAACCCCCTCCTCCTCCATCATCGATGAAGAACATGACGCATCCAGCACCCCCAGCTTCTCCAACCTTCTCCGCCAGCTCAGCAAGCTCGAATGCAACATTTTCGAGTGGGCCTAGGCCCGACCTAAAGGCAATGCAAGCGAGACGTTCGCCTATGATAACACCGTTGGAGATGGCAAATGGAGCAGCAAAATGTTGTGAATGCTTTTAAAAATATCAAGTTAGTTGTGCAGCAGGGCATTACAAAAGAATTAACTAGTAGTGTAGTCGTTTAAGTTCTTACTTATGCCCTTAACGATCTAGGTTCAATTCCTAGGTGTTTTGAATTTTGAACTTGTATATGTGATTTCAGTTGCTACCTTGTGTTCATTAAATTACTAACACCAAAATCTACCTTGTTCCCTTGGTCTTGATTGATATTCAAATCAAAGTCCGGGTATTTTCTTTTATTATTATTATGGTTCTGAATAGAAATATTACCTCTCCTACACTATAAAAAGTAAGTTTGCACTATGTAGTACAAACTTGCAGTTTGCACTACTAAGTGCAAACCCAGTTTGCACTCACTTTGCAAATCAAGTTTGCACGTAGTATCTCAGATTGTCTTATTTCTTCCATTTATAGATTCTATGTGCTTCTTTTAATATCAAGCTAAACCAAAGCTCACTGCACATGATGGTTTGTACCAAGAAGAAAAAGAATTCTGAGGTATTACACTATTATGATATCGTTTGTATGTTACGAGTTCTTTTAACATCATATGTTTAAGGTCATATATATAGTTATTGATAATTAATATTACATGAGTTACTTTAAATGCAGACAAGAGAAGTGTGAAGTAAAGAAGAGGCTAGAATGGGTTCCCGGTAATTTCAGCGACACGAGGATAATGTATGAAGGAGTTCATAACCATCAACCTCTATTATTAAATTCAAACGAGTCTAGTCCAAACCCTTATGATTTGAGAAACTAAGTGTTAGGAGAAGCTAGTAATAATTCTTACATGTCCCTTTAATTTCTTCTTTGTTAGCTGTTGTCATGCAATAAATTTTGTAAATCTCTTTGTTCTAACTAAGAGTTTAGTTGAACTTAATAATATGTATTGAGTTATTTTTAGTAAATGGGAATGATTTTGATTGTTATTAGTACAATGTTGGTTTCAATCGCAAAATAATATTAAATTTACAAGTGCATTGTAGTAGTGCGTATATTTTTTTTCTCTTTTGAATTTGTTTAGAAATGGACAACTTTGTTTAAAAGGCCAATTATAATGAAAAGAATAGTTGGAAAAGAACAGTTTTAATGGGAAAAACTAGCTATAAAAGACCTATCAGAACAGGAAAAAAACAGTTGTTAAAAACTTTATTACAACGCTCTCCTGCAACAGTAAAAAATAGTTGTAAAAGGTTTCGATCCTATTACAACTTGGCTTAATACTGCTTTCCCCAAATCATTGTTAAAGACCTATTATAAGGTCATTGCAAGTTGCGGAAGGAATATTTTATTGTAGTATCAAATTTGAGATTAAGTTTTCTGAGAACAAAGACAAATGATTTTTGAAAATAGAGAATGATTTGAAGATTTGGTAGGAGAACTTAATTTGAAAATTTTTTTGGAAGATGAAAGTGTACATGTAGTACTAAGGATCGTGTAATATGGTATATAAATGCGGAAACTGATAATAGCAGTAAAATAAAAATTAAAGTAAGCACACCAGGAATTTTTATACTGGTTCGAACTTCTCGTTCTACGTCCAGTTCCAGAATACCCTCTGGATTTAAACTAAACCCCTCACTTAACCCGGAGGAATAAGTATACGACACCTGAGCAGCCGAACAGGAAGTTTTCCGCCTCAACAGCCGAAGAGAACTTCTACTTAATACAAATAACTTGTTGACGAATGTGTTCTGAATAACACTGATTGTCTTTTGATAGTACAACTTTCCTATAATCAAATCCTCAAGAGTATATATGTGTGTGAAAATTTAGAAGGAAGATAATCACGTAGAATCGAAGTATATAAATTAAATCAAGGATTCTAGTGATATTAAATAAGAATGAATGTTTTTATTTGCAGAGAATAATAGAGAATAGATTTCAGAATTATAAAATAAGAATCGGTTATTGTAGAAGTGAATTGAACATGTTTATATAGTTGTAGAATATATAGTTACAATCTTTCATGAAGAGTTTCAATCAAGAGTTGTGTCCATATCTGTTGGATTAAAGGACATTCATCTTCATGAACAATTGCACCTCTTCAGAAAACTAGCCGTGATGTTCTGGTCGGTTGACCGAGAAACCTGGGCCGGTCAGCTGAGTTTACAGACGTGAATAAAACGGTGCATATCTGTGCACTTGACACAGAGTCGGTCGGCCGAAGTTTCTGGTCGGTCGGCCGACCTGCTGTTAATTGCACAGTGCACACTTATTTTTGTATAAATCAATTTGTGTGTATGTGTGACTACTTGAGGAATGATTTTAACAATATTCTAAGACTCAATAAAATAAAATATTCATACTAATATTCGGATTGTAGTCTTGTCTCCTCTGTAGTGTACAATATACTGTTATTCTTCTTTTTGTCGCTTTCATATAGTATTCTCGTCGTATGATATTGAAGCTTGTGTCATGAATCAAAACTCATGAATCAACAGTAGAGAAGTAAGAATCGTTTGGCACATATGAAAAAAAATGGATGTGAGTGGATGAGTAAAGTGTTAGAATGGTTGAGACGAGAGGTGGGTGAGGGGAGGTGTTTGAGTGCGTGCAGATAGTAGTACCTTTTTTTTCCTTTCAAATCACTTTCTATATATAATTCTTATGCATAATCATTTTAATGTTTTTAATAAACTAGGCATTTCATCTAAAATCTAGCTAAAATCCACCATGTTATTTGTTAACAAATCAAACAATAAAATATTCATACACTAATAAAAATATTCCATGAGAAATAATTTCATATGGATAAAGGTCAATAAGATGGATGGTAGATATAATAGATTTTAAAACTATATTAAATTCACTGTAATTGGAAGGCGCTTAATTTTTGGAATAAAACAAGTCAAATCTTTCGTATAACATAAATCAAGATGCAAATCTATAATAAAGGTGCCATTTTGTGGTTCATTGTAATTTTGAATGCGTCATAAATAGAAACAGACCACTTGGGTCGAATGTATCGTTTCATTGTAGCACTTTTAAATAGACGAGCCTTTGAATCTTTGGATGTGTAAGGTCAAGTCAAAAGAATGGTTTTTGTAGCTACGTAAACCCTAACTCTATTCTCTTTCTCTACCATCAAAATCTGGAAATACAAACTTAGTTTTAGATTCTTTCGAACATAATTTGAGGTAATTTCTTCTCTAACTATATTTACTTCACTATTATGTACAAGATACATTTTTTCTACAATTTTTTTGACTTTTTTAACTTGAGGATGTTAGCTTCCTTCACCGATTTATCGACCTGAACTATCGTCAATTAAGATGCCTAGAGAATGATTGCTTTCATACACACTCGCTCACACAAATAGATATTCATGTTAGAAGAGTTAGCATTTTGTATCAAAAATTGTGAATGAGTTCAACGAGCACTTATACCTTAATTACACCGCCACTCATAAGAAAACAAAGGGGATAAGTTGAAACGTGTTTGTATGCCATGGAACCAACTACTACAAAAAGTGATAAGGTGTTTAGTTTGCTTAACATGATTGCATTCAAGGAGATGGAAAATGGTTGCAGACAACTGCTTCACGATTTTGCCACCTCAAAAGCCATGCTTCGGAAAAATTTAGGCAACTGAACCGTATGTACAATGGCCAATAACAAAAGCAAAGTGTGTTCACAGCACTCCTTAAAACATCCAGCCCATTTCTACACCTAACTATATTTCGATATTCTGAGTGGATTAGCGAGATTTATTTTCTAGTCTAGGGCGCCTTAGAACTGATGCTAACGGCTTCAACTCCAATGTTGGGTGCCTTGGAACTCGGTCAAGGGATTTAAAATTTCATGGTGCAAGGTTTGCCTATGCCTAAACAATCTCATAGATCTTCACTGACCAGAAGCTTAATTAGACATAAAGCACCTTGAGCCAGAGGTCACCTCATTTTTTATACTCACGGAGGGAATGAGTAGTTTTTTTGAAGGAAAAGTTATTTTAAAACTCTCAACCGAACATTAAGGAAGATTTTTTTTATAAAAACTGGTTTCCAAGTAAATTACTTGTTATATCGGTTCTTAGCTGGCGATTTGGGAAAGATTTTGAAATTTTCGAAAATAAAAAGAAATGGATTTAAGACTTTTGAAAGTTATAATTCTTTGGGACCGAAGTCATAAGTACATCCTTCCTTTGCTTGAGAATCTCAAGTTTTCTTAAGATTAAACTATTCCCCTGTCATCCTTTTTTATTCAGGAACTTTCCTAGTCAATTTCATTTAACAAACTCTTCCAATTATCTATGCCTTATGTGCTTTTCAATCACTCCTGATAGGGTTTGGTAGTTGTTAGTCTCATGTTCATTTAATCCTTGATATTTGTAGTATTACCCTCCCTTATTTTCTTCTTTTCCATTGGTTTTGGTTTTTAGGGTCTATATTCCAATCTAGTTCTTATAGAGAGGTAAGCTACCTCTCGTGGTACCTGGAGGGGAATATTCAATTTTGATCCAGAACCTTTAAATGAATAGCACTTTAGAGCACTTCTGATCTTTTTAAGGGGAGTTATTGACACGGCAACCATTCTTCTTTCCCTTAGACCTTATTTTTATTGGAACTGGGTCAGTCTACAGCGGGTGAAATAAGTAGATTTTATTTTTTCCTATTTGGATTATTGTGGGCCTATGAACTCTAACAAGGTTATAGTAAATCAAATCTAGATTATTCAAATAAAATCCAATTTTATTTAATTTTCTGATTTAATTACATATATAATGATTATATATAAAATATATTAGTTTATTTAATTACTATTTTGGCCTGGGTTTAGCTAATAAAATGTGTAAAAATGTTTAACGCGTTTAATTAAGTTAAATGGCTCTTAAATAATTGACTAAAGTAAAATAATATAAATTACAAGGCTATATAATACCCAGTTTTTTTCAACTTGCATTATATAATATCTCCATAATAATAATTCAAAAACCTATAACTTATTTCATTGAATTAATTTTTGTTAGAAGCTAAGAGAAAAGGTTATGTGACTTTCAAGTGTGAACTCAAGCCTTAGTAATATTAGAATAATTTAAATATTAAAGCCTATGGACTTTGGGGAAGTACAATAGTTAGCACAAGTTCAGTCGATTATTAATCATCCAGTTGAAGTCCTACTTCTAGCAGTTTTAACATATTTATGTAGCAATATGTTGTGCATGCAATGTCTCTTCATCAGAACCGTGTCCCTTAATTTAGGGTTCGATCCATGGTCAATAATCTAATAACTTTCATATTTAGTTGCGAAGTTAGACCTTCGAAGTCATTTGGTTCAATTTGATAACATTCATCGATTGATCAAATTACTCTGAAAAGAAATATTATGTCAAAGTCCAATTATGTTAATACTAACCTTTCAAGTATTTCAGTTCTTAAATCACCTTCTTGTATATACATTTTTACAAGGCTATTAGTCACATAATTGACTATATTCAAACTAAGGTGAACCAATATCACATACATTTTTTATTTTGAGTAGCATTTCACTTCATATCTCCACACATACTCAATTACGACTTTAATGTGGACCGATATCACATGATTGACCATATTCGAAATAAAGTCTCTACTCATAGTATTTACGATGCTCTCAAGTCGTAATACTACTTCACATCGTGAATTGAGGTTTACATGTGACTTAGATAAAATAATATATAAAGAAAACTCTAGGTGTTTAATAGATTTTTAGCCAACCTCAAAAGTGTGATTAGGAGTTGATACTAGCAAAAGATTGGTTACTAATATATTAGTTAAAAATGAAAAATGAGGAAACAATAGTAAACCAAAAACTAAAGAAATGAGAGTTTAGAGTGGTTTGACCAAAGATGATCTACGTCCACTATGAGAAATTTCTTATTACTTCACTTATATTATAACAACCCAAGTTATAATATAATGAAGAAAATACAAAGATACTTGAAAGCTAGTGTTATTCAATCTTTGCAAGAATGCATGCCTTGGCCTATTATAGTTGCTGAAGCTGATGCTTGGAGGGTTGAGGTTGCGCTTGAACAAGCCCAGGAAATGCTCTTGGTTGTTGATGGAGGTACACAGCTAATGTGCATACTAGCTAGGATGCCAGATGGCTTTCATGGTGTAGATAAAGACAGTTGGCAGGTCATATTGTGGAAATGCTTGAACCATGGCAGATCGTGTAGGATCGGGGTATGGCTGTGGTAGAGTACTTAGGTAGCGGCACAAAACATGATAAGGTTACTGCACAATGGAGCTTTCTTTAAGTGGATAGTGCTAGTTGATGCCATTCTTAAGGAGCACTGCGTGTGGAGCATCTCTTGGCTCGAGCCAGTTCGATGTTTGCGGACATGGTTGAAGGCCGCTAGATGAACTTGTGGGCATAGGTGGACCTGGGTGAGGACGAAGACGAAAAAATGGGGTGTTCAGTGGCATGCTGATTGAGTAGAGTGGCCATTGGCGGGACTCAACCCTGTTGGACAACTTATGTTGGCCTCATCATCTGGTGCCTGCGATGGAGGAAGGTCCATTACTCACGCCGATGTAAAAAATGTGTTCCTTAAGAAAGCGACCCGGCCACTTCTCTATTGCGAGAACTATGAGCAACATTTTGCCGCTAAACTCAGTCCCGTGAGCTGGTCCGGGCTTGTCATTCACACATAATTCGACTTTAAATCCTATAGCATGCGCAGTCGAATGACTGGTGGAAATGGTCTACTTTCCCGTACGTCACAAAGACAAAATGCTTTTCGACGTGGCGATTTGAATGATGCATAGATTATACCTAGAAGATTTAGATTTCTCCATACGTGGAAAATCTTACAGCTCACACCACTCCCTTCCCCTATATATTCCCTTCTCCTTCCATTTCAACTTTTACCGACCTTTTAAAAACTTTTCTCCATTAACAACCGTCGAAGCTTCATGTTTCCAACAGCAAATTCAAACTTTTCCTCCAAGCTTTATCATTTCATCGGTAAGTGATTCTCTCTCAACTTTGATCCATGTATTTCCTATGTTTTGGCTTTTGGTTGAGTACTACTTTTCCAAAGCTTTTTCAAAATGACATCGATAATTTTTTGGCTCTTGATTTCCCCTTGTTTTACATGCTGTGACATTTCGTACTTAGTATTTGTTAACCACAACTATAGAAAAATATTCTCTAATGAACTTTCTTGCAGTATTCTTATAGTCTTGGCATTTAATGACCATCATTGTGCCACTAACAATGGTCATCTGACATTGAACATCGTAGAGAACAGCCTAAAGCATTAAATGCCAGTATGCTAAACTGCCTTCATTTGTTAGAAGTAGGAAAGAATGTGGTCTATACCCTTAGAAAGAGCTATGTCATGGGTCGGAACTGACGCAGGCCAAATTCCGTAAAACATAGTAGTACGAGCATGCCTCCTAGTGTGTGGTTGATTTCCCATAGTGTGGGGAATAGGCTCACCCCCAGCATAGTTAGACTACTTTTTTAATAGGTTGGGGTAGTTTTGATAATCTAGGTGATTTCCTATTAATTGCGGATGGTTGAAGTTGCTTCTACCTATGGCTAATAGCCTCTACCACTGAAGGCCTATAAGACCCGAGAGGACCGGATCAATCTTGCATGTTCTTTGACTGATTTCAGCTATGAGAACATTGTCTATCTCTACCCTCTAATCACGAACCGGGCCAATCAACCCCCGATGGGCTTTTCTTGGTCGCTTTCTTACATGAAAGCCGGGGCGACTCTCCCTTTTTTCCCATTCTTTATTAGTGTCTTAAATGCACACTGGCTGGGGTTAGCACAACCGGCTCCAAACAATTATAAGCTTCTAGTCGAACTCTTCATAATCTACCATGATTTGAACATCCCCGAACCTGACCCTACTTCGATCAGGCTGGTCTTGAAGCTCTACTTACAGGAAAAATCTAACCCGGGTAGTTACTAGTATATTTAGAGCATTAAGGCTCCCCTCAATTTTTGGTTCCCCGAGTAAGGCGTTGGTCTACAAAGACCAGTTCTTCTTCGTCCTTATAACCGTTAACCCAAAGCTAACCACTAGGGTCTTCAATATGCCTATTAAGTTTCCTTAAATTTTCTTATTATGGAATTTTTTGTCGTTGATTTATTTTTAGCAACCATTCTTTCTTTGTTATCATGACCTCCACTGGTACTGGGGTAGGCGTCAACTTGTATGAGGATTATATTCGATGGATCAATGGGATTAGGTCTTGCCTGGCAATGATTTTGAATAATGAGAACCTTTGTCGAGTCGGATTGCTAGGCCAAAGAAAAACCATGGACGGAGGTGCTGCTATAACAAGGATCTATTTCATGCCACCAGGAAGGCCGGTGGGGGTTGTGATTAGGGAAGTGATGGAGATGGCAATGGTGGTTGACGTTAATGACTATGATGAGATCACCGTGTCAGAAACTGACAGGGGCCAATTAGGTGATCAAGGTGAGTGGGAAACTTACAACCCAACCAGCTTAGAGGATGTCATGGTCCCCTATAGCGATCCTATTATTGATTGGTTGTATGATAATTTTAGCATGTCAGAGATGCCCGAAGCAGAGACAAAGGGCGATTGGGTGTAGGAGCCGAATATGCCATGAAGTGAGGGCTCCTTCTCCGGGAACCCTTCCTCCCATGGCTCTCCGATACAACCAACCAACACCATCCCCCTCAACACACAAAAAATCAAGAGAGCACACCTTAGAAGTAGTAGCGCTAAGTCCTTATGTCCGCTTATAGTGAGGAGGTAGTAGGGGACTGATCTGACGAGGGTAGCTTAACTTGGCATTAATCCTCTTTTACTTTCTTTCTTGTATTTTCTAACTCTTTTGTGGTTACATTTTGCAATGGTCCATTTGAACCTTTGCATTACTAGTAAACAAAGTTAATTAAACATAGCGTACGGTCATACCAAAGCCCGTAAGATGTCCATAGACCATCCGAACAAAATATCAAATCTAATCGCTCTCTTGATCACACAATTTCACTTCTTAACTAGTATCGCTCACTCAACTTCTCTAGTGCGGACTCCGATCCAGATCCTTAATTAGAAATTGCCATTATCCTTGCATAGCCATATACCAAGATAGAGAATTTCAGAATAACACAAAAATCCGTATCCAGTATTCGCCGTCAAGAATAGAGTGAAAAATCCTAACTCGGACCAGCGTAAATCATATCGAAATCATGTACTCGAATCTGGACATACAGTTATGCGAATAAAATGATCTATGTACAACTTACATAATTATTTCAATCGGTTTCTTAACTAAACCAGATTTTTTTTATTTACATTCATTTTATTCTCATTCATTTTATTCTTAGTATATTTCTTTTAATACTAATATCACTTAGGAACCATTCCATAAAATCATTACTTAAGTTTATAATAAACATTTTATACAACACAACTTATTTTTATTATCACTTCCAAGCTTAAGTTCATATTCATTTTAAAGCACAACCAATTTCATTTAACTTTACTAAAATTAAATTTCATTTCATAGCTCAATTTCATATTTTCTTTTGTTAACCAAAATGTTTAACCATTTTTAAAATTTGGTTTACTTTCCATTTTCTCAAATTTATAAGTTATACAAACTTATCTACTATAATTTCATAAATCTTTACTTAAGTTCATCCACATTCTATAATTACAACTCATGGTTATATAATCACTTTACAACTTAAGTTTATATTCATTTCACACTCTTCTACATCCTAAGAGTGTATAAAATTTCCAATTTGCCTTACTTAACCAGAATATTTAACAAATTTAAAATTTGTTTTAACTTACTATTTTTCAACTTATAAGTTACAAAAACTTATTTTCTTATATTTTCACAAAACACTTAAATTAAAATTTTCAGAATTCAAAATATTTTGAAATCATAATATATACATAACTCCTTTGTATATCAAATCATACTTCTGAAATCTATAACAATCTTTGTTTGCCAAAACAAAACTTTATTTCACCAAAACAAACTTTTATAGCAAATCACTATGGTAGCAATCCGTCACTTAGAAACTCGAAAATGAATACTGATGATGTTGTAGTTATCACTCGAATTATTTTCCAACAACCAAAGTGAGTTCAATGCTTTCTTATCTCCTTTAAATCCCATTTTAAAATATTTCTAATCAAAATATTTTCGAAATAATACTATTATTATTTCTTCCAAAACCTTTGAAAAGTAATTTTCAAAATCACTGGGATTTAAATTCTCGATTTCTTATTTTAAATCCATTTTTAATTATAACCCATATTTATAAATATACTTATACAATTTCATTTCCTTTTACTTATAAATCACATTTATAAATCATACTTATATAATTTCACTTCTTATATAATATCATTTCACAAATGTTGATTATTTTCATTATAATCAATACTTTATAATTCATATTTATAAATTCACTTTCTTATATAACTCATTTCACAAATGTTATCTTTTTTTACATACTAGTGAACTACTTTTATTAACATTATAACATAAATCCGATCAACATACCATATATAACTATAATAATTTTTGAAAAATTATTGCTTTATATATAAAATATAATCAAGATAAAATTATTTCATTTACCCAATTTCAAAACTACTATGACGAATTGCTATGTTCAAATGTTTAGAGATCCCTATCAATAACATTAATTACTAATATTGATAAAAATCCATAAGCCACTCAATAGATCAACCAACACAATATAAAACATTTTATATCACTAACAAATACGGGCTCATACACACACACACATACTCAAACTCATTCTTGGGTGCTACTGGCCCTATCTATAATGTGTACCCCACCAAACCCTAGGTTTTCGTCAGCCTAAGTTTCGATACCAACTGTAATGACCTGTAATTCTACACATTTCAAGCTAACAATAAACCACACATATCCAACTCGAATTGAACGAAAAGGCAAATAGTTAGGGGAAAGAAAGAAGAAAGAAGAGGAGAGAGAAGAGTGGAAGAAAACCAAAACACACAGAATCTCACAATGCAGAGAAACAACATATATTATAATATCAATGATCTTTACAAAAGAGAGACTATAATATACATACATCAAATCAAAGTACACAAATAAATAATCATTGGCCTGGATAGTTTTAACAATCTATCCTCACAAATGTTGATAATTTAAATAACCAATGCAGTAGAAAATAAACATATACATGAATACGACTTGAAGACCACCAGCTCGTCTTTAGAAGCTCCAAAGCATCAAAATTCAATCTGCAAATATACTCGGTCTGACCGAAGCATTTGAAGGGAGTAACGCCCGGATTAGTCTGGTAAACTAGCGTGAGAAAACACATCTCATTTGGATTTTCAAACTTATAAAAAACTTTCAAAACAAAGGTATCTCTTAAGACCACGCCGCACATAAACACAGACGGTTTTTACCTTACGATAACCAAAATATTTCATATCAAATCCTTCGATATTATAATAGTGTCTAGGGTACAAATACATATTAATCATAGCCGAAATTGTTACATTTATTAAATTCCTACATAATAGGTTTACAACTAAAACTGTAAAGGCTCGTATTGGAGAATGAATTTCATGCAATGACAAGGTAAGGGACTATCTTCCGATAGTACATCTCTAGAAAAATGCACCGAGGCACCAACAAATGGTCCTCTACCAATACAAGACTAGCCTACCTTTACCATAGATAGTACCAAATATCCCATCATCCCAGTCGTTCTCGACCTATCCGTGGCCATAGCATACGCAATAAACCCGAAATATAGTGGATAATCTAGAAAGGTGATGAACATATCATAATGGAAGCAAACCACTAAGCCCTGTCACATCTATCCTTTTTATGTCATTCCCGATGTGTGAGGCTTAAGGTAACCTTTTACCTTTTATAGAACAACTCTTACTTTGAATGCCAAGTTGTCGTTTCCAACAACACACTAATTGATTTTCATAAAAGTACAAACCCCGAGTTCTTACGCTTCGGAGAAGGGTATTAAGTGCAAGAGAGGTTACCTCCTACACAACCAAATAGATGTACGTTTGTAAAAACCAATGTACGTGGTTCTTAGAAATGCAATGTCAAACATTCATCCGTACAAGTTGTCCAGAAACATGACAAACCGAAGGCACTCTTCTACTACATCCTGTCGGGAATCAACCCTAGGATTAGTAGCAAGCAGACCTTGCATCGAAGATTTTCAGAATGAAGCACTACTGCATCCACACACACACACACACACACACACATATATATATATATATATATATATGTGTGTGTGTGTGTGTATGTATGTATGTAATATGGAATCACGTGGCTAGTGGCAAGCAGCCTACGTCATGAAGATCTCCGTCTTCAAAAATCATCATCTTAAACCAATTTGCACTTTCGAACACATACGTTGGTCCGAAGTGATTTTCGATTAAATCTGATCCTAGTATCTCCAGACCAACAATCGATAAGAGGCCCTCAACCTCATATGGAAACCAAGTCTCATAGACTTATCACATTTCCAACTCTCAACTTGTTACCCTTCGGCCAAGAAGTAAGCTCGATAGATTTTAGTACCATAATCACTCCACCCTACTCAAATCGTCATTCTTAACACCAAACGATAATCAAGCCTACTCAGTTGGTCTTGTACTAAGTGCACGACTAATCAGTTCCCACATCAAGTCAAGGAACCAAAAATGGCCAAAAATACTATCTAGCACACAAGCAGTCACTAGGCCTGTTTAATTAATCTATTATTAATTAAATCACTTTGCAAATATTTATCTCAAAAATATCTTTAAAAAGGTATATTCTCAAAACCATTTTAATCTTTCGATATCTGAAAAACATTTGCATATACTCACTTCTACGGTATAAGTATATTCACAAACCCTTTCATTTTTCAACATTTAGAAAATATCTCTATATACTTAAATCCGTAATAGTTATATTTACAAATCTTTCATGGAAAGCTTCATATTTTCCAAAACATATTTTATTGGGTCAACACGAATGTTGCATAAAACATCGTCACAACAACCTGAAACAATAGTATAGAGATTTGACTATTTATATTTATATAAATCCCGTATACTATATAAAACACTTCCTTTCGAAAATCACTTACTATAACAACAGTGTTATAATCTATGCCTTCCTCGCTTTCTTGAAAACATATATCAAAACTATAAATGTTGAAATCTATGTCTTCGTCCTTTAGTACATTTTAAATCAGTTTTTAAAACCATTTAACTCCATCTGAAAATACCACTTTCAAATATTCATTTAAAAGACTATTTTAACTTTTAAAACGCGAATGTATTTCCTCTATAAAAATTCATATCCAAATCTCAACATAAATCATTTCCATATTTATAAAACTAAGTTTATAAATCTCCACTCTATTTTATAAAACTTCTCTTTATAAAATCTCTTTATTTATAAAATTCTATTTATAAACCATTCCTTCCTAAATCTCATTTATTTATAAAATCCCATTTATAAATCTATTTACCAAATATCTATTGCAAATCCATTTTTTAATATTTATAAAACTCCATTTATAAATCTATTACTTTATTTATAAAATATTGCTTTTATAATTCTTTTATATAAACCATTTCAGAAATATTTTTTCAAACTATTTATGTCTTCTTTAAAACTGCATTTCCTTTATAATAAAAGATGGACTTATTTATTAAGTTTTTGAAACCTTTATAATACAGTTCAAAAATCCCTATTTAACATATTTCACAAACTATCAGTTTATAATACCAAAAATCATACTTTTTATTTTATTTCAAATAAACTCCTTCTTTTAATAATTCAAGAATAATCATTAAAAACATATTTTACTTCAAAATCAATTTTAAATCCTTTTAAATCATAATCTTCACTTTATAGTATTTCAAAATACTAAAAATAAGGCCTAGTGCTACTAAAGACTAAATAAGTGAAATCATATCTATGTTATCAAATATGGCATCCAACACATCATATATTATAATATATGGAAAGTAAAATTAACAGTGTGAGGAATCCTTTTAGATCCCTCCAACCTGTCCCTTGCATCACATACAATATATAATTATATAATATAGGCCATACGCTACTAGGCGGGTACATATAAAAGGTCATCCGCTCTAAGGACGGGAATAAATCCAAACCAACTTATAAAGCAGTAAATCATCCAAACAAGCAACATATAGGGATCAATAAAAATATCCGCACTTATATAAAATATAAGTGGGTTTAGAGAGGTGAGTTAACTCACTTTATAACCAGGCAACGCTGACGCGCTTCAGCTCAATGCCTAATCGAACAACATTCGATTTTTCCTGAAATTCTTACAAGCTCCACTCTAAGCTTATCCAAGTCGACGATGTAGATACCATCGCTACGAGTCCAATGCAACTGACTGCATTCAAATCTGACCTCGTATGGACACAAATTAATGAATGTCAGAGAATAATTAAATTTTAATTAACTTTGATAAATTAGGTTATTAACTTAATCACCATCGTTTATCTCTAGGCCGTTATCAACTCAATTCGTCGTCGCGATTTCAAATTCGTCACTGCTGCCATAGGCGATTTCACCCTGCCATGATTCACCAGTGAGTAGCCCCTCCTCTGACGTCTCTATTGAATCTAGCGCTGCCCTTTCATTCACCGCGGTTGCCAAGAATTTGCTCGGAAACTCCATCGACATTGAACTCGATTTCTCGCCTCCACTCTTCATCGATTGTCAATCCAACCGTTAGAACACTTCATGTCATCGAAGCAAGCAACTTGGCAGTTGAGGTCGAAGGCCGATACGACCTTTGGTGGTCGCGATCATCATGGTCTGTTGGATGTGGAGGATAAAAATGGCGGCTACTTTATTAAATTTAGGGTTTTGCAAAATGAAGGATGTCGAGGTCCTTTTATAGAAAAATAACCAAACACTACTCATGCTTAAAAATTTTGAACTCCAAACGAGGATGCCGGCTGGCATTTTATACATAATACCTCCATTCCAAACACAATGGAACTAGTATCGGGGTCTAATTCCATCATACATAGAAGATAGATTTCAAAATCAAATTATATTATATTAAGTTCCTATAATTAATTTCTATATATTTCGAGCTTGCACGACTACACAATACGTTCGATCATCACGAAACTCGTTAATATACAATAATTCACTATTGCGGATCCAATAACACTAATTCCGTCAAAATCTGAGATAGTGTTCCGAAAGGCTGTTTTCACACGTTAATTAAAACAAATTATCATTAAAACCATTCTAATCACTTTTAATTCAAATTTAAAAGTTTACTATCTTCACTTTATTTAAACAGATTTTAAATCAGCTTTTGAAATTATTTTTATTCACATTAAATCCCTATATTTGAAATTTAAGTTGTTTAACTTATAAAATTAATTTTTCAATATTTAAAATTAATTAAATATTTTAAATTCAAATGGCCAAAATCCCGGGCCATTACAGACTTCCCTTCTTAAAAGAATTTTATCCTCATAATTTCCAAGGTAAAAATATGCCACAAAACTCATTAACTTTCCCAAAATCACTTAGCTGAAATAGATTACAAAATTTTCTAAGTCTTTAAATTCATTCACCGATACCAACTAATATCATTCCAAGTTATAACAATAAATCAAATTTTAGTTATCAAAATTTCTCAAAATTCTCAAAAAAATTTCTAATGCCTAATGTTTACGAATTTTTTTGACAATGTCTCCTTTGTGTGGCTCGATCGAAAATTTTACATTACATATATAATATACATCTCATCTCAAGGATGAGGCATCCCGTAGGGAAAAAGATAAAATACAATATGTAATCCAAAATGTGTATCTTTTCTTAATACCTAGTGTAACGACCCGGAAATTCGATCACTTCATCTTCAAAAATCTCAACTTTTAGTAATTAAATAAATGTTGATAATATGGTTTTATAACCTTGTTAAACACTTTTTAACTAATAAGCAATGTTATAAAACTTATTTTTGAATTGTGTTAACAAAAATATATTCATTGAAGAAATACAAAAAATGTGACCGAAAAAAGTTTTCTCAAAAATCAATATTTTGTTAAATAAAAATTGTTGAAATAATTGTACTCAATAGGCTATCATATTAACACATTAGTTAGGATTTTAAATACACTGAAAACTACTAGTAATTAATTAGCATAAAGGCTTCTGGAAAGGAAAGGACTTAAGGACTAAAAGGACCCTTAAATCACTCCTTGATTTAGGGAAGGTAAGGTGTTGTAAGAGTATGTTTTCCCATCACTTTGTGGCAGCCAAAATAAGGGTAAGGAGGGTAATTTTCCACCTTCCTAGAGCCTATAAATAACCATCCTTAGCTCCTTACATTCTCACAAATCCATTTGAAAGAAATTACTCCATTCTCACTCTTATCTCTTCACAAAATTCTCTAAATTAGAGTAGCTCTTGCCAAACTTCTCCAAACTCATTCTAACATCCTAACATAGCATATAACATCACTCCATCACCTTAAATCAAAAAGAAGTTGAGCCATCCATCCTATTCCTCTTTAGGCCGTGAGCTATATAGCTCCAAAGTGCATTGATTTTGCACTTTTCTCGCCTCTATTCACTCTTATCTTGCTTGATTCTAGTCTTGTGTGTTGTAGGAAGCAAGTGTAGTATGGTTTATTTGAATGTTGGTAGGAAGTTGATTCAAGAAAAGGTGAGATATCTCACTCATTAATCAAATCCATAAAAGCATGACATACATGATATTATATGTGTTAATTTTGCTTGATGATATTGCTTGATATATGTTAGTAATTTTAGACACTAACTAACTAAAGGTATGACCATGATAATAATGCTTTGAAAAGTATGTGATTTTCTAGAATATTTCTTTTTGAAACTATTAAAATGAGTAGTTTAAATTAAATGCATTCGAATGCTTAAATGGACATGTTAACTTGTTTGTATGTTTAAACATGTTTAGTAGTAATATGGATTGAATATGGAATCATATTTGTCTATTAAATGCGAATGACACTAAACATGGGATATTGAATTGAAAACAAAATTGTTTGTATAGCAATAGTCGCTATAAATGCACTTTGAATCCCTTAAACTATAACTTATGAAAATGGTGATTTAATAACATATCTTGATAATAACTTGTTCGGTTATTTTCTACTCTTCTCTAGGTGTTTTAAAAAGTAAAGGATTTGTTTTGAAAAGTTATAGAAAAAGTAAATCAAATTTGAGAAAGATTGAAAGGTCGCTATAGTGACAATTTTAAAATAACTTGTTTTTGAAAATAACACGTATTTTTGTGGAAACTTTCTTAGAAACTTCTTTAGCAATTAATCAAGTAAATAATATATTATTATTATTGGTAAAGTTTTGAAACTTAAATCATTAGATAGCTAGTTGAACGAAGTGCAAAAAGTTATAGCGAAATAGTCGCTATAAGTGAAGTTCGATAAAATACCCTGTTTTTAGAAAATTCTCTAAAAAAATTAAAAGTTATTCTTTAGGATTTTTCTTCATGGTTTTTAAGTACCCAAATATACTAAATATTTTAGAAATAATGGATCTAAAATTATTTGTTAAGGTAGTAAAAACTGGATGCAAAGTTGTAGCAAAAATATGATAAAACTAGTAACAGAACTTTAGGCAGCACTTCTAAAAGTGCTACCATTGTTAATTGAAGATATAAATTGTTTAAAAATGATATTTAAATTATATATTTTTTCTCTAATCTTTCTAGGGTTGTTTTATAACTTATAATAGAGTGTTTTAAAAATTAGTTTCAAGTTTAAATATATTTTTAACAAATAATTATTAATTTCTAAACTTAATAGCTTTTAAATAAAACTTGTTTTTCTATTTCAAAATTCCCTAATCTTACATAACATTCTATATAAATAATTAACATATATTTTAAATAGTTTTAAAAGTGTTTTAACATATTAATAAGTATTTTAAAGATATTTATATAAGTTATAAAAATAAAATTAAGTATTTTATAAATATAATAAAGGAAGTTTTTAAAGAAGAGTTTTATATTAATAAAGTAAATTAAATAAAAAGGGATTAAAAATCGTTTATGTGATTTGATTATACTTGGATGATAAGTTACAACTATGTAATGACTTTAGTTTGATTGTTTGTAGGATGTTAATATTTATATGCTTAACGTTAAAAGCCGAACGAGTAAACTTCTCTATTTGTGAGAGTCAAGACTGATGTTTAGGTAGGAATGGAGCAATAGAGTTCTAACCTATCAGCATCCTTCTAGGGCGAGGAATATTTAAGCAGAAAGTCAAAAATGTGTAAAGTGTGTGAACCTTGATTCCCATAAGCAAGCGTTCAAGACTCAATAGTCAACTAGTCGACCATCGATCTTGATCGAAACTTAACTTAGGAAATATACGGAATGCTTCGTGGATTTATACCAATAAGAACCACATAGGAGGAGTATTGCTACAAAATGCATCTTGCTTTCGATTACTTTGAAAAAAACAGAATTGAGTTAACCAAAAATTCATCAATTGGTTTTGGAGAGATCGGGGTCGGTAAGTGTTCTACTTGTTGAATATCACTCCAAAACTATTATACGAGTTCTATGATTTGGAGGTGGAATAATGGAAACCATGTGTGGTTCCCAAATCTATTAAGATAATGGAATTCATGTGAGATTCATTAACTAATCGAATTTTGTTGAAGACTCATGTAAAGATGCCGAACGTAGCCTCGACATCGAAAAATGACTAAAGACAGAGCAGGATGCACAATCCTGGCTTTAGCAAAACCAAATAAGGGGTATAAAAACTCTAATTTTCTAGAGTACGCTTATCGAGATGATGCTAGCGGGAGTTGTTGATACTTGGTTCACATGTTAGGGCGTGGGCTAGTTGTGTTTACCTTCTGGTATATTTTATCTAGAGATATACGACGCTCAGAAGGAAGTTTCTGGCCCTCATCATAGAAGATCAGTCTCATTAAGGAAGTCTCTGTAGGAAAATCCATTTATACGAACGTCCTTTAGCGGTATTTGTTTGTGTACCAAAGTATGCTATAAAATGTAATCAATGTAACCATTTCAGTTATGATTTATATTTATATTACACACCTTAGACATTATCTATAATATCACCTAATGTAAATATCAATTGAGTTCGTTCTTTCGAGGGGAAACCAATTCGGTGATTCGGATGGTCTTGGAATTATGGTTATATGTTTATATGCATTTCTGAGTTTCTCATACCAGACTTATGTCTGACACGTGGTGTTTTCTTTTCCAAAAACTCCTTCTTTACTCTTTCGAGTAGGTTGAGTTAAACAAGTTTTAGGGTTGGCTGTTTTCAAGCTTACGGAGATAGCTGGATGCTTCCACCTATCTGTCTATCTACCTATTTTCATTTCCATTCACTATTATGTATGTGTTTAGCATTGTGAGGACAGGTAGTTATAACTATCCATGCTGATAGTAATACTTAGTCACTTTTGTAACTCTGATTTCATAGATGTTGGAGTAACTCTTTGTACTACACTTTTGGTATTATATATTATCGTTCCACATGTGAGATTCTAATATTATGTATTTCTTGTTCCATTCCTATTTTCTTTTATTTTACCCTAACTTTCAATCTTTCCGGCACTTGGGTGCTCGGCACATGAATAATGTAGATGTATTAGTGTCGACATCTGATGATTGATAAGGCAAACGTTACAATTAGCAAGCATATATAATTAGTATAATGTGAAAACATGCTCCAAATGTGAAGCATACACCGTCGCCACCTACTAAACACTTGGCAACAAATGAGAACAAGTATATGGAAGGTAAAATCACTAAATAACATGGACTAATATAACCACCATATGCAACCAAAGAAACCATCATGCATCCTTACTTAATAGTGTTTACAATTACTAGTAAACAAAGCTAACTGAACATAACATACAATCATACCAAAGCTCTTAAGATGTCCATAGACCATTCGTATGCAATATCAAATCCGATCGCTCTTACACAATTTCACTTCTGAACTAGTATCACTCACTCGACTTCTCCAGTGTAGATTCTGATCCGGTTCCTTGATTAGAAACCATCATTCTCCTTGCATAGCCAAATACCATGATAGAGAATTTCAGAATAAATCATAAATCTGTATTCAGTATTCACCGTCCAGAATCAAGTGAAAAATTCTAAGTCAGATTGGTGTAAATCACATCGAAATCACGTACTCGAATCTGGATTAAATAGTTATGCGAATAAAATGAACTACGTACAACTTACATATTTATTTCAATTGGTTTCTTAACTATACCAAATTCTTTATATTCACATTCATTTTATTCTCATTCATTTCATTCTTAGTATAATTCTTTTAATACTAATATCACTTAGGAACTATTCATAAAATCATTACTTAAGTTTAATATAAACATTTTATCCAACACAACTTATTTTTATTATCACTTCCAAGATTAAGTTCATAATCATTTTAAATCACAATCAATTTCATTTAACTTTACTCAAGTTAAATTTTATTTCATAGCTCAATTTCATATTTTATTTTATTAACCAAAATGTTCAACCATTTTTAAATTTTGGTTTTACTTTCCATTTTCTCAAATTTATAAGTTATATAAACTTATCTACTTATAATTTCATAAATCTTTACTTAAGTTCATCCACATTTTATAATTACAACTCGTGGTTATATAATCACTTTACAGCTTAAATTTATATTCATTTCACACTCTTCTACATCCTAAGAGTGTATAAAATTTCCAATTTTCCATACTTAACCAGAATATTTAACAAATTTTAAATTTTTTTTAACTTGCTATTTTTCAACTTATAAGTTACAAAAACCTTTTTTCTTATATTTTCACAAAACACTTAAATGAAAATTTTCCGAATTCAAAACATTTTGATATCATAATGTATACATAACTACTTTGTATCAAATCATACTTTTGAAATCTAAAACAATCTTTGTTTGCCAAAACAAAACTTTATCTACCAAAACAAACTTTTATAGCAAACCACTATGGTAGCAATCCGTCACTTAGAAACTTAAAAATGAACACCGATGATGTTGCAGTAATCACCCAAATTATTTCCCAATGACCGAAGTGAGTTCAGTGCTTTCTTATCTCTTTTAAATTCCATTTTAAAATATTTCTAATCAAAATATTTAAAAAACAATACTATTATTATTTCTTCCAAAACCTTTGAAGAACAATTTTCAAAATCACTAGGATTTATATTCTCGGTTTCTTGTTTTAAATCCATTTTCATTTATAACCCATATTTATAAATATACTTATATAATTTCATTTCCTTTTTATTTATAAATCACATTTGTAAGTCATACTTATATAATTTCACTTCTTATATAATATCATTTCACAAATGTTGATTATTTTAATTATAATCAATACTTTATAATTCACATTTATAAATTCACTTTCTTATATAACTCATTTTACAAATGTTTATCTTTGTTTGGATTATAATAAAAAAATTTATTAATATTATACCTTAAATCCAACCAACATACCATATATAACTATAATAATTTCTAAAAAATTATTCCTTTATATATAAAATATAATCAAGGAAAAATTATTTCATTTACCCAATTTCAAAACAATGCTATGTCAAATTACTATGTTCAAATGTTTAGAAATCCCTATCAATAACGTTAATTACTCATATTGATTAGAATCCATAAGCTACTCAACATATCAACCAACACAATATAAAACATTTTATTTCACCAACAAATACGCACTCAAACACACACACTCAAACTCATTCTAGGAAGCTACTGACCCTATCTATAATGAGTACCCCACAAAAGCGTAGGTGTTCGCTAAGCTATGCTGTGATACCAACTGTAATGATCTGCAATGTCGCATATTTCAAGTTGACAATAAACCACACATGTCCAACTCGAATTGAACGAAAAGGAGAATTATTAGGGTAAAGAAAGAAGAAAGAAGTGGAGAGAGAAGAGAGAAAGAAAAAAAACACAGAATCTCACAACGTAGCGGAATAACATATAACATAATATCAACGATCCTTACAAAAGAGAAACTGTAGTATACATACATCAAATCAGAGTACACAAATAAATAATCATCAGCCTGCATAGTTATAACAATCTATCCTCATAAATGCTGATAATTTAAAAAACCAATGCAGTAGAAAAATAAACATACACATGAATACAATTTGAAGACCTCCAGCCCGTTTTCGGTAGCTCCAACGCACCAAAACTGAATCTATAAATATACTCGGTCTAACCCGAGCATTGGAAGGGAATAACATCCGGATCAGTCTGGTAAACCAACTTGAGAAAACACATCTCAGTTAGATTTTTAAAGTAATAAAAACCTTTCAAAACAAAGGTATCTCGTAAGATCATGCCGCTTATAAACATGGACGGGTTTTTACCTTACGATAACCATAACATTTCATATCAAATCCTCTAATATTATAATAGTGTCTAGGATACAAATACATATTAGTCATAGCCGAAATGGTTACATTTATTAAATTCCAGCATAATAGGCTTACAACTAAAACTGTAAATGCTCATATTGGAGAATGGATTCCATACAATAACTAGGTAAAGGACTACCTTCTAACGGTACATCTCTAGAAAAATGCATCGAGGCACCAACATATGGTCCTCTACCGACACGAGACCGGCCTACCTTTACCATAGATAGTATCGAATATCCCATCACCTCGGTCTTTCCCGACCTATCCATGGCCACATCATACACAACAAACCCGAAATATAGAGGGTAATCTAGAAAGGCGATGAACATATCCTAATGGGAGTGACCCACTTAGCCCTGCCGCATTTACCATGTTTTTGTCATTCCCGATTTGTGAGGCTTAAGGTAACATTTAACCTTTCACAGAACAAATCCCACTTTGAATGCCACATTCACACTAATTTATTTTCACAAAAGTACAACCCCGGAGTTCATAAGCCTCATAGAAGGATGTTAAGTGCAAGAGAGGTTACCTCCTACACCACCGAATAGATGTACGTTTGTAAAAACCAACGTATGTGGTTCTTAGAAATGCAATGTCAGACATTCGTATGGACAAGTTGTCCAGGAACAAGACAAATCGAAGGCACTCTTTTATTACATCCTGTCGGGAATCAACCCTAGGATTAGTAGCAAGCAGTCCTTGCATCAAAGATTTTCATAATGAAGCACTACTGTCACCATATATATAATAGGAAATCGCGGGGTTGGTAGCAAGCAGCCCTACATCATGAAGATTTCTGTCTTCAAGAATCATCATCTTCAACCAATCTGCACTTTCGAAAGCATATGTTGGTCCGAAGTGGTTTTTGGATAAAGCTGATCCCGGTCTCTCTAGACTAACAATCGATTAGAGGCCCTCAACCTCATGTGGAAACCAAGTATCATAGACTTATCACGTTTCCAACTCTCAACTTGCTATCTTTGGCCAAGAAGCAAGCTCGGTAGATTGGAGTACTCTAGTCACTCCGCCATACTCAAATCATCATTCTTAACACCAAATGATAATTAAGCCTACTCAGTTGGTCTCGTATTAAGTGCCTAACTAATCAGTTCCCACATCAAGTCAAGGAATCATAAATGGCCAAAAATACAATCTAATACACAAGCAGTCAGAAGGCCCATTTATTAATCTTTTATTAATTAAATCACTTTCCAAATATTTATCTTAAAAATATATTTAAAATTCTCAAAACCATTTTAATCTTTCGATATTTGGTAAACATTTCCATATACTTACTTCAATACTGTAAGTATATTCATAAACTATTTCGTTTTTCAACACTTAGAAAATATCTCTATATACTTAAATTCGTAATAAGTATATTTACGAATCTTTTGAGGAAGCTTCATATTTTCCAGAACACACTTTATTTGGTATACATTTCCATATACTTACTTCATCAGTGTAAGTATATCCACAAACTGTTTCGTTTTTCAACACTAAGAAAATATCTCTATATACTTAAATCTGTAATAAGTATATTTATGAATCTTTTGAGGAAAGTTTCATATTTTCCAAAACACGCTTTGTTAGGTCAAAAAAATGTTGCGTAAAACATCGTCACGACAACCCAAAACAATAGTATAGGGATTTGACTATTTATATTTATATAAATCTCATATACTATATAAAACACATCCTTTTAGAAATCACTTACTATAACAATAGTGATATAGTCTATGCCTTCCTCGCTTTCTCGAAAACATCTAGCACAACAATAAATGTTGAAATCTATATCTTCGTCCCTTAGTACATTTTAAATCACTTTTTAAAACCATTTAGCTCCATCTGAACATATCACTTTCAAAACTTTCCTTTAAAAGATTATTTTAACTTTTAAAACGTGAATGTATTTCCTCTATAAAAATCCTTATTGAAATCTCAACATATATCATTTCCATATTTATAAAACTATGTTTATAGATCTACATTCTATTTTATAAAAATTCTCTTTATAAAATCTCTTTATTTATAAAATTCTATTTATAAATCCATTCCTTCCTAAATCTCATTTATTTATAAATCCCATTTATAAATCTATTTACCAAATATCAATTACAAATACATTTTTTAATATTTATAAAACTCTGTTTATAAATCAATTACTTTATTTATAAAATATTAATTTTATATATTTTTTATATAAACCATTTCAGAAATATTTATTTCAAACTATTTCCATCTTCTTTAAAACTGTATTTCCTTTATAATAAAAGATGGACTTATTTATTAAGTTTTTAAAACCTTTATAATACAGTTTAGAAATTTCTATTTAACATATTTCACAAACTATCAGTTTATAATACCAAAAATTATACTTTTTATTTAAAATAAACTACTTCTTTTAATAATTAAAGAATAAATATTAAAATCATATGTTACAAAGTCACTTTAAAATCCTTTAAATCAAAATCTTCACTTTATAGAATTTTGAAAAATACTAAAAATAAGGCCTAGTGCTATAAAAGACTAAATAAGTGAAATCATGTCAATGTCATCAAATACGGCATCCAACATATCATATATCACAATATATGGAAAATAAAATCAATAGTGTGAGGAATGTTGTTGGATCCCTCCAACCTGTCCCCCTGCATTACATATAGTATATAATTATATAATATGGGTCATCCGTTACTAGGCGGGTACATATAATAGATAATCCGCTCCAAGGGCAGGAATAAATCCAAACCAACCGATGAAGCAGTTAATCATCCAAACAGGCAACAAATAGGCAACAATAAAAAAATACGCACTTATATAAAATATAAGTGGGTCCAGAGAGGTGAGTTAACTCACTTTATAAGCCAACGACGCTGATGCGCTTCTTCTCAACGCCGTAATCGAACAACGTTCGATTTTTCCTGAAATTCCTGCAAGCTCCACTCTAAACCAATCCAACTCGATGATGTAGGTATCGTCGCTTCGAGTCCAACGCAACAGACCGCGTCCAGATCCGACCTCATATGGACAAGATATGAACTAATGAACGTTTGAGAATAATTAAATTTTAATTAACTTTAATAAATTATATTATTAACTTAATCGCCTTTGTTTCTTTCCAGGTCGTTATCAACTCAACTCATCATCGCGATTTGTCGTTCGTCACTGCCACCATTGGCGATTTCACACCGTCGCGACTTACCAGAGGGTAGCCGCACCTCTGACGTCTACAATAAACCTAGCGCCGCCCTCCCATTCGTCGCCATTGCCGAGAATTTGCTCGAAAACTCCATCGCCGTTGAACTCGATTTCCTGCCACCATGCTTCATCGATCACCAATCCAATCATTAGATCGCTTCATCTCATCGAGCCGAGCAACTTTGCAGTTAAGGTCGAAGGCCGATACGGCCTCTGGTGGTCGCGATCATCATGGGCTGTTGGATGTCAACGATAAAAATGGTAGCTACTATTGAATTTAGGTTTTTGCAAAATGAAGGATGCTGAGGTTCTTTTATAGGAAAATAACCAAACACTATTCGCGCTTAGAAATTTCGAACTCCAAACGAGGTGTGCCGCCTGGCATTCTATACTAAATACCCTCATTCCGAACATAATGGAATTAGTATCGGGGCCTAATTCCATCATATACAGAAGTTAGCTTTCAAAATCAAATTATATTATATTAAATTTCTGTAATTAATTTCCATGCGTTTTGAGCTCGCATGACCACACAATACGTCTGATTGTCACGAAACTCGTTAACATACAATAATTCACTATTACGGATCCAATGCCACTAGTTTCGTTAAAATCCAAGACAGTGTCCCAGAAGGCAATTTTCACACGTTAATTATAAAGTAGAAATTAGCCACAAGGGCCTCTTTAGCAAGTGGAATTAGTTTCTAGGACACACAACTGAAATAATTACTTTCAAGGACAAAACGTAAAATAATTAGTTTCTAGGGCCTAAAAACCTATGAAATTATGTCCTTGAAAGTAATTGGACTGCTGACTTTGTCCTTGAAAGTAATTATTCTGCTAACTTTGGCCTTGAAAGTAATTTCTTTGAATGTGTGTCCTAGAAACTAATTGGACTGCAAAGTTTGTCCTTCCGGTGAAATGCCCCTTAATTAAAACAAATTATTATTAAACCATTTTAATCAGTTTTAATTCAAATTTAAAAGTTTACTGCTATGTGCGACTCCCACGAAGTGAATGAAGGGAAGCTATCTTCATTCTTATTTAAACAGATTTTAAATCAGCTTTCGAATTCATTTTTATTCACATTAAAATCCCTATATTTCAAATTTAAGCTGTTTGAATTATAAGAGTAATTTTTCAATGTTTAAAATTAATTAAATATTTCAAATTCAAATGACCAACATCCTGGGTCGTCACACTAACCAAGTAAGCTTATCTTTTATTGGAGTAGCCAGTTCGCATCTTTATGTGTTTTGCGCAACCTTAGAAGCAGCACTACAGATGCCAGTTCAAAGTCATGACGTAGGTGACTGGACCGCTTGGCACCAATGCCCTGTCCTACTATAAGTGTTGGAATAGTCCCAGCATACAGCGAGGTAAGTTGGAAAATATCAAAAGGGGGCTTATAAAGTCTAAATTTATTTAGATCTTAGTCAAGTTTGTTTTAAATAAATACAATATTTGTTTTTATTTATCAATAAAGCTTTATTTAATGTTAACTTTATATTATGTAATATAACATGTGCACCATATACACATATGCGTATACGTGCACATGCAAAATAAATGATATACATGGTTTAACATGCCGGTGTATAAATATTGGGATTTACACTACAACGGACATATTAGCCCCTATGTATACATGAGTGCTATCAATATATATGTACATATATATGATATAAACATATGTGTGTATATATGGTTTTTTATATTATGAAACATTACTTGTAAAATATGAAAGTTTATATAAAACACTTGTATGTATATATATACATATGTTATGTTGCAAAATAATATAATGTATAAAACACTTGTAGATTTTTTTCATAAATAATTTATAATTTCAAATTCAAGTTTAAAATTCAAATTTTATATTTTAGATCTAGATCTACATAATTTCAAATTTTAATTGAACAAATTAATTTAAAACAAAATACATATACATATACGTAGATATATATATATAACTCGAAATCTAAATACTTTTTTTCTTATATAAATATATATATATTAAAAATAATGTTTAATATGTTATGTACATACATGTAAATATGCTATAATGTAAAGCAATAGTTAAATAAATAAATACACACATGCACATTAATATGCTCTCGGCCAAAAAATGGTTTTTTTGTGTTGAAATTATTTAAATGTATGTTTAATTTTTCTAAATTTGATTTTCGTATGGAAATCAATATGCAAAAAAAATTATTTAAAATTTTCAAAAATAAATCTTAAGAATATACTTTTATTCTAAATATTTTCATACATATATTTTTTATTATTTATATATATATGATGTATGTGTTATTATATATAATATTAAATAAAATTTTATACATATATACATAATATATATATATATATTTGGATAATTTTTTATTTTTGAAACCTTTCAAATATGTATACATACATATATTAATACTAGAAAAATATAATTTATACCTTATGTATTAAAGTTATGTTAAACTTAATTTTTTAATAATAAAATGCAATTTAATATTATTTTATTAATTTTTTAAATACTACGCTGTGACCATATATATACAAATATATATGTGATTTCTTTTAACATATATACATATATAAGTTCTTCACATGAAGACACCACCAATTTATATAGATTAATGATATAGATACATTATCTAAACATATATGAAACATAATGAATAATTATTTATACATATATAAATTGTAATAATTGGATTATTACCTTCCCTAAATCCTAGATATGACACCTTGAGATGTTGGATCTGTCCACTCCTTGAATCGATGTCCAAGCCTTTAGATTGAGCTACCAATATGACTGTTGTTACCACTGATGTTTGAATCTGATTTAATTTGATTGATTAGAAGCATGCTCTAGAGGAGAAGAGGATGCTAAGGGTGGGTTATGGCTAGTAGGGAGAGATCAAAAGCAAGAAAATTAAAAGATGTGGTTAGAGATGAATATATAGTAAATATCTAAGGAGAAAAAAGTGGATCTGGGTCCTTCTTTCTCTCTAATTAATTCACCTCATTATTTGAATCAAATTTCCACCCCTTCCTCCTTGATGTGGCCAGCCATTCTATGGTCCTTTATGGGCTACAAACTCGCTTTAAGTGAAGGAACTGGTTGAGCGCGCAATGGATAAAATAGGTGAATTTCAAAAAAATTCTACTGTTTGGATCTTGTTAAGCCTATGAAGTCTAAATTCATTTAGATCTTATCTAAATTTATTTTAAATAAATCACTACTTTATTTAATTTGTAGTTGAAGCTTTGTTTTGAACTTATTTGATGATTATGTAATGTACATGCGTATCATATACACATATACATGCACGTGCAATATAAATAGTGTACATATTTCACATGGCCATATATAGGTGTTGGTATTTACATCGCAATAGACAAGTAAGCCCATCCATACACATATGTGTTGTCTAATATCTGCATGTGCATACACACATATATGATTCTTAATATCTTCCACTTCTAAACTCCGATCCGTCTGAGAGTGACAAAAATTTGCAATGCAAAAATACTGCTAGTCGGTGCATCATTCTTGCATTTATTAACTACGATGGGGATGAATTTCTAAACTATAGTTGATAAATGAATGCGTTTGGAGATTTCTACAGCGGATATGAGTAAAATTGTTTTCCTCTTTTAAGATAGCAGCATTGATCATTGTACTTTCCTTTTTCTTTTATATGCTATCATTTTGTATATTGTATATAATTTTGCTACAATATAATGTAAATGTTTTTTTACAGCAATAAAGAATGCCACACTCTTTTTCTTGAACAATACTACATTGGTATTGTTTAGGTTTTTAACGAGGCGGTGGTATCAATTTTCAAAAAAGAAGATGTTATTCTATTAAATCTAAATCTTAATATATATGGTTAATTATGATATCAAATCTATATCTTGATATTCAAATATCTTTTAATTTTAAGCTTAAATCAATAAACTAGAATTATATAGTGAGCGCGCGAGCATGTGTATATATATTTGTGAAAACTAATTGAATTTTATTAAAATATTTATGGCCTAAACAATATGTATGAATACATACATACATACATACATACATATAGTAATTCAAGTAACATATATGATTAAATTTAAAGTTAACAAATTTAATTCAAGCCTTTTAACCTAGTCAGGAAACAAAATCTTATAATTTTACATAAGTGACTACTAGTGAATTTTAGAACAAAACGAAACCTTTTGCCTTTTCTTGAAAGGAAAAGCTTCAAATCTGTATAGGTATATTTTATGAACAGAAGGAAACTTATATATATACATAATTTGTATCTAATAAATATGAATATGATTTTAATTCTATATATATTAAACAATTAATTGTATACATACATACATAATACATACATACATATATATAATTAAGTAAATTAAATATACATATATAAACTAAATTGTATTTCCTTTGTCATAAAATAATAATACACATGAAAAAATTTAGTTAATTAATAAAACTATATAATTATACAATTACATATGTAGTTCCTTTATAGATTAAAGTTAGTCTAACGAAATTCATTTTCAAACATTGTCAAATTTAAGATTGAAATAGAAAAAATCAATTTTTATTTCATCACCAAAATTACATATCCAAACATATATGCATATCAAAATTTTAATTAAATATATGTATACATATGTTCATAGTTTAACATCGCTTACCGACAACACATCCATATAGGAACCGTCATAATGAATAATTAATTAAACAAAAGCATGAAAAAATAAATTATATAATTGTAAGATTTTGTAAATAAAGATAATACATTGTTACTGCTCAAGAGAGTACCTTAAAAATGAATCAATATTACTCCGCTTGAATTCTTGATCAACACTTCCAAAAGGCGCAACCCCTTTGAGAAAGCTATGCACCATTTCATCATATATTTGATTGAATTTCTATTGTATTTTTTTTGAATTTTTAAGAGGAGGAGAAGAGAGATTTTTGACCAGACATGAAAGAGAGGAATGGAGGCAAAAACCCTAGAAATAATTAGGAGAAATGAATGGCAAGAGATGTATAAATATCATAGGAAAGAAGGGGATCAAAGATGGTAACGTCTTTCATTTCCTTAGCGATTTTCATACCTTTTGGAATCAAATTTCAAGCCAATCCCTCCACTTCAAGGCCGGCCACACATGCCCTCTGATTGGGCCTCAAATCACTTTAAGCCAAATATGATATTTTACATTTAAATCATATTTAAATGTACATCAATATCATATGTCGACAAGTGTATACATAACTTTTATACATGCACTGATTTTAACACTGATCAACACAATTCAAATAAAATTTTATAATAATTAATTTAATTAATTATAATATTTATAATTTAATTAAAATGGGTAGTAGATGGAGGATTCAATATTGCGATTGTATCAACTCGTTAGGTGCAAATTCGATCGGCGATTAATTTCGAACAATTCGAATATTAACATTCACACATCACCTTAACTTCGGTAAAATCCAATTTTTCAATTTTAAATGTTATCTATAAGTGACAGTTATTTACACCAATTCTCTTTGTCAAAACTATATCATTTAGGACTTAAGGAATTTGGTGAAGGTCAAAATTCCAATATCATCCATATTCAACTTTATAGTCCAAACACAAGGTCCTTCACCCAATAATAACAATTATTATTAACCGTACTACTTTGGCCAAAGACTTTGACTTTGAATTGACTTTAGTTGACCATGATACTAAACTCATATAACCGAGGAGACGAATCCTCTCTTAAATAATGTTTCACTTCCAATACTTTCCGTCGACCCAAATATAGTCGTTTGATGGACGTCGTGCCATAATTTTACTACAATCAAAGCAGAGCTTCCACATTAAAGCTCATTAGTATTATCAAGTCAAGAGAACTGTGTAATTTTATCACATTGATATTTTTTTGTTTGATCTTAGTTATATTAACCAATAGAAAACTATCAATTGAGTCATTCCATAGTAATCTAATAACTATCAGTACATAACCCCTTCGTGCCTCTAGCACCATGAGTAATACACTACCCAACATTTGGAGAGCATTTCTTACTCTAGTCTTAACGGATGTATGGATATCCAGTCTTGATACATCTTAACTAGGAATATGTAAAATAGTATGTTTGTTTAGTATGAGAAATCACTCATGATTACAACACATTATAACTACTATCACAAAACATACCATTTATAGATTTTCCATTAAATATACTTTTAATTAAATTGATTAATTAATATAACACATTATATCAAGTATATATAAAAAACACATTTTATTTCGAACAAGGTAGGTTATCAAGTTAGATATATGTAACAATTATATAATTGCACCTAGGGCATACCTTTAACTCTATTAATCTCTCACTTGCACTTGGGGCTAATTATGGAATCTCTATCGCATCCCTTCAATCAGTTGAATGAGAATTGATCGAGTTAGACCCTTTGTGAATGGATATACTATATTGGCTTAATTATTTACTTTGTTAATCAACTCTCTCTGATGCCGATAAACTACTTTTATCATGTGGAACTATTTAGAGTATGCTTCTCGACTTCTAGTGAGCTCTTATCATTACATTGTTATCATTTAACAATGATTCAGTACTCTTAATACTTGGATTCACCCCTAGGTTAGTTTTAAATTTGTGCATTTATATCTATACATTGCTTTTATCATGGCGCTATTCAAGGCAATGTACATAGCATTTTCATTGAATCAACCACAATCTTTTATTTGTAACATTTCCAACTTTAAGCTCTTTAGTTAAGGTTTGAATGCGAATTTAATATTGGCATATTATACTCTATAGCACTTATGAAGTTCGAGTTCAAACAATCTATTATAAATAGTTTGTTGTATATGTAAACAATTCTTTAGTATTTTGTAAATACTCTAGAACACTCTGAACTACTATTTTATGATCTTAATTTGGATTTAATATTTGCTTCATGCATCAAATACATAATCAAGATATGATATTATAGATAATACAACATGTATGGTAATTTTTGTTGTCAATACATAAAGAATCCATGTTGTATGTTCCATTTTAAACATTTTGATAAAGCGTCTTCGCATATCGTTTGAGACATTCCCAACATCCTTTTATACTTATTATAAAAGATATAATTTATAAATCCAATATGAAGTATTAAATAACCAAAATAGAACTAATATTTTCATAAATACATCGTTAACAATCAGCAGTACGTTATTCATTTGTGGTTTTAGAAATATCCATGTACCTTACAATGTTCTTTATCATGGACACACACTTCCTTTGCATTTTGACATAAAATCAAACTATTCGATATTTCTATTAACTCATTCAATTTTGATGCCTATAGAATAATGCTTTCGTATTAATTCTTGGATCATATCCAAAAAATCCACAAACTCAATATCGCTCACACTGATTTCGAGATACTTTGGTTGTTATGTACAAACAATCTAGTTTAAATCGTTATTTAAATTTTTTGTTTTAATACATATGTACCAAAACACAAAGTTACGACAATTGATAATTTTGTTTGATAATTTTGTGAGTAAAATCTGTAATAACTAGAGCACGTTGAATAATGAATCTATTGCGCTAATTTCAACAATTAACGATGTAATTCTTATCAACGTGGTTCATTGTATTCCAACTGCATTAGTCTTGTTCTTGAAGACTCATTCGTAGCCGATGGATCATATACTTATGGGTACAACTATCAAAATCATATTTCGATACTGTACTTGAAATCCATTTCAAATTTGTGCATCATACCATATCATAGAGTCAATACTCATAACAGTTTAATTAACTGTTGAGGAGTATCTATTCTTAACATTGATAAGAAATTCATAGTCTTTTTTCAATATGCAAGAATATTTATTAGATGTTCTAATGCATTGTGTTTATTTAGGTTTGGTTAATTTCATTTCATCAAATGTAATCGGTTTCAACTTTGGATCGTATCCATATCCATTTTACTATAGATACTTTCTAAGAGAAATTCCCTCACTACGAAGTTAGTATTTCTTGAAAAGATAGTTGTTTCTCAGTGTATTGGAATAGGTATTCATAAATATTTTATGAATTTCCTTATATACAAAACTGTATTAGTTTTAATTTACAAAAATTATATTCAAAACATAAACAAGTCATCTAATGATAGTCATTCCCAAACTCCTTTTGGGGCGACTCATACAAGATCGTTCACGAACAATTATTACGTGTAGTCTTTCGACTCGCATAACCTGCAAACTTCTTGGCCTATGATATGTTAGGGTTTCTTATTGTAACGACCCGACTTTCCAGTCTCGGAAAATCGAACCATTTGTGTTAAAGAAAAAGAGGTAGAAGAAGAAGAAACAGAAAATCAACAACAGAATCTCACATCGCAGCGGAATAAAATATAATATATACAAAACAGATCTTTACTCAAACAGAAAAATATATCTGTTTATACAATATATTTACAGAATACATCATCAGAGTTCATCACATCAATGATATACATCCAAATACACAGCGGAACAATAAACAAATACGGAAGTACGTATCGCCATCCAGCTCGTCTCCTGAGCTCCACAGCTACAATCTGAACCTGTTTATCTCGGTCTGACCCGAGCATTATATAAAACAATACCCGAGTCAGTCTGGAATACCAGCGTGAGAAAATCACACTCAAATTGATTATTAAAGTTTCAAAATCCTTTGAAAACAAAAGCATCTCGTAAGACCACGCCACAAATAAACATGTCGGGTTTTTACCTTACTATAGCTAAAACACTTTTTATAAAAATCCTCTGATATTATAATAGTGTCTATTTACAAATACTTATTAAAATAGCCGAAATTGTTACATCTATTAAATTCCGGCATACTAGCCACAACGTGGGTAATACAAACAAAACTCGTACAAGGCACGTAGGGAGAATGGATTTCCAACGAATGACTAGGCACTGGGGTACCACCTGTCACAGTACGTGGCCTAGATCACAGTACCGAGGAGTACGCCCGCTCCCCTGCAACACAAGGCCGGAATCACCTAGGGGCAATTCCGAATATGATCACCCCACGGTTGGGATCAGCAACCGCACCACTAAGCCGAAATAAAAGGGACATCTAGACAGGGATGACCATACTCTCCAGTGGGTGCTACCCACGAAGCCTTGCTGCATAACCCCTGATTTTCAGTCATTCCCGGTTGATGAGGCTTGAGGCTAAACGTTACCTTCAGAACGTTTCACTTAGAATGCCCATCGTCCCCTGACGATGTCCGAAAGCATTCATCCATACAAGTCCGTTCCCGGTCCGAACAGAACTGATAACACTATCCCCTTATCAATATTACCCTCGTTTCCCCACGAAACGTACAAACCGGATCGAAGTGGTTTTCGAGTCTCCAGACCTAGAATCCCGGTATACGGAAACCTGATCCCGGTCTCTTCGAAACGATCAGCGCATTTGGCCAATATTGATAGTCGGTTGTTTAACTATCAATTAACATCCATAACAACCATCAACAATCAATAATTTCTCCAAATTATTTATATCCCTCAAAATATCTTCACAAGATATTATTTCCATTTCAATTCCCATTGGAAACAATTTCAAACTATATTCCTCTCACGGAATAATTTCCCAAATATTTATTTTCACTGGAATGCCAAGTACAAAACCATTTTAGATTTTTAAAATAATTTTAAAACACTTTATTATAAAAATACTTTATAAGAACGCCTTTTTAAACTTCTTTAATATTTAAGTTAAAATATATATTTAAAGATATTTAAATAAAACCATTTTAAAGAATATAAACAAATTTCCTTTTAAAACATATTATCAAATCTCATTTGTATTAACTACAATAATAGATTGAAAATTACTTACTTTAGAAATTTAACATTTGGAAATAATAGATTTTTAAAACTTGACTTTTAAAAATAACAATAAATCTTTAACAAATATTTAAAATTTCTTTTTAAAACAAAATGTACTTGGCTATCCAGAAAATACTTCTCTTTCACAACCTTTAAAATAAATCTCTGTTTATTTTTTTTTAAAACAGATTCACAATCCTTTATAAATTCACACCTTGAATTTATATTAAAATCCGCTTCACTTTATAAACTCAGTTTATAGATCTCAAAATCTCATTCCTCTTTAAAATTTCCCAGTTTCAATATTTAGATCAATTCTACAATTTTATTTCAAATTTGCTTTATCTTGAAAAAAAAATCCCTTATTTACCTTATTTATTTCAAATACAATTATTCGGGTTTTTTTTTTAAATTTTTAATTTCTAGTTAAAACCCCTTTAACTGAAAATTCCTATTTTAAATTCCCAACATTCCTTATTAACGCTTTTAATTAAATTAACTCATTTAATTAGAAATAATTTCTTTATTTCTTTAAAAACCATATCACTTGAGTTTTAAATTTTTATTACTCCTTCGTAAATTTAAATTCCTTTTTCCCATATTTATTACAATTCCAATTCACTTTATTTTATCTTATTTTCAATTCACTTTTAAATTTATTCCAATTTACTTAAATTATTATTCTTTATTTTCTTCAAAAATTCAATTCCATATATTTTCAAAATTTATTATACTGGGAATTCAATCAACCACAACATCCAATATCAAATCATCACAGGATATCAATATTCAGATCACAGAATAATAAAATAAATTTTTGAGGAATCCAGTTGGATCCCTCCAACCTGTTTCCCTGCATCCACAGACGTTAGCACAATACCCATTCCACTTCGAGGTGGAATATCGCGGTATATGGGATTTAAAATAAATCATCCGCTATTATGCGGCGCATAGGGTCTCATCCGCTATAAAATGCGGGAATATCAAATCCAATATATACATATGCCAATATATATATATTGGTATATACTACTATATACCATATCATATCAATCCAATCAAACAATTCAATCATTCATCCATATTTAAATTTAACCAATTAAATTTAAATAAAATTAAACTGAGTGAGATTAACTCACCTTTTATTTTAGCTTTGCAATCCACTCCAGACCAGTTTGTTTTCCTTTCAGACTTCAACCTTGAACAACATTTTATGGTTTATTAATATTTGGACCAATCAAACAATTTATTACTATTTATTTATTTCCTTTAAACGCTACAAGTATTTTAAGATTCCCATTCCCAAAATCTTACCTTTATACCATTTACTGTTTTTAAATAAAATATGTATGTGAAGTAATATATATATATTCTCGAATCAAAACAATTTAAACACTGTTAAAAATCTTCTGATAGTTGAAATAATGAATCACAATAAAATTACAATTTTAAACCTAAGCAAACATTGAACTAAAATGTTTTGAATTTAAATTACCTAAGCCTGCAGAAACAAAAATCACGAGTACTACGCACTCCGGCTCTACGAGATTCTGCCTTCGCTCGAACGAGCTCATCACCGTCGCCACTGCCCAACTGTCATACTTTCTATCGCCTTCGAAGCCGTGCTCGAGAACAACCTCGCGACCATCCCGATTATCACGCCTTCGACCCATCCTAACGCTGTCACCACCGCTTCCGACATCGCGATCGCCTCACGAACCACCACGTCGCGAGCCACCGTACCCCACCCCTTCGCACGCCTACTCCAGATGATCGACACTCTTGCCTTGCGATCGAGACTGTAGCAGGACTTCAAATCAGCAGTAAAAATATCGCGTAGGAGCAAGGACGAGCCAACGATGGCTGATGGAATAGCCGAGTTCGCAGCAATGATTAGCTCGAAGGCGTTGATTTCGCGAAACCCTAGTTTTCTCTTCTTCTTTTTTTTCGAATAAAGAAGGGGAATTCAATCTGAACTGGAAATCGCGATTTTGACGAGGGAATGGAAGCGAAAATCATAAAAGAGGAAAGGGGAGATCGTGGGTTAGCATCGCAACAAGGAGATTGTTATTGAACTGTAACTCCGAAGTAACAGATGTTTAAAAAGGGAAAGGGATGTTGGCTTCCTATGTACGCTTGTTTTATAAATATCTCTGACTTGTTGATTTAATTAATTTTTTTTTATAACATAAAACTTCCAAAATGCCTCGTTACATATTGCGAAGTCCCAATGCCCGAATCAGACGAAACAACAAACGTTCATAAGGTTTTACCCATATCCGAACGCAATGGAACGGTTATCGGAAGCTAATTCGATCATAACAACAAGTTACAGAAGTAAACGATCAATTTTAAATGAAATCGATTCTAATAAATTCGAAACGTTTTAAGTTGTCAGGGTCAAACGACAACCCCAATTGCTACGAAAACTGAAATCCGATAATAATACAATATTACGGATCCAATGGAACTGGTTTCGTCAAATTTCGAGACTGCGCCTCGGAAGGCTATTTTTGAATTCAATTTAAACGATAAAATTTGAAAATTGAACAAATCACTTTTTAATTTGATTTTAAAAGTTCTACTGCCTTTAGTATCATCAATATAGATTTTTCAAGCCTTTAAATTTATTTTTAACTGGCTTAAAACAGCAGATTCAATAATTCACCGAATTTCGATAATTAAATCCTACAATTACTTATCCAATAAATATTGATATTTTGAAATTCTAGTTAATAATTTACTTTTGAATATTTAAAATAAATTAAATATCCAATTCCAAATGCTCAAAAATTCCGGGTCGTCACACTTATGAACCCTTTTCTTGTATGATTTTGCAAACTGTTATTTAGATGAAATTAATTTAACCTTCTATACTACTTCCAACTACACGACCATATAGAAAGAATTTAACTCAACTTCACTCACCATTGTCGTGCTTTGTTAAAAAAAGTTCCATTACTCCTTATCGATACATCATTATGTATCATAGGGAGGAGTGAAATTTTGAGATTGAATCTATATTCATTTTTAGGTACATTCGGAACTCTTTCCAATATGCTCACATATTCGATAAACTTGGATCGATTTTATTTTCTATTGCAATTATTTTATTTATTTTCATTTTATACTCTATGAGGTTATCATAAACATACTACATGTGTATCAAATATACGTATTTATGTCTATGATAACTCATCGGTGAATACAAAGGAAGTATGTGGAAATATTTTGGTACTATCAGACTTAAGATTGCATACATCTATATGTATCAATCTGAAGAGTTCATTAATTCCTATGTCCCTTGTGTTGAATGGATGCTTTGCCCTTAATTGTCTGAGATATAACTTACTAGTACATATGATTCATAATCATATAATAAAAAATTATTTCTCAAAACTGTGGCTTAGTCTAAATAATTGCAAATAAATTTAGATAGTTCTATATTTTCCAATGCATTACAAATACCAGTACTATAGTTTTACTTTATAATGAATATCCATAATATTTATGTTGAAATAAAACTATGTCTACTTTTCATAATTCCAAAAAATTTATAATTTCATAAATAATGTTTGGTATGTTTCATGAAAACAATTTCCATAATTTGTTGTAACCAATAAGTGTTATATGGCATGCTGCCACTATTTCCACCATTACTACGAGAATATAAGCACGTCCAGGTGGGCCTACATCTAATCATAATATGCATGTATTAATTCAACAATGCACTTTGTAGCATTTTTTGAAGCATGTACAAATTTTATTTATAGATATGGTAGACATTTCCTTAATGAATATATATCCAAATTCATAATTAATTAGATATATTATATTCAATAAATGAAATGTTACCGTCAGTTGGAAACAAGAAGGATTATGAATATAGCAACCCCATGAAATTACTATCATGCAGTTAGCAAAGAGTAACGCTGATGCTAAAAGCGATTTCAATGTTTTTCCTTTTGCATGTATTTTATTACATAAGACAATTTCTTTCTTTGCATAATCTCAATTTCGCATGTCCTTCGGCTAAGCCCTATGCAATGGACTCGCGAATCTGACCAACCATGGGCTAAGCAATTAGAGGATATGGCATGCTCCTACCCGAGTCTGTAGCCTTAAATCTTAAATTTGGTTTTTAAAATGTCAATGAGTCATGTCTTTTGATCAGTTCGGGCATCTTAACACTATTTCGATCTTCACGATCTCCCAGATGCAATTCCACTCACTTGGTAGTTTAAGTCTTACCATACTCACTACTAAAATCACCTTTTTGTTTAAGTAAAATTTAGCCCCAAAATAGAGTAAAATCTTCCAAGTGTTATAAAAAAGTCATCCCAACTTTTTAAAACCATAAGCTATTGTTCTTTAAAATTTTACTTATTTTTCACCAGTTAAAATATAGGCCATCGCGCATTAAAAATTTACTCAGGTATCACGCATTAAAATATAGGCCATCGCACGCTGAAAATTTACTCAGTTATCGCACATTAAAATATAAGCAGTCGTGTGTTAAAAATTTACTCAGTTATCGCATGTTAAAATACAGGTCGTCGCGTGTTAAAAATTTACAAAGTAATCGCACGTTAAAAATATAGGTCGTCGCCTATAAAAAAGGGCTAGAGCCTTCGTTTTAAATTTACAGGTGTCGTCGCGTATAATTTGGTTCCAATATTAAAGGTCATCATGTAAAATTTATTAATGTCCACGCATGCTATTTGTTTGCATAGCCTTCGCCCTATAAATATATTTGGCATGCATTCATTTTTGCATGAAATCAAAAGCATCTTACACATGTTTATTTTGTGGTCATGTGTACATGCCCTTCATGTATTAACTTTTCACTTGTGCTATTCTATAAACATACATACACTTTCATTCAACTTTTTCACTTGCTTGCATTCGTGTTTCATATTTCGAAAGTTACAACATGTATATATATTTTATGTGCCGACACTCCCTTCATATCCATATATATTTCGTGTGCAACATGTTTGGCGCCTACGTTTTATTTTATAATTGTGCCTTCATGATCTGTTACTTCCTTTTGCAAAGTGTGTTATCATATTTTTCATGTGTGTGCTGGTACTTCTTTGATGCAAAGGTATACTTATTAGCACATGAACACATGTACTAACGTGTATATGAGAGCTGCATTAACATTAAACACATTAAAGTAATTGTATTTTAAAACTAATTGTTTTAAGTAGTCCCACATCGTTCAAAATATATTAATCGTTGTTGTTTAGCTAAGAGGTGAAAAAGTATGTTGTTCCAATAATATTTAACAAAGTTGGGATGGTGGCTTGAAGTATAACATGACCCATGAGCATGTCATACCAATTGGAAAATGGTTCAAATAATTTTGAGTAGTGAAGGATACAAATGAATTCTCATTATTATAGCAGTAGGGATGGATAGAAGATGAAGCATTTCTTATCCCTGTTATATATCCACCTAGTCATGTCAAATGCAATTTGAGCTCCATTCAATAAGACTTTTCATATAGTTAAGACTTGTCAACAAACATAGTCATAGTCTTTCTTCCGGTCTCAATTTTGATCACATAATCGACATTTGGTTCAAGAATTGAACTTCATCAATCATGCTATATATCTTCATCACGTCTATCCATTGTTACCATCAAAATTCATAAACGTCAGCGTATATTAGCTCCATGATTATCCAGTGTAGCTGCAATGCTTGTAGTGAAAGGTTAGCTCTGACAGCCATTATTCTTCCCATAATAGATTGATACATAGCAAGTTTATTTCAGTCCACTGTGCGTGGCTCAAATGGCCCTACACCATTGAAACCTCAATTCATTCAAGCTCGACTTCTGTTCATTTCTTCTCAAATCCAGTTCATTTGCATTATCTTATTTTGAATGTTCTTTATATACATGGTTGGTATCAGTTTAGTTATTGGAAACTTGTTTTGTGGTTGTGAGATGTTTCAATTCTGTTTGCTGCATCAAAAGTTGCCACTATAAGCTGACTACAGAACACAATCGTTCCAAATTATCGCTTGAGGGGATTGTGTATAGAGATATAAAGGGTATTTGGGAAATTCAAAAGGACACCATGCAATCCCATTCATGGAATTCACATTATTAGTAGTAGAGATAATAGCGTATGAAATACAAAGCTCCATTCAACCACTTAATATAGGCTATTTATTTCATTTCTAGTAATTGGTTTACAGTTGAGAATTTTTACATCAAGTATCTTAAATTCAAAGAAATAAATATCATAGCAAACAATTTTCTATGTGAAAATACTTTTGGAATATAAATCATATTTCTCATTCCAATGTTAAGTGTCTATTATTATTTTACAATTCTCATTTCCATTGTCTCTTTATGAAGTAGAAGTGACTATTCAGTCTCTTCATCCCAACCGTGTCTTAGGTTACATCCACTCTTATACATCAATTTCCTTTCCAAATGGTCGAACCATTCAAGGGAAATTCTTACTAGAATATCATAACGAACTCTTTACAAAAATATATTTGGTCGCTTTAACTTTTAAAGTTATCAAATAAATTGCACTTTATATAAACCGATCAAACTGAAATTTAATTGATTGAATTCTTATATCTATCATGTAGCCTTTTGATCCAGTGTTATATTTAACATAACAGGATCATTATATTAGTCAATCATATTGAATACATGATCTCACACTATAGTTAACTCACTTATTTCAATGAACTAATTTCATCGAGGTTTCATAGTTTATGCATTGTGACCATTCACCATATAACATTTAAATGTGATTATATATGGATCAAATATCAACATTTATTTATTTCTTTTAGAGTTCGAAACTTATTGAAGAAAATACACAGTCTTGGGCAAGTAAACTCATATATGACCAAGTTACGAACATATTTAGTAGTTGTATAATTAGGTGCTTGCATGGGTCAACATGCAAAAATTGGTAAGTATATTTTATATTTCTATTTGTCAATATTAATTTAGTTCATTTGTATATTTTTAATTGATAAACTTTTTATCAATTATATTAATTGCACAAATTTATTGATGTGGATTATTAAAACTTTATATAGCATATGTTCTTACAATATTAATAACGTTAAATATTACCATTTCAATTTTCTAATAAGGCTCTCATTAGACTTTTATGTTTCTTAGAACCCTAAAAGAAAAAATAGAAATTTTTTAATTTCTCTAGTAGAAATTAGGACTTGTATGCCTTGGTATCTTGACCTTTAGGAAAGCTCAACAAATCATAGGACCACATATGGTGGATAAATCCTTGTTGGATGTATCATATACATTTCCTCACTCATGGTTCCTTGTCCTAATCTCATCTTTATCTTGAGGAAAGCTCAACAAAAAAGATAGATTATTCACTTGTACCAACCATTTCACGATGGCCAAAATATAGTGCACATACCTTGGGGAAAGCTTAACAAATATATGCAATTAGCTTACCTCATCTATTCAATATATTAATAGTACTACAAATAACATCACTAGCTTGAGGAAAGCTCCACAATAAAGGAGTACGCAAGTAATCTATTAATATATATGTTTGCGCCAAAGTTGGTCACAAACACCCAATTGTCGATGAAAGCACCAATGTATGAACACAGATCAGCAGTATATGATCACAAATCACAGATCTAGGTAATGTAGAGGATAAAAATGAAGAATAGCAAACTTAAAACAGAAAGAAATAGACAGAGACACAAGATTTATAGTGGTTCGGCTATCTCCGGCCTACGTCCACTTCAAAAGTTAATCTTTTATTAACTTTGCTCGCTGGTTACAACGGATTACTGCAGTAATTCTTGAGTACAAAGATGAAGTTTTAGTATAATGGCGATTTCGGCAGAGTCTGGACGTTAGAGAATCCAAAGGTCCCTTTTCTGTAGGCTTTGGGATGCTATTTATAGGCGTAGGTTGCAAATATTTCGCTCAGATTTCGAGAGACCTCTTCTGGCACGCGAGTGGGCCCACGCGATCGATCCCAGGTGATTGACTCAATCCATGATCGATACGAATGAATTTCGTATCGATCAAGATCTTGTCCATTTGAGTCGAGATCGATTATGAACATTCTTTAGGTTGTACGCAAGCTCCTGTTAAAATTTGGTGGCATTTGGACTTGTAGATTGTGAGTTACGATCAATGCAAGTTCGTGTTCACCGGTCGGCTATCGCGTTCGTATCCATGTCTTCGTCTCCATCCATTCGCATCGATCCACATATGCATGCCGCTCATTTCATGTCGACTCCCTGTTATTGGTGCTGTCTTGTTCGTATCCACGCTTCTTCGTATCGATTCGAAGTATCCAATGTTGATTGATACGAACAGTATCGATTCGAAGTAGTCCATGTTGATCGATACGAACTATATCGATTCGAAGTAGTCCATGTTGATTGATACGAACAGTATCGATTTGAAGCATCCCATGTTGATCGATACGAACAGTATCAATTTGAAGTATACTGCTACGCTCCATCCTGATCGATACGAAATCATCGAGTCGAACAAATCATCACGCGCATATCTGTTCAATCCAACTTCGTATTCACCGAGTCGAAATCCACTTAACCTTTCTCCTTGATCGATACAAACGTCTTGTTCGTATCCATAGGCATCGATACGAACAAGGCTCCCTTAAGCATGCATCCATCAATATCTCGGACAAACTAACTCCATTCGACTTGAAACTTGAGATATAGCCTTTTCTAGCCGTGTTCATCGTTCCCAAACGATCTCCAGTCCTGATGTCAATCCTTTCCAGCCAATCTATTGATATCCCGACCTTGACCAAAAGGTGGGATAACATTTGCCCCCCAAAACATGCCTTGTGGTAAGAAGGTGTGTTTTGAAAAGCTCCGATTCCGACATTCGAAGTCCATATTCCGTTCATAGTCATACCATCCAATTCATAATCCAATCCATTACCAAGCCATCCTATCCAAGTGCCACATTCTTGACTGCTCCGAGTCGATGTCCGATTCCAAATCCAGTAACCAATTCCTTAGCCAATCCCGCATCCATCCGAACTCGACAACTAAGTTCTAATCCATCCATATCCAATAACCAATAACCACATCCATAACCTCTCCAGGTCGATATCCAAGTTCGAGACCACTCTAGGTCCATGTCCAATCCCAGCCTCGACTATCCGGTCAAGGGCTTAACCTGTGTTTATGTTTCTCCGGCCTCGACTCTCCGGTCGAGGACTTGATATTCTCCGGCCTCGACTCTCCGGTCGAGGACTTTATATTCTCCGGCCTCGACTCTCCGATCGAGGAATTCATATTCTTCGGCCTCGGCACTCCGGTCAAGGACTTTTATATTCTCCGGCCTCAGTTCTCCGGCCAAGGACTTTTTATATTCTCCGGCCTCGGCTCTCCGGCCAAGGACTTTTATATTCACCGGCCTAGGATCTCTGGCCAAGGACTTTTATATTCTCTGGCCTCGGCTCTCCGGCTAAGGACTTTTTATATTCTTCGGCCTCGGCTCTCCGGCCAAGGACTTTTATATTGTGTTTGAGTCCATTCCATCGCTCTTCGGATAAGGGATTCATAATTCACGATTACTGCCCCGTCTCTCCAGTCGGGACCGTAATCGCGAGACCTGTATTATTCATTACATTGATCCAAATCCAACCATTCAAAATAAGAGTTTTTACAGCCAGGGAAAACCAAATAAATGTCTGTACATCCAAGGAAAAAACAAAAGTTTTCAGGAAAACGAAAAAGAAAAACAGGATTTCATAGACTCGAGCAACATGGTTTATCATCGTCTCGGAGCATGCCTAGGGACCGTCCTTGATCCCATACATTTGTAAGTGATTTAGTCGCATTACTTCGAGTTCTATTACTTATTCCAAGCTATAAATCTATTTAGCTGATAACAAGTTGATGTTGCCTAGGTCCAGTGCCATCCTTATTCGAGGTGGGCGGTGGCCATTCCTATTCCACTGCTACAGCTCGATTCCTTACATACTGCTGTAGATGACCATTCCTTACATGCTCCTCAACGATGTCCCTCAAATGCCTGCAGTCGTTCGTGTTGTGCCCATCCAGCTCATGTAATAGGCAATGCCTTCCCGATGCCCGTTCGTAATCAGAAGGTTCCCTTCTTGTTGGCCTTCGATACTAGAGGCACCCTCAAGTGTCCAAATAAATCCTTTCCAGAGTTTCAGTCAGATCCGTGTAAGAAGAAAACTTTGACTCCCTCCGTGGCCTTTTTGAAGTGCTACCGTTATCATTCATTTTCCTTTTGCCTTTGTCATCTTTGTTTGGATTTTCTCTGGGTGGACCCCCATCCCTTACCGCAAAAGCTTCAGCCTCTCTCCCTTCTCTCTCAGCCTGCACATCTTCCTGCCTTAGAAATCTCTCCGCCTCATGATAGAACTCCCCAAGATCCCTCGGTGGGTCCTGTTCCAATGATATCTTGAAATCCGAATTGTCTGCAATTCCTGAAACCGCTGCCATCAAAACCATCGACGGATCAGGTCGATCCACCGAAGCCACTGCCGCATTGAATCTGGTCAGGAAATCTCTAAGTGATTCTCCTTTCCATTGCTTCATTGATGTTAAAGTCATCACATTCTTGGGTCTGGCTATGTGGACCCGAAACTGTCTCATAAACCTTTCAATCAACTCTGTCCATGTGCCAATAGAGCCACTCTCCAGCTGTCTGAACCATAACGCCGCTATATCTGTCAGATACAAAGGGAAGCATCGCGCCATGACCTTCTCTGATGCTCCCAGTACTTCCATATGCCTCATGTACCTTGTCAAGTGAACAGCGGGATCTGTTCTCCCGTCATACATCTCCAGTGGTGGTAACTTGAATTTTGGTGGCTTCCTGGCTTGCCTGATCGTAGGAGCAAAGGGACTCCTATCCACATCTTCCAGATCTCTATTCACTAGTCCGCCTCTCATGGCTCCTTTGACCATCTCCGCCAATCTATCACTATCGTCAAGCTGTAGCCCTTGTCTGTTGCTTCCGACCTACCCCCCGAGTTCACGAGGGAATCCTGGAATCTAGTCTCCTGGACGGGCATCCATTCCTCTACCAAAGCCATGTTGAACAGCTCCACTTAGTATCCTGCTTGAGGTTGGATCAACGTCCTCCGAATGTGTGCCCCCAAGTTCTGGTGCTGCTCCTGACGGTCCTGCTCCATCCTGAACTCTGGTTGTTCCGCGCTCCTGATCTCTATCTCCAGCATCTCCTATAGCAGCGTTCCCTTGATTTTGCATTCTGGCTTGTCCAGCTTGTTGGAGTAGGTTCTGCATCATCTCCTCTTGTCTTTTCAGCATTCCTTCCTGCATAGCTTCCATCATCATCTCCATCTCGTTCTGAGTGATGAAGATTGAGGTGTCATTTGCTCCAAAGGGAGCCTCCTGGCTCCCTTCATGCTGACTACTTCCAGCCATATGTCTTCTTGTTGATTGTCTTGCCATAGCTTTCCAGATCCAAGTCTTTAAGCTTTCAGATCCGAAGTCCTGGTTATAGAATTCCCGAGTTCAGTTCTCAGTGAAAGCACCAAAATGTTTGCGCCAAAATTGGTCACAAACACCCAATTGTCGATGAAAGCACCAATGTATGAACACAGATCAGCAGTATATGATCACAAATCACAGATCTAGGTAATGTAGCGGATAAAAATGAAGAATAGCAAACTTAAAACAAAAAGAAATAGACAGAGACACAAGATTTATAGTGGTTCGGCTATCTCCGGCCTACGTCCACTTCAAAAGTTAATCTTTTGCTCGCTGGTTACAACGGATTACTGTAGTAATTCTCGAGTACAACAGTGAAGTTTTAGTATAATGGCGATTTCGGCAGAGTCTGGATGTTGGAGAATCCAAAGGCCTCTTTTCTGTAGGCTTTGGGATGCTATTTATAGGCGTAGGTTGCAAATATCTCGCTCAGATTTTGGGAGACCCCAATTCAAATGGCAGAGGACAACTTTATATAAAAAATTCATAATCTTTAATATATTATATTGACTGATATTAACTTATGGAACAATGTATTTTTTATGAAATGCTCTCGTGATTCAAGTGTCAGACACATCAGAAATGATAGTATATGTGCTTTTACGTATGTATTAATTCCTTAATTCTATTTAGGGTTTCTTTGATGTTCCACCTTTTGTTTATACATTTATATATTATATAAGTATTATTATTTTATAACTTTTATACAAACTTATATAATATTTTTATGTATAACATTATATTAACTAAATCTTATTTAATTAATTTAACTGATTAACACTTTAATTAATTATTATATTATGCAATTATAACATACGATATTGAATATATATATATATATACTACAACCTTTATAGTAATACAGATATATCTTATATATGTATGTAAGTATGTATGTATTTAGTTTATTAATTAACTTTTAATTAATTTATTTAATTAAACAATTTCAATTAAATTTCATTAATTTCAAAAATTATTTTATACACACATGCATACTATTATCTTAAATAATTCAAGACAACATAACATATATCATCATTTATATTATACATGTGTATGTGTTTGTATATTAATTAATTAAATTACTCAATTAATTCAATTACTTTATTAATAAATAGTATTTTCAAAATTAATTTCTTAATGTTTTCAAACATTTTGAAAACTTATACTATATTATAACTTTTATAATATACAAGTCTTATTTTAAATTTAAATTTTAAATTCAAAATCTTTAATGTTTAGTTTTCAAAACAATTTTGAAAATTAGTCCAAGGCCCAATTCAAATTGGGCCTTTTCTATTAGGGATAACATTTGTGCTCACTTTACCTTTCAGACCAAACCAATAGCCAAGGAGGGTAGGATACTTGGTTAACCAAACTTAAGCCTAGACACAAATTTTCCAGACACCCTATTAAATTGAAATGCTTAATTGGTTAGCCCTAACGTGACTAATTTAGACCACATGGACTATTAAGCTTCAATACTATTGAAGGAATTAGCCGAGCGCGTAGTGTGTAAAATTGATAAATTTCTAAAATTTTGTACCATTTGGATCTTGTTAAGCCTATGAATTCGAAATTTCATTTGGATCTTATCTAAATTTATTTTAAATAAAATTGCTATTTTATTTATAGTTGAAGCTTTATTTTGAACTTAAATGTCAATTATTTAATGTACATGCGTATCATATGCACATGTATGTGTACGTGCGCATGTACAACATAAATAGTGTACATATTTCACATGCCCTCTTATAGGTGCTGGGATTTACACTACAGCGAACAAGTTAGCCAATCCATATACATATGTGTATTCTAATATGCACATACACGCGTGCGCATACAAATACACACACGGATATATATATATATATATATAGTGAAGTGTGTATCAAGTTATACTTATAACTTCAAATCTAGTTAAAGTTATTTAAAAATAGAAATTTACTTTCTTTATTTATAATCATTCAAATGGGTAACCTTTAAACATAAAAAGATATTATTCCATAAAAGGACGTTATTCTATTAAATCCAAATATATATATACATGGTTAATTATGATATCAAATTTAAATCTTAATATTAAAATATCTTTTAATTTAAGCTTAAATTAGTAAATTAAAATTACATTGTGTGTGTATTCATGTATGTGTGTATTTTTGAAAAATAATTTAATTTTGTTAAAATATTTGTGGCCTAAACTATGTGTGTGTTTATAATTCAAGTAACATATATGGTTAAATTCAATGTTAACAAATTTAATCCAGTCATTTTAACTTAGGCAGGAAACAAAATCTTATAACTTTACAAAGAAGACCACTAGTGAATTTTTGAACAAAAGAAAACCTTTTTCCTTTTTTTGAAAGGAATAACTTCAAATCTACATCTTTATATCAAAATACAAGTATATTCTATGAACAAAAGGAAATTTTTATATATATCATATATGGTTAAATTCAACGTTAACAAATTTAATCCAGTCTTTTTAACTTAGGCGGGAAACAAAATCTTATAACTTTACATAGAAGACTACTAGTGAATTTTTAAACAAAAGAAAACCTTTTTCCTTTTTTTGAAAGGAATAACTTCAAATCTAGATCTTTATATCAAAATACAAGTATATTCTATGAATAAAAGGAAATTTTTATATATATATACATAATTTACATCTAATAAATATGTATATGAATTTAATTCAACATATATATTAAACAATTAATTGTATTTCCTAATATATACATACATATATAATAAGATTTAACATTTACATATAAAAAGATTGAAGTTCCCTTTGTTATAAAATAATAATACATGTGAACAAATTTAGTTAATTAATAAAAATATATAATTGTACAATTACATATGTAGTTCCTTTATAGATTAAAGTTAATATAATAAAATTTATTTCAAACATTGTCAAACTTAAGATTGGGAAGGAAAAAATCATTTTTGGATTTCATCACAAAAATTACATATCCAAACATATCAAAAATTTAATCAAATATAAGCATACATATGTTCATATTTTAACATCACATGACAACAAATAGATATAGAGAATCGTGATAATGAATAATTAATTAAAAAAAGCATGTAATAATCAATTATATAATCGTAAGAATTTGTAAATAAAGATAATGCCTTGATATTTCCCAAGAGAATACCTTAAAAGTTGAATCTATATTACTCCACTTGAAGTCTTGATCAATACTATCAAAATGCGCAACCTCTTTTGGAAAGCTACACACGGTCTGTTCTTATTTTTGATTAAGTTTATGTTGTATTTTATTGAATTGGTAAGAGGATGAGAAGAGTGATTTTTGGCTAGGCATGAAAGGGGGAGTGGTGGCAAAAACCCTATAAAGAATTAGGAGAAAAGAATGGTAAAAGTTGTTTAAATAGCATAGAAAAGATTCTTTGCATTTTCACAACTTTTGGAATCAAATTCCAAGCCAATACCTCCCCTTCATGGCCAGCCACACATGCTCTTCTACCGGGCCTCAAGTCAATTCAAGCCGATCGGATATTTTACATTTAAATTATATTTAAACTTACGTCAATATCCTATATTGACAAGTGCATACATAACTTTTATGTACGCATAATTTTTAATACCGATAAACACAATTCAAATAAAATTTTATATCGCAAATATTAATTAATTTAATTAATTATAATATTTATAATTTGATCAAAATAGGTGGTAGACGAAGGACGATATTGTGGTTGTATCGACTATCTAGGTGCAAATTCGATCAGCGATTAATATCGGATAATTTAAATATTAACGTTCATATGTCACCTTAGCTAGTGGTGTGACATTTCGACCAAATTTATCGCTTACATAGCTTCAGTAAAATCCAAGTTTCAATTTTAAGCGTTACCCAGCAGTGATAGTTTTTACACCAATTCTCTTTATGAAAACAGTATCACTTAGGACATGTGAAATTTGGTAATGGTCAAAATTTAAATATCATCCATATTCAACTCTATAGTCCAAACAAAAAGTCCTTGGTTCAATAATAACAATTATTATAACCAAGCTACTTTAGCCAGAGACTTTGACTTTGAGTTGACTTTAGTTGACGGTGATACTAACCTCATATAACTAAGGAGACGATTCTTCTCTTAAATAGTATTTCACTTTCAATGCTTCCACTTGATCCAACTATAGTCGTTCAATGAAAGTCGTGCCATGATTTAACTATAATCAAAGTGAAGCTTCCACATTGAAGATCAGCAATATTTTCAAGTCGAGAGAACCGTGTAATTTTGTCACATCGATATTTTCTATTTGATGTTAGTTATATTAACCGATAAAAAACTTTCGAGTGAGTCATTCCATATTTATCCAGTAACTATCAGTACGTAACCCCTTGGTACCTCCAATAGCCATGAGTAATTCATTGCCCAACATTTGAAGAGCGTTATGTACTCTAGTATCAAAGAATGTATTAATATCCAGTCTTGATACATCTTGAATAGGAATATTTAAACAGTATGTTTGTTTATTGTGAGAAATCACTCATGATTGGAACACAATATAACTACTATCACAAAATATACCATTTATGGATTTTTTTATTAAGTATACTTTTAATTAAATTAATTAATAACACATTATATCAAGTATATAATAAAAAGAAAACGCCTTTCATTTTGAACATGATTGGTTATCGAGTTAGATATATGTAATAGTTACATAATTTCCCTTAGGACATACATCTAACTCTACCATTAAGCCCAAGTAATCAATATTGCATTTAAATCTAATCAAATGCACATCGATATCGTATATCGTTACATGTTATTGTAACTGTCATATGCACATTATTTAGTATCGATCAACACAGATTAAATAAGTAATTTATAATTAATATTTCACAAATTATAGTTAATTTATAACAATAATAATTTATTAAATCGGGTGGTAATATTAGTATTCAACATTTTGGTTGTGGGACTCTTAGGTTTAAATTTAGTCAGTGGTTAATATTGAACAATTCGACTATTAACATTCACACGTCACTTAGCAGGTGGTATAAAATTATGACCAAATGTATCGCTTACATAGCTTTGGAAAAATCCAATTTTACTTTATTTAAGTGTTACCTTAAATAATTATTTACATCAATTCTCTTCATCAAAACTATATCACATTAGGACCTGCGAAATTTGGTAATGGTCGAAATTCTAATATCATCCATATTCAACTTTATAGTTTAAACACAAAGTCCTTGGTTCAATAATAGCAATTATTATTAATGTAGTGCTCTGGCTAGAGACTTTGACTTTGAGTTGACTTCAATTGACAGTGATACTAACCCTATATAACAGAGGAGACCAATTCTCTTTTGAATAGTGTTTTGCTTCCAATGCTACTACTTGACCCAACTATAGTCGTTCGATGGACGCCATACCACGATTTTGCTATAATCAAAGCAGAGTTTCCACATTAAAGCTTGATAGTATTCTAAAGTCAAAGGAATAGGTAAAGCTGTCACATCGATATTTTCTGTTTGACCTTAGTTATATTAACAAACAAAAAACTATCGAGTGTGTCTTTTCATGGTTATCTAGTAACTATCAGTACGTAACCCCTTGGAGCCCCCGGTAGCCATGAGTAATACATTATCCAACATTTGGAGAGCGTTATGTACTCTATCCTCAAAGTATGTATCGATATCCAATCTCAATACATCTTAACTAGGAATTTTTAATATGGTATATTTATTTTTCTTAGGATAAATCACTTATGATTACAACATATTGGAACTATTGTCACAAAATATACATAGAGATTTTTAATTAAATATACTTTTAATTAATTTAATTAATTAATATAACACAGTATGCCAAGTATATAGTAGAATGGAAATACCTTTATTTTCAAACAAGATTGGTTATTGAGTTAGATATAAGTAAGAAATTATATAATTACCCCTAGGGCGTACACCTAAATCTATCAATCTTCTACTTGCACTTAAAATTATGAAATCTCTATCCCATCTCTTCGATCAGTTTGATGATAACGAATTGAGTTAGATCCTTAACAAATGGATCTACTATGTTGTTTTAATTATCTACTCTGTAAATCAACTTTCTTCGATGCTGATAAACTACCTTTATCATGCAAAACTAGTCAGAGTATGTTTCTTGACTTCTGGTGAGCTCTTATCATTACATTGTTGTCGTATGATAATAATATAGTATTATTAATACTTGGGAATCACCCGTAGCTCAATTATAAATTTGTGTAATTATATTTATGCATTACTTCTATCGTGGCGCTACTCAAGGCGATTTACTTAGTCTTTCATTGAATCAGACACAACCTTTTTGTTTGTAACATTTCCAACTTATAGCTCCTTAAACAAGGTTTAAACATGAATTTAATACTAATATATTATAGTCGGTATTACTTATGAAGTTCAAGTCCGAACAATCCTTCTGTTAACCCGCCTTTTGGCAAGGCCGCGGACAGACGAATTTAACTTAAACAACTTCACAACTATCGAGACTAAAGTATGATGGATTCGGTTTAAAGTGATGAAGTTCACTTGAATATGTCGTTGGGAAAAGGAGTGGAGAAACTACATGGCTCGGCCTAGGCAGTTTGGCAAATATCGCTCGGCATTGGGATGGTTCGGCGTTGGAGGCTGTTCGGCATAGAGAGGTCGTCGTTCGACATAGAGGGATCGTTCGGCACTGAACGAGTGCTCGGCATTAGAAGGATCGTTCGGCATAGAGGAATGTTCGACACTGGACGAGCGTTCAGCATAGAGAGATCGTCGTTCGACATTGGATGGAGCGCTCGGCATTAACCAACGTTCGGCATCTGGAGACATTCGGCATTGGATGGATCGTTCGGCATCAAGGAGCGTTCGGCATTGGATGGGTCGTTCGGCATACCTCACCTCGCTCGGCATTGCACCTCGCACCTCGATACCTCTATACCTCGCACCTCCATACCTCCATACCTCGCACCTCCATATCTTGGTACCTCGCACCTCCGCACCTCCATACCTCGCACCTCCATATCTTGGTACCTCGCACCTCCATACCTCGGTACCTCGCACCTCCATATCTTGGTACCTCGCACCTCCATACCTCGGTACCTCGCACCTCCGTACCTTCGTACCTCGCACCTCCGTACCTCGGTACTTCGCACCTCCCAACGTTCGGCATAAGGAGATCGTTCGGCATTCACACTGTGTTCGGCATTCAAGCGTTCGGCATCTATGGTTCGGCATATGGAGACCACTCCATTTGGGCTGAGGTACTCGGCTACCAGGCCCACCAGGGAAGTCCAACCCTTCTTTGCCTATAAATAGAGAGGCAGGGGCACAGTAAAAGGGGATCTTCTTTCTGCTCTCTTACTTTCTCTTTTCTAAGGCTAAGGAAACTCTGCCATTTTGTAACTGTAATCGATTATTACAGCAATAAAAAGCAAACTTCTGGAGTGGACGTAGGCCGGAGTTAGCCGAACCACTATAAAATCTGTTGTTCTTTACTGCTTTCATTTCAGTTTTAACTGTTCTTCACATTATTACTCTCTACATACATTCTATCTCTGAGCTGTGATTGGTATTTGGTGCTTTCATCTGGATTTTGGGGTTAGTGACCAATTTTGGCGCTAACACTTTGGTGCTTTCACTGAGAAACTGAAACACTCAGGAATTTTGGAGTTAGGAACTTGGATCTTAGAAAGCAATGGCAAGACCACCAACGAGGAAGCAAGCAGTGGAAAGGATCAATCAGGAAGGAAATCAAGCGGCATCTTCTGGAGCTGGGGAGGGTCATGCATCCATCTACATAACTCGGGACGAGATGCAAGTGATGATGAATTCTATGCAAGAGCAGATGATGAAACGGCAAGAGGAGATGATGCAGGCTCTTCTTAGGCAATTTGGACAACCAGGAACTGCAGTTGCTCAAGATCGTGGAGCTGGACCAGAGGAACTCAACCAACGGACAGATGGAGTGAATCAGCAGGGGGAAGCTCCCAATCAACAAACAGTTAACAATCTAGATGGACCTAGACTCGGGGGCACACCACCAGGTGATGTTGGACCAGTTCATGGAGGGATACCAGATAACGCTACGCGGCCTGGCATCGATAGGAATACAGGAGTACGTGATGAAGAATATGTGCCAGAATTTCCTCGGGGACTCGGGGGGCAGTCTGGATTGGTTGGAAACACTGGATTGGCTGACATTATCAGGCGGACTATTCGCGGAGGTCTGACAAACAGGGATTCAGAGGGAGTTAACAAAAGTCCGTTTACCCGGAACATCAGGACAGCTAGGAATCCGTCCGATTTCAAACTACCCACTCTGGAAGTATACAACAGGAAGACGGATCCCACCGACCACTTGATGAGATACACTAGGCATATGGAAGTGCTGGGGGCAGCGGAGGAGGTTATGGCCCGATGTTTCCCCCTGTACTTAACTGAAATTGCTGCTATGTGGTTTAGACAGCTGGAGGATGGATCCATTGGAACATGGACAGAACTGGTGGACAAGTTCTTAAGTCAGTTTCGAGTTCACATAAAAAGGCCAAAGAACGTGATGACGCTAACGTCAGTCAAACAGGGGGCAGATGAATCGCTCAGGACATTCTTAACTCGATTTAATGCAGCAGTTGCTTCAGTGGATCGGCCAGATCCATCAATGGTTCTGATGGCTGTGGTATCAGGAGTCAGAGATAACTCGGATTTCAAAGTATCATTGGTACGGGACCCACCGCTGGATCTTGGGGAATTATTTCATGAAGCTGAAAGATTTCTTCGACAAGAGGACGCATGTTTGGATATGAGGTCAAAGGAAGTAAACATGACTAAGGATGGAGGACTACCCGACGAAAGCTCAGGTGGGGGCAAGGATAAAGGGAAGAGGAAGCGCTGGGGAGAACCAAAGTTCTCCACTTACACAGGATTGAACGCAACGTTGGAGCGGATTTTCTTAGATACTCGAGATCGCCTTCCCTATCGAAGGCCATCAAGGAGGGAACACACAGAACGTGAAAGGGCATCAGGAAGGCACTGTCTCTTTCATGACCAGGACGGGCATGACACTAACAGCTGCCGACATCTAAAGGATATAATCGAGGAGCATATAAGGGATGGTCAGTTGCGACAGTATGTCGGAACTCGGAATGCGGCGGTGGAACAGGAGCAGCCACCGCCTACCTTGAACGACGAGGGCATGAGGCCCAGGAATGGTGGCCGATTGGTCATCAACTAATTTTAATGGTTTGGAATAAGTAACAAACTCCGGGCAAACGGTTAAATCAATTACTCATGTACGGGGTCGGAGATAACCCTCAGGCATGCTCTGAGATGATGGCTTACCGAGACGCCCGAGTTTGCGAAATCTGTTTTTTCCTTTGACTTGGACATTTGCTTTTTCTGGTTTGGTTTTGGAGTTTGGTTTGAACTCCCTGTTTTGCTCGTTTTCTGGTTTGGATTCTGGTTTAGATGTTTGTTTTTTGGTATGGATTTTTGATATGGGTTTCTGGTTTTCTATTTGGATTTGGATTTCGGATTGGATTTTGATTGGATTTTCTCTAGATTTTTGGCTAAAAGGTCGTCGAGTATGGACTATGCTCGGCAAGGGTCCGGAGAGACCAGGATTCGGCCTAGGATTTAGGCCATGTATTATCAGTTACTATTTTAGGTCGTCGGATATGGACTATGCTCGGCAAGGGTCCGGAGTGACCAGGATTCGGCTTAGGACTTAAGCCACGACATTATTCGCGTTCAGGGACACTGAACCATGAACACCACGGAATTACTTAACGTAGGTCGTCAAGTGTGGATTGCGCTTGGCAAGAACCCGGAGAGGTTACGGATTTGGATATTGGCTATGAATAGCTAAGGATTCGGACAAGGACCCGGAGCGGTCCCGGATTTGGATATCGACCCGGAGAGGTTACGGATATGGTTGTAGGTTATTGGATATGGATGGATTGGAACTCGGTAGTTAGGTTCCGATGGATGTGGAATTGGATAAGGACTTGGTCACAGGATAAGAATCAGACATCGACTCAGAACAGTCGCGGAAATGGATCAGGATATGGACGTGGCACTCGGATAAGATGGCTTGGTAATGGATTGGATTATGAATCGGAAAATATGGATGTGGATAACTTACATACTTGGGATATTGGACTTGAGGCTATTCAAAACACACCTTTCACAGCAAGGCATGTTTTGGGGGGCAAGTGTTAACCCGCCTTTTGGCAAGGCCGCGGACAGACGAATTTAACTTAAACAACTTCACAACTATCGAGACTAAAGTATGATGGATTCGGTTTAAAGTGATGAAGTTCACTTGAATATGTCGTTGGGAAAAGGAGTGGAGAAACTACATGGCTCGGCCTAGGCAGTTTGGCAAATATCGCTCGGCATTGGGATGGTTCGGCGTTGGAGGCTGTTCGGCATAGAGAGGTCGTCGTTCGACATAGAGGGATCGTTCGGCACTGAACGAGTGCTCGGCATTAGAAGGATCGTTCGGCATAGAGGAATGTTCGACACTGGACGAGCGTTCGGCATAGAGAGATCGTCGTTCGGCATTGGATGGAGCGCTCGGCATTAACCAACGTTCGGCATCTGGAGACGTTCGGCATTGGATGGACCGTTCGGCATCAAGGAGCGTTCGGCATTGGATGGGTCGTTCGGCATACCTCACCTCGCTCGGCATTGCACCTCGCACCTCGATACCTCTATACCTCGCACCTCCATACCTCCATACCTCGCACCTCCATATCTTGGTACCTCGCACCTCCGCACCTCCATACCTCGCACCTCCATATCTTGGTACCTCGCACCTCCATACCTCGGTACCTCGCACCTCCATATCTTGGTACCTCACACCTCCATACCTCGGTACCTCGCACCTCCGTACCTTCGTACCTCACACCTCCGTACCTCGATACCTCGGTACTTCGCACCTCCCAACGTTCGGCATGAGGAGATCGTTCGGCATTCACACTGTGTTCGGCATTCAAGCGTTCGGCATCTATGGTTCGGCATATGGAGACCACTCCATTTGGGCTGAGGTACTCGGCTACCAGGCCCACCAGGGAAGTCCAACCCTTCTTTGCCTATAAATAGAGAGGCAGGGGCACAGTAAAAGGGGATCTTCTTTCTGCTCTCTTACTTTCTCTTTTCTAAGGCTAAGGCAACTCTGCCATTTTGTAACTGTAATCGATTATTACAGCAATAAAAAGCAAACTTCTGGAGTGGACGTAGGCCGGAGTTAGCCGAACCACTATAAAATCTATTGTTCTTTACTGCTTTCATTTCAGTTTTAACTGTTCTTCACATTATTACTCTCTACATACATTCTATCTCTGAGCTGTGATTGGTATTTGGTGCTTTCATCTGGATTTTGGGGTTAGTGACCAATTTTGGTGCTAACACCTTCATAAGGAGTTCGTTACTTAAATAAAAAGTTCTCTAGTATTTCGTAAATACTCGAGAACACTCCAAACTATCATTTAGTGATCTTAATTTGGATTTAATGTTTACTTCGTGCATCAAATCCAATATCAAGGATTAAACTACCAAACAGGTACTGATTTTAAAATAAGTACATTGTTAACAATCAACGGTATGTTGTTTACTTATAGTTTTAGAAATTTCTATGTACATTTTAATGTTCTTTCTTATGGACATATGCTTCTTCTTCATTTTAAATAAAAATCAAACTATTTGATATTTCTATCAAAATACTCATTCTATTTTGATGCCTATAGAATGATACTTTCATATCATTTCTTGGATCATATCCTAACACCCACAAACTCAATAGCTCCCACTAACTTCGAGATACTTTGGTTGTTATCTGCAAATAGTATATTCTAAATCATTATTTAGAATTTTCCATTTCAACACATATGTACCAAAAAAGAAAGTCATACCAAGTGATGATTTTGCGAGTAAATCCAAATTAACTTGAGCATGTTGAATAATGAATATATTATGCTAATTTCAACAACTGGAATTTTACGATGTTATTTGTTTCAACATTGCTCATTATATTCCAACTGCATTAGTCTTGCTGTTGAAAGAACAATTTGCAGTCGATGAATTTATATTTCTTCGGGTACAACTATCAAAAATCATATTTTGATAATGCACTGGAAATCCTTTTAATTTATGCATCGTATCACATTGTAGAGTCAATACTCTTAGTTGTTTAATTAACAACTTAGGATTATTTATTCTTGACATTGATAAGAAAATTATAGTTTCTCTTCAATATGCAATAATATTTTTTAGACATTCTAATGTGTTGTATTCATTTAGGTTTGGTTAATTTCATTTCATACCACTTTATCAGTTTCATCTTTGGATCGTATCCAAATCCATTTTACTACCAATAATTTCTAAAAGAAAATCCTTCACTATGAAGTTTGTAATTCTTGAAACAATAATTGTTTCTCAGTTCAATGGAATATGTATTCATAAACACTTCGTAAATTTCCTTGCATATAAAAGTGATTTGGTTTTAGTTTACAATACTTATGTTCAAAACATAAATTGGTCATCAGTGACAATCATTCCCAAAATCCTTTTGGGGGTCCATACAAGATCCCCCATGAACAATTATTACATGTAGTCTTTTGATTTCACAACCTATCAACTCCTTAACCTAGGATATGTTGAGGTTTCTTATAAACCCTCTTGTATGATTTTGTAAACTATTCTTTAGATAAAATTAATTTTAACCTTGTGTACTACTCCTAAGTACACGACCTTATAGAAAGAAGCTAACTTAACTTCTTTAACCATTAGTCATTCTTTGTTCAATTCGATTACTCCTTATCGATACATCATTATGTATCATAGGGAGGAGTGACTTTTGACTTTATATATTTATTATTTTCTTCCATTTTATATCTATGAGCTTATCATAGACATACTACATGTGTATCAACTACACATGTTCATATTTGTGATAACTCATTAGTGAATGCATCGAAATTCATGGAACCATTTTAGTATTAATAGATTTACAGTTGCATACATCTATATGTGTCAATCCAAAGAGTTCATCAACTCTTGTGCCACTATCACTCAATAAGTGCTTTGTCTTTTATTGCTTGAGATATAATTCACCAGTACTATATGATCCATAATCATATAATCAAAGAATTATTTCACCAAACTGTGGATTATTCTATAATTCCAGAATAATTGCAAATAAATTTAGATACTTCTTATTTTCTAGTGCATCTCAAATACAATTATTATAGTTTTGTTTTATAATGAATATTCATAAAACTCGTATTGAAATAAAACTATATCTATTTTTCAACCAACACTGAAAAATAATTATTATTTCATAAATAATCTTTGGTAAGTTTTACAAAAACAATTTTAATAAGTTGATGTGACCAATAAGTGTTATACAGCACGCTCCCACTATTTCCACTATTACTATATATATAATAGCATATGAAATACGAAACTCCATTCAACCACTTACCATAGATTATTTATTTTATTTACTGTAACTAGTTTATAGTCAAGAATTTTTAGATCAAATATCTAAAATTCAAAGAAATAAATCACATAGAAAACAATTTTTCTATTTGTAAGTACATTTTGGAATAGAAATCATACTTCTTATTCTAATGTTAAGTATCACTTATTATTTTACAATTCTTTTTTTCAATATTTCTTTATGATGTAGAAGTGACCATTCATTCTCTTCATCCAAACTATGCCTTAAGTTATATCCACTCTCGTACATTCATTTTTCTTTTCAAATGATCGAACCTTTCAAAAGGAAACCACCACTACATCCTTAATATATAAGGATATCAAATAAGTTCCATTTTATGTAAACTGATCACGCTAACTTTTCAACGACCAGATATTTGGATCAATCTTGTAGCTCTTGATGTATTGTTACATATAACATGATTAGATCATCATTGTAATCGATCATATTGAATACATGATCTCACACTATGGTTTACTTGCTTATTTTGGATGAACTTATTTTACCGAAGTCTCGTACATTATGAGTAATGATTGTTCACCATATAACATTTATATATGATCAAACATGGATCAAATATCCATATTCTTATATTGCTCGTAGAGTTTGATAACTCATAGAAGACAATACACCGTATTGGGCTAGTAAACATGAAGTGACCAAGTTATGAACGTATTTAGTAGTAGAAGAATTAGGCTATTGCATGGGTATTGAAACAACAACATGTAAAAAAATATTTATTAGTAAGCATTTTTATTTTTATTTTTCCTTTTTCATTCTTAATTTAGTTCATTCATATATTTTAATTGATAAACGTTTTAACAATTTTATTAGTTGCACAAATTTATCGATGTAGATTATTTTAACTTTGTATATAAGATGTTCTTATAATCTAGAAAGGTTAAATGTTACCACTTCCTTTTTCTAATAAGGCCCCTACTAGCCTTTTACATTTCTACTAACTCTAAGATGAAATATGGAAATTTCGACTTCACTAGTGGATGTTTTGACTTGTATGCCTTGGTATTTTGACCTTAAGGGAAGCTCAACAATCATAATCTTGAATAGGATGGATAACTCCTTGTCAATTATATCACATACAACACCTAACCTTGTAATCCTTGTCCTAATCTCATATTTACCTTTAGGAAAGCTCTGCTAACAAAGAGAGATTATTCACTCATACACACCATTTCGCGAAGGCCTAAGTATCATGCACATACCTTGAGGAAATTTCAACAAATATGCATGGTTATCTTACCTTGTCTATTCTATATATCAATAGTACTACATATAGAATCTCTATCTTGAGGAACGATCAACAACTAAGGAGTATGCAAGTAATCTATTAATATATAAATGGTAGAAGGCAACTTTATATTAAAGATTCATAATCTTTGGCATCTTTAATTAAGTGATATTGACATATGGAATAATGTATTTCTTATGAAATACCCTCATAATTTAAGTGTTGGATACATCTCAAATTAAGGTATTTGTACTATACATATGTTTATGTTCCTTAAGTATATTTTAGGTTTCTTACCGTTCCACCTTTTGTTATACATTTATATTATATAAGTTTAATTCTTCTATAACATTTTATAATTTAATTAACTTATATAATAATCATATGCATAATATTATACTAATTTTATAATTAAATCTTAATTAATTAATTAATTAACATTTTAATTAATTTTATTTTACTTAAATCATTTTAAACATTTTAAGTTGAATATATGCACTATAACATTTATTGTTATACATGTATATCTTATATATATGTATTATAATATTTAATTAATATCTAATTAATTTATTTAATTAAAATAATTTTAATTAATTAAAATTAATTTTGAAAATTATATATATTTATATAACCATAACATTTTAAGATAGTGTTACATATATCAGTATATAAGTTATTTAGTTTAACTACTTAACTTTTAATTAATTATTTATTTAATTTACTTAATTAATTATTAATAATTTTTGAAAATAATTATTCTATTTTCGAAACAATTTTGAAAATTATATTATAAAATTTAGAAAATCATTACATATTTTAACCCTTTAATTTAAAATATTATTTTTATTTATTTTAAATTTAATCTTTTATATTTTAAATTTTATTTTAATTTCAAAACAGATTTGAAAATTAGGCCACGACCCAAATCAATTTGGGCCTTTATAGAGGGAATAACCTCTGGGCTTACCTCGTTCTTTTGGACCAGGCCAATAACCAAGTAGGGCAGAGTACTTGATTAACCAAACCCAATCTTAGACACTAATTTTTTTAGATACCCTACTATAAGGACAGGCTTTAATAAGTTAGCCCCAATACTGCTAATTTGGATAGCTATCTCGCTCTGATACCATTATTGGAACTGGACCAGCACGCAATGAAGCAAATGAATAAATTTCAAAAAAAAATTCCATTTTGGATCTTATTGGATATATGAAGTATAAATTTATGTAGTTCTTATCCAAATTTATTGTAAATAAAATCGATATTTTATTTTATTTATACATAAAGTTCATTTAACGTTAACTTTATATTATATAATATATTATGTGTATCATATACACATATGTGTATACGTGAACGTGCAACATAAATGGTGTACATTGTTTAACATGCCTATGTATGAATACTGGGATTTACACTTCAGCGGACATGTTAGCCCCTTTAAATACATGAGTGTTGTCGAAATATGTGTACATATAAATGATATAAACATATATATAGTTTTACATATTATGAAACATCACTTCTAAAATATTAAAATTTATATAAAGAACTTGTGTACGTACGTGTGTGTGTATTACAATGCAAAATAATTCTAAATTTTATCACAAATAATTTATAATTTAAAATTCAAATTTTATATCTTAGATTAAGATCTACACAATTTCAAATTTTAATTCAACAAATTATTGTTAAATTAATACACACACATATATTATATAATTCAAAATTTAAATAATTTTTTTCTTGTATATATATATATATATTAAAATAACGTTTAAAATGGTATGTATATATAAATATATGTACATACATGTAAATATGTTATAATGTAAAATAGTTAAATACACACATACACTAGTATGATCTCGGCCAAAAAATAAATTTTCTTTAGTTTTGCAATTATTTAGATATATATAGATAGTTTTTACTTGATCTGATTTCCATATGGAAATTAATGTTTATAAAAAAATGTTTTCAAATTTATGAAAATATATCTTAAGCATATACTTTTATTTTAAATATTTTCATACATATATTTTGTATTATTTACATAGATATAATGTATATGTTATTACATATAATTTTAAATTAAATGATATACATATGTATAATATATATTTTCAGATAAATTTCTATTTTTATTTCTACAACCTTTCACACACACACACACACACACACACACACATATATATATATATTAATGTTAGAAAAATATAATATGTACCATATGCGATAAAGTTATGTTAAACTTAATCTTTAATAATAAAATGAGGGAGCATCGAAGATTTGTGATTTCCGCCTAGTCAGTCTTCAAAACACAATCTTCAAGTTAATCTCCAAGGTTTTGGCCAACAGACTTAAGCCTTTCCTAAATGACCACATCTGTCCATGATAATTAGCTTTTACCTTTGGCCGTTCACTTCTTGATAATGTTGTGTCGGTCTAGGAGGCCATTAGTTACTGTGCAAATGCAAATATCAACTTTGCGATAATCAAACTTGATTTCTCAAAGGTCTTCGACTCGATCTCCTAGGGTTTTGTCTTGAACTCTCTTAAGGCTAGACACTTCTTAGAGCGGTTCATTAGTTGGGTAAGACATCTTATTTCAACTTCCTCTTCGACTATTTGTGTCAATGGAAAAAAGGGAAACCTTTATGCCAATCTAAAGGGAGTGAGGCAGGGGGACCCTCTATCGCCTTTTCTCTTCAACCTTGTTGCCGATGTGTTTGGCTGAATGATAGACTTGGCATGTAAGTCTGGTCTCCTTGCATGCTCTGGTAATGAAATCACCCCTTCTGCTCTGAGCTTTTTCCAGTTTGCTAATGAAACAATCATCTTATCCCTGCTAACGCCTGAATCTACCGCCTCTCTCAAACTTCTATTGTACTGCTTTGAATTGGCTTTGGGCCTAAAGATAAATATTTCAAAAAGCTTTATTATGATGACTAATAATGCCGACCATCTGGGTCACCTGGTAGCTGATAGCTTGAACTGTAAGCTTCAATACTTCCCAATCAATTACCTTGGCCTTAAGCTTCATCCCAAAAAGCCTAAATGTGAAACTGGAACGTGTTGCTTGAAAGATTGACTAAAAGGCTATCTGGATGGAAGGGAACATCTCTTACTCATGCTGGAAGACTTACTCTGGTAAATTCTATCCTCGGTAACATTCCAACATACTGGTTTTCCTTCTACAAGGCCCCAACGTGGGTCGTTAACAAGTCAACTCTTTGAGGCGGGCCTTCTTCTAGAAGGGTTCTGCTAATGTTACAACATCCAACTTCTTTGTGTCTTGGGCTAGGGTTTGTAAGCCAAAGTCTCACGGAGGGTTAGGCATCCTAAATTTCACTCACTTTAATAGGGCTCTTATATAAAAATGGAGTTGAAACTTGCTTTTGGGTTGTAGAAAGCCTTAGACAAAGTGGATTTCCCAATGCCACTACGATGGATTATTTAGCTTATCAGAACAGAGATCTACCCTGCCTACTTCATCCTTAGCTTTTTGGAAGGGTATTCTATCAAGCAGCCACCAGCTGCATATCTATGCTTCAATCAAGCTAGGTGTAGGCACTCAAGTTCCATTCTAGACGGGTTGTTGGTTGGAAAACATGGTGCCTGCCTCTCTATTCCCAAATCTGTTCCTACTTTCAACTAGCAAGTGCATATCAATGGACCAAGCTTTCATTGATGGAAGATGCAACATTGATTTCTCTAAAGTCCTAAGTGGTGACAATTTAGTTGCTCTTTTCTCACTCCTACAACTCATGGATAACACAACATTGTTTGACAGTACTGGTCAATTTATATGGGCTTTAACAAGTTCTGGAAGATTCATGTAACGACCCGGTATTTTCAACCATTCGCATCCATTATAAGTGTATAGGTAGACACTCATGTCGGAATTGAATTGCTCAAAATACCGCGTTGTAAATAAAATTTGGCAAATCTCGGAATATACAGTAAATAAATATAATCACAGATCACAGACACAGAGTAAAATAATGCAGCGGAAGTAAAAGAAATAGTAGTTCATGAAGCTACTATGTAAATATATCAGAGTTACATAAGATACAACATAAGAAATAAAGTACAGCAGAAGTCTCAATACAATAACCAAGTACAGGCTGAATAGAACAACGGAACCGAAGTTGATAGAACAAGACTAGCAGATAATCTCCAGCGATTCAAATCTCCAAAAGAGAGGAAATCCAAATCTGTGAATAACTCAGGCTGACCCGAGCGTAAAGCAAAACACAAAACACTCGAGTCGGGACAATATATACTTATATAATGTAAACCAACTCAAGTGAACTGTAATAAAGGTACAAGTAACTTAGAAGATGCTTGGGACCGCCCATCCTCTAAGGATCCGTTAAAATATCTACCATGTAGTAATATTCGCTATTATAATAATGTCTAATAAGTAAAGTATAATCATATAGAAAATAGCGTTAAGGGGATGGAGAACCTTAACGCGGTCGGATCTTAAAATCATAATCGTAGTGCGTTCGATATGGTAAGTGACACGGCACACAAGGCAATGCCAGGGTAGATATACCAATTACGCACACGGACTGATGGATACGCATAGCAGCCACTACCGTTCCACCTCGAACAACACTCCCAAATCAAGGGTGGCCACCAAAAATCACAAAGTAATAGAATGGTATCGAAGAAGTGTGTCCGATACGAGGTGCTACCTCACTGGCCCGAGATCGCTCCTGTTTTAGCCACCTTATGCCAACTCACGGGAGTTGGGTCCACGTATATACCTTAGCATCGTCGCCACCATCCTACTTCATTCTGGAAACTCCACTGCGTACACAGTTGTCAAAGTGGTTTTCGGTATCGACAGAGAGTATGTCCATATCTGATCCTGGTCTCTTTAACAACCAATCGTTATTATAACCCGTGGTTATAATTTTAAAATAATATTTTATACTTCAAAATAGAATATCATTTCAAATCCAAATCTTTATCAAAATAAAGATTAAATCAATTCCAAACCATTTCAATATATTAACATATCATATCTTTCCAAAACTTCCTTTCAATTCATTTCAATATATCAAAATATCATATCTTTCCAAACTTCATTTCAAATCATTTTAATATATCAAAATATCATATCTTTCCAAACTTCATTTCAAACCATTTTAATATAATATAATATAATAAAATATCATATCAGTTCAAATCCAAATATTCAACTTTAAATACCCTTTTAAATTCAAAGATATCATTCATTTACTATCATTTCAAATCACTTTTAAATAGTTTATATTCCAATCAAAATAATTCATTTAAACCTTTTAAAAGTGTAATTATTATACTTTCAAATCAAGTATTCAATTTCCAAAGTTTCAAACCATTCTGAGTTCGTTTACTAAGTCAAAAACCCTAATTATTAAAATTCCAGCATTTCACAACATTTAAAAACAACAGCTATAAGTTATATTTGAAAACATTTTTAATTCAGCAAACACAGCACTTAAAACTGCTGTTAAAACTCAGTTTTAGTTGAATTATAGTTCAAAATAGAAAAGACAGCATTTCAGAAGTGCTGCGGTAGTTCAGATTTCAAAACAAGGGTTAAATTTGGTTTCAGCAAAGACTGCAGACCATTATAGCATTTCCAGAGAATGCTATAATAGGCCTGAGTTCAATATTAGCCTATAAGTTCAATTACAGCAACTACAGCATTTCAGAAATGCTGTAATAGCTCTTTTTACACAATTTTAGTTCAAAACAGAATCTATAGCTTTTCTGAATGCTATTAAAAGTAGATTTCAGGTGTTAGTGTATTTCCAGCAATTAAATAACTTCAATTTAAAACACATAAACATTTTAAAATCATATTTTAACATTTAAAATGTTCATTTACATATCATTTAACATATATCTTTTTCACAATAAATTTCTTATAATTAAATCCAATTTTCAACAATTTACTTAATAAATTTAAGTGTAAAAGTTTCCAATTCTTCACATTTCAACAAATAAACTTAACACTTCAAATTTAAATTACCATTTCACACATTTAACTAAATTTCCAATTTTATTTAATTAACTTAAACCTTTAATTAAAACCAAATTTCACATTTCCAAGTCAAGTTATATTTTAAAAGATCACTTTTAAACATTCATTTATTTAACCACTTAAATTCATAGAAAAATCAATAATACTTTAATAAATCGCTTAAATTCAAATTTAATCAAATTATCATATTTACCATTTTCCAAATATAATTAAATTTTCATTTTTATTCATATAACTTAAATATCATTTTTAACCAAAATTCCAAATTCCAAACTTAAGTTATATTTCAATAATCCAATTTAACCATTCCTTAATTACATTTTCAACTCATAGAAAAATCATAATTTCTTTATTTTAAAACATTTCAAAATCTATTTAAATCAAATTTCATAAATTTATATTTTTAAAATACTTAAAAATATCCAAAAACACTTTATAAAATAACCACGGGCCTGTATATAGTTTTCTAACCTAGGTCAAGTGATACAGATATATATCATTTCAATCCGAAATTTACAAAGAAAAACCGGGTTCTATCATTTCAAACCCGCAATCCCAAGTTAAGATAAGTTAAATAAAAACCATTCAGGCCTATCATTTCAGCCCATAATGATTTTTCCCTATTCTAAAGTCCGTTCGGGTATGTATCATTTCAACCCATAGTGATTCTAGTCTACAGGGAACTTGCAGTGTGATAAACAGATATAAATGAACAGAATACATTATATAACAGTAACGGATGATATAACAGGTGTATAAACATCATATGATCATAACATAGTCAAGTATAACATGATAATATATTTCTACAGATTCACAGGGTGTCAATTTACTAGTTATATAGGTACATATTGTCTGGTGAGAATAACTCACCTGTTAAAGCTGGAGATTAGCGATCAAAACACACAGAATAGATTCCAGAAAGCACAACAAGCACGATATAGCATGACTTTTGATTTGAATGAATGGAGAGCCTTGATATTTATCTTGTAAACAATAACCAAACAAGACAATATACACATAAATATTCAACGCAAACAATGTTGAAAAAATGGAGATAAGAAGCAACAACGGAATAGATTACTTGACTGTGCTTTAACCATTCAAAAGCTCGAACAAGGGGTTCATTTTCTCAGCCATGATGATGATGAGTGTGGGAGAGACAAGGTTAACTTCCTCGAATACATAAGACAAAACAATACAAACAATATAAGTTTTCAAATGCACAATACGATAGAATAATATAGAATCAACTGCACGAATCAAAGTAGAATTGCTTTGCACTTGCTTCCAACAATCTTCAGGTTCAGCCATATGGTGTACTACAAGTCTAAGGAAAGATTTGGATCAGGTTTTGGTTGCCTAAGGGTCGGCCAAACATGTTTAGAGGATAGCAAAAGGTGAGTATGCATGAAACAACACAACAAGGCAAAACAATGTCACTTTAACATGGATTCAAGGAAATTCAAGGCTCGGCCAAGGCTCATGGGGCATGGCCAGAGGAGTGGGGTCCAAGGTGATGATGTGGAAGAGGGTCCAGGTGGTGCTGGAGGTTCTGGAGGTGGTGTTGGTGGCGGCCATGGGTGGTGGAAGGTGATGGTACCAAAACTAGGTCAGCTTGAGTGCATAGGTGATGGCTAGTGCTAGTTTAGATAGATTTTTGTGATGATCTTCATCATGGCTTGGCTTGGCCTGAGGAGGAGAGGTGTTAGGCTGTGTGATGGTCAGAGAAAAGTGGTGGTGGTGGTCAGCCACAGCTTGGAGGAAGGGGAATACAGCTATGAAGGTGGAGAGCATGTGCAAATTCAAGTAGAAAATCATAAAAAGACAAGAAGAAGATAGAATTTTTTTACCTAAGCTTCACAAGGAGAATAGCCGTGATTTTTTTGTGAGAGGAGGAGAAATGAATTTCGTGAAAGTGAAAAAAAAATGCAGCTGAAATGATTAGATTACACGCCCAAAACAATTAAGAGAAGAGTTGGGATAATGAAAGGTCGGGAGATGGAAAGCCTTAGGAGTTTCAAGAGTTTAAAACTTTTCAAATTTCCTCTATTTCTTTTTAATAAGTTTAAATATCTGAAAATACATATAATTTCAGTTAAAATTCGAAAATGTAACAAAAAAAATATATAAATAAATAAATATTAATTATAAATAATTAAATCAAGAAAATAGCAAAAATTGTCAACTAGGTTAGAAAAATTGAAAATAAATGGTATAAACTTTAGAAAATTCATATGAGCTTGTAATATATTTTTAAACATAAATAATAACATAAAATAAAAATACATTCACAAAATAAATATATAAAATTTAATTTAAATATAATTTTAATGAAGAAAATAGCAGAAAATAAGAAAACAACCTTTAAAAATAGGAAATCAACACAGTAAACATTGGAAAAATTCTATTATCAATTTAAAAATATTTAAAAGTCAAAATATACATAATATAACATATTAAACATATTAAAATAAAATATGACATAGAAAATATAATTTATACAATTTAAAATAACAAAATTGCAAAATAAACAATTTATACTCAAAATTGAAATGTACATATCTTTTGCAGTTTAACTCCGTTTTCAACGAAACAAAAAGCTGTGTTCAAGTTATTTCATCTATTTTCATAATAAAATATAAAATTTAAGATTTTAAATAATTTGAATTTGAAATTTAAAAGTCAAAGTTTGAACAGTTTGACCAGAAATTCACTTTACAGTAAAATATTAAATTATACTAGTTTGAACTATAAATCAATTAATAATCAACATTTATATTTAAAAATGAAATGTTTGAAATAAAATAAGTCTAAAATAATTTAAAATAAAATAAAGTCAAATTTAAATAATATACAAAAATCTAGGGTTGTTACACACTCCCCCACTCAAAACTTTTCGTCCTCGAAAAGGAATAAGGTACGGGAAAGCACAGAAAAAGATAGAGTGAAATAGGTTTTAGACAAGATGACAATTAGATTAAAATTATACCTGATGACAATTTCTATAGGTAAGTTTAACAAGAGGGAGGCGATCAAATCAAGAACACAAACACGAAAAGATCCTCTAGAGTCTGAATCACCCTTTTCACTTGACCGACGGTCTATGAATGGAAAAACAGTGTTCAGATCCAAATGAGTAACAAAGATTATCAAAGATTACAGAAAGATTTCTAAACAGACTGGTATAAGAAATAGCCTTCCCATTCTGTAACAAGATAAGAGAAATAAGGACAACCAAAAGGTAGTTTGAAAAACAAAATAAGATAATAATTTGAAACCATAATGCTTTGAAATCATAATAATTTAGGGATGTTTATCATTTGGAAATCACACTACTAAAATCATAACACTTTGGAAATGTTATTCTAAAAAAACATAATACTTAGAAAATCATAACACCCTTAAAAAAATCTTCATTTAAACCATTTTAATTCAAGGTCAAATAATATTCATTTTAAAGTTGTAACATTTCTAAGTTCATTCAATTTTAAAAATTTCCAAAACACTGTATTTTCAAAATAGCAGCACTTATAAAATGCTAAGTAGATATATTAATATTTCAAATCAGTTTAATTCCAGAAATATTTATTTGGATATCATTTAACTTATGACTTATTAAAACAAACTTTTATGAATGGAATATCCAAATTAAACTATACTTCGTTTATTAAGTCAAAAGCTCACTATTTTACTTAGCTCTAAATTTAACACATACCCTAACACTTTATTTAAAATACCCATTTCATAAATAGATATTCCTTTAATAAGTTACACTTAAAATTTCCATTTGAAAACCAAATTCTCAATTATCAAGTTTTAGTGATGTTAAAATACATTTTAACTATTTAAATCATAATTATTCATTTTTCAAGACATATCAATTTCATAAATAAAATATTTATCATAGCAAGTATAACAATCAAATTTCTTTACACATTTATTCATTTAGACATCAATTAAACTATGAATTCAAGTTAAATAAACTTTATTACGAAAAGTCCAATTCAAATGTATTTTATTTTATCTATTCAAAGATACATTTTTATTATACAACATATTCATTTCAGAAAATAACTTTTATTAAAATTCCTAGGTTAGACTTAAGGTTCCATATTAAATCAAATTTGATTATTAAGTTATTTAAATAAAATCTCTTTAAATTCCTTTTTCACTATTTACCTCTGTTAATCTTTTATAACAAAAATTTAAGTGTATAACATTTATTATAACCACTCAAATTTTATTTATAAAATCCTTTCTATATTGTATATTATCCAATTACATTGTTAACTTCTAAAAATTAAGGTAAGTTATATTTGAATGCAATTGAGAATTATACAAATAAAACTTTCTAAAATTAATATACAGTATAAAATTTCTAATTCAATCATTTCAAGCTTGAATATTTATTCAAAATTTTGATTTTTTTTATATACTTGAAGTTATTATTTAAGATAAAATTTAAGAATAAAATTTCTGATTCCTTTCAAACATTTAGAGATAAATGAATGTATGTACAAAATTTGTCAAATCAAATTTAAATCATATATCTATATATATTATAAATCAAATCATCTTTTAGAAATTCAAATCAATCAAATTTCCCAAAACAAAGCTGTAGCAGGACTACATAATGTTTCTTCACTTCGAAACTCGAAAATGAACGTCGATGATGCTGCAGTCATCACCGAAATTATTTTCCAGCGACAAAGAGAAGAGCACTAATTTTTAAACTTTAAAATTCTTTGGAAACAAATTTCTACTTGGAAATACTTTAAATAATATATCCTTTTAAAACTTTAAACACAAGGTTTGAAATCCATCGGAAATTAAATTCTCAAATTTCTTGTTTTAAATTCATTTCAGTTCCCAAATAAATTTATAAAAAACTATTTATAAATTCATTTATAGAACAATAAATGATAAATCAAGTATTATCATTTCAAATAATCAATTTAAATCAATTTATTAAGTTCCATAATATTTACTTATATCAAAATTTATTTCATTAACCAAATTTAAAATAATATTGTGTCAGTTTGTTCTGTCAAAGTGTTTTAGAAATCCTATCGATAGCGTTGATCAGACGAATCGATCGGAAGCCCAAATCAACATCAACAACTCAAACAACACAATATATAAAACAAAACATAGATTTACAAGTACAATTCAAAATGTTTTGGAGATATTTTGGAAACAAAACAAGATGATTAATTATCAAAATATGAAGATGGATAAGCTTAGATAAATCGTGAGCAACCTTAACCGGGTCAACCGTGACTTAATTAATAAGATCAAATGTGGATTTTCTGGGGTAAATCTACATCCGATCTCAAGAGATAGAGTTTGGAATAACAAAAGATATTAGCATCTAAACCAAGGATAGATATAAATCTCTGGTGAATCGATGCAAATTAGTAAAGGAGTTTCCCCCTTTACCAGAAAATTAGAATATTGGCGAGACAGCCAATTCACTATAAAGATCATTCGAAGTGGAGTTATGTGATACTCCAAAATCAAAAGAAGATGAATAGTGAGGGACAAGAATGAATTTTGGAACCGCAGGGAACGTTCCAAAAATTCAAAGGAAATTCGAATCAAGAGGAAAAGATTCAAACTCGAACGAAAGTGATTCTGTAAATAAATCTACTCCATATGCTGAGTTTTGCCTCAAAACCAAAGCTCTGATACCAACTGTAACGACCCGGCATTTTCAACCATTCGCATCCATTATAAGTGTATAGGTAGACACTCATGCCGGAATTGAATTGCTCAAAATACCGCGTTGTAAATAAAATTTGGCAAATCTTAGAATATACAGTAAATAAATATAATCACAGATCACAGACACAGAGTAAAATAATGCAGCGGAAGTAAAAGAAATAGTAGTTCATGAAGCTACTATGTAAATATATCAGAGTTACATAAGATACAACATAAGAAATAAAGTACAGCAGAAGTCTCAATACAATAACCAAGTACAGGCTGAATAGAACAACGGAACCGAAGTTGATAGAACAAGACTAGCATATAATCTCCAGCGATTCAAATCTCCAAAAGAGAGGAAATCCAAATCTGTGAATAACTCAGGCTGACCCGAGTGTAAAGCAAAACACAAAACACTCGAGTCAGGACAATATATACTTATATAATGTAAACCAACTCAAGTGAACTGTAATAAAGGTACAAGTAACTTAGAAGATGCTTGGGACCGCCCATCCTCTAAGGATCCGTTAAAATATCTACCATGTAGTAATATTCGCTATTATAATAATGTCTAATAAGTAAAGTATAATCATATAGAAAATAGCGTTAAGGGGATGGAGAACCTTAACGCGGTCGGATCTTAAAATCATAATCGTAGTGCGTTCGATATGGTAAGTGACACGGCACACAAGGCAATGCCAGGGTAGATATACCAATTACGCACACGGACTGATGGATACGCATAGCAGCCACTACCGTTCCACCTCGAACAACACTCCCAAATCAAGGGTGGCCACCAAAAATCACAAAGTAATAGAATGGTATCGAAGAAGTGTGTCCGATACGAGGTGCTACCTCACTGGCCCGAGATCGCTCCTGTTTTAGCCACCTTATGCCAACTCACGGGAGTTGGGTCCACGTATATACCTTAGCATCGTCGCCACCATCCTACTTCATTCTGGAAACTCCACTGCGTACACAGTTGTCAAAGTGGTTTTCGGTATCGACAGAGAGTATGTCCATATCTGATCCTGGTCTCTTTAACAACCAATCGTTATTATAACCCGTGGTTATAATTTTAAAATAATATTTTATACTTCAAAATAGAATATCATTTCAAATCCAAATCTTTATCAAAATAAAGATTAAATCAATTCCAAACCATTTCAATATATTAACATATCATATCTTTCCAAAACTTCCTTTCAATTCATTTCAATATATCAAAATATCATATCTTTCCAAACTTCATTTCAAATCATTTTAATATATCAAAATATCATATCTTTCCAAACTTCATTTCAAACCATTTTAATATAATATAATATAATAAAATATCATATCAGTTCAAATCCAAATATTCAACTTTAAATACCCTTTTAAATTCAAAGATATCATTCATTTACTATCATTTCAAATCACTTTTAAATAGTTTATATTCCAATCAAAATAATTCATTTAAACCTTTTAAAAGTGTAATTATTATACTTTCAAATCAAGTATTCAATTTCCAAAGTTTCAAACCATTCTGAGTTCGTTTACTAAGTCAAAAACCCTAATTATTAAAATTCCAGCATTTCACAACATTTAAAAACAACAGCTATAAGTTATATTTGAAAACATTTTTAATTCAGCAAACACAGCACTTAAAACTGCTGTTAAAACTCAGTTTTAGTTGAATTATAGTTCAAAATAGAAAAGACAGCATTTCAGAAGTGCTGCGGTAGTTCAGATTTCAAAACAAGGGTTAAATTTGGTTTCAGCAAAGACTGCAGACCATTATAGCATTTCCAGAGAATGCTATAATAGGCCTGAGTTCAATATTAGCCTATAAGTTCAATTACAGCAACTACAGCATTTCAGAAATGCTGTAATAGCTCTTTTTACACAATTTTAGTTCAAAACAGAATCTATAGCTTTTCTGAATGCTATTAAAAGTAGATTTCAGGTGTTAGTGTATTTCCAGCAATTAAATAACTTCAATTTAAAACACATAAACATTTTAAAATCATATTTTAACATTTAAAATGTTCATTTACATATCATTTAACATATATCTTTTTCACAATAAATTTCTTATAATTAAATCCAATTTTCAACAATTTACTTAATAAATTTAAGTGTAAAAGTTTCCAATTCTTCACATTTCAACAAATAAACTTAACACTTCAAATTTAAATTACCATTTCACACATTTAACTAAATTTCCAATTTTATTTAATTAACTTAAACCTTTAATTAAAACCAAATTTCACATTTCCAAGTCAAGTTATATTTTAAAAGATCACTTTTAAACATTCATTTATTTAACCACTTAAATTCATAGAAAAATCAATAATACTTTAATAAATCGCTTAAATTCAAATTTAATCAAATTATCATATTTACCATTTTCCAAATATAATTAAATTTTCATTTTTATTCATATAACTTAAATATCATTTTTAACCAAAATTCCAAATTCCAAACTTAAGTTATATTTCAATAATCCAATTTAACCATTCCTTAATTACATTTTCAACTCATAGAAAAATCATAATTTCTTTATTTTAAAACATTTCAAAATCTATTTAAATCAAATTTCATAAATTTATATTTTTAAAATACTTAAAAATATCCAAAAACACTTTATAAAATAACCACGGGCCTGTATATAGTTTTCTAACCTAGGTCAAGTGATACAGATATATATCATTTCAATCCGAAATTTACAAAGAAAAACCGGGTTCTATCATTTCAAACCCGCAATCCCAAGTTAAGATAAGTTAAATAAAAACCATTCAGGCCTATCATTTCAGCCCATAATGATTTTTCCCTATTCTAAAGTCCGTTCGGGTATGTATCATTTCAACCCATAGTGATTCTAGTCTACAGGGAACTTGCAGTGTGATAAACAGATATAAATGAACAGAATACATTATATAACAGTAACGGATGATATAACAGGTGTATAAACATCATATGATCATAACATAGTCAAGTATAACATGATAATATATTTCTACAGATTCACAGGGTGTCAATTTACTAGTTATATAGGTACATATTGTCTGGTGAGAATAACTCACCTGTTAAAGCTGGAGATTAGCGATCAAAACACACAGAATAGATTCCAGAAAGCACAACAAGCACGATATAGCATGACTTTTGATTTGAATGAATGGAGAGCCTTGATATTTATCTTGTAAACAATAACCAAACAAGACAATATACACATAAATATTCAACGCAAACAATGTTGAAAAAATGGAGATAAGAAGCAACAACGGAATAGATTACTTGACTGTGCTTTAACCATTCAAAAGCTCGAACAAGGGGTTCATTTTCTCAGCCATGATGATGATGAGTGTGGGAGAGACAAGGTTAACTTCCTCGAATACATAAGACAAAACAATACAAACAATATAAGTTTTCAAATGCACAATACGATAGAATAATATAGAATCAACTGCACGAATCAAAGTAGAATTGCTTTGCACTTGCTTCCAACAACCTTCAGGTTCAGCCATATGGTGTACTACAGGTCTAAGGCATGATTTGGATCAGGTTTTGGTTGCCTAAGGGTCGGCCAAACATGTTTAGAGGATAGCAAAAGGTGAGTATGCATGAAACAACACAACAAGGCAAAACAATGTCACTTTAACATGGATTCAAGGAAATTCAAGGCTCGGCCAAGGCTCATGGGGCATGGCCAGAGGAGTGGGGTCCAAGGTGATGATGTGGAAGAGGGTCCAGGTGGTGCTGGAGGTGGTGGAGGTGGTGTTGGTGGCGGCCATGGGTGGTGGAAGGTGATGGTACCAAAACTAGGTCAGCTTGAGTGCATAGGTGATGGCTAGTGCTAGTTTAGATAGATTTTTGTGATGATCTTCATCATGGCTTGGCTTGGCCTGAGGAGGAGAGGTGTTAGGCTGTGTGATGGTCAGAGAAAAGTGGTGGTGGTGGTCAGCCACAGCTTGGAGGAAGGGGAATACAGCTATGAAGGTGTAGAGCATGTGCAAATTCAAGTAGAAAATCATAAAAAGACAAGAAGAAGATAGAATTTTTTTACCTAAGCTTCACAAGGAGAATAGCCGTGATTTTTTTGTGAGAGGAGGAGAAATGAATTTTGTGAAAGTGAAAAAAAAATGCAGCTGAAATGATTAGATTACACGCCCAAAACAATTAAGAGAAGAGTTGGGAAAATGAAAGGTCGGGAGATGGAAAGCCTTAGGAGTTTCAAGAGTTTAAAACTTTTCAACTTTCCTCTATTTCTTTTTAATAAGTTTAAATATCTGAAAATACATATAATTTCAGTTAAAATTCGAAAATGTAACAAAAAAAATATAAATAAATAAATATTAATTATAAATAATTAAATCAAGAAAATAGCAAAAATTGTCAACTAGGCTAGAAAAATTGAAAATAAATGGTATAAACTTTAGAAAATTCATATGAGCTTGTAATATATTTTTAAACATAAATAATAACATAAAATAAAAATACATTCACAAAATAAATATATAAAATTTAATTTAAATATAATTTTAATGAAGAAAATAGCAGAAAATAAGAAAACAACCTTTAAAAATAGGAAATCAACACAGTAAACATTGGAAAAATTCTATTATCAATTTAAAAATATTTAAAAGTCAAAATATACATAATATAACATATTAAACATATTAAAATAAAATATGACATAGAAAATATAATTTATACAATTTAAAATAACAAAATTGCAAAATAAACAATTTATACTCAAAATTGAAATGTACATATCTTTTGCAGTTTAACTCCGTTTTCAACGAAACAAAAAGCAGTGTTAAAGTTATTTCATCTATTTTCATAATAAAATATAAAATTTAAGATTTTAAATAATTTGAATTTGAAATTTAAATGTCAAAGTTTGAACAGTTTGACCAAAATTCACTTTACAGTAAAATATTCAAATTATACTAGTTTGAACTATAAATCACTTAATAATCAACATTTATATTTAAAAATGAAATGTTTGAAATAAAATAAGTCTAAAATAATTTAAAATAAAATAAAGTCAAATTTAAATAATATACAAAAATCTAGGGTTGTTACAATTCACGATAAAATCAATGTATCGCTTTTACGCCCACACTGGTATGATTCTCAACTTTGGAAACCTTTGGACGATCAGGGCTTTGGTTAAATTTAAAAGTCGTGCATGGCTTGTCTTGCTTGATAAGCTAAACACAACGCATTGCCTTATAGACAAAAACCTTGGATATGCTCGCAGCTATTTCCTTTGCTATAATCACTCTGATTCTTGTAACCACGTCTTCTTTGATTGTGATTTTGCCTTCTAGGATTGGGAAACTTGTGCCTCTAACCTAAACAATCAGATTTCGCTATCTAGATACAATATTAAGCGGTGCTTGGAGACTTACTCTCCCTCTTCCTCTGAGGCCTCAGTGGCCCTGTCTTTCATCTGGGTAGTGTGGACGGAGCGAAATGACCATTCTTCAACTCTGTTTTTCACGAGTATTTGACAGTACCTTATAAAGCCTTAAACTTATTCCATGTTTAGACAGGTACTCCTAGTGAGGACATCCAATTCTTCATTCAAAGCCCTGACTAGGCGGGAAGCACCAACTAGAGAGGGCGGTAGCTTGCTTGGGGACTATTAGCAAGGAGTTTCATGGTTGCTTTTGTAAATTACTATGCATGCCTGATTATGTTTTGTGGGATATGAGCTGGTGTATTTGATTAGCTAATGGTTGTTGATTGCGCATATTTAACTTCATGGTGAACTTTAGGCCACTGACCAGGCTTATTGGTCGAACTATTTTACTTTTATGCATTATATGGCTATACGGCTTAGTGTCGCATAATCTTCATAGAAATTAAAATGAAATTTAATATTATTTTATTAGTTTTTTAAAATACCGAGCCATGAGCATATATATACAAATATATATAATTTATTTAAAACATATATACGTATATAAGTTCATCATATGAAGACAACATCAATATATACTGATTCGTGATATGAATACACTATCTAGACATATATGAAACATAATGAATAATTATTTATACATATAAAACATGTAATAATTGGATTATTACCTTCTCCAAAGCCTAAATAGCACACCTTTAGGTGTTAAATCTATCCACTCCTTGAATCGATATCCAAGCCTTTAGATAGAGCTACCAATCTGACTGCTATTACTACCAGGAATTCGATTCAATTTGATTGTTTAGAAGCTTGAATCAGAGGAGAAGAGGGCACTAAGCATCGATCATGGCTGGTTGGGAAGAGAAAAAGTGATAAAACTAAAAGATGGGGTTAGAGATGAATATACAGTAAAGATCTAAAGAGAAAAAATGGATCCAAATCCTTCTTTCTCTCTTATAATTCACCTCCTTATTTGAATCAAAATTCCATCCCTTCCTCCTTGATATGGTTGGCCATCCTATTGTCCTCTATGGGCTACAAACCCACTTCAAGCCCGATCAATAAATACTGCATTTAAATCTAATTAAAATGCACATCGATATCGTATGTTTATACGGTTATTTATAACTATTATGTACTTTATATAATAACGATCAACAAAAATAAAATAATTATTATCAATATTTCATAAATATTAATTAATTTATGACAATTATAATTAATTAAATTATGTGGTAATAAGAGTATTCAATAGTCTGGTTGTGGGACTCTTAGATGTAAATTTCGTCAGCGATTAATATCGAACAATTTGAATATTAACATTCACACGTCACTTAGCTAGAAGTGTGATATTATGGCCAAATTTATCGCATACTTAGCTTCAACCAAATCCAATTTTACTTTATTTAAGCATTACCCAGTAGTGACAATTATTTACACCAATTCTCTTCGTCAAAACTATATCACATTAGGACTTATGGAATTTGGTACTGTTCAAACTTCCAATATCATCCATATTCAACTTTATAGCACAAACAAAAAGTCCTTGGTTCAATAATAATAATTATTATTAATTAAACTACTCTGGCTAGAGACTTTGACTTTGAGTTGACTTCAGTTGACCATGATACTAATCTTATATAACCAAGGAGACAAATTATCTCTTGAATAGTATTTCACTTCCAATGCTTCCACTCGAGCCAACTATAGTCGTTCGATTGACCCTATGCCATGATTTAACTATAATCGAAGCGGTGTTTCCACATTGAAGCTCGATAATATTCTTAAGTCGAGGGAATTCGACAAAATTGTCACATCGATATTTTCTGTTTGACCTTAGTTATATTAACCAACATAAAATTATAAAGTGATTCATTCCATAGTTATCCAATAACTATTAGTATGTAACCCCTTGGTGCCGCCAGTAGCCATGAGTAATACACTGCGCAATATTTAAAGATCGTTGAGTACTCTAGTCTCAACGGATGTATCGATATCTAATCTCGATACACCTTGATTAGTAATATTTAAAATGGTATGTTAGTTTATTGTGATAAATCACTCATGATTACAACATACTATAACTACTATCACAGAACATACCATTTATGGATTTTCTACTAAATACTTTTAATTAGATTAATTAATTAATATAACACATTATATCAAGTATATAATAGAAAGATAACACCTTTTGTTTCGAACAAGATTGGTTATCGAGTTAGATATATGTAACAATTACATAATTTCCCCTAGGGCATACCTCTAACTCTACCATTAAGCTTGATCAATCAATATTGCATTTAAATCTAATTCAAATGCAATCGATATTATATATCGATACGTGTTATTATAACTGTCATATACACATTATTTAATAATAATCAACACAAATTAAATAAATAATTTATAATTAATATTTCAGAAACTTTATTTAATTTATAACAATAATAATTAATTAATCAAGTAGTAATATTAGTATTCAACATTTTGGTTGTGTGACTCGTAGTTGTAAATTCAGTCGGAGATTAATATCAAACAATTCGAATATTAACATTCATACGTCACTTAGCACGTAGTGTGAAATTATGGCCAAATTTATCACTTACTTAGCTTCAGCAAAATCCAATTTTACTTTATTTAAATGTTACCCTTCAGTGATAATTATTTACATCAATTCTCTTCGTTGAAACTATATGACATCAGGACTTTAGAAATTTGGTAATGGTCAAAATTCCAATATCATCCATATTCCACTTTATAGTCCAAACACAAAATCCTTGGTTCAATAATAATAATTATTATTACCCGAACTGCTCTAGCCAGAGACTTTGACTTTGAGTTGACTTCAATTGACCGTGATACTAACCCCATATAACTAAAGAGACTAATTCACTCTTGAATAGTGTTTTACTTCTGACGCTTCTACCCGACTCAAATATAATCATTCGATGGATGTCATTCCATGATTTTACTATAATCAAAGCAGAGTTTCTCCATTGAAGGTCGATAGTATTCTCAAGTCTAGGTAATTGTGTAAAATTGTCACATCGATATTTTCTGTTTGACCTTAGTTATATTAATGAACAAAAAAATATTGAGTGAGTCTTTGCATAGTTATCCAATAACTATCAGTATGTAACCCCTTGGTGGCCCAAGTAGCCATGAGTAATACACTAACCAACATTTGGAGAGCGTTATGTACTCTAATCTTAACGGATGTATCGATATCCAGTTTCAATGCATCTTAACTAGGAATGTTTAATATGGTATGTTTATTTTATTGTAATAAATCACTCATGAGTACAACACATTGTAACTACAGTCACAAAACGTACTATTTATGGATTTTCTATTAAATATACTTTAATTAAATTAATTTGTATAGCACATTATATCAAGTATATAATAGAAAAGAAACACCTTTTATTTCAAACAAGATTGGTTATCGAGTTAGATATATATAAGCGTTGATGCTACAAATGGATCAACACCTAAAGACCTACAACAATGTTGAGATCTAGCAAAAACTATATGAAGATAAAGGGAACACAAGAATTTTATAGTGATTCGACAATCTCTAGCATACGTCCACTGTATATTTTATTAATAATAGATTTTTGGGAGATTTAGAGTCACTAGTACATGGGTTTACCAATCTAAAGCCTAAACAGCACATAGTAGCTTCCTTAGTGACTTCAATGGGAAAGAGATAGGAGATGAAGAAGATGAAGTGCCAAAAGTCCTTTTCCATTAGCCATAGGGTCTATATTTATAAGAATATTGTCTATTAGAACCGAAGCCCCACGAGATGTCAAGTCCAGATCCAGATTTGAGAGTGTAAGAGAGGAAGGTAAGACCCATACATCAATAAAGACCTCTTGGTACTAAGTGTAACCACTTGGTACCAGCTAGTTTTTATGTTATGGAAAACTCCCCTCCTCTTGGCAATTTGCCTTGTATCTCCGATGCATTGGCTTCCGAGCACTTTTCCGATGAGATTGAATCGTCCCTGGTAGTTCTTGATATTGCTTGTTCTTGTTTGCTTTCTTTGTTTCCTCTAAAAGAATCCTTAGAGTTGTTCTTCCATTCCTTGATTAATACACCCCATGACTACTACATCAAGACAGAGCTCTAGGTACAAGTGTTTTGGGGTCCCATGTAGGGCAAAAAACTCTCAGCACGGAGTGGTACCACTCAGCAGCAAGTGGTTCTTTTATGTCTAATTCCTCTCGATCTCCTTGAGTATGCCTTTAGTGCCCTTCTTAGCATGTCCCTAAGTTCGTGAATTATTTTGTCTTTATCTTGACGTTCCGATTTTAGTGAAAATCTGCTTAGTTAAAAAGCCAGATGACACCTGACCCCAGATTATGCTTTCGTTGAAAACAAAGCGTGCTCCAAAACAAGTCATGTGTTTACAACTATCCATGCATATTTGTGGGTCATCCAAGAGTTTCTTTGAAGCATTGCCTCTATTTCGTGATATTCTCTCAACTGCTTTACATAGCTGAAATTCCATTCTCCATGCTATGATCAAATCTACACCCTAAAGATTGTTCCACGCCTTAGCCAGGTATGCTCTTCCTTTTTCTTGCTTTTGCTTTGATTTTTAGTTGAATTTTCAACTCGGTACCTAATGTTTCCTCCCGGTACTGAATGCTTTGACTTGCCCCGAGTATAAGTACTCGGGACTTAAGGAATTTTTTCTCAGTTTTCATTTTCTGCCTTCTTATACCTTCATTCTTCTAGTAACTAACTCCTTGCCAAAACCGATCTTTCATATGAAACCAACACCGTTGCTTCCCAGTCACCATCACCACTTACCGAAAGATGCCACCGCCGCTAGAAATGTCGCCGTCGGTCTCAAGGGATAGTCGTGGATTGGTATTGCTCCAAACCCCGACCGCTTTGTCTTCAAGTCGTGGTCTAAGATTCTAGTGGGTTAGTGTTGGCGAGTAGGTTGTTTCCATTGTATGGTGGTCGGTTGATGGTGATGGCGATTCAAGGTAGTTTTGTTAAGTGTTTGGTTGGAGCAACTCAAAGATTATCATGATTCAAATTTTGCATAAAGTCCTTTAATTTGCTCCAACCAACACTTCGAACCAACTATTGCTGTTCGAGCACCAATGGGACGGTTCATTTTCTATAAGAGATCGAATTAAACAAATCCATTGCTTTGTATTTTTAATTTCTGCACTTTCCATGTTCCTATAAAAGAGAAACATCCATGTTGCTTCGAACAATGGTTCCATTATCGATTGTCCGCGATAATGGGTAAGATCCATGCATAGTTCCGTCTTGCTGCAAGGTTCATTTTTCTAGCATGAGTGGACTATCTATACAAGATAGTACATTCGTCGTGTATGGGACATGGAACTTCACACTGCTTATATTAACACTTTCACTTTCCTCATCGACTTTCAGAATCCAATTGGTTAATACACGTCAACATCGGTTAGATTCTTGGCGTTAGTCACAAGGGTTTAGTATTCGTAATTAAAAAATACATGACCGTGTTAAACACTAAGTTTTCTCATCCATAATGACTCATCAGTCACCATGCATCCATACCGGTGTTGTTCACTTACTTCTCCTGAAGCTGGGCCCTTCATAGCTTAGGCTCCCCCTTTCGTACCTGTTAGGCTTGGACGTTCAATCAGCGCTGAGTTACAAGGCATGGTCATTCCATCGGAGACATTATAAAATCCAACTCCCTCTCTAAATAAGTACAATGGTTTAAGGGTTCTGGATGCTCTACCAAGACAAGTGCCGACAATTCTTACTTCAAGGATGCTTCAGAACATATGTTGTTATCATGGGATTCATGAGGGTAACGTGGTTCTCCCAACATAGGTTCAACAAGCGCATAATCTCCCGCTGTGGTATACAACCTGTAATGGATACATGTGCTTGAGTGGCATTGTGCCGCCCTTCAATCCGTTTCTCTGTATGGTTCTCCAAGAACTCACTATTTCAAGTTCATCCCAACGGATACACTGCTCTTCATGAACCAATTCCACCGGCCACCGACTTTCCGCGAGCTTACTTATCTCTTACACTTTAAGCAAAGGCATGACTCACCATCTTATATAATTATCAAGGCCTAGTGTAGACGCAAGGTCATCGAGAAGCTCCACAATAAGCGTTCTCACTTCAAGAATGTATACTTCTTTATCCGGTGCCTGTTCGGCTTTAACCGGCCTTGGCTCTTGGGAAGTAAGATTATTTTCTCCTCTCCCTTCTGCACTTAAACTTTCATTAATTCAGCTTCTAACCTTTGATCCAAAGCCTTTGCAAATATTCCTGCTCATAATAAGAACGAGGGGCATGACGATTAGGGATGTCAATGGTATGGGTTTTGGCCCAAGCCCATCCTATTTATGCGGGTACGGGTTTTGCCTTTTACTACCCAAGCGTGACTCAGGCCTGACCCGGGTCGGGTACGGTTTTATCAAAACCCGATCCGGTTAGGGCCCAACCCGACTATTAGTTTTTCGTTATATTAAAACATAAGTGTGTATGTTATTTATTTACCATTTTGTTTGTTTACATGTAGATGTTTTTTCATACTTTTGTTATGAGCTTGACTACATCACAATTCAATTTATATGTTAACATTGTTAGTTGTAGTTTTATAATATAGTTTTAACATAAATATTCTAAGTTAGGTATACGGTTATTATCTAGCGAGCTTAGAAAGCCCGACGGGTCGGGCTCGGATATTGGGTTGAAATGCCCTGTGGGTTCGGGCCAGGCTCGGGGTTTAATTATTGTAATTTGACTCGGGTCCGAGTTTTATAATACCCGGATCGAACCCGACCCATTGACAGGCCTAATGATGATACCTTGGACGCTCTGAAGAGAGTTCCGGTCCGAGATCGCTCTACTCCATATCTTATGACAAATTAAAACCTTTGTCGTTGCAATCTTATTCTCCCTAACCAAATCACCATCCTTATTGAAATTTCTCTCGGTAGCTCTAGGATGCCAAATAGGTCTTCTACCCATATGGACGGTTTTAGCAATAATCTCCAAGGGGAGGTGGAAGACCCATCCGGTGCGCCAAACATCGAGGAATCTGCCGATAGAACGATAGACGAACCCACCATCGGTGATATTTCAAGAAAAAAGGGTGAAGGTGCTGGAATGCTACTAATCCCAGAGTAGAGTGAAGGTGAAGGGAGGAGAGAAGGGAAGGAAAAGATAAGGGAAAAGGAAGGAGAAAGCGCCGACGATGATGATAGTTAATATGCCGCTAGTCCAATGAGAGGCGAGTCGTTTGGTGAGATATCTTCTGAAAGAACTGACTTCCTTCTTCGCCTCATTCGAAGCGCATTATCATCATAATTCCCAAGAAAACCAGGGATCCAAGCGCACTGCTATTAGTCGAGATAACTCTTTCAGCTTGCACCTTAAGAGATGTCTTCACAGACTTAAGTGATTTGATATGTCTATTGGTGATCTTCTCACCAAGGGTTCACTAAACTTTAGTTCTCACCTAAGGGAATCCTGGATGAAGGTGGTGAGAATCCATCTTTAATTCCATGCGAACACGGACTGTAAAGTACTTAAGGGGTCAACGGCACTCTACACTTCACTAGGATCATGAACACTCAACCTTGCATTCATCTACATTTCGAAATTCCAATACCTATACTATCTTTCTTCTCGTTTCAGATTCCATGGTCAAAGATAGATATAGAAAGCTTCAATATACCATGGGCGAGCCTAAAGGACAAACCCCCAATCCATATCCATTCTGCTTTTATTACCGGGGTTATCACTAGATTGATGAAGTAGGATTACAAAGGAAAGAGAGGGAGCAAGAGGCGAAAGATCACTTCAAGGCTGAAATAGGGAGCAAAAGAAGGCATGCCAAAAAGGGGTTGTCCTACGATCAAAGCAGATGACATATCCTACGATCGTCACAGTTCCTGCTCTGGCACCCTTCTACGTCACATCGAATCTCAGCTTCCTCCTCACCAACAAGTCCCCGCTCTAAAATCTTTGATCACTACTCCGCCTTCATGTCCTAAAGGACTCTCTACCCCTTTGATTCATTTTCTTATAGCTCCCCCCACTTTTAGGCTACTTTTCCTTACCTCTTCCTATAAGGTGTCATGTTCAATCATGACATCCAAGACATTCCGAAGGAAGAAGCTGACCGGGACGCCAACGCATCCAAAAGCTCATTGACCAGGATTACGAATGGAAAAAGTCCCTGCTTCACTCTCTCCAAGGTTAATAAAATTAATAGACAGATATCCTGTCATTTGAATCCAAGAAGAAAACCTATGATGACTGCATTGCGAGTTATAAGAGAGACTTTGAGAAAACGAAAGTGGAGAGAGACACCAATGTAAAATCCAAGGATGCGGTTGACAGTCTGATAGCCAAGCTGAAGCCGGTGCATACTAACACACAACTTGTGCTGAAAGACTTGCTCAAAACTGCTTATAAGGACAGTGTTGCATTGAAGACGCGAATCGCTGAGGAGGACCTGGCCTATACCGAAAGGAAGAATCTATCCTGGCTAGGGACAAAACCATTGAGGAGCAGGCTATCGAAATCCAAAAGCTTCGCTCAGAAATGGATCAGCTCAAGGAGAACCTACTATTAATAAAGGCTAAGAAGCTGGATATAGAGGTTGACTATTCCTTTGCCATGAAAAAAGCTTAAAGACTTTAAGGAGGCAAGGGTCAAGGAGAAGGAAGAGTTGAATTATACTCTCCAGCACTTCTTCGCAAGCGTGATCCAATACAAGAATTTTAAGTGGCGATGGAGCACATATGCTGAAACTCTTATCGATGCCTGGGAGGAGGTATTACGTTGTTCTAAAGCAGTTGGTGAAGGCCTCACCGAGGAACAGCTAATGGCCATGTACCTTAATGCAGAAGATATTACTAAACTCGAGGAGGGAAAGGCCATTCTTGCTGTTGAAGATGCCACCGCTACTGCTGTCGAGGCTTCCATTGGCCTAAGGGATCAGGTCTAGTGAATTCACCGGTTCCAAATTCAAAAGAACCAACGATGGGTATTTCTAAGATTGATGGGATAGCTTTGAGGTCACTCAGATAATTCCGGCATCCACGGTACTACTTATGTTGAGCCTTATGTCCCTTCTTTTGTTGACCCGCCAATCCAGCACTCGCTTGAAGAGGGTGAGTTTTCTATGTCTCTTGCTTCTCGATCCACTTTAGGCGAAGGTACATGTAACAGCCTGCACCTCTCTTAATGCAGATATTGTCCCCAACTTAGTCACCTCCACCTCATGGGCCAAGCCAAGGTGTGGGGTTTTGTTCCTCAAAAGGCCTCGATGTTGTTATGAGGTGAAGGCTTTGGTATATAAGCACCCACTTCATAGTGTTTTTCCACGATGTGGGACTATTATTCACATTTTGAAGGGGTGTTACAATCTCCCCCCTTTAGAGCCCAACATCCTCGTTGGCTCATGAACACAACACCACCCAGGCGTCGTGGCTGTAACACGTACATACCACAATTCCGGCTGGGTATGGCTCTGATACCATTGTAACAGCCCGCGCCTCTCTTAACGCAGATATTGTCCCCAACTTAGTCACCTTTTCCTCATGGGCCAAGCCAAGGTATGGGGTTTTGTTCCTCAAAAGGCCTCGATGTTGTTATGAGGTGAAGGCTTTGGTATATAAGCACCCACTTCATAGTGTTTTTCCATGATGTGGGACTATTATTCCCATTTTGAAGGGATGTTACAGTACATCTCTTGTTTCACCATTTTTTGAGAAACTTCAATTCTCATGTGAATCTGTTTCTAACCTTTACCATTCTGTTTACCCACTTGTAGGTTATCCGCATCTCCTGCCTCTACCTCCAACTACTCAAGGATCGAGCACCGTGGCTATCTTCACCATGTTGACCTCCATCTTTACCGGGCTTGCTCCTCCATTCATGCTTCTCATTTCCAAATATGACCCTGATTCTCAAAAGATTGAGGTTCTGCAAGGGCTGGAGGATGATTCTCAGTTTTTCAGGTATAAGGTTTCAATGACTAGCATAGTAGGCCCAACCGATCCTATTATAATGGCGGAGAGATCGAAGATCGACCTTGCTAAAGTCAGGATTAAAGAGGAGCCTGGAATTGAGAAGTTGGTCATCTTCGTGCCTACATGCCCCTCTACAAGCTTCCTCACATCAAGCTAAAGCCTCCCATGACTAAGCCCTCTGATGTCCTTACCAGGAAATTCGATGAACCCATTGTTAAACCTGAGGGTGAAACTACAAAGTTCGAGGGCAACACCCCTGAAGAAGTGAAAATTAAAGGCAAGCGGAAGCACAAGAAACTGATTAGAATTTCATGCAATAAGGATAGCAAGAGAAGGAAGGAAAATTAGAAGACTCCTAAAGCTTGCAGGCATGGTAGTTTGTATTTTTTGTACCTTTTTTTTGTAAACATGTCGTGTTCTGTTTGTATGGGAACGACACCCGCTACTTTTGTATATAAAAATTACGTAGTGAAAGATCGCCTTTTGTTTTGTAATCTTTGTTCCATTTACTTTTTTGTATTTTCGTATACTGTACCTATTTTGTATAGCTACTGCATATCTAATATAACTTCCTGCACTGCAATTTACCTACATTATATAAGCTTATTTTTGTGCAATGCATTTATCCATTGCAACTCTGTGCATATAAATAAAATTCATGCAATTGCTTTGGTTATAATCCATTATCTAGCCCTGTTTATAGTTGCCAAAGTGTTTCTTTTGGCAGAACAGATGCATGGTTAAACCAACTCCGTGGTTATCCTTGTTTTGGTTATATTGAGTTTCCTTCGGTTGATTATCATTGTGAATGGTCCAAGTTCCGTGTGGCTCCCTATCATCTGGGTGCATCAATTGTAATATTTACTTCCTGCTTATATATTTCCGCCGTTAACCAAATCCTATTTGCAGAACTTACTTTTCCAAACTCCATAATCTAGGAAATAGTTGGAGACGAACATTGCAGGGCAAATTATCAGATTGCCCCCATTTCGACCGTGCTCTCTAAGTCCTGATCCTAGATCGAAAGATTCCATCAATATATGTTCTTGATTTTCAATGATTATCCTCTCTTATCCTTGGCCAAGCATGTCCCATTAGGCCACTAGCGTAGTCGTAGAAAATCCAGTTCATACACCATTTCCTGCCTCCGAGAACCGACGGTTTAATTGCTTGATTTTGCATCTTGATGCACCAACTTCCAGGAAATTGTCGGTACCTGCAAGCCGGGGTTCGAATTTTCGACCGACCCTTATGTGGTTAGTCCTTATTGACATTGCCAAACTTCAGGCAACAACAAATTTCTAAAGGTCGGGGTTTAATATTCAATCAAGACCTAATTGATCTTTCCTTCTTGACATTCGCTAACCCCAGGCAACGACAAATTCCTAATGGTTAGGGTCAAATTATCCGATCAACCCATAAGTGGTCTTTTCTTCTAGACATAGCCAAACTCCAGGCAATAGAAAATTCCTGAAGGTTAGGGTCGAATTATTTGATTGACCCCTGCAAATCTACTTCTTGGTCCTGATCCTGGACCGTGAAAGTTGGTGTTGTTATTTGTATAACTAAAGGCTTGGGATTGAATTATCCGATCAATCTCGGAGGGTGAGGCTAAATTATCCAATCGGCCTCGAAAGATTGGGTCGAATTATCCAACCATCCCAGAAAGGTGCGGACAAATTATTCGATCGGCCCCAAAAGATTGGGTCGAATTATCTGATTGACTCGGAAAGGTAGAGCTGAATTACCGGCCCTAAAAGATTGGGTTGAATTATCCGATCGACATGGAAAGGTAGGGCTGAATTATCCGGTCAAACTCGAAAGATTGGGTCAAATTGCCCGATCGACCCAAAAAGGTGAGGCCAAATTATATGATCAGCTCCGAAAGATTGGGTCGAATCATTCGATCAACACAAAAAGGTAGGGCCAAATTATCTGATCGACCCCAAAAGATTGGGTTGAATTATCCGACCAACCCGAAAAGGTGGGGCCGAATTATCTGATCAACCCCATAAGATTGAGTTGAATTATCCAATCAATTTGGAGTCATACTTCTTGACCATGATCCCAGGCCTAAGGAGTTTGTGTTTAGAGGATGGGGTTGAATTATCCAATCAACCCCTGAGAACATATTCCTTGGCCATTATCCCAGGCTAAAGGAGTATGTTCCCAATCATAATGCTAATCGTACAGTACAAAAGTTTCACTTTCATGAACATGGTTCCATCAGTTCAAGAAGAGAATTGCATTTATAAACGAAAAAAGTGGCAAGTCCTGCCTTATTACATTGCCCCTAAAATCCTTGGGTGGCTTATTTATGAAAATAAACTAAGTAAAACTAAGTACAATAGTGATGCAGCAAGTTGAAACTCCATGGCCATGGAATAGGGACTCCATCAACGTAGCTGGCTTGAATTTTCCATCTTCAAGCTTTCGATCGATTGCAGAAGGACCTTCCCAAATGGATCGAATATTCCCGTACCCTGGAGAACTCGTTTTAGAATGAGATTCCCTACCTTGAAAGTACGGTTTCAGACCTTAGTGCTGAAGTGTCATGCTACTCTTTTCTGGTGAGCAACTACCCTCAACTCCGCTCCTTCCCATTTCTCATCAACCAAACAAGAGTTCCTTGTTTACCTTTTGGATCATAAAACCTTTTATGATGATATAGGACTTCCATTTCTATCAGGATGATTGCTTCCAATCTGTAAGCCAAAGCAAACGGCGAATGTCCAGTTGCTGACTTGTGGGTTGTCCTATAAGCCCATAATGCTAGCAGAAGCTCGTCGACCTAATTGCCTTTAGCTTTAGTTATTCGCTTCTTTAAGGTGGACTTAATGATTTTATTCACCACCTCCACTTTTCCATTCGGCTGGGGATGTGCTACCATTGAGAAGCTCTCCTCGATTCTGTACTGGTTGTAGAAATCCTTGAACTCGGTATTCTCGAACTAAGTTCAATTGTCTATGATGATCTTCTAGGGTACTCCTAACCTGCAAATGATGTTCTTCGTCATGAAGTTGATTATCTTTTTCGTTGTGATCATGGCGAGCGGTTCTGCTTCAGCCCACTTTGTAAAATGATCTGCTTCCACTATCGCATATTTGGTTCATATTTCGCTACTAGTAGCACACAGATAATGTCGATTTCCTAAACCAAGAATGGACATCGGCTAACCATTTGCATAAGCTCTATTGATGGGGTTTTTGGAATCTTCACAAATCTCTGGCAACGGTCATACCCTTTGGGGGTAGTCAGCTGCATCTTGGTTTATTATTAGCTAGAAATATCCATACCGAAGTATCTTCTTTGCTTAAATCTACCCCCCGATGTTGTCACCAAAGCTTCCCTTATGGATTTCCATGAGGATCTTCCTAGCCTCATCCTTAGTTACACACTGAAGAAAAGGGGTAGAGAATCTTCTTCTGTATAATAAGCCTTCTTGCATCATGAACCGAGGCACTTTCCGAAGGAGTTTCTTTCATTCGTTTCTGTCTCTCGGGAGAATCCCCTTGAGAAAATATTCCTTGATCAGAGTCAACCATGACTCCTCTTCCTTCGTGGTCTCCAAAACCTAGTCAGCATCCATTTGATCGATGCATGGAGCCGTCAAAACTTCCATTGGAACCAAGCCCATTATTTAGGCTTCCCCGGAACTAGCTAACTTAGCTAATGAATCGACCTTTGTGTTTTCCTCTCTAGGGATATGCTTTATCGTATAGTGTTCTATGTCATTCAAAAGTTCCAGTGCTTTCATTAGGTAAGGGGCAAGTCTTGCACCCTTAACCTGATATTCCTTCCTAACTTGACAAACCACTAGCTTGGAATCGCTGGATATGTGTAGTTTCCTTATCCCCAGTTCCTTCGCTATCCTTTATCCTGCTATCAGTCCCTCATACTTAGCCTCATTGTTTGTTGTGGGAAATTCCAACCTCAGCGCATAACAAATTGACCGTCCTTTTAGGGTTTCAAGCACTACTTTTGCTCTTGAATTATGTTCGTCCGAAGTACCATCTACAACCAACTTCTAATGAGAAACTTTGTCCACATCGTCCTCTTCTTCACCACCTCGCTCGGTAAACTCTGCAATGAAATCTGCTAAAGCATGTCTGTTTATCGCTCTCCTTGGATGGTAAGTAATGTGATGTGCACGTAAATGTGCATATTTTTACCACCATATTTAATCTATTTAAATTAAATAAATAATCATATCGGGTATTTTAACTTGTTTAAACCAAAATTCAAATTATTTTCAAATTGTCACATATTCATCTTCATATAGGGGTAAAATGGTCATTTTTATGCATTTATTAATTTGTGAAAATTTACTTGGAATTTTCTATGTTGTTTTGTAGGAAATTTGGTGAATTTTACAAGTGGCTTCATGATAATATATGCATGCACAAGAGTGAAGAGAACAAATGAAGATGGAAATAACTCAAAGTGATGATCATGGAGGACCCCACCCACTTACCTTGATTTTCAATTAGGAGCTAAGCACATGATAAAAGGACATTAAAGCTTCATGTACATTTAAGTGGGGGGTTAGTGGATGCTAATGATTACTTGGCCACCGCACTACCTCAAGGACAATTTGGGCATTCCCCAAAAATATGAATTAGGGTTTAACACTTGTATAAATACCCCATATCTTCATGTAACTCTCCTACTTAGTCTCTCTTACTTAGTTTTTAGCTTAGGAAATAAATCAAAGCTTTTCTCTCTTCTTTTTCCATGGCTACTTAGCCATTTTATTTCATGTAATTTTTCTTTCTTTTATGCAATGTTAATTCTCTTTTATTTACATGCTTCTTCTCTTCTTATGTTAGTAGTGTAGTTTAAATTCATGCAAAGTAGATTAGTTTTAATTCTTGTTAATTAGCTTCTCTTTTACATTAGCTTTCATTTTCCTTTCTTTTTGCTTTCATGTTGCTAGCTACATTTGTTCATATGATAACAAAAATGAGAGCTTAACCCCTTCAATTTAGGGGTAATGAAGCCTCTAATCATGTAGCTTCAACATTTTGATAATTTTGATCTCTTTTGTGCTTAAAGGAATGTTGATGTGATTTATTGTTTCATGTTGAATTTGATAGTCTATGTTGTTCATAACAAATAGGCTATGCTTAAACAATCACAAGCAATAATTACCTCTTCATCTACATATGATGATGGTAATGAAGTGATTGTTGAAATTAAAATTTGATGGCCTATATTTCTAAACAATAGTTAATAGGTCATGCTTAAAATAGATTTCATTTTCAACTTTGTTGTTGTTTTCATGAGAGTTAGTAAGTGGTTTAAGGGGTGTGTTATAGTTTGATGGCTTATGTTGAGCTAATTAATAGCACAAATAAGCCATACTTATGATAAACACATCATTTAAACTCACTTATGACAAAAAAAGAGATCATAATTTCATTAATTGTTGAATTATATGATCTAGAGAGTGGATTTATCTCTAAATTGTCATTTAACTATCATATTTTTATCTATTTTTATTTTGCTAGTTTTTGTTAGTTTCTTACATTTTTAGCTAATCACACTTTCAACTTTGGTTAATTTGATTGAATAGGAAATTTAAAATCATCAATTCCCTGCGAATCGACACGTACTCGCCACGTACTTCAATAGTACGCCGTGCGCTTACGGTTAATTTTATTTCTTTAAACAATATAATCCATATGATTTTACTCCAAATTTGTATGGATATTTTAACGACAACTATTCTTTAAACAATTCGAATTTTGAACAACAAAATTTTCAAAACGATGATCAACCCTTAAATCTTGAAAAAAGCATTGAAATGATTTCGTCTTTACTCGAACTCTCTACACAACAAAACCAAATGATAAATGATTTGTGTAATTCGTATTTGTGCAATAACTCGAGTCAAAGTTTTCAAGGATTTCAAAATTTGAATTCAATTCAAAATTGAAACGATTTCAGTGATAATCCATGCCAATTCAATTTCGAACTCCAAAATGAATTTCAAACTCAAAATGAAATGGAAACAACTTTTCAAATGAATTTGGCGATGGGAATAATCTTAACCACGATACGGTTGAAAATCTTTGTTCTCGACAATTTCAAAGTGAAAATCCTCATGTTAATAACTATAAATTGGATTTTGTTAAACAAATGAACGAAATTTACGATGATCACACAGATTCGTTCTTTGAAACATATATGAAACAACGTGAAAAACAAAACCAAATCCCACCATGTGACGATTTAAGTAATAATCCATCTTTTACCCAAATCGACGATTTTCAAATAACAACTTTTGAAATTAAAAATAATAATCTTAATGAAGTTGTTGAAAACACGGTAATTGAGTTGGATTTCAATTCTTTTGAGGGTGAGAAACTCGATTTAAATCTCGATCTTCCTTTTTCTGAAAATTTGAATACAACAACTTTGAATTTTGAACTTGATTTATGCAATAAAGTTGTTGATAATCAAACAAAGGAAGTTGAATTTAACGAACATGAGTTTTATGGACTTTTTGAAAACAAGTCGTTAAACTCTGATGGGGAAGATTTAAATCACCAATTTGATTTTGAAATCAATAATTCTAAAGAATTTTTCAATGAACAGCTTGAATTTCAATTTGGTGAAAATAAACTTGAACTTCAATCAATCGTTTTATCAACCCCAAAAATCATTGAAAATAAAACGACTCATACAATTTTTAATAAAACGGCATTCGTTTTTCCATATCAACATTCAACTTCAAAATCTCTTACGATTTGGTTTTCCGAGCTTAAGCTGTGTCTTGTATACTTGACGAGACAAATGAATCGGTCTTTGGAAGACCGTTTCATTTACTTTTTGACGATATACTTTCTGATCTCGTGTAAATACCGTTAATTTTCATTTAAATAAAGGTCATGTTTTTATTTTTATTTTTCTCCTTCCACTTGGGTTGACTGTGGGGACACAGTCAAAATCAAGTGTGGGGGGAGAATCATCTTCATTTTTAATTTTTCATGATTTATTTTTGCTTTTTCTTTTAGAAACTCAAAAAAAAATTTAAAAAAATCCAAAAAACAATTTTTTTAAGCATTTTGATTTATTTTTAAAGAAACAATATAAGATAAATATATGGTTTTGGTTTATTAAATTGAAATTTTTGAAAATTTATTCGTCTTAACAAAAATAAAAATGAAGTTTGATTACAAATAATAATGGTTTAACTAGTATATAGGGAGATTCATACGTGATAATTATGAAATATATCCTAATTGAAAATCTTTGTTTTAAAAAGTGGTTGATTTAAAGTAAAGGATATAACATTTTTTTTGTCTTCTAAGTTAAATGATGCTAAGATGATTTTGCGAAACTCTCTCCTTAAAAAAACAAAAACAAAATATTTCTTGTATATATTTTCTTAATAAACACCTAGAGTCATTGTTCACACTCGTGTGTTCACTCGCCATGCTCTGTACCCTTCTCACGTAAGCCCGAAAGGCAGTGCAAGATCGGTATATCTGGCCTCAGTTTATCTGAGTTAGGTGTGTATATAAAAATTATTTTACTAATAACGTCTACAGTCAATAAGTGTTCACACTTGCGTGTTCACTCGCCACGCTCTGTATTCCCCTCACATCAGTCCGCAAGGCAGTGCATGGGTAATATATCTGGCCTCAGTTTATCTGAGTTAGGCATATGTAAATATTGTTAATATCAATAAATTTTTCAAAAGAAAAAAAATGGAGATAGTAAGCAAATGAAATCCAAGCACTATTTTAACTTATTTGATTTGACTTGTTATTGAAAAGAAATGAAAATACCACTTTGATAAACTTTGATAATCAACTAAGGATCCATTTCATAGTTACACTTTGTTATCAACCGAAACAACGAGTTAAACTATAGTATATTTGCTTTGATAACTTGATTTTTGTTGGAAATTTTGACGAGTAAATGACTTAATTTTTCAAGATAATGACCAAAACCTATATTTAACTTAGTTGTGTCTATTTAAAAGTAAATCTTTCATTTGTAAATATTTTAAAAAACTTGCATTCATCTCTTTGTAAATAAATCTTGCATTTTGTAAATATTTTCATCATGCATTTGGATTTTGTGGGTAGTATCCGCTGAAAACCCTCACGAGACAACACTCGGCCTACTGGGGACACCCAGAGGTTTAACGGCTTGTTGCATACGCTCAGTGCAATCGTGCTCCCTACGAAAATGGATTTATCTTAGTTTTTCTTTATTCGAGGACGAATAAAAAGATAAGCATGAGGGTATTTGATGTGCACGTAAATATGCATATTTTTACCATCATATTTAATCTATTTAAATTAAATAAATAATCATATCGGGTATTTTAACTTGTTTAAACCAAAATTCAAATTATTTTCAAATTGTCACATATTCATCTTCATATAGGGGTAAAATGGTCATTTTTATGCATTTATTAATTTGTGAAAATTTACTTGGAATTTTCTATGTTGTTTTGTAGGAAATTTGGTGAATTTTACAAGTGGCTTCATGATAATATATGCATGCACAAGAGTGAAGAGAACAAATGAAGATGGAAATAATTCAAAGTGATGATCATGGTGGACCCCACCCACTTACCTTGATTTTCAATTAGGAGCTAAGCACATGATAAAAGGACATTAAAGCTTCATGTACATTTAAGTGGGGGGTTAGTGGATGCTAATGATTACTTGGCCACCGCACTACCTCAAGGACAATTTGGGCATTCCCCAAAAATATGAATTAGGGTTTAACACTTGTATAAATACCCTATATCTTCATGTAACTCTCCTACTTAGTCTCTCTTACTTAGTTTTTAGCTTAGGAAATAAATCAAAGCTTTTCTCTCTTCTTTTTCCATGGCTACTTAGCCATTTTATTTCATGTAATTTTTCTTTCTTTTATGCAATGTTAATTCTCTTTTATTTACATGCTTCTTCTCTTCTTATGTTAGTAGTGTAGTTTACATTCATGCAAAGTAGATTAGTTTTAATTCTTGTTAATTAGCTTCTCTTTTACATTAGCTTTCATTTTCCTTTCTTTTTGATTTCATGTTGCTAGCTACATTTGTTCATATGATAACAAAAATGAGAGCTTAACCCCTTCAATTTAGGGGTAATGAAGCCTCTAATCATGTAGCTTCAACATTTTGATAATTTTTATCTCTTTTGTGCTTAAAGGAATGTTGATGTGATTTATTGTTTCATGTTGAATTTGATAGTCTATGTTGTTCATAACAAATAGGCTATGCTTAAACAATCACAAGCAATAATTACCTCTTCATCTACATATGATGATGGTAATGAAGTGATTGTTGAAATTAAAATTTGATGGCCTATATTTCTAAACAATAGTTAATAGGTCATGCTTAAAATAGATTCCATTTTCAACTTTTTTGTTGTTTTCATGAGAGTTAGTAAGTGGTTTAAGGGGTGTGTTATAGTTTGATGGCTTATGCTGAGCTAATTAATAGCACAAATAAGCCATACTTATGATAAACACATCATTTAAACTCACTTATGACAAAAAAAAGATCATAATTTCATTAATTGTTGAATTATATGATCTAGAGAGTGGATTTATCTCTAAATTGTCATTTAACTCTCATATTTTTATCTATTTTTATTTTGCTAGTTTTTGTTAGTTTCTTACATTTTTAGCTAATCACACTTTCAACTTTGGTTAATTTGATTGAATAGGAAATTTAAAATCATCAATTCCCTGTTGATTGATACGTACTCGCCACCACGTACTTCAATAGTACGCCGTGCGCTTGCGGTTAATTTTATTTCTAAATTCGTTCGACGATTTTCTAAACCGATAGAAATTCTGTCGACGAACATAATGTCATACTTTCTCAACTCTATGTTCCACTTCAGTGGTCTCCCTGAAGTCTCGGGTCAGTATAACACCTGCTTAAAGGGTTGATCCGTCAGCACTTTGATCCGATGATCTTGGAAGTATGGTTACAGCTTCTTCGATGCAATCTGCAAGCAATATGTCGATTTTTCCAACATTGGGTAGTTCTTTTTGGCTCATGTAAACCACTTGTTGATATTGTAGACCGTCCTTTGAATTCTCGCCTCCTCACGCACTAGTGCTGCACTTAATACATGAGCAGACAATGACAAATAAATGAATAAGCCCTCATAGTCCAACGGTTGGGATAAGACCGATGACATCCCCATGTACCTTAATAACTCCTCAAAGGCAATCTAAAAATCCTGAATCCACTCAAAATTCTTCTTACCCTTCTTGAGGGCATCGAAGAAGGATATGCATTTGTTCATTGCCTTTGAGATGAATCGCCTCAAGCCAGCGATCTTTCCATTCAAGATTTGTAACTCCTTCTTCGTAGTAGGGGTAGTTACATTTCTCAAGACGTTAATCTGCTCTAGATTGGCCATGATGCCTGTTGCATTAACAATAAATACTAGAAATTTTCCCCATGCTACACAAAAAGAACATTTCAATCGATTCAGCTTCATTCCATACTTCCATAAAACGTCGAATGTCTCCAAAAGGTTATCCAAATGGTTCCTTGATACTCATGACTTTACAAGCATGTCGTCCATGTATACCTCTATTGTTTATCCGATTTGATTCTTGCACATAGAATTTACCAATCTTTGGTACAGGGCTTATGCGTTCTTCAAACCGAACAACGTTACTCGATAGTAGTAAATCCCAAATCCGTTATGAAGTTGTTATTTTCTTGATCCGGTATATGCATTGGAATATGGTTATAACCTTAATAAGCATTCATAATTGAGAGCAGATAATACCCTATAGTACCGGTTACCAATTGGTCAATCTTGTGTAGAGGAAGGTTGTCCTTCGGGCTTGCTTTATTCAAATCCAAATAGTCGATACATGTCCGCCAATTTCCTTTTGATTTCTTGACCAACACGGGGTTGGATGCCCGTTCGAGGTATAGAGCATCGTGGATAAATCCATTTTCCACCAGCTTATCCACTTCTTCCTTCAATACATCGGATCGCTCCGGACCTAGGCTGCATCTTTTCTGCTTGATTGGTGTAAACTTAGATCAATATTCAGTGCGTGACACGTTATCTTCGACGATATCCCGCACATGTCCGAATGCATCCAAGCATCAAAATTCCCTTGGAGGAAATTAACCAATTCCTTATTTAAGTTAATGCTAAGCCGAGATCTAATCTTTAAAACCCATGTAGGATTGTCCATATCGATTGGAACATTCACTATCAGCTCAACTGGCCCTGCTTGCCCTTCCCCTAACTTCTTCCTAGGATCCATAGCCTTATCAAATCTGCTATGGTTCCCAGTCCAGTGTTTGGGCTTTATTTGCTATGCTATTAAATCATGAATGCGGGGAGTCCTCTCCACATTCTTTCCTTTCTCCCATTGCTTTGCTTCCCTCGGCTCTATGACATAACATTCCCATCCTGCATTTTAGTCTCCTCTTACCGATCCGACCCCTACTATGTAGGGAACTTTATTGCTAAACACTAAGGAGCCAGTGCTATTCTAAAATCAGCAAGGCCTGCACGACCCAAAAAGGCTTTGTATGCCGAGTATTCGTCCATAATAATGAATTTTTGAATCATGACTATCCTACGATCTCCTTCACCTAACTCCATTGGCATATCGATCGTCCCAATTAGTTGTTTGGCTTCGTCCGTAAATCCTTGGATCTTGGTTTTGCAAGTCGTAACATCTTTCATGTTAATCTTCATTTGATCTAACGTTGTTCTGAACAGTATATTCATAGAACTTCCAGTATCCACCAAGACCCGACGTACTGTTGTCGGTCCGATACTTACCGTTATCACCATGGGGTCAAATGTTGGTGCTTTGACTCTATCAGCATCTCTATTTCTGGACACGACATCATCTGTTATCTTTCTTTGCTACCGGAGCTCTGTTTTCCATAGAAAAACAATCCTACTACGATACGTGCTTTATCGAGCTCGCATGCCATTCCATTACCCTCCATGTTTTCTCCACTAGATGAGGTCCTTTAGTTATAGTATTGATAACTAACCTCCGATCATTTTGCCTGGGCCCTTCTCCACTTGGTCCAGTTTGATTCCCTTCGGTGGAAAGCCCTTGGGATCTTGCGGTTTGACTACCTTCCTGTGGTTCTTTAACGTATTTCTAGAGCTTATTCTTCCTTCTCAGTTCTTCAACAAGATCCTTTAAATTTCGGCACTCGTTCATGTTGTGTCCATGGGTTTCGTGGAAATGATAGTAGTTTTTAGAGCGCCTTTCTTGCTCAATTTCCTCCTTCACAGGTAGCTTTGTATATCGATTTGTTCTTGAGAAGCAAGATATATTTCCAGTGTATTATTTAGGGGTGTATGGTCTTCCAGTTTCATATTTCTCGGGCATTTCTTGTTTTCGCTACACCTGCCGCCAGGGCCTTGATTCATTTTCTTCTGGTTGAGAGTTTTCGACATTAACCACCACATTACCAAAACTTTCTTCAACCTGTTTAATCATCACATTACTCCGGATAACTTCCTTTGATTATCCATCACCAGTCTTTCCAATGGCCTATCTTGCCTCTTCTAATCGCGGGAACCGTTTTGCTTTTTGATGGAACTCCTCTATAGTCGTAGGTTGCTTCATTTTAAGCCATCTTTTGAAGTCTGTATTGGGGTTTATGTCCCAGACCAAAGCCATTAACAACAAATCTTTCTTAGGACTGCTGACCTCCGTTAAAGTAATGTTAAATAGATTTAAGAACCCTTTTAGCGACTCTTTAGGTCCTTGAGATAGACTTAAAAAGGATCAAGTCCTTGGGCCGATCATTATGAAGTCAGAATTGCTCCAAATATTTCCTAGATAACTCATCGAAAGTCGATATAGAACTCGGGTGCAAGCGTGGTGAACCACACTAAAGCAACACTTCCCAAGAAAATAGGAAGACATCAACATCGAACAGCATCCCTCGCCCTAGCACCATCCATGTGCCATTCAAACTTGAGTAAGTGTTGCCTAGGTTATGTAGTATAGTTATATAATGGCATCGTTGACATCCTAAACTTCCTAGGCAACTCTTCTCCCAGAATATTTTCCGTAAATGGAGTTCTGCTTGGTGTGGAACCCCAATCCTCATTCTTTTTGCCTTTGCTTTCCTTGACCAATCGCTTAACCATATCTGCTATATATTTCCTACTGGCATGGTATTCCAAAGGACGATTATCAAGGGATGGGCCGAGTGTTTGGCTTTGGAAACGATCTTGGTTTGCCTGCTAACGTCTAGATTCTCTAGTTTTTGGGAGAACCACTCCTCCAGTCTTCTTTTGATGCCCGATTAGTTCTGTTGCAAGAGTTTGAACTCCAGCACCATTAACTCCAACATCAAACTCATAATCATCAATGTCATATCACAGTTCATCCTCCGAATCAAACAGGTCCAAAGCCTCAGCTTTCTGTCCCATCGATCCTCCAAAATTCCTCCTAGTACCGACCTGATTTTAGTCGGTACCAAGTGGATTCTTTCTGGGGAGCGATTCGACTTCCTCCAACAATAGCTTCTGCTGCTCCAACAACTCCTTCCTTCTACTTTTGCTTTTCATTCCGCCTATTCTGACCGAAACAGATGAATTTTCTTCTTCAGACCAAGGAGGGGAAACTTACCTCCTACTCCTCCTAGTCCTCCATGGTTATTGGGTCAGTAGTGCTATTCTAGCATCTATCTTTTCCAAAGCCTTCTGACTTTCAACCAACTTCTGATTCAGCTCCTATAGTTCATCCTCTGAATCAGACCAGTCCAAAGCCTTAGCTCCATGTCCCCTCGATCCTCCAAAATCCTCTCGGTACCAACCTAATTTTGGTCGGTACCCGGTGGATTCTTTCTGAGAAGCAATTCGACTTCCTCCAGCAATAGATTCTACTGCTCCAACAACTCCTTCCTTTTGATTTTGCTTTTGCTTTTGCTTTCCATTCTGCCTATTCTGACCAAAAATAGATAAATTGTCTTCTTTAAACCTAAGAGATGAAATTTCCCTCCTACTCCTCCTGGTCCTCTATGGGTGTTGGGTCAGTATTGCTATGCTATCATCAATCTTTTCCAAAGCCTTCTAACTGTCACCAACTTCTGATTCGGCTCCTGCACCATCTTGTCAAACTCAACCCTAGTAACCATCTTGTATTGAGCAATGATCCTCGTACTTCCTACTAGTTACCGACTTCCATTTGATGATAATTTCCTTCATTACTATTAGTTATTGCTCTAGATGATCGTACTAATCTTCTAGGTGGCGTTGCTTCTTATCAGCAAGTTCCCAAATTCCATAAAGCAAATCTTTTGGATTTAACCATTAGATCTCTTAAAACCCAAAATAGAAAGCTAGATTTAAGCTTAAGAATCGAGTTCTAAGTGGAAGCACCAAAATGTCAACACCAATAATGGTTTAACACCTTGAGACATATAGAAATGTTGAGATCTAGCAAAAACTATAAGAAAAATAAAGAGAACACCAGAATTCTATAGTGGTTCGACAATTCTGGCCTACGTCTACTTTATATTTAATTAATTATATATTTTAGAGAGATTTAGAGTCACTATTACAAGAGGTTTACCGATCAAAAGCCTAAAACAGCAAATAGTAGCTTCCTTAGTACTTCAATGGGGAAGAGATAGAAGAAGAAGAAGATGATGAAGTGCCAAAAAGTCCTTTTCCACTAGTCATAGGGTCTATATTTATAGGAAAATCGTCTAGTAGAACTAGAGGCCCATGAGATGTCAAGTCCAGATCCAGATCCAAGGATGTAAGAGAGGAAGGTGGGTCCCATACATCAATAAAGACCTCTCGGTACCAAGTGTAACCACTTGGTACCAACTGGTTTTTGTAGGGAAAACTCCTTTCTTCCTTCCACTTTGCCTTGTATCTTCGGTGCGTTATCTTCCGAACACTTTTCCTATGAGATTGAATCGTTCCTGCATGTTCTTTTCTGCTTTCTTCACTTTTCGCTAAAAGAATCCTTAGAGTTGTTCTTCCATTCCTTGAGAAACGCACCCCATCACTCCCACTTTAAGCCAGAGCTCTACATACAAGTGTTTTGGGGGTCCCACGTGGGGGTAAAAAGCTCTCGGCACTGAGTGGTTCTTTTGGGTCCAATTCCTCTCGAACTTCTTGAGTGTGCCTTTAGTACCCTTCTTAACGTGTCCCTAAGTTTGGGAATCATTTTTCTTCATCTTGACGTTCTGATTTTAGTGAAAATATGCTTAGTCAAGAAGCTGGATAATGGTAATAAATTGCATAATTGCCCCTAAGGCATACCCCTAACTCTATCAATAGGGACGGGCAGCATCATAGGCAAATGAATTTAGATCAGTATAGGGTGGTATTGCCATTGGTTAGTTGATGCCTTGGGTGAGGAAGGAAGCATTGAGTGACTAGCGCATCCTCATAAAGCAGCACTATAGATGCCTTGTTTGAAGTTACAATATAGGTCATTGTGTCATCAGGGCACCAGTGCCCCATCCTACTAGAGGGATGGACAACATCATGGGCAAAGGAATTGGAACCACTATAAGGTGGTCTCTCCATCGGTTCATGGATACCTCCGGTGAGGAAGGGAGCTTTGAATGGATTGCGCATCCTTACGGAGCAGCACTACGGATGCTAGTTTATAGTTAAAACATAGGTAACTGCGCCGCTAGGGCATCGGTGCTCCATCCTACTAGAGGGACAGGCAGTATCATAGATGAATTAATTGGGACCATTGCTGGGGTTTTCTCACCATCGGTTCGTCGATGCCTTTGATGAAGAAGGAAGTGTTGAGTGGCTTGAACACCCTCACGGAGTAGCAATATGGATGCCTGGTTCAGAGTTACCATATGGGCGACTGCACCGTTAGGGCACCAGTGCCTCATCCTATTATTGGGATGGGTATCATCATGGGCGAGCAAATAGATACCACTACGGGGATGGCCTCGCCTTCAGCTCGTCGATGCCTCTAGTAAGGAAGGAAGCATTGAGTGGCTTGTGCATCCTTATGGAGCAATTTTAGGCATTTGCCAATTACAGAGGTGGGTTTTTAGGCCCAAAACCGTTTGGATAGCCATAGATGTGAAGCTCCCTGGCAAGGGTGAGGGTATGGATAGGTTGATTTCAACTAGTTAGTCCTGTTGTTTCTCAAATTGAGAATGCTCAAAGGCATCTTGTTTTACATTCCACACACAAAAGGAGTTGATACAAGTTCCATTACCTTATAATTGTGGTAACATTTCACAGTCTTATAACATCGGCTCATACGATTTTTATACATAATATGTTTGGAGACGCTTTGGATTCCATGTGCGGGACATGTTAGTGGCATCAGGGTACGAGATACGGTGGGCTTCATTAACGAGTATGGTGTTGATTACGTATAGGCCCGCCCAGTTTGGCCTCAGGACTCCCTTGATTGGGTTTTTGGTGTTGGGGAATATGCAACACAACAGTAAGTCCCCCACCTTGAACTAGCAAAGCTTTATCCTTGCATTGTAGTGCTTGGCTATTTTATTTTTGTATGATCCTGTGTGTAATTCGGCCTCCGCTCTTTTTTCTTCTAAATCATCAAGCCCGAGCTCGATCAACTCCTCATTTTGCTCGAAGTCATGAGAGAGACATCTTAGAGAGGGTATGTTGACCTCGACGAGTGGCATAGCTTCATACTCGTAGACCAAGGAGAAAGGAGAGTGATGATTGCCATGCGGCTGGTTGTCCAGTATGACTAGAGCATGGGTGGTAGATCCTCGGTCTAGTTTCCTTTGGCCTTTATGAGGTTCTTCTTTAATGTTTCCTTGATCATTTATTTACGGCCTTAATTATCAGTTTGCCTATGGATTAGCAACTAAGGAGAAGCATTTTCCTATTCAGTTCCACTCATAAATTTCTTAGAACAATCCACTCACAAACTGGGTGCCATTGTCGGTTACAATCTTCTTTGGGAGTCCAAATCGACATACGATGTTCTTACTTATAAAGATAAGGACTTTGAGCCCTATGATACCAATAAGAGGCTCCACCTCAAGCCATTTTGTAAAATAGTCTATAGGGACTATATCATGGTTGTACCTACCATTTCCATTCAGGAGTTTGCTGATCAAGTCCATCCCTCAAGTGTCAAATGGCCAAGGAGATATCATAAGAGTCAGGAGATTTGAGGAAGCTTTTGGGATTTTGGCAAACCTCTGGCACTTGCTAACATAATTCATTGTGTCCTTGATCATTATTGGCTAATAATAACCTTGGGGGCAGCTTCCTTTTCCAGGCTCTTTCCCCTCGTGTGATCTCCACAAAAGCCTTCATGTACCTATTCTAGTATGTGGTTTGCTCCTTTGCTAATAACACCTTTGGAGGGCAGTTGAGTTTCCCTTCGGCATAGCTTTGCATCCATGATGGTGTAATGGGGTGCTTGGTATAGAATTCTTTGGGCCACTTTTCTCTCAATAGGTAGATTACCGCTTGTAAGATAATTTACCAATGAAGTCATCCAAGAGTCAAGGTGGACTTCATTAATCTTTATGGTTGTTGCCCCCAATTCAAAGCAAGGGGCCAACCGCACCTCCATTAAGACATAGGGGATGCTCTCTTCGAGATTGCTTGCTTCCTTGGTCGATTGGTTAGAATTTGTGTTTCTTTTTCATAAGATCTGTGCTATCCTAAAGCTTGTAAAGGTGCATATGAGTTTTTGGCTTTTACGACATAGAGAGCCAATGTCTTGCCTTAAATTGAAAACGCTATCCAATCTAATTGAAAACTAGCAAACTATCTCTAAACACATGCAATGATTCCATTCGTAGCTCTTTAGCCATCCTAAGAGCAGCTAGGATGACTCGTATTCAACTTCATTATTCATGGCCATGAAGCAGAGGTGGATGGCGAAGCAAAACTCTCTTCCATCAAGCATGATTAAAGCCATTCCTGCACCCATGCCCTTCTTATTAGACACAACACCAATATAGAGTTGCCAAGAAGGCAAGTTGGTCGGTTCTCCTTTCGTCGCCATTGTCTAGGTTAAAACAATCTACTGTAAAACCGACCATAGGTTGGCCCTTGATTAACATGCAATGGTGGAAGGTAATGTGATCCCCTCCAAGCTCTATAGACCACTTCAATAGTTGACCCTCTATGTCGGGCTGGCTTAGTAATTACTTCAATTGCTGATTAGTGAGAAGCTTAGTAAGGCGAGCTTGGAAATATGGCCGTAGATCCGGGTAGCTATCTATAGGCAATAGGCCGACTTCTTCAACTGGGAGTATCTTGTTTCAAGGGCTGCTAACCTCTAGCTTACATAGTAGATAGGGTGTTGGACTTTCTCTTCATCGCGAACCAAGGCGACACCGATCGCGTGGTCAGTTATCATAAGATATAACTACCAGTCCTCTCCATCAACGGGCTTCGAAAGCATGGGAGGTGCGAGTAGGTGTCTTTTTAATTCCTTAAAAATTTTGGTGCAATCTTCACTCTATACAAATAGTTTCCCTCACTTGATGAGGTCGAAGAAGGGTACATAATGGTCTGTGGCTTTTGACACAAAGTAGTTGAGCCCACAATCATTCAATTCAGACTTTGCACTTATTTGATCGTGTGAGGTTCTACATCTCTTGAATTGCTTGAATCTTGTCAGGATTTTCCTCAATACTCTGGGTGCTCACTACAAAGCCAAGGAAATTCTCAATTCATACTGCGAAGGAATGTTTTTTAGGGTTGAGCTTTATGTTATATTTATGGAGGATGCCAAAAGTTTCGACCAAGTTCTTCACATGCCACTCGACCTTTTCAAACTTGACTGACATGTCATCCACATAGACTTTCATCGAACGACCCATCTATAGAGCAACCATCTAATTGACGAGACATTGATTTGTAGTGCATGTATTACATATATCGAAAGGCATAGCCTGGTAGTAGTAAAGTTCGATGTTGGTGATGAAAGAGGTATGCTCTTGATTTGTGTCGTGCATGCCAATTTGATTAAACCCTGAATAGGCACCAATGACAGTGGGGAGCTCGTGCCCACTGATCGCATCTATGAGCTGGTCAAAGTAAGGGTAGGGGATTCTTTCTTTTGGGAAGGCCTTATTAAAATCCGAGAAATCATGCAAGTCCTCTAGGCTCCATTAGGTTTTCGAATGAGTACTAGGTTGGCTAATCGGACAGGGTATGTTGCTTCGCAGACGAAACCACTTGCTAAAGGTATCTCTACTTCCTCCTTGATTGCTCTATACTGCTCGGGGTTCGACGACCACCTCTTTTTGCCAGACTGGGTGATCCAATAGTGGCAATGTTGAGGGTATAGCATCTAATTGAGGGGTCTATGCCGGTCATGTCGAGGTATGCCCAGGAAAACACATCTTTGCCCTCCTTTAAAAAACAAATCAACTTGTCTCTTACTTCTGGACTCATATCTTTACCTATATGGACAAATGGGTCATCATTGTCAGGTTATACTACCTCGAGTAGCATAGTTAATTCGAGGATCGAGCATATCATCATTATCATCCTTAACACTTTCTTCCATGTCACACTGGTCCATTGCATATATCATGCATTAAATAACATCCTCGTATAGGGCGGACATCCGTGCTTGAGCCGATGGGCAGTTGCTTCCACCTGCTTTCATCGAGGAGTCCTTCGGCGTTGAAATGGAATGAGTGGTAGTATCTTTTGCTCCCGCATACCAACAAGGGCGAACTTGTTCATTTCATGTAGCTATAAGTTCTCAGGTCATAGTTGGGCTGGTTAGGGAAAGATTATCCTCATAAGCCGTGTTATTTTGGCTTGGGTGGCGATTATGCAGACAGTTAGCACTCCATAACTTGGGTTACTCTGGCATAAAAGGGAGCAATGAGCAGCTCATATGTTCTCTCGGGTGTGTCATCACTGAGGGTGGAATTCCTTGTTGTAATATGAGTACTCCCTTCTTTACTTGTTGTAGAGAGATGCTGAATCAAATTCTAAAGGCTTGCAGGTTGCCTTAGACATATCCTATCCCTCCCTCACTTGGGAACTTCATTGTCATACGTTCATAGGCTACTATCGCGTCTATGTCTGCAGATGTCGGGCTACCTATTAAATTATCATATGTAGGCAGATAGTCTACCGCAACGAACTAAATTTAAACCTTGACTCCTAAGGGTTCCCAATCAAAAGGGATTATATGAGAGGTTAGCCCTAGAGGTATTATACCAAAAGCCTCGAACCAGTAGATGGATAATGTGCAAGGAACGAGGCTGGAGGTAGGAAGCTTCATTTTGTCAAAAACATCCTTAAACATCACATTAACAGAACTTCCCCCATCATTGAAGACCAATGGACCTTGGTACTGGCTACACTAACTAAGATGACTATAGGGTTATTATAGGGGAAACCAACTCGTCTCTTCTCTTATGCGATAAATGTAATGTCAGTGGAGTCCTCCTCGACCCGAGGAACCTTAGGGGTCCGAAGATCTACTGAATAAACATGATTGGAGGAAAGATCTATTGAATAAATTCATTGGTCTAGTGGCCATTGAACTAGTGAAACTCACGGTATTTTCCATTACCATAAGCACCTTCATCCGTCCTAACCGGGAGGGAGCAAGCCATTGAAATGGTTTACGATCACATTTTGTAAGATAGATAGTTTCTATGTCACGGTTTAGGGTTGCATAGTTGATGAACCTGGGCTTGAAGTGCACACCATCCTCCGAACGCTCTTTGCTACTTTCCTAATGACCATTCTTTCGATGATTATCTTCTCTTTGGCTAATCTTGTTTCTCTGGCTGCTTCCTTTATCACTATCAGAGATGTCTACATTCTACACTCTCATAAATTCCATTCACCCTTTAGGGAAACTTAGTTAAGGATGAAGCGGGTTGCTTGACCCCTTGCTGAAACGGTTAACATACGAGGGGATGGACTCGGTCGGACCCTGCCTTATGTTGCCCACCTCGTTGGCCATTATTATTCTTGTCTTTGACACAAAGAAGCAGGCCTTGAAGTCAAAATATAATTGGGCCCATGAGTGGACACTACTAGCTTACAGATGAAGGAACCAACATGACTCCATCCTAGTCAGGGTGGAGGGAAACATGAGAGATTTTGCATGGTTGGAGATCCAACCGACCTGCGTCATTGAGTTTAAGGTGGTGATATGATCTGATGGGTCAGTACTTCTATCATACTTGTTCATGGGAGGTAAGAAATACATGGAGTGAATGTAAATGCTTTGGATTTGTTTGGAAAATGGGTCTTTGTTCTCATCATCTGATGCCCCCCGCCACCAGGGTTTCTAGTCTGAATCATGTGCATTTGCAAGCCTAGGGTGGCCATCTCTTCTCGAACGCCAGATTCTGCATGTCATGGATGACGCTAGCTCCTTGCTAGGGAGAAGCTTCTTTACTTCTTATTTGGTGTTGAGAACCTATGGCGATAATATGGCGAAGGAGAGCAGTGATGCTTGGTTGGAGTAGGAGGCCTACTCCTGACAACTGATGGTGATCTGGACGGATAATGGTGCTTTCCTCGGGATCTGGGTCGGGCACCTGTCGTTGGGGTCGAGAGTGAACTAATGGTTCTCTAGGCCATGAGCCCCTACCTTGTCCTCCACCAATGAGGTGTTTAAAACGATGTGGTCCCCATCCACCATCTGTAGGCGATGGAAGGTAGGCTGTCTTTCGGTCGAAGGGTATCGGTGGTTCTAGTTCTAGGACTTCGGTGGATGTCCTTCTGCATTGGAATGGTGCGAATGTTCCTTTGGTGGACAAGGACCTCCCCGATCTGGGTTTTCAGCACTACCCGTTCAAAGGCTTCAGCGATGCTCGTAAGGTTGTATGTGACTTAGGGAGCCTATTGAGTAGATCGCTCAGCCATTAGGGAAACCAACGGGGCAAAGTTGACTATTTTATGGGCATTCAACCTTCTCCTTAGAATCTCCACTTCATGGGCCAAATTGCCCATATTCGTCAATTACTGCATCATATTGTGCCATATATCAACTAAGCCTAGGAATATAGCAAGCATCACCGATAATGGTTTTTCCATTGGTTTCATGATTATTAGAGTTGTTACCCTCGGGCCTAGGAGCTGGTTTCATGGTAGCAAACTAGAATAGGTTTTTTGAGGAGAAAAAATGATGAAATTTCTGAGCTTTAGGGGTAGGCCCTTATTCTAGCATCAAAATGTTGATTAGATTTTCAACTAGCCTCGAAATTGTGATTAGAAGGTGATATTAGTAAAAGACTGGTTACTTATACCTTAGTTAAAAAAGAAAACTGAGGAGATAATAGTAAACTGAAAAGTAAAGAATTAGAGTTTAGAGTGGTTTGACCAAAGTTGATTTACCTCCACTATAAGAAATTTCTTATTACTTGGCTTTTATTACAATAGCCTAGATTACAAGATAATGACGAAAATACAAAGATACTTGAAAGCTAGTGTCGGTTAACCCTTGTAGGAATGCATCCCTTGGTCTACTTATTGCTGAAACTGATGCTTGGATAGTTGAGATTGCATTGAACAAGCCTGGGAAATGCTCTAGGCCGTTGATGGAGGTACACGGCTGATGCATAAGCTACTTAGGATTCCAAATGGCATGCATGGTGCATACAAAGATAGCTGGCGAGTCATACTGCAGGAATGCTTAAAGCATGTAATGAACGTCAGAATGTGTAAATTTTACACCGCTTATTTATACATTCTAATATTCATATGGTAGTATTATTTGGTCCTCTTGTTATGTTTATTGCAGGTTCTTGATTTTTAGAAGAAGAAAAATCATTGAAGAATTGGTTCAAAAACAATGGTTCATCTTCGAGGCTCTGTTGATAAGAAGTAAAATGTTAGTTTATGCATAAAAGCTATTATAGCTCAACTGGTTTGAAGATGTGCATTTACTAGGAGGTCATCAGTCAAATCCCACATAACACACATTTCTTTAAAAACCAATCACATAGAGAGACTTCTGCAGCACACCAAATCAAGAACCTTCTGGAGTATGTTGGAAAAAGAGATTTCTAGACACTACAAGAAATTGTGTTTTTAGCTGCATTATATAGCAGCGGTTGAACGCTAAATGCAACTATTTATTTGACCTCGGTGTTGCATCAGCGTTTTAGATCTAGGTACGTTCAAGGCGGGCTTTGTTTTTTCATTCCCGCTTACCATGCCATCTAATTTTCATTCTCTTCTTTTGGCTAGCGCCAAAACAAAATAAAACCTAAAATTTATCTAAGGCCAATTCCATCCTCAAATCTCTAAAATATCCATTGTGCAAAGATCATTCCTACCACCAAAAAAACCCAGATTGTTATTTATCAATCACAACATTCGCCGCTTAACTCAACTATTACTTCAAAAATTACACCTCGAATTCAGATCTTGCTACGTTAGATCGGAGCAGTCGGAGCAACCTGCCTTCAAATTGGAGCCGAGGTAAGAGAAATTCGACCTCGCCTGAAGCTGCTCTTCCTTGGTTTGAATCGTTGCCTGTCACCGTCAATTTTGGGATGCTGATGTTGCTTAGATCTTATGAGTGGGTCACGTTGATTGGTGTCATGACGGTCTTTGAACTGCGTGTTATTGGAAGCTGATGCCATTAGGTGTTCTCCAGAGGTGGAGGAGATGGAGAAGGAGATGATGGAGCGCATTTGCAATACTGGATTTTGGAGGAGTCCACCGTGAAGTAGAGACGAAGAAGGATGACAAAGGTAAATTTCTACTAGTTGTGTTTGTCAAATTGTATTTTTATTTTTGGTTGAAGGTTGAAAATGGATACAGTGTGATAGCGATGGCACGGCTTGTCTGCTATATATTTTATGAGAAAAACATCAAAGTTTTGAAAATTATCGATATGTACAAGAATTTGAAAGAAATGGGATACGGTACAATAAAGGAGGAATATAATTGAAACTGACTGTAATAAAAGATAAGTTTCTGCGTGAGAAAGAGACTGGAAATGAACTATGCACAATTAATTTGCCTCTTTCAATTTACTACTCAAAACAATGAGTTTGCATCTACAGTAAGCCTATTAATATTAAAAATTTTACTTACCCACAAATCCAATTGACAACATATGGTCTCAAAATATTTGTATATGTCACATCTAGATAGTCAACATAGTAATTAAAATGTATAAACAGTCAGAAAGATCCATTCATTGCAATGGAGAATCACATATATACTATCATAGAACAAATTGGCAATACATATGCGATCTCATAGTATTCATACACATGTTTCATTGTTATTGAACTCTTGGTGTGTGATTACTGTCAATACACCTCCTTATGTGTCAAGTATCTCAAGCCGAACATGTGGATGTTGAAAGATACATAGCATATAATCTAGTTAAGCAAACACAATTTGAGCCTAACTCACACATTAGAAAATCATTTACTCAAAAATCCATACTGACATTATGAATAATGGTCTCATTATATTTATACTAGTCCCATTTTTATCAAACTTCCAATGCGAAAATCTACCACATTTTAAGTTTTCATAATCTCAATGAGCTATAGGAATTTGTACTAGTAGTACACATTCATATTTATACCACTGGGACAAATTAGGATGTTTGTTACCCTAATTTCTGTAAGTGGTATAGTTATTAATTTTTATCACAGGTGCATATTCTTTTTTTTCCACCTCAATTTTCACATTTTCATCAACAACAATTCGAGCACCATATAACAATCTCCTTCACATTCGTGGTGCATACAAGGCCTTTTTTTTTAGGCCACAACTTGCATCAATGAAGCCCATTGTGTGCCTTCCATGATGTCGAAATCGACTATGTGGACCGTACAACCGGTTGATATCGATTCCAACATGGCCTGATTGGCAGTGAAGTGCCCAAACTTCACACAGGGAGACATGTCTTGTAAGAGCTGGTATGCTGCCAAGGCATTGGTACGATGCATCTAATGGCGCTAACCTCCTTTGTGACTTTTGCTTACAGAGCTCGGAGCATCGAGCAGGCATCAGAGTGCTTCCGTAAAGTGAGCGACCAACCATTCCATGTTTTTTCTAGAACCTCTGGAAGGTGAGACTAACTCCTTGAACCGAACCAATATCACAGTTGCAAGTTTTCGGCTTTTGTGTGCCCCTTTGAGAGCCTTGGCTGCTGCAATCAATAACTGCACCAACCTCAGCTCTCTATCATCGCCTTCGGTGACAGACGGAGGTGATCCGCTATTACTGTTAAGATTAATTGCAACAACAATGGTGCAAGAGTAGACAGAGTTATATGGACCTTACTGAATTTCGATGCATATGTGAAATATCATATAAAGGTATTTTTAGTAATCAGTAGAAAATACACTGTCCAGTTTCATTGGAACACTTGATAACGCTTAAAGTGTTAACTAAATGTGAGCAGAGTACAAAAGGTTTTATGCAGAGGAAGATGAGGCAGTGCATGGACACTCTAGTTGAGGTGTATAAATTCATCACATCATTCACTTAGAAGTTGGAAAAAATAAACAAAAATGAATTGAGAGCCACTAGTTTTCAACGTTTATTTTGCAGGTTTGTGACATTATTGGCTGTAGGTTGGGGAAAATGCTAGGATTGGGAAAACTGAAGTTATCAAGAAACCAAAAGGTAAGTGATATCATTACTGCATTCTCATTATACGAAATTCCAATGCGTGAATGATAAGCAAGAAACATCAGACAAGCTTAAACTAATTCATTTAATACTTTATATGGTAACACAATTACATAGCATATTTATAATTTATGTAGGCTTGAAGCGTTTCAAGAAGTTGAAAAGCTACATTAAACCATCTGTGTTAAAGTAAAAGTGAAAAGCTCTTATTAGCAATCGGATAAAGAGGTTGCGTTTGCGTATCAGGATAAAGAAATTGATTCAGGTTCGTTCGCACTGGTTCAAGAACATGAGCTTTAGTAATTCCTTTAGAAATTATAGGAAATTAGAGTGACTTAATCGTCAACCTTAGAATGTTGTGCTTGCTTGTTATATAAATACTAGTAGATGGTAGGTATGATGTGCACGTGATATAAAGATTCGACCGATCAATGAATTCTACACAATAACCTCTCTTTTTCAATAGCAATGATAATGAAGGAGGGAGGAAAAAAAGGAATTGCTCATGAGTGAAAATATTCATAATTGAGATCTTGCATTTTTTATCACTACTCATGCATATATTTTTGTGATCAATGAGTTTGTATCGGAAACACAGTTAACTCTAGTTAACTCCATGTTTTATACATTATAAAAAATTAGGTGCAGTATGTTGCACGGTGATATTGTAAAAATAAATTAAAATTTCAGATATTTTTTAATGGTTTAATTTTTGTTATTTTGATTTATATGGTTTTGTATGTAACTTCATGGCTGTTTTGATTTTAAATAGGTCTGTATAGTTTTATTATCTTTTGGGTTTTGGTTCGATTCGCCTATTTATAAAAACTATTATTATATGAATAAATATAATCTTAGATACTTTGCTAATTTTTGGTTTGATTTTAAAAACTTTTATTCACGGTGATAATGAAGGTGTTGAGAACCATTGTTGTTATTTGTTACTATCAGAAGTAATTACTTCTTCAAGTTATTTAGATACTTTACTAATTTTATAATCTTAACAGTAATAAGGGACTGATTAGAACCGCATGTTTTCACCAGTTATATTTACTTAGAATATTGTAGCTTAAATTATATTTACCTTATTTTAGTACTGATAGTTTAATTAACAAGTAGTCACCACACATTGCACAGCCGAAATACTAAATTTTGTTCACTTTGTGTCGATTGAGTATGTATTTAATATATTTATGTTGGAAAGCACGTGAAGTTTGCATATCAATAATATATTTCTGTTTGTTCTGTATTTGCACTAGTTTCTATTGTTTTCAAGAACTCGGACAGTAAGCAAATCTTTTGTCCATGAAACCTAATGGCACATTGGATTAGAAGACACTTTTGTTATACAAGTGTTTGAATTTGCTGATAAGCACCGAGGAAGTTATAGTGATTCCTTAAGCTCTGTTGTCTGTCCTTTGCACTACTCCTATTCTAGTTACAATGTAAGTTCAAAATCATCCACCGGTTATTTTACAATTAACTTATCCAATTTTCTACATCAAACTTAAAATTGGTTACACTACCATATCAATAAAAATATTGATATTGCAGGAGGGCTTCTATACAAAAGAAGTGAAAGCAACCTTTAGTATGTGACAACTATCTCATTTCTTCTACTTACCAATCCATGTCAATCTTCTTTTATTTACAAGGTCAGTCCTCTTATTTCCTCATCATTCTGCCTCCACTTACTAAAGGTGTGAGAGGGGATTGTCCTTTTGTTTTATTTATTTTTCTACAGATGGTGGATTGGTCTGATTCTAAATTGGGATCTGAGTTCTGCTCATTATGTGGGATTTCTGGTTCGGACTCTCTTTGTTGTTGGTAATTTTTATCTAGTTCTCTCCTTTTGCTATGATCAGAATTATGGACCTTTACATTATAATTGTGATACAAGAGTTGTTCATTATAAATCCCTATTTGTTGCCCTACATCGTGACTTTCATCATCTATTATCAGATGCACATCATTTTCCACCTTATTATTGGATACACCTTCTGTAATTTTTCATATGAGTTTTTTTATCAATAAACATGACAACTATCAACCATATTTTAAGTTTGATAGAAATTCAAATTTTAGATGTTAAGTTTAGAAACCGTATAATCTACATATTATCCATTACTGATTACAACTAGCATTCAAATGATGGGTAGTGTTGTAAGAATATAATATATTACAAAAAACAATTCATTTTCAAGGATATTACTAAATCCATTGATAATTAGAGTGTATTAAGTGGTTTTGAATATCATTTTTGTTTAATCTCACGCACGGATGCATTAATGCAATCTGAAATACATAACCAAATGAGACTTTTCTCTTTTTGGTTGATCTAGACTGTATTCTCCTTCCACGGGTACCTTAGCAGTACACGGTTGCTTTTGGACTCTCACTGTTTTGGTGGTTCTCTATTTTATATGTTAAGAGTACTCCTTTCTTTCATAGGCTGTTGATATTAAAATTTTGTCTTCAATGAGCCGAGAATATTTGAAGAAGCCATGTGGCGGTAACTATCTTGAGTGGATTTCATTACCTACATTTGAACAAGTTAGTTATTTATTTAAAGTTTTGGCATTTACCTTTTTTTGCATTTGCTATGACATTGTATATAAGCGTACTATGCATCATGCTTCTTTTATAGTTCAGATTCAACATTGTATACTCATTTTTATCTCTGTACTTGTCGAGTATAACTCTTATGGCATGCCTTATTTCTCTAGAATTATGGTTGTGTTGGTGCTGATATTATTTACTATAACATGATTCCGAGTAAAATCCCTTTCTAATGTGCATTGGAAGTGGTTAAACAAGCAACTGAGCAAGCTATGTCCTTATATTGCTGAAGTAAGTTCAATGTTCATATGATAAACTATGTTTCTGTTTGAACTCGTAAAGGAGCATGGGAGAACACACCCCAATAAGATCATTTTAACATAGTGTGGTCCATCTTATTAAGAAAGGATTTTTATATCAGCTCATTTTCCTATTTTATTAGCTCATATATTTAAGGTTCACCAACATTTTGACTCTTTTTTTCCATATTCTATCAGGTTGGTTCTGGTGTTGGCTTGGTTGGTATTTATTTTATTCATATTGGAGCTTCCAAGGTATGACCTCCTGAATTTGATGAAAAAAACAAAGATTTCTTAACTTTATGAAAATATAAAATAGATGCACTGCTACTCGTTTTTTTAAGTTTACATTGTGTACAATGGGTTACATTGTTTTCCATACAATAAACCTCTTAGCAACACACTAAAATAGACATGGTATTATGAAGCATAATAGAGAAATTTCATGGTATTTTTAGACATGGTATTAGGAAGAACAAATCAAGGTTCCCTTAGCAACACACTAAAATAGATTGCAACTTTTTCCCCTTAACACTTGTTCCTTCGACTGATTTCATATTATCTTGATATCTTGAAAAAGCAAATACTCCCAGCTCTAAATAATGCTATATACTATGATTCTGGAAATCTTGAATGGATTTGACCATTTATATCATTCATGTGACTAAGCCAGAGTCAGACAAGAATCATATTAATATTCGCTAATACAGTTCAATTCACATTTTTTCAAATGAAAAGCTGGCAAGTCTTAAGTCCAGTTGAGGTTGTTGGACATGATGTTGTTGTAGATGAATTTCTTATAGTTCAAAATAAATCTTACGAGCAACCAACAATTTTTGGTAGCAAAAAGTTTAAGGAAATGGAACTATTGCAGTGCTGACACCTGATATGCGAGATGTATTGTGCCATGTGTCTGTAAGACCAAGAAATAGCAAGGTATGCCTTATTTTCCAGTTATTTCGGGCATTGTATGTTAAAATTTATGGATTGGAAAACTGGTCTCTTGTTGTAGGTTTATTTTGCCATTTGAATTCCTGACAATTTATTTTGGCCAAAATTTTTAATATTTAAATAAGTTTTTTTTTCGTTATTAGTTTCGCAAAGTACCTCAAATAAGAAAAATAAATCCTGAAAATATAAATATTGATAGTTTAGACGATCTGATAATGTTTTCTTTTCTACTAATAATAATAATAATAATAATAATCTAAATAAATTAACTAAGTATTACAAAAGTTAAATTGGGACATAGAAAGATAAAATGGACATAAAGGAATCTAACCTAGTTTTTTATTTATAATATGCTTGTTTTAGTTGAAATAAAATGTGTCATGGTCTAGTGTTAAAGTTTAAATCATACACGACCAGGAAACATTGACATATAGAAATGTTTGAATATTAAATGGGAAAATGAATTGGATTTTGTTTTACTTAGCTTGCAAGTATTTGTGGCCTATACATACACGCATGAAAGAAAGATGAGGAGGACACATTTTCATTCTTGCTTATTTTTCTTCTTCTTCTTCTCTAAAAAAATTAAAATAAATAAATTACACGGAGAGCGAAATGATACATTTTCACACATGGATATACACAGCAAATGAAACACTACAACTTCTAAACTCAGCAAGAAATATCTGTGTGTTGTGCAAGTGAGTGGGTATATATGTGTTGTGCAATTGAGTGGATTCAAGCGAAGTAGTGATAGGTTGAAGTTTTGGTGAGGGAAGGAGTATGGTTGACAGTGAATGATAAGGTTGTGGAGGTTCTGGTCGGTTTGCGGTAGGGTGTTCTGGAAATGACGATGGTGGAGCAGCAGGCAGATGTTGTTTGCAATGCGTTTTGCTGAAGTTGTCATATGGGTTGTTATTTGTGGGTTAATGGAATTCACGGTTATTGGTAGAGAGGTAAGGCAGTGCTGAGGTGATGAGGTAAGTAGGAAGTAGGAACTGAAAAGAGTGGTGATTGTTTGAGGAGATGGTGGTGCACATTGTAGGTGTAGATTGCAGTAGGCGATTGTCAGTTGCGTGTACAGTTTGAAGGTGGCGGATTGTGATGATGGATGAGAGCTTGTTGACGAAGGTTTCTGGTTCTGGTCAATGAGGTGTTTGGATTGGTGATTGCAGATTGGTTTTGGTGTTTGTAGTTGCTGAGTTGCTTGTGGGATTGTCTAGGATGTGAAGGGGTGAATTGTGGTAGATGAAGGCAGGGAGTAATAGAGCAGTGATTGGGAGGAGTTTGGAGATTATGTTGCAGGTTGAGATTATGTTTGGATATTTATATTGATTCAGACTAAAACACCAGCGAGGGAGGGAGGGAGGGAGAGGAGGGAGCGAGAGAGAGATTTGATTGATATAAACCTTTATTTCTTTATTTATGCTTTTTCAGTTGAAACACAGGGAACCGCTTTTATCTCCAGTCTGTAGCAGCATGTAGTCAAAGATGTGTGTGTTTCCACTGGACTCACTACTTTAGATGTTGCTCCATGAATCCGCATTCTTGCTTGTCATTCATTTCTTTAGACATGCATCTCTCTCTTCTGCATCTTATCCGAGCTTTCCTCTGGTTTCAACATCCCAATATTTTTTATTGCAAATCAGGATCCACACTCCAATTCTATTGAACCTTTTCTGTTGCAGTCACATTCTTTCTAACACCTTAATAATACTTGCCAATGCATTTCATCTGTTTGCTGCTATTAACACTGTAATGCACTCGATTCCTTTATCGAGCCACTCTGTATATGATTAGCATTTCTGACCACTTGGATTTCATCATAAGTGGTTAAGCCTATCAACCTTAGCTCATACATTATATGGGTTGTTGGTTCATGTATGAGTAAAATTATGGAAGAAATGGAGTAACTATATTGAGATTAGTCGGCCACTACACAATTCAAAGAGCTTCAAGCAAAGTATATATTTACATGCTGTTAGCAAATTTTGTTAATGTACTTAGAATCAGCTCATACTCTAGGTCCATTGCATGGGTTGTGTATGCATGCGTATGTTAGTACACATACATGTGTTTAGGCAACTCATTGACATGCAATGCTTAGTGATTTGCGGATGATTGCAATGGAATAGTAGATTTCACAACCACGCTTCAAAATTTGATTTTATATGCTGTTATAAGCAAATGTTTAAATTGTAGCAAAGCCTTGGCGTCTTACATAGTTAGTATTATATGAAGTTATAAGCAAATGTTTAAATTGTAGCAAAGCCTGGGCGTCTTACATAGATTATAATTCTATGGTTTGAGTTTGAAAAAGATATGGCTAAGCTCTTAAGTACTGTTGCATTATAAATACTATATGTTTTTATTTGGCCTGAAGCTAATTTGTGAACTTGGAAAAAATTTCACTCAGTACTGAGTATACCTTCTGATAAACCTGCAACTGTTTCAAGTTTTGGTTATATTATGTTTGAATAATAATCAATTAATATTGTTTGAATGTTACTTGATAATTCATGGCAAATTCTTATTGTTGATTATCAACCTTGTTTACAGGTAATTAGCTTTTCCAGAGTGAAGACTATCAGCAACAATGGACATGACTTCAATTGTTATATGTATTATGATATTAGTTAGTCTTGGTTGTGTAAACTTGTTTGTGAATGCTTGTTGTATGTGAATTTGCTCATTTTGTCAAATAACTATTATCTAAATGGTTATAGATATTATACTTATGTGATTAACGTGTTCTCCATTATTTGAATATGATGATTATATGATTGATTGATTGTTGATTTGAATATGGTAATTATACGATTGTTGCTGATTATAATATGACTATTATATAACTGGTTGTTGGAAATAATATAAGCCATTAACAGTATATAGTAGCATATAAAATATGCTACAAAACAATCAATACCTTTTAGTGGCGTTTTAAAAATGCTACAGAAACAAATGTAAAATACCACCTGAATTTATAGCGGCATAAAATAAATGCAACGAAAAGTTTTTAGTTGCACTAAATAAATGCTACAGAAAATCAAAGAATGATCCAAGTACAAACACAACTAAAAAGTTTTGGTAGGGTTCTATAAACGCTATAGAAAATCCTTTAGTAGCGTTTAAAAAAATGCAGTTATACGGAAATATTTTGAAGCGTTTATTAAAACGCAACCAAAATAATCATACTTTTAGTTGCGTGACCTGTAGTAGCGTTCTTTAAAACGTTACTAAAAGTTTGGTAGCGTTTTTTAAACGCTACTAAAGGTCTTTTCTGGTGTAGTGAGAACACTATGGAACATACAAAGTAAAGAAGCTTCCAATCATAAGGATGTTTCCTCCAATCTCTATGATCTTATTTGGGAGCTAATATATTATATTATATTTCGTTTTATTTCATTTCCGTTTTTCTTTTTGATCTTATTTGGGATTTATTTGTTTGCCAAGATGCCAATAAATCTCTTTGATATTTCATTGATCTTCTGCTAATTAATTAGTTAATCATCACTGTTTAAATTCCCTTTTTTATTTCTTGCAATTTAATTTTGTTCAATAGTCCAACTATTCCATTTGCTTAATTCTGAAAATTTCATTTTTCTTCAATTTTAGTAATTTCCTATTTTGGCTAATCAAATCTCAATCTCAATTCCTAGAAATTAAATTACTCCATAAGGATTCGACCTGTATTAGCAAATTTATTACAACTGACATCGTGCGCTTACGGTAAAATAAAGTCATGGTTTTTGTGCGTATCAAAAACCGTCGATCAAGTTTTGATGCTTAAGTGTTCTTGATATTAAAAAGAAAAAATGGTGACTGCTTAAGAAAAATGGTCAAATTCTTCTTCCCTTTCGCAAGAAGATTGGCCGAAGATCTTTTCTACCTCTCAAGATCATCGACCGTATCCCAATACGTCTTTGGCTTCTAGTTCTCTGCCCATTCGCAGTTCTCTTCCCTATTCTTTTGCTCAAGCGGTTAAGAACCGATCAATTTCTCAAGAAGGGTATCGTAAACCCAAGTTGAAATGGATTAACTCTAAAAAGGGTAAGAAAATCTGTTAAAGATGCGGCGATTTAAATCATTTTGCAAATAAATGTCGGGATCCTATTCGTTGTTTCTCTTGCGGCAATTTTGGGCATAAGAGCTATGCTTGTGCGACTGATAGGAGCGTTTCATCTGATCTGACAAATCATGGCTTTCAGTTCGTTCTGAAATTCTTGACGTTGAAAGGAGTTCTTCTTGATTTTCACTGGGATAAGAAAGATGTGGGATTGAAATACTTGGATGAATTGCTATATCATTTCAATATTATTAATGAGTCGAACATTGGTCAGGGTTATTTCGATAGATTTGGTAACCCAGAGATTTATTTTGGTAAACCTGTTGTTGGAAAAGATAAGGTTCTCATTGATTCCAAAAAGCAGGGTAATTCTTCTCCTTCTCTGATCAATCATGGTTTTCATTTTGTCCTAAAATATCTGATGTTAAGAGGTCTGTTAATTGATTTTCTCTGGTATAAAAAAGATATAGGTTTAAGATATCTAGATGATCTTTTTTACCACTTTGACATCATCAATGAGCTGAACTATGGAAAAGGGTTCATTGATAGTTCTTTTGGTTCACCAGTATTTGTTGGTCATTCTGATATATTGATTGATAAGCCTGTCTCTTCTGATGTTTTCCCAGTCGAATCGACTTCTTCTATTTCTCTCGGCGTTAATTGTTTGGGTTTCGATCCTATTCTTCTTGATCCCGCTGTATGTTCTTGTTCGGATCAGTCTAGTTTCATGTCTTCATCGAAAGTTAGTGAATTAGTTGAAGATCACTGTCAATCTTTTGCTCGAAGGAATAACTCATTCAAACATTGTGTTCAGAACAAATTCGAGCTAACTTTATCCAACAAATTTGATTGTCTTTCCTCGAGTCCTGAAGCTGGCTTTTCGCTTGAATCTCTTGTCGATGATAGTGATAATTCTCTTTCCACAGAGCATTCTATTCCAGTTCATTCGAATAAACTGGGAGATTTCCTTTCTACTTCTGTTAGTAATGGAGGGGCTAGTTTTCATGACTGTAGCTATTCGGGAATTGCATTGATGGATTGGTCTGATGATTTAGGTGATGTTGTTTTTGATTTGTTAGATGAAGATTCAATTGAGTTTGGGAGTAACAGATGTGGGGATCAACTGATGTTTGGTCTAAAAAGTTTTGTGGCTTCTTCAAAGTTCAAAGCAAATGGTCTTGATTCTGTTTTTAATTCTCTTAAGTTTAGTGAGATTTCATCATTTGATTTGGTAATTAGTTCTGAAAAACATGATGATTTTCTATCGGTCAGCTCCTCAGTTTCGGATAAAGATGATAACAACAGTAATTTGGGTAAGTTTAAAGCTTTTTCAGACAGTGTATTGATCAATGATGAATTATTGGATTTGCTTGATGGCTCTCTGGTGGTTGAAGATTATTTTGAAGAAGAGTCGTTCGTTTCATTTGATAAAATGCCAGTGATCCAGGTTGATTTGGAAATATCTCCAGTTGTTTGTCACTCGTGCACAATGGATATGCACACCAGTTTTCGTGCACCCCCTGTAAAAATTAGCAGAGACTACAAATGTTTACAATCTGAAGTATTGCCTGAGATCATAGCTGGTGATAGATTGTTGTTCTCTAATATAGTTCCAGGCATTTTCTCGTTGAAAAATGCAAGCATGGATTAGATTCCATTGAGTTTTTCTGCAGATAGTTCTGTTGGGTTTGATTCAGAGATTAAGTCTGGTGATAGTGAAACCCCTTTGATCACTGAATCAGCTACTAATATTAATCCAGTGAAGGATTTGGTTTCATCACTGAAGAGAGACAAGAATAAGAAAGTAGTAGCTTCGAGTGGATTCGTTCGTCGAAGTGCTAGGCTTCGTAACTACTTGTCTCATTCTGTTGGTGAGTTACCTGGTTCGAGTGCCGCACATGGCACTACGAATCCAGGCTCAGGTATGAGTTTTTGTTTGGGTAGCACTTACTCTACTTATGCTTTAGGTAGCCTTTCTTCAGCTGAGTTTAGTCAGCTTTCTCATGATACTTCTTTCATTTTTACGGATATAGAGTTGGATAAGGATTTTATTAGAAGTAAGGAATTAGAGAGGGCTAATTCTGTTAGTCTATGAGGATTTCTAGCTGGAACATTAGAGGTCTAAATGATTTAAATAAATGTGATAAGGTTAGAGCGTTTTTTAAGGTCTTTTCTATAGATATTGCTCTTCTTCAAGAAACTAAAATTAACTTACCTGACATGCATTTTTTTAGAAGATTAGGGGGTTTCCATTTTAGAGATTGGGTTTTTCTTCCTTCTGTGGGTTCTTCAGGGGGTTTAATGATTGGGTGGCGTGATAAATATTTTAGATTGCTTCAGTGTATTACTAAACATCATTCTATCCATATCATTCTTATTAATCTTTCTGATAATTCTTTTTTAAATATTTCTAATGTATATGGGCCTAATTCTAAAATTAATAGGAGAATTTTATGGAACGAATGCCTAGAATTTAGAGCTTTATCTTCGGGTTCTTGGATTTTGGGGGGTGATTTCAATGTTACGCGTTTCTTAGGAGAGCGGTCTCCCAGGGAAGGGGATTTTTCTGCCATGGAGGAATTCGACCATTTTATTGTTAATTCTAACTTGATTGAGATTCCCCTTTCTAATAGAGAGTTTACTTGGAGTAACGCTAGGGAATCTCCCTCTATGGCTCTTCTTGATAGATTTTTTTTTAGCGATGAGATTGAAGATAAATTCCCTATTTGTAGAGTTACTGGTCTTCCCTACACGTACTCTGACCATTGTCCTATTATTCTCACTTGTGATCACCATAGAGTTTTTATTAACTATTTTAAATTTGAAACGATGTGGCTTTTGGATTCTAACTTTGAGAATTTAATTAAGGGTAAGTGGATTTCTTTGAATTATCATAATATTAGAAATAAGGATAATTCAGCAAAATCCTTTGTTTTAAAACTTAGGGAGCTTAGAATTTTTCTTAAAAATTGGAATAAGAATGTTTTTGGTAATATTAAAATTAAAAAAGATAACATTCTTAATGAGATGCTTAAAATTAATAAGATAGAAGAATCTAGACATCTAAATATAGGTGAACGTAATGTTCTAGCCAACTTAAAAGATGAACTTAATTCAATTTTAGAAAAGAAGGAGGTAATGTGGAAGCAGAGATCTAGAATTCAGTGGATCAATGAAGGAGATAATAACACCAAATTTTTTCATAACATTGCCAATGGTAGAAAATGTAGTAATTCTATTAATTCTATTATTGTTAATAATGAAGAACTTGTTGATCAAAGAGATCTTAACAAGGCATTTACAGACTATTATAAAGATATTTTTGGTACAAAAAACAATCATAGAATTAATGTTAATTGGAAAGATCTGTATCCATCTGACTCTGTTGTTGACTTATCAGAGTTAGATAATCCATTTTCCGAAGTTGAAATTAAAAAAGCTATTAATGACTTGCCAAGTGATAAATCCCCGGGTCCTGATGGGTTTCCAATCTTATTTTATAAAACTTTTTGGGATATTTTAAAATTAGATTTAGTCAATATTTTTAATGACTTTTATAATTGTAATTTAGAATTAGGAAGATTCAACTACGCAAATGTTATTTTATTACATAAAAAAGTAGGAGCCAAATTTTTAAAAGACTTTAGACCTATATCTTTAATTAATTGTTCTCTTAAGATCATTTCTAAAGTTCTAGCCAACAGACTTAGTACTAGAATGAATGAATTAGTTGATGGTTGTCAATCAGCCTTCATCAAAGGGAGAAATATCACTGATGGAGTGGCAGCTGTTCAAGAATTTATTAACCTCTATTGTAAGAATAACATTACTTGTGCAATTTTAAAACTTGATTTTGCTAAAGCATTTGATTCGGTAGATTGGGATTTTTTAGTTGACATTTTTCATGCTAGAGGTTTTAGTATTAGATGGATTAATTGGATTAAGAATTTGCTTAGAACTGGAAACTCTAGTATTATGGTTAATGGTATATTAGGAAATAAGATTCAATCTAAGAGAGGATTAAGACAAGGGGACCCTTTATCGCCTTTAATTTTTAATTTAGCTGCAGATGTTTTTGCGAAGATTATTAAAAGAGCTGTGGAAAAGGGTATCCTTGGAAATGTTGGTAATGACTTTTCACGCAATGGTATTTCGGTTCTCCAATTCGCCGATGATACTTTGCTTTTTTCCTCTCATTTACCTAGACACGTCATTACTCTAAAGTTTATTTTATACAGTTTTGAACTTTTATCAGGATTAAAAATTAATTTTGACAAAAGTTCAGTTTTAGTTTTAAATGACTTAGATAAGGTTGAAAACTTAGTTGCTAACACTTTAAATTGCAAAACTATGAAATTTCCTTTTGATTATTTAGGATTTGTGATTAGACCCACCAAACTTAAACATGAGGATTGGCTTATAATCATTGATAAAATCAAAAATAAGATCTCTAATTGGAATAGTAGATTTCTTTCTAGGGCAGGTAGATTAGTCTTAATTAATTCGGTTTTATCAGCCCTACCGATATACTGGATGTCCATGCATCTATTCCCAGATTGGGTCATTGATAAAATTGATAAGATTAGAAGAGATTTCTTATGGAGTGGGGAAAATCCTAATAATAGTATAAAATGTTTAGTTAATTGGGATATGGTGTGTAAAGCTAAAAAGGAAGGTGGATTAGGTGTTATTAACTTGCGTAATATGAACTTGGCCTTACTAGGTAAATGGCTTTGGAAGTTTAGAGACGTAAATGATAATAACACTTGGAAAGAGATCATATCTAAATATTATCATAATGGGAATAGCAACTTATTTGCTTCCCCAGTTACTCAAAATATTTCTATTTTTTGGAAAAATATTATGAAATGCCATGAGATTTTTAACTTAGGTATTAATATTATTGTTCATTCTGGCAATGGTACTTATTTTTGGCATGATCGATGGATTTCGGTTTTACCTCTCAAGTTGGAATTTAAAGAGCTTTATGAGATTTGTAATTTTAAGTTTGCTTTAGTTAGAGATGTTTATTCTCCTGAGGAAGAACCTCCTTGGAATTTTGGTTTTAATAGTATTTTAATTGGTTCTACTCTTAGGCAACTTAATCTTCTTTATGCTAGACTAAATCTTTATAATATTGATAATGATAATGATATTATTAACTGGGAATGGGATAAGAGTAAGAAATATACCTCTAAGTCTTTTTATAGATTTATTAATTTTTCTGGTACTTTAAATAACTCATTTAGATTTATCTGGAAATCTAATGCTCCTTCTAAATCTAAAATTCACATGTGGTTAATTATGCATAGGAAACTTAATACAATAGAACTTTTAAAGAGAAAAAACATTCAAGTTGATAATAATTGTTATTTTTGCAACTTGCATCTTGAAGATACCACGCATATATACTTTGATTGTTTGGATACTTACTACATTCTAAATAATACTCTTAAAATTTTTAATTTTAACATAATAACTAAAATCACGAATTGTGATTTTTATTGGAATGACTTTAGATTTAGGTTCAAAAAGCATATTAGGTTCTTACTTGATTCTTTATTTATTATTATTAGTTGGTATATTTGGTTTGAAAGAAATCAAAGAATTTTTAATAATAATAGTAGTCATTTTAATAAATTGATTTTTTCAATTTCTTCATTTTGTTTTAATTGGATTTCTAATCCCAAATATAAATTAGCTAAAATTAATCAGTTTAAAGGATATCTTAATAAGGTTAAATATAATATTAATTCTTTTAAAAATAATAATATATTCAATGTTAGTAATAATAGTATTAGTATTTTTTCAAATTTATTTAATGACCCAACTAATAATTATAATGTACTCATGATTGAAAGTACATAATTATTTTATTCTCTGCTCAGTTTTTTCTCTTGGTTATTTTGTCTTTTTTGGTATTTGTTTATTAGTTTTTTTTCTTTTTTCTTTTCTTTTCTTTTTCTTTAGTTATGGTTTTAATAGTCTTATTATGTTTTTATTGTCTTTCTTCTTTATACATATATATGTATATTAATTATTTAAATATACATATATATGTATCATTCTAATTCTTTTTCTTAGTTCTCTTCCAGGCTCAAGCATGGGCCATTGGGGATCAGTCTCTTATTGCAGGTTTTCATGTCTTCGGTTTGCTGCTTTTCGGATTACAGTGATTTCTTCAGTGCAGAGTCTTCCCATTAGGATTCCTTATGGTTCTAGCATAGAGAGACTTCAGTGTGGATCTTCCATTCTTCATCACATTCACTTTCGAGTCCTCTTGATCCAGATGCATTGTGCTTCCTTATTTCTGGTTTTCTCTTTAGTATTTTAGGTACTTCTAACACTTTGATATCGAGGGGTGGCCATGCCGGAACTTGATATCAAGGTGCGATGGGTGGTGGCTTTGCCGGAACTCATCATAGGGGTATCTTAGTTTTCTGTTTCTAGCAGTTAGTTTTTGTTACCTGCCAGGCATGTTGGCAGCACCTTATCATTGTTTTATATATAGTTGTATGTGTGCTCTCCTTTATTTATAAAGGATCACACATTTTTCTCAAAAAAAAAGTTTTGATAAAAATTGAGAGAGAGGAGAACTGATTTGGGAAAGAACGCGGTTGAATTTAGATACGATAGTTTTTTTGGGCTTGGGCTTGAGTTTAATAAAGGGAAGGCCTAAAAAATACAAAAGTACAAAGGAAGGAAGAGGCCCGAGTGAAAAGGAAAATGAGGGAGTATTGAAGAGCATCGAAGCGTGAACCACGAACATTGAAACTAGAGGCGGCATCTGAATCAAAAAGAGGAGACAATTTCGGACAATGATTTAATTCTGTAAGTGTTTATTTTTACTTTAATTATATTTATATATTTCTGTTGTCCTTTAAAACTGTGCTTTAAATAAAAATGTTTGAAAATCAACGTAATGAGTTCTCGTTGAACGATTATCCGAAAAAGGAAAAAACTTTAACGGACCTACTTTTTGAAAACAACCTGAGTCGGAATTTAAAAAATAATCAAAATTGTCGTTTTTGTCCAGATTCAAATAATTGCGATTATCGGCCTAATCAACCACAAAATGACTTTGAAACAAAAATTAATTTTCCTCAAAAACATTTTGAAAATGGAAATCATTCTGAAAATAATTCTGATATTAGAAGGGACTTTGGTTATAATACAACCAATTTTCAAAGCGAACAAAATTTTCAGATTAATCAAATCAAAAATTAGAAAATGACCAAAATTATAATTTTTCGTCCAACACCAACAATTTTGGAAATAGATCTAATTCTCATTATCAAAGTAATAATTTCCATTTTCACAATGTTTTTTAACATCAATATGATTTTTATGAAAATGGAAATGAAAATCAATATAGAAATAATTTCGATAGGTGGGATGATTTGAATTATAATTCAGAGAATAATTTTTATAATAAAAAGCCACCAAAAAGATTTCAGTTAGAAGAATGAGAATATGACAAGAAAAGTTGTACCAAACTTTTGGTGAAAACCTGTCATGAATTTTTTGAAAATAGAAAGAAAACCACCATATTCAACGAATCAGAAAATAAATTTTGTCAAAATCAATACTGGTACAAAAATCATTTTGAAAATGATTCCCAGTGTGAACAATATTTTCAAAATAATTCAAGTCAAGATTTTGAAAATAGCCAAAATTATTATTTTCCTTCCAACTTTAACAATTTTGGTTACGAACCTGATTATCAGTATCAAAATAATTTCCATTATCATACGGATTTCCATTCCCCAAACCAATATAATTTTCATGAATATGAAAACAAAATTCAAATTAGAAATAATTTCGATCATGAAATTGAATCGAATTATAATTTCGGGAATAACTCATATTAAGAAACGAAAACGAAAATGAATTTGAAAATAATCCAAATCATGAAAATGATTTGGATTATAATTCTGAAACTAGCTCTCACCAAGGGAAATATACAGAAATTGAAAATTATGTATGTGACTTATACGAGGGAGTAATAAAATTGAACAAAAGGTACGATGAATATTTAAAATTATTTGAAAGTTTCTTGAAACAATATGATGAAAAAAACAAATTCAAACATGTAATGAATCCGAAGATAATCCAAATTTTACTCACAATGATAATTTTCAAATAACTACTTTTGAAATTGAAAACGATAACCTTAATGAACTTGTTCAAAATTCACAAGTTGATTTGGATTTAAATTCTTTTAAAGAAAATGATTTAAGTTTGAATTTCGATCTCCCTTTTCTTGACACAGACAAGGTAGGAACAACAATTTTTGAGGTGGAAAATTATAAAGATAACAAAAATGTTGATGATTCAGTTTAAGAAGAATAATTTAGTGAACATGAATTTTTTGGACTGTTCGAGAATGAATTATCATCCAAGGATGAATTAAATTTACATTACCAGTCTAATTTTGAAAATTTTAATTTTGAAGAAATCACCATTGATAACAAACATGAGACGTTTGTTGGTGAAAATGAAATGTCAATTAATGAAACTGGTGAATGTGAGCCTAAGCTTGATCTAGAACTTAACGACAATATTGAACTGTACACTAACAATAATATTGAACATACGCTTGAATTAATTCCTGTAAAAGAAGAACCTAAGCCAAATAAATTGTTAGATGGCACTCAACGTATTGATTTTACTGTTTCAAATATAATTGTGCACGATCACTTTTTTTTGAAGGATTACACTGATAAATTTGTCGAGTAAATGAATCACATCGTGGCCAAAATTTAGAAAATCATTGACTTACAAAATACTAGATATCAACTTAATTAACCATAAACCTAGGGATAAAGATGAAATGTTGGTAAAATGAATTTGCTTATTAGAAAAAATACCAAAGCACAGCGTGGGAGGAAAATATAAAACTAAACTAAACGCGGAAGAAAACGATGGTGATATTCTCTACATCACATTCATCGTAAACACATATATTATTTCATATATAATCCATTTAAGCATATTGTTAAACTGCATTTTATATTACAAATCATTTTACATTGTATCCATTGTAGGTTCTTTCCTTCAAGTTTAGAAACCAATTTGAACAGTAAAGACACTGTCAACGTTAATTGTGGAGGAAGACTTATGTTGCATTTTTTTTAAATTTGCACTTTTTTTCAAAAATAATTTCGTATTTTGTTTAAATTTTGCATTTTGTTCAAATTGCATTCATTTTGCATGTAGATTCACATTTCTATGAGGCATATGCATTTAGGATGTAGCAATTTTTCTATATTTTTTTTTATAATTAGTGGAATCGGTTTATTTTGAACAGATATGACAGAGTAGGTGCATTGTCTTAGTCATTTGAAGGAATTTTTTTATGAATCACTAGTTTCAAATGGAAAATAAAATGAAAAGTTTAAACTACAAGCGATAATAGTAAAGTTAGTATATAGGTTGACTCATAGGTGATAACTATGAAATTTATTGTCATAGTTTAAAAGTGGGATGTCTAAAGTACACGCGTTAACAACTTTCAAATCTTTATAATTAAGAGGTACTAAGATGATTTTGTATTACTCTCTCTCTCTTTCTCTCTTAAAAAAAGAGGGAAAAAATACTAGTGATAATAATAAAAATAAAAACCAAGGGTATCCAACAATGCTAGTACATCTAGCGTTGGTGTGCACATCCACCAAGCTCTACTCCACTCTCATGTAAGCTCAACTCCACTATCATGTAAGCTCAAAAGACAGTGCATAGTGATATATCTTGGTCTCAGTTTATGAGTTGGATACCTAAGGATCACCGACCTATACTGACATTGGCAGAGTCGGTTTGCACAATCTGCTAAGCTTTATTTCATTTTCATGCAAGATGGAAGGGCAGTGCATTAGTGGTATACCTTGGCCCATGGGTTAGGTGTATGCATACTAAAAAACAAAAAACCAATAATAATAATAATAATAATAATATAAATAATAAAGGGATGGTAAGAAATTGAATTCAAGGCATACTTTTTAGTTTGATTGATTGGAAATTGTTATACGAAGGGAATTAGAAATATCATTTTGCAAACTTTAATAGTCAAATAAAAAACTATAGTTGCACTATGTTTTCAACTGAAACAACTAGCAAGCTAGAGTCGAATGTGATGAGAAATTGATTTTTGTTTGAAGTTTGTGACTAGGTGATTAACTTAGATTTTGATTGGAGCATGTATGCACTACAATGTTGTAACTATTTAATAATAAAAGGATTCGTCGATTTTCATAATCTTTTGCATTCATATAGTTGCATTAGCATCATGTCATATTGTATTTGGATTTTGAGGGTAGTATCCATGGAAAACCCTCACGAGACCATTCGTCCTACTAGGGACACCTAGGGGTTTAAAGGCTTGTTGCATACGTTAAATGCAATCGTGTCTTCCTATGAAAGTGTGACCAATAAATTCAATTAGATTTTATTCCAGGACGAATAAAAGTTCTAGTGTGAGGGTATTTGATGAACATCAAATTGTGTAAAATTTACACTGCTTATTTATACATTTTAATATTCATAGGGAAGTGTTACTTGGTTTTTTTGTTGTGTTTATTGCAGGTTCGTGATTTTTAGAAAATGAAGAAATTATTGAAGAATTGGTTCAAAAACATGGGTTCATCTTCAAGGCTCTGTTGATAAGAAGTAAAGTGTTTGTTTATGCATAAAACCTATTATAGCTCAACTTATTTGAAGATGTGCATTTACTAGTAGGTCATTGGTTCATATCTCGCGTAGCACACATTTTTTTTAAAAACCAATCACATAGAGAGACTTCTACGATACACTAAATCAAGAATCTTCTGGAATATGTTGGAAAAAGAGGTTTCCAGAACACTATGTACCGCACGAAGTAAAGAAGCTTCCAAAGAAAGAACCGAGTCAAAAAGTTCTAGAACATTCATGTTTTTAGATCTGAATGTAGAGAGTTCTATGAATACCTCCACCTAGGCATTAATTTAGGTTTTTCGTATTTTCTTTTTATTTTATTTTCATGTAACAAATTTTTATTTCAGCAATAAAATCTTTATTTTATTTTTGTTCAGTTCTCTATTATATTTCGTTTTATTTCGTTTCTGTTTTTTGTTTTGATCTTATTTGGGGTCTATTGGTTTGCCAAGAGACAAACAAATCTCTTTGATGTTTAATTGATCTTTTGCTAATTATTTAGCTAATCATCACTCCTCAAATTCCCTTTTTTATTTCTTACAATTTAATTTTGTTCAATAGTTCAACTATTTCTTTTGCTTATTTCTGAATTGTTCAATTCTAATAGTTTCCTATCTTAGCTTAATCAGATTTCAATCTCAATTTCATCTAACTCACTTAGAAATCAGATAAACATTAGTGATTAAATAACTCCCTGAGGATTCGATCCGTATTCGCATATTTATTATAACTGACGTCGTGCACTTCCAGTAAAATAAAATTGTGGTTTTTGTATATCAAAAATCATCAATCAGTATGGCAGACGGCGGGGGATCAGGATGTGGCTGCAGTAGTAGTACTTAGGTAGCAATAAAGGGCATAAGAGGGTTACTGCAAAATGGGGCTTTTGTCAGATGAACAACACGAGTTAATGCCTTTTTTTTTCAAAGGAGCAGTACACACGGAGTATCTCTTAGGCCGAGGCAGTTCTATGCCTGCGGACATGGTTGAAGGCCGCTAGAGAAACTTATGGGCAAGTGCGGACCTGTGTGAGGATGAAGACGAATGAGGAAGCTGTCCGACGACATGCTAAATGAGTAGACTGACAGCTGGTGGCCCTCAAACCCTATATGACAACTTTCTTTGACCTCGTCGTCCGGTGCATGGGGATGAGGCTGGTTTGTTACACATGCAGAGACAAATTAGGTGTTCCTTGAGAAAGCCTTGCTGGCCCGGGTCGATCGGTAGACAAACAAGGCGGGCGAGCCACGTTCGGGACGGATGCGATGTATGGGCCCGTCGTTGCTATCTAAGCTGGGCTGGGTGAAGTGTTGGACCATTATGATAAACGGGTCAAGAAAGGTATATTTTCCTATGCGAGTCGATTGGACAATATGGGACAGTCTGCTTCACTATTGCGAGAAATACGAGCAACAATAGTTAAGTCGTATTTAATTGCACTTGCATCACCGGACAATGCTAACATTGCCCCCACTCCGCATTGCAACTCCACTCCACCTAGCATTGCAATTTGCAAATGTAAAACCTAATCTCAAAACTAAGCACCACATCAGTCAAATGATAACCGACCGACCGACTCTTAGTCTGTTGCTTCATGTTGTGCATATAAATCGCTAAAGAATTTTCATTACTCACTAACTGATTTACGTGTTTTGTCCCACCTTGTCTTACATATATAATTTTTTAGGCTACTTAAATCACTTTTCAAGTACGTTGTATCTAAATTTAAAATATATATCGTAATACAAAATAGTTAATAAAAACATTAACTTCATATTTTATAAAACGTTTACATAAAAGTGTTTTTAATTTCTATTGCTTGTTATACAAGAGTTTAATTTTATTCTTAAAAAGGTGCGACAAATTTGAGTAATTTAAAAAACAAGAGTCTAATTTTATTCTTAAAAGAGTGCGACAAATTTGAGTAATTTCAAAAACAAGAGCTTAATTTTATTCTCAAAAGGATGCAAATAGCCTAATTTTATTCTCAAAAGGATACGACAAATTTGAGGAATTTCACTTAGGAAGAAATTATATCCATAGTTCCGCGTGAAACTTATAAATTCATCGTAAAAGATTTGTTTTTGTAACAAATTTCGAAAGAGGCATAAGGTTGAAATAAGATTTTTTTGGTTCGACCCGTATGTAAAACTTGTCATCCATCTAATTACCTTGATTGCCACTTTTTATTTCAATACAGTGAACACAGAGGCATACACACATCAACTTTCAATCGCAGTAAAATCCAAGTCGTTTGCTGCTTATTCCGCACACATATACACACACACACGACTGAATTTCATTGAACTTGTTCCTTCTCTTCAGCCGCCTTCAAAGACGCATAAGGCCACTTGCCCTCCTGATTGCCAGGTGGATTATAATTACAAGTAATGAAATACCCACCAGTGTTGCACCTAACCCGGGCGCACCCAATCTTCACCGACTTAGCCCAAACGACCTGAGTGTAGTGCTTGCACTCCTCGCCCTCAACGCAGGTGTTGCTGTCGTAGTCGTAGTACTGGTACTCGGACACCCACCAGGCGACGGCGTCCAGGCCGGACCAGGCCTTGCCCCAGGCCGCGAATAGGTTCTCCCCGTACGGCCCGTTTGAGTGGATGTGCCTGCAGTCCCTGGCCCGTTTGCTGGCGTAGTTCCTTGCGTACGTGGCCAGTCTGCTGTCCCATGATACGGGCCCCACGCCCACTGCTGCACGGGCGTTGTTGTGGGCGTCTATGTAGTCCTGCGGGCTGTTTTGGGCTTGGGCCCTGCTGCTGATCGTTATGATGGTGAATAGGAGCATGAATACGCTGCTTCTTTCCATTTTTGGTGTTGGTGTGTACGATGAGTTCCGATTTTGGTATTATTTGTACCTGATTCTTCTTGCGGTTGGTACGTTGCATTCTTCGGTTCCGTGCAGATGATTATTTTTTTCCAGTTGACTGTTATTTTATATTGATCATTGAGCATTGTAAAAGTTGTTTCCATTCATACATCATATTTTGTTCTATACACATCCAAATATAACACAAAACAACGTGCATTTTTTTAATATTCCTTTTACTTTACATGCAACTTGAAATTTCCAACTTTACTCAGTATTTTAGTCTTTTACAACTTCATTTCTCTTTTCTTTCAAAATTCAAATACAAACCCTAATAGAAATCATGCCGAACAGTGGGAGAACTACGACGATAAAGGAAATACATTTCCATTGTGGTAATTAGAAGGAAAAAATACATTTCTAATGGGACAACTAAATGGAAAAAATAAAATCATAGTAGGCTCTTTGCACGGTTCATTTATGTACTATGTACCAAAGTTGAGTTCATCGTGAATTCAAGCACCTCCACCACTCCATACAAAAAAAGGAGAAAAAAAGAAATTTATTTACTCTTTTTTTCTCTTTAGATTATGTTCCAAAATCATAGTCCTACGTTGTTTCTAATCCAAAATCATAATTTCTTTTGATTCTAACCCTAAATCAATATCATCTTCCCCAATTTTCGCTGCTAGATAATATTAATTTAATTTACTAAATTTTATTGGGTTAATTAGGATTTATTTGTTTTAAGTAGTAAAAAGTAGAATAATTAAAATATACTGTTTACTTCTGTTGTAAATAAGGGTATTTTTATCTTTAATTTATCTAAAATAAACTCGGTGTATGTAAAATAAATTTCGGTGTACAAATAAAATTAGCTTAAAATAAAATAATGTATGATATTAATAAGTATTTGAGCAGAGTTTGGATGGTGACCATTAGTTATGGAAAATAGAAATTTTTTCCGCGTCCTTGTATTAATCCACTAATTTTTGTAGAATATTATACAAGATAATTAGTATAGAAAGAAGAAATAATAATAAAAAATAACAATTGTATTATTATTATTATTTTGAATTTTACAACTATTTTTTTGTGGAAAAATAAAATGATAAAACTTCTAATTTTTCCCTATTAAAAAACAATACACAATCACTAAATTATCCTTACTTTATTTGTCTTTCATTCTACATCTCTATCACATGTTATTCATTTAGATGAAAAAAGTGGAAGTAAGTATTAGTTCAGGAAGTTTGAAAAAAATGAGGGGTGATATTTAAGGGATTATGAAGTAAATTTATTCATCTCAAAATAAGGCATCATTCTATTCTTTTCCTTTATATTTCATCTACTTTATTTTTTCTCCTTGGGTCCCTTAACCATTTTTATTTCCCTTTAACATTTACACTTAAAAGAATATTATGTGTATGTATTAATACATACATACATATATACATACATACATATTAGATTTTAGTGATACAATATTCTATATTCAAGTAGACTTAGGAGATGTTTGATTTAAAGTAGAATTATGACTCAAATACATTGTTACTTTGATGGATTTTCTATATTTTGGAGATAATTAATTGCCTTTTTTATTGCTTTAAAGAAGGCAATGAATTATCTATATGGAAAAAATCTATAGAAGTATTCAATTAGGGGTGGGCATTTAACCGACCATACCGACTTAACCACCTTGACCGTTCTAAACCGAACCGATTTAACCGACAAAATCAGTTAACTGACTTCTTTGGTTAACCGACCGACCATAACCGATATTTTCGGTTCGGTTAACGGTTAACGAAAATTTGGTCGGTCGGTTAACCGTTAATCGAACAATTATTTAATTAGCATTAGATTAAAAAATAGAAAATAGCACTAGTAGTACACACCCGAACCGAATGGGCCGAATCCCTTGTAAAAATAGAATTGGATGCATGGTTTGTTGATTGCTATGGATGGTAGGCGTGCAGAATAGTCTTTGATTGCTCTTGTTTGTTTGGAATTTCGGGGGTGAAATTCCTAAGGGGGAGAGAATGTAACGACCCGTATTTTTACGGATCGAAACATCGTAAAACAGTTATCATTTGGTCGCATTGTTGATGAGTCATCCATAGTCTAAGTCTTAGGTCGTATAGAAGATACGTCGTATTATGGTTAGGTCGTAGTAGACGACCTAAGGAAGGGGAGCGACCTATAGAAAGTTGGCGACCTAAGGAGTGAAACGACTTAAGAAGTTAGGTCGGCAACGACCTAAGGAAGTTAAGTCGTATAGGAGTTAAGTCGTATGGTGGCTTGGGTCGTGAGGTAGGATTAGGTCGGAGGGGCGACTTAAGAGGTTGGAGCGACCTAAGAGAGTTGGCGACTTATAGGAGTAGACGACTTATAGGATTTGGCGACTTATAGGATTGGGCGACTTAAAGGAAGTGGCGACCTAAGTGTTAGCGGCATAGGAAACTTTGCGAGTTAACGACCTAGGAGTAGTAGTTAGGTCGTAAGCGACCTATGGGGTGCTATGATAGTTAGGTCGTAAGCAACCTAAGATAGTTAGGTCGTCCAGACGACTTAAGTGTTAGGTCGTAACCCAGTTAGGTCGCGTGAGTAGTTAGGTCGCGTGGGTTGATAGGTCGCGTGAGTTGTTAAGTCGTGACATTTTAGGTCGCGACTTATGGTAAGTCGTTAAGTCGAAGACGACTTATGATGGGTCGCGTGGATGCCTAAGTCGTTAGGTTGTTTCTGTCTTAGGTTGTGGTATTTGTTAGGTCGCCATGCCGCATCTGTGTTAGGTCGCATGGTGTTAGGTCGCGCAGAGTTAGGTCGGAGGATCTGTTAGATCGTGGTATCTCTTAAGTCGTAGGTCGTGGTGGTCTATAGGTCGTGGACGACTTAAGGAGGCGGACGGCTTAGGGGTTTCAGCTATAAATACACGTTCATTTCCTCACTTTTTGGGATCCGGATTTTGAAGCGACGAAGTGCTGCCATTTTGAGAGCTCGACTTCTACACTTCTTCACTTCTTTTCTCCACTTTGATTTAGTACTTCCTTCCATCCAAATCGAAGATCAAATTGAAGATTCAAGAGCTTAGATTGAAGATCTACATCCATCGTAGAGTGATTTCATCGTTTGAAGCGGATTTGTGATAGATCGAGTTAGATCCTTCGCTGTCCAGATCTGAAGTGTGTTGCTTTTGGGTTGTTTAGGTGATTTGGTGAGTGGTGATTATCTCTCACACGGATCCAAAGGAGTATATCGGATCGTTGGCTTGATTTGATGTTTAAAATAGCTATTTCCATGCATTTTCCTAATCCTAAGTATAGATCCATATAGATTCACTGTTCATAATGATTTGGCATCCATTTTACTACATGTTAACCTATGCAAGTTCATTCATCAAGATTATAGAGATATTGCTCGTGTTTTCATGTTTGTTAGACTTTTGACTCTTTAATTACGAAATTGCCATTATTGTTATAATTGTCTGTTTAGATCATATTTAAATGCTTGGTTACTTAGATTAATGTTTGACTTGATTGATTGCTATGAATTAGATGATTGATGATTTGATATAGACCGAAGATGATTCAAAAGCTAAGGGAAAGGCTCTTGAATTGGGAAAGCTGCTTGTGGCATATGTGGCGGATGAGGAAGCTCATATGGATAGATTGATGATGATGTTGAGATGAAGCTTTGCTATAATGATGATGAGGCGAAGCATGATATAAGATAGTCTTGGTCTAATCCAGACGGGATCATTCCAAGCAGATTGATAACTCGGTGAAATGGTTCGAGTTTGAGGATAATGGTTTGCTCGAGAGGCGCATGAGCTAGTATGGAAATAGTCGTCGAGGAGGATGACTAGAAGGCTGAGATCTCATCGTTGTTGAAGGTTCTAGCATGCTCAAAGCAAGAGTACGTTGGGCAGATTCGATAGTCCCTGAAGGCTACTAATTGGTAGTCAAGTACTCTGGGCAGATTCGACAGTCCTAGGCACGGGTCACGACGACGTGCGGGAGTAATGTCTAGAACCGGGGTTTCCATTAGCCCTTGACGGACGGATGAAAGAATGAGCCGGTCATTCAATTAACGATGATATCGAAGCAATGATAACAGTGATAGCTAGAGTCATGGATGTTTGGTTGTATCGTCATTCGGTCTCAAGAGCAGTGTTTTCTGAGTGCTTATCTGATCTTGGTTTAGGCCTTGGGGGTTTGTGCTTGGAAAACATCGCCCTTGACTCAAGTGATAATTGCTTTATTTTAAATTGTATGCTCTGCTATGTTTGCTTCTACTTAGTGTGTGTCTGGGGGCTATCACTGTAGAAAGAGGTGGAGTGGGAGGGTTGTATTCCTATTCCTTTCCCTTTATGCTCTTTTGGTATGTTGTTAGTTAATTTATCGCTCACTAAGACTGTTGTCTGACTCAAGGCTTTATGTTTTAACTCTTATTGCCTTGGGCTGTTCGTCCATTTTGGGACGGGCAGACTAGGTAGCAGGTGACAGGTGCTGTTCTTGCTTTCCACGATGCTGATGTCGAAGACGAGCTGGAGGCACTACGCCATAAATGGCCTACTACAACACAAAAAAAATGTTGGCTCAGGCCCGAAAAATGTTGCCATAGGTCTATGGCAACACTTTTAGGGTGATGCAATTTTTGCCGTTGCCTTAGACCTCAAAGGCAACATTTTGACTATCTAAGGCAACATAAGTAATATTGTTGCAATAGAACCCTATTTGGGTCTATGGCAACACCCATAGGTATCTGTAGCAACATTCCAAAATGTTGCTATAGATATGAACTTTTTGAATTTGTGGGGCCCACAATGTAGAGCATATTTGATTTTTTAATAAAAATAAATATTTATTTAATATAATGCTATTGCACAGAATTTGATATTTAAACAGTAATTTATTTAAATAAATATTTTATTTCAACATTTGAAATAGTACAAATTCCTGACTCCACTATTTTACAATTCAATGATATATAACACTAATATTCACATATACAGATATTCCTCACTACATCACTCAGTTCACTCATTACATATGCAGTTTCGATTTATACAGACACCGACACTGACAAATATATGCCGAGCCGAGTGCAGAGCCGAAGGCGAGCCGAGAAGCGGGTCCGGGCGCAGCGCCGGCGGGGGTCCGGGGCACAAATGAAGACTGAACTTAGCAAACCCCATCCTCAGCAACTTCATCACCCATCGGAACTACTGCCCATCTACCACTTACCTGAAACACAATTTCCTGAAACACTGACCATCTACCAAACACTGACCACACTCCCAACCTCTTTCACAAAACACCCACTCACTGCCTCATCAAATTACATCATCAACACATAGGCAGCCTATCAAGAAAAAACAGTGAATGCATCAGGCATGTACAAGAGAAACATAGGCAGTAATATGATATACAAAGGACTTGGAGCATCAGTTCATGTTAAAGAACAAGGTTAGCATGGTACCAGTTCAGTCCAGACCAAATATATAAGGTTAGCATGACTTGGAGCACCAGTTCATGTTAACAAACTTAAGGTTAGATATATATCTAACAAACTAAATATATAAGTTGAGCGTGAATACCAAATTTGACTGTACAACAGAACTAGTATCCATCAAGAATCTGAACTCATTTGGATACATATTTTCAAAAATGAATTTTTCTCTTAGGAGCTGCAAAACATCCAAAGTTAATAAGCTAACATATTCCCAAGCTTCAAAAACTGAAGAAGAAATCATCAAAAAGCACAAATAATATTAAAACAAACAAACCAGAAGCCTTCATATGCAAAACAGATTGCTACTGTGAAGATGATTGAGTCTGAGATACTGAATTTGAAGATGACGCCCTTGATTTTGCTTCTAGATCTGAAACACAACATTCGTTGTCTGTTGTTAATTTCGCTTCTAGACCGAATGATGGCACTGCGAGCCACTCTAGATCTGAAACACAGCATCACCGGTCAGTGGCATCGTAATCTCAGTAGTATCCAAGCCTCTATCTCGGCAATCTTCTGCAAACTTTCCAAGCACTGAACGCAACATGAAGCAGCAGGCGACTTCATCAATCAGACTTGCGGTTCCCCAAAGAAGATGAATCGCGAATTGGAACTTGATACTTGATTTATTCTAATCGCCTGAAATCATCTTCCATCTCCACGCGAATTGATTTGAGAATTATGAATTGATTCTAATCGCGAATTGGAAGTATGAATTTGCTGGATTTCGTGAATTTGCTTTTTGATTTGGGGATTTCGTGAATTTGCTGGAAGTATGAATTTGGGGATTTTGTGAATATGGTAAACTGAAAGGGGATCTACACCAACATAAGCGGGAAAACGAAAATTTGGTAAAAAGTGCAGCGGTGATCCATTTTAACAGTCGGATTAAATGTAGACCGTTGGATCGTATTCACGCGGATTGCTAATTTTATTAATTTTTTAATTTGTATACATCTATAGCAACACTATATAAAAATGTTGCATCGTGTTACACTTGTTTAGCTAGAGCAACACATTTTTATGGCTAAGGTAACACCATAAATACAATGTTGCAGTAGGACCAAATTTTTATATCTATCGCAACATTTGAGCTGGCAACACCTTGCAAAAATGTTGCAGAAGGTCATTTATGGTGTAGTGAGGGTTGCATATTATCTTCTTACTATATGTACTGGATGTTCCGCTGTTTGTATATTCTCGAAGTGTTATGTAGTGAGGCTTGATGTATTGACTATTCAGATGTTTGTACTCAACTATTATGAAGTTTTATTGATGAGATTCTATTATGTGAAGCTTCACTATGTATATGTTCTATTGTATTTTGTCCATGCGCTGTGAGTAATACGATAGATTCTGTTGTTTTAATTTACCTTGGCAATCGTCCATGGTCGCCTGGCACACATTACAGCGCACTATCTCTAGGTTCGGTGCAGGGGTCATGGGCGGTCGTCACATTTGGTATCAGAGCTTTGGTTAATCGATTTTACCCAACGCTCGCTGACGTAACTACGTATGAGAGAGGTAATTGTATTTTGATGGATGATTACTATATATAATATATAGTAGCTTAGTAGAGTTTGAGTCCTTTATGCAGTTGTTTCTCAAGGTGTGCTAATCATTCCTTTTTATAGATATTGAGAATGAGTCGAAGAGGGAGACCAGCTGCTAGGGAAGGCCGTGCTACTGAAGGGGCTGCTGATTATGCTGCTATGTTCGAAGCAATGATGACTTCGATCATGAGAAGGATGCCAGCTCCGGGGCCATCGGTGGATGTTGGAGTTCAAGTTCAAACTCCAAAACCGGTGGATTTTGCTAAGCTGTGTAAGGACTACACTGCTCTTGGAGGAAAGGTTTTCTTGGGAACGGAACCAACTATTGAAGTCCAGAGGTGGATAGATGTTTGTAGAAGGATCTTTGGTGATTTAGGAATTAAGGATGCAACTAAGAGGAAGTTAGCATCAAGACAGCTTCAAGGGAGAGCTTCTAATTGGTGGAACTCTATCACCATTGATACTCCGGAGGAAGAGATTACTTGGGAGCAATTCCAAGTCAGATTTGAAGCTAAGTTCATTTCTACGGCTCAGAAGTCTGTTCTGTTCAAGTAGTTTGTGGAGCTCAAGCAAGGAGGAAGACCAGTTCTTGAGTATGTTTCTGAGTTTGAAGCCTTGTCCAAGTATGCCCGGTCGTATATTGAATCTTCGTATCAGAAGAACGAGAAGTTTGTGACAGGCTTGGACAGTTATCTTGGAAGACAGTTGGTGGATCATTTGGACGATTCATTTGAGAAGCTTGTGGAGAAAGCTCTCGGGCATGAGAATCTGTTTCCTAAGGAAGGATCTGTCGTTGCTGTGACCAAGGAAGAGTTTAGACCACAGCAGGGTGGAAACAAGAAGAGGAAGCAGCAGCAACAAAAGGGTAAGGATGGCCAGAAGAAGCCGAAGGGCGAAGTGACTTGCTTCAATTGTCAGCAGAAGGGCCATTTCTCCAAGGATTGCAAGAATCCGAAGGTGCCGGTGAAGTGCCACAACTGTGACAAGCCGGGGCATGTCAAGAAGAATTGTCCAGAACCGCGATGGGACAAGCAGATTGTGCAAGCTTATGCTTTGGGGGCTGTTCCATCATCTTCGAAAGCTCCTACCACTGAAGAGAAAGGAAAGAGTGTAGTGGTTCAAGGTACTCTTTCCATATGTGGTGTTCCAGTTAGAGTGTTATTTGATACTGGGGCGTCGCATTCGTTTGTTTGTAATGAACTTGTAGGCCGGTTGGGTTTAGAACCGGATATTGTTGATAGGCCATTGGTTGTGACTAATCCAGTTGGGGGTTCGTCTTGTTTGTGTATGTTATGCCATGGTCTAATTGTATCGAGTCATGATTGCTCTTTTGTTTGTGATTGTTTTGTTCTGAACTTTGCGGGGTTCAGAATTATTTTGGGTATGGACTGGCTTAGGAAGTATGCGGCAAAGGTTGATTGGGAAAGGTTGGAGGTGACAGTCGAGAATGTGGAGGGGCGAAAGATTGTGATACGATGTAAGCATGAAGAAGGCGTCTTCATGAGCTTCATGTATTCACTGGTTGTTCCACATGATGGACTGTCATCGTTGCCAATCGCGAATGGATTTGAGGATGTCTTTGATGAGGTCAAAGGATTACCGCTGCATAGAGAGATCGAGTTTCGTATAGATCTAGTTGAAGGAGCCAGACCTGTTGTGATGCCTCTTAGGCGGATGGCGCCTAGGGAACAACAGGAGTTGAGGGTGCAGGTTGATGATCTTTTGCAGAAAGGATTCATTTGGCGTAGTGTGTCCGAATGGGGTGCACCAGTTGTGTTTGCAACCAAGGCAGATGGGTCATTGAGATTGTGTGTGGATTATCGTGAGTTGAATAAAGTGACTAAGAAAAACAAGTATCCATTGCCGAGAATAGATGACTTGTTTGATCAGCTTCACGAGGCTAAGGTGTTTTCTCAGATGGATTTGGCAATGGGATTTCACCAGTTAAGAGTGGCTAAGGATAGTGTGCCGAAGACTGCTTTTAGGACACCATCTGGTTTCTTTGAGTGGCTGGTAATGCCGTTTGGATTGACTAATGCGCCAGCATATTTTGTGGATCTTATGAATAGAGTGTTCAGAGATAAGTTGAACAAGTTCGTGCTAGTGTTCGTGGATGATATTTTGATTTATTCCAGAACTGAAGAAGAGCACAAGACGCACTTGCGTATTGTTTTGGAAATCTTGCGGAAACATCGGCTGAAGGCTAAGTTTTCGAAGTGTCACTTCTGGAAAAGTGAAGTGAGGTTCTTAGGCCATGTTATCTCTGGAAATGGAATAGCGCTTGATCCCGCTAAGGTGGCAGCAATCCAGGATTGGGTTAGACCTAAGAATGCATATGATGTGAGAAGTTTTCTTGGATTAGCAGGATATTATCGACGGTTTATCAAAGACTTCTCCAAGGTGGATGCACCGTTGACAGGATTGACGAAAAAGAACCAAGTGTTCAGATGGGAAGATAAGTGTGAGCAAGCTTTCGGAATCCTGAAAGAGCGACTGACAAGTGCTCCTGTTTTGACTATTCCGAGTGGGAATGATGAGATGGTGGTTTACACCGACGCATGTGGTACTGGACTTGGAGCGGTGCTGATGTAGAAGGGTAAAGTTGTTGCGTATGCAAGTCGACAACTGAACCCGCATGAAAGGAATTACCCGACTCATGATTTGGAATTAGCGGCGATTGTTTTTGCTCTGAAGATGTGGAGACATTATCTATTGGGAGTTCGATTCGAGTTGTTTACGGATCATAAGTCGTTGAAGTATCTTTTCTCCCAAAAGGATTTGAATCTTCAGCAACAACGTTGGCTAGAGTTTTTGGCATCATATGATTTTGGTATAGCTTATACTCCGGGAAAGGGTAACGCAGTGGCAGATGCGTTAAGTCGAAGACATGCAGGATTGGGAGCCATGTTTTCAGAATGTAAAAATCTCGAGTATTTAGCTGGATTTGACTTCAGGCCCAGATGCGAATTGGAACCTGAGATGTTGGCAAACTTATCGATAAGACCGACTCTTGTGGAAAGGATTGGAGAGAGCCAAAAACAAGACGATAAGCTTGTCAAGATTATCCGTGATTTGGAATTTGGATTGGACCCAGAAAAGGATAAAGGATTCAAGGTCGATCGAGAAGGTTGGCTTCGGAAGCAAGGACGACTAGTTGTTCCCGATATAGATGAATTGAGGAGTGAAGTTCTGAAGGAAAGTCATCACTCGAAGCTGACAATTCATCCAGGTGGAAATAAGATGTATCGGGATATGAAGAGAGCCTATTACTGGGAAGGTATGAAGAAGGATGTTGGTAATTTTATTTCCAAGTGTATGAACTGCCAGTTGGTAAAAGCCGAACAGAAGAAGCCAAGTGGATTGCTTCAGCCATTAGAAGTTCCTACATGGAAGTGGGAGCAAATATCGATGGATTTTATTGATGGACTACCTAGAACAAGAGCGGGAAATGAAGGGATTTGGGTCATCGTAGATCATTTGACTAAGAGTGCAAGATTCATTCTTGTTCGATCAACTAGGACTGCATCAAAGTTGGAAGAGTTATATGTTAAGTGGATAGTTCGATTCCATGGTATTCCGAAGAGTATAGTGAGCGATCGAGACCCATTGTTCACTAGTGGATTTTGGAAGAGCTTCCAGGAAGTTTTGGGAACCGAGTTGTGTTTTAGTACAGCTTATCACCCTCAAACAGATGGTCAGACCGAGAGAGTCAACCGAGTTTTGAAAGATCTTCTCAGAGCTTGTGTTTTGGATTTTGGAGGATCATGGGAAGATCACCTTCATTTGGTGGAGTTTTCGTACAACAACAGTTACCAGTCAAGTATTCGTATGGCACCGTATGAGGCATTGTATGGAAGACCGTGTAACTCTCCGACATGTTGGTTAGAGACAGGAGAAAAGCTGATGCTTGGGCCAGAGATGATTCGACAGACTTCGGATTGCATAGAGATCATTCGGCAACGAATGAAGGCAGCCCAAGATCGTCAGAAAAGTTATGCCGATAAGCGTCGTAAGGATTTGGAATTCGACGTAGGTGATATGGTTTTTGTGAAGATATCCCCACTGAAGAATGTTATTCGATTCGGGAAGAAAGGGAAGTTGACTCCGAGATTTATTGGACCATTCCCGATCATCGAGCGAATTGGAAAGCTCTCCTACAGATTGGAATTACCAGAGAAGATGTCGAGTGTGCACAATGTTTTTCACGTATCGTATCTACGGAAGTATGTGCACGACTCGAATACAGTAGTTTCTGCTGATAGCTGTGAAGATTTCGAAGTTGATCCAGTCGATAAGAGACCTCGTAAGCCGCTTCGTGTTGTGGAAACTGACACGAAACAGCTTAGGAGGAAGATAGTTAAGTTGCTCAAGATACAATGGAGTGATGATGATAACGACTGTACGTGGGAGGTGGGAGGTGGAAGAGAGGATGAAAGCAGCTCATCCTAAACTCTTCAAGGTATGGCCCTAAGGTGTCATGTCATCTCACGATATTGTAACTTGTTCTAGTTTTAGAATTCTGCATGCTAAGCTAGAATTGGATGCATGGTTTGTTGATTGCTATGGATGGTAGGCGTGCAGAATAGTCTTTGATTGCTCTTGTTTGTTTGGAATTTCGGGGGTGAAATTCCTAAGGGGGAGAGAATGTAACGACCCGTATTTTTACGGATCGAAACATCGTAAAACAGTTATCATTTGGTCGCATTGTTGATGAGTCATCCATAGTCTAAGTCTTAGGTCGTATAGAAGATACGTCGTATTATGGTTAGGTCGTAGTAGACGACCTAAGGAAGGGGAGCGACCTATAGAAAGTTGGCGACCTAAGGAGTGAAACGACTTAAGAAGTTAGGTCGGCAACGACCTAAGGAAGTTAAGTCGTATAGGAGTTAAGTCGTATGGTGGCTTGGGTCGTGAGGTAGGATTAGGTCGGAGGGGCGACTTAAGAGGTTGGAGCGACCTAAGAGAGTTGGCGACTTATAGGAGTAGACGACTTATAGGATTTGACGACTTATAGGATTGGGCGACTTAAAGGAAGTGGCGACCTAAGTGTTAGCGGCATAGGAAACTTTGCGAGTTAACGACCTAGGAGTAGTAGTTAGGTCGTAAGCGACCTATGGGGTGCTATGATAGTTAGGTCGTAAGCAACCTAAGATAGTTAGGTCGTCCAGACGACTTAAGTGTTAGGTCGTAACCCAGTTAGGTCGCGTGAGTAGTTAGGTCGCGTGGGTTGATAGGTCGCGTGAGTTGTTAAGTCGTGACATTTTAGGTCGCGACTTATGGTAAGTCATTAAGTCGAAGACGACTTATGATGGGTCGCGTGGATGCCTAAGTCGTTAGGTTGTTTCTGTCTTAGGTTGTGGTATTTGTTAGGTCGCCATGCCGCATCTGTGTTAGGTCGCATGGTGTTAGGTCGCGCAGAGTTAGGTCGGAGGATCTGTTAGGTCATGGTATCTCTTAAGTCGTAGGTCGTGGTGGTCTATAGGTCGTGGACGACTTAAGGAGGCAGACAGCTTAGGGGTTTCAGCTATAAATACACGTTCATTTCCTCACTTTTTGGGATCCGGATTTTGAAGCGACGAAGTGCTGCCATTTTGAGAGCTCGACTTCTACACTTCTTCACTTCTTTTCTCCACTTTGATTTAGTACTTCCTTCCATCCAAATTGAAGATCAAATTGAAGATTCAAGAGCTTAGATTGAAGATCTACATCCATCGTAGAGTGATTTCATCGTTTGAAGCGGATTTGTGATAGATCGAGTTAGATCCTTCGCTGTCCAGATCTGAAGTGTGTTGCTTTTGGGTAGTTTAGGTGATTTGGTGAGTGGTGATTATCTCTCACACGGATCCAAAGGAGTATATTGGATCGTTGGCTTGATTTGATGTTTAAAATAGCGATTTCCATGCATTATCCTAATCCTAAGTATAGATCCATATAGATTCATTGTTCATAAGGATTTGGCATCCATTTTACTACATGTTAACCTATGCAAGTTCATTCATCAAGATTATAGAGATATTGCTCGTGTTTTCATGCTTGTTAGACTTTTGACTCTTTAATTACGAAATTGCCATTATTGTTATAATTGTCTGTTTAGATCATATTTAAATGCTTGGTTACTTGGATTAATGTTTGACTTGATTGATTGCTATGAATTAGATGATTGATGATTTGATTTAGACCGAAGATGATTCAAAAGCTAAGGGAAAGGCTCTTGAATTGGGAAAGCTGCTTGTGGCATATGTGGCGGATGAGGAAGCTCATATGGATAGATTTGATGATGATGTTGAGATGAAGCTTTGCTATAATGATGATGAGGTGAAGCATGATATGAGATAGTCTTGGTCTAATCTAGACGGGATCATTCCAAGCAGATTGATAACTCGGTGAAATGGTTCGAGTTTGAGGATAATGGTTTGCTCGAGAGGCGCTTGAGCTAGTATGGAAATAGTCGTCGAGGAGGATGACTAGAAGGCCGAGATCTCATCGTTGTTGAAGGTTCTAGCATGCTCAAAGCAAGAGTACGTTGGGCAGATTCGATAGTCCCTGAAGGCTACTGATTGGTAGTCAAGTACTTTGGGCAGATTCGACAGTCCTAGGCACGGGTCACGACGACGTGCGGGAGTAATGTCTAGAACCGGGGTTTCCATTAGCCCTTGACGGACGGATGAAAGAATGAGCCGGTCATTCAATTAACGATGATATCGAAGCAATGATAACAGTGATAGCCAGAGTCAGGATGTTTGGTTGTATCGTCATTCGGTCTCAAGTGCAGTGTTTTCTGGGTGCTTATCTGATCTTGGTTTAGGCCTTGGGGGTTTGTGCTTGGAAAACATCGCCCTTGACTCGAGTGATAATTGCTTTATTTTAAATTGTATGCTCTGCTATGTTTGCTTCTACTTAGTGTGTGTCTGGGGGCTATCACTGTAGAAAGAGGTGGAGTGGGAGGGTTGTATTCCTATTCCTTTCCCTTTATGCTCTTTTGGTATGTTGTTAGTTAATTTATCGCTCACTAAGACTGTTGTCTGACTCAAGGCTTTATGTTTTAACTCTTATTGCCTTGGGCTGTTCGTCCATTTTGGGACGGGCAGACTAGGTAGCAGGTGACAGGTGCTGTTCTTGCTTTCCACGATGCTGATGTCGAAGACGAGCTGGAGGGTTGCATATTATCTTCTTACTATATATACTGGATGTTCCGCTGTTTGTATATTCTCTGAGTGTTATGTAGTGAGGCTTGATGTATTGACTATTCAGATGTTTGTACTCAACTATTATGAAGTTTTATTGATGAGATTCTATTCTGTGAAGCTTCACTATGTATATGTTCTATTGTATTTTGTCCATGCGCTGTGAGTAATACGATAGATTCTGTTGTTTTAATTTACCTTGGCAATCGTCCATGGTCGCCTGGCACACATTACAGCGCACTATCTCTAGGTTCGGTGCAGGGGTCATGGGCGGTCGTCACATTTGCAGTTGAGACTTCGATTGCAGTCGAGATATCGGTCATGACTTCAATGAATTATCGGTTAACAATTATCGATTGTGGTTAATAATTATCGATTTTGGTTAACAATTATCGGTCGAGATAATTGTCGATTTTGGTCAATAATTATCGGTTAACAATTATCGATTTTCGGTGATACTGATACAGACCCATTATTCATTTTCTTGTGATCAATGAATCTCTGATCAATGAATTTTTTTACTTGTGATAACTGATAATTGTTATGCTTGTGATAATTGTTAACCGACATCTTTGCTTCTGAATCTCTGAATCTATGATCAATGAATCTATGATCAGTGAATTGTTAATGTTATGCTTGCTGTTTTGTAGCTATAATCATATGAACTTGAACTTGAACTTGAAATATAAGCAAAGTATATAGTTTTGCTTGATATTTTGCTTGTTGTTTCAGTGTTTTACATTATGTAAGTATCGTTGTTGCTATAAGTATTATTATCACAAATTCACAACTCACAAGCAGAATTATGTATTGTTAATTTTAGTCTTAATATGATGATTCTGATTGATATTCATACTATTATTTTCAGGTGCAAGTCGGCGCAGCTGATGATTTATTGGACAAAGATTGGGTGGAGGAAGAAACAAATCTTGAGGGCATTGATGAAGAAGAAGAACCAGGCGTAGTGCGTATTGATGAAGGAAGGCCTCCGTTAGCTCCTAAGCGCAAAGCCTCTACTAGAAAACCATCTATGGTATGGGAACATTTTACTAAAGAGAATCCGGTAAACCCTTTACATCCTAAGTGTATTTGCAATCATTGTCATGCACAATTTGCTTTTGATGGTAAAGCGAATGGTACTTCACATTTAATCTATCATATAAGGACAGCTTGTAAATCAATTCCTCAAGAAAACGATAAAAGACAAAAATCTTTAGCTTTTACAAGCAATAGTGAAAGTGAAGGTAGTAACACCCTTACTTCATGGACATTTAACAAAGATGAGTGTAGAAGGGCTCTTGTTCGGATGTTAATTATTGATGAGCTTCCTTTTAGTTTTGTTGAGGGTGAAGGGTTCCTTGATTTTTGTCGGAAAATGTGTCCTAGCTTTGATGTACCTTCACGTAGAACAATTTGTAGGGATGTTCTTAACTTATATGGCGACACAAAAGATTATCTTAAAACCATGTTTTCAACTTGTTTGCATGGAGTATGTCTAACTACCGATACATGGACCTCTTGTCAAAATGTGAATTATATGGTTTTAACCGCACATTTCATTGATAACGATTGGAAATTGCACAAAAGGATTTTAAATTTTTGTATGATCACTAGTCATAAAGGGGATACCATTGGAAAACTTATGGTTTCTTGCATCAAAAAGTGGGAACTTAAGCGAATAGTGTCTATTACAGTCGATAATGCTAGTGCTAATGAAGTCGCAATTAATTATGTGAAAAATGCGTTGAATGATTATGATGGATGCAATGGTTGTGTTTTGAATGGTGAATTCCTTTATATACGTTGTTGTGCCCATATTGTTAATTTAATTGTTAATGATGGTTTGAAAGAAATTAGTGGCACTATTGCTGGGATTCATACCGCCGTTAGATTTGTAAGATCGTCCCCGGCTAGATTGGCAAAATTTAAGGAGGTTTGTGTTAATTTATCAATTGATAATAAGTCTATGCTTGCTTTAGATGTGCCAACTAGATGGAATTCTACATATTTGATGTTGGAAGCCGCTTTGAAATATAAGAAAGTTTTTGATGAAATGAAATAAAGCGATGGTATTTATGTTGCCTATTTTAATAATGAAACTCAACCTCCGAATTCACTAGATTGGAAAAATGCTGACTTTTTTATCCAATTTTTGAAGATTTTTTATGACATTACTTTAAATTTCAGCAGCACTTTGTCTATTACCTCAAATGTATGTTTTACGGAGTTGAGTTTAATTCAAGAAGAATTGCAAGATTTGATTGGAAAAACGGATCCTACTCTTTCACGAATGGCAAGAAGTATGAAAGAGAAATTCTATAAATACTGGGGGAATATTGGTAGCATGAACAAAGTTCTGTTTATTACTTGTGTGCTTGATCCTAGATATAAATTCCAATTTTTGAGGTTGTGTCTTGAAGAAATGTACGATAAAGAAGTGGCAGAAGATATATTAGCGGATGTGAAACGCCTTCTAGTTAGATTTTTTGATTTTTATGCCATCGATCCTACATTTGGGATGCAAAGTTGTGATGAACAACAACATAGTTCATCACATGTTAGTGGAAGTACCGATAGTAGTGGTAGTGCTTATTCTAGAAGAATGAATACTTATCTTAAACAAGTTCAACAACAAGATAATGAAAGTAATGAATTAGATAGGTATTTAAATGAGCCGGTTGAATTGCCAAAAAGTAATTTTAATATTTTATTATGGTGGAAGGTAAATAGTCCAAAGTACCGTATTTTATCTTTGGTCGCACGAGATCTTCTTGCAGTTTCGGTATCCACGGTCGCTTCAGAATCCGCTTTTAGCACCGGAGGATGGGTTATAGATCCATTTCGTAGTACTTTAAGTCCAAGAATGGTTGAGGCATTGGTAACTACCCAAAATTGGCTTAGGTCTAAACCTATTTTTGTAGACCATCGAATTGAAGTTCCTTTAGACGATGTGAAATTTTATGATGAAGTTTTTTCGGGTAATATTTCTTTAGTTTGTAAATTATTATCATTTAATCACTACATACAATACACATTACACAGTCACACACTTATTATTTATTTGGCTACAGATTTTGTACACGGACGTGGTTCGAGAACTTCTTTAACTGTGGAAACATTGTCGGAGAATCGATCGTCATCCATATGTCATTAGGCCTACGAGGCTATGAGCAGGTTCATAAATTTTACTTTAACTTTCTTGTAGTTCTTTCTATAATTAAACATTTAAACTATAAGTTGACTTGTAGTTGTACATATAAGTGATTAAGTGCAACAACAACTTCGAAACAAGAATTGTAGTCCTTTCTATAATTAAAGTATAAGTTGTATTTCTATAATCAAATAAGTAGTCTTAACAGTTAACATAACATATTTCTATAATTACATTCTTTGACTATGGCAATGTTTCCTTGTTCATAACCAGGAACATAAAATACAGTTCACTTTTATGTTGTCATTTTTTAAATTTCAATTCTATTGTCTGAGCATCTAAACTTTACCTTACTTGTTTGAATTCAAACTTAATTATTTAATATACTAGAGAACATATTGCATACTAGTTGAGGTTTTAATGTCTGAGTATCAATTTATATCCTCATCTCTTTTCTAGTATAACTAATAACAGAAGTATCAATTACACTACAGGTGTAAGGTTAAACAAGGAATAATATAAATTTAATTTGCAAAACTGTGTTAGTGTTTGAATTTGTTGATACTGAGACTTCATTACATCAATGTTCCTACTGATGATTAGTAATATATGTATGTGTCAACGGTCAAACTATTTGCAAGTTTTATTTATTTCCCCATGCTCATAAAAATAGTTTCACCAAATACTGGTCATCCACACACATTAACACACATAAATTCAAGTTTTAATTATTAAGAAATCTAACATATGATTTCTTCTTTTAAACATTAACTCTGTATGATGGAGCCAGGCATGTGCTTTAATGTTGAAGTAAAAAAACTACCATGTTCTTTCATTGTGAATTTTATAACAAGTAAATAGTAAACGAAAATAAATAACTAATACAAACTCTACCAACACTTGCATCATCCTGTACATTTTAGGGTTTTTGTGCATTTATCATTAGATCCACATTTTACTCATTGCATGTCTCTTACTCATTTATTGTCTCTTACTCATTAGATGGCAAGTTCCCAAAAGCTTGGACTTGTCAATATAGGCAAATGTGTTGTGACTGAAAGAATTACTTGCAGCTTAATGTGTTGTAACTGAAACAAAACACAAAATTTAAAGTGTATTTAAACATAGAAATCTTTGATTTCATTTATGAAGAGTTTAGTTTAATGGTTTTGTACATATGTTTCTTAAGGAGTCGGGTATGTACAAACATGTAAGTAAGCTGGCTAAACTAATAATTAACATATCAATATTTCAGTTCATGCAACTTGTACTTGTAGGTCTTGTTTTCAGGGGGTCTTGCTTTCAACTGATGCACCAGTGAAGTGTCCGAACAATGTTGTCTTGGGTATTTTAGACTGTGATAGTATGTGTACATGTTAATTTCCATTTTCTTGCTAGTATTTCAGGCTATGGACTGTATTGCAGCTTTGTAGTGTATGTAACTATGTATTGGCGTGAACTGTGTATTCTTGTATTGTATTTGCTGACTATGTTGTACTTATTCTTTTCATCTATTGTTTTGATAAACTGTATTTGCTGAAATGACTTTCCTGATTTGATTTGAGTTGAGACAATTTTGAGTTGACTAATGTAAGTCCATTTGAGTTATCTGGTGAATGTAGGCTGGTTTGAGAATTTTGTTGGTATCAGTTAATTTTTAACGGTTAAAATCGGTTAAAATGTCGGTTAACTGATTGTTATTAACCGGTTAAAACACAACGGTTAACCGTTAGATATTTGCGGTTAACCAGGGTTAAAACTGGATGGTTCGGTCGGTAAGAACCGTTCAATATTATTTTCGGTTCGGTTAACCAAACCGAATCTTTTGATCGGTTAAGTCGGTTAATTAACTGATCGGTTCGGTTAACCGACCGTGCCCACCCAGGTATTCAATAGCTTCTTGAAAAAGACATTTTGTCAACACTATTATAAATAGACATGTATAGGGTTCATTAGATGTGTGTGGGAAAATGTTATTTTTCTAGGATTTTGGGATTGAGATAGCTTTCAATTTTTGGTTTTCTTTTGTAAAAATTTTGTGAATTAATAAAGGTTTTGTTTTGAGAAATTTGTTTATCATTCTTTTTTCTTCAATTCTTATCTCTTCTAAAATCTAATTGTGTAGAGATCCTAGGAAAAATCATAACAGTTTTATCAGAGCTTACTACACAAATTTTTTTGAATAGGGTTTTGTTTATGGAGAATATAAGTGTTGGAAAACTTAATGGGAGAAATTGAGGGTTATGCAAGGTGAAGATGAGGATTTTCTATATCTCAGTGATCTTCATCAACCATTGGAGAACAAAGAGGAGAAACCTACTAATGTATATGAAGCAAAATGGGAGACTTTAGATGGGAGGGCTACAACGGCTATTCGGTGTTTTTTGAAGAATACAGTATTTCATATTGTTGCTAATTAAACATCTTCTTTTGGAATTTGGAAGAAATTGATAGGAATCTATGCGCATAACTACGCAACAAATAAAGCACTTATAATGAGAAGATTGGTAAATCTAAAGCTTAAGGTATGTGAGTCAATTGGAGAGCATCTAAATGGTTTTCAGGCAATTGTGAACCAATTGACGACGGTAAATTACAAGGTATATGATGAGACACGTACCTTGGTGTTAATGAGTTCATTACCAAAGAGATGGGAAATGATTATGGTTGCAATGAACAACTCAAATTTGGATGGAGTTGTTCAATGGGATCAGTGGTTAGTAGCCTTCTTAACGAACAGATGTGGAGGATGAATCTAATGAAAGAAAAAGATAAGGAAAAAGTGGAAAGTGGAAATCCAATATGAGAGGTGCATCTTGCAAGGAGGGGTAACCAACCAAACATGAAAAGGTGATCAAATAGAGCAAACATGGAGAGAGATTTCATTTGTTATTACTGCGAAAAACCTGGCCATTAACAAAAATTTGCAGCAAGCTTAAAAAGAACAAAGAAAGGATGAAAGCATTAGAGGAAGAGAAAGACAAGCTTGATGAAGGTAGCAACGACGAGATGAATTTTGGTATTAGTAATGACATTCTCTGTGTTGACGGAAGAGAAGGTGATGAGTGGGTGTTTGATTCGGATGCATGTTTTCATATATGTCACCAAAAGGAAGCATTCATTAATTATAAAGAACAAGTGAGTAAGATGGAGTCTAGTAGTAGTGGAGATGTTGAGGTGAAAGGTATAGATTCGGTTAGGCTGAAGATGTATGATGGTAGAGAGGTGAAATTCACGAGAGTTAGACATGTCCTAAAAATTAAAAAGAATCTTATTTCAGTAGGATAGTTGGAAGAAAAATACTGCAACTTTTCAACTCGAGGTGAAGTTACAAGGGTTTGGAAGGATAACAGGGAGATGCTGCATATACAAAGGGGAAGCAATAATAAGTACAAGTTGCTTAGGAGAACGATGGAGAGTAAAGGGACTTTTCAAAGTGGTTTTGGGGTGATAAATTTGTCTGAATTAAGTTGGAGCATGCAACGGAAAACCAAAAAGTCTGCTTGGAGACCTTTGTTGTATTACAAGAAATTCTAGTTTATTGATAACATGCATGTTCAATTAGGGAGCGTACATATATAGGTGATTTGGAGGTTAGTCGGTTTTTGGAATGGTGATATTTGTCTCCATGGTAATATTGAAAATTATTTGGAGTTTGGGTTCTAGGTGGAGCTTGGATGTCATTTATGGAACATCGTATCAAGTTGGAGATTGTTAGATTTTGATGATACAGTATTCCATATTTAAGTAGATTTAGAAGATATTTGATTTAAGGTGAAATTATGACTCAAATATACAGCCTTTTTTATGAATTTTGTAGATTTTGGAGATAATTAATTATCTTTTTTGTTGCTTTAAGAAAACAATGAATTATCTATATGGGAAAGAAGTATAGAAGCATTAAATAGCTTCTTAAAAAAGATATTTTGTCAAGACTATTATAAATAGGCATATATAGAGTTCACTAAATGTGTGTGGGAAAAAGCTATTTTTCTAGGGTTTTGGAATTGAGATATCTTCTCAATTTTTGGCTTTCTTTTGTAATAATTTGGTGAATTAATAAAGGATTTGTTTGGAGGAATTTGTTTGTCATTCTTTTTTCTTCACTTCTTATTTCTTATAAAATCTAATTGTGTAGGGATCCTAGGAAAAAAACCGAACACACACACACACACAAATACACATTACATTAATATATGCACAATATTCGATCTTTAAAGAACAAAGAAATGGTCCTTTTTTATACAACAACATTTTATTTTAAAACCATAAACAATTTGTATTTATATTATAATTATGATTGTGTATGTAACAACCCGCATATTTGTCGATTTTATATTTAAATATTTTATTTAAACATTTTATCGTTAGTCGGATATTAGTCCGAAAAGCTACTTTTTGCATACGGTCAAATTAGGACTCGAGACCACCCCCATTGAGTTCAAAATGACGTTTGCGATCTTTTTGAGTGTAAACTTCGATATGTTTGGAGTTAGTGGAATTCTCGCTACTTTTTCCCGCTTGTGACTTTGGTTTGGACTGCACCTTCTTTAGTTCAGCCCAACCCTCTTCCTCACTTCATTCATCATTTGTTTTAACATTCAAGCTTCATCAAAAATGGTGGTGGGAAGGGGAAATTAAAACTCCAAACTCAAATTCAATTGCAAATCCAACATTCAACTCCAAATTCAAGTAGAAGATATTGGATTCAAGCTTTGGATTGCTTCTCCTTGCTTTCAAGCTTCATCTTCATCCATTTTAGTGAAAAGATGAGATTTTTAATCTCACATCTTGCCTATAACTATCATTGGACTTTTGGGAATGATTCCCTATCGCATTAGCATCTTAGTTTGCTTTTGGTTTGGATTGAATGGGTGAAAAACCCCTTCAGCGTTGTTGGCAAATCCTGGACCTTAGGTCGCTCTGCCTCGAAGACTAGCCCTGCAGAATTTCGTTCATGCTTAGGTCATTCGAAATTAGGTCGCTAGGTTGTAGGTCGCTCTGGCGTAGAAATGACTCTGCCTGCATTTAGCTCGTTCTGGCTTAGGTCGCACGGGGATAGGTCGCTAAGTCGTAGGTCGTCTCCAACCCTATATCGCCCGGTTTGTTTGAGTTAGGTCGCGCCTCTTTTAGGTCGCGTCTCTTTTAGGTCGCTCTCCACTAGACCCCGTTATGTCGCTCAACATTGACCTCGTTAGGTCGCTCGCGTGTTTCACTAGGTCGTTAGACCTTTACCTCGTTAGGTCGAAGGTCGCTCGACCTTATTACCTTGTTAGGTCGCGAGTCCCTTAAGTCGCTCGCCTTATTACTTCATTAGGTCGCGTACCAGTTAGGTCGCGCACCCTTTAGTTCGCGCACTCCATTAGGTCGCACGACCATTCAACCCTTAGGTCGCTCAGCCAATTCACGCGCTAGGTCGCTTGGCATTGTGCCGCTAGGTCGCTCAGCACTTTGGTGTTAGGTCGTTAGAACTTGTTTCCTACTAGGTCGTTTGGCCTTGTTTAATGCAAACTCTCGATGACCTAGGTCGCAACCACAAGGTCGCTTGCCTATTTACACTTAGGTCGTATGACCTGTATTTCATTAGGTCGCTCGACCTGTTCATCTGCTAGGTCGCACGACATTTTACCCTTTGATCATTCGACCTATTTGACTTAAAGTCGTTGCACTTTAACTCGACCACATTAGGTCGCAAGTATATTCCTACTTTGATGGTTTTGGTATTGATTTCTTTGGACTTTACTCACGTCTTCGAATGTGAATTTATGTGATTCGATTTGTTTCAGCAATCGTTTTGTGACTTGTCACTCTAAAGATATGAAGGTTTCAATACTAGTAGTAAATATCAAAACTCTTTCATCAAAACATTTTCAACACTATTTTAAATATAAAGCACGTTTTCTCAAACCATTTTTCAATCTACTAGTATATACAAGCCTTTACTTCACTCGGATGAGAAATCGAATTAAACGACTTAGTAAAACGAGTGGTATGAAACGCTTGCGTTCACTTCGTCGGTTAGCTCTTGGAATTGTTCGATTGAACCCTTTTGTGACAATTTCCTAGTGAAGATCTACAGTTTGTTCATAAATATTTAAGTTAAGCTAGTGGTTATGGGAGATGAAGCTAAACTAATATATTTACTGGCTTAGTGTAATTGACACTTCCTTATGATCATGACGATCATTTTTGTGATTTAGACTAGCGATTGAGCGATGTCTCTTTGTCTGCGAGGGAGACTAGACCCCGCTTTTGTGATGTTTCACCATCACATATATGGGGTAGCACCCCATGGTCTTCGGACCGTTCATGTGTAAAAATTTAATGGATAGCTTCCATGAGATAGCTTTGAAAGTCTATATGAGTGGATCGTATAGAATATATATATGCAAGTATAAACAGCTAACTATATAATATAACTTGATAAGTGATAGTTGCAAAGTAAATGAAAATAATCACACCAGGATTTTATACTAGTTCGGACCTCCCGTCCTACGTCCAGTCCCGAAGCTCCTCTTCGGAATTTCCTTTCAACTAACCCTCACTTGACTCGGAGGAACAGGTTTACAATAGCAGAGTTTCTTTGTCAAGAATGTGTTCTATAACACGGATGTTGACTATTGAGCACAAATGCTTCCAATATATATATATATCTATCTAGAGAGTGTTTGAATGAGGAGTTCTGTATATATGGAAGAGTTAAATACAAGTAGTTGATTGCTTAGAGATCGGGAATAGATCAGAGTATAAGAGATAAAAGCGTAAGTAGGTAAGGTGAATCCTTCTCTTGAATTCCTGATGCTATTTATAGTGATGAAGAGTCTCTATGTGTAGTTGCCTTCATTAACAATCGTTGTATAGTTGCTCCTGTTGGTGATGAAGAGTTGCAGTGAAGATGAGCAGATGTGTCTCTTCGGATGTGACAGTTGGAGTTTGAAATTACACAGTCGAGCCTATTTTCAGACGTTTGGAAAGTGACCTCAGACGTCTGGCCTTCATATGTTTTTTGTGTCTGGTAGCATTTCAGACGTCTGAGTTTATAATCCAGACGTCTGGTCTTTACTTCTGTTTTACGTCTGGATATACGTCAGACGTCTGAGTTCAGGATCAGACGTCTGGTTTCTTCTGAGTTTGTGAACCAGAGAACTTAACCAAACGTCTGGTCTGTGCACTCAGACGTCTGGATTAGTGCATGTTGCTTTTCTTGTGTCTGTATCACTTCTTTTCCCGATTCTCTCGACTTGTAGCCTCTTGATACTTCTTTTGAGTCTAGTTCTTGTCTTTTTGGTGATGTTTCTATATCAACTTCCTGTATATGTACATTTGTTTTCCATTGCATAGTTGTGATCATCAAAACCAAGGAATTGATTTCCTAACAATCTCCCCCTTTTTGATGATGACAACTATTCAATGTACTTATATATATTTTAAATTTCCCCCTAAATATGTGCTTAGTTTATATATATTTCTCCCCCTTTGACATTATCAAAAAGAATATATAAAAGTTTAAGCCAAAAAGAAATTTTCATTAATAATAAGAAGGAGTTACATCCATAGATATGAACAAAAGCGAAAACAAAAAACTAAATTCTAGAGTTCCTTAGGAGAAGCTTGTTTTGGATCATCTTCCTTTGGTTTGTCAGAAGTGGTTGGCTTAAAAGGAGATGTCAAAGCTTTGTTGGAAGGGTCATCGTCAAATAATTTAGAGTGTTTTGTAGGAGGAGAGGGTACAGGAGTAGGCCAGTCCTCAGAAGGTGGTGAAGGACCACGAACTCGCTGTAGAACCTCTTTTAGAACTGATAGGACAGTTGAGAGAGAGTCTTCGACTGTGGCTAGTCGTGTAGCAAATGAAGTTTCAAATTTGTCGATTCGCCTAGCCAAGTACTTTTGATTTTGAGATAATATATGTTGATTTCTAAGTGTAAGATCTCGAATACTTTCATTAGGATCTGTTTCTAGTCGAGTCTCTATAACGTCTTATTGTCCTGGATAATCAAATGGAGCGGGAGGAGGAGGAGTGATGTCTCTATGTTGTTCTGCCTCTTGAGATGGATCAGTGGGAGGAGGAAGAGGAGGCTCAACTCTTCGAGAGTGGCGATTGTGTGTCCAATCTTCAAAAGACATATATTCCGGTGGAATTTCAGGTAAGTGCATCAAAGAGAAGAATTTGGTGGAGGCATACTTCGTCGAAATTTCTTCAAAAGTGGATAAATAAGATGGAATATTATGCGCACGAAGTAGCCTCATAATGTAGGTAGGGTAGATGATTGATGGCCTCGATCGATTCCAAAATTGTTTTAGTTCATCGAATATGAATTTGCCCAATTAATTCGAGTCCCGCTAAAGAGGGCATGAAGTGCTTTGTGCTCCAATTCTGTTATTTGCTCGTGACTCCCCATTCGCGGAACAATTGTATTGATTATCATCCTTGTTAGGAGTCGAGCTTTCGGACGCAAATATTTTGAGGCAAATTTTGGCATTTCGTCCTCCCATATTTGATGGGTAATACTATTCCGGGGCTTAAATCGCATATCCGGAATGTTGTGTAGGTCTTCGCCGGTGTTGGAGCATCCCAAAGTTCTTCCTATTATTCCCGGAGTTAACCTAATCGTGTTTCCATAAATGCTCGACCATAACCAATTATCTTCGTCCTCTGCATTCCACACTGTAGTGCTATCTAGATTGGCGTAGAATAAGAAGATAACTAGTTGCTCTATTTGAATATCATTGGATTGAAATGAAATTAGGGTATCTACACCAGCATTTTCACACAATTCATCCAAATCGTACATAGGAAATTTTAAGAGATTATAAAAGGGTCCTGTGTGAATTTTCTTCTTTTTAATTTCTTCATACCTCTTTATAGAATGAGGAGCTTTATTCATCCAATGTTCGATTTTCTCATCGGAACATACTTGAGGGTTTGAAGATGACGTAGTTTGATCTTGTTTTCGTTTTGGAGCTTTGATGTTCTTTGTACGAGGAGGCATTCTGATATCGACGTGAATTAAAGCGGAATTTGAAGTTTAATTGCAAATCGACAGAGAGGAAATTTGATTTGAATTTGAAAAGTATAAAAAAATAACGTTCTTTTGGGGTTATAATAAAGGTTGATTGAATTCCAGACTCTTATGTTGAAAGCAGACGTCTGGTTTGCCCTAAAAATTATACAGATTACTCAAACAGACGTCTGGTTGTTATGAGTTAGATGTCTGATATGATATAGTGTGAAAAATGTGGAGGCAGAGAGATTATTCAGACGTCTGGATCTAAACACAGACGTCTGTTTTGGTCTAATTGCGAAACAGATTAGTAAGTCCGACGTTTGGAAATTAGTTCAGACATCTGAATTATTCTGAATGCATTTTTGGAGAAGGCAGATGTAACGACCCTAGATTTTAATTTAATTTAAATTGATAATTAAATGAATTTTTGAATAAAAATTTGTAAAATTTATTTTTTTATGGATTAAGTGATTGCGAATTTCCCCGATATTCAAATATATTTTGTATAAATCATTTAGATTTAAATATATTATAAATATTGTATATATATGTTAATATATATGTATATATGAGTAAATTTGAAATTTTATATATAAGTATATATTGATTTGAATTTAAAATTTCAAGTAAATGAATTTTAAAATAAATATATTGAGAAATACAATATAATTGGTATTAAAGTAAAATTATTAATAATAGATATTAGAAATGATGGTTAATAATGGTTTGAATTTATAAAATAAATATGAAGTAAAATAATAATAATAATTAAATTAGAGATAGAAACCAATATATATAAGATAAATTATAATAGAAAATATAAAGGAAAACATTAGCTCAAATTTTGACAACAAATTTAAAAATAGAAATCATCTATATTACAAGATAATAAGAAACAAATAGGATGTAAGATAAATCAATACAAAATAATATAATAGTATGGACTACAAAATAACAAAAGAAATGAAGATAAGGCCAAAGCAAAATAAAAAGTAATTCAAACAAGCAAACAAATGAAACGAGACAACAAAATGAATATGACCAAACAAAATGTATTAACATATACACTTGCAAAACAAGAAAATGCAAGCAAAATACAAAGAGATAATTCATGTAGACAAAGAAGTAACCATATGTACCTCTTAACACCATCTCAGCCGAACTAAAGAAAAGTAGGCAAATATAATAAGTAGCCTGTGAGAAGTAATGTAGGCAAAAACAAAAGAAAAAATAATAAAATAAATGCAAGGACAGCAAATATATTTAAGTATGGACACTACGCCATAGATGACCTATCGCAACAAAAATACAAGGTGTTGCTAACTACAATGTAACGATAGGTATGCTGATTATTGTCTATTACAACACACGCTTCAAGGTGTTAGCATAGGTATCAACAAGATGTTGCAGTAGCTATAGTTGTATTCAAATTAAAAAATTAATAAAATTAGCAATCCACGTGAATACGATCCAACGGTCTACATTTAATCCAATTGTTAAAATGGATCACCGATCCAAAGGTCTATTGCAACATTAGCTTCAGGATGTTAGTATAGATATCAACATATGTTGCAGTAGCTATAGACTTATAAAAATATTATAAAAAATGAGCGGGCTGAAAAAAGAACGCGGGAAGCAGGAAGAAAGCGGCAAAACTTAACACTTAACAAAATAACACTCCACCGCTCAACCTCTCAAACACTCAGCCTCACAAACGCTCAAACACTCTCAATCGCTGTTTCAATTAGGGCTAAAAGTTCAAGTTTGCAAGCTTAATCGGGGTTCGATTAGGGCAAGTTCGAGTTCAAGTTCAATTAGGGCTTTGGTGTTTCAATTAGGTCTTCAATTAGGGTTCGTTTGGGATTCGAATTTCAGTTAGGGCTTCGATTTAATCTTTTGCTTAAGGTATCACTCTATATATATTTCAAGTTTTTCCTGATTTGATTGTTGTGTTGCCTAATTTACTGATTTACTTGTGAGTTAAGGTGTAATCATATTCCTGATTTTACTTGTGAGTTAACTTGTATGTTATTTGTGTCTAAATTAGTGATGAATGACGAGGAAAAAATATGGGCAGAACTTCCTAAGTTTAGTGAAGGATATATCAGTGGAGTGAAGCGTTTTATTCAAAATACTTTTTCTAGATTCGCGGTAGGTGATGAAATTGCATGCCCTTGCAAAAAGTGTCATAATCGCAAGTGGTATCGTCAAGAGGTAGTCTACGACCATCTGATTTGGAATGGTCCATCTGAATTGTACGTGAAATGGATTTGTGAGATTTCCTGTGTAGATCCTGAAAGGAGCGATAAGTATATGGATGGTGAAGCGGGAATAAATTTTGGAGAAAATCTCGATGAGATGTTGCATCATACTTATGGAAATATGCAGAACAATGAAAGTGGATCTTCTGATGGAGCAAATGGAGTAGATGCCAATGCTAGAAAATTTCATCATCATGTTGAAGAGGGAAAGCAGCCATTATATCCCGGGTGTACTAAATTTTCGCGATTAAGTTTCATCATCAGGCTTTATTCTTTAAAATGCCTACATGGAATCACCGAGTCTGCATTTACCGATTTATTAGAGTTGCTAAAAGAAGCTTTTCCACAAGCCCACATCCCTTTTTCTTTCAATGCTACCAAAAATATCATTAAAGATTTAGGCCTCGATTACCAAAGAATACATGCATGTCCAAATGACTGCATGCTATATTGGGCAGAAAATGAAAAGGAAAATAACTGCAAAACTTGTGGTGTTTCAAGGTGGGTTATAAAGGAAAAGAAAGCGGCTGTTGACAATGATCCGGAGAAGCGGATTCACAAAGTACCAGCAAAAGTGATGCGTTATTTTCCACTAAAACCAAGGCTGCAAAGGATGTTCATGTCCAAGGAGTATGCAGAACTTATGATATGGCATGCAGTGGGACGAAAAAATGATGGCAGACTTCGACATCCAGCTGATGGCGAGGTTTGGAAGGCGATGGATGCCAAATATCCTCATTTTTCATCTGAAAATAGAAATATCAGGTTAGGAGTAGCTGCTGATGGATTCAGTCCTTTTCGTACAATGACTACTGCTCACAGCACATGGCCAATCATATTGGTAAATTATAACCTTCCACCTTGGTTATGCATGAAGCCAGAAAATTTGATACTTTCAACCCTTATCCCTGGTCCAGAGTCTCCTAAGAATAGCATTGATGTCTACATGCAGCCTCTTATCGCAGAATTGAAAGAATTATGGGATCTTGGCATACAAACTTATGATGCCTTAACTGGTGCTAATTTCACGTTACGTGCAAGCGTGTTATGGACGATCAGCGACTTTCCGGGCTATGCAATGTTATCCGGCTGGAGCACAAAGGGTTATTTAGCTTGTCCCGTATGCCATTTCGAGACTTCTTCAACTTACTTGAAACATAGTAGAAAAATGTGCTACATGAATCATAGGAAATTTTTAGATCCGGAACACAAGTGGAGGTTTGATAAGAAAAGGTTCAATGGTGAAATTGAAATGGGGACATCTCCGGAAATTTTATCCGGGACAGACATTGAAGAATTGTTGGCTGGTTATGAAAATATTTTTGGGCAGAAAGAGGTCAACAAGCATAAAAATGAATCCCCTTTTAAAAAGAAGTCAATATTTTTTAATTTACCATATTGGAGTCACAATGTATGTCGACATAACCTTGATGTTATGCACATAGAGAAAAACATTTGTGATAACATACTTGGTACTTTACTAAATATTGATGGGAAGTCGAAAGACCATTTAAGTGCTCGGTATGATTTACAAGAGATAGGCATTAGGGATGTCCTTCATCCAGTTCTATCAGTTGATGGGAATTACATTCAGATCAGGGCTGCCATATTTGAAATGACGAACAAGGAGAAAGAAATATTTTGCTCGGTGTTGGAGAATGCTAAACTGCCTTATGGTTGTGCAGCTAATATCAGCCGGTATGTAAACAAGAAAGAGAGGAAAATTGCAGGGTATAAGAGCCACGATGCTCATTTTCTTCTCCACTACTTGCTGCAATTTGCTGTGAAGAAATCTGTAAAACCTGAAGTTGCACTACCTATGATAAGATTAGGTGCATTTCTAAGAAGTCTTTGGAGTAAAATTATCAATTTGGCTGATCTCAAGAGGCTACAAAAGGAAATTGTGGAAATTCTTTGTCAATTTGAGATGATATTCCCAAATGCTTTCTTCGATATAATGGTGCACTTGCTAGTTCATTTATGCAAGGAAATTGAATATGGTGGACCTGCACATCTTCGTTGTATGTTTCCTATTGAGCGTTATCTTTGTAAACTGAAATCATATGTTCGCAACAAAAATAAACCTGAGGCGTCCATTGCTGAAGGTTATATTGCAGAAGAATGTTTGATATTCTGTTCAAGGTTCTTAGGTGGCGATGGAGCAGGAAAAATGAAATTTGAAACCTGTCCACAGAATCTGGAATATCCTATTGGCACAAGAAGAAACAAAGATGGAAAAGGTATTCATCTAAAAGATTCTCAATGGACGGCATGTCACCGTTACGTTCTATTCAATTGTGGTAACAAGGAAATAGAGAGTTTACTTGAGTAAGTTTTTAAGTTTTATTTTTATTTTAGTAATTATTGAAGAATTAGAAATTTTGTGTCCATCTTTTATTAACCAGGTCTTTATTCTAGGAAACATCGAGCTTTAGTTGATGGTCATGCATTATCAAAAAAATATAAAAGAGAGAGAGAACACAGTCAAGAATTTTGGAAGTGGTTAAAGGAAGAGGTTGGGAAAAAGGAGGACATTTCAAAAGAAGTACAACTGCTTGCAATGGGCCCTCTTACAACAGCTAAGAGATTTACTGGATATGTTATCAATGGATACAGATTTTATACAAAGTTCAGAGATGCCAAATGTACAACACAAAACAGTGGTGTATTTTTGACAGCCTTGACTACTAGCTTTGCAAGTTCGAAAGATCAAAATCCATTGGTTGGTGAAGTTAATTACTATGGATCAATTGAGGAAATATTAGAACTAGATTATTGGGGAGAATTTAGTGTGGTTTTATTTAAGTGTTGTTGGTACCAAGAAGAGAAAGATTTATATGGGCTGACTCGTGTCAATTTTAATCGATTGTGCCAGAAATCTGATCCTTATGTTATGGCTTCACAAGTACAACAGGTGTTTTATATAGAAGATCCAATTGATAAGATGTGCCACAATGTTATCAAGAAATTGCCGAGAGACTGGTGTGAAATCGAAAGCGAAGATGCAAATGAAGATTTGAATGATATCCAGCCTGCTTATGAAATGCGAAATCAAGATTTTGATGTTCGCTGGTGTAGAGATGATGTCCCAATAAGACAAATCCGCCTTCCACCTAGCAAAGTGAAAGAAAATGCTTCTTAATTTCTATGTATCACTATCATATTTAATTAAGTAACCAAATTTAAGTTAGAAAATGTTGTTTCTGCCTTGATTAAATGTTGTAACTGATGTGTCATATTTGTGGCTTTTTTGTCTCTTTTTTAGTGTTTCTGCCTTTATTACATTTTAGTGAAGTGACTGTTTTATTTTATAATGCAGTTGGTTTATTTTAATTTGTAATTATGTCATTCTAATGTTAATTCCTTCATTTTGTGTAGGATGGAGGCAAATCTTATATTCCATCACAAGGGAAAATTTGAGAAGAATGGATATGTTGGTGGAGAAGAGAGTTTTGTCAAGGGCGTTGATCTGGATATGTTTTCTTACACAGTACTGATGGAGTATGTCAAGGAAGAGCTAAAGTACACTGAAATTGGAGGAGTATATTCATGGAAAGGTACAATGAGTGGGTGGAAATTGGTGAGCAATGATGCAGATCTGTGGGAGTTCATGCAAATAAAAAATAATGGTGATCACATTGATTTCTATGTCGACACCGTGGTCGATGATAAAATTGAGCCAATGAAACAAATGCAGCCACATGTCATTGTACGCCCAAGGAAGAATCTGTTGTGTCCAGGTATAAAAATATCTTCTCATTTGTACTATTTTGATGAATTTGGTCATAAGAAAACTAACAATGAAACAACCTATTTATGATTACTTTCAAATGAATTTAAACCAAGATCCAATTTTGAGCATCCGACTCGAAAATTCATAAATAATAAAGGAACTGGAATATTAATATACACGGTCAAGTCATAATTTCTTTAATTAAGTTTAAATAATTATGTTTATGACATGATAAACTTGACTTTTATGTCGTTGTATGTTTGCAGCTGTGAAACCACAGAAACGGCAATTTGTCACCACTCACCGTCTGCAACAGGCAGCAAAAAACAAGAAGCAGACTGAAGTCTTTACTCCTAGAAAGTCAGACCGGCTAAACAATCAACAGCCAGCAAAAACCAACGAGACACAGACTGATCAAGTCCTTACTCCTAGAAAGTCGACACGGCTAAACAATCAACAAGTGAGCGAAGCTGCTGTGAGTCCACGCATGAACAGGAAAAAGGTGATCAGCAAGAAGTCACCAGAGAAGAAAAAGGTGATCAGTAATTCTACAAAGACACCAGAGAAGAAAAATCCAACTGAAGTCAGCGATGCAACTTTGAATATCAACTCAGCAAGTGTCAGGAGTAAATTGGATTTCTATAATCCTCCCGTTGAAGACGAAAATACGGATGAAAATGAGATTCAAGTAAGAAGACTACAATCTGATCTTCTAATATGATGTTCTACATATTTTGATAATATTTACAATAATGTCTTGTTAAATTACTTTCAGGATGATGATCTACCACCTCCACCACCTCCACCACCTCCATCGCTTACAGAATACGAAAAGGAGAGAGCTAAACATGTGTCGCAGAAGAATAGTGTTTTTGAAGCTCTTGGGATGCCTAAATTAGTTACTGGACTGATAAATGAATTTGAAAAAAATAAAGGAAAATCAAAAATGCTAGCTGGAAGCGAAGATTATGCTCCAGAAGAAGAGGAACCTAGTGAAAATGATACTTCAAAAAATTCAGTAAAGGTTCGTTATAGGTGAAGATTTAATTTTATGTTGGTAATTATAGATTAGCTTCCTTATTTTTTTTATTTTATTGTTTTTGTGTGCGTATTTTAGAGAACCAAAACGATTACGATTACAAAGCCTCAGTCTGGACCAACAACTCGTTCACGAGCCAATGTTCAATCTGCAACCGATAAGAATGCAACTCCGAATGCAGGGGAAAATCCAGTTCCTACACAAACTGTTGATCCACCATGTAGCATTGAGTTACCACACAATGAAGGAATAGGAACAATGTCTGCTTATTTGGCTATGCGAGAACGCCAGAAGAATAACAGTAGTGGAAGTGGAAGTGGAAGGAAGAAGGCTGTCGTCGGAAATGTGTCGACAAATATTGAAAACGAAGAAGATGAAGATGAAGAAGCTAAAGGTATTATCTAATTGAGTTCTGATTTTAATGGTTTAAGTTCTCATTTAAGTTATGTCTAGCCTTCTCATTACTATTGTATGTACTTTGTAACATTAGTGGGAGCTCCCAGAAGGCTCAGAGGAAAAACAAAGATGGATAAAGTTCATTCAAGGTCATATGACAAAAGAGTTCTAATCCAAATGAATCATCGGGGCCAACCTGTTTCAGACGATGACAAAGTATTGTCTGAACTGAGTTATTTTTTAGGAACACTGAAGAGGAGTGTTCCACTTACTTACAAGTCTTGGTTTGATGTTCCTGCAAGTTTGAAAGGCACGCTGTGGAACTATGTTAAGGTAATTTGCAAACTTAGCTGAATTTTAATTAAATATATGTAACTTGTCACAAAAGTAGCATGACTGTTCTTTTTAATGTTTGATTTGTATTTAAGCAACGGTATATTATTCCGGATGAATGTGAATATTGGGTTTTGAAGTCAATTCGTGACTCTTGGAGGGGGTACAAGAGTCGTATTAAAAAGGCACATTATATGGCCTATGAAACTGATGAAGAGAGGCTTGAAAATAGGCCGGACGAAATTCCACTTGCGGATTTCCGAGTACTCTTGATGTATTGGGGAGATGAAAAAATTCAGGTATAATTTTAAATTTTATCACAGAATTTATTTCCCTTTCTATTCATTCAAATCAGGCAGATAAACATCTTTATTTTATGTTTTTATAGAACAAGGCCCTTACAAATTGTGCAAGTCGGAAATTGTATACAGACACACACACTGCTGGTCCAAAACTTTTTTCTCAAATTCGGCATAAGATGGTATGTATTTTGCTTATTTTTATGGTTGGCTGGGTATGCATTTTCACATTAATTTACGACTCAATAGCTATTATTACCATTTGCTAAAAAAATACATAAAATCTATAAAAATATAAATGAGCCTTTCTTTGCCCTTGTTTGGGATAGAAAACTCAGTTCTTTTCCAAACCAGTGTCCGTAATGCTCATGCATTTGTACACATTTGGTCAATATATGTCAGCAAGTTAGATGCATATTAAACATTAAATATGAGTCCAATCCGTCTCTGTGGAAATTATTAATACAGTGTTTAAGGTATTTGGCAAATTTAGTGATGGTTAAGGTATTGCACCCATCTTAGGGTACTGCAAACTCGAATGCAGTATCCTTGTTTGTATAATTTCTGAAACTTAGTGATGGGTTGGTTTGGGACAGTCGAGAAAATGTTTGGGACAGCAAAAGTATCCTTGTTTGGGACAGTCGAGAAAATGTTAGTGATATTGTTGCTACATATGTTGTGATTTTATACTTGCCGTTTCTTTATTTTTGCACTTGTAAGCTGCTGTTGCTCCATTTTTGCATCTGTGAGTTGCTGTCTAACCTTTTAAATAAAATTAACAACAGCAGCTTTCATTGGTGCATCTGTGAACAGTTTCATCTGTGAGTTTCTGTTTCAAAATGTGACATTAAATAAAATTAACAAATATAACATCTGAATTTAATAGTGATATATGTTCTGGGAAAATTGGTTTGATATTCTTTTGCTGTCTAACTTTTTTCATTTAATTTGTATCAGTCCAACGAATCAGATGGAGAGCTTTTTGTTAGAACTCGCAAGCGGAAAGAAGGAAAGGTGTACAAGACCGATACTTCAGTAATGAAGTATAGAGTTGTAAGAATTTTAATTTCTCTTCATTCAGATGTCAAAAAAATGCTTCATTTTGCGCATCAACATTTTGAAACTGCTTCAGATGTTATATTTGTTAATTTTATTTAATGTCACATTTTGAAACTGCTTTATTTTGCAGGATAAGATTCAAAAAGCAATAGGTGAAGGAGGAAGTGATGAAGTTGTTCAAGAGCTGATTTCTGATGGAAAGCGGCACGGTCCAACTTGGCTTATAGGACGGCACACAAAGTCTGCAGAAGTTTCAAAAGATGCCCCAACAACAAGCACATACATACAGGAGCTGGCAGCGAAGATAAAGGAAAATATAGTTGAAGAAGTCGAAGCAAAGGTGAACAAGAGGGTCAAAGATGAATTTGATGCAACGGTGAACCGAAAAGTTCAGGAGAACTTGTCATGGGTGCTTAAGAAATTAGGCGAAGCTAACCCTGACATGCAAATTGATGTTGCGGGTCTTTGTGCGACCGTCTGCAGTGATGAAACTGGCACTGGAGCCACTAGAGGCACTGATGGTACTGGTGGCTCGGAAGCATGAAATTTGGAGGCTCGCAAAGATGAATTCACGTGTAGTATGTAGAATTTAATTAGTATGTACTGGCTGTTAATATGAATGCACTGGCTATGTTTGTTATTTTGTACTTGACTAAAACTTGTGTTGCTGGCTGTTATGAAACGACTTGTTGTTTGGCTGTTATGAAATGAATAGCTCTTTGGCTACTATGAAATGCAGTGTAATGTTGCAGTAGTATGATGTTGCAGTACATTTCCAATTTAAATTGCAAAAAGTGTTGCCGTAGATATGATATAATGTTGCAGTATGTGATGTTAAATGTGGTAATAAACTGAAAAAGTGTTGCCATTTTATTGGTAAAAGTGTTACCATAGATTAATGAATGTGGGCCCCACAAAACGGTTCCGTTAAGTTGGTTAACAGAATTAGTGGGCCCCACATGTTGGGGCCCAGATTGTGGGACCCACTTTTTAGTAAATTTAGTACCTGTGGCAACAACAGAACCGATGTTGCCTTAGGGTCACAAAGATGTTGCATTTGAGTCTGCGGCAACGCGGCAAAATGCAACACCGAGAAAGTGTTGCCTTAGCTCGTTTTTGGCCTCCAGCAACATTATTTGGCACTTTCTGCATCACTTCTTGTGTGTTGCAGTATGCAATCTATGGCGTAGTGGGAGACTTAGGGTACTTAGAAATCAATGACAATATCTCTAGCATACAAGGGAAGGTATCAGTACACCCTAACCTTATCTTCGGCCATGCCCAGTATTATAAAACAAACATACCCTACTGTACAAACTTGTAAAGTTTTCTTTGATACATATTAGCCTTCTCAGTTCGTTTATCAAGCTAAGTAAATTCCATTTCCAAGCTGAGACAAAATTTAACTGAAACAAAATTCAATTTAAAACCAACAACAACAACATCATCATCAATAAAAGACTGGAAAACAAGATCATAGCTTTGCTCTCTGTTTCTTCCCATCAAGGTGAGCAAACTCTGTTCTTTCCTACTAAGTGAGTAAATATTTAATTTAAAAACAGTTTAAATCTGAGACTTGAACTTTGATGCATGGATGAAATCTTGAAGTAAAATAGTTTTGGAATGATTTGCATGTATGCTTAGTTCTGAATATATGTATATTCATTATGTGTTATGACTGATGATCATCTCTGTTGTTTTACAGTATTCCTTTCATCTATAAAAAGATTCATATCTTCATATGTATTCGATTTTAGGCTAGAATCTGAAAATAGAAATCGTTTGTGAATATAAAAAAATGTGTATTAGATTTGTAAACAAGTTGCTTGGCTAAGTATGTTTTAAAGATAACTCTGCATATGTTTGTGAGACCTGTTCTTCCTATTTTTGGTTTCAAAACAGAGTGATGGTAGAAAAAAAAGTCAAAACATTTCCATACGAACATTTTTAGCTTAGGATTTTTAAACAAAACAAGTTTTTTTCAACCAGAATCATAGCCTAGGATTTTTATTAAGTTTGATTATGAAGAGTTAACCCTGTAACTAAAATTTCACAGTAAAAACAAAACTCTATGATAAATTCAACTATCTTAAATCGTTGTTCTGATTATACAACCTGAATAAACACACAAAGTGATGATTTTTAAAATCAATATGGTGATTTTTAATTAAGTGTTTCGAGAGCAATTCACAGTTGAACAAATTTTGTTTTTTTCCTTTTGCCAATGATCGATTAAATATAAATTGATGAAAATTTGTTTAAAGCAAGCTTGGACACCAGGAATCTCAAGAAAATTTTCAGAAATTTTTTTCATTTCGTAGATTGATGAATCGAGTTGAAGTTAGGGTTTAACCCTGAGTTTGGCAATGGGTAGAACGCAGAATGATTTCATCACCTAGGGGTGATCGAGTTGAACGCAACGATGGGGGAGGGTAGTTTAGGGTGTTGACGTGACGTGGCCGAGGTTACGGCGTCTCTGATGGCCAGAGGAGGTGGCACGGGTTCGATTTCTAGTGGTGAGGATGGGTTCGAGTTTCGATCTGTAGGCTCGATCTTGATTTCGAATTGGTTTCGATGTTCGAGGGGTTGGATTCTGGCGTAGAGGTGATCGTCGACTTGCTCGATGATCTGGAGTCGACTGGAGGAGGGCGGCGACGACGTGCACGTGCATGCGTGTACGTATGGTATCTGGTGTTTTGCTCTGTTGATTTGGGTGGATGCAGTTTACTCGGGTTTGACTCGAGTTGTTCGAGTATTTTGCTCGAAGGGTTTTAGGATCTGACCCGAAGTCATTTTTGTCTGGCTCGAGTAAATTTAAGGTTACAGGTTTTAGTTTAAAGAACGGGCAGTGTTTAAGTTTTTTTTTATTTTAAACTGAATTCAAAAATGAAACGCAAGTTTTAAATTAAAGGTTTTGGAAATCAGTTTAAACTTTAGTAACGATGAATTGGAATTCATTTTGAATCTTGGGATTTAAATTGAAATTTAAAAGTAAATTCAAAGATCAATGTTTCTAAACATATTTGTAAATGATATTTAAATCACTACTGAGAATGAGTTTTAACTTAAGTAATGAAGATATAATGATGATTTGTAATTCATTTATTAATAAGTTAATTAAAATGAATAAATAATTTATTTATTTAATGATTTGGATTAATTAAATCAGTAATGAAAGGTTTAAGGATGAATTAATTAAGAAAAAAAATAAATTTGTAAACCAAGGATTATTAATTAGACATTAATTAATGATTAAAGTGGATTTATCAAGTGATTAAGTAATAAATTAATTTAAGAAATAATTTATGTGATAAATAAATTAAGGTAATTAATTTGAGGATAATTAATTAATTAAAGGTTAATAAATAAATAATTAAAGGTTAATTAATAAAAATGGTTTATAATTAATTAATGATTAATTAACCAAGATATGAAATTTATTCATAAGAAATTAATCTGATTTGAATTAATCAGACAATTAACTTACCTTACTTATTGATATTGGATTCTATTGGATGATTGGATTTGTTTGATATCCCTGATATATGATGCTTTGTGATATACCCTGATTTATGTTGTGATCTGTAATTTACCTATCTCTGATTTATTTTATCTGTGAAACTGTGAATAAAGATAAGCGTACCGCTTATCGATATCGATATATCTGTGATGATTGATGATGTTGCACTATTGTGTGTGAAACCCCTCGACTACACCTTTACACACACAAATATGGATTTCACGTGGAAATCAGTTAAGTCACAGATAATTTAAATTTGATGTTTTTGAAATTGAAATTTTAATTTCAATTGATTTTGAAATTGGAAATTTGGGTTTAAAGTGAAAAGCTTTTGAAATAGAATTTCAAAGATAAAAGTTATTTTGAATAACTTAATCAAGTTTTGAAAATTTAAATAATTTGATTTAAATTTGAATTCAAGTTTGAAATTGAATTCTATGATTTGAAACTAGGGATTGATGATGCTGTATATATGGGTTGAACCATCTTAAAGATATTGATTTGGGAATTTGAATTTAAATTCAAAGGTTTTCACTCGTGTAAATAAAATTGGATTTTTCTGAAAAGAAAACTATTTGTTTTCAAATGATTAAAGCTTTCAAATAAGAGGTGAACTTCCAAATTGTGTTAAAAGGAATTTTAAGATTTAAATGAAAATGATTTCCAAGTTATGGAAACGATTTAAAAACTATAAGTTAAATCTTTAATTTAAAGATTTTAAATGAGTTTAACCATTCGAAATGGAATTGTTTTGAAAGCTATAAGTTAAATCTTGATTTAAAGATTTAACGAGTTAATTCAATTAAAATGGAAATTGTTTAAACCATTGAAGGTTTTTGAAAAGAATCTTTTTGTTTAAAAGATTGGAAATGGTAATTTGTTTTAACCATTCAAATGAAAAGTTTGGGGTTTTAAGCTGTGACTTAATTGAAATCCCATATCCATATGTTTTAAATATTTCGCTCACTATTCGGGTTAGCCGGGAAAGGACCTTTGGGTCGTATAACCCATTCCGAATATGTGATACGTCGTTATGGATAGCATTTGATGACCGGTGTTGAAGACCGGATATTTTTGAAAACGGAAGGATTACCGTTGAGTTACTCTACATCGGCTGATCTCCGGTATAGAGGTTTTATCACCCTTAGTGACGGGAAGTCCGGACGTGATTGGAAATTATCTGGATTTGCAAGGGCTTCGTGAGAAGTGCCTTCGGTTCTGTTCGATCCCGGAACAGACTTGTATGGATTGTATGTCTGACATTACACTTTGAGATATAAAGCCGATTTCTTTCAAATACATTTCTGTTTGGTGGCGGAGAATTTATTCTCTTAGCTTAACACCCTTCTCTGAGACGTACGAGCTTAGAGGTTATGTAATTGAAGGTTATCAGCGATATATTCCCAATTTGGTAATGTGACATGCTGAGAGTTGCTGTGTGATGATCAGTGTTTGATCATTTGTGATATGATCATTTGTTTGATCATTTATCTTTGTGATCTTAGGTTGATCATCTATTGACCCAAAGCATGGCTTTGTAACAAAGCGTAGCTTTGTGGACGAGACTTCGTCGAGCCTCACAACCCGGTAATGGTCGAAACAGGAATTGTGCGGCAAGGTTTCAGGGGTAGCTTCCCTAAGGTATGACCATTCCTTCTGGAAAAGGGTAGTATCATGGTATGGAGCCCAGATACTTACTCATGTGGATACACTTTATTTATGATGTGTGATGTTGGATACCGAGCGCTCGGATAAAGTTCCCAAAGGACCGGGGGTGGCATATCTCATGTTTTGTATATTCCCCGGGAAGGGGGGTAGCCGGCCTTGTTTGGCAGAGTGCAGTTTATCTCTCGGAGCGTCCTGCCAGAGGCGTTTCTTTCGTGGAATAGGAAGTTCCTTAGCCTGACCATTTGTTGGAAATCCATCTTCCAAATACGAACTTTGTACGGTATTAGTTGTAGAACCTGCCATCTACTTATGGTGGCGCCCCACTGTTTGGATGGTAGCTATAGTAGGCATAGTTCGAAATGTCTATGATGGCTAAGATTTATATTCTACTTTCGAAAAGTTTTCTACACTATGCACTAATAATAATATCAAAAACGATTTGATTTGATTTTGCGTAGTAAGCATCTTTGACTAACATAAGAAGAAATCTCCTCCAAGTCTGCGTTTGCATTGTGTGTGTGGTGGGAGGTCTTATGGTAGTTACATTTTCAAAAAGCATTCCGAATTGACTTTAAAATCCTCTTGCTATTTGTTTTTAAAGATAAACTATTTTTGTTGCTCACACCAGTCCCATGACTGATCCGGTGTTTATTGTTTCTTTCCTAAACTCTGGATGCTCAAAAGTTTTCTACACGGGCAGTCTAGAGTTGGGTTTTTCAAATAGTCAGATTAGTAGATTTTCTGGAGCTAGTTCAGTCTTTGGATATGGACTGCACTTGCTTATCTTTATGCATCGTTATTGAGAGTTCAAGCTATTTCTGGATTGGCATTTTGAAGATGAAGAGTATCCGCTGCTGATGTTATCGTTTTCTTTTCCGCTGCTATTTGTTGTATCATATCTCTAATGTATATAGATATTCATTGTATCATCATTGTATCTGGATATTGTATCAGATATTGTATATCCATGTATTATTCTTTTTCTTCCACTGTGTTATTTACTTAACTGTGTTATAAGCTCCGACGACTCGGATTTGAACGGTCGAATCTACGGCATTCGAGTACGATGTAAAGTATGGATATCAATTTTTGAGCGCAAAAATTTGGGGCGTTACATTTGGTATCAGAGCTAAGGTTGTACTTTAGCTCAGGAGTATAACACGTTAAGTAACTCATTAGAGATAGAGTGAAGTAAACTCTAGAATGAGTATATCCCTAAGATATCAGTTTGAACGTCTCAATAAATTCTCTTACTATCCACTGATAGTGAGTATGAGTGCAAGAAGAGGACGAGATAGGGGACATGGGAGTACGACTATAAATGGTTAATACCCTACAACAGTGGAAACAACTTTCTCATCAATATTCTTTGATTCGTTTCCGAATTCTTTTGATTGCTTCGTATCAGCTACAAGAAGAAGTTTCGGTGTGATGATGGTTCTACGAATCGCTGTAGAAAATCCTTACTTAGTATTTTCATCAGTTTCTTATCAGTTTTTGATTTAAACCTTAATGAATTTGAAATTGGAAATTTGAAATTGAATTAAATTTGAATAATAGAATATGAAGATAAAATTGAATTAAATCAATAAAACAATATTGTTTGAAACCCAATTTTGAAATTCTATTGTAATTTCTTTTGAATACCAAAGTCTGAAGAGGGACAAATTGGTATGTATTCTGAGATATTCCGACTTGAGTTTGGAATTCATAACTAGTGTTTGAGGAATTATAGGAGATCAAATCTATCTATCTCTGCGTTATTCTCGTCCTGCGAATTTCGAGGACGAAATTCTTTTAAGGGCGGAAGTTTGTAACGACCCTAGATTTTAATTTAATTTAAATTGAAAATTAAATGAATTTTTGAATTAAAATTTGTAAAAAATTTTGTTTTTATGGATTAAGTGATTGCGAGTTTCCCCGATATTCAAATATATTTTGTATAAATCATTTAGATTTAAATATATTGTAAATATTGTATATATATGTTAATATATATGTATATATGAGTAAATTTTAAATTTTATATATAAGTATATATTGATTTGAATTTAAAATTTCAAGTAAATGAATTTTAAAATAAATATATAGAGAAATACAATATAATTGGTATTAAAGTAAAATTATTAATAATAGATATTAGAAATGATGGTTAATAATGGTTTGAATTTATAAAATAAATATGAAGTAAAATAATAATAATAATTAAATTAGAGATAGAAACCAATATATATAAGATAAATTATAATAGAAAATATAAAGGAAAACATTAGCTCAAATTTTGACAACAAATTTAAAAATAGAAATCATCTATATTACAAGATAATACGAAACAAATAGGATGTAAGATAAATCAATACAAAATAATATAATAGTATAGACTACAAAATAACAAAAGAAATGAAGATAAGGCCAAAGCAAAATAAAAAGTAATTGCCACTGCTGGTCGGCTCGTTTGGGGAGAGAATAAGGCGAACTTCAAAATAGGAAATGCATATGAATTTATAATGAAAAACAGTTCTTGCCCCACCTGGAAATGGTGGAAGAGAACTTGGAGCAATGATAGTAGAATGCGGGAAAATATCTTGCTATGGAAAGTACTGAACCGTGCTATGATGACGAGAGCAAAGATTGCATGCATGGGAATGAATGTGAATATATTCTGTCCCTTCTGCCTTGTGCAACCGGAGACTATAGAGCACCTATTCTTCGAATGCACGGTTATTAATAACATCTGGATTAACACTATGGCAAAGCTTCAACGCTATGACGTTTCTTCTGATAATCAGGTTGAGTGGGAGAAGATTTTCGAGAAGATGGGTATTAAGTTGGAAAGAAAAAGAACTTTCAATACAGTTACGAAGAGCTTTATTAGCACAGTCTGGAGAGAGCGAAATTCGAGGTTGTTCGATGACACTAATGCTAAATCTGACGAGAATCTCAAGCTCTGGATCTTCAGCGAAATTAAGCAAGCTTTGCGTCTCCTCTCTTATTCTATTGACCCTGGGATTCGTGCTTCTTTCAATTTGTAATGTCTGTGTTGTTTCCTTTTCTTATATTTTCCTTTTTTTATGTTTCCCTGTGCTTGTTGCACCATGTCCCCTCTGTATTCTTCTACTGTATGTGTTAGTTTCTTTGGTGCTGCAATAAAATGGTCGGGGACCATTCAACCCCGTCGGCCTTTCCAAAAAAAAAAAGTAATTCAAACAAGCAAACAAATGAAACGAGACAACAAAATGAATATGACCAAACAAAATGTATTAACATATACACTTGCAAAACAAGAAAATGCAAGCAAAATACAAAGAGATAATTCATGTAGACAAAGAAGTAACCATATGTACCTCTTAACACCATCTCAACCGAACTAAAGAAAAGTAGGCAAATATAATAAGTAGCCTGTGAGAAGTAATGCAGGCAAAAACAAAAGAAAAAATAATAAAATAAATGCAAGGACAACAAATATATTTAAGTATGGAGACTTAGGGTACTTAGAAATCAATGACAATATCTCTAGCATACAAGGGAAGGTATCAGTACACCCTAACCTTATCTTCGGCCATGCCCAGTATTATAAAACAAACATACCCTGCTGTACAAACTTGTAAAGTTTTCTTTGATACATATTAGCCTTCTCAGTTCGTTTATCAAGCTAAGTAAATTCCATTTCCAAGCTGAGACAAAATTTAACTGAAACAAAATTCAATTTAAAACCAACAACAACAACATCATCATCAATAAAAGACTGGAAAACAAGATCATAGCTTTGCTCTCTGTTTCTTCCCATCAAGGTGAGCAAACTCTGTTCTTTCCTACTAAGTGAGTAAATATTTAATTTAAAATCAGTTTAAATCTGAGACTTGAACTTTAATGCATGGATGAAATCTTGAAGTAAAATAGTTTTGGAATGATTTGCATGTATGCTTAGTTCTGAATGTATGTATATTCATTATGTGATATGACTGATGATCATCTCTGTTGTTTTACAGTATTCCTTTCATCTATAAAAAGATTCATATCTTCATATGTATTCGATTTTAGGCTAGAATTTGAAAATAGAAATCGTTTGTGAATAAAATTAAAAAAATATGTGTATTAGATTTGTAAACAAGTTGCTTGGCTAAGTATGTTTTAAAGATAACTCTGCATATGTTTGTGAGACCTGTTCTTCCTATTTTTGGTTTCAAAACAGAGTGATGGTAGAAAAAAAAAGTCAAAACATTTCCATACGAACATTTTTAGCTTAGGATTTTTAAACAAAACAAGTTTGTTTCAACCAGAATCATAGCCTAGGATTTTTATTAAGTTTGATTATGAAGAGTTAACCCTGTAACTAAAATTTCACAGTAAAAACAAAACTCTATGATAAATTCAACTGTCTTAAATCGTTGTTCTGATTATACAACCTGAATAAACACACAAAGTGATTATTTTTAAAATCAATATGGTGATTTTTAATTAAGTGTTTCGAGAGCAATTCACAGTTGAACAAATTTTGTTTTTTTCCTTTTGCCAATGATCGATTAAATATAAATTGATGAAAATTTGTTTAAAGCAAGCTTGGACACCAGGAATCTCAAGAAAATTTTCAGAAATTTTTTTCATTTCGTAGATTGATGAATCGAGTTGAAGTTAGGGTTTAACCCTGAGTTTGGCAATGGGTAGAACGCAGAATGATTTCATCACCTAGGAGTGATCGAGTTGAACGCAACGATAGGGGAAGGTAGTTTAGGGTGTTGACGTGGCCGAGGTTACGGCGTCTCTGATGGCCAGAGGAGGTGGCACAGGTTCGATTTCTGGTGGTGAGGATGGGTTCGAGTTTCGATCTGTAGGCTCGATCTTGATTTCGAATTGGTTTCGATGTTCGAGGGGTTGGATTCTGGCGTAGAGGTGATCGTCGACTTGCTCGATGATCTGGAGTCAACTGGAGGAGGGCGGCGGCGACGTGCACGTGCACACGTGTATGTATGGTATATGGTGTTTTGCTCTGTTGATTTGGGTGGATGCAGTTTACTCGGGTTTGACTCGAGTGGTTCGAGTATTTTGCTCGAAGGGTTTTAGGATCTGACCCGAAGTCATTTTTGTCTGGCTCGAGTAAATTTAAGGTTATAGGTTTTAGTTTAAAGAACGGGCAGTGTTTAAGTTTTTATTTTATTTTAAACTGAATTCAAAAATGAAAGGCAAGTTTTAAATTAAAGGTTTTGGAAATCAGTTTAAACTTTAGTAACGATGAATTGGAATTCATTTTGAATCTTGGGATTTAAATTGAAATTTAAAAGTAAATTCAAAGATCAATGTTTCTAAACATATTTGTAAATGATATTTAAATCACTACTGGGAATGAGTTTTAACTTAAGTAATGAAGATATAATGATGATTTGTAATTTATTTATTAATAATTTAATTAAAATGAATAAATCATTTATTTAATTAATGATTTGGATTAATTAAATCAGTAATGAAAGGTTTAAGGAAGAATTAATTAAGAAAAAAAATAAATTTGTAAACCAAGGATTATTAATTAGACATTAATTAATGATTAAAGTGGATTTATCAAGTGATTAAGTAATAAATTAATTTAAGAAATAATTTATATGATAAATAAATTAAGGTAATTAATTTGAGGATAATTAATTAATTAAAGGTTAATAAATAAATAATTAAAGGTTAATTAATAAAAATGGTTTATAATTAATTAATGATTAATTAACCAAGATATGAAATTTATTCAAAAGAAATTAATCTGATTTGAATTAATCAGACAATTAACTTACCTTACTTATTGATATTGGATTATATTGGATGATTGGATTTGTTTAATATCCCTGATATATGATGCTTTGTGATATACCCTGATTTATGTTGTGATCTGTAATTTACCTATCTGTGATTTATTTTATCTGTGAAACTGTGAACGAAGATAAGCGTACCGCTTATCGATATCGATATATCTATGATGATTGATGATGTTGCACTATTGTGTGTGAAACCCCTGGACTACACCTTTACACACACAAATATGGATTTCACGTGGAAATCAGTTAAGTCACAGATAATTTAAATTTGATGTTTTTGAAATTGAAATTTTAATTTCAATTGATTTTGAAATTGGAAATTTGGGTTTAAAGTGAAAAGCTTTTGAAATAGAATTTCAAAGATAAAAGTTATTTTGAATAACTTAATCGAGTTTTGAAAATTTAAATAATTTGATTTAAATTTGAATTCAAGTTTTAAATTGAATTCTATGATTTGAAACTAGGGATTGATGATGCTGTATATATGGGTTGAACCATTTTAAAGATATTGATTTGGGAATTTGAATTTAAATTCAAAGGTTTTCACTCGTGTAAATAAAATTGGATTTTTCTGAAAAGAAAACTATTTGTTTTCAAATGATTAAAGCTTTCAAATAAGAGGTGAACTTCCAAATTGTGTTAAAAGGAATTTTAAGATTTAAATGAAAATGATTTCCAAGTTATGGAAACGATTTAAAAACTATAAGTTAAATCTTTAATTTAAAGATTTTAAATGAGTTTAACCATTCGAAATGGAATTGTTTGAAAGCTATAAGTTAAATCTTGATTTAAAGATTTAACGAGTTAATTCAATTAAAATGGAAATTGTTTAAACCATTGAAGGTTTTTGAAAAGAATCTTTTTGTTTAAAAGATTGGAAATGGTAATTTGTTTTAACCATTCGAATGAAAAGTTTTGGGTTTTAAGATGTGACTTAATTGAAATCCCATATCCATATGTTTTAAATATTTCGCTCACTATTCGGGTTAGCCGGGAAAGGACCTTTGGGTCGTATAACCCATTCCGAATATGTGATACGTCGTTATGGATAGCATTTGATGACCGGTGTTGAAGACCGGATATTTTTGAAAACGGAAGGATTACCGTCGAGTTACTCTACATCGGCTGATCTCCGGTATAGAGGTTTTATCACCCTTAGTGACGGGAAGTCCGGACGTGATTGGAAATTATCTGGATTTGCAAGGGCTTCGTGAGAAGTGCCTTCGGTTCTGTTCGATCTCGGAACAGACTTGTATGGATTGTATGTCTGACATTACACTTTGAGATATAAAGCCGATTTCTTTCAAATACATTTCTGTTTGGTGGCGGAGAATTTATTCTCTTAGCTTAACACCCTTCTCTGAGTCGTACGAGCTCAGAGGATATGTAATTGAAGGTTATCAGCGATATATTCCCAATTTGGTAATGTGACATGCTGAGAGTTGTTGTGTGATGATCAGTGTTTGATCATTTGTGATATGACCATTTGTTTGATCATTTATCTTTGTGATCATAGGTTGATCATCTGTTGACCCAAAGCATGGCTTTGTGACAAAGCGTAGCTTTGTGGACTAGACTTCGTCGAGCCTCACAACCCGGTAATGGTCGAAACAGGAATTGTGCGGCAAGGTTTCAGGGGTAGCTTCCCTAGGGTATGACCATTCCTTCTGGAAAAGGGTAGTATCATGGTATGGAGCCCAGATACTTACTCATGTAGATACACTTTATTTATGATGTGTGATGTTGGATACCTAGCGCTCGGATAAAGGTCCCAAAGGACCGGGGGTGGCATATCTCAGGTTTTGTATATTCCCCGGGAAGGGGGGTAGCCGGCCTTGTTTGGCAGAGAGCAGTTTGTCTCTCAGAGCGTCCCGCCAGAGGCGTTTCTTTCGTGGAATTGGAAGTTCCTTAGCCTGACCATTTGTTGGAAATCCATCTTCCAAATACGAACTTTGTACGGTATTAGTTGTAGAACCTGCCATCTACTTATGGTGGCGCCCCACTGTTTGGATGGTAGCTATAGTAGGCATAGTTCGAAATGTCTATGCTGGCTAAGATTTATATTCTACTTTCGAAAAGTTTTCTACACTATGCACTGATAATAATATCAAAAACGATTTGATTTGATTTTGCGTAGTAAGCATCTTTGACTAACATAAGAAGAAATCTCCTCCAAGTCTGCGTTTGCATTGTGTGTGTGGTGGGAGGTCTTATGGTAGTTACATTTTCAAAAAGCATTCCGAATTGACTTTAAAATCCTCTTGCTATTTGTTTTTAAAGATAAACTATTTTTGTTGCTCACACCAGTCCCATGACTGATCCGGAGTTTATTGTTTCTTTCCTAAACTCTGGATGCTCAAAATATTTCTACACGGGCAGTCTAGAGTTGGGTTTTTCAGATAGTCAGATTAGTAGATTTTCTGGAGCTAGTTCAGTCTTTGGATATGGACTGCACTTGCTTATCTTTGTGCATCGTTATTGAGAGTTCAAGCTATTTCTGTATTGGCATTTTGAAGATGAAGAGTATCCGCTGCTGATGTTATCGTTTTCTTTTCCACTGCTATTTGTTGTATCATATCTCTGATGTATATAGATATTCATTGTATCATCATTGTATCTGGATATTGTATCAGATATTGTATATCAATGTATTATTCTTTTTCTTCCGCTGTGTTATTTACTTAACTGTGTTATAAGCTCCGGCGACTCGGATTTGAACGGTCGAATCTACGACATTCGAGTACGATGTAAAGTATGGATGTCGATTTTCGAGCGCGAAAATCTGGGGCGTTACAGCAGAGCTTTATTCCAGACGTCTGAATGGTATATCTGACTTCTGACATATGCACATTGCCTAAATTTGCGACATATATCAGTGAATTAGACATCTAAAGACCATAGTCAGACGTCTGAAAGGTGCAATTTTGTTAAAAAATAGTATAAAATTGATGGTTATATTTATTTATCAAAAGTTTGACAGTAGAAATCTTTATTATTGGAAAATATAACAACATATAAATATATACAATAACTAAATTTGATCTTATTTATTTAGTAGGCGACGGTGTTTTAGGATTTCCTAAGTCATTATCCTTCCATGGTTTAAGTGGAGACCATATATTCCTACGTTCGTGGGTCCGTGGGGAACCAGAATATCGTCTTGGGGAAGGATCTAAAGGAGTGTGATACGAAGAAGATGGATCTAATGAACTACAAGGTTTTGGTAGTGGTTCATGTACATCTTTCTTTCGGGACGAGCAAAACTTCATCGCCACTTGTTCTAGAAAACTTAGCCTTCGTGCCGTAACTTTCTGTTCGAAATATAGTTCTCGTTGAAGATCCATCTGTTGATTTTGGTAATGATGAATTTCATCAATTTTCTCCTTTGTATTAGGAGAGATAAACAAGGATCTTTTAGTTTTCTTATTCTCTGGAGTAAAACCCGTATAATACGATGACCACCTATTTGTCGGTTCTTGCTTTGGTGTAGGTGTCGGAAGGCGTTGTGGTGTGTCTACTGCGTTGTCCGTTGATGGTGTGGAGACGGAGATAGATATATAGGAGCTCCCAGAAGACATTTGTTTTTCTAAATTTTAAGAATTTGATACTTTGTATATATTTGTGATATAAATACATGTGTATTTATATATGATGAAAAGTTTATTTATAGGAAAACTAATTTTCTAAAATTTTAATGGTTCAGAAATTCATTAATTTGTGGTAATGAAGAGGTGAACTAAATTTAGTTTTTAATTCAATTTTAGTTAAGATCTTGAAGTGAACAAATTCCTAAACTTCGTCTGAGTTTTATGAAAGTTTGTTCGTTTAATGGTTTTGTAAATATGTCGGCTACTTGATTTTCGGTACTTACGTATTCTAAAGATATAGTTCCTTTTTCAACATTGTCTCGTAAATAATGATGTCGTATATCTATATGTTTGGTTCGTGAGTGATTAACAGGATTTTTTGACAAATTTATAGCGCTTGTGTTATCACAATATATTGGAGATTTATTGATAATTTTACCAAAGTCCATTAGTGTTTGTTGCATGTATATTACTTGCGCACATGCTAGAGCTGCGGAGATGTATTCAGCTTCACAAGTAGATAAAGAAACACAATTTTGCTTTTTACTAAACCACGAAACTAAAGATTGTCCGATAAAATGACATGTTCCACTAGTACTCTTACGGTCTGTTCTACAACCACCAAAATCCGCATCGCTATATGAGATAAGTTCAAAAGGTGATACTTTAGGATAAAACAAACCATAATCTTTAGTACTAGATAAATAACGTAAAATGCGCTTAACAGATCGTAGATGAGATTCTTTTGGTTTAGCTTGAAATCGAGCACAAAGACATACACTCATCATAATATCTGGTCGACTAGCCGTTAAATATAGTAAAGAACCAATCATGCTTCGATATAACTTTTCATCAAAATCTTTTCCATTTTCATCTTTTTCTAAGTGAATAGTGGTACTCATTGGTGTTGGTTTGCTTGAAGTTTTATCCATTTTAAATCGATGTAATAAATCGTTACAATATTTTTCTTGGTGAATAAAAATTCCATTTTCTAGTTGTTTTATTTGTAATTCTAAGAAGAAATTTAATTCTCCCATGTGTGACATTTCAAATTCATTTGTCATAATATTTGAAAAATCATTACATAGCCTTTCGTTGGTTGAACCAAAGATGATATCATCAACATAAATTTGTACAACTAAAATATCGTTATTTTCTCTTTTAATAAATAAAGTTGTATCTATTTTTCCTATATGAAAACCAGATGTTATTAGGTGATTTTTAAGACGTTCGTACCATGCACGAGGTGCTTGTTTTAATCCATATAGTGCTTTATGTAATTTAAAAACATGATTGGGATATTTTTCATGAACAAAAAGTGGGGGTTGTTCGACGTATACATTTTCTTTAATAAAATCATTCAAAAAGGCACTTTTGACATCCATTTGAAATAGTTTAAAATTGTTATGAGTTGCAAAGGAAAGTAAAGTACGAATGGCTTCTAATCTTGCTACTGGTGCAAAAGTTTCATCGTAATCTATGCCTTCTTCTTGATTGTAGCCCTGAGCAAGTAGTCGTGCTTTATTTCTAACAATATTTCCATTTTCGTCCGCCTTGTTTTTAAATACCCATTTTGTTCCTATTACTGATGGATCTTCAGGTCTTGGTACTAATTCCCATACGTTATTACGTTCAAATTGATGTAATTCTTCTTGCATAGCGATTATCCAAAAATTATCATTTGAGGCTTCTTTATGATTCTTTGGTTCAAAGTTTGATACAAACGCTATATGGCTTATTTGATTTAGTTGATTTCTAGTAACTCTTGAATTAAGATCTCCAATAATATTATCTATTGGATGATTCTTAAGAATCCTAGGAGATGATAAAATAGTGTTATTTTGTATACTGGCTTCATTATTACTAGAATTTGTTGAATTTGTTAGTGGAATAATTTCTTCTTCATCATTAGTCTGTTGTTTGAAAGGATTTTCGTCGAATGAGACATGTAAACTCTCTTCTATAGTATTATTATTTTTATTAAAAATTCTATATGCCTTGCTACGATCTGAATACCCAACAAAGATACCTTCATCGGCTTTTGGATCAAATTTTCCTAATTTATCTTCTGTATTTAATATAAAACATTTTGAGCCAAAAGTTTTAAAGTATGATACTTTAGGTTTTTTACCAAAAAATATTTCAAAACAAGTTTGTTTAGTCATTGGGCGAATAGTTACTCGATTCAATACATAACAACATGTAGCAATAGCTTCGGCCCAAAAGTGTTTTGGTAATCCACTACTATTTAATAATGTCCGTGCGCATTCTTGTAATGTACGTTTTTTTCTTTCTACGACACCATTTTGTTGGGGTGTACGAGGAAAAGAAAAATTATGAGTTATTCCTTTTTTATTGCAAAAATTTGAAAAAAGATCATTTTCGAATTCTCCTCCATGATCACTTCTAATATTTTTAATTTTCAAATTCATTTGAGTTTTAATTCGTTTTGCAAATATTTTAAACATACCAAAAGTATCGCTTTTATGTTTTAGAAATAAAGTCCATGTATATCTTGAAAAATCTTCGACTATTACGAAAACATATTTGTTATGATTAATAGATCTTATTTGTGTTGGACCAAATAAATCTAAATGTAATAATTCTAATGGTTGTTTTGTAGAAATATTATTTTTAGATTTAAACGAGCTTTTCTTTAGTTTACGAATTTGACAATCGTCGCATAAATTTTCTACTTTGTAACTTATTTTAGGTAACCCTCTTACTAACTCATATTTAGCTAACTTATTAATATTCTTAAAATTAATATGACAAAATCGTTTATGCCATAACCATGGATCATCATGTTTGGCAGTTAAGCATAAGTTTGAATTTTTATTAATATTCATGTTTAATACATAAATATTTTTGTTTCTAAAACCTTCAAAAATGAGTTGTTTGTTATTATCTAAAATATTACGTCTATCTTTTTCAAAATTTATTTGAAAACCTTTATCACATAATTGACTAATGCTTAACAAGTTGTGTTTTAAATTTTCTACTAGTAAAACATTTGTAATAATAGGAGAGTTAGATATACCAGAGTTGATGACTTCTCCAATGCCTATGACAAATCCCTTTGAATTGTCTCCAAATGTTACCGTTCCACCATCGATGTATGTTATATTTGATAATAATTTTGAATTTCCGGTCATATGTTTGGAGCAACCGCTATCTAGTATCCATTTCTCCTTATTTTTTATTTTGGGTACCTGCAAGATAAAAAATGTTTTAATTGGTACCCATATATTTGATTAGGGTCCTAATTGTTAGAGGAAGGTAGCCACACCCAAGATGGTTTGGTACCTTTATAAATATAGTTTTTATTATAGACTACATTTTCTAAGTAATTACTGATATGCTTTTGTCTAATCAAATTATTATTTGTTTTAGGAACCCAAATTTTCATATTTTTGGTATTCAATTTTTGTTTAGATAAACTTCTAGCTTCTATATAATTAATATTTTTAGCACTATTTTCCTTTTGTTTAGAACATTTTTTAAATCCTATTCCATTTCTATTACCTGATGGTTTTGATGTTTTGATAAGATTTTCCAAATCTTGTTTTCCTTTGTTGAATTTTGATACATTATTGGTAATTTTATCTAATTTTTCTTTTAATTCTCTATTTTCTGTTTTCAATAATTCAATACTATTTTTAAAATCAACATTTTCTTTTAGCAGATTTTCCTTTTCTAGAGTAATGTTCTCACTTTTTATCACATTATTTCTTAATTTTTCTTGAGATATTTCAAGTTCTTCTTCTAAAATAGATTTTTCATCTTTCAACATTCCTACTTCAAGTTCTAATCTATTTATTTTTACTATATATTCTTTGTTCAATTTTTTAATTTGTCTAAATTTATCATCTAATTCCATGCTAAGTTCAAATAATTCTTCATAGCTAAGTTTCGGACATACCTCTTCTTTTTGTGCCATAAAACATACATTAGCTTGTTCTCTGTCACTATCGCTATCACTTTCTGAAGATGAAGAATCGGAGTCATCCCATGTTACTTTTAAAGCTTTCTTCTTTTTGAGTTTTTCAAATTTGCTCTTCTTTTTATCATTGTTAAGTTTTGGAAAATCCTTTTTCATGTGTCCGTATTGATTACATTCATAACACTTAATTTGAGATAGATTTGCTGAGTTAGTCTTTCCTTCTTTTTGAAACTTGGTCATCTTTCTAAATTTCTTGAATCTATTATAGTTTTTGGCAATAAATACTATCTCATCTTCATCTAAATCTGAGTCATCATTCTTTATTGATGGAAATGCTATGTTCTTCTTCTCCGAATTTAATTCTTTACGTGCCTACAAATTAGCTTCATAGGACATCAAATTTCCTATCAACTTTGAGAGTAGAAAGATCGTTAGCTTCTTCAATAGCTAATACCTTTCTTTCCCAATCAGGTGTTAAAGAGTTGGGTATTAGAGAAACTAAATCAAAATCAGTAAACTTAACTCCTAATGCCATCAAATCATGTTGAATAGTTTGAAATCTAGAATACATGTCTACTATAGTTTCATTTTGTTTCATTTTAAATGATGAAAATTGGTTTTGTAAGATTGAAATTTTAGTTTGTTTGACCTTTGTTGTACCTTCATGTGTAATTTGTAAGGTACGCCAAATATCAAATGCAGTTGTACATAACATGACACGTGAAAATTCATTTTTGTCTAGTGAGCAAAACAAAACATTCATAGCTTTAGCATTATTTTATGCTAAGGTCTTTTGTGCATCGATCCATGTGTTCATAGCAGTAGTTGGAGCTTCATATTTATCTTGAGTGGCTGACCAAATTTCTAAACCATTAGCTTCCATAAAAATTCTCATACGTGTTGACCAATATGAATAATTAGAGCCATTAAAAAGTGGGGGTCGTGCTGTGGATTGTCCTTCTTGAAAAATACTTGCCATATTAGAATGATTTAAAAAATGTGTTACTGTTCTTTTAAACGAACCTTGCTCTGATACCAATTGAAAGTCTATATGAGTGGATCGTATAGAATATATATATGCAAGTATAAACAGCTAACTATATAATATAACTTGATAAGTGATAGTCGCAAAGTAAATGAAAATAATCACACCAGGATTTTATACTGGTTCGGACCTCCCGTCCTACGTCTAGTCCCGAAGCTCCTCTTCGGAATTTCCTTTCAACTAACCCTCACTTGACCCGGAGGAACAGGTTTACAATAGCAGAGTTTCTTTGTCAAGAATGTGTTCTATAACACGGATGTTGACTATTGAGCACAAATGCTTCCAATATATATATATATATATATATATATATCTAGAGAGTGTTTGAATGAGGAGTTCTGTATATATGGAAGAGTTAAATACAAGTAGTTGATTACTTAGAGATCAGGAATAGATCAGAGTATAAGAGATAAAAGCGTAAGTAGGTAAGGTGAATCCTTCTCTTGAATTCCTGATGCTATTTATAGTGACAAAGAGTCTCTATGTGTAGTTGCCTTCATTAACAATCGTTGTATAGTTGCTCCTGTTGGTGATGAAGAGTTGCAGTGAAGATGAGCGGATGTGTCTCTTCGGATGTGACAGTTGGAGTTTGAAATTACACAGTCGAGCCTATTTTCAAACGTCTGGAAAGTGACCTCAGACGTCTGGCCTTCATATATTTTTTTGTGTCTGGTAGAATTTCAGACGTCTGAGTTTATAATCCAGACGTCTGGTCTTTACTTCTGTTTTACGTCTGGATGTATGTCAGACGTTTGAGTTCAGGATCAGACGTCTGGTTTCTTCTGAGTTTGTGAACCAGAGAACTTAACCAGACGTCTGGTCTGTGCACTCAGACGTCTGGATTAGTGCATGTTGCTTTTCTTGTGTCTGTATCACTTCTTTTTCGATTCTCTCGACTTGTAGCCTCTTGATACTTCTTTTGAGTCTAGTTCTTGTCTTTTTGGTGATGTTTCTATATCAACTTCCTGTATATATGTACATTTGTTTTCCATTGCATAGTTGTGATCATCAAAACCAAGGAATTGATTTCCTAACAAGCTTCTCGTTCATGTGTTATACGCGTTGGTGAGTTTTCATGCTCCCGTTCATGTGTTAGGCCTCCCCCTTTTTATGTGTTTTCTGGATTTCTTGTGATGATTTCTGGAATTTTGTGCTTCACCAATTTCCGTGATTTTCATTGATATGATATCAATTTTTGTGCATTGGTGAATTCATGTGTTATTGACTTGTTGTGGATACAAGTTTAGGGTATGATACTCTATTTTATCTTTGAGAAGATTCTTGTGATATTGATTAATCTCTTGTTGATTTTCAATTACATACTTATAGTAGTATGCTACGATGGTTATTACATGTTCATGCCATGTCTTTTACTTTATACCATATCATCTGATATTTATAGCTAGACTGATCCGTTTATTATTTTCTTATAAATAATACTCGGGTCAGACCGAGATGTTATAGGTGCATTTGCTTGACTTCTCTTCAGGATTATTCTGACTTTTGGCACTACTTAGATTAGTAGTTTTTGGATGTACGCATTTGAGATATAGACTCTATGTTGTGTACTTATTCTTTTGTATAGCACGTGTTGCTATTCTTTTGTATTATCGTGGATCTTTCTGACCACTACTCTGATGTACACTTTCATGTGTTATATATATTCATATCTTTTTCCGCCTTTGTGATATGGATGTCTGTGACTGATTTATGTTATGATTATTTCTATGTTTGTTTCCGAAGATTATATATAGCCACTGTGTGACAGCTTTGAGTTTGTGTCGGTATGTCGGATTTCCTCCTTAAATGATATACATTCTATCCTATCTGACATATCGGTGCTCGCACAAAGAAGTTACATGGATGGTCGCTCCTACACAGCCTTATTCTCCATGCTAATTGACAGCACTACATCATAGTGTTCTTGGTTAGCGTGGGTATAGAGGTGGGGCGTCACAGCTTGGTATCAAAGCCAAACTTCGGAACAATGTAGAATAACTTAACAAGGATCATCGTCCTAAGTCCACCTTAGGAGTTGTGTTTCAGGATTTAGCACTACACCACAAAAGGCTTTTAACAGCGTTTGATAAACGCTGTAATATGATACAACAGCGATTTTACAAACGCTGTATAACGACATGCTGTCGTATATACATAACTTACAACAGCTTTTCTATAAACGCTGTTGAAACATCTTTGTAACAGCGTTTATTACGAGCTGTCAATAATCTTTTTACAGCGTTTTCATACATGCTGTATTATGTTTCAACAGCGTTTATAATTTAGTTGTTGAAGATGTTCAAATTCTACTTTAACTGTTTACAATAGCTTTTTCTAAACGCTGTTACTGAATCATCAACAATTTCGACAGCATGTTAAAAACGCTGTGATTGAATCATCAACTATTTCGACAGCATGTAATAAACGCTGTTATTGACAGTTTCAAGATAATTACAGCACGAATTAAACGCTGTTGTTTCTTCATTGACAGCATTAATCAAACGCTGTCTTCTATTTATATAACAGCTTTAATATTCCACTCTATTTTTGAATATTCCAAAACTATATTTTAAGCATATTCAAGCAACTAGTATATATAACAGGTTCTAATAACTATTAATTGGTTACATAAACTAGTTAAGATAATATTAATAAACAAAAGACATCCATAAACCAAGTTTCAATAATATCCATAAACAAAAATAACAAAGTAAACCAAGTTGCCAGAAATTCTGTTAAACAAAGACACGTTATATGTTAAGTAAAAGTATAATATCAATACTGTAAATCCACACCAAATGCCAACAACAAAACGTGCATCTAAAAAGTTTCTACTTGCTACGGAAGAAGAATGTGTCATCGCCATCTTTAATTACCTGCAATGAAGAAATTTGAAATGATCAGTGAGTAAACGCCATCTAAAAATTTGAAGTTTCATATGCTAAAATGCTTAACTGCTCCAAAATTTATATCTAGTGGATAAAATCCACTTTTAGAAAAGATGGAACAGAAATAATGATTTATACACACTAGGTTTCAACAGATTCCAAAGCTTGAATTGTACTATGCTTCTATGATTTCCAAGCTTGTATTCAACTATGTTCCTTATTTCTAGCATTCAAGGCACTAGGTTTTCATTTTTTAACACAGAACATGTTTTGTGGTTATGATTCTTGCTGGGAAAATCAGAAAAGAAGAAAAACGTGAAAACAAAAATGGAGTACATGGTAATGGTATAGATTTATAGAAGGGCAATGTATTGAATAAATTTTATTACTTTTAGTGTAAAGAAAATAAGGGGAGGATAATACAATACAAGTTAACTCTGGTCATATCCAAACATTTTGGTCCAGATATATTTTCCATTTTGATCATATTTTATCAGGGGCACCAATAGGTTTTCCTCGAGAAGTAGTTATTAACTGGTAATTCTGGTAAACTGAATGAGGATTTAGTATATGTTTCTAATTTTTTTGCTTCATTTTCCTGTAAGCCTGTAACATTTGGACTTGGACATTAGCCTTCACCAAAACTGTACGCGGTCACAGCCAAACCAAACACATCCCCTTGCATACTCCCTATTCCATACAGAGAAATTGCCTTTTCCATTCTCTGCCATCTCCATTACAAATTTCATCAGCACATTCTACCATCCAGAGCAACTTCCACACAATCATTCTTTGCCTGAACTTGCACTCCAACCTACACCAAAGCTACAACAACACATCGCCATCCAACATCCTCCTATTCAAACACTGCAAACACCTTCCTCAAACTGCTACGACCACAAAGCTTCCTACTTCCATACATAACCAACTCACAATATACTCGAAGTTTAAGCTGAAGGTACTTTTCTATATATTGATTTTTTATATGAACAGATGGAAAACTACTCCTATTATCGATGTTTGTTTTAGTTGGCTAATGGTTAATAATACGTTCTTAGTAATTAATCATGAAAAAAAAATTACTCAAATATTAATTTACTTGCTAAAATATTCTAAATATATAACTAAATCATTCGGTAAAATTCGATATTGCATGTTACATGTGGCTAGTTAATTGGAGGTTAGAATTATTTAATTTCAATAGGCTTGCATAGTAATAAAATAACAACAAAAGAAGAACAGGTGATGTATTAATAGATAAAAACTGGGAACAATAATATTATTTCTGTTTGTATATGCAACTAACCCAACAGTCGGCATTGATAAATAAATGCATTGGGTTGTACGGTTCAGTTATGGGATCACATGTCTAATGAAACTTAGAAAGCAGTCACTCACTGGCAAGGACAAATTTATATTTTAGTTACTTTCATGGACCCTAAATGTCCACCATTACAGACTCTAAAAAGTAAAAAATAAACATGGCTCGACTACTGAAATTCCACTGCATCGATATTATACCATGGATCATGGAATAAGGTATTTGAAATTTGAGCATATAGTCAGCGAATCAGGTATTTGAACTAGTGCTAGCATTGAAACAAAGTGCCTGTGTAGGAACAACTTTGTTTGCAAGTACTTAACAATGGCTTTGAATTTTAAACTGATAGCAGAAGCGTCTGAAACTTTGAATAGATAAGTAATCATTTCAATAAAACGAAATGCTCCCCGGTTCAACCTTGAATATTAAAGCTATTAATCAGTTTTCAATTTAGAAAACTGAATTGGACTTGTCAAATTAAGTTGATGTCAAACCCTTCAGCCAATCAACCTCAACCACATCCAATTTCGCAATCACTACCTCCTCTTACAGTGAACACAACCATACAACCAGCATCACCTCAACCATACAACCATACATTTAGTACATGGTAATGGATTCTACTGAAGGTATATATTTTCTTTCTTTAGAGGCGAATTTTTGGTACATACCTTAAATGTCGATAAATGTGATCTTGTAAGAAAAGCTAAGGCTAATAGTGTTTTACCTAGAGCAAGTAAAAATTGATTTATAATTCTTTCGGTATATTTCATGAATCCTGGAATTCTTGTAATTGTTGATAATGATTAAATCATTAAACACATAATTTTAGTAAATAGATAAGGTCTTAAAAGTCAAACTGATAATTTGGGGAGGTTTTCTCAAGGCTAAATTACATTATTACTCATCAAATCTTATTTAACTATTTAAAATAGATAGTTTTTTTTTAAAGTCGAAAAAAAACAAAAATAGATATGTTTAACTAAACTAAATATTAAGTCCAAAATTTATTGATTTAGAATAAGTATTTCACCTTTTATAATGTAATTTTAAATATTTTCGAATTTCTTCAAAAGCTCAATTTTTCTTAATCTTTTTCCTAACATTTAAGTTGGAATTAAGAAATTGAAAAACAAAATATCTTTTCTAGAATAAAATAAATTTTAAAATATTCCTTTTCAATGCAATTATATCAGTATATTTTAAAGTTACTTGTACTCTCTATATATATTTTGCGTGCTCACACACAAATCAAGTATTCTCCTCTTATTTCAACTTCAGTTGATAATCTCTGCCTCCATTTATTCCTTGGGCTGCCTAAAAATTAGTAATCAATTCTTTCTTCATTATAGTAAAACTTGTCTATTATTTGTTAGTGTTCGTCAAAATCTGGGTTTTTGAATTTTGAAAATATGGTGGGATAAGGCTATGTGGAAATTAGGATCCGTCTCTTATTTTCAAACTTAATACACAAAAAACCTTCTCAAAAACAAGTTTTAAATTACATCCTGTAATTATTTTCAACATAGTTTTTTTTTAGTTTTTTATATAAAAAATCAAATCCGCACAGACGAAGTTTAATATGAGCAAAATTAAACTCCTCTGCTTTTTTTTGTGTGCAAACATTTACAGTCTAAGAAACAGCAAATATTTGTAGTTTGACTGAAATTAAAGAATAGAGGTGCTTTTTGAAACTTGTTTTTGGAAGGGGCGACTATGTATTTTGAAATTACAAAAGTTCTCTATGGCTATTTAATTTTGGTACTATGTGCTTATTATTTCTGAAAAATGCTTTCAGGTTGCTCGAGGATTTTCACGTGGGGAATTTGAACTGAAACCGTTCACGGAAGAAAATGCAAAGGACGACTCTCAAGTTGCAATATCAAGATTAAGGCCTACAGAATCTAGAAATTACATTTCAAGCACGAAATTAACTCTCTTCCCAGTCAAAAAATGGAAAGGCAGAGGAAAATGATTTTTATTTTTTATTTTTTTATTTTATAAATTGTGACATGCAAAAGTTTTCCTCACTGAAAATAGATTCAAGATGCACTTCGGTTCTGTTTAATAGCAATTCTGCTGCAATATGTAAACTCTGTTACATTCAGTTCTTGGTTACATGTTAACATGTAGAAATTTTGTATTTGTTCAAAGAGAAAATAAAGTTTTACTTTTCCTGAGTGCACACCAACTTGAAATGCCTGTAGAATGACAAAATTGGTTGTAAGAATGAGATTTATACATCTTATGTGCATGGTCAGGTCAGGGTTGGCCCTGAGCTAGGCCTCAAAATGATCGTTTTAAACTAGCATTTCATAGTATTTGGTAGTGCCGTGGATCGTCTAAATAGTGAGTCACGTCCGTGTGTTTTTTTGCAAATATGAGATTGTTGATAGTCCACTTGATCCTAACCTAGAAATCTCCACATTTTTATGCAAATTTTATCATTCTACCGAGAAGAAACAACTAAAAATGCTAAAAGTGATAAAAGATTAATGTATGATATAAACAAGATGTGAAACTTACATGGAAGTTGAGCCAATTCTAACATTCGCAACAGGCCATGCTACAGTCGAGCCAATAGCATCTGATAAGCATTCCATGAAGGATGTAGGCCGCCATATAGGTGTATTTGGGACTTTTACAACATCCACCCAAACTCTTATCGCATTTGGTCCCAGTGGAACAGAATGTACCAAAGCATTTGGATCTGTTGAAGACACGGTTCCTTCTGCTACTATTTTTCCCGTACCCTCTAAATCAATCAACTTGCATTTGGTATTTGCAGAAAAATTTGCACTCTATCACATAACAAAAAAAATGGTAATACGATATCAACAATTCTTTGAGAGAAATATTAGCAATATGAACATGTTACCGTAAGAGATGTTGGAGCATTGATCATAGGAGCAGGACATGTGCTAGCGTTAACTGTTTCAACAACCATTGTTGATTCTGGCCATGCTATTTTCTTACCAATAGCTTCTCCAATACATGTCATGCCAACTATAGGCCTCCACAAAAATGCATCTTCTTTTTTCGGATTGTCCACCCAAACTATCTTGGCATCTGGTCCAAGAGGAATACCATTAATTATCTGATTTGGATCACTCGAGTACACTCGTCCTTCAGCAACCAGTTCTTTGCTCCCACCCCAATCATACAGCTTGCAATTGGTTTCCATCCTATTAGTTTTACTCTATTAAAAAAATACATTTGTTTAAGTTGAACATAGAAATATACAAAAACATTGCACAAATTTCAGTAACACATCTTTAAAGCGTTGTAGCAATAGAAATATACAAAAAAATGCTAAACCATACTACCATAAAATGCTAAATTTATGGATAGAGATTATTATCCACGATGGCCCTACATATTAAAAAAAATGCTAATTAGTGTTAAACTTACCTTGTTTTGTTTTCTGGAGTCCTCACTTTTGTGTATAACAACTTTATCAGCTGGCCATGCTACTATCTCATCCTTGGCATCTCTTATATATACCAAACCAGGAGAAGGCCTCCATAAGAAAACATCTAATTTTTTTGGATGGACAATCAAATTTTTTTTGGCATTTGGACCTAAAGGGACTTCATTGCACAGTTCTTTCGGATCGCTTGACACAATTTTTCCTTCGGCGACAACCTCGTCATCATCTCCATGCCAAGGCAGTAAACTACAGTTATCACCTGTTTGACTATACTTACTCTGCAATTAACCAAAACTATATTATATTGATTATTGATTTAGATATCAAATTATGTATGATGTTGCAACCGTTGGATTTTTACCACTACGGATGTGTTCTCTTCTCCCCAACTTCCTTTATCCTGCCAAATCAATAATATTGCAAATTAATGGTAACAATAAATAGACGTTCATTTAACCAAAGAATAAATTGTCGAAATAATCACAGAAACTTATCTCCATGAAATTGAAAATCATTCTCGAAATTTCTGAACACCAAAAACATTTAAATTATAAATTAAAAGTCGTACCAGACGCTTCATTAACATGTAAACCACTTGCTTTAGTTCTGAGACACTATGTTGACATTGAGCTACTTGAGTATCTTTGATTTGTGAGAGAACCGCCTTGGTCGCAGTCATGCCTCTTCCCATTCCACGTAGTCGTCCCGGTCTATCTTGTCCCAACACTTGTGAGAGAGCATCATCTTTGAAATTACATGTTAAGCTAGGTTGTGATTCATTTTCCACCTTTTTTATTTTCTCCTACAAAAAATATATTTTAAATATGAGTTCTAATTTATATTATTTTCAAAATAATTACTTTAAAAAAGGTCAAAAGCACTTACAAGAGTTTCGGCAACATGTGCATTCACAGGTTCGCCATTCTTATGAGTGTTAACCCAAACATCAACTCTAGAAATGGAAGAAGGCTTTACACTTTCCTCTTTCTGCATTAAAAATGACATAACATTAGATAAAACAACTAATCATAGTAAATTAATCAAATATTTTTTCTCACCATATCTTCAGTTAATCGTGCCATTCCTCGACGACTACAAGTATGTGGCATTTGTTTACCCCTCATGGATTTGAATTTTTCGCTTCGTAACTGTATAAAGATTTATCACATTTATTAGTTAATTTGCATTCTTTGTGCACTTATATTTTATATATAGAAATGATTAAAACAATTACTATATAATTACCTTAAACTCATTACTAGTTCTGGACTCAACAAACCTTTTCCATTCCTTCATAGTTTTGACATTATCTGGTTTTAGTCGAAGCCGTTCCTCCATGTTTTTTGCCTTTAATAACTTGTCAACTAGTTTGCTTTTTGAACACCTCCAAATACATCCCATTTGCCGAAGAATGGGAACCTTTTGCCATTCTTCATCTAGTTTAAATCTAGCCTGTAACAAAGAAAAATATCAAAATATAGCAATTTTATTTAAAAACTGAATAAAGAAATTAGTAACAGCCCTGGGACAAATGCATAGCAGAGTGGGTTATTATTTTCTTAAAAATATAAAACAGCGACTGATCTAAAACGACAATAATATCATTAATAGTAAAAATAAAACTGATGTATCCATAATAAATACATTCAGATTGGTCACATTACATGCAATGATAGCTAGTTGACAGTTTGCATGCACTCCTAGGCTCCTAGCTACTTATTATGGTACCTAAACAATAATCCACATGTATGTAAAAAATTTATGTTGTAGACTGAACAAAAATCATTCACACTAAAATATAGCCCAGCACCTATTTAATTTGTTTTGAGAAAACAGAGCCTTGAAATCATATTAGACTTTGGCACAGTAAACTAGAAACTAAAAAACAAATTGTTTCTTTGATGCAGTTCTTTACTAATATATAACTTATGAAATGCCTGATGCTTGAACTATACATAAGCTTGCAATAAAATTGTCTATTAAATACTTAGTTACATCAAAAAGTTCATTGAATATGAATATAAACTAATATTGCATTAGTCTTTTTGTTGCTTTGCTGATTGAATATGAATATAAACTAATATAAACTAATATTTACTAAGTTGATCATAAATTGATCAACCAATTCTCTGTTTGGTTTAACATCAATGAGCCACTTTGCAAACGTCGGTCTGTCTAACTGCTCTATCATTTCATCCATACACAGAAGTTTATTTGAGCAAATGAAACAGATACAAACCCTTCATATATTTGATACGTACATATACATAATATCTCAGAAAAAGAAACCAATCAGGAACACAAGAGTAGTTGCAAAAGCAACAGCTGGTGCAGACATAGCCGCGCCAGAAACAGGGCTGGGCGCAGGTGCGTGATGGTGGCCTGCATGACCAGATGCCTTCTCCACTGCCAAACACATCATTGCCAATATCATTATGACAATGGCTGAAACCTTCGACTTCAAAATTGCCTCCATTTTACCTCTTCTTTTGCTTTTTTTCAATGTATATTTCTTATGAATGTATGAAGACTTGGTGCAATATAAGTTGCAGGCAGTTGGTTTATATAGTTGGAAGATGGAAGGAGTTGGGGACAGGCTCGTATATATGACCCTGGCCTTTTACATATAATACTTTTTAATATGCATTGACTTTTGACAAATATACCGTAAAATCTTTATATATTGGAAAATTAAGAAATTGCTTTGTTTTTTTTTTTTTAAATTTCAGTCTTTTACTTTGATGTTTTTAAGCTATCTTATTATTTTCTTTATTTTGGACGTTATTAGAAGCAAATTAGAACGAGGGCAGCACATTATTAGGCATGACAGCTATTGTCGTATGCTAACTTATAGGTAAAATTCTTCCACCGAATCTACATATGCCGAGTCTTTGATTGACTTTAGGTTTTTTTAAATAATTACATTTTTAATAACTTCTCTGTATCTGGTATGTTAAGCCTGCTGTAGTACAGATCACAGATGTAGTACATCAATGTCGTACTGTGTATATCATTAGTCGGAACTTTTTAGTATGGATTTTATTCATGTGTGCCATAACGGTCCACGTTAAAAATAGTATTTATGTATTAAACGACAATTTTTTTATTTTAACTGCATATTCTACACGTAGCAAGGCTCCAAGTTCAAGAGGACAATCAAACGACTTAATAGAAAATTTAGGTTTTTTCGCCGGCTCTTTTAATTATCTATATCACTATTACAGTATAAAAGGATCATGATTTTGTATCTCTTGATCATGCTTTTAATTCTGGAGCTCTTGGACCAAAGTTATCGAGCATCTTTGACTGCATGATCAATGTAATTGATGGCCAGGATCATTCAACTTTCCCTTATAGTATGGACCTTGAATTAGGTTACTTGAAAAACTAGTTAAGCGCTCCATTTTAAGATATGTTTCAACGTGTCTTCTCTATTTAGCATGGTTTCTGATATCCGGTATAAGTTTATATTTAAATATCCGATCTATATAACCAAAAAGAAAAAGAACAAATATTTAAATAAAAATTGATAAGAGATATTATACACAGAAGTTCATTATGACAGATTTGAGCTTTAGAGATTGATGATATGTTATACATATCAAATTTGTAGTACTTATCCTGAGCCGATATTAATTGAATTTTATGAAATCACGACAAAATGCATCATGCCAATTATGAATTAGTACATCCTGAAAGGACAGATCATTTAATTACGGTATTGAAATGTTATAATGAATGGTGTCCGCAAATTTGTCTCGAGTATGTATCATATGATGTCTTATAATCATTCAATAAATGCTATAGCCATTATATCCAGATTTCATAAAGTCCTATTTTAATGTATAATATAACAATTATTCAATTAACTAACCAAATTATTTAAATTAACAGCATAATTCACTTCATGGTCTGTGCAATCATGATATGTGAAGGTGAAACATAGATTTCCAACGAGGGCAATAAATCCATCTATTAATGGTTCAAAGTGCAAAGATCTCATGGTACTCTCCAACGATTGTGAAGAATGTTTGATTTACGTCGGTAGTTTAAAAAATGGGAAAAAAAAAGTTTACAGTCATGTAAATCCACTGAATCATGAACCCATCCATTCACTGTATTCTGTGTCACTGCCTCAAATCTAAGACCACTGACAACCAACCCTAAAATAAAATTATTAAACGATTAATTTGGTCAAACATAAGAAACGAGAAGCAGTAGTGTATTTATCAACTTATTATCCTTCAGTTTTCGCAAAAATCAAGGTAGTAAAATAATTAAACAAATAATGCTGTTAGGAAAAAATAAAAGGCAAGAGGTAAAGCAAAAGGATGAGACTGCAAATCATTTTCCTAACTATATAGCAAGAATGCATCACTGTATGTTGGATGCTTGGATCATGCTTTTCGTTTTCTTGGCAAAATATTAAAAAAGAATAAGCAATGTTGTATCGAACTCAATTGACTCAGTTTCTCTCTTCTTTCTCCCTGTTATTTTTGTTATCATATTCTTCATGATTATTAGAAAAATGTTCTCTTTTTTTCTTTATACAGTTGTAAGAAACACATGCACTGTATTGTGAATGTATTCGCTGTTAGTGACATATCGCCAATATTCCACTGTTAGTGACATATCGCCAATAATCAGTATACAGTAACTAAGAACATTGCAAGATAAGCAAACCTGAACGGATTCCCATAGAACTGATTTCAATTCTTCACCAAGTTGCCTCCAGTCCTCAAGTGTAAATGGAACATGCTCGCGCACAAGTGGCCCCAAATAAGAAGATAGCTTCACTGACCCTTTTCCTATCGGTTCGCCCGATGAGTTAAACTCGACTTCGATTCGGCTTGCAACATCTGAAGGAAGTCTTTTCACTTTGGTTGGGCATCTAGTCTTCTTTTTCGAAATCTGTTTTGCATCAATGTCTTCAATTGTTCTCTCGATTTCCATTGTTGTTTCAGGATTTCCATCGACTTGCATAGCAGTGTCTGCGATTGAGTTGTTTGCATTCCCAACATCATTGTTTTCCAAAGGTGGCTCAATATGCTCTCCTATTGCATTAGACCCATCGACTGCATATGTGGATTGTTCGAGTCTTTTTTGATTGCGCGTAATCCTCTTATCCATTGTCTTTTTCGTACTTCTAACCATTTTCTGCAAGTATAACATATCAACATATGAATTTCAAGTTATAAGAGCATATTCTAGGTAAAACTTTTAAGGTACAAATAAAAAAGACTTTGTCAGAGCATGCAGCATGCACTATATATTGCTGCATGACTTAACATTTTTGACTTGTATCACTTGACCTAGTCAATGTTATTTCTGGTTCAAATTGGTGATCATCCTTGTAATTAAACTAATTATTTATTTCATTACGTTACTAATTCTTTGCATTGGTACAGTGCACTTGATTGTCAAGGGAATCTAGTACATAATTATCAGGAGTGTTTTTTTTAAATTAATCATCCACTATATTTTCATAACCAAAAATCAGTTTGCCTTACAAAAATTGTAACATATAGAAAGTACAAATTGGCCTGCGTCTTACCAAAATCAGAACTCAGGTCCAACTTCGATCATGCGAGGAGCAGTTAAGTCTTTGAGCAGTAGGCCTTGTAAAAAATGCAATATATAAAACAAACAATATTTGCAAGAATACACAACTGCAATTAGTATACACTATACATTTATGTAGCCATCTTAGGAAAAAAAATCACAGGCTTTGTGTTGATTATAGCAATTAGCAAGAAAACCATATGAAACATATATACTACTATAATTTTAATATATTGGTGGGTCATCTGCATCCATATCGTTTCCAAAGTTGCTACTGACATCACCATATACATACATCAAAGTTCAAAACAAAATTTCAAATTTCAACATTTAATAAGACTTCATTATCTAACTTAAACTTCTCATAAGAAAACAAGACATCAAAACTACTCAAGTATGCCTTCGCAATCCTCTCTGACATAACTAACATTCTCAACTAAATCATCTGCATCCATATCGTTTTCTTCAGGGCCGCTCGCAACATAGTTAGCTTCTTCAACAAAATCATCTATCTCTAATTCATGAAAACCTCTTGGCGGTGCTTTCATTACAACATACCAATTAGAAGAATCATTTTCTCTTGAATAAAAGACTTGTTTCGCTTGAGATGCGAGGATATAAGGATCTTTTGAAAATGAAACCTGACTTTGATGTAAATTAACAAGAGTGAATCCATCTTCAACTTTTATCCCGTTTCCTATGTTCGCCCAATGACACTTAAAAACAGGAATATAAAAAACATTATAATCTAGTAAAATTATTTCAGTCAGTATCCCATAGTACGTAACCACATCAACCACTTGAGAAATGTCTTTTGCACTTGCTCTACACATGGTAGTCGCGTCATAAGTTACTCCGCTATTCTGGGTTTCTCTATCAATATCTTTTGTATGAAATCGTTGTCCATTAATAATATATCCTTTGCAGGAGAATGCCGTCTTTTTAGGACCGTATGCAATCCATTTTAATATTTTATCATGATCCTTTGAGTCAACAGGTATCTAAAAAATATTCAAACATATTAAACAAGTAATTTCATTAATTCATATATGAAAATATTGAAATTCTTTAACAAACCTTCCTTTTAATCCAATCAGCAAAGCTATCTCTATGGGTTTTCCACAGTAAGGTCGCATTTTTTTCTAAGCGCTTGTTTGAATTTTGCAACTCCTCCAAATGCAAACTAGTACAGTAAAAGTGATGTTAAATTATAGTTGCCAATACAAGCACATCAAATCAATGAAAGTGGGACATAACATATACTCACTCTAAAAATGGTTCCACCATAGCCATATTCATTAACACAGCTAAATGAGCAATTTCTTTCTCATTGGAAGACAATGTAATTGATTTGGACATTGAAATTGGACGCCCTTCAAGTATTGCGTTATCTTCATAATCTTCATTTCGATCTTTTTTTTCAATATCTACCGACTTACTCAAAAATTCACTAAAAAATTTCATGCATTCTTCGGCAAGATATGATTCTGCAATGCACCCCTCAGGTCGTGCATAATTTCTTACGTAGTCTTTGAGTGTTTTCATATACCTTTCAAAAGGATACATCCAACGAAAATGAACTGGTCCGCACAATCGTGCTTCTCTTCCAAGATGAATTGTCAAGTGTATCATAATATCGAAAAATGAGGGTGGAAAATATCTTTCAAGTTCACACAATATTTTAACGATATCATCATCAAGTTGTTGCAACTTCTCCCTATCAAGAACACGTTGACATATTTTATTGAAAAATGAACATAGACGAATTATTGCATTTCGGGGTCTGGTTGGCAATAAACCTCTTACTGCAACCGATAATAATTGTTGCATTAAAACATGATAATCATGAGACTTCAAACTACTAATTTTACAATCCACCAACGACACGCATTTTTTGAAATTTGAACAATAACCATCGGGACCTTTGAAATCATACAACCTTTTGCAAAATATTTTTTTCTCCAATTTTGATAATGTATACGGAGCTGGTGGAAGATATGTTTTGGTTCCACGGGGTTGTGCATAAAGACCATGCCGAATACCCCAATCCTCTAAATCATGTCTACAATTAATCCCATCTTTTGATTTGTTATCATGCAACATTGTACTTAGTGTGCTTTCACAAACATTTTTCTCAACATGCATTACGTCCAAATTATGACGCAATGGAAGTTCCTACAAAAAAAATTAACATTTAAATTTTCTATATATTCTTTTTTTTAGATTAATAAATAAAAAAGAGATTTGAATACTAACCTCCCAATATGGCAAGTAAAAAAAATTGATCTTTTTTTCCACCTTGATAGCTCCTTTTTTACAGAATTATCATCTTCATTATCTTCATCCTCACTACTGTCATCGATCTTCCTTTTCTTACTTTTTCCCTTAATCTGCTCTTTTCCAAAATCATTTGGAAAGTCCTTCAAAATAAGAAAGATGTTTTTACCTGTTAGAATTCTAGGCATCTTTCCATCCTCTATAGTGTTATCAAACCAAGCTTTTTTTTCCTCAACGGATGTGAAATAGGAAAAAATCTTCTATGACCCATATAAACATTCTTTCGACTATATTTCAACCATCGACGATGAGTATTGACACCACATAATGGACAAGCCTTTTTACCCTTTACACAACATCCAGCAAGATTACCATAAGCTGGAAAATCATTTATCGTCCATAATAAAATAGCTCTCATATTAAAAAGTGTCTTACTAAATGCATCGTACGTCTCAACTCCACTACTCCACAAGTAATGCAAATCCTCTACTAATGGCGCCATATATACATCAATATCATTCCCCGGTTGCTTTGGACCTGGAATTAGAAGTGTTAGCATAATATTTTCCTTCTTCATGCACAACATAGGCGGCAAATTATATGTCACAAGCATTACTGGCCAACAACTATATTTGGAACTCAACATGGAAAATGGATTAAACCCATCTGTAGCAAGACCAAGTCTGAGACTACGTGGATCGGCTGAAAATGATTCCCAATTTTCATCAATTGTGCTCCATGTTACAGAATCTACGGGATGTCGCATCTTTCCATCACTGCTTTTATTATTGAAATGCCACCTTAATGCTTCTGCCATCTTTTCAGATCTGAACATTCTTCTGAATCTTGGAATTATTGGAAAATATCTCAACACCTTAACCGGGATACCCTGCATAATCTCATTTGTATCCTGATTCATTTTCCATCTTGAGGAACCACATTTCGGACAGTCATTCAAATTTTTATACTCTTTACGAAAAAGACAACAATCATTCTCACATGCATGAATCTTTTCAAACCCCATATCAAATAGTTTGAGGAATTTCTTTACTTCATATAAAGTCTTAGGAAGTACATTATTCTTTGGCAAAAACAGTTGTTGCACATTAAGAAGCTTATCAAAACCAGAATCGGATAATCCAGTTTCGCATTTAAGGTTATACAAAATAGTGATGGCAGATAACTTTGTATGATCTATGCAACCAGGATATAATGGGGTTTCTGCATCTTCCAAGTTCTTAAGTAAATCATCATGTCGTCTCTGTGCATCATCCTTATCTTTATCATCATCAAAAAAATTATGATTAAAGTAGTCTTCATCTTCATAGTGAATTGCTTTGAGTAAGTCGTACACCTCACTCTTTTTATTATTATTTTCAACATCTACTTGCTCGCCATGATTATACCACCTACCATCTTTGTACTTAGGATCCATTCCCTTTATAATTAAATGCTCAATGACGGTTTCACCATAATGATGACTAAGATTTCGACAATCTAAACAAGGACACAAAATTTTCTCTACATCCCCTAACTTTTTCTTCGCAACACGTACAAAATTTTGAGCTCCTTTTCCATACTCTTTACTGGTTCTATGTTTAAAATTGAAAGCAACAAGAATGTTAGCTTTCATTTTCAAAACATGTTAAGTCTAAAGTTATGTGTAAATTTACTTGTATATGATTACCTGTGTAGACGCAACCAGTCTTTCTCCATCATCATTTATAATATGGAAGCAATCAAGTATCTAAAATTCAAAATAGTAATTGGAAATTAGACTATTTAAACAAGTAATGAATGCTAGAAGAGTTTCTGGGCCTTTTAGTTAGCTTGTTTAAATGTGAATACTCATTATGAGTTTCTTCTTGAGACGTATAGAAAATAATATACACATCAAGAAATACTTCATTAATATACACATCAAAAAATGGGGAGAAGAGGATGAAAAAAAGGACAGAAACCTAGGTTCTTCAAGTCGTCATGAGCTTCAAATATATGTTGTAAAATATCGGCTTATCATTTTAACATTTTTTATAAATACAATCAACTGACGATGCAAGGATAAACACAAGAGCTCAGAGTACTAAAGTGTGTAGAATTTGTTTATTTGATCGAATTTATGTAAAGCAAAGTAATCAAAATTCGAGGATGCAATCTAATGTAGCAATTATTTGATACTATGTAACCAAAAATAAAGAACAAAAACTGAAAAAAGAAGTAATTAACTTTAATTGATTACCTTTAAACATCATAAATGAACAATTAATTTAACTTTAAACCATCGTTAAAGTAATTAAATATCTTTACACAAGTCATTAATAAAATAATTAATTAACTAATTTCAACCATAACTAAAACGATTGATTTTTTTTGGCAAGGCCAACCGTTTTTTATTGAGGACCGTCCACTTTTATCACAACAAAAGTAATAAATACGTATTAAAAACAGGAGTTAGGTCGATTGTCTGAATGACTAAACTTACTCAAGCACCACGTATGGTGCAACATACAAACCAGGTTGCAAAAGAAAACGCATATAAGCTCCATGCTGGAAGCAACTCGTAGAAACAAACGTATCTAACAAACTTAGATACGATAGGACACTACTATCTATGAAAATTAACCCAAACCAACTACAAATTTCCAACACAGCTAGCTAAAAAATATAGCCTAAGCTAGCATTCAGAAGACAACCAGATTGCCAACAAGCAACAGAACATATTTCATAGAGATGCAAATTTCAAAGATGGCCAATTACCTTGGTTTATAGAGATGCATATTTTATACATAAAGTAGAACACTGCATAAACCAACTACAAATCTCTATGAAAGATGGCCAATTACCTTCTGACATTTAGTTGTTATGTATAAACATTGAAAAGCTACACTGGGAAACATCCACATGAATTTAGGCCACAAACCAAAAGGAATTATGTAAGCCAAACTGTTTCCAAAAAATTTGCTATTACAACGGCGCTATTTTGTAGCACCGGAGTAATGTCTATGCATTACCCCTCTCCTGATACTTGGCTTGCGCCATTAACAATAAATTTGGTTCCTGATACTTGATGTCAGTAAAGAGTCTGATCATTTGCTTCCATTTACATAATTCTTCATTAATGAACCCTTTGGTTGAACATCATCAGAAACTTTAAGCAAGTACTTTTTCATACCTAATTTAGATCTTATATTTACATGTTCACATTACTTATTCGAGACTTTCTGAAGTACATCATAGCTAAATTGTACTCCATATTGTACCTTTCGAATATTCAAAAAACATGTTAACTGCAATGCGTAATGTGGTGAAGCAAAATTTTAAATAAAGACTACAGATAGTAGTTTTAAGTTTTAACTTTCAATAACATCTTGTCAGCAGAGGCGGTAGATAATTTAGTGGGTCATTGAAGAATTTGCAACAGTAAGAAACTTCAATTCTTATTTCATGAGAAGGAAAAGTTTCTTTGTTATGGAAATGAGAAGGAAAGATTTCAAAAGTTAAAAATAGGAAAGTGCTATACAATTGAATATACTAACAATACCTACCTCAAATTTGCATCACCCAGTCTTGAAGCAATTTGACAAATTAATTGTTTGAACTTGAACGATTGAACCTGACAAATTAGTGCCTTATCATAGATTGATTTTGTATTATGCAAAAAACCCAGACCTGACTATGCAAAAAATCACTACACCGTATGCATATAAAGGTTTTGTATTATAATTCTTATGATGTGGGAAAATTAGTATCTTATCATAAATTGGTTCCATATTATCCAAATAGCATTCACAAAAAATCCATTTCAAAATTTCACTAATTAGCATTTAGTATCTTTCTAATTCTTACAGTGATTAAAAATAGATATATTAGCAAACTTACAACAATTGTTAACCATATTAATAACCACAGGCTTTACTATTAAACCATATTTATCAAGTAAAATTGGGTTCCGCTAGTATTGTTCAAAAATAATAAAACAGGCATTGCTTTCAACTTCTGCACCTCACTTATGCCCATAGACGAGGACATGCATAGCATTTCACCATTACTTGATTTGCCTAATAAACAAGCTAGTCCAAACCATAAAGGAAATGCAGCAAACTCAATTTCAAGCAAAAACCACCAATTGATATTTGTGACAAAGGAATGGATGGAAATGGACTTCATAATGGCTAGAAGGGCAGCCTTCGACCAAAGAAGAACACAAAGAATTAAAGGAAGATGTGAAGAAATATGACAAAGGAAATTAGATAAATACTTTAAAAGGTGATTTAAAGCTCAACAGAACTCCATCTCAGCTACATCAGAGATGGAATCTTCTACGAAAATTAACAATGGTAAAGGAGCTAAATGTAGCAGCTTGGCTACAAATGAGGTGAGGTTGGCAATGCAAATAGCAAACAACATATCCATTTGACATGCCTATGACTGTAAGAATATCAGCGTATTGAAAGATGGCACTTTAGACAAATCTTCTATGTTAACAGCTGCGGCTTCACAAGCATCACAGGCTTATGCAACTCAATTGTTGAAATAATCACAAGACGATACAACACCAAATATTTTCACAAAACCTCACCTGCTTATTAGAAAAGCATCATTTACTACAATGAAACATACAACAGAGCCCAACCCTCTAATACAAGCTGCAGCCTTTCACCTTTGCTGTTGGGGGCCGCCGACCGCATTTCAAATCCTTCTACCACTACCTCACTCTTAAAGGTTGCACAATCCAAAAATGCAGCACGTATAAGACCTAGAGTTCAAATATGTACAAGTATACCAAATAATAATGCTAGACCTTCTATGAATCAACCAATTTGGCCTTCATCAACTCCAGTTTCATCAGGTTCAAGTTTTGGCATGATTGAGTTCCTTGAAATCAATAGATTCCAAGGACAAGGTAGTAGACAATCTTGAGGAGAAAAGGATTGGTGCCAGTTATAATAGTAATTATTATAATGCAAAAGATTTATTGAATAAGGAAAGAGTTGCTAAGAAATCCAAAGTAGGTGAAGTTGAGATTATGACTGAGAAGGAAATCAAAAGTGACATTAATGAAACTAAAACTGAGGTTAAGAAGTCAAAAGATATTGGAACTGAGAGAAGTGAATAGACAACTAAAAGAATCCACGAATTATCCATAAATGCAAACAAAACAAATAAAAGATGGAAACTATAATTTATTCCACATGAAAAATGGTGATTGGTATTTTTCTAGTGATAAGTTTTTCTTTTTAAAAAGGAGAAAATTATACATGTGATGAGAGGAGTGAATACTAGAGTGAACCAAGATAAGTCCAAGCAAAAAGACTCGATTATAATAGTATAGTATAGATAATCTACTATTACAGATTGACCTAATATTAAGGGACAAAACATTAGAGGTTGCAATTAAAGATGTCAATTATGGATTCTATGCTACCATATTTGGAGATGAGATTCATCATAGAAATAAGCAAGTCCCCCATGCATTTTACAAAGTCGCCCTCAGCACCCTATTGTTTGAATCTGAATTTGCAGGATGGAATCCCAGAAATATATAGAATATTACAAAAGCCTCACCCAACGCAAGAAACATAATGACATACATGCTAAATGACAAAAAATATTCATTAATTACTCTATTTTTCATCATGTGAATGAAGCCATTAGTGCCTGCAAAATTACATTTTATTGTTCATCATTGGTTGTTTGAAATTTGTACCATGTTTTTTTAATTATTTTTAATTCAACTTTGGTTAACTTTTATTTAGAAAAATAATATTATAATAGAATTTCTTGAATGTTTATTATATCTACAGGTCAAATTTGATAGCTATAAAAAAAGAGATTAATCTGTACATACTACTTAAAAATATATGTGCTTCAGCAGGTAACTCGTTTAATCCTCATCCAAAGGTTTGAGTCATAAATACAAGGCTTTCCAAAAAAAAATGTGCCTATATTAACTCGTTTAATCCTCATCCAAAGGTTTGCGTCATAAATACAAGGCTTTCCAAAAAAATGTGCCTATATTAACTCGTTTAATCCTCATCCAAAGGTTTGCGTCATAAAAACAAGGCTTTCCAAAAAAATTGTGTCTATATTAACCACAAGATAATAAACACATAGACTAAAGTATGGTTTAAAGCATAAAGTGGTTGAGCCGAAAAAGTAATGGAATTTCGATTAGTTCTACATCACACCAACAATAAGCATAAAATACAAGAGAAAACGACAAGGTGAATGCTAATATCCAAAAAAGATGAAAGATAATGAAGAATAGACTCCCAAACATCAAGTACTTTCAAAGCAAGGTCAAACTGATTCATGGGAATGTGAGATAAAAATCAAGTTTTTAACTAATTCTTTTTATCAACTTCAAATAGGAATCTATGAAACAGATTTATTTCATGCTACGACTTTGAAAGCAAGAATCCTTGCGTGAGATAGCAATCAAAAAAATTACCAAACACCGAATAAGAATCAATTAAATTTGGAGAATTTTTACCTGAGATAGCAAGCTAATCAGAGTTAGAGGTGGAATTATTCCAGTTGGGTGGTGAGTTGTTTATCATAGTAGAGTTGGGAAGCGTATAGGCAGAGGAAGGCTAAGTAGAGTGTGGATTGCGGACCTCTGGTGAACTACGCCTAGGTGAAGATGAGAGCGGACGTGTTCGAGGGAGTAATTTTTGGTGAAAATGATGAGAAATGGGGACCTGCTGCGATTATAAGAGAGAATGAAATGAAATGAAATAATTTAGGGCATAGAAGATGAAATTTCAGAACAGCCCTCATTTTTTATTCCCGCTTAGATATCATAATCTTTTCTCAGCGTTTTGTTTAATTTCTTATTTTTTTATCAAAACTAAACAGCATTTCGTGTATGAACGCTGAGTTCAATTGCTGTTAATAATGCATTTTCTTGTAGTGTAGTTCGAGTATTCGAACCGATTCATCCTGTTTTCTTTATGATTCCTTGTTTCATCTATCAAGATTGCTTGATATTCAATTGGTGAATAACCTTTTTCTTCTTCTCTCTTTCTTAAAGAAGAGAATGTCTAGACCAGGCCGTCCCAGAGCTGGACCATCTACTGTTACTCCCCAGGATGGAGTTTTCATGACAGCTCAACAGCTTCTTGATTTAGTAAAGAATGCTCAAGCAGCTGGTCCTAATCAGGAGCCTACTCATCCTAAGTCTAGATTTGCACGTTTGTGCAACGATTATACCAACTTGGGCGGGAAACCATTCAAGGGTTCCGAAACTATTATCGAGGTCCAGGCTTGGTTAAGAACATGCGATAGAATCTTTTCTCGCATGAATCTTGTCGATCTTCACAGTGTTCAGGTGGCTTCCAGTATGCTCCAAGAGAGAGCATTGGATTGGTATGAACTTCTTATTTCTGAAATTAATGATGCGGATCTCACCTGGGAGCAATTCCGAGAATGCTTCGAATTAAAATTCGTACCAGAAGCAGAGAAAGTGACACTAGCTCGACGTTTCATAGACCTTGTTCAAGGTGAATCCACTGTGACAGACTATGTCACATCCTTCGAGTCACTATCTAAATATGGGGTTGAATACATCAACACCCAATTGAAGAAGAACCAGAGGTTCGTCTATGGCTTAAACAAGAATCTCAAGAAGCCATTACTTCTAAAATTAGAAGTTTCTTTCGATCAACTGATTGATATCGCTCTTCATCTTGAAGAAGCTGGTAAGGACAGTGATGTTGAAGTGGTGGCTGCCAAACCAAACTTCAACAACAAGAAAAGGCCTAACAAGTTCAAAGGTTCTTATCCCAACAAAAAGGGTAAGCAAGCAACTCATGCTGCAAAGGCATTTTCCCCCAGTGATAGGAAATGCTTCAACTGTGGTGCTAAAGGCCATTTTTCGAACAAGTGTTCAAAGCCCCGCTCTTGCCGCTATTGTAAAAGTCCAGATCATTTTATGCACCAATGCCCTAAGCTTCAAGACAGGGAGGGAAAGATAAACGTAGCTCAAGCCCCTGGCAACACATCTCGCGGTCAAGGTATGTGTCATTCTGTCCTTGATGGCATTATTATATTTCATGATCAACCTATTAGAGTTCTCTTTGATACAGGTGCATCCTATTCTTTTATATCAAAGGAACTTATCGATACTTTTTCTTTAAATGTTGTTGCTTTAATGACTTCTTTAAGAATTGCGAATCCAGTTGGTGGATCCGCAACTCTTAGTTTACTTTGTAAAGACGTGGATATTATTTTGTGTGATTTTTCTTTCCTAGCCGATTTGCATGTCATGCGTTACTTAGGCTTTGGAGTGATTTTGGGTATGGATTGGCTTACTCGTTATGAAGCTCATATCCTATATCCTGAGCGGACTATTTATCTCCGTCATCCGCAATCTGTTAATCAGATTTCTATTGTTCTTAAAGATTCAGATTCTGCTTTGGTTGCATCTTTATATTCTTTAAATCCTCATGATAATGATAATGATGATGAGGAGGATGTCATTTCTCTTATTCGCGTCGTTCGTGAATTTTCCGACATATTCGAGCCCGTCTTAGGACTACCACCTAAGCGAGCAATTGAGTTCAAAATTAATCTTATACCTGGAGCTCAACCTATTACTCGTCCTCCTTATCGCATGTCTAATAAGGAGAATGAAGAGATGCAAAAACAATTATCCGAGTTAGAGACGAAGCAACTTATTCGCTCTAGTTCCTCGCCTTAGGGAGCTTCAGCTATTTTCGTAAGTAAGTCCGATGGTACACTTAGGCTTTGCGTCGACTACCGCAAGCTTAATGATCTTACTATTAAGAATAAATATCCTTTACCTCGGATTGATGATCTGTTTGATCAACTGATTGGTGCTAGAGTCTTTTCACAATTGGACTTGGCTACCGGTTTTCATCAGCTTCGTATTGTAGAGGATAGCATTCCTTTGACTTCGTTCCGTACTCGTTATGGATCTTATGAATGGCTAGTTATGCCATTCGGTTTAACGAATGCTCCAGCTTATTTCGTTGACCTCATGAATAGAGTTTTCAAAGATTTTCTCGATCGATTTGTTCTCATCTTTATTGATGATATTCTTTTGTATTCCAAAACCGAGGAGGAACACGGAAAGCATCTTCGGATTGTATTGGAAACTCTTAGGAGCAATCAATTATAGGAAAAATTTTCTAAATGCCACTTTTGGCAATCTAGTGTGAAGTTTCTCGGTCATATTATTTCCGAATCCGGAATATCAGTGGATCCTACAAAGATTGAAGCGATTCAAAATTGGAAGAGACCGGAGAGCGTGACTAAAATCCGTAGCTTTCTCGGATTAGCAGGTTATTACCGCCGTTTTATAAAAGACTTTTCTAAGATTGCCGTGCCTCTTACTGGTTTAACGAAGAAAGGTGTTAAATACATTTTGTCGGACAAATGTGAAACTTCTTTTCAGAAATTAAAAGAACTCCTTTTTGATGCTCCTATTCTTGTTATTCCCGAAGGGAATCAAGATTTTGTTGTTTATACCGATGCTAGTCGCGTTGGTTTGGGTGCCGTTCTGATGCAAAAAGAACATGTTATTGCTTATGCTTCTAGGCAATTGAAGCCGGTAGAGACTAGATATGCCACACATGATTTAGAACTCACGGCTATCGTTTTTGCCCTTCGAATTTGGCGACATTATCTTTTGGGGGAAAAGTTTATACTTTATACTGATCATAAGTCTTTGAAATATTTATTTTCTCAAAAGGAACTTAATTTGCGTCAACAGCGTTGGCTCAAATTCCTTGCCTCTTACGATCTTGACATTCTTTATACTCCCGGAAAGGGAAATCGAGTTGCCGATGCACTTAGTCGCAAGCAACAAGCGGTTTGTTTCCATGATGATATCTGAATGGAATGATCTCGAAGTTTTATCCACTTGTGAAATTCGAGATCATGTTTCCGATTTATGTTCATCACTGGTTTTATGTAGCCTTGAGGCTCGTCCTTCTCTCTTAGACAACATTTTTGAAGCTCAACAGCTAGATCCCGAATTGGCTCTTCTTAGCTAGAATATTAGGGATAAAACCGATATTGAAGGTTTGAAAGACTTTGATATCGATTCTCGTGGCGGCATTCGAAAATTTGGTAGACTTATCTTACCAAATATTAGTGATCTTCGTAAAGATATACTAGAAGATTCTCATTGTTCCAAATATTCCATTCATCCCGGTGGCAGTAAAATGTATGCAAACATGAAGCGACTTTATTACTGGGAGGGAATGAAAGCTGATATTGCTAACTTTGTTAAGTGTTGCATGACTTGCTAACTTGTTAAGGCTGAACATCAAAGGCCTGGTGGGTTATTGCAACCATTGGAAATTCCAGTTTGGAAGTGGGATCCAATTTCCATGGATTTTATTGATGGCCTTCCCCGTTCTCGTTCGGGTCATAATAGTTTATGGGTGATCGTTGACAGACTTACTAAATCTGCCCATTTTATTCCCGTTCGGTCAAACCAAACCGTTCCTCTTCTAGCCAAACTCTTTATTAAAGAAATTGTTAAATTTCATGGAGTTCCTACTTCTATAGTTAGTGATCGTGATCCATTATTTACTAGTGGATTTTGGAAGAGTCTTCAAAAAGCTTTGGGAACGAAGCTTAATTTTAGCACCGCTTATCACCCCCAGTCCGATGGACAAACTGAGCGTGTGAATCAAACACTTGAAGATCTTCTTCGTGCTTGTGTTCTTGACTTTGGTGGAAGTTGGGAAGATCATATTTCACTTGTTGAATTTTCCTATAATAATAGCTTCCAATCTAGTATTAGTATGGCTCCTTTCGAGGCACTCTATGGAAGGCCAAGCCGATCTCCTTCTTGTTGGCTTGAGGCCGGTGAGAAGCTGGTTTTAGAACCAGATTTTATTCGAGATTCCACAGAAAAGACTGAACTTATTCGACATACGATGAAAGAAGCCCAGAGTAGACAAAAATCCAATGCTGATAACCGAAGAAGGAAATTAGAATTTTCTATTGGTGATCTCGTATTTATTCGTGTTTCACCTATGAAGGGTGTTGTACGTTTCAGTCGATCGGGAAAGTTAGCGCCTCGATATATTGGGCCATTTCCTATCACTGAACGTATTGGTTCCATGGCTTATCGCCTTTTATTACCGGCTCAGTTTTCTGCCATGCATGACGTGTTTCACGTTTCTCAATTACGGAAGTGCCTTCAGGATTCCGATTCTATTCTTGAACCCGGTGCTGTGGAAGAGATAGAAGTTTCGCCTAATTTAACTTATGAGCAGCATCCTATTCGAATTATTGCTTCGGAGGTCAAACGACTTCGAAATAAAGATGTTCTACTTGTTAAAGTTCAATGGTCCTCAAATCCTAAGGATTGCTCTTGGGAAACTAGAGAATTCATCGAGCGTACACATCCGGAATTACTTTCTTATGCTCTTTGAGGTAAACTTCTTATTTCAAATTTCTTTTGTGTTAATATGCTTTTATGGTTGTTACTTCTTATTTCCATCTTATATATTGCGAGGACGCAATTTCTTTAAGGAGGGGAGTCTGTAACAACCCGCATATTTGTCGATTTTATATTTAAATATTTATTTAAACATTTTATCGTTATTCGGATGTTAGTCCGAAAAGCTACTTTTTGCATACGGTCAAATTAGGACTCAAGACCACCCCCATTGAGTTCAAAATGACGTTTGCGATCTTTTTGAGTGTAAACTTCGATATGTTTGGAGTTAGTGGAATTCTCTCTACTTTTTCCCGCTTGTGACTTTGTTTTGGACTGCACCTTCTTTAGTTCAGCCCAACCCTCTTCTTCACTTCATTCATCATTTGTTTTAACATTCAAGCTTCATCAAAAATGGTGGTGGGAAGGGGAAATTAAAACTCCAAACTCAAATTCAATTGCAAATCCAACATTCAACTCCAAATTCAAGTAGAAGATATTGGATTCAAGCTTTTGATTGCTTCTCCTTGCTTTCAAGCTTCATCTTCATCCATTTTAGTGAAAAGGTGAGATTTTTAATCTCACATCTTGCCTATAACTATCATTGGACTATTGGGAATGATTCCCTATCGCATTAGCATCTTAGTTTGCTTTTGGTTTGGATTGAATGGGTGAAAAACCCCAATTTTCAGCGTTGTTGGCAAATCCTGGACCTTAGGTCGCTCTACCTCGAAGACTAGCCCTGCAGATTTTCGTTCGTGCTTAGGTCGTTCGAAATTAGGTCGCTAGGTCGTAGGTCGCTCTGGCGTAGAAATAACTCTGCCTGCATTTAGCTCGTTCTGGCTTAGGTCGCACGGGGATAGGTCGCTAAGTCGTAGGTCGTCTCCGACCCTATATCGCCCGGTTTGTTTGAGTTAGGTCGCGCCTCTTTTAGGTCGCGTCTCTTTTAGGTCGCTCTCCACTGGACCCCGTTATGTCGCTCAACATTGACCTCGTTAGGTCGCTCGCGTGTTTCACTAGGTCGTTAGACCTTTACCTCGTTAGGTCGAAGGTCGCTCGACCTTATTACCTTGTTAGGCCGCGAGTCCCTTAAGTCGCTCGCCTTATTACTTCGTTAGGTCGCGTACCAGTTAGGTCGCGCACCCTTTAGTTCGCGCACTCCATTAGGTCGCACGACCATTCAACCCTTAGTGTAACAACCCGAGTTTTTCTATCACGAAAAACCGGACCATTTGGGTAAAAAGAAGAAGAGGTAGAAGAAAAAATAAAAGAAAAACAACATCAGAATCTAACCATCGCAGCGGAATAAAATATAATATATCAACAGATCTTTACACAAATCAAAATTATATCTGTTTATACAATACATCAGAATACATCATCAGAGTACATCAACATCCATAACATACAACTAAATACACAGCGGAAAAATAATAACAAGTACGGGAGTACGTATCGACATCCAGCTCGTCTCCTGAGCTCCACAGCATCATATCCTGAACCTGTTTATCTCGGTCTGACCCGAGCATCATATAAAACAATACCCGAGTCAGTCTGGAAAACCAGCGTGAGAAAATCACACTCAAATTTATTATTAAAGTTTCAAAATCCTTTGAAAACAAAAGCATCTCGTAAGACCACGCCACAAATAAACATGTCGGGTTTTTACCTTACGATAGCTAAAACACTTTATATCAAAATCCTCTGATATTATAATAGTGTCTACAGAAAGTAAAATATCAAAATGCTTGCATCTCACATTTCAACAATAGTTGGGCACAATCAAAACCGTACAAGGCACGTAGGAAGAATGGATTTCCAACGAATGACTAGGCACTGGGGTACCACCTATCACAGTACGTGGCCTAGATCACCGTACCGAGGAGTACGCCCGCTCCCCTGCAACACAAGGCCGGAACCATCCCTTACTGGATGATCCTGAATAAAATCACCCCACGGTTGGGATCAGCAACCGCACCACTAAGCCGAAATAAAAAGGGACATCTAGACAGGGATGACCTTACCCTCCAGTGGGAGCTACCCACGAAGCCTTGCTGCATAACCCCTGATTTTCAGTCATTCCCGGTTGATGAGGTTCGAGGCTAAACGATACCTTTTAGAGAACATATCCCTTAGAATGCCCATCGTCCGCTGACGATGTTTCGCAAGCATTCGTCCATACAAGTCCGTCCCGGGTCCGAACGGAACCGAAGGCACTACTCCTACTACATCCATTTTGGAAATATCCTCAGGATTAGTAGCGACTAGCCCTTGCACTTCACTGCTCCATATTCGACTCCGAAATCGTTACACGAAACGTACAAACCGGATCGAAGTGGTATTCGAGTCTCCAGACCTAGAATCCCGGTATACGGAAACCCGATCCCGGTCTCTTCGAAACGATCAGCGCATTTGGCCAATATTGATAGTCGGTTATTTAACTATCAATTAACATCCACAAGCAACCATCACACAATTAAATAATTTCCCACATTATTTATGCCCAAATATCTTTCCAAGATATATTTCCGAATTTTCAAAACTCATTTGAAAACAATTTCAAAACAGTTTCCGCTTAAGGAATACATTTCCAAATATTTATTTCCTCTGAAACACCAAGTACAAAACACTTAGATTTTAAAATAATCTTAAAACACTTTACTATAAATATACTTAATAATATTGAAATTTAAAAAAAAAACTACTTTAATACCTTAACAAAATATATACTTAAGAAATATTTAAAATGAAACCACTTTACAAATATAAACTAAATTTCTCTTTTTAAAATATAATACCAAATCACTTTTATATAATTACTACAATAATAGATTTGAAAAATACTTACTTTAAAGTTTAAACATTTAAAAAGAATAGATTTCCCAAAACATACTTACTTAAGAAATTTACATTTAGAAATAATCAATTTTCTAAAATATGCTTTTAAAAACACAATTAGAACTTTTAACTTATATTAAAAATTGCTTAGAAAACGTACTTGGCTATCCAGAGAAATACCCTTCTCACTCCCATCTTTTAAAAATAAAATAACATTTATTTTTAAACCAAACCATATCCTTTTATAAATTCCCACTTTGAAATTATATTTTCAAATATCCTCTGATATTTTATTTTACTTTACAAACCCAGTTTATCTCTCCCAGATCTCATTTCTCTTTAAAATTCAAATTCCAAAGTATTTAAATCAATTTATAATTGATTTCCCAATTTATTTTACTTTGAAATAAATTTTCTTACTTAATCCATTTATTTCCAAATTCATTAACTTCCAGATTTTATTTCTCATTATGATTTAAAATCTTTAAACCGAAACACAAGTTTCAGATTTCCCAAATTCCTTCTCTTTTTAATTACGTTTAAACATTGAATTAAAATAATTTTTTATCCCTTTAAATAACATCACATAAGTCTTCTTTAAATTCAACATTTCTCTATTTATTCAAAATTGCTCTTTTCCATATTTAATTTATTCGAATTCGCTAGAATTACTTAACTTAATTTTACTCTTTTATATTTTCCAAAAATCCAATTCAATTGCTTTTGATAACTCATTATACTGGGAAATTCAATCCAACCAGATTATCCAATATAAATTATCACAGGATAACAACAATCATATCACAGAATATTTAAACAAAAATTAAATATTTTGAGGAATCCAGTTGGATCCCTCCAACCTGTTTCCCTGCATCCACAGACGTTAGCACAATACCAATTCCACTTCGAGGTGGAATATCGCGGTATATGGGTTTTATAAAATCATCCGCTATTATGCGGCGCATAGGGTCTCATCCGCTATATAATGCGGGAATATCAACAACTCCAATATATACATATTCCAATATATATATATTGGTATATACTACTATATATAGTATAGCATATTCAATCAATGCAACCATTCAATCAATTATTTAAATTTAACTATTTAAATTTAAATCTAACTGAGTGAGATTAACTCACCTTTGCCGTTAAATTTGCAATCCACTTTATTCTCGACTTGGTTTATCCAGTTTTGACCCAAAATTGAGCTCGGCCACCAACAAAACTTCGCGACGACTTCGACTCCTACTCCCCAATTTGCTCGACCACGAATCCTAGGTTGCTTTACAACCTCGTGCCGCCCCCACCTGCGCTTGCTGGGCCTCGAGGCAATCAGCGCTGCCTCGTTCGCGTGCCTCCAGATCCGGCTCATCCCACTCGAACGCGAAAACCCGCTCGCGATATGCCTCCGCCCTCGCCTCATCACTATCTCGCATGAGCTACTGCCGCCCAGAACTCAAATTCGATTCGTGGATGAACTCCGATTCATTCAGTTCGAGGTCAGAGAAGAAAGGAAGAAGAGGAAGACCGCGATTCCTTTCTTCGATCTGTGATTTATTTCGAACGATTGAGCAGCCATTTCCCCTTTCTCTATTTTATACGAAAATCGATTTGTCTTCGATTCGTGAAGGAGTGGAAGTAAAGGAAGCTGTGGCTTTGAATACAAATGAGGATGGAAGGTGAAGTATAACTAGAGATAGAATCCAAATTTCCGCCATTTTTGATTTTCTTTTAACTGAGAGGCTCGGTTGTTTTGATATTTAGAAGAGACGCGTGTTTATTAGGTAGGACATGTGTTATACCAAGAGAAACACGTGTTTGAGAGAAGAGAAGGTTGCTGAGAAAACTTTTGTCAAAACAATTTTGAATATAAATATTGTTTAAATCTAAATCGTCTCGAATCACGCAACTCAAAATCTCAACCTCCTATTGATGCATGCCGCTAGGCGTTTATAAGGTTAAACCCCTATTCTGAACGAAATGGAAAAGGTTTCGAGTCCTAACTCGGTCGTATGGAGGAGATAGCTTTTTGAATCCAGTTATTATTGAATTTTTTTCGATATAAATTTCAACACGTTTATATACCGTATGCTTACACAACAACTCCAAACGCTCCGAAAATTTAAAATCCGATAATAATACAATATTATGGATCCAATGGAAGTGGTCTCGCCGAATTCCGAGACTGTGTTCCGGAAGGCTATTTTTAAATATCGATTTAAACATTAAATTTTCAAAACTGAGCAAAACAGTTCCAAATTCAATTCTGAAAGTTCCAACACCTTCAGAATCATCAGTATAAATTTTCTAAGCCTTCGTATTATTTTTAACGGGCTAAAATTCCAGATTCTATATTTTACTCAATTCCAATTATTAAATTCAACAATTAAATCACCAAATAATAATGATATTTGAAATTTTGAGTTTAAAATTAACTCTTAAATATTTAAAATCAATTAAATATTCCAATTTCAAATATACAAAAATCTGGGTCGTCACATTCCTCCCCCCTTAAAAGAATTTCGTCCCCGAAATTACCAGTTAGGAAGAATGATCCATACCTCATTAACTATTTTCTCAAATTTCAAATAGTTTTCAAAAAACTTGCCAAATAATCTTTTTATCACAGATACACTAATCCTCGTTCTAACTTTTCAACTTATCCACAGGTTCAAACAATATTACCTTTTTTTTTATCAGTTCAAATTTAAATTTGAAACCAAATTTTGAATTATCAAAATTTTCCAAAATTTTTCTAACTCCCTAAATTTCCGAAAAATTTCGCCAGCGTCTCCTTTGCACGGCTAGCTCGGTACTACTACAAAATGGCTCTACGGCCTCCCAATCTCAAAAAGAAAACAAAAAGCCAAGTGGCTGGATCCAAAAACCCAATCAAATTTCATATAGAAATTCAAATACATACCTTTTTGTCGGCCATTAAATTTTATCTTCTAAATCAAAAATCCCAATTTATCCATTGCTTTTATACTCCTGTATATCCTACTAAGCAATAATATTCAATCACAATTTCAAAACCATTCTATACTTTTCTTTACAAATTTTCAATATTTGCTTTACTTAAGCCCGTACGATGCACATATATCCTCCGTACGCAATATCACATTTGATCGCTCAATCGATCACACAATTTCACTTCCGAACTAGTATCGTCCACCCGACTTCCTAGTGCGGACTCAGATCTGGTTTCTTGATCAGAAACCGTCATTCTCCTTGCATAGCCACAAACTATGATAGAGAATATCCAGAATCAATCAACAATCCATATCCAGGTTCGCCGTCGAAAATCGAGTGAAAAATTCCAACTCGGATCGATATATCTATCTCGAAATTCTGTGTTCAACATCTGGACCAAATAGCTATGCGAATAAAATAATATACGTACACCTTACGTAATTAGCCCAATTGATTATTAGTTATATCAATTCTCCTTTATTCATATTCCTTTTTGATTGTTATCCCCTTATTCACAACTATCCCATTTCACAACTTCAGTTTTAGTCTTCATTCAACTATTCACTTAGTATATTTTTTATTTTTCCCTTTCCAAAATTACTAAGTATATTTCCAATACCAATTTTCTTAAGAATTTCATTCTTAAGTTCATATAAATTTTCTTATACTTATTTACTACTTCACCACCGAAGTGTATATATTCAAATTGAACTCCCATTTCATATGAATTCCAACTTACTTCAATTTACTACTTCATTTCCAATTTTTTCCTTAAATTCAATTCATCTCCAACTTCCAAAAATTGAATTTTATTTAGCTCGACAACAATCCAAGTTAATTCATTAAATAACTATTTCTCAACTTATTTAAACCACTCCTCTGTTTGAGTTCAGTTTACATTCAACATTTACTTAAGTCAATAGCTTAAGTTTATTTTCCATTTAACCAACCCTTTTAAGTTTTATTTCCATCTTTCATTTGATTCTTATTTAATCAAATTCCATCCATTTATTTATTTTCACTTATTCGGATTCCATTCGAAATCCCAACCATTACTATTTTAATCCAATTTCATTAATTCCCAATTCCATTTCATTAACTAATTTATTATCTCATTAGTTCCTCCACTGGTTAAGATTAAATACTTTCTTTTTAATTCCTAATATCACTTCACTTAATTATCTTAAGTTCAATTTATTTTATAATTCAAGTTTGGATTTATTAAGATTGCTCATCTTAGTCGTTTCCATTTGATAATTACAATTTCATTTCTATTCATAAGTTTTAACTTACTTACTTAAGATCTAGAACTATTCATTTAAGTCCATTTCCATCTTCATATCAAATTTCAAATTATTACACTTAAGAACTTAAGAATATGAATTTCTTTACACAATTATAAGCATTTTACATTACCTTTATATCCAATTCAATTCGACCTCAACTTACTTATATTTAATTCAATTCCAATTCTCAATTTTTATTTAACTTATCTTAAGTTAAATTCAAATATATTTTATTCACCTTCATATACTCGAATTAAATTTTAATTCTAGGATACAATTTTATACAAGTTTTACAATTCATTCACCTTCAAGTTCTCTAACTCTTTTATCTACCAGCTTATATTACTCATTGAGTTAATTTCATCTCATAATTATAGTCCCAGAATTTAACTTTCATTCCTTTCTTATTTCAATCAACTTCATTCTATACTTTATATTGTTGATTCATTTAAATTTCCACATTTAAATTTTAAATAGAATTTCCAGAATCCAATTGCCCGATTTTATTTCAAAACCATTTTGAATCCATAAATAACTCATACACATCTGGTATATCACATCAAACCCCAATTCCCAAAATAATCTGCTTTTACCAAACAATTTTCCCTTTGAATTTCAAAACCAACCCAATTCACAATCATTTACAATTTAAAACAGTTTGGTAGCAATTTCTCTTTGGAAACTCGAAAATAGACATCGATGATGCTGCAGTCATCACCGAAATTATTTTCCAGCGACCAAAAGAGAATTTAATGCTTTTATCTCTTTAAACATTTCAAACATTTTTAAATCCCAAATCCCACCAGATTTCAATTCAATTTCAAAAATATTCATGAAATAATATCACTATTATTTTCCCAAAACCTTTAAAAACTATTTTTAAATCCAAAGGAATTTAAATCTTTCCCAAAACTTCAAATTCAAAATCCATCCAATTTTTATATCCAAACATTACTCTGGAATTCTATCACATTTTATTTCAAGTTATAAGTCACTTTTACCATTTACATTTACAAATTTCATTTGTTTATGAATTAATCTCATTTGATTATAAATCACATTTGTAATTCACATTTGTATATAAAGTTTATCTCAATTTATAAATTTCATTTATAGTCTATATTTCAAATTCCATTTTGTTATATAAATTTATTCTTTCATCTTTGGTTATACTTTTTCAATTTCTTATTCAATTTCCTCCTAATGATAATAATTTATTATCATCATCTAACAACCAAACATCCAAATATAACTATAATAATTTATAAGAATTATTTCTTTCATATACAAAAATAATTTGGGTAAAATTATTTCATCTACCCATTTTAAAACAATATTGTGTCGAATTGTTCTATTTAAGTGTTTAGAGATCCCTATCAATAACGTTAATTACTCGTATTGACCAGAATCCATAAACTACTCAATAAACCAACCAACACAATATAAAACCATTTTATATTCACTAACAAATACGCGCTCATATCTATTAATACTCTCAAAATTCCCACCAGAGCCAAGGTTATCGCCAGCCTAAGCTCTGATACCACTGTAACAACCCGAGTTTTTCTATCACGAAAAACCGGACCATTTGGGTAAAAAGAAGAAGAGGTAGAAGAAAAAATAAAAGAAAAACAACATCAGAATCTAACCATCGCAGCGGAATAAAATATAATATATCAACAGATCTTTACACAAATCAAAATTATATCTGTTTATACAATACATCAGAATACATCATCAGAGTACATCAACATCCATAACATACAACTAAATACACAGCGGAAAAATAATAACAAGTACGGGAGTACGTATCGACATCCAGCTCGTCTCCTGAGCTCCACAATATCATATCCTGAACCTGTTTATCTCGGTCTGACCCGAGCATCATATAAAACAATACCCGAGTCAGTCTGGAAAACCAGCGTGAGAAAATCACACTCAAATTTATTATTAAAGTTTCAAAATCCTTTGAAAACAAAAGCATCTCGTAAGACCACGCCACAAATAAACATGTCGGGTTTTTACCTTACGATAGCTAAAACACTTTATATCAAAATCCTCTGATATTATAATAGTGTCTACAGAAAGTAAAATATCAAAATGCTTGCATCTCACATTTCAACAATAGTTGGGCACAATCAAAACCGTACAAGGCACGTAGGAAGAATGGATTTCCAACGAATGACTAGGCACTGGGGTACCACCTATCACAGTACGTGGCCTAGATCACCGTACCGAGGAGTACGCCCGCTCCCCTGCAACACAAGGCCGGAACCATCCCTTACTGGATGATCCCGAATAAAATCACCCCACGGTTGGGATCAGCAACCGCACCACTAAGCCGAAATAAAAAAGGACATCTAGACAGGGATGACCTTACCCTCCAGTGGGAGCTACCCACGAAGCCTTGCTGCATAACCCCTGATTTTCAGTCATTCCCGGTTGATGAGGTTCGAGGCTAAACGATACCTTTTAGAGAACATATCCCTTAGAATGCCCATCGTCCGCTGACGATGTTTCGCAAGCATTCGTCCATACAAGTCCGTCCCGGGTCCGAACGGAACCGAAGGCACTACTCCTACTACATCCATTTTGGAAATATCCTCAGGATTAGTAGCGACTAGCCCTTGCACTTCACTGCTCCATCTTCGACTCCGAAATCGTTACACGAAATGTACAAACCGGATCGAAGTGGTATTCGAGTCTCCAGACCTAGAATCCCGGTATACGGAAACCCGATCCCGGTCTCTTCGAAACGATCAGCGCATTTGGCCAATATTGATAGTCGGTTATTTAACTATCAATTAACATCCACAAGCAACCATCACACAATTAAATAATTTCCCACATTATTTATTTGCCCAAATATCTTTCCAAGATATATTTCCGAATTTTCAAAACTCATTTGAAAACAATTTCAAAACAGTTTCCGCTTAAGGAATACATTTCCAAATATTTATTTCCTCTGAAACACCAAGTACAAAACACTTAGATTTTAAAATAATCTTAAAACACTTTACTATAAATATACTTAATAATATTGAAATTTAAAAAAAAAACTACTTTAATACCTTAACAAAATATATACTTAAGAAATATTTAAAATGAAACCACTTTACAAATATAAACTAAATTTCTCTTTTTAAAATATAATACCAAATCACTTTTATATAATTACTACAATAATAGATTTGAAAAATACTTACTTTAAAGTTTAAACATTTAAAAAGAATAGATTTCCCAAAACATACTTACTTAAGAAATTTACATTTAGAAATAATCAATTTTCTAAAATATGCTTTTAAAAACACAATTAGAACTTTTAACTTATATTAAAAATTGCTTTGAAAACGTACTTGGCTATCCAGAGAAATACCCTTCTCACTCCCATCTTTTAAAAATAAAATAACATTTATTTTTAAACCAAACCATATCCTTTTATAAATTCCCACTTTGAAATTATATTTTCAAATATCCTCTGATATTTTATTTTACTTTACAAACCCAGTTTATCTCTCCCAGATCTCATTTCTCTTTAAAATTCAAATTCCAAAGTATTTAAATCAATTTATAATTGATTTCCCAATTTATTTTACTTTGAAATAAATTTTCTTACTTAATCCATTTATTTCCAAATTCATTAACTTCCAGATTTTATTTCTCATTATGATTTAAAATCTTTAAACCGAAACACAAGTTTCAGATTTCCCAAATTCCTTCTCTTTTTAATTACATTTAAACATTGAATTAAAATAAATTTTTATCCCTTTAAATAACATCACATAAGTCTTCTTTAAATTCAACATTTCTCTATTTATTCAAAATTGCTCTTTTCCATATTTAATTTATTCGAATTCACTAGAATTACTTAACTTAATTTTACTCTTTTATATTTTCCAAAAATCCAATTCAATTGCTTTTGATAACTCATTATACTGGGAAATTCAATCCAACCAGATTATCCAATATAAATTATCACAGGATAACAACAATCATATCACAGAATATTTAAACAAAAATTAAATATTTTGAGGAATCCAGTTGGATCCCTCCAACCTGTTTCCCTGCATCCACAGACGTTAGCACAATACCAATTCCACTTCGAGGTGGAATATCGCGGTATATGGGTTTTATAAAATCATCCGCTATTATGCGGCGCATAGGGTCTCATCCGCTATATAATGCGGGAATATCAACAACTCCAATATATACATATGCCAATATATATATATTGGTATATACTACTATATATAGTATAGCATATTCAATCAATGCAACCATTCAATCAATTATTTAAATTTAACTATTTAAATTTAAATCTAACTGAGTGAGATTAACTCACCTTTGCCGTTAAATTTGCAATCCACTTCATTCTCGACTTGGTTTATCCAGTTTTGACCCAAAATTGAGCTCGGCCACCAACAAAACTTCGCGACGACTTCGACTCCTACTCCCCAATTTGCTCGACCACGAATCCTAGGTTGCTTTACAACCTCGTGCCGCCCCCACCTGCGCTTGCTGGGCCTCGAGGCAATCAGCGCTGCCTCGTTCGCGTGCCTCCAGATCCGGCTCATCCCACTCGAACGTGAAAACCCGCTCGCGATATGCCTCCGCCCTCGCCTCATCACTATCTCGCATGAGCTACTGCCGCCCAGAACTCAAATTCGATTCGTGGATGAACTCCGATTCATTCAGTTCGAGGTCAGAGAAGAAAGGAAGAAGAGGAAGACCGCGATTCCTTTCTTCGATCTGTGATTTATTTCGAACGATTGAGCAGCCATTTCCCCTTTCTCTATTTTATACGAAAATCGATTTGTCTTCGATTCGTGAAGGAGTGGAAGTAAAGGAAGCTGTGGCTTTGAATACAAATGAGGATGGAAGGTGAAGTATAACTAGAGATAGAATCCAAAGTTCGGCCATTTTTGATTTTCTTTTAACTGAGAGGCTCGGTTGTTTTGATATTTAGAAGAGACGCGTGTTTATTAGGTAGGACATGTGTTATACCAAGAGAAACACGTGTTTGAGAGAAGAGAAGGTTGCTGAGAAAACTTTTGTCAAAACAATTTTGAATATAAATATTGTTTAAATCTAAATCGTCTCGAATCACGCAACTCAAAATCTCAACCTCCTATTGATGCATGCCGCTAGGCGTTTATAAGGTTAAACCCCTATTCTGAACGAAATGGAAAAGGTTTCGAGTCCTAACTCGGTCGTATGGAGGAGATAGCTTTTTGAATCCAGTTATTATTGAATTTTTTTCGATATAAATTTCAACACGTTTATATACCGTATGCTTACACAACAACTCCAAACGCTCCGAAATTTAAAATCCGATAATAATACAATATTATGGATCCAATGGAAGTGGTCTCGCCGAATTCCGAGACTGTGTTCCGGAAGGCTATTTTTAAATATCGATTTAAACATTAAATTTTCAAAACTGAGCAAAACAGTTCCAAATTCAATTCTGAAAGTTCCAACACCTTCAGAATCATCAGTATAAATTTTCTAAGCTTTCGTATTATTTTTAACGGGCTAAAATTCCAGATTCTATATTTTACTCAATTCCAATTATTAAATTCAACAATTAAATCACCAAATAATAATGATATTTGAAATTTTGAGTTTAAAATTAACTCTTAAATATTTAAAATCAATTAAATATTCCAATTTCAAATATACAAAAATCCGGGTCGTCACACTTAGGTCGCTTGGCCAATTCACGCGCTAGGTCGCTTGGCATTGTGCCGCTAAGTTGCTCAGCTCTTTGGTGTTAGGTCGTTAACCTTGTTTCCTACTAGGTCGTTTGGCCTTGTTTAATGCTAACTCTCGATGACCTAGGACGCAACCACAAGGTCGCTTGCCTATTTACACTTAGGTCGTATGACCTGTATTTCATTAGGTCGCTCGACCTGTTCATCTGCTAGGTCGCACGACATTTTACCCTTTGGTCGTTCGACCTATTTGACTTAATGTCGTTGCACTTTAACTCGTCCACATTAGGTCGCAAGTATATTCCTACTTTGATGGTTTTGGGATTTATTTCTTTGGACTTTACTCACGTCTTCAAACGTGAATTTATGTGATTCGATTTGTTTCAGCAATCGTTTTGTGACTTGTCACTCTAAAGATATGAAGGTTTCAATACTAGTAGTAAATATCAAAACTCTTTCATCAAAACGTTTTCAACATGATTTTAAATATAAAGCACGTTTTCTCAAACTGTTTTTCAATCTACTAGTATATACAAGCCTTTACTTCACTCGGATGAGAAATCGAATTAAACGACTTAGTAAAACGAGTGGTATGAAACGCTTGTGTTCACTTCGTCGGTTAGCTCTTGGACTTGTTCGATTGAACCCTTTTGTGACAATTTCCTAGTGAAGATCTACAGTTTGTTCGTAAATATTTAAGTTAAGCTAGTGGTTATGGGACATGAAGCTAAACTCATATATTTACTGGCTTAGTGTAATTGACACTTCTTTATGATCATGACGATCATTTTTGTGATTTAGACTAGCGATTGAGCGATGTCTCTTTGTCTGCGAGGGAGACTAGGCCCGCTTTTGTGATGTTTCGCCATCACATATATGGGGTAGCACCCTATGGTCTTCGGGCCATTCATGTGTTAAAATTTAATGGATAGATTCCATGAGATAGCTTCTCGTTCATGTGTTATACGCGTTGGTGAGTTTTCATGCTCCCGTTCATGTGTTAGGCCTCCCCCTTTTTATGTGTTTTCTGGATTTCTTGTGATGATTTCTGGAATTTTGTGCTTCACCAATTTCCGTGATTTTCATTGATATGATATCAATTTTTGTGCATTGGTGAATTCATGTGTTATTGACTTGTTGTGAATACAAGTTTAGGGTATGATACTCTATTTTATCTTTGAGAAGATTCTTGTGATATTGATTAATCTCTTGTTGATATTCAATTACATACTTATAGTAGTATGCTACGATAGTTATTACATGTTCATGCCATGTCTTTTACTTTATACCATATCATCTGATATTTATAGCTAGACTGATCCGTTTATTATTTTCTTATAAATAATACTCGGGTCAGACCGAGATGTTACAGGTGCTTCTGCTTGACTTCTCTTCAGGATTATTCTGACTTTTGGCACTACTTAGATTAGTAGTTTTTGGATGTACGCATTTGAGATATAGACTCTATGTTGTGTACTTATTCTTTTGTATAGCACGTGTTGCTATTCTTTTGTATTATCGTGGATTTTTCTGACCACTACTCTGATGTACACTTTCATGTGTTATATATATTCATATCTTTTTCCGCCTTTGTGATATGGATGTCTGTGACTGATTTATGTTATGATTATTTCTATGTTTGTTTCCGAAGATTATATATAGCCACTGTGTGACAGCTTTGAGTTTGTGTCGGTATGTCGGATTTCCTCCTTAAATGATATACATTCTATCCTATCTGACATATCGGTGCTCGCACAAAGAAGTTACATGGATGGTCGCTCCTACACAGCCTTATTCTCCGTGCTAATTGACAGCACTACATCATAGTGTTCTTGGTTAGCGTGGGTATGGACGTCACAGTGTAACTATTTTGAAACTGCAAAATCAAAAATATTTTAAGAAACAAACTTCTTTTTATCAAATTTTAAGTTACCGTAAAAACAAGTTATCCTTTTTATTTATGATAAAGCGATTCTCTAAACAAAGAGTGAACTCGTATATACCTTATGTTGTACATCTTAAAGTCCTATCTCATACAATTTTTTTTGTCTTTTCTCCTAATTTTAGAATTTAAATACTCTTATCTCTTTGATTTGGTATGCTTTAAGGATGTCACAAGTTCAATCCCGCTAACACACTTTTACATTATAAAAGCACCACTTCGCATGATTCACTTTATCTCAAGCACCCAAGTTCGAATCTAGCTTATCTCATTTTATCTAATATATTTATTAATCACTTTCTTCATTTAAGAATCTTTATTTTTTTCTCGTTTAAGTCCATTCTTACTTATAAGTTTAAAAAAAATCGAAGTTTGAATCCAACGATACAATTTGCGTTTATTTTAAATAATTGAGAATGATTTTTTTATTTCATTGGCTCTATTATTTTAAATAGTAATTACTAGAAAAAAACATATTTTAATGTACTTATGATGATATTTAAAATAATGAGAAAAATTAAAACTAATGAACAAAATATAAAAATGAAGAACAATAAACTAAGAAAATGTATGATAGTTATGTCTACGAAGCCCTAGACTCGTAGTTTTATATGAAGATTTTATGTAAATTCAACCATTGATCCCATGTAACATAGAAAATATAAAATAGACCAACCTTTTTTGTTCGGGTTCAACCACAACATAAACCTATTTTCTATTGTTATCTTATACAATCTATTTTATTATCTAAAAAGACCGATCCCAATCAAATATTTATTTATTTCAACATTTGATCTCAATCCACACACTGCATTCTCCTTAAATCAAGGAATAACTTTTATTTTTAGCTCCCTGTAAAATTTTATTCTTTCCTAAAAATACCAGCATTAACATGTCAAATAACGCTATAGGAACCCCATACATGTAATGGTAAACAGTTTAATAGCCTCTTTTACGTGCATTTTAAGAAGAGCAACTCAATCGATGTCACTCTTATCATCATTTGTTCATTAAAATTTAGGGTTAATTCCTTCTCTGGATTCTATTTCATTTTTCTAAATAAACATTATTATTTTTTCATTGATATAATTTCTTATTTTACCCAGATGTATTAGGTAGTTCAATATGCCTTATTCTCTTATCCATTTCGTAACTAAAATTACTTAACCTCCTTCTATTTATTTAGTTCTAATTTTAATTTGAGCTTTCCATTCTAGATAATAAAAATGTGTCGATTTTTCCATTCTAGAATTATTAACTAATGAACGGTTTTAGATCATTTTTCCTATAATTTATGTTTATTTCATATTTGGTATTGATATTTTTTATTTACAAGTTTTCGGTGGAATTAATGGAAATGACAAGTCAAAGAATCGTAAGATCAATTTTCTGATGTTTCCAATTTCATGGTAACTTATTAATATTTTGTTGAATATAAGATATTTAAAAATAGTAGACTTTTAGTTTATCAATATATAAACAAATAGTTTATTAGAGTTTGCTGAAATGGTATTGAGTATTTACAGTCAATTTAGTATTGTTTTGAACATATTTTGTTATACATCTTTTAAAAGTAAATAAACATGGGTAATGTAATAATCTATGTGATCCGCTTAATAACTTTATTCCCTCTCCTAATTCTTTTTTATTTTCTTAAATCAATATTAATTTTGTCAGAGCAATATAATTTTGTATTCGGTGCAAATGTATTAGTTGGTTCAATATGTCATTTCCCATGTCCATTTCGTAATCAATATAAATTGAATATTTCATTCCTTTAAATTTTCAGTTCTTACCAAAATCACTTAACATTCTTCCATTTATTTAGTATTAATTTCAAGTTGAGTTTCACATAGTAAAAATATGTTAAGTATTCCACTACAAAATTGGTAATTATTAAATGGTTTTTGTGTAACGACCAAGAATTTTAAGAACTTCATATTTAAATATCCAAATTATTTAAATATTTGAATCTTGAATTAAAAGTGAAGTAAATGATTTTTTAACCTTGTTAACCCCTTTTTAGTTGATAACTAATGAAGAAAAACTTGTCTTTGAATTTTGTTTACAAAAATAAATAGTTTGAAGAAATATTGATAATATGACTGAAAATCGTTTTATTGATAAACGACATTTTATTCAATAAAACTTGCTCGAACTCTTTGGCCCTTATATAGTAACATATGAACACATAAATACCAAGTTAAAAAAATTTAAGTTAATGAAAAATTAATCAAATATTAGGCATATATTTAAGGGGACAAAGACCCTTGATATAAGGCATGAGAAGTGGAGGCAATAAAGGGGCATGTTCTTGCATTAGAAATGAGGAAGTGGAGAGGGTTTGGCCGGCCACAAGCAAGGTTAATTGGGGTCTTTTTATACTAGATATTATTCACACATCATCTATTTTTTACTTCATAATGTTATTTTCTAAGTTTTGAGACATAAAACTCTAAAATTCAAACACCACTATCTCTTTTCTTTGTTCATTTTTCTATAGTCAACTCCTTTATAACGACCCGTAATTTTATCACTTTGATTTGGAATATTTAATTAATTTTAATATTCGAACATAGGTTTATTAAACATAAATAATCATGTTTTATGTGATATAATAATAATGGTGATTTTGTTTTGGATAAAAATGTTTACAATAATATATTCTTTGGAAAAATATCGATAATATGACCGAAAATCGTTTTATCGATAAACAACATTTTTACCATCAAAAGTTGCATATGATTTGTTTTACACACACTTATTTCTCCATTTAAGCAAGAATATGTAATAAAATAATTTATTTTATTTTTGAAAATAAAATGTCTTTATGACAGCATTGATGATGTCATTATTTTTAAATGATAGATTTTTGAATTTAAACTGAGTTTAAATGATTTAATAATTATTTTAAAATCAAATGAGGCCCTTTTAATTATTAAATAATAATAGAAATGTCATTTTTAAATTTTTTTTACACATACACACACACGCGCGCGCGTGCGCGCACACACACGCATATATATAATTAATAAGTCAAAATGTGACCGGGAGTCAGCTTTCAGATTTTCAATGGTTTAACGAACATAAATTGTTCAAAGTGATCGCAACGTTGTTTATATGTCTTGTGCACATATATAACATGCACATACATGCACCAACATATACATACACACACATACGTACCAAATTCATACATACACCTATATATGTACAAGCACAAAATATCATGATATTTATAACATATATTCATATATAAGCAAACTACAGATCAAACATCACCTACTTACACACCTGCACACCTAGGGTATGATGAGAAGAGGAGAAGAGGAGGGTGGCCGTGTGCATGGAGGGGGTGTGGGTGATGGTAGAATGGTCTTTGTACCACAAGATATTTGTTTACGTATTTTTGCCAATACATACAAGGCATACCTTCTCATTTTATTCACGCTTCCATTCCATTTCCTAAGCTTCTTCTTCTTCATTAATGGCTTTCATGTCCTCATAAATTATTCCATAGTCGTACGGAAGCTCTGTTGAAAATACACTTTCAAATATAGGAAGATATCACCTTAATTTTAAATTAAAGTGAGCGATCACCTTCTCTTCTTTCTCCTTGCTTGGCCGGACTCATCAAGTGCCATTACCACCTCTCCAGTACAAGGCTGAGCATACCTAAGGGTCCCAGGGCAAATATCATAAGCTTCGGTGCGGTGATAGCGGAACTATAGTCAATTTTAGTACATTTAGAGACAAATGAATGTGAAAATTTCTCCGCTAGTTTATATTATTAAACTTTGTGATGATATGATATGTTTTCCATGTTTGTTTTCTATGTTTGATCATCATGTTTTGTATGCAATAATATGTTTACTTGGTTATGGAAATAATTCACGGTAAATACACGTTGAATTCACACCAAGAAGTCACTTTCTTTTATGAACTATAAAAGTGTTACGGCATAGTTAAACCTCATTAAACATGAATAAAAATGGTTTAAAATGTTTTATAAATATTAAAACTCATTTCATAAAGTTTTCGAAAAGAAATGAAATTAAAGTCAAAATAGACGCGTCTCGTAACGGCAGTTCGTGATTTCACGCCATAAAAGTTAAATCAACGTGTAGAATGTATAGCTCAGAGTTATTCAAAGTAAGAATTTTCTGGACTCCTAAAATTATAGTTTTCAAATGAAGGAGAAAATTCAAGATTTCATTTTGTAAGAGATATGCCTAAATCAACTTTTTTAAAATCATCGCGTTTTGGCAGTTCGTAAAATATGGATTTCAACTCTTAAAAATAGATATTTTTAAATATTTAAAAACATGAGATAAATTCTACAAATATGTTAACATATTTTAAAAGAGTTTTAAATGGAAAAATTGGACATATAAAAGGTTTGAATGGAATTTGTGATATGAAGCCGTTAAAAGCACTATTCACCAGCAATTTAACAAAGGAATTTGAAAATTACTGAAATAAGGTTTAAACTTGGGTTTTTCTTCCCAAATCCTTTATAAATGTTTTTTAAAAAAGAAATCAAGTATTTTAAAGGGTTTAGAGTTGATCAAATAACTAGACCGCCTTATAGGTGATAGAGAGATAGTCTCTAGGCTTGGGTTGGAAAACCAGTTGCCTGCTCTCCTTAGCAATTCGGACTGGCCTGACAGAGGGGATAGTAAATTTGATTTACTCGGATCGCATTTTGCTAAAATAAAATAAAAGGCGATTTGGAGTTTTCCAAAGGTTAAACCGGATGTTAAAATAATAAGATGTTTGGTGACATAGGTAACATTCAGGTTAAACTCTATATTAAATTCCGAGGAGGGAACTTGTACTATCCATATGAATGTAAAAGGTGATTTCACTGTTATTCGATGAATAGTACATGTTGAATACGGAAATCGGTTTTTAGTATAATTAGCCTGGAATTTACGGATCCTTTTTAACTCAATACTAACTGGTTTGGGTTTAAAGTAAACCATGTCTTAAATAACTTTGTTTTAACCCACTAAAGATATTTTTTGTAAATGTGAAATTTTCATTAAGATTAGAATTATATTAATAATAAAATATGGAAATGTTTTTCCTAAGTAATTAAAGAGAAATGATTTGGTATTTCCGAAGATAAAAAGGGGTTTTAATTAACTAAGGATTTGATAAAAGAGGTTTAATAATCTCGTATATGCTGAAAAAGAAAATGGTTTAAAGACATGTACCTTTAAGCAGATATTTTACTTGGATAAAAGATATTGATTAATTGAATAATAATCACCCACATCTTGACATCTTTTATCGATAATTGGTTCGGAGAAATCGGGGTCGGATTTGGGTGATTCCTATCTGAAAACCACTTCGAACCAATATAAGTGTTCGAAAGTGAAGACTTGTTGAAGACAATGATTTTGAAGACAGAGATCTTCATAATGTAGGGCTGCTCGCCACTAACCTCATGATTGCCAAATTATATACGTATGGTGGCAGTAGTACCTTCATTTTGTAATCTTTAATGAAAGGACTACTCGCTACTAATCCTAGAGGTGATTCCCAAATATGATGTAGTAGGAGTACATACGGTTTGTCATGTTCCTGGACAACTTGTGTGGATGAATGTCTGACATTACATTTCTAAAACCACGTATATTGGTTTTTACAAACGTACATCTGTTTGGTGGTGTAGGAGGTGCCCCTCTTATACATAACACCCTTCCCTGATACGTATGAACTTAAGGGTTGTACTTTTATGGAAATCAATTAGTGTGTCGTCGGAAATGACAATGTGACATTCAAAGTGGGATTTGCTATATTGAGAAAGGTAGAACGTTACCTCAACCTCACACATCGGTAATGGCAAAAACAGGGTAGATGTGGCAGGGCTAAGTGGGTCGCACCTATTAGGATATGTTCATCACCTTTCTAGATTACCCTATATATTTTGGGTTTGTTGTGTATGCTCTGGCCACGGATAGGTCGGGGACGACTGGGGTGATGAGATATTCGGTACTATCTATGGTAGAGGTAGGCCAGTTCTGTGTTGGTAGAGGGCAGTGGGGTTGTGCCTCGATACATTTCTCTGGAGATGTACTGTAGGAAGGTAGTCCCTTACCTTATCATTGTTGGAAATCCATTCTCCAATACATGCATTTACGGTTTGGATTGTAGAACCTAGTATGCTGGAATTTAATTGATGTAACAATTTCAGCTATGATTAATATGTTATTTGAAAGGGTTTTCAAAGAATGTCATTAGAAATAATATCAAATGATTTGATAAAAATGTTTTAGTTATCATAAGGTAAAACCCGTTCGTGTTTATGTGCGACGTGGTCTTATGATATACTCTTCTTTTCAAAGGTTTTGTTCGACATCAACGTTAATCTATGACACTGTTATATACATCTATGATTTGCATTTCTCATGCTGGTTTGCCAAGCCTGATCTGGGTAATTTTAATAATAAGATCAGATCAAAGTAGTTTTAGGATTAGCTAAAGACACTTGGAGTTTCCAAAGTAGAGTTGGAGATCTTCATCAACGTGTGGACACAGTTTACTTTTCCACCATGTTTTTTGTTTTTAAGCATTTGTAAGGACATGTATTTATAACCGTCCAGGCCGTGCTTAGGTTAGACTCTGATATATGTATTTTCAAATTTTCCACTGTAAAGATTATTGATATTATAAATTATTCCGCTCGTGTGAGATTCTGGTCTATCTTTATTTTCTTTTACCCTCAACAATCGGTTTTTCCAGCACTTGAATATTCGGCATGCAATACAGTGGACGCATTAGTGTCGATTTTCAAGGGTCAAAAATCACGTCCTTCGCATTTGGTATCAAAGCTTAGGTTGAGCGAAAACCTTAGCCTAGTAAGGGTAAAGTCTCATCAGAGATAGGGTTAGTAATACCCTAGGAGGAGTAACTCATTAGAGATAGGGTAAGTGATACCATAGAATGAGTTTGAGAGTATTATATGAGCGTGTATTTGTTAATGTTATATAAAAATGATTTTTATTTTGAAAAATTGGTAAATGAAATAATTTTACCTAGGATTATATTTTGAATATAAAGAATATTTTTTAGAAGAGATATAAGTTAGAAAAACTATCTTTAATAATTGGTTGAACAAGGGTCTCGATTCATTTTGTGATATTCCGAATAATTTCCTAAGTACTGATATAATATTTGTTTGGGAAAGCAATAGCAAGTGCTTAGTAAATTATTCTCTTTATCATTGTGTAGTCAAAACATATTTATGTTAGGATAAACCTAAATTTATAATCGGTAAATATGTGGTTAAAATGTTAATAATCTGACATTAGATTGGGTTAGGATAATTAAAACGCTTAGTATCTATCTCTAAGTGTTTGTTATTTATATTTTTAGAAGCCTTCTAGTTACAGGGGAAATTATTCCAATGGGGAATCCTCAAGGGCGAACTGGGGTGAAAAAGATTATCCGATAATTCCTTCTAGTGACGAAGAGGAACCTGTAACATGGCCGCCTTGCAACGGTTGCCATATATAGAGGAAGAGCTTGATTAGTATACCCGGCTAGATAAGGATGGTTATACTATGACTAAGGTGCTTATACAACCAGAGACTCCGGAGCTTGTTATGATATCCACTGATGAAGAAATAGCCCAGGCATCAGACAATGTAGAGATAATCATGGTGTTAGAGCCCGTGGAGTTGCACCAGGAATCCTCAGAAGGAATATGGATAATAGATCTAGAAAGTTCGGAACCAGAACAAGATCATGAGGTAATTCATGAAGAAGAAGTAGCTATAGAGGAAGAATTCGAACTGAAGGAAGATCTAAATACCACAGTAAATTGTCAAGACTTCGTTGGATATGATGCGTGGATGAACAAAATATCGTATGAAGCTAATAACAGTAGTGATGATAATAACATCACTTGGGAGACGGGCGAGAATGATAATGTCGTTTGGGAAGAACAATTGCCAGTTTCAGGCATCAATTAGGATGATATGGAAGAGTTTGAGGAAGAGTTTGAGAATCCTTAGGAGGAGGAAGGTCAAGATCTAGAGGAGTTGGCTGAGAGATGTTTTACCAGGAGTTCCGGTTGAAGTAGGTCATGTTCCATGGGTTCCTCAAGGACAGCATTGGCAACCAATGGGATGGAATTTAGTTCCTCAAAATGAGGATGGGAATGAAGCAAACAACGAGCTGGAAAGTGAAGATGAAGATGATATGGGGGAAATTTTGGTATATGAGTTTGGGAATTTAGATGGACCATCAGCATCACAATCTGAAGAATGGTCAGGTATTATGATGAGATTTGAAGATTAGTTGATGTCTATCTAATATAGTATCTTAAGTAGTAGTGTATGGTGGTTTAAGTATGATTGTAGTATGGTTGTGTATTTTCGGTATGTATAATACTTAAGTATGGTTTGGATGACTTATGTAAGATAAGGATAACTTATGTACAAAATATTTTCATAAATTTTTTGGAAGGGATAAAGAGCACGTGCGTCGTACACGGATTTATTCGTCGCATGATTTGGCTTAAGATTCAGATGTAGGACTTTGATGTCTGAAAATAATTTAACACTCGATGCTCGATGGTGAACATTGATGAGGATTTGTAGTCGGATACTTACATTTTCTATCATAGTCGAGAGCTATGCAAAAAATAAAAGTTTCTAAGCCTGATCAGAGTCCGCAATTGAGGATCGAAGAATCGATACTAGTTCGGAAGTAAAGTTGTCGATTCGAATAGGAGATCGAATCGGATATTGCAAACGGATGATCTTGGTATATCATACAAAATTGAGTTTAAAGATAACATTTTGGCTAAACTCTTTTGGGTTCGGGGTTGTGGTTAAATTTCGGGGACGTAATTCTTTTAAGAGGGAAGAATGTAACAACCTGTAATTTTATCACTTTGATTTGGAATATTTAATTAATTTTAATATTTGGATATAGGTTTATTAAACATAAATAATCATGTTTTATGTGATACAGTAATAATGGTGATTTTTTTTGGAAAAAAAATGTTTACAATCAAAAGTCATGCATGATTTTTTTACATACACTTATTTATCCATTTAAGCAAGAATATGAAATAAAATTATTTATTTTATTTTTGAGAAAAAATGTCTTTATGACATCATCAATGATGTCATCATTTTTAAATACTTGATTTTTGAATTTAAATTGAGTTTAAATGATTTAATAATTGTCAAGAGCCACCACCACCTCTCCATCCTCTCTAGTACAAGGCAAAGCACACCCAAGGGTCCCAGGGCAGGATTCATAAGCTTCGGTGCGGTGGTAGCAGAGCTATAGTCAACTTTAGTACATCTAGAGACAAATGAATATGAGAATTACTCCACTAGTTTATTTTATTAAACTATGTGGTGGTTTGATATGTTTTCCATGCTTGTTTTCTATATTTGATCATCATGTTTTGGATGCGATAATATGTTTGCTTGATTATGGAAATAATTCACGGTAAATACATGTCAAATTATACAAAGAAGTCACTTTCTTTTATGAATTATAAAAGTGTTATGGCATAGTTAAACCTCTTTAAACATGAATAAAAATGGTTTAAAAGATTTTATAAACATTAAAACAAATTTCGATAAAGTTTTGAAAAGATATGAAATTAGAGACAAAATAGGTGCGTCCCGTAATGGCAGTTCGTAATATAAAAGTTAAATCAATGTGTAGAATAATATATAACTCCGAATTATTCAAAATAAGAATTTTCCGGATTCTTATAACTATAGTTTCCAAATGAAGGAGAAAAATCAAGATTTTATTTTGTAAAATTTAAGATATGTCCAAATCAAGTTTTTAAAATCATTGCGTTTTGGCAGTCCGTAAAATATAGATTTCAACTCTTAAAAATAGATATTTTTAATCTTTAAAAATATGAGATAAATTCTAAAAATATTTTAAAAGAGTTTTAAATGGAAAAATTGGACATATAAAAGGTTTAAATGGGATTTATGATAAGAAGCCCTTAAAAGCACTATTCTTTGGCCATTTAACAGAGGAATTTGAAAATTTATGGAATAAGATTTAAACTTGGGTTTTTCTTCTTGAATTCTTTATAAATGTTTTTCAAATAAGAAATCAAGTATTTTAAAGGGTTTAGAGTTGATCAAATAACTTGGTCGCCTTATAGATGATAGAGAGATAGTCTTTAGGCTTGGGTTTGGAAAGCCAATTGCCTACTCTCCCTAGTTATTCGGACTAGTCCGACGGAGGGGATAGTAAATTTAATTTACTAGAACCTCATATTGCTAAGATAAAAGAAAAGGAGATTTGTAGTTTTACAAAGGTTAACCAGATTTTAAAATAATAAGATGTTTGGTAATATATGTAACATTCGGGTTATAAAACTTTGTATTAAATTCCGAGGAAGGAACTCGTACTATCCATACGAATTTAAAAGGTGATTTCACCGTTATTCGAAGGATAGTAGGTTAAATGTGGAAATTAGTATTGAGTATAATAAGTCTAAAATTTATGGATCCTTTTTTACTCAATACTAACTGGTTTGGGTTTACAGTAAACGATGTCTTAAATAACATTGTTTTGACCAATTAAAGATATGTTTTGGAAATGTGAAATTTTCATTAAGATTGGAATTATACTAGTAACAGAATATGGAAATATTTTTCCTAAGTAATTAAAGATAAATGATTTGGTATTTCCATACACAAAAGGGGATTTTAATTAACCAAAGGATTTGATAAAAGGGATTTAATAATCCCGTATACGCTGAAAATGAAAATGGTTTAAAGACATATATCTTTAAGAAAGATATTTTACTTGGATAAAAGATATTGATTGATTAAATAATAATCACCCACATACTTGACATCTTTTATCGATAATTGGTTCAGAGAAACCGGGTCGGATTTGGGTGATTCCTATCCGAAATCCACTTCGAACCTATATACGCGTTAGAAAGTGAAGACATGTTGAAGACAATGATTTTTAAGACAGAGATCTTCATAATGTAGGGCTGCTCGCCACTAACCTCATGATTCCCATATTATATGCATATGGTGGCAGTAGTACCTTCATTTTGAAATCTTTAATGCAAGGACTACTCTCTACTAATCCTAAGGGTGATTCCCAAATAGGATGTAGTAGGAGTACCTTCGGTTTGTCCTGTTCCTAAACAACTTATATAAATGAATGTCTGACATTGCATTTCTAAGACCATGTACATTTATTTTTACAAACGTACATCCGTTTGGTGGTGTAGGAGGTAACCCCTCTTTTACTTAACACCCTTCCCTGTGGGGTATGAACTCGGGGGTTGTACTTTTGTTGAAACCAATTAATGTGTCATCGGAAATGGCAATGTGGCATTCAAAGTGGGATTTGCTATTTTGAGAAAGGTAAAATGTTACCTCAAGCCTCACAAATCGGTAATTGCAAAAACAAGGTAGATGCGGTAGGGCTATGTGGGTCGCACCCATTATGATATGTTCATCACCTTTCTAGATAACCCTTTATATTTTGGGTTTGTTGTGTATGCTGTGGCCATGGATAGGTCGGGAACGACAACGACAGGGGTGATGGGATATTTAGTACTATCTATGGTAGAGGAAGGCCGTTTCTGTGTTGATAGAGTGCAGAGGGCTGTGCCTCGGTACATTCCTTTAGAGATGTACTATCAGAAGATAGTCCCTTTCCTTGTCATTGTTGGAAATCCATTCTCCAATATGCGCCTTTATGGTTTTGATTGTAGAGCCTAGTATGCTAGAATTTAATTAATATAACAATTCAGCTATGATTAATATGTTATTTGAAAGGGCTTTCAAAGAATGTCATTAGAAATTATATTAAATGATTTGATAAAAATGTTCATCATAAGGTAAAAAACTAGTCCGTGTTTATGTGCGGTGTGGTCTTATGAGATACTTTTCCTTTCAAAGGTTTTGTTTGACATCAAAGTTGAACTATAACACTGTCATATACATTTATAATTTTCATTTCTCACGCTGGTTTGCCAAGCCTGATCTGGGTATTTTTAATACTCCGGTCAAATCTGATTAGTTTTAAGATTACCTGAAGATGCTTGGAGTTTCCTGAGGAGAGCTGGAGATCTTCATCAACATATGGACATAGTTTACTTTTCCACTGTGTTTGTTGTTTTTAAGCATTTGTAAGGGCAGGTATTTATAACTGTCCAGGCTGTGTTTAGGTTAGACTCTGATATATGTATTTTCAAATTTTCCATTATAAAGATTATTGATAGTATAAATTATTCCATTCATATGATATTTTGTTCTGTCTTTATTTTCTTTTGCCCTTAACAATCGGTTTTTTTTGTACTTGAATGTTTGGCACGCAATACAGTGGATGTATTAGTGTCGATTCTCGAGGGTCAAAAATATCATTCGTCGCATCTTTTCTCCTCCAAACTCTATTAGAACCCTTAGAACATCATTACAATACATTCTATCAAGTCAAAGTTAAATATCCTGGCATTAGAAAAATATCTTTGTCCTTAATCTGTAATGTTTTCATATCTTTGCATTAGAAAAATATCCTGGCCTTTAGTTTCATAAGATTATTAGCTCTCATCCTAAAGCCAAAATCAAATGATTAACCTTAGCGAAATACTATGCGTGCAACCAAATTGTGTTTGGGTGTCAACAATCCTATGGATAGAAAATTTAGTACGGAGTGTCCCTTTCCAAAGTTGCAGTAGAAAAAGAGGAAACATTAATCTCAAACAAAATGAAGTGCTGAAAAATTAAAGTGGTCGAAGATACGGTAGCAATGATTTTGATGATGGCGTATTTGGACAAAATCTAAGAGCCACCTGATTAAGCATCCTCGTGACCTCGAAATTAGTTTAATACCCCAAATCCAATCGCTAGCTATTGCGGCCACTGCAGATCCAATCCCCGTGGAGACGTTTAATTTGGGGGATTTTAGATATTAGGGTTGGAGGAGGGGACTGTGATCTATGAGGCTAAACCGGATTATGAGAACGTACATTGGTAGGCTGGGTTTTCTTACAACCAATCAAAATAAACTACACGGATCTATTATATGAGCCGTTGATTTAAGAGTTGATGAACGGCTGGATTTTACTTTAATGGGTTGGTTGGATTTGTTTCTCGTAGCGGCATCGCTAAATTTCCTTGGCATCGCAAAGGCGTAACTAATTCCCAATGCATTTGCGACGCCAATTTGAAAACGCAGCTAATTAGCGATGTTTTTGTGACGCCTTAGTGACTCATATTGACGGAATTAAATTAGCAGCACCGTGTCGACGCCAAGTCACTATGACGTCGCAAACCAGCGTCAGAAATCTACCCTTTCTCTTGTAGTGGTGGGTCAATGAGAGCATCTTAACGATTTTGAGACAATTGTGAACTAATTAGCGGTCGTGAATTAAAAGGTGGATGATGAGACGCAAGCCTTAATATTGATGAATTAATTCCCGGAGAGTTGAAAAACACTTGTGGTTGCATTGAACAACTCAAATTTGGATGGAGTTGTTTCAATTGGTTTGGAAGGCAATGAATTATCTACTTGGGAAAGATTTATGGAAGTATTCAATAGTTTCTCGAAAAAGATATTTTGTCAAGACTATTATAAATAGGTGTGTAAAAGGTTCATTAGATGTGTGTGGAAAAAAAATTATAAGGTTGTAAGGATTGAGGTATCTTTTAAATTTTAGGTTTTCTCCTGTAATCTTTTGGTGAATTAATAAAGGTTTTGTTTAAAGTAATATATTTTCCATTATATTTTATTGACTTCTTGTCTCTTTCAAAATCTCATTCTGTAGGGATCCTATAAAAAACCCCAACATCGCTTTATTTTGTCGAGTATGGGATTTCACTCCTTGTTTATTTATGATATGACTAAATGAAATGATGCTAGTGGAATTAACAAAAATGATATTAGTATGTTGGATATATTTAATATTTATGAAGTTGACATGCGCATTATACTCTGAACTTTATATTAGTATAAGATCGAATGAGAAACATGACATGGAATATTTGACATCGGTATATTTGTGAAACCCCCTAGAATTTCTGCCTCGTCTGACAAGTATTATACATGATTGCTATATTGATATTGATATTGATTTTCGACTACAACAAAAACTAATATTCATCTAATGTTATACTTGTTGGATTTGTCTTAGTATCGAACAAGTTATTTATACAATAATATTAGGGTTTATAAGTCATTTCAACTCGAATGGTTCACAAGATTTCTGCTGTACTTCTTTTTTGTTTCCCGATATACATTTTTTTGCATACGGTACGAGAATAAATGAAAGTGCTATCAAATTTTCTATTAATTATTTGAAGGGAAATGATTTATGAGATGTAATATCATTATGTTTGTCAAAGAAAGTAGGAGACCATTAAAATAGGTTATATTGAGTAAAAATGATAATATGCTATTAATAATAAAAATTAATAATATATGACACTATTGGTAAAAATAAATAATGAATGCTGTTGTTTATAAAACATGATAATATATGATAATTTGGGTACAGACAGCAATATATGGCATTATGAATACAAAATAATAAAATATGTTACTAATAATAAAAACAAATGAAATACTGGTAAAAATAATAATACATGATGTTAATAATAAATATCACACTACAAATAATAATAATATTATTACATGATATTAATAGTGATATTAATAATGATACATATCATTATTACAATATGATATTAATAATGTATTAATAATAAATATCATGATATTAATAATACATGAAAAAATTATAATACATGATATACTGGTAAAAGTAATAAATTTTATTAATAATACATCTTTATTAATAGTTGTAATAGCTTTGGTGTCGCACTTTTTTGGTATCAGTGAACTACCAAAAACGCCCCTCAATATATCATCAAGTCTTAATCACTTAAAATTAGGATCTAATATTAAATTTCTTTTACAAACTAAACGCCTCTAAAAGTAGAATCTAATAATTAAACATGCTTTACAAATTCAAAACGCTTCTGAAAATAAAATCTGAAATTAAACTTTCTTTATAAATTCAAAATACTTCTTTACAAATAGACAAAGCTTAATATCACATGAAAATAAAAAATCATTTTTTTATTAGTTTAAACGTATAAAATTTATAAGGAAAACGATTCACGCTGTTGAATTTATGTGATTCATATATGTGTTTGATGTGAAGATTCGGTAGAGCTATGCATTGGAAAGCATTGGAGTTGGTTGGAGGAAGAAGAGTTGTCAGAAGAGGTGGAGTTCCTGCATGACTGTAACCTGAAACATACTGCAGATGTCTGACCTACCTAGGTCAGACGTCTGACCCTGTTTCAGAATGTTTCCTGAAACATTCTGCAGACGTCTGACCCCCCTGGTCAGACGTCTGCGGCGACGAAAGTTATTATTCCAGTTCCGAATTCTGAAGGGCAATTTTGTAAATTTTGGAGCTTTGTTCTCTAAACTGATGGTGCAGATTCTCTTGACGTGGATGGATGATCTAGATCATTTAGGTCATCTATATATTGTCTCCTAATCATCTTCCAAATTAAGAGATTAGGTTTTAATCAGATTTCCAATAATTGTAATTAATAGAAACCCTAACGAAATCAATTTGGGGTTTTTTCTTTTTTGAGTGCTCTATTATTAATCTCTTCAATTGAGTAATTTATTAGAGAGAGTCTCCACCTATTGTATCTCTCTAATCATTGTATTGACTTGTAATCTCTGGTGATAATAATGAAAGGGTTATTGGGTCTCCGTGGACGTAGGATCTTCAGATCCGAACCACGTTAAATCTTCTGTGTCTCTTGTTTTTCATACCGGTGATTGTGTTCTCATAATTGATATTTTAAGTTGCATTGGTATTCAAATAGACAATAATAGTTCTTGATTTGAAATCGCTTCTGCAGCGCACCGTGGTGTTGAATTGTTATCAATCACCAATTTTTCACTACAGTTTGGTATCAGAGCTAGTGTTATTGTTCCGTTTGGATATTAATGGCTACTTAAAGTAAATCTATTGATAGATCTGGGGTCAATTATAGACTTACTCGTTTTGATGGAAAGGGAGACTTTGGAACTTGGAAGATGAAGATGGAGGCCGTATTAAAGAAGGAGAAGACTTTTAAGATAGTTTATGCGCCTGAGAAGCTGAAAGGGTTAGATAGTGAAACTTTAGAAGAGATGGAAGATGAAGCCCTAACTACCATCCACCTAAGTCTTTCAGATGAGGTTCTTAGAGAATTTTCTCAAAAGAAAACGGCAAAGGAATTATGGGATGCATTATCTGATGCATATCAGGACAAGTCTCTCACTAACAGAATAATTCTGCAACAACAACTCTATTCGTACAAGATGAAGCCTGGAGCTTATCTCATGGGGCATGTGGATGCCCTAACCACCTTAGTAATGAATTTGAAGGCAGCGGAAGTCGAAATTACAAATGAGGCTCAAGCGGTAATCCTTTTATGTTCCTTGCCTAAGGAGTACACTGCTTTTGTTAATTCTATGATTTATTGTCGTAGTAAAATTAGCCTATCTGATGTTAAAGCTGGACTTCATAATGAAGTGTTGAGGGGTAGATTAGCAAGCATTAGTTTAGACAGTGATACAGAGGGCTTATCTGTTCAGAGAGGTAGAAGCCAAAGCAAGTCAAAATATGGTGGAGGTCGAAATAAATCAAGGTCTCAGTCTAGGAGGCCTAATAAATTGACTTGCAATTATTGTAAAAGGCCAGGGCACTTTGTAGCAACTTGTCCCAAGCTTGAAGGTAGAAGAAGAGACCCAAAGCAAGCTTCAACATCTACCGCTGAGAAATCAGATACAGAGAGTGATACCGATGTGTTTACAGCTTCTGGCTCTTCTGGGAAGAGCAACCTATAACTGATCGATTCTGGTGCATCCTATCATATGACACCTGATAGGAACTGTTTCTCCACATACCATGAGATTGATGGAGGAGAAGTTCTGATGGGAAATGATGCTTCTTGTCGTATGATTGGTGTTGGTAGTGTGAAGGTTAGAATGTTTAACGGTGTTATTCGTACTATTACAGATGTTAGACATGTACCTGATTTGAGAAGAAGTTTGATATCTACTGGGGCTCTGAGTAGGCTTGGTTTGAAGATTGTAGTTGAAGGAGAGAAGATGAAAATATCAAAGGGTTCTATGATAGTTATGAAAGGAGTAAGGGCAGGAAATCTTTATCTTTTGAAGCGCACTACTGTAGTTGGCGAATTAGCATCTGTTACTTCTGTTGATTCAGACTCTTCCAGATTATGGCATTACTGTAATGCCCCAGAAATTCATGGAATCTTATTTTGGTTGAATTTTGAAAATATATGAATTTATTTGTATAGGAATATATGGAATTAATTGTGTGCAAGTGTGTGTGCATGTGTGCACGTGCACACTGATATGGCACAAGGAAGAACTCCAAATCTCCTGAAATTAAAACAAGAATTAAAAAGCATTACAAACATGATTTTGTGATATTGATATTTGATTTCTGGAATTATATGAATCATCCCAGAAAATAAGAAAAGTAAGTTTTGTTTTGAATCAGTAAACAGATTTTATTTTAAAACCCAGGAAAAAAAAAAATATGTTATAAAGATTTGAAAAACCTGTATGCACATATAGGTACATATCTTTCTGAAATTAAGGAGGAGTTAAATAAGCCTAGATAAGATATGTATGCAAATGTACATTTCTGTAAGTATTGAAAATATTAAGAAGAAATAAGCAAGTGAAATTGTAACACTAAAATAGCAAAAGACAAATTGCAAGCAAAATAATCGCTTTAGGCAGAAAATAGAAAGGAGGATTTTTAGAAAAGAAACAAGTGACAATGTCACACAATTATCATGACTTGGTAAGAATATGATATATTTTGGAAAAGTAAAAAGGGGGAGATAAGCATCACATATGGCCGGGGTATTAAGGGTGAAAAATAAGCAAATCTGAAATGCAGAATGCATGAGTCTTAACCAGGGTAGGAATGGGATTTTACAATGATAAAACCCTAGAAAAACCTCTCTTATAAATCCAAGTATAAACCAGAAAAATTATTTGCTACCCAAGACATTTAAGAAAACAAAGAAGAAAATATTTGCAAGTAGAAAAGCAAGTTTTAAAAGGTTTCTTTTCTGGATTAAGCAAGAGAAGCATTTTTCTGTGAGTAATCTCACTAAACCCATGGCATTAAGTCCTGTTATGAGGCAGCCAAGCTTATGTTATTTTTCTACATATTTTTGATTTTATTACTATGGTTTTAATGGATGCTTTAATGGGTGTTTCTGAATGCTTTTGATTGCTTTGATAGTTGAGTATTTTGCTCTGTTTGGTTATACCCAGAAATGTTAAAGTATGAAATTATGAAAGTAAATAGAGAATACTTGTAACTGGTTCAGATATGGCATGAAAAATAGAAATAAAAATGTATATGAGTTGCATTACACTTGTGTAAGTGCTGAGGCTCAAAGGAAAGACTCAAGGTTGCAATGGAAATATCCAAAAGTGCCGAACCCTTGATCAAATAGAAACCCATGAGCCAGAAATCTTGTTTAAGCTAGATCTTGAATTTAGTTCAAACATGGTTGCTTATGAAACAATAATAACCCACATGCCTAGTCTTCATTTCCAGTTGTAAATATTCTTGTATTTTCTTTGAGCTAGAATATTTGAAAATATGATTTCCCTGGACATGAATGTTAGCTTGTTCTTGAATTATGCTTGTAAGCTCTATGTAATGTTTCATGTATACTGGGATTTAGTCACCTAGCTATCTCATGATAGGATCAAACATGAACACTTAGTAAATAAACTAAGGATTGTGAGCCAAGAGGACTGCTGGAATGCTTGTTGTATTTAAAGTATGCAAGTTGGCACATGGTTTGTTTAAGCCCTGAGATCTTTGTGCAATATTGTGAATTATTTTATTGCAATGTGTCCCCGTGATTCCTTTATGGCAGATGAGGCTAGGAAGAAATTTGGTAAATGCAACCTCAAATTTATGAAGTAGGAACTTGTGTTATTCCTAGATTGGTTGGACTGGAACTATGATAGTTCCTGAATATTTCTATTTGAAATGTATGTTTGCATAGTTGAATGTGTGTACATAATTAGTCTTAAACACTGATCATATATGCACAATATATCATAAACAAGTCAGGCAAATTGATCAAAGAAGCTATGCGAACTTATACAAAATGTTTATGTCTCACTTATTTACTTAATATCATGGAATTTTTGATATTGCTCATACCAGATCTTGTTTCTGACCCTTGTTTGCTTATGGCATCTGGGGTGTCTCATTTAAAATGGGGCAGCCTCTAATGCTCTTTCAGGGAATGCTGGTTCTAAATAGGAAGCTGCTATGGCTAATGAGAATGATTGGATAAGCATGCTAAATTAGAATTAAATAAGAACTTAGAATGAATTATTTGCATGTAATCTGGGAAGTTTTTATAGTTTTGCTTTGGTTGTTATGTAATGATCTTGAATGCTTGAATTTATTTAGTTGTTTTAACTGAATCTGGTAATGTATTAAGTTTGGGATTAACCAAAGACTTAGTTGAATCTATGCAAGAAAATATATATTTGAGTATTATGGTGGAAATCTGTAAAGGATATATGCCTGTATTTGAGAAATGGATATGTATATACATATACTGTATTAGTTAATTTCAAGTTACTTAAAACTTTAAGTTTGAAGGTTAAAATCTGAATTTTTAGCTAGAAGTAATATTTCAAGAATTTAGTAATAATATGCAGAAGTGTTTTGATAAAAGAAGAAAATATATATATATATATATATATATATATATATATTTGTGCATTTTATAAAGAGGTGTACATGTTCTAAGAGATTCCAAGTGTCTTAAATCTGAATTCACCTTGCAATAGCCAGGCACTAATGTTTTAATGATCAAGTCATGAGGTTAACCCACTTCAAAATAGTGAGGTCTGGGTTGATCAAGATGACCAGAGTTTTTGGGTGTAAAGGAAGGAAATGCATTTGTAAAAATCTGAAGCTTTCTTTGCAAATGCAAGTACAAAGACATTTTCAAATACTTGAGCAATTCTCTTTTATTTTTGGGAAGCTTTCTTAGTCTAGAGAGCACAACACAGCTGATATGCACACATATTACTTAATCATTACTTTTGTTAAGTGACCATAAAATCTGGATTTTCTAAATCCAGTAAAAGCAATCTGTAAATTAGATGCAAGCTAAGGTAACTCAGGGATTAGGGAATCAATTTTGGTTCAGAAAAATACAACTATATATATTATGAAAGAATTAATCAACTGACTTGGTTATAAGTAAAGAAATTTGTGATAAAATCACTTGTGTTGAAAATGATAAATGAGTATATCATTTTCCTTTCTGGCTTTGATCAAATACCAAATAATTAAACTAAAATTATGGTGGCTTGCTATATAATCTGAGATCACTTTGCTATCTCAAACTAACAGACAATCACTGTAGGAATGGTCAAAATTACTAAGTATAGATTGCATATGATTATGGGATTCATTACCCTGACTCAAATATCAAAAGGCATGGAAAATGAGCTATGTACTGGTTGATTAGAAATTCAAATTCAATCAGGATGCACTCTTGCTAAACAACACTCTGATCCAAGCAAGAGGGTCACATACATCTTCATATGTATGCGAATATATTTATTGATGAACTGATATAAATATATTAGTAGAAAAATTAGGATCCTGGATAATTTAGTAGAAAGGCTAAATGACTCTAGGAGATTTATTGATGTAAAAAAAATCCTAGTAAAAATTAGGTGAAATAACTAGGGTCATTTCATTTGGTATCAGAGCTATGTTAAAATTATACATAGCTAAGAATGATTATATTGATTGATTGAAGTACTATAACCAAGTGTATGTACTGATTGTTTGTTTGAGTAAAATAATAATTCAGATAGAAAGTTATAGCAAAAGAAAATATTCATGATAAACTAACCCTATCTACCCATACTCTAGTTATCCAAACATGGTAGGAAGAGGATCTCATCACAATGCAGGATCAAGTACACCACAAATGCTTGATATGCAAGACTTTATGAGGGCTTTAAGGGATGGAGTAGGGCAGAGACTTGAGAACCCACATGAGGAACTTTCCAAACTATTAAAGACTTATACCAATTTAGGAGGAAAGAGCTTTGAAGGGACTGAAAATGTGATGGAAATTCAAGCATGGTTGAGAACACTGGATAGAATTTTCAATGACATGCAATTGGACGATCAAAGGAAGAGGCAAGTGGCCTCAAGACAACTGAAAGGTGTGGCTTTAAGCTGGTGGGAGGTAGTCATAGCTGGGAGGATTGAGAATGAGATCACTTGGAATCAATTCAAGGAGATGTTGGAAGTTAGATTTGTTCCAGCATCAGCCAAAACTCTATTGCTTGAAGAATTCATCAGACTTAGGCAGGGAACCTTTAATGTGACTGAGTATACTCATAGGTTTGAGGGCTTGTCTAAGTATGGAGCCATGCTTGTGGCTGATGAGGCATCAAAGAATGATAGGTATATTAAGGGTTTAAACCCAGGGCTTAGTAGGGCTATGTTGCCATATGCAGATAAAACTTTTGATCAAGTCATTGATCTGGCCTTAAAATTTGAGCAACATGACAAGGAAAGGGAGAATTATAAGAGTTTTAAGAATAACAACAATAAGAAAAATAAGGGAAGATATCACCCCTATGACAAAAAGAAGGAGGAGACAGAAAGCAAGAAAAACCAATGATACTAAGACCACTGATACAAAGAGAAAAATAACATGTCATCATTGTGGAAAGGAAGGACATATCAAACCAAGGTGCCCAGAATTTAAGGGAGGAGCTTTCAAATGCTACCTATGTGGTAAGGAGGGACATATCAAGAGAAATTGCCCTGAGTATAAATAGCAAGGGAAGCTAACAAGTTTGGAGAGCAAAAGCAAATCCACAGTAGAGGCTATTGCAGAAAACCATGGTCAAGTGGAAGGTACCTTATTTATTTGCACCCTACCTATATCAGTAGTGTATGACACAGGGGCAACACATTCTCTGATTTCCCATGAATTAGTTGCATTGCTTAAATTAAATTGCATACTGGTTGAAACCCCTTTGTTAGTGCAAAGCCCATTGGGAAGTTCTAGTGTTTTAAACATGATTTGTGTGGATATGGAATTAAACATAGGAGGAAATGTTTTTATTTCCAATTTATATGTTTTAAATTACCCGAATATAGGTGTTATATTGGGTGTAGACTGGTTAAGGCAATACAAAGCCATAATTAATTTAGACTCATCCACCATATCATTACAAAATTCTAGAGACCAAAGAATCACAATTTTGTGTGAAGTAGCCAAAGAAAGAAAATTATATCACTTGATTGACTTAAATAAGGATTCCAGTGAGCCTTCTATTGAAGAAATCCCCATAATTAACAAATACTTAGATGTGTTTGGAGAAGTTGAGGGTGTTCCACACCATAGACCAGTGGAATTTCAGATTAGTCTGATACCAGGAGCAAGTCCAATTATTAAGAAACCCACTAGGATGGGGCCAAGTGAGTTGAAGGAATTGAAGAAACATTTAGAAGAATTAGAAAGCAAAGGATTTATAAGACCAAGTAATTCATGCTGGGGTGCTCTAGTAGTGTTTGTAAGGAAACATTATGGTACTTTAAGAATGTGCATAGATTACAGGGAGCTAAACAAAGTCACTATCAAAAACAAGTACCCCTTACCTAGAATTGATGATCTTTTTGATCAACTTAGTGGAGCAAAAATATTTTCTAGGTTAGACTTGGCATCTGGATTCCATCAGATGAAGGTTGAGAACTCAAGTGTTAAGTATACAGCCTTTAATACTAGGTATGGTTTATATGAGTTTCTTGTCATGCCATTTGGGTTGAAAAATGCCCCATCATACTTTGTAGACTTGATGAATAGGATATTCAGGGATTATTTAGACAAGTTTGTGTTGATTTTTATTGATGATATTTTGATTTATTCTAAAATAGTAGAGGAACATGAAAATCACTTACACCTTTTTTTGTCTAGATTAAGAGAAAAAGATTTAAAAGAAAAATTTTCTAAGTGTTCATTTTGGAAAGAAGAAGTGCATTTCCTTGGGCATGTTATATCTGCCAAAGGCATTTCAGTGAACCCCAATAAAATTGTGGCAATCCAAGCATGGAAAAGGCCAAGCACAGTAGGAGAGGTTAGGTCATTTATGGGAATGGCAGGGTATTATAGAAGATTTATAAAAGATTTTTCTAAGATGTCATCACCTCTTACCAACCTAACTAGAAAGAACCAACCCTTTATATGGACTGAGAAATGTGAACAAGCCTTTAGTAGAATCAAGGAGGCCTTAGTCAATGCACCAGTGTTGAAAGTACCAGAAGGAAATGAGGATTTGATTGTTTATACTGATGCAAGTGGTTCTAGGCTAGGAGCTGTATTGATGCAGCAAGATCAAGTTATAGCCTATGCATCAAGACAATTGAAGCCACATGAATCAAAGTATGCAACCCATGATCTTGAGTTGGCAGCAGTAGTATATGCACTAAAGCTCTAGAGACATTATCTTCTAGGTGCTAAGTTTATTTATACACTGACCATAAGGCATTGAAATATCTCTTTTCACAAAAAGATTTGAATATGAGGAAACATAGATGGGTTGAGTTTCTAGCAGCATATGATTTAGACATACTTTATACTCCAGGAAAAGCTAATAAGGTTGCAGATGCTTTGAGCAGGCAGCATGCAAAAGTAGCCATGTTAATGATAGAAGAGTTTAGAAATTTATCTCTACTTACTGATTTGGAAATTGAGGAAAATAATAAGGTAAACATGGAGATGATTGAAGAAGGGAGTAGAGGAAAATTAAGTTTGATAACTTTGCAATCAGGTTTAATTTTGAAAGTGGGGAAAATGCAAGAGAAAGATTCAGATTTATTAGAAAAGAAAACTCTAATAGAAAAAGGAGAAGAAGTAGCAAACTACCACATTGATAAGAATGGTTACTTAAGGAATAAAGGTAGGATATGTGTTCCAAAGGATATAGGATTGAAGGAAGAGATACTTAATGAATATCATAGGAGCAAATATTCTATACATTCAGGCAGCACCAAGATGTACCAAAACTTGAAGAGGGATTATTGGTGGAAAGGGATGAAAACTGATGTGGCCAAACATGTTGCAAAGTGTATGACTTGCCAACAAGTCAAAGCAGAAACCCAAAGACCCTCAGGCCTATTACAACCTCTAAGCATACCACAGTGGAAGTGGGAAGATATATCTATGGATTTCATAGATGGTCTGCCTAGATCAAAAGAGGAAATACAAGCATTTGGGTAGTAGTTGATAGATTGACTAAAGTGGCACACTTTATACCAGTGAAGGCAGAAAGAAATGCACCTAAACTAGCTCAAATATTCATGAGAGAAGTAGTAAGGTTGCATGGAATCCCTAAAACTATAGTGAGTGATAGGGACACAATCTTTACATCCAGATTTTGGAAGAGCTTTCAAGAAGCCATGGGAAGTGAGTTATGCTTGAGTACTGCATACCACCCCCAATCAGATGTTCAAACTGAAGTGATAAATAAAGTTTTGGAGGATTTGTTGAGGGCATGTGCATTGGATTTTGGAGGTAATTGGGAAGATCACCTCCATTTGGCTGAATTTACATATAACAATAGTTATCAAAGAACCATAGGCATAGCACCATTTGAAGCCTTGTATGGCAAACCATGTTTTTCACCAATATGTTGGGTTGAAGCAGGAGAAAAGGCTGTCTTAGGACATGAGTATGTTAAAGAAACTACAGAGAAAATTGAACTTGTGAGGAGAAGAATGGCAGCAGCTCAAGATAGGCAAAAGAAGTTTGCAGATGTAAGGAGGAAGCAGGTAGAATATGAAGTTGGTGATCATGTTTTCATCAAAGTTTCACCTATGAAGAAGGTGTTTAGGTTTGGCAAGCAGGGAAAACTTACCCTGAGGTATGTTGGACCCTACAAGATTTTGAAAAGAGTAGGTTCATTAGCATACAAGTTGGAGCTACCAGAAGAGATGAGTGCAATGCACAATGTATTTCATGTATCACAACTTAGGAGATGGGTGCATGATAAAGAGGAAATTCTAGAGAAACCAACTCAAGTTCAAATAAATCCTGATTTGGTCTATGAGAAAGAACCAGTGGGGATTTTAGCTAAAGAGGAAAAGAAGTTGAGGAGCAAAACTTTGAAATTGGTAAAGGTTCAATGAAGCCTAGACCCTAATGATTGTACATGGGAGTTAGAGGATAAGATAAAGATGGATTACCCTAAGCTTTTTGCAGTGGAAGGTAAAATCTAAATTCCTAAAAGTTTAATATGTATGGTTGTTCTGACTGAATTGTTTGCTTATGCAATGTTTGATAGATTTTATAAAAATCTGGAAATACTTAAAGTAAAAATGAGAAAATTGTGAGGACACAATTCCTAAAAAGGTGGGGTGATTGTAATGCCCCAGAAATTCATGGAATCTTATTTTGGTTGAATTTTGAAAATATATGAATTTATTTGTATAGGAATATATGGAATTAATTGTGTGCAAGTGTGTGTGCATGTGTGCACGTGCACACTGATATGGCACAAGGAAGAACTCCAAATCTCCTGAAATTAAAACAAGAATTAAAAAGCATTACAAACATGATTTTGTGATATGGATATTTGATTTCTGGAATTATATGAATCATCCCAGAAAATAAGAAAAGTAAGTTTTGTTTTGAATCAGTAAACAGATTTTATTTTAAAACCCAGGAAAAAAAAAATATGTTATAAAGATTTGAAAAACCTGTATGCACATATAGGTACATATCTTTCTAAAATTAAGGAGGAGTTAAATAAGCCTAGATAAGATATGTATGCAAATGTACATTTCTGTAAGTATTGAAAATATTAAAAAGAAATAAGCAAGTGAAATTGTAACACTAAAATAGCAAAAGACAAATTGCAAGCAAAATAATTGCTTTAGGCAGAAAATAGAAAGGAGGATTTTTAGAAAAGAAACAAGTGACAATGTCACACAATTATCATGACTTAGTAAGAATATGATATATTTTGGAAAAGTAAAAAGGGGGAGATAAGCATCACATATGGCCGGGGTATTAAGGGTGAAAAATAAGCAAATCTGAAATGCGGAATGCATGAGTCTTGACCAGGGTAGGAATGGGATTTTACAATGATAAAACCCTAGAAAAACCTCTCTTATAAATCCAAGTATAAACCAGAAAAATTATTTGCTACCCAAGACATTTAAGAAAACAAAGAAGAAAATATTTGCAAGCAGAAAAGCAAGTTTTAAAAGGTTTCTTTTCTGGATTAAGCAAGAGAAGCATTTTTCTGTGAGTAATCTCACTAAACCCATGGCATTAAGTCCTGTTATGAGGCAGCCAAGCTTAGGTTATTTTTCTACATATTTTTGATTTTATTACTATGGTTTTAATGGATGCTTTAATGGGTGTTTCTGAATGCTTTTGATTGCTTTGATAGTTGAGTATTTTGCTCTGTTTGGTTATACCCAGAAATGTTAAAGTATGAAATTATGAAAGTAAATAGAGAATACTTGTAACTGGTTCAGATATGGCATGAAAAATAGAAATCAAAATGTATATGAGTTGCATTACACTTGTGTAAGTGCCGAGGCTCAAAGGAAAGACTCAAGGTTGCAATGGAAATATCCAAAAGTGCCGAACCCTTGATCAAATAGAAACCCATGAGCCAGAAATCTTGTTTAAGCTAGATCTTGAATTTAGTTCAAACATGGTTGCTTATGAAACAATAATAACCCACATGCCTAGTCTTCATTTCCAGTTGTAAATATTCTTGTATTTTCTTTGAGCTAGAATATTTGAAATATGATTTCCCTGGACATGAATGTTAGCTTGTTCTTGAATTATGCTTGTAAGCTCTATGTAATGTTTCATGTATACTGGGATTTAGTCACCTAGCTATCTCATGATAGGATCAAACATGAACACTTAGTAAATAAACTAAGGATTGTGAGCCAAGAGGACTGCTGGAATGCTTGTTGTATTTAAAGTATGCAAGTTGGCACATGGTTTGTTTAAGCCCTGAGATCTTTGTGCCATATTGTGAATTATTTTATTGCAATGTGTCCCCGTGATTCCTTTATGGCAGATGAGGCTAGGAAGAAATTTGGTAAATGCAACCTCAAATTGATGAAGTAGGAACTTGTGTTATTCCTAGGTTGGTTGGACTGGAACTATGATAGTTCCTGAATATTTCTATTTGAAATGTATGTTTGCATAGTTGAATGTGTGTACATAATTAGTCTTAAACACCGATCATATATGCATAATATATCATAAACAAGTCAGGCAAATTGATCAAAGAAGCTATGCCAACTTATACAAAATATTTATGTCTCGCTTATTTACTTAATATCATGGAATTTTTGATATTGCTCATACCAGATCTTGTATCTGACCCTTGTTTGCTTATGGCATCTGGGCTGTCTCATTTAAAATGGGGAAGCCTCTAATGCTCTTTCAGGGAATGCTGGTTCTAAATAGGAAGCTGCTATGGCTAATGAGAATGATTGGATACGCATGCTAAATTAGAATTAAATAAGAACTTAGAATGAATTATTTTCATGTAATTTGGGAAGTTTTTATAGTTCTGCTTTGGTTGTTATGTAATGATCTTGAATGCTTGAATTTATTTAGTTGTTTTAACTGAATCTAGTAATGTATTAAGTTTGGGATTAACCAAAGACTTAGTTGAATCTATGCAAGAAAATATATATTTGAGTATTATGGTGGAAATCTGTAAAGGATATATGCCTGTATTTGAGAAATGGATATGTATATACATATACTGTATTAGTTAATTTCAAGTTACTTAAAACTTTAAGTTTGAAGGTTAAAATCTGAATTTTTAGCTAGAAGTAATATTTCAAGAATTTAGTAATAATATGCAGAAGTGTTTTGATAAAAGAAGAAAATATATATATATATATTTGTGCATTTTATAAAGAGGTGTACATGTTCTAAGAGATTTTCCAAGTGTCTTAAATCTGAATTCACCTTGCAATAGCCAGGCACTAATGTTTTGATGATCTAGTCATGAGGTTAACCCACTTCAAAATAGTGAGGTATGGGTTGATCAAGATGACCAGAGTTTTTGGGCGTAAAGGAAGGAAATGCATTTGTAAAAATCTGAAGCTTTCTTTGCAAATGCTAGTACAAAGACATTTTCAAATACTTGAGCAATTCTCTTTTATTTTTGGGAAGCTTTCTTAGTCTAGAGAGCACAACACAGCTGATATGCACACATATTACTTAATTATTACTTTTGCTAAGTGACCATAAAATCTGGATTTTCTAAATCCAGTAAAAGCAATCTGTAAATTAGATGCAAGCTGAGGTAACTCAGGGATTAGGGAATAAATTTTGGTTCATAAAAATACAACTATATATATTATGAAAGAATTACTCAACTGACTTGGTTATAAGTAAAGAAATTTGTGATAAAATCACTTGTGTTGAAAATGATAAATGAGTATATCATTTTCCTTTCTGCCTTTGATCAAATACCAAATAATTAAACTAAAATTATGGTGGCTTGCTATATAATCTGAGATCACTTTGCTATCTCAAACTAACAGACAATCACTATAGGAATGGTCAAAATTACTAAGTATAGATTGCATATGATTATGGGATTCATTACCCTGACTCAAATATCAAAAGGCATGGAAAATGAGCTATGTACTGGTTGATTAGAAATTCAAATTCAATCAGGATGAACTCTTGCTAAACAACACTCTGATCCAAGCAAGAGGGTCACATACATCTTCATATGTATGTGAATATATTTATTGATGAACTGATATAAATATACTAGTAGAAAAATTAGGATCCTGGATAATTTAGTAGAAAGGCTAAATGACTCTAGGAGATTTATTGATGTAAAAAAAATCCTAGTAAAAATTAGGTGAAATAACTAGGGTCATTTCAATTACAGATGGGTCACATTGGTGAGCGCAGCATGGATGAGTTGAGAAAGCGAGGTATGATTGATGGTGTTCATCATTCAAAGCTTGGCTTTTGTGAAGAGTGTGTTCTTGGGAAGCAGATGAAGATTTCTTCTGGTAATGGAGAGCATAAGGCAAAGGCTGTCTTAGAGTATGTTCACACAGATGTTTGGGGACCTTTTCCCCTCCTTAGGTGGAGCCAGGTATTTCGTTTCATTTATAGATGATTTCTCTCGTAAAGTTTGGGTATATTTTCTACAGTCGAAGAGTGAAACTTTTGACAGGTTTCGAAAGTGGAAATTTACAGTTGAGAAGCAGTCAGGAAAGAAATTGAAAGTTCTCCGTTCAGATAACGGCGGTGAATTTATATCACAGGAATTCATCGATTATTGTGAGTCTGAAGGTATCAAGAGGCATTACACCACACCTGGCGACCCTCAGTTCAATGGAGTTGCTGAAAGAATGAATCAGACATTATTGGAGAGAACTCGTTGCCTCAGATTGACTACAAAGTTGAAAAAGGGATTTTGGGCAGAAGCTTTATTTATGGCGGCTTTCCTCATCAACCGCACACCTTCTACTGCCATAGACATGAAGATCCCAGAAGAAGTATGGAAAGGAGAGCCTGTTAGCTATTCATTCCTCAAAGTGTTTGGTTGTCCAGCTTACATACATGAGAGCAGAGGGAAGCTGGAACCTAGAGCTCGCAAGTGTATCTTTCTAGGTTATAGAAGAGGAGTGAAGGGATATAGATTGTGGTGTCCTATTAGCAGGAAGATTATTACCAGCAGGCATGTGACTTTTGATGAGAAGGCTATGTTGAAGGTGGAGCCTTCCTCATCCGATGACAATGAGAGGATAAATGAAGAATACCAAACACAAAGTAAGTCATCTACTATTCCTTTTCATAGAAGTTCTGAAGGTGTTTCCGATGACACCATGGTTGATGAGAAAAGTACTGAGATTAGTATAGAGGATCAGACTCAAGGTGGAGCTAGTTCAGAGATCAGACCTGTTAGACAGAAGAAGAAGCCTAATTGGCTTAATGATTTTGTTGGATTGAGCATCGAAGACATTGACTTTGATGACATGGAAACATATGCTTTGAATGTTGTCAATGACGAACCCAGAGATTATAGAGACGCTATTGCTTAAGTTGATAGTTCCAGTTGGTTAGTTGCTATGGAAGAGGAGATTGAATATTTGCAGAAAAATCATACTTGGGATTTGGTGCCTCTTCCCACCAACAAGAGAGCTATTGGTTGTAAGTGGATCTATAGAGTAAAAGATGGCGGCAATGGAAATTTCAGATATAAAGCAAGGTTAGTAGCAAAGGGGTATGTTCAGAAGAAGGGAGTTGAGTATCATGACATTTTTGCTCCAGTTGTTAGGCATACCTCCATTCACATTCTATTGGCATTAGTGGCTCATAATGATATGGAGTTGGAGCAACTAGATGTCAAAACCGCATTCTTGCATGGTGATCTAGATGAAGAAATTTATTTACGGCAGCCGGAGGGGTTCATTGATAGTAGCAGGCATGACTATGTTTGTAAACTTAACAAATCTCTATATGGACTAAAATAGTCACCTAGACTATGGTATAAGAGATTTGATAAGTTTATGCTTTCACAAGGATATTCTAGAAGCTTCAAAGACCAGTGTGTTTATTTCAAGGGATGTGATAATGATTTAATATATCTATTGTTATATGTTGATGATATGTTAATTGCATCTCGGGGTATGGTAAGAATTATGGAGTTGAAAACTGAACTTAGCAAGGAGTTTGATATGAAGGATTTCGGAAAAGAACAAAGAATATTGGGTATGGAGATTTGTAGAGATAGAAAGCGGAGAGAGTTGAGACTCACTCAGGCATAATACATCGAGAAGGTCCTCACTCGATTTGGAATGGAGAAAGCCAAACCGGTTGGTACTCCATTAGGCTCTCCTTTTAAATTGTCAAAAGACCAATCTCCCACATCGGAAGAAGATAAAAGGTATATGACTGATATACCTTATTCCGGTGCTATTGGTAGTCTTATGTATGCCATGGTATGCACTAGACCAGATTTGGCCCACGCAGTGGGTGTTGTAAGTCGATATATGTCTAACCCAGGCAAGGAACATTGGAAAGCAGTAAAGTGGATACTTAGGTATCTTAGAGGCACTTCATCTGTTGGCTTGTTATATGGTGGAGTAGATGGCGACATCTCACTTAGAGGATACTGTGATTCAGATTATGCTGGGGATAGAGATGCACAGAAGTCAGTGTCGGGCTATGTTTTTACACTTGGCATAGGCTCGATTTCATGGAGATCAAAGCTGCAATCTATTGTAGCTTTGTCAACTACCGAAGCAGAATTGATATCGATTGTTGAAGCAACTAAGGAGGGTTTGTATTTGCTTCAGTTGTTGGATGATCTTTTTATGGTGCAGAAGACCGTGGAGCTATTTTCAGACAGTCAGAGTGCAATTCATCTTGTTCATAATCAGGCTTATAGTTCACGAACGAAGCACATTGATGTTAGAGGTTTCTTTCTTATGCTGGAGGAAGAACGGAGTAAGATCAAGTTGTTGAAAGTGAATACTTCAGATAACCCCTCAGATATGATGAAGAAGCCACTTCCCAAGGATAAGTTTGAGCATTGCTCAAACTTGATCCATTTGATTCCAGCTGCTTAGGCGCCATTGGGCGCGAGATCCAATAACCCCTATGATACTTTGTTGATGAGACATACATATATTGAATCGAGGTGGAGTGTTGAATTTATGCGATTCATATATGTGTTTGATGTGAAGATTCGGTAGAGCTATGCATTGGAAAGCATTGGAGTTGGTTGGAGGAAGAAGAGTTGTCAGAAGAGGTGGAGTTCCTGCATGACTGTAACTTGAAACATACTGCAGACGTCTGACCTACCTAGGTCAGACGTCTGACCCTGTTTCAAAATGTTTCCTGAAACAATCTGCAGACGTCTGACCCCCCTGGTCAGACGTCTGCGGCGACGAAAGTTATTCTTCCAGTTCCGAATTCTAAAGGGCAATTTTGTAAATTCCGGAGCTTGGTTCTCTAAACTGATGGTGCAGATTCTCTTGACGTGGATGGATGATCTAGATCATTTAGGTCATCTATATATTGTCTTCTAATCATCTTCCAAATTAAGAGATTAGGTTTTAATCAGATTTCCAATAATTGTAATTAATAGAAACCCTAACGAAATCAATTTGGGGGTTTTTCTATTTTGAGTGCTCTATTATTAATCTCTTCAATTGAGTAATTGATTAGAGAAAGTCTCCACCTATTGTATCTCTCTAATCATTGTATTGGCTTGTAATCTCTGGTGATAATAATAAAAGGGTTATTGGGTCTCCGTGGACGTAGGATCTTCAAATCCGAACCGCATTAAATCTTCTGTGTCTCTTGTTTTTCGTACTGTTGATTGTGTTCTCATAATTGATATTTTAAGTTGCATTGGTATTCAAATAGACAATACTAGGTCTTGATTTGAAATCGCTTTCGCAGCGCACCACGGTGTTGAATTGTTGTCAATCACCAATTTTTCACTACACATGCGTAGAGCGCGTACAGTAACACTCGTTATTAATAAAATTAAACAATGAATGGTGTTATTTTTAAATATATTAATATATGGTATCAATGGTAAAAAAATAATAATATATGGTATTATCATTAGTACAAATAATAATACATGATATGTCATTAATAAAAATAAATAATGAATGTTGTTATTTAGAAAGTATAGTAATAAATGATATTATTGGTAAAAAAGTAACAATATATTATATTATCATGAGTAAAAAATATTATTATATGCTATTTGTAATAAAATTAATATATGGTGTTATTGATAAAAAATGAAAGGTATTATTTATAAATATTATAATATATGGTATTATTGGTTAAAAAATTAACAGTATACCTTATTATCATGAATAAAAATAATAATATGCTATTAATAACAATGTAATATAATTTATGTTTTTGCATAGTAAAAGATGAATTATATGAAAGTTCGAAATTTGATGTACGTGAAAGGTAAGAATTTGAGAACGACACTAATGCGTTTTACAAATGGTGTAGAAGCATTCTGAAAGTGACATCTCGTGATGAAGCAAACATGAAAGAAATCTATTGTCCCTGTACATAATATCATTCTGTGAAATTTTAAAATATGAAACTGTAATTTTACATTTGCATAATCATGGTTTATGTCAAACTATCATGTGTGGGGATGTTAGGATGAAGTCGATGACAACAGTTGCAAATGAGACCGAAAACATTGATATTAATTTCAAAGAACTAGTTCAGAAAATAAAATGGCATAAATCGTTCATAATGTTATTGGTCCGAGTATGTGGTTAACAAACCTGATATGGAGGAAAAATTTAACTTGAAATCAAAAACTTTTTCGATTTGTTAGAAATATCAAAATGTCCATTATACAAAGGATGTACAATGACACACTATAGAATCCGAATACAATGCGTAGAAAGCTTAATGAAAGCAATTCTTAGTCTGTGTAAGAAATTGGTTTCACCTGACAATGTGTTGGCACACAACTGGTATTCATTAAAAAGAAAAAGTGTCTGCGTTCGGTTTGCCGTATGAAACATTAACATGTGTTTTGGTGGATGCATGATATAGTGAAAAAGAAATAGAAATCTTACAAAGTGGCAATTTTGCAACGAACTAAGATATAAGTCGACAAAAAGCAGTGTTACTCCACATCTATTATTCTTCACAAAGTGGGATTAGTCGTTTTTCAATCTTGGCTTATTATCTATGTAGAATGCGAGGCACCCCAACAGCGTGTACACACATGTTGTTGTGTATTTATGGACATGATGTAGTATTTGTTAAAAAATGCTGGAACTTGAATTTGTAGTATTTGGTTTAAATAATCTACTTATTGATGAAAATGTGTAATTTGAACATGTTTGGTGTTGATAATTGGTTTGATTATGTGTTTGTTGTTGAATTTTTTGTGTTTATACGTATATTCGTGATATATTATTGTCAGTCTGTTTGGCATTTTCAGAATGATTATATTGTGATATTCGGTTGATTTTGTGGTCCAGAAAGAGAAATGCAATAGCCATATAAAAAAAGGGAAAGTTTGGCTAATATTCTTGTTAAAGTTTAAAATGTACAAAACATCCTTCACAAAACAAAATTGTAAAATACATCCCTATTTTTAAATTTACGTACTTCGTTTCCAAAATTAACCTTACGCTGGCTAAATACAAAACCCAAAAGCCTCGAGATTCCTACATCGAAATCTGTTGGAGCATACGATTAAATTCCTAACATACAAATTTCTAAGCGAATGAAAATTAAACAAAGAAGATGAAATCAAAATGACAGGAAAAGAAAAGCGAATTGAAGAAGACGGAATCAACTAAAATGGTGAAATCGAAGGTAATTGCCTACTTTTCTTCTTGAAATAGATTTTTTCCGTTATAATCGATCGATTTGTTTTAAGGATTTGTTAATAGCTCATTTCACGTTATTCACACATATACATGATATTTTTTACAAAATTAAATATGTAAGCAAGAACCTGCAAGATTGCAAAATAATACCCAAAAAAGTAAGGATAATTGTAGAAAATTCTGCAATTAAAAAAATTAACTGAAGAAGTTTCAACAATTACTTGAAAATTCATGCATGCAAGCAAGAAGCTAAGAACATGTAAACTGCAATACAGTTCCAAAAAATAATATGAATAATTGCAGATTAATGTGCAATTAATCAAAATAATTGAAGAAATTACATCAATTATACACAAAATAGAATGCACATAATCAATTATCTAGAAAATTGCACACATATTTCAAAAAATATAAATAATTGCAGTATAATCTGCAATTAATCAAAATAATTGAAGAAAGAACAGAAATTAGATGGAAATTGAATGCATCCAAGTAATTATTTGAAAAATTGCAAACATATTTCCAAAGATTAATAATAATTGCATAATAGTCTACAATTAATAAAATAAGTTGAAGAAATGAAGCCAACTATATTGAAAATTGAATGCATACAAGCATTTATTTGAAAAATTGCAACATATTTCCAAAAAAATACAAATAATTGCAGAGTAGTCTGCAGTTAATCAAAATAACTGAGGAAATAACAACAATTATGTAAAATATTGAATGAATACAAACAATTAAATGGTGAAAATTAATTTCATGTTACTCTGTAATTATTTATAATAATTGCATATTTATCAGCGCTTATTCACTAAATATCACTTATTATCATCTGTTATTGCAATTATTCATAATAATTGCAGAAGTGTTTATTTGCAATTACTTACTCCGCAGTTATTCGGAATAATTGCATCTATCTTTGAAATTATACTGATTAATGCTTATTTATCAACCACAGTTCAAAAAACTACTACAATTATTCAAAAAAGTGCAGAAATACATGCAATTATTCACAATATTTGCAGAAAAAATGCACCACTTTTAAACATTTGGTACAAAACTTTTGCATATCATTTGTTAATATTGTTTTTAGATACCTAAGAATTTTCTATGCATTATTGCAGAAAATTACTCAAAAAGAAATCGAAGAAGAAGAAAAGGTTATAGAAGAAAACTTCGTTATTCCAATTCAAACTATTATGGAGTTTGAAAAAGATAGCAATAGAAGAACAAAAAAGAGGAAAACAACCGATGCAATAAAATTTCTTGATAAACAAGAAAACTATAGAAATAGTCTGAAGCCATTTCTTTAACTGACGAGGAGGATTAGAAATAAAAATTTGCTTAGGAATTCTCACAGAAAATATCTTGAAAGCTTACCTTTCTACAATTTTATTGAAATGATTTATAATGGAATAATTTCAATTAAAGAAACAACCAAAAATTCGACATCTATTGATATAATCATCAGAAACTATAAAAAACATTTAAGATATTTCGAGTATGGGGATCGGAAAATTACATTTTCAGAGCTTGATATTGCACAAATACTTGGAGTTCCTACAACGGGTCAATTAGTCAAAACATCCGGCCATATTAAAAAAGAAGATAAAAGTGACAATGGGTATATCTCTTTCATCAGCAGACATTTTGAAGGAGATGCAAACATGCACAAGAAAAGATAGTGCAACAATTATTTTCTGCAATTAAAGGAACTACAGAACAAGACAGAGAAGACACGACAAAACTTCTCCAATTATATTTGGTTGCAACATTTCTTGTATCAAATTCGAACTCAAATGTATCATGGAACATGGTTCCATATTGTGTATGTAATGCAAAAATGTCCCTGATTTCATGGCCCAAAACAATTCATAAACATCTTATGGATCAAGTGGAAAAATATGTTGACAAGCCAAGAAAAATCACAGCTTGTGTAACATTATTATTGGTATGATATTTCAACTTAAATAGATGAGATGCCAAAGTACTTATATATATTTAGTTTTGATATTAAATATTTTTGTTTCAGTGGTGGATTTGCGAAAAGACTCAAGTGCTAAAGTCAGTTAAATCCGAATACATCTCATACCCATTAGTTGGAAAATAGAAATTTCAAAGCTTAAACCAATAATGATGCTGACGATGAAATACAAATCCGTAAGTATCCAAATAATAACAATAGAATTTGCAAAATTTGAAAAATATTTGAAGAATGATGTTGTTCAGTATACTTGCAGACATATCTGCATATATAAGATATATTTCAAATATAACTGCAATTTATAGAAATACATGCACACATATCTGCAATAATCTTTGATACTTGCAGATATATTCTCCAATATAAGATATATTTCAGATATAACTGCAATTAAAAGAAATATTTGCAGACATATCCGTAATAATCTTTTATACTTGTAGATATATCTACAAATATAAGATATATTTCAGATACAACTGCAATTGATAGAAATACTTGCAAACATATATGCAATAATCTATTATACTTGTAGGCATATCAACAATTAAAAAAACATACTTCCATGTATAACAGCAATTATCAGCAATACTTGCAAGCATATCTGCAATTATATATAATTCGTGTAGACTAATCTGCAATTACAAAACATACTTGCAGAATAGAATACAAATATTGAAAATAATTTCTTAATCGCTGAGTTAAATACTCTACAATAACTGTAGACATATCTGCAATAATTTGTAATACTTGTTGTTTCATATGCAATTATTACTAATAAATTCTGAAACTACTTGTTTTAACTCTTTGTTTCAGGATACTGAAGGGAAACAAATAGACTTATTAAAAGATGCTTTAGAAAAAAGGAAATGAATATGAAAAAATATACAAAGCAAGAGAGGAAAATTACAAAGAAATAATTCGAAGGCTAGAAATGGACAACAAAAGCCTTCAAAATCAGAACGCTCGTTTGAAAATGAGACTAAGTAAATATGAAAAAGAAACTTCTTCCACTGATTCTGATATAATGACTCTACCCTTACAAGAAGTAAGTTGTACTGAAAATTATTCCTCTGAAAGTGAAGAATTTGGAGAAAGTGAAAGTGACAATGCTTCTAAACAATTTGAAGTACAGACAAAGAAAAATGCTGATAAGGAAGAAGAAGACGAAGAAGATGATAAAGAAGAAGATGAAGAAGATGATGAACAAGAAGTAGAAGATGATGAAGCAGATGATGATGGAAGGATTGAAGAAGAAGAAGATGATGCAGAAGAAGATGTTTTAAATACTGCAAAAGAAGAACTAAAAATGGTTCAAAGTCTTGAGCCAGAAAAAAAAATGCAGAGGATATAAATGAAGAAGAAAGACGATGAAGAAGAAGAAGAAGAAGAAAAAGAGGACGATGAATAAAAGAAGGAAGATGAAATAAAGCAAACTAAAAAAGGTAAGAATGTTGATGAAAGTAATTTGAATGAAGAAGAAAACCAAGATGAAGCAAAGAAAAATGAAGATACAAATGTTGCTAAAGCAAACGATCCAAAACAAACAAAACCTTTATTTGGTAATTTTCTTACTTGTTCTCTGATATATCTATACTTATTCATAAATATTTGCTGATATATCTACACTTATTCATAACATTTGAGAAAACATGCTTTTAAAAAGAATAAATGCAGATGAACCCTGCAATAATTATAAATAACCGTTGCATATTCTGCAATTTTTTCCTATTATTTGGAAAATAACTGCATATATTCATTACCATTTCAGAAGCACTAAATATTTAAATTTCAAATATATTTTTCAGTTCAAACCACTAAAGGAAATGAAAAGGAAATTGATCCTGCTGCTAATAATGAAACAATTCAAGTTGAACACAGTCTTGAGAATGTAGATACAATTACTTAAGATAAAATGAAACAAACTATTGTTGGGAAAGAACCTACCAAGGAAAGTTCTTAAAAATGGAAAAAACTATTGGAATATAACCCAAACTTTAAAATTGTTTCAAGTGAAAGCGGCAGTGAACCACAAGGTACCAAAAGCAGTCAAGAGCTTGACGATATCTTTAAAAAGGCAAAAGAAGAGATTGAAAAAAAAAACCAATTGACAGAAATCAAGCAGGAGAAAAAAAGATCAAAATCAACCGAAGAAATTGAAGTTGAAAATGAAAAGCAGATCAAGAAAGCAAAGAAGCAAAAAGAAATTCAGTCAATATCGGTAGAAGACTATAAAGCAGAACTAAGATCCAATGAGTTGCCTTCAAATGCAAAAATAAATGTTAGACAATGTTTGAATGTACAAAGGCTAGGCAACGAAAAAATCATATTGCTTGAACAATTCTTCAGTAACAATGACCTTAGGTAAAAATAAATGCAGATATATAAACAAAGTACAAAATTTAAATAACTGTTTAAATTGCTATGTTGTCTAAAAAATAACCCCAATAATTACTCTGTTGTCTGTAAATGTACCCAAAAATTGCAGACATATAAGAAACTATTGGAAATGTTTGCTGTATTGTAAAAATTTCCCTAATAGCGGCAGACATATCAACAGAAATTGGAAATAATTGCTATACTGTCTGGACATATAGGTATTAATTGCAGACATATTAGCAAATATTGATAATAATTACTATATTGTCTAAATACTGATAATAATACTAATAGTCTTCAGTAATTTTATAGCAAGAGTGCATATCTCAATGGGGACAAAGATATTATAATATCTGGATCCGCCCTTGGTGAATTAATTATTGGAAGATTCATTGATGGCCAGGTACAGAAGCTTGAAAATAGTTTTTTATATTAATTTACAAATTAGAATATACAATTATTCATAATATTTACTGTAATTTTTCATATTAATTGATGATAATTGCAGACAAATCTGCATATTTTCATAATATTTGCTTATATGTCAGCAATTATTCATAATTTTTGCAGATAATTCTTCAAAATTCCCTAAAATTCAAAAATAAATTATTATTTAACAAAATAACTATTTTTGTAGATCATTGACTGATATGCACAGGAGTTGCAAAAGATGCATTCAACAATTTGTTCTTCAAAGTCTATACAACTGTAAGTTTTATAACTGTTTAATGGAATATTTATTTAAAAATTTATAAATTCAGTTTACTAATATATATTACCAAAGACATTCCTACTAAGCAATACAAAAAAAGTCATTTAAGCTCTAATTGATGAGCCGATCAAAAATAGTTTGACAAACTATCATAAAATGTTCTTCCCAATCCATGTAAACGGACATTTCACTCTATTGGAATTCATAAAAGAAGATAGACGGTGGATACATTATGATTCAATGAAACCAAGAAATGAAGGTCCACATGCTAAAGCTGCAAGAAAACTGGTATGTAATAAAAAAAGAATAAATTATTTAAACTAAAAATAAATTATCTAATAAAAACTTTTATTTTTTACAAAGGGTTTATGTATCAGCCTTGTTAAAATTTTTGGAAAAGAAAGATCAAAAACCTTCAAGTTTAATTACATTTGCAGACAGCCCATGACAACGTAATGATTCGTAAGTACACCACAACAAATAAACTTGAAATATTTGCACATCATGCTGCAATTATTCTGACTAACTTGCAAATAATCTGCTATTTTTGCAAGGTTGATTGTGGGATTTTTGTAATGAATATAATGAGAGAAAGATGTGAAAACAAGTCCATAAACAAAGAAGACGGTCAATATGGATATGATGCTATAGAAATATAAAGAGCTGAATTAGCATATCAAATTCTATCGTGCAAACCATACAGTTGGAGCATTGAAGAAAGCCTAACACAGCAATTTTTATTATCAGAAGCCAACAAACTCTAGTGATGTTTTGTACCTGTGGTTTTTAGTCTAGAACTTATGAAATGTACATATACTGGCAAACTTATGTGTTTGAAAGCCAAATTTAATGCTTCAATATGATAATAGTTATCAAAATTACTAAATAAGCATTTTGTGAGGTTGAATTCAATTATATGTATCGTTTAAGGAAAAGTAAGAAAATATATTAAACTATTACAAACATTTACATAAAAATTTTAAATTATTGCTGATATGTCTGCACTTACCCAGAATAACTGCAGACAGTAATGCAAAATTTTGGAAACATTGCATATATGTCTGCATTTATCCACAATAGCTGTAGATATTTATGCAAGTCTTTAAAATTATTGCAGACATGTCTGCATAAATCCTGAATAACTGCAGACATTGGTACAATTATTCAGAAGATTATTAGGAAGGTTACAAATTAATAGAATATTTACACAATTATTCATAACATTTACACAATTATTGAGAACATTTACGCGGATATAAAGCAAAGTATTAAAATGGTTGCAAGTATGTAACAACATTTACAATGTGCAGAAATATAAACAAATATTTAGAAAAATTGCAGATATGACAGCAATATTACTCAACTATTGCATAAAATGCTAGAAATATTCTTTCCATTCATTTAAAAAGCAGAAAATATCCAATATAATAGTGGCAGAAATACAAAAAAATACAAAATAAAGAAAACACAATGTTTTAGCAGTACATTAAAATATTTCTAAATGAAAAAGCAACAATACTACATGTGTTTCAAAGGACAAGTCCTTTTATTGTGACCTAACTTCTTACATAAACTACATATAATCGTCTTTGTAATCTCACCAACAGATTTAATTCTCTTAGAAGCTGATGGACGACCAAACATTCTTCTACCTATAGGAGGTGCTATATCAACAGCATCAAATAAGACATCTTCTTGTGTGAAGTTTACAACTGGATTTATTGCATGAGAATAAGCTGAGCAAACATACAAAACTTTGAAATAATCTTCAATGTAATTATATACATTCAACTTTTCACAACCCAAAATACATCTAACGGCATGAACACACGGAAAGCCGTATATTTGCCACAAATTACAAGAACAAACACGATTATACAAATCAACAGATTGTCAGACTGGAGAATGAACTTCAAATACATGTTCACTTGATCTAATAACAAACCATGTAGCTCCCTCCAAATGTAGATTTCTCAAACGACTTTCACTGACTGGACATAAAATGCTATTCCAACTACCGGCAAGTTCTCGACGATCAGATATAAGCTTTATCAACTTAATTCTAATTTTATCTAAGCAAGCAGTGATCAGTAAATGCCTTTCTTTCAAAATCCATTTGTTAAAACTTTCAGAACAATTAGATGACATTTCACCATAACAACGTGTAGAAAAAAAATATTAGCAAACTTCTCAAAAGGAATTTCAAAAAGTTTGTCACGGTAGATCCACCAGCATCCTTAAAATTTTTCAATGCTACATTGAAATCATCCAAGTTAGATGCATATGCAACACGTGCAAACAAATCTATCAACCATTTCTTCTTAGATTTCGAAAATTCATATTTTAGAGCAACTTTCAAATTATTGTTCAAATGATAAAAACACGAACCATAAGCTGAATTCAGAAACACTTTTGGAACAACAACAAGAAGACTAGGATGTCGATCAGAAATGAAAACAAAGTTTCTAAGATCTTCTTTTAGAAAGTCTTTCAGTTGTTCACAATACCAAATCCAATTATTTTCATCTTCACTAGAAACAATTGCAATTGCTATAGGGAAAAAACCCGATAGAATAGTAAACATGTAAATAACTAAGTAAAAAAAGATACTATAGCAGTTAATCTAAATGGTTGCAAAAATGTAAGCAACCATTGTAAAATAGTGCAGAATAATATGCAATTATTTATAATATATGCTGATGACTAGAAAATAATCGTGAATAATTGCAGCCAAATATGCATAAAATCTGCATGATTGAATTAAAATGATAATATTATATCATGTACAATATGAATTTTTTTTTAAAAACAATTACATAAAATACAAGAGAGTAAGAAGAAGAAAATATACAAGTCTATGATATAAACAATTTCAGATTTTCTGCACTTAACAGTAAATTTTGCACAAAAATTAGCAAATTTTAATACTAATTGCAGACATATCAGCAATAAATTAGAATAACATAAGGTATTGAAGCAGATATATAAAAAAAAGTAAACAACATACCTTCATTGCCATTTTTACCAGTAGCAGCCATCAAACTACCTTGAGCTCCGCCCTTCGTAAAAGTAGCATCCAAAAATATTAATGGCCGACAAAATTGAAAACTGTGAGCACAAGCTTCAAAACCGATAAAAACCCTCTCAAATTGACGAGTACTAGAATTATGCTCCAAAACAACTTTACTGCCAGAATTAGTTTCAAGAACAACATCACAATAAGACTTCAAGTGATGATAAGACATTATATCACTTCTATGTAAATCTTCTAAAGCCAACCCCTTTCCACTATAAGCAAAATAATACTATACTTAGTTTGAAAAAGATTAATAATGTCATTGGTTTTCATCAATGGATAAGCTTCAATATGATCATAAACCAACAATTTAATCAATTTACTTGAAACTGGTGGATCATTAATATCAAGAATTCCAGCACCACAAGAATGCTCAGGCTGAAATCCATTTATAACAAAATAGCCAAAAAGATTAAACTTAATAGAAGCATGAATCCTAAAGGTACATTTTGATCGAGAACAAACAGCAGTGACTCTTTCCTTGTCATTCTTAACCAAATGAAGTTTGTACCCATTCTTAATACTATATATCATCAAATTGAGTCTAAATTTAGTAACACCACCTGGAAACTGTTGACCAACACCACTAAATACAGACCGATTGGAATCATTTCTTAATAACTGCCTCAAATGAATATTAGAATCACCGGTGCTAGCAAAGGAAGAATCACTACTATAAAGAAACTGCATCTGACCTAATAATATCAACATTGTTTGCTGAACAACTAGAAGGTACAATTTCAACAAAATAACCAAGTAATCCTCACGATTATGAGCGGACAACAACAAGATAGGTTGAAGATCAGAATTAGTTTCAATATTCCTTCTCATACCATCTCTAACATAATATAAACCAAATGACAGTGGACTTAAATCAGACATTTTACCACAAACAGCATTTCTCAACATATCAAGTACTGTACTATCAAAATGAACACGTAAAGAAAAACTATCACGTCCAACCATCAAAAGCACTAAAACACCAATATTGCCCGCAACACTGTAAATTAAAATAACAAAACATCATTATAACTACAAAATTATAAATAATAAATAAAGCAGAAAAGAACGCATACCATTACAACTAGAAAATAGATTATTTGCTGATAAATATGCAATAGTTATTAAAAAACTGCAAATAAATCTGCAAAAAATATGAGAATTTCAATTTTAAAACAATATTATTATTACGATCAATCTTTAATCTATAAACAATCATAAAAATCATAAACAACTAACGAAAGACAAGTTTGCATGTTATACAATAATTGAACACAAGCTTTTGTTATATATACAATTTTTGGAGACAATTCTGCAATTATTTACAATGTTTGCAAATAAATCTGCTTTTATTTACAATTATAACTAGTATAATTCAATTAAAATTCTACAACTAGAATCGAACTTTGTCCTATGAACACTGATTAAATTCTACAATCATTTACAATAATTGATAAAAAAAGAAACAAAGTCAATTAGAAATAAAAACCGTTGATTAAAAAGTAGATCTCATCTTTACCTAAAAGAATATGAAGCCATAATAAAGCGAAAATATGATTTCAGAAAGTAGATCGATAAATGGAAACGTAGATTTCAAATCTTGGCTGCAATCACAAAACCAAGACAAATAAACGAATGTATTTATGGAAAAGAATTAAGCCAAAACAAAAATAGGGACCAGATTTATAAAGTTTCAAACGGAGGAAGTTTTTGTGTATTATGTTTGATTTTAGAGACGTGAGCATAATTTCCACTAAAAAAAGCTACGTACAAGTTCTAAATAATGCGTGTCGCTGGAATGGCGGCAGAAACGCTATTGAAGTTTCCCATGCGTGTTTCTGTGAAGCATCTAATGACGTTGGAAATAGGATTTTCAACACTTTCCCACGCCATTTAGCATTGGAAATTGTGCAATTTTCCTGTAATGTAATGTTACACGTGGAATCCCTTGAAAGATGATCATAGTGCAGAGTCTACTTCGTAGCAACTACTGTAGTTAATATTCCATTATTGGTAAACAAAGTACTGAAGTGCAGGTTGTTCCGGTAGCGATATAAGTGCATCTTTTATCTATAATTCAATCAGAATGTGTAAACTGCAGTTATCATTTGCTATCATGTCGTACAGTCCAAGCTACATAAAAAATTTCAAGTATCACGCTCGCAGTTTATCATTCAGTTTACCAGAACAGTTTTAAAGACCAGGTGCAGCCGCAATCTATCAACCAAACCGGTTAAGTGTTTACAGACATTGGTTTCATTTGTCGTAGAACCCTTGTTGCACTGACAGGTTATTTTTTATGTGATAGCTGGAAGAAAATAAATAATAACAAATTTAAAGGGCAATCTAATATAAAGCATACAGCTATACTACATCACAACAAATGTAAAGAATAAAATCATAAATGCAACTGTAGCCTATTCCTATTATTGAAGTAAGACATGAAGTATGATGATAAAAGGACCAAACACAAGATATACATAAACGACTAATAAGGCCTTTCAGACAAATCATTCCCTGGAGGATTATAGTTACAAGTAACAAAAATCGACCCAGTATCACATGCCACTTTAGCACAACCAATGTTAGTCGAATCGCTCCAAACAATCTGCGTATAATGGAGGCACGTCTGCCCTTCGGCGCAGCTATTACTATCATAATCGTAGTGCTGTTTCTCAGTCATCCACTCGTTTAGCACATCGATCGCCCCAAAGTCCATGCCCCAGCCCTGGAATATGTTCTCTCCGTAGGGTCCTTCCGAATGGATCAGCTCACAGTCCGCCTTTCTCTGGTTTGCGTAGCTCTGTGCGTATGCGGCGACCGTTTCGTCCCACGTCACGGGCCCAATTCCCATTTTGGCACGTGCCGCATTGTGGGCATTTACGTAGTCCTGCGGGGTTTCTTGAGCGGAGCAAAGTTTAAATAATGCGAGCAGTGGGAAGAGGAAAGGAAGTGGTAGCTTGTTCATTTTGGGTATGTGATGTGAAATTGTAAGTTGATAATGGTATTGTTTATAAGCTTTTGTGTGTGTGTATCTAGCTACTGTTTGGCTAAACAAAGACTATTGGTTTGCTATTTGTAGAATGTAGAAGAGAACCTCACAACTGTAACTAAATCCTAAAAAATATATGGACTGAATGCAATGATCTTCAGTTTGAATTGAAAATATATGGACTGAATGCAATGATCTTCAGTTTGAATTGTTTTGAACATGATGAAGTTGTGGGTTTTAAGGTCTACAGTTTTCAAAAATTGCAACTCTTGTTGAATTTTAGATTTGATTTGTGAGTCATAAAGTAAAATAAAAGCACTTAATTAATTATAATGCGGGAACTAATATTAGTTGTAGTTGCTGCAAGTTACCCAGAGCTATTCTCTTTAATTAAATGACACTATGAAATATATAATAAAATATTATTACTGTGTAAAAATATGTCCAAGCGGTTATTTTTCTAAATATATGTTAGTTTACCATTACAGTGATTATCAGTTTATTATTATACTAGCCTTCAATATACACGTGGCAACTACAACGGTAGTTAAACAATTTTTGTTTACCAATAAAAACGGTATTTGCAAAATGATAACGATAACTATATTAGATTTTGGTGATATAATATTCAATATTTAAGCAGATCTTGAAAATATTTGAATCTACGTGGAATTATGACTCATATTCATTGCCCATTTTATAGATTTGATAGAAATTGGAGTGTGAATAATTGCACCCTTTAGAGATTTTGTGTATTTGACAGAGTGATTAATTGCTTCTTTTATTGCATTAGAGAATGCAATAAATTATCTACATGAGAAAGATTAATGAAAATATTAAATAGCTTCTTAAAGAAGATATTTTGTCAAGTCTATTATAAATAGACATGTCTAGGGTTGATAAGAGGTGTGTGTGAAAAGTGAATTTTGTTGAGTGTTCGGGGTTGATATTTCTTCTCAATTTTAGGTCTCTTTAGTATTTTCTTGTTTAATCAATAAAGTTTTTGTTTTTGGGGATCATTTTTGATTGGTTTCTTCACTACTTTCTCTTCTAAATTTAATTGTGTAGTAATCCCGGAAAAATTCTAACAGCTGGTATCAGAGCCAGCTACACAAATTTTTGGGAGAGTCTTTGGCTATGGAGAAGATAAGTGTTGAAAAATTTAATGGAAGAAACCGGGGGTTGTGGAAGGCGACAATGGAAGATTATCTCTATCTTAATGATCTTCACCAACCCTTGGAAAGCAAAGGGGAAAGCCAAATGACATAAAAGAGGCAACTAATCGCTATGTCAAATACACAAAATCTCTAAAAGGTGCAATTAATCACACTCCAAATTCTATCAAATCTATAAAATAGATGATAAATATGAGTCATAGTTCCGCATAGACTCAAATATATCTAAGATCTACTTAAATATGGAATATTATATCACCAAAATCTAACAATCTCCACCTTGATATAATATTCCATAAATGTCATTCAAGCTCCTTCTAGAACCTCAAACTCTAAACAATATATTCAAGGAAACAAATGCCTTCACCACAAATCTAAATCTCCCTTCAAACTATGCATGCTCGCAAATCGAACATGCACATCATCAACAGGTCAGGATTGCTTGTAATAGCACAAGGACCTCCAAGTAGGCTTTATGGTTTTCCGTTATTAACTTCACCTTTATTCAGACAGACCTGTCTCTCCAATTTCACTTGTATAAGATTTTACAATCTTCAAGGTTTTTTCAAGCAATAAATAAATATTATTGCTTTTCCTCTTCCTGTGCAGCACCTCTCTATAAATCAGTGAATGCTTCCCTTTGATTGCAAATATGGAAACATGCACAAGAATCTTGGAAGGTACTGCGCGCGAAGAGGAAAAACAGTAATATTTATTCATTGCTTGGAAAAACATTAAAGATTGCAAAATCTTATACAAGTTAAGTTGGAGAGACAAGTCTGTCTGAATCAAGGTGGAGTGGAAAACCATAAAACCTACCTGGAGGTCTTTGTAGTATTATAACCAATTCTGATCTGTTGATGATGTGCATGTTCGATTGGCGGGCATGCATAGTTTGGAGGGAGGTTTAGCTTCGTGGTGAAGACATTTCTTTCCTTGGATATATTGTTTGGAGTTTGAGGTTCTAGGAGGAGTTTGGATGACATTTATGAAATATTATATCAAGGTAAAGATTGTTAGATTTTGGTGATATAATATTCTATATCTAAATAGATCTTGGAGATATTTAAGTTTATGTGGAATTATACTCATATTCATTGCCTATTTAATAGATTTGATAGAATTTGTAGTATGATTAATTACACCTTTTAGAGATTTTATGCATTTGGCAGAGTGATTAGTTGCCTCTTTTATTGCATTAGAGAATGCAACAAATTATCTACATGGAAAAGATTAATGGAAGTATTAAATAATTTTTTAAAAGAAGATATTTTGTCAAGTCTATTATAAATAGACATGTCCAGGGTTGATGTGTATATGTGAAAAGTGAATTTTGTTGAGTGTTCGGGGTTGAGATTTCTTCTCAATTAGGTCTCTTTTGTATTTTCTTGGTTGAACCAATAAAGTTTTTATTTTTGGGAGAATCATTTTTGTTTGTTTTCTTCACTACTTTCTCTTCTAAATCTAATTGTGTAGTGATTCCGGAAAATTTCTAACAAACCATTACCTATCAACCCTAAGTTTATATTGCACTTGTATCTCGAATGATCCGTTTTTAACCGATATATGTTAATACAGCCATGCATAATCTGGTAAGAGCACAACCAACAGTGGTTTGTTCGGTTGAAAAACTATCCACCACGCAAGCAGATGTGCTTTGTTCAGTTGGCTATAGCTAATTTCAGACGATTTCGTGGCTGGTTCACTAAATAGAAGACATGTTTTTTAAACAGCAAAGACTAGTCGTTTTATTGCAAATATTGGTTAAAACAGCAAAGTCTTTGCCATTTTAAGAAAAGTCTTTGCCGTTTCATTTGTTTTTGCATTTTTTAAAAATTAGTACAGCGACTGGTTTTAAGGTTAACTAAATGCGTTACTATTTTATTTAGTGCAAAAGAAAGAGAAAGAGAAGTGAATAAGTCTGTTGCTGAGAATGGTCCACGTAAAAAAATTGGGATTTTGGTGCCTCATAAGCATTTTGTGCATTTCGAACATAAAAAACTTGGTGCTTTCATATAAATTCTCATACAATACCACAAAAACCACAAGTATGCATAAATACTACTAGCAATGAGTGGTAGTTCGAAATGCTGATTGTTCTTTGACGGTAGAATAACATTGCCATATCAAATTTTCGAAAAGTGGATCATGATATGATGAAAAGTGTGAAATGTTATCAATAAATAAGCGAACATAGTGAAAAACCAGAAACATAGTGACTTATATTTGTTCAGCACCTTGATAGTATAGTACATCCAGTTCCATAGCAATCACAGAACTCCGCATATTACTCTGTAGTGAAAAATTGGGGATTGATAAAAATTCAACACCACAGTGCGCTGCGGAAGCGATTTCAAATCAAGACCTAGTATTGTCTATTTGAATACCAATGCAACTTAAAATATCAATTATGAGAACACAATCAACAATATGAAAAACAGGAGACACAGAAGATTTAACGTGGTTCGGATCTTAAAATCCTACGTCCACGGAGACCCAATAACCCTTTTATTATTATCACCAGAGATTACAAGCCAATACAATGATTAGAGAGATACAATAGGTGGAGACTCTCTCTGATCAATTACTCAATAGAAGAGATTAATAATAGAGCACTCAAAATAGAAAACCCCCAATTTGATTTCGTTAGGGTTTCTATTAATTACAATTATTGGAAATCTGATTAAAACCTAATCTCTTTATTTGGAAGATGATTAGAAGACAATATATAGGTGACCTAAATGATCTAGATCATCCATCCACGTCAAAAGAATCTGCACCATCAGTTTAGAGAACCAAGCTCCGGAATTTACAAAATTGCCCTTCAGAATTCGGAACTGGAAGTATAGCTTTCGTCGCCTCAGACGTCTGACCAGGAGGGTCAGACGTCTGTAGAATGTTTCGGGAAACATTCTGAAATAGGGTCAGACGTCTGACCTGGGTAGGTCAGACGTCTGCAGGAAGTTTCAGGTTATAGTATGTAGGAAACTCCACCTCTTCTGACAACTCTTCTTCCTCCAATCAACTCCAATGCTCTCCAATGCATAGCTCTACCGAATCTTCACATCAAACACATATATGAATCGCATAAATTCAACACTCCACCTCGATTCAATATATGTATGTTTCATCAATAAAGTATCATAGGGGTTATTGAATCTCGCGCCCAATGGCGCCTAAGCAGCTGGAATCAAATGGATCAAGTTTGAGCAATGCTCAAACTTATCCTTGGGAAGTGGCTTCGTCATCATATCTGAGGGGTTATCTGAAGTATTCACTTTCAACAACTTGATCTTACTCCGTTCTTCCTCCAGCATAAGGAAGAAACCTCTAACATCAATGTGCTTCGTTCGTGAACTATAAGCCTGATTATGAATTAGATGAATTGCACTCTGACTGTCTGAAAATAGCTCCACGGTTTTCTGCACCATAAAAAGATCATCCAACAACTGAAGTAAATACAAACCCTCTTTAGTTGCTTCAACAATCGATATCAATTCTGCTTCGGTAGTTGACAAAGCTACAATAGATTGCAGCTTTGATCTCCATGAAATCGAGCCTATGCAAAGTGTAAAAACATAGCCCGACACTGACTTCCGTGCATCTCTATCCCCAACATAATTTGAATCAAAGTATCCTCTAAGTGAGATGTCGCCATCCACTCCACTATATAACAAGCCAACAGATGAAGTGCCTCTAAGATACCTATGTATCCACTTTACTACTTGCCAATGTTCCTTGCCTGGGTTAGACATATATCGACTTACAACACCCACTGCGTGGGCCAAATCTGGTCTAGTGCATACCATGGCATACATAAGACTACCAATAGCACTGGAATAAGGTATATCAGCCATATACCTTTTATCTTCTTCCGATGTGGGAGATTGGTCTTTTGACAATTTAAAATGAGAGCCTAATGGAGTACCAACCGGTTTGGCTTTCTCCATTCCAAATCGAGTGAGGACCTTCTCGATGTATTGCGCCTGAGTGAGTCTCAACTCTCTCCGCTTTCTATCTCTACAAATCTCCATACCTAATATTCTTTGTGCTTTTCCCAAATCCTTCATATCAAACTCCTTGCTAAGTTCAGTTTTCAACTCCATGATTCTTACCGTACTCCGAGATGCAATTAACATATCATCAACATATAACAACAGATATATTAAATCATTATCACATCTCTTGAAATAAACACACTGGTCTTTGAAGCTTCTAGAATATCTTTGTGAAAGCATAAACTTATCAAATCTCTTATACCATAGTCTAGGTGACTGTTTTAGTCCATATAGAGATTTGTTAAGTTTACAAACATAGTCAGGCCTGCTACTATCAATGAACCCCTCCGGCTGTCGTAAATAAATTTCTTCATCCAGATCACCATGCAAGAATGCGGTTTTGACATCTAGTTGCTCCAACTCCATATCATAACACTACACCAAAACAGTCATTTGGCAACACTTTTTTTTTCATTTGGCGACACTTATATGGGTTGCATTTTAGTCTTGCTAATAAGTGTCGCTATCCAATATAAGTGTTACTGAAAATAAAAATTTACACTTTTAAATACGGCGACACTTATTTTCGTTGTAAGCCTTGGTTTAATTGGAGTTAATTGAAATATTCCAAGGCAAAATTGTAATTGAATAATATATCACGCTTAACCCTAGCCACGCTTATCCCTGACCGCATTTTCCCCAAATCGTTTCCACTCTCTGACGTTCATTCTCCAATTCTCCAATTCGCATTTTCCCCAAATCGTCCAATTCGCATTTTCCCCAAATCGTTTCCACTGTTAAGTGCTGATCAGTAAAATGAAGTGCTGCGAGGTTGGCTTGTATTGTTCAGGTTTCTAGAACATGTCTGCTCACAATTGGTCCTCGTTTTGGTGGTGCAATTGATGCTGCTACACGATAGTTCAAGGACGCTGCCGGAGCGGCATTTGGCGACGAGCTGGAGGGCTTTCTCGAGGACCTGCTCCGTGTCGTCCATGATCCGACGCGCCGGACGCTCGTAGAGGTCGACGCGGGCGGCCTGCCGGAGCAAAGTCGCCAGCTTTTCAGTTTTGGATTTGAGCTCATTGCATTCGGGTTTAAAATTGTAGGCTTCTTCTGCATGTGGCAGGTAACATGTATATCTACAATTCAACAATACTACTTGACAAAATATGCTTATTATTCAAACTGGCTGAATCATGACCTAACCCTTTGAAACGTACATTCGTTTATACATAAAATTCCAACTTCAGTCGAATAAATATATTGATTTTTGATTTTTAGAACTTAGTCAATGAGAAGCATTTAACGTTTGAAGTTATTTTCGGTAGAGTTTAGTGACGTGCAAACAAGTTGATCCGTTATATTCGCAAATATTTGAGGTAAAATAAAATGCTTGCAAAAGAGAGATTCTCAATACTTAGCTATTTCTTTAATATGATAGATTATTAAACATGTGGTATGTCGGTGAAACATAAGTAATTAAAGGCTGTTAAGTAGAGGTTAAGATTTAAAGAGTCAAAAGTAGAGAGGTAGACTGATTATTGTACTTGGTCTGAATTAGTATAAGAGAAATAATTCAAGTTTTAAAACAGACAGGTTACCTGTAATAATGACATAATGCTAGGTAAAATATGTCAAATTTTATATCATGCAAGTCAATTAAGACTTGCCTAGCTCCCTCTAGTTAAGGGGAAACAATCATTAACCTATTAAGCATGTCTCAAATTCGATACGACCTACCCACTGGTTATTATTCAATTAATATAAAGGATTTGTGAACCATATCAGATATGATGTTAAACTATTCAATGAAAATAAATTTCGTTTAGGTATGAATACTAAAAAGTTTTGATGAGTGGTTTCGACAATACATTAAGAAAGACTTTAGAAGCATTAAGTTGATGAGTGATAGACATGCGGAGTAATGAGTGGTCTGACCATATTTTGTCAAGTAGTATTGTTGAATGGTTAGCGTTGGGTTGATTTGGGATTTTGTGGAATTTGAATGGTTTCTGATTGATTGATTTTTTTATTTTATTTTTATTCTTAGGGGAGGGAGAATGAGGAAGACGAAGAGAGGTTATTTAGAAGGACAAACGCATTTTACTCTCCAGGTTGTATGTGTGCTTGCTCTGTATTTATTAGTATGATTTTTTGTTTTTGTTTAATTAGGTATGTTTTTTATTTTAATAATTAATTTAGTATCTTAGTCAAAAGGGTATTAACCTACATACAGCTGCGATATAAAAAGTTGATTTCATTAATATCATTAAATTAGAAAAGATGCAACATTTCGCGGTTAGGTACTGTTTGCTGAAGCAGGCAAAGGCGTAGTTGATTTTCTCTTCAGTTTGCTTGCACTGCCTCTAGGCAGCATCACAAATCTGCTAACCAAACAAAACATGCCTGGTTCTATTGGCAGTGTTTACGAAAGCATCCAAAACATGAACAATTCCTTGTTCTGTTAACTTATAGGATACTAAGATCATCTGATTATACACTAAATATGATTGATATATTGATCATTGTTTACCATGTATTTAAGTCATAAATTTATAATGTAGTATAACCTTAAAAAAAACTAAGGCTGTGTCAGAAATGTAGTATCACCATGTATTTTATGCAATGTAGATCAAAGGCTTGGGACAAATGGTGCTGTTGAAACTAAGGTCTTCACATACCGATATCTGAATGAAAATTGATTTAAAATTGATTTTAAAAAAGTCATTGTTTTCTTGGCTGGTCATATGCAGGAGCATCCCTGGTTTAAAGGTGTTGAATGGGATAAATTATATGAAATGGAGGCTGCATTTATACCAGAGGTCAAGGATGAGCTGGATACTCAGAATTTTGAAAAGTTTGATGAAGTATGGTTTGATCAATGAAGCGGTTTAATAACAAGTGATACGCCATATTACTAAGTTTTAAGGTGAATCCAGCCCTTGGAGAAAGGTGAATTTTCTGGTAATATTTGGATTATTGACATAAAAAAGCGTTAAACAAGTCAATTATGATCTGCTAGTTGAATATATGTTCTTTTATCCTAAAATGAACATGCACTTTTATCCTACAAAATATGGAGTCAAATCATAATAATTAAGATACACATTGCTTAAATGTTTGCTTAAGAAATGCATTATGAAAAGGTACGTACATAAAACTAAGCCAATAACATATAAATTTAGCACAATATAGAAATTTGAATTGAGGTAGGATTTCCTTCACTTAGAAACTGTGACATGCAAATAGGACCCATGGTATAAAAGGTCAGTGCAATATTGATAAAATTTATAAGAGTTCCGTTTTAAAAATATTTGATGATGATTGAAGAAAGCAATAAAAGAAAGAATATATCATGATTTTTATTTTATTTCAAATAAAACCATTTTGATCAAAACCATAGAACACGTGGATATGAATCTAATACTTGACACACATACATCCTTCACTATATTCGTTCTAGCTCGAAATATCTAAGGACAACAACTTGGTTATGGCAAAAATCACCATGATTTATATGAATGTATGTTAGCTTTAGGAAAGAACTCAGTTTGTTCCCTGGATCTTAAACAAATCTAAGGAAAATAAACTAAAATGGATTGTTGATTCTTCCCATGCTTTAATTTATGGTATATGACGGATGCTATGAGTGATTTCGAAACGCCAATTGAAGTTCTATTAAAATGGGAATCTTAATGAAGTTTGAGCCTTTTTGAGCACACAATATTACTAAATTGTAATGGTTGGAAACATTATATCAATAGAGTTAACACCATCTAACAGAGAAATTAGCATCCCATTAAGAATTTTTGCTCATCAATATAACTGTTATAATTACTTATCATGTTTCTTCCCACTACAATCAGAAACTAGCTAATGATGAATAATTATTGAAATTTTAGCCAAGCAATAATTGAACCTGCTACAAAGTAGTTAAATGATAGGCAGTCCAGGATTTTTAACACTCTGTACACAATCGATATTATACAACAAAGTTTGCTCGTAACATTATAATATGAATGTACAAAATTGTATAATTTTACAGCAAATCCCATAAATAACAACTCAGTATATGATGTTACCTGTGCAGTTAAAGCGCTCGACCGATTCAAAGCGGTGGAGGTGCAAAAAGTCATAGCGGAGATACAGCGAGGATATAGCGGGATATAGCGGATGGCTTTAAAATAGCATATAAAACTCGTACCTAATGTTTTTACGAATATATAAATGGTAATTAAATGAAAATTATCATTTAATTGAATTGTAACTAATACATAAATAATTTTTAAATAAAAAAATGTGCGAATATACTTTAAATAAACGTAAAACTATTATATAACATAATTGAATTTAGTAGAATATTAGAGTATTTTCATTTCTGAAAATATATTAAAAATTAAATCAAATAAATTAGTTTCATAATTTTTATAATGTATAAATTGAATTTTTCAATTCATTTTATTAAAGAAGATATAGCGGGAATAGCGGAATATAGCGGAAATAACGGGATATAGCAGAAATAGCGGGGATTAAAGCGGAAAGGCTATATTGTGGGGCTATATGGAAAAATCGTAGCGGTAGAAACCCGCTATGAGATATAGCGGGGTTATAGCGGGGTAATAGCAGGGCATTAACTGCACAGGATGTTACAGATGTGTATATATGCATGCTTACAAATTTCTTACATATATTGATTTACATGTTGATTCTGAAAACAGTACAACTAGGTTAAAATCTTGTTCTCCAAAACGATAAACTTCAAGCAAGAATATTAGAAATAAATATCAGATTGCTTGGACTGTGCTTTTAGATTTTTGAGTTTCTTCAATATGTTGGTGAAGTAGTCTTGAAGATATTTCTCCAAAGTAGCAATGTCTTTTGGATCTGCACCTAATAAACTATATGTCTCTGTCATAGGAACTGAAAAGACCGTGTCGCTTGAAAGTACCTACTCCAGTATAGGAAAAGTTTGTATGATCAATAATAAATGTAAAGATGTTCAAGTATATGCATACTATGCACCACTTTGTCAGTTTATATATGTGTAAACATGACCAAGTAAATTGGGTAACTAAACAGAGCAATATGTTATTATGTAGCGCAGAGATTCAACTATGTTATAACATGAAATCTGGAAGGATTCTGGATATTTAGTTAATTTCTTACGCTATAATGCATGTTATAAGTTATAACTCATATCATTCTGACTTTCTTATTTGTTTTAACTATGTGGTGCTTGTGCAGATTTTACACTCTGTATATTCCTTTTTGTTGAGTTACCTCAGAGAATGCCAATCGATCGGCAGCATCATTTGACCACTGAAAGAAGCGAGTAAGTTGTCGAGTAAATTTTAATACTGAAACTGGAACTGTGGTTATGTTTGCATCTTGCCCTGCAAGTCTCTCACATAGGGCAATCACCTGGATCATATCAGAGTAGTTTCACGCTAATTACCATTGATATTTCGCATGTGCCATATGCACTTTTCATCTATGCATTCAAATTGCCATTCAAAACATTCGTGAATAATATGATTGTACACATTGATAAATGATCTGGTAATTAAGTACCTCTTGAGTCGTCCATGCTCGAGGTCCAGCAAATGTCAGAAGCTTGTTGTTGACCTTTTCATTACGCATAGCCATAAACGTTAGCCGGGCTATATCCTGTATAAAAAGGCATATACTATTAATTCAATCAAAATAATAAAGTGGAAAGATGAATTGTAAAAATAAAAGGAAACCTGAGTATCCATATAAGCTATTCGAGTTGGAGCATCAGTTCCCCACACTGATTTCTCTTCAAGTATTGGCACTGCATACTGTCCAATCAAACCCTGTTCGATTGACACAGTAGGTCAAAACACTGTAGTCCCTTGTCCTAGACTTGCTGTCGTAACTGCTTGTTGTGCATTACATTTCACTGACATTGGCGTGCTGCATTTACCTGAAAACACTGTAAAGCCAGTCAAAAATTTTAAGAAGAATTTTGCTCCTTCAAGTGATAATCTGTGTATAAAAAACACTGAAGAAAGTAGTATGCTTGCCTGAATTGAGTGGAGAAGACATTTCAATTTAACGTGATATTAAATGCAGGCACTTCTAGAGGAAGCGGAAAAAAAGAGGAAGTTGGATGATAGTTCTAAGGGTGGAGTCGAAGATCTTCAAGTTGACCCAATTGCGGAAGTTTTTAGTTCCGACACGAAGAAAAATTATTGTCGAGCAATTACTTCTATGTTATCAAACAGTTCCGACAGTTTTTCGTATTCGGTATTTGTAGAATTTCACTATGAAATTTACGTTGTTTTTTGTATTCCAAATTGACATTATTATGAAGTAGTTGAATTTGTATTGAATTAACCAACTTAATTATGTATTGTACTTGTTATGAAGTAGTTGACATTGTTATGAAGTAGTTGACTATGAAATTTATGTTGTTATTTGATCATGAATATTGTAAATTTTGGGTTCCTATTAAATGTAGTATAATAATGCTGTTAAAACGTTATAAGCGTTGGCAATTAAAATATACCAACGCTTATAAGCGTCAGCATAGAAAATTAAACAATGTTGAATGGTTAATTTGTCAACGTTTATAAACGTTGCTAAATAATATACACCAACGTTTATAAGCGTTGGCGAATACAACCTTCCAACGCTTATAAGCATTGGGAAACTAAACTCGCCAACGCTTATAAGCGTTGGCAATAAATTGCGACGCCCCTACAGCGACGCTAATAAGCGTTGCTGAAACTGTTTGCGATAGTTATACTCGTTGGGAATCACCTGTTTTGGTGTAGTGTAATGAGCCACTAATGCCAATAGAATGCGAATGGAGGTATGCCAAACAACTGGAGCAAAAATGTCATGATACTCAACTCCTTTCTTCTGAACATACCCCTTTGCTACTAACCTTGCTTTATATTCGAAATTTCCATTGCCGCCGTCTTTTACTCTATAGATCCACTTACAACCAATAGCTCTCTTGTTGGTGGGAAGAGGCACCAAATCCCAAGTATGATTTTTCTGCAAAGATTCAATCTCCTCGTCCATAGCAACTAACCAACTGGAACTATCAACTGAAGCAATAGCGTCTCTATAATCTATGGGTTCGTCATGGACAACATTCAAAGCATATGTTGCCATGTCATCAAATTCAATGTCTTCGATGCTCAATCCAACAAAATCATTAAGCCAATTAGGCTTCTTCTTCTGTCTAACAGGTCTGATCTCTGAACTAGCTCCACCTTGAGTCTAATCCTCTGTACTAATCTTTGTACTTTCCTCATCAACCACGGTGTCATCGGAAACACCTTCAGAACTTCTATGAAAAGGAACAATAGATGACTTACTTTGTGTTTGGTATTCTTCATTTGTCCTCTCATTGTCATCTGATGAGGAAGGCTCCACCTTCAACATAGCCTTCTCATCAAAAGTCACATGCCTGCTGGTAACAATCTTCCTGCTAATAGGACACGACAATCTATATCCCTTCACTCCTCTTCTATAACCTAGAAAGATACACTTGCAAGCTCTAGGTTCCAGCTTCCCTCTGCTCTCATGTACGTAAGCTGGACAACCAAACACTTTGAGGAATGAATAGCTAACAGGCTCTCCTTTCCATACTTCTTCTAGGATCTTCATGTCTATGGCGGTAGAAGGTGTGCGGTTGATGAGGAAAGCCGCCATAGATAAAGCTTCTGCCCAAAATCCCTTTTTCAACTTTGTAGTCAATCCGAGGCAATGAGTTCTTTCCAATAATGTCCGATTCATTCTTTCAGCAACTCCATTGGACTGAGGGTCGCCAGGTGTGGTGTAATGCCTCTTGATACCTTCAAACTCACAATAATCGATGAATTCCTGTGATACAAATTCACCGCCGTTATCTGAACGGAGAACTTTCAATTTCTTTCCTGACTGCTTCTCAACTGTAGATTTCCACTTTCGAAACCTGTCAAAAGTTTCACTCTTCGACTGTAGAAAATATACCCAAACTTTACGAGAGAAATCATCTATAAATGAAACAAAATACCTAGCTCCACCTAAGGAGGGGCAAGGGGAAGGTCCCCAAACATCTGTGTGAACATACTCTAAGACAGCCTTTGCCTTATGCTCTCCAGTACCAAAAGAAATCTTCGTCTGCTTCCCAAGAACACACTCTTCACAAAAGCCAAGCTTTGAATGATGAACACCATCAATCAAACCTTGCTTTCTCAACTCATCCATGCTGCGCTCACCAATGTGACCCATCCGTAAATGCCATAATCTGGAAGAGTCCGAATCAACAGAAGTAACAGATGCTGATTCGCCAACTACAGTAGTGCCTTTCAAAAGATAAAGATTTCCTGCCCTTCCTCCTTTCATAACTATCATAGAACCCTTTGATATTTTCATCTTCTCTCCTTCAACTACAATCTTCAAACCAAGCCTACTCAGAGCCCCAATAGATATCAAACTTCTTCTCAAATCAGGTACATGTCTAACATCTGTAATAGTACGAATAACACCGTCAAACATTCTAACCTTCACACTACCAACACCAATCATACGGCAAGAAGCATCATTACCCATCAGAACTTCTCCTCCATCAATCTCACGGTAAGTGGAGAAACAGTTCCTATCAGGTGTCATATGATGCGCCAGAATCGATCAACCATAGGTTGCTCTTCCTAGAAGAGCCAAAAGCTGTAAACACATCGGTATCACTCTCTGTATCTGACTTCTCAGCGGTAGATGCTGAAGCTTGCTTTGGGTCTCTTCTTCTACCTTCAAGCTTGGGACAAGTTGCTACAAAGTGCCCTGGCCTTTTACAATAATTGCAAGTCAATTTATTAGGCCCCCTAGACTGAGACCTTGATTTATTTCGACCTCCACCATATTTTGACTTGCTTTGGGTTCTACCTCTCTGAACAGATAAGCCCTCTGTATCACTATCTAAACTAGTGCTTGCTAATCTACCCCTCAACACTTTATTATGAAGTCCAGCTTTAACATCAGATAGGCTAATTTTACTACGACCATAAATCATAGAATTAACAAAAGCAGTGTACTCCTTAGGCAAGGAACATAAAAGGATTACTGCTTGAGCCTCATCTGTAATTTCAACTTCTGCTGCCTTCAAATTCATTACTAAGGTGGTTAGGGCATCCACATGCCCCTTGAGATCAGCTCCAGGCTTCATCTTGTACGAATAGAGTTGTTGTTGCAGAATTATTCTGTTAGTGAGAGACTTGTCCTGATATGCATCAGATAATGCATCCCATAATTCCTTTGCTGTTTTCTTTAGAGAAAATTCCCTAAGAATCTCATCTGAAAGACTTAGTTGGATGGTAGTTAGGGCTTCATCTTCCATCTCTTCTAAAGTTTCACTATCTAACTCTTTCAGCTTCTCAGGCACAAAAATTATCTTAAAAGTCTTCTCCTTCTTTAATACGGCCTCCATCTTCATCTTCCAAGTTCCAAAGTCTCCTTTTCCATCAAAACAAGTAATTCCATAATTGACCCCAGATCTACCAATAGATTTACTTGAAGTAGCCATTAATATCCAAACGGAACAATAACACCAGCTCCGGTACCAAACTGTAGTGAAAAATTGGGGATTGAGAACACAATCAACAATATGAAAAACAGGAGACACAGAAGATTTAACGTGGTTCAGATCTTAAAATCCTACGTCCACGGAGACCCAATAACCCTTTTATTATTATCACTAGAGATTACAAGCCAATACAATGATTAGAGAGATACAATAGGTGGAGACTCTCTCTGATCAATTACTCAATAGAAGAGATTAATAATAGAGCACTCAAAATAGAAAACCCCCAATTTGATTTCGTTAGGGTTTCTATTAATTACAATTATTGGAAATTTGATTAAAACCTAATCTCTTTATTTGGAAGATGATTAGAAGACAATATATAGGTGACCTAAATGATCTAGATCATCCATCCACGTCAAAAGAATCTGCACCATCAGTTTAGAGAACCAAGCTCCGGAATTTACGAAATTGCCCTTCAGAATTCGGAACTGGAAGTATAGCTTTCGTCGCCTCAGACGTCTGACCAGGAGGGTTAGACGTCTGCAGAATGTTTCTGGAAACATTCTGAAACAGGGTCAGACGTCTGACCTGGGTAGGTCAGACGTCTACAGGAAGTTTCAGGTTACAGTATGCAGGAAACTCCACCTCTTCTGACAACTCTTCTTCCTCCAATCAACTCCAATGCTCTCCAATGCATAGCTCTACCGAATCTTCACATCAAACACATATATGAATCGCATAAATTCAACATACTCAAGACAATCAACGGTTCTACGAGTGATTAACTTTGACTACAAATGAAAATGTACAACAATCATTTACCTGACAATAGACTGATGTGGTCGAAGACGTCGAGCTGCAGCCATTTTTTGACTCTATTTCGCTTGAAAATGGTTAGAAACAAAAATAGTTCAGGAAAGCTATAAATTCAAAAAATTAATTATTTACAAACTGAAAAGCAATCTTTAAAATAATTAATTATCTGTTTTGGACTGAAAAGGTGTTTGGATAACAAAAGATAAAAATATTGCAGAGACCTATATCAAAATCTTTTATCACACTAGTTACAAAGACATGTTGGATAAAAATAATGATATTTGAAAAGAAACAAATGGATAATTCAAAAAATGTAGCAGTAAAAATAACCAATATATAATATTTCACTCAGTCACTTTCTATATTGATTCTCCAAAAACCAATTGTTTACCATTAATCTTCCAATTAAAAGTAAAAAAAATAACAAACAAAATCAAAACCTAATTAAGATCAGAGTCTTAATATTTATGGCAATGATTTCTTTGTGTTTGAAGAAGAAGAATAAAGATAGAAGAAAAGTGAAACACCTAATACTTTTCCACACAAAGTTTATGTGTGTGTAGGCCAGCTATTTGGACATGGATGGTGACAAAAAAGATCTGGTCCAATGAATCATTTTGTCTTTACGTGGAAGGTGGAATTTAAGGGGTAATCCAATGGTAGAAATCTTTTGTGTCACCAATTGTGTCACCAAATCGTGTTCAAATAGACTTTCCTATATATATATATATATATAACAAAAAACAAATTGATTTAGTGTGCTACTTGTAATGAATCGGATTTTTCGACGTTTGATTTGGAATATTTAAATGGTTTTAAATGTGATAGATTGGTTTTGAATATGGGAATTTGGGTTTTTTTTTAAAATTTAGAATTTAAATATAGCAATTTATCGGATAAATTAATTATTGAATTTTATAATTGAATATTGAGTAAATTATTGTATCTTGAGTTTTAAGCTCGATAAAAATAATTAAAGGCTTGTAAACTTTATATTGATAATAATGAAGATAATAAATGTTTTAAAATTTGAATTTAAAGGTGATCTGTTCAATTTTAATAATAGCTTGTTTAGGACATTTAAAAATAGCCTTCCGAGACACAGTCTCGGATTTCGATGAAACTAGTTCCATTGGGTTTGTAATAGTGTATTATTATCGGATTTCAAATTTCGTAGTGTTTGGAGTTATCGTTTGATCGTACGGGATATAAACGCGTCGAAATTTATATCGAAATTTAATATAATAATTTGGTCCAAAAAGCTATCTTCTCCATACGATCGAATTAGGAATCGAAACATTTTCCCAAATATTTGATGGTAGTGACGATATCCATATCGTTGATAGTGACGATATTGATGATGACCTTGATACCGAGCTGCTAACTATGAAGAATGTGATAACTATGTATATGACGCCGAAAATAGACCGATTTGATATCACCCTTCAATTCGAATTAGCAAAATCAAGGCAATGAAAAAAGCTATTGAATTAACTGAACAAATAGATACAAAAGGGATTCAAATACAAATTGCAGGACGTATTGACGGAAAAGAAATTGCACATGTCGAATGGATCAGAGAAGGTAGGGTTCCTCTACAAACAATTCGCGCTAAAATTAATCATTGTTCCTATACAATTCAAACTATCCATGGAGTACTAGGCCTCAAAATTTGGATATTTATGGATGAAGAATAATAGACCACCAGCTACTGATCATCGCCTTGGTAAGCTATTACCTCACCAACTAGCTAATCAGACGCGAGCCCCTCCTCGAGCGGATTCCTCCTTTTGCTCCATTTACAAGAGACCTCTTCCCCACATCAGGCACTAAGTTATTTTTAACATTTAATTAGATTGGGAAATCATTCAAATTAAGAATAAAAGCTCGTTGCTTTTTTTTACTAGAATTAGACTCATAGAGCTTTATCCATTTATTCACTGGACCAAGCTCTAACTGTGAATTTCTTAAAATAAAATAAAAATAAGAAAGAATATAATAAGAAAAATGAAAATGCAATTCCATTTTGCTTATTATTTTATTTTATTACGACATGCGGTTTTTTCCATCCATTACCTTTCAGGATCAGTCGTATCCGACCTGCTATTAATGTAGGCATTTTTGTTTCCAGAGTGGGACCCGTAGCTCAAATTAAAGCCATGAAACAAGTAGCTGGCAAATTAAAATTGGAATTAGCTCAATTCGCAGAGTTAGAAGCCTTTGCACAATTCGCTTCTGATCTCGATAAAGCTACTCAGAATCAATTGGCAAGAGGTCAACGATTACGCGTGTTGCTTAAACAATCCCAATCAGACCCTCTTACTGTGGAAGAACATATAGCTACAATTTATATTGGAGCAAATGGATATCTTGATTCATTGGAAAATAGACAGATAAAGAAATTTCTCATTAAGTTACGTACCTACTTAAAAAAGAATAAACCTCAATTTCAAGAAATTTTATCTTCTACCAAGACATTCACCGAGGAAGCGGAAACCTTGCGTTCGGAATAGGGGTATAACATTATGAACGCCTAGCGGCACGCCTTGATAGGGATTGTAGATTTTTAGTTACCGATAACGAGACATTTTGAAAATTTAAATTAATACATTTTGGTCAATCCTTCAAATCCATCAGCCACCCTATGAATTGACCCTACCTTTTCCTTCTGTAACACGCCACCTACCTGTCCTTCGTTCTCTTTTATCAATCATGACTTCCCTTTCAAAGATCAACAGACCGAACGAAGAAAAAAAAGAGAGGAATGAAAGCCGCTCTCACATTCCAGCTATCTCAAAATCAATCACGAATGGGAATGGAATGGAAATCGCTCGCAAATTCAAGGGTTCGGCGATTGAGGGGAAGAAGCGAACGAAGTCGCGGCGACTTGGGATGGAATCGCGATCGTTCGGGGCAGCATCTTCGATGGCTACAGGGATGAGATAGCTACGTTTGGGGGGAGACGCGCGATGGTGGTTTGGGAATCGCTCGCGAGCTCGAGTGGGTGGCGACCGGAATTGGAGGCGTTCGATTGGGGCTAATGTCTCGTAAGCGACGACACTGATGAGCTCGTGATGGAGCGGCAAATGGGTGGGGAGGATCACGGCAATGGTGAAAATCTGGAGGGAAGCAGAAGTTTAAATGGGGAAGGAGAATTAAGGTAATTAACGTATTCATAATTAATTTATTAAATAAATTAATTAGTAAATAAATTGTTTTGATAAATCGAAATTTTATAAAAATGTATAATTTTATACGAGGTCGAAATTGTGGGAATGATTCGAGATGGATGGTTTGCAAATAAAAATCAAAGGTGAGAAAATTATCACTAATTTGGAATTGCCAAATTAAATTTTAATATAGTTAAAATAAAATATTGGATGCTTGGTTGGATTTATAAAATTATTATCTGTTGAATGTTATATATATATATATAGTAGTATATATATTAGTATTTGGAGTGATATTCCCGCACATTATAGCGGATGAGACCCTATGCGCCCCATATAATAGCGGATGTCCCTATATACCGTGATATCCCCCTCGAAGTGGGATTGGTATTTTTATTGTTGTCTAAGATCTGTGGATGCAGGGAAACGGGTTGGAGGGATCCAACTCGATTCCTCAAAAAGTGTTTTTATATATATAAAAATATCTGATGTAAATGAATAATCTGCTGGATTTTTGTGTGATGAAAATTTTAAATGTTGTAATGGAATGAAAATTGATTTTGGTTATATTAAATACCATAAATATTCTTTTAAAATTTTAAGGAATTAAAAAGTGATTTTTAAGTTTAAAATATATACATCGAAAATTGGGTATTTTAAAGAGACTGATTTGATTAAGCAAAAATAGGTTTTTGATATACAAAAAAAATGCAGGAAAAATATTTTAAATAGAGATTTAAACATAAAATTATATAAAGGGATTTTTGAGATTGGAAATTAAAAATGATATTCGGGAAATATATAAAGAAGTTGAAATCAATATTAAAAATAGATTGGCACAAATAAATGGAATCTATAAGAAAATTGAATTTATAGAAATGGAATTTATAAATGAGATTATTTTAGTGAAACTCAAAGGAGTTATAGAAAATTTATAAATGTAGTTTATAAATGAAGGAAAGTGGTATCGATTATAATTTAGGAATATAAATTTACGGGAAAATTTTTATTGGAATATGGAAATAGGGTGAGAAAAATAGTAGATACTATTTTTAAAGTAAAATGGTTAAGGAGACCTAGATGAAAGTAATGTGATGGAAATCGAGAAGATTTATAAATTGAAATTTGGTTACTGAGATTTAACAATTTATTTTATCGATAAGTTAAATTTTTATTTTAAAAGGAAAATTCTTATTTATCAAACTAAAGAAATTTCAAGGTTAGTTGGTATGGAAATATTTCAGAAGTGAATTTTTAAAATAATTAATATCTATTTCAATAAAATCCTAAATGTTTAAACCTACTTTAAGAAAAAAAGATGTTATAAGAAAGTATTTTCAATATTTTAAATAATTAGTGGAATATGTCTTAAAAATAAATTACTATTATTTTCTTTAAATACTTATTTTATTTACATATGTATATATATAAGGTTTTGAAAATGTTTTAAATTATTATAAACCTTCTCGAAAGCCTGGGAATGGGGTTATTCAGTAAGAATGATTTATAAGAAAATTCTTAAATGGAATTTGGAAGAAAAGTAAGGAAATTTCCGAAGAGGTTAAATAAAAGTGAACTTCGAAGAAGGATATATAATTCATTAAAGAATTAGGAAGGGAAATTGGAATTATAAGTATAATTGACTATGGAGATATTGAAGGGAATTAATTAAAGAATTCCAGAATTTAAAATTCGTGTAAACGAGTTAAGAAAATTTACAAATAAATTGTAAATGTTTTTTTAGGAAAAGGAATAAGGGATAAATAGAATACTTCCTAAGTGTTGAATATAAGATGAAGTGGAAAAAAAATATTCTAAGTATTGGAAAGGGAAGGATATTTCGTTGAAGAATAAAAGGAATTTGAAAACTATTTTCAAAATGTTGAGGTATGGGTAGTAATGTCTTACAAAGATAATTTGGAATAAACTCTGGAAAAGTTCGAATAAAACCTGATGTCTGCTTTTGTATGTTTATTGATAGTTAAATAACCGGCTATCAATTTTGGCCAATTACGCTAATCGTTTCGAAGAGAGCGGGATCAGATTTAATTATCCGAAAACCACTTCGAACCGGTTTGAACGTAACGAATGAATACCTTGAAGATGATGAAGACGGTGATTCGGTTTGTCCAGACCCAGGACAACTTGTATGGACGAATGCTATCAGAACATCGTCATTGGAGACGATGAGCATTCTAAGAGAAATCGTTCTTTGAAAGGTAATGCTTAGCCTCGAGCCTCATCAACCAGAAATGACTAAAACATAGGAGATGCAGCAAGGCTAAGTGGGTCGCACCCAAGTAGGGTATGTTATCACCTTTCTAGATGTCCTCAAAAACCCTATTTATCTTATATATGGGTACACATGAAATAAGAAACGCTCGATGGTAAGGTTTGGAACACCCGGGGTGATAACATATTCGGTCTATCCAGGTTAGGGGTAGGCCGGTCTTGTGTAGCAGGGATCCCGACGTAGTCCTCGGTACATGGTTCTAGAGGTGCACTGTGACGGGTGGTACTCCAGTGGCCCAGTCATTCATTGGAATCCATTCCCCAATACGAGCTTACGGTTTTGTTTGTAGAGCCTAGTATGCTAGAATTTAATTAGTGGAACAATTTCAGCTATTTGAATAAGTATTTGTATTTAGACACTATTATAATATCATTGGATTTTCTATAAAGTGTTTTGGTTATCGTAAGGGAAAAATCTGTCGTGTTTATTTGTGGCGTGGTCTTACGAGATACCTTTGTTTTTCAAAGGATTTTGGAAAGTTAATAATTCAAATTGAGTGTGTTTTCTCATGCTGGTTTTCCAGACTGACTCGGGTGTTATTTTATTATAATGCTCGGGTCAGAACGAGCATTACAGGTTCAGGATAGGATGTTATGGAGCTCAGGGAATGGGTTGGATGGCAAGACGTACTTTCGTACTTGATTATTAATCCGCTATAAGGACAGGTTATTAAACTATCCAGATTTGATGTGTTGGATTGTTGTACTCTGATAGTGGTATGTATATTAACAGTACAGTTCTTGTATTTAAAATCTGTTATTATATATTATACTTTGTTCCGCTACGATTGTGAGATTCTGTGTTATTCTGTTCTTTTTTCAACCTTTTTCTTCTTCTCCCCTAATGAACTAGTATTTTCGGCACTCGACTGCTCAGCATTTTATACAGTGGACGTATTGATGTTGATTTTCTAGGGTCGAAAATCCTCGTTCGTTACACTACTATTGACATTTAGTTTTTTTTCTTCTGGCCACCAAAACTAAAGGCCATCTTAAACAATTCCATTTCACTCTTTCTAACACCAATTATTATTTTCTTCACATGAAAAGGCATCCAAAACTCGAAACGTTATTTTCTCTCTTTCTTCCAAAATGAATGCCGCTGCCGGAAGAAAAAATACTCATTTGTTAGCAAGTTAGAAGCTCATGGCCTTTCAACAACCTATGTTGTCATCGACTAAGCATTCATTTTTCGGTTTTTGCGAAACTGTAACGACCCACTTTTTCGTACACTTTAAGACGACAATAAAGCACACATGTCTAACCCAAAATGAACGTAAAGGCGGATAGTTAGGGGGAAGAAAGAAGACAAGAAGAAATTAAACAACACAGAATCTCACAACAAAACGAATAATCTATAATAGATAACAAATCTTTACACAAAAACAAAACCGTAATATATGTATATACATACATCAATTAGAGTATATTAACCTATTCAGCATGGACAGTTATAACAATATGTCCTCACAATTGCTGATAAATACAATAATAAATGCAACAGAAAAATTATCATCTACGTTAATACGTCTTTGGGACCCAGCTTTCCTCTTGAAGCTCCAAACATCCAGCTATGCTTGGTCTGACCCGAGCATTATAGGAAAACAACGCCCGGGTCAGTTTGGTAAAACTAGCATAAGAACTCAAATCATAAGGAATTTCAATTATTTTAACTTGTAAAATCCTTTAAAATTAAAGGCATCTTGTAAGACCGCGCCACATATAAATATGGACGAGTTTTTACCTTACAATAACCACAACCTTTATATCAGAAGTGATATTATAATAATGTTGAAGGGCAAAAATAATAATAATCAAGTAGCTGTGATGCTCGTGAGTGTACATCACAACAATACTAGGTATATAATCGAAAATCGATAAGAATCGTTCGCTAATTGTGTAGGATTTCCATGGAGGTGTGATCGGTACTTAGAGAAATGATCCTCCTACACAAGGATCAGAGATATCCTTCCGTAGAAGCATACATCCCTTGTGATGTACCATACGAAAATATGATTGGTCTTGCTAAGACTGAGTGCATCGCCCCATGCATGCATAACAACTGTAGGTAACGTCTAGGTGGAGCCGACTACACCCTATGGGTTTGCCAACCCTACTGGCCATGCCTCATATCTATGCTTTTAGTCATTCCCGCTGATGTGGCTACGCCCGACATTCCAGCTTATCCACCATCACCAAATGATCACGGAATCCCACATGGATTCCAATACTCCTATGGGTCTCAGAATCACACATAGATTCCTACATCACAATTAGATCTTGGAATCACACTCGGATTCCCATCCCCCAACGAGTCATAGAATCACACTTGGTCCCAACATTTCAATATACCACGAATCTCCTCCACATAACCGTATATGGTTGTCGAAGTGGTCATGAGTTCGAGTCATCTCTTACAAGTACACTCTTTCATTTTTCAGGTGCTCCACAAAACCAAATGTCGATTTCTAAAATGCTCAATACCGGTTCTTTAGGAAATAATGAGACAATACATAAGACCCCCTAACCGTTTAACTTGACGGATCTCCTTATCATTTGTCCTAGAAGAACAAAACGAGTTTATATGTACAGTATAGCACCACTAATGGTAACTGTATCGTATAATCCCTGTGTTTCCCCTAAATATTTCTAGAGTTAAAATCCTTCGATGTTAAGTAGGGAACATTGCCCTACCACCAAAATTAATAAGGATTACATATTTAGGTCAAGATTTGATAGTCGGTTACTTAAGTATCAAATAAACAAGCATTCAAACAAAGATTATATTTTCCATGGAAAGTCACTAAGCCTCTTAAATTAATCTTTCATTAATTTAGAATCACATTTCAAATTCTTGGAAATCACTTCCATATACTTATCTCAATAGGATAAGTATATTCATAAACCACTATGTTTTCGATACTTAGAAAATATAACCATATACTTATTTCAATGGTATATGTATATTAACAAACCATTTCAATTCCAAAACTTAGAAACTTGAAAACTTCTAAAAATAGATATGGAAAGTATCATTCAATATCGACAATGGATCGCAGCTTACACAATGGTTACGTCGCTATCCTAGCAAATCCATAGTAAATTGTAGGCAATACCTGCCCCTCGAATTACGCCACGAAAATCAGTCATATCTTTCCAAAATCTCTTTATTCATAATATCTCCAAATTTATTTATAAAGTTTCTTTATAAATTTCTAATCCATTTATAAAACATTCATAATAAATCTCAAATCATGTTTATGATCATTCTCCTTCTCAAGTCTATAAAACTCATTTATAAATTTTTTATAAGTATCCAAAACCATTTATAACACCCTTCCCGTATTTTAACAAACCTCTTTGGTAAACTCCTTAAGTCAGCAAGGTTCCCTTGATACCCTATATATTATTTGGAATAACTTTAATTAACTTTAAATAATAAGTTATTATTTAAACATCCTTCGATTTCATTTAAATAAATCCTTATTTAATATAATAACTTTAAAATCTCAATAATGATATATTAAATTGATTTTTAAACACTGTTATTATTATAATAATAAGTTAACTTCAAAATAATATTGATATAATAAATAATTAACTTCAAAACGTTATTAAACAATAATTAATCAATTTTAAACTAATACTAATATGATAATTAATTACCCTTTAAATATAATTAAATAGCTTAAATCAATATAATTAATTAACTCTGATTAAAAATCAAAGTGTTGTTAAATCGTTTTAAATAAGTAATTAAATTAAAATATTTTAAAAACAATATTTAAATACTTTAAATAATAATTAAATAAATTTGAATAATACTTAAATAACTTTAAGAAATATTTTCAAGAATTATAAAATAATTAAATTTAAATCATTATTAAACAAATATAAATTATCTTTAAAATATTATTATTAATAAGTTATTACCATTTTAAATCTTATTACTAAATAAAAATTATCTTTAAATCTTATAATAAAAATAATTATCCTTAAAATAACTTCAAAATCAATAATTACATTTCCAATTTCGAAGGAGGCTTAACGATCACCATGGTACTTAAACAAGCTACCATATTAATGAATTAACTTTTCAAGTTAATAACTGGAATTACATAATCGACGACTATATAAATTAATTCTCACTTAACCGTCATTGGTTAATGTATCACTTATTAAAAGTGGCATATCGATTTATCGATATATAATTAGGTGTCCAAATATATTGAATAGCAGAACTGAGATTTATTCTGCTAATTAAAATTCAAGTTAATTTTAATTAGCGGAACAGTATTTTATTCCGCTAACAGATGTCCGATTACCATATTTAATCATGCTTAACTCAACAGTATTTTATTTGGCTAAATAAATATCATCAATTAGGGTATAATGATGTTATTATTTAAAATTACGTGATTAAATATGTTCGTATTAATATGTCATAATTTTATACATTTGAAGACTATCCATAAGTTACACCAAAACATTGTACCCGCCAACGTGAGTCCAATGCAAAAATCTTGTGCAAAACGGATTATATATGAGCAAATTATGCAATTTATGGTCTAACACTACAAGAAAATGTTCTATTAATAGCAAGTGGGGATTGCACGAAAACTTGACTTGCTATAGTTATGTATGTTAGAGACATTCTGGGTAAAACATAGCTTGTGTTCACGCCATCTCTAACCTAAACGAAAATTTAGCAGTGAAATTTTATGTTTCCCTCCTCCTTATTCCTAAGCCGCCAAACATTCCTTTTCCCTTGCCTTCTAAATTCCAAAATGGCCTCTACGAATCTCCTCTCCACTCACACAAATCATCTTCAATCGCGAATCACTACTCGGTTTGAAAGCTTGGTTCCTCCATCACCCTATTCTTCAAAGCTCATTGTGACATTCATCCATGAAGTCGATTCCTCCCTGAAGCTAAATACTTGAATCTCAATGAAGCTAAATCGCGATTCCTCAAGGCATCTTAAGCATGATTCTGCAGCTCGATCGAAGCGTGATTTCAACTTGCGAACTTGACTTTAGGTATATTTTTCAATTTCTATTTTTTTTAATTGTGCGTTTAATGCTTGAATTAAAGTTTTCTGAATCATTTTGGAAATCTTTGGTGAAGATGGTGTTATATATAAGTGATGTACATGAAAATGAGTTAGAAAGTTTGATGTTTATTATTTATAGATTTCGATTTTGGATTGGATTGTGATTATTTTCCTTGTTTGCAAATAAAATAATGCTATTCAGTTGATTACAAACTAGTTTTCTGTTGAAGCAAATTAGTTTTCACTAGTAGCTGCCTACAAATTAGTTTTCTTTTTGAAGCTAGAAGCAAACAAGATGTAAAGTAATTTGATTTGCAATATTTGATTGAACAGAACTGAATTAATTAGAGTATTCACTGGTAGTAGTTATTATTTTCTTTTCTTTCTATATCATAACTGGGTTTCAACCCCTGCCTTCGCACATGGGTGCATGGTGGACATGCACTGGTGGGTTATTATCACTTTTGGATGTAATTGTCTTGTGTTCATGAAACAGTTTGAAAATATGACTTTGTTGGGATTTTAGATGGAAATGGTAAAATTATGTGTATTGCAGTAAGTTGGGTTAATTCTTTCATTGTCACCTAAATAGTATATATAATTATTTTTTAGATTTACCGAGTGATCCACTTTTTCAATGCCAACATTATAGAGCTTATGGAGGAGAAAAGGGGTATGGGGTAGAATAGAAGGGAGGAGAATGAGAGATGTATTATATATTTATTTTGTAGGTAAACGTATATACACAATTACACATGTATATTATAAATACTATGGTTAAACATAATTAAAATTATACCTGTGGGAATAAAGGATAGATATACGGTGTTTACTATATGTATGATAATTTAAATACAGTAAGCTAATGAGCCTAGTATATACTGTATCTCATTATGGAAATAGGGTGTTCGAAACCAAACGATTTTGGTTTTGTTTATAAATAATGGATGTATGAAGATCAAGAACCATTCCTTCTTCGGATAAACATTTAATATTTTTTACATAGAGACAATTAGTTGGATACAATAAAGGTGTTTTTCATATCTTTGCAACACTTAGTTGTAAATTAAAAAAAAATATTAATTTAATTCAAATATATCTTGAAGATTATAAGCTCGATCCATTTAACTTCCGTATATACACTGTCTGTTATATATCTTTTCCAATAAAGTGATACTCTCTTAGCTATTAAAATCGATTACATATTTTGCAATAGAGATTTGTTCAACCAGATTCCTTATAAATCCTTTGGTCTAGAATTAAGTATAAAACTAAGAAATGAACTTCCAGTTACTTTTAATTAGTATTTTTATTCATTGTATAAACCTCACAAAAGGACCATATTTTCTTCGATATGGTAGTTAGAAAACAAAATAAATTAACTATAAAATTTGAAAAAAAGAACCATCCTTTGAGGCATATTAAAGTTCTAAATGCACAACAGTACATGTATTCACATGAAACCATTCGAACATATATAAATGGTTAAAAATGTTAAATCCATAATGGTCCATCATAAAGGTATTCAAGTAAAAGATTAAGATTTTTTAGTATCATATATGGGTGTAATAACAACATATTGTAATTAGTCATAAAATATAAGAATATTTTATAATATTTTCATTGACTATACTCAATTTGACACAATAAGTGTACATTTCATGTCAAATTTTATATAATGTGTCTGCGAGACTAAAGGTGAAAATATACAATGTCTAAATGTATTTTTTGTTGCAATAGAAAATGATGGCCCTCTTATAACCTCAAATGCACGAATATATGTCAATGTTACAATGAATAAGCTTATCATTAATAGAGCAAACTGAATGGAAATGGCAATAATTGATAATAGTCAGCAAATTTTATTACTGATGAAGTACAAATAAAAAGGCAATTTAACTTTTTAACTGTCATACAACCATATATCTTCCGTGTTAAAGTTCTATAAGCACTAAAGACTATACAACAACAACAACAACAACTAAGCAATTACTCCCAAACAAGTTGGGGTCGGCTAGAGATGAAACCCAAAACTAAATGAAAAAATCAATTTAAAAGTTATAATAATAACAATAGCAATAGCAATAATAAAATAAAGTCAAATAAGTAAATTAATAATAATAGCTAAGTAAAGTAAAATAAAATAAAAATATATATGTATATATATAAGAGGAATGATAATAATAATACTAATAGCGATAATGATACTAATAGTAATATTAGTCAAAGACCAAACCTACGTCTTAGGCTCATGTTTCCTAGTCCTATAATCTGAAACTTATAAAACTCAACGCTCATGGTTCTGGTACGTGAATCGCTAACTTCCACTCGCTCTGATCTGTCACCAGCTCTTCGGATATACCCCAATCCTTCAAATCTCTTTTTACTACTTCCTCCCATGTCAACCTTGGTCGACCTCTACCTCTCTTTGGGCATTCAACACGGCCTATAATTCCAACATGCACAGGTGCCTCGGGCAGCCTTCGTTGAAGATGTCCAAACCATCTTAAGCGATGTTGAATTATTTTCTCCTCAATTGGTGCTACTCCAAGTTTATCATGTACATCATCATTTCTAATTCGGTCTCTTCTTGTATGACCGTAGCTCCATCGTAGCATACGCATCTCTGCTACGCTTATCTTTTGGATGTGTTAGCTTTTAGTAAGCCAACATTCTGCACCATACAACATCGCAGGCCTGATTGCCGTTTTGTAGAACTTTCCTTTAAGCTTTTGTGGGACCTTCCTGTCACAGAGGATCCCAGACGCTTGTCGCCATTTCACCAATCCCGCTCAAATTCTAAAACTAACATCTTCATCAATCTCACCATTATACTGCAACATTGATCCTAATTATCGAAATGATTCCTTCTTGGGAACTATTTGTCCAGCCAGAGTGACATCTCCATCTTCCGACCTGACACCGCTGAACCCGCACTTCATATACTCTGTTTTAGTTCTGCTAAGCCTAAAACCCTTTGATTCTAAAGTCTGTCTCCATAACTCCAGTTGTCTATCAACCCCAATCCTACTTTCATCAATTAGCACAACATCATCAGCAAATAGCATACACCAAGGAATCTCACCTTGTATACCCTTCGTAACCTCATCCATCAGTAGAGCAAAAATGTAGGGGCACAAAGCTGACCCTTGATGTAATCCTATGTTAATGGGAAAGTCATCGGTTTCACCATCGCATGCGCTGACACTAGTTACAACATCATAGTACATATCCTTGATAAGTGTAATGTACTTTGTTGGGAATCTCTTATTTTCCAAGGCCCACCACATCACCTTTCGCGGTACCTTGTCATAAGCTTTCTCCAAATCAATAAATACCATGTGTAGATCCTTCTTTTGCTCCCTAAACCTCTCCATAAGTTGTCTTATCAAGAAAATCGCCTCTGTGGTCGACCTCCTGGGCATGAAGCCAAATTGGTTTTTTGAAACACTTGTCATTCTCCTTAGTCTATGCTCAATGACTCTCTCCCAATGCTTCATTGTATGACTCATAAGCTTAATTCCTCTATAGTTTGTGTAACTTTGGATATCTCCATTATTCTTAAAAATTGGAACTAGTATGCTTTTCCTCCACTCATCTGGCATCTTGTTTGAATTGAAAATATTATTGAACAACTTAGTTAGCCATGCTATCCCTGCATCTCCAAGGCATCTCCATACCTCAATAGGGATGTCATCAGGCCCCAATGCCTTGCCTGCTTTCATCCGTTTTAGTGCCTCCTTTACCTCGGATTCTTGAATTCTCCGAACAAAATGTCTGCAAGTGTCATCAGAAGAGTCGTCTATCTCGATCGTAGTGCTATCACCTTCTTCATTAAATAGTTTGTCGAAATAATCTCTCCATCTATTTTTTATCTCCTCGTCTTTCACCAAAAGTCTATTATTGTCATCTTTGATGCATTTAACTTGGTTGAAGTCTCTTGACTTCCTCTCGCGGGAGCTTAGCTATCCTATAGACGTTTTTTTCACCCTCTTTCGTACTTAGGTTATGATATAGATCTTCATACGCCCGGCCTCTTGCTTCACTTACCGCTCTCTTTGCGTTCTTTTTTACCACTTTGTACTTTTGCATGTTGTCCTCGCTCCTGTGATGATGTAAGTACTTATAGCATTCCTTCTTCTCTTTGATAGCCTTTTGCACATCACTGTTCCACCACCAAGAATCTTTAGGTTCGTGTTTATTTCCTTTCGCTATCCCAAACACCTCGGTAGCCACTTTCCGAATGCTTCTTGCCATCTCATCCCACATGTGATTTGCTTCTCCTTCCATATTCCATGCCCCTTCTACCATCACTCTATCCTTAAACACCCGTGAGGCGTCTCCTTTGAGCTTCCACCATTTCGTTCGACTAGTCTTGGCTCCTTTACCCTGTTGAACACGTATTCGAAGATGAAACTCGGATATCAAAAGCTGATGCTGTGAGACGACACATTCTCCATGTATGACTTTGCAATCTACATAAGCACTAAAGACTATAAAGGACATACAAAGTGTACTTTACATAGTTAAATAATCATAGTCGTAAAAATGTATACCACATATAATATGTGCATAATTTTGTTGAAGCTAGAAGATAGTATAGGTAGGATATATACTTGTGTATTAGATCATGTACTTCTATTCGTGTCAACTTATGCGTGCGGGTTATATCTACAGGTTAGAAGGGTCGCTATCTACAGCAACTTCCAGAGCTTCAAATTCTTTCTCGGTCTCTTTCAGATAAGTACTTCCTTTATCCTCATTTTATTCCATAGTTTTAGTTCCTTTTTGCACGCTGTTAGTTTCTGCTGGAAAGTATAACTTGGAAAACCCCAAGTGTCAAGAGTTTAAACCATGCCAAATACATTCCTGACATCCCTCTTGTAGATGTCATTCATTATCATTCCTTAATGGGAATCCCTTTTTTTCAGCATTGGGATTAAATATAGTGAGAGTGGGTTGTGATCACTGGACATTTGAGACAGTGTCAATGCCTTTATATATGAATTTTTTTGTAAATTGTCAATGTTTTTCGCAATCCCCTTTCTCCTTCAAGTAAAATTATAACCAATTGCATGTATTTCTGTCAGACCTGATTGTAACAAACAGTTATTGAGAGATTGTAGTTGGCTGAAAGGAATAGGTAGGCCACCTTTTTTTACCAAAAGTAGAAGATGCATTATTATAATCCACCATTAACATCCATGCATAAGCTATATTTAGTGCCTCTTGACTAATATGATGCCAAGGTGTCTCTCTTTCTATAGCACTATTCTTACTGTAAACTATAGTACATATCATCACGAAACCACCTGAATTTGTAGCTGTCATAGTGATATGCTGGGTCGAAGAAGATAGAACAGACAAATTCCATACAGTAGTATTCCATATGACCAAAATCCTTCCTAAGCATTGAGCAGAGTTACTAGTAAGAAGGTTCCAATTATTTGACGATTTATTACTAAATAAATGAAGATTAAAGGGATTCAATTTATGTTCTACTAAACCAACAATTGTTGGTTTAAACAATGTTAGGAGTTTGAACACATCATCCACTCTACGTGATGTGTTCATACCACTAACATTCCATGTGAGGAGAATCATTTAATGGTTGAATTGCTCCTTAGTATTCTTTTAAAAGGAGCAATTTGTGTAGTAGCTTTTTTTCCTTTATCAACATGTAGATAACTCATGTTTTTTGTAACAAAAGCAGATACATCCACTTTGTCAGTAGATGGGACTTCTTCTAACGAATCTACCACATGCTAAAGCTCATCAGTGTCAATAGTCGATGGTAAGTTTGGGTTAAGGAAATTCAAGCGATCAGTGGATTTGTTATCTGATTGGGGTTGGTCCTCGGTATAAACATTCTTAGTATCTGATTCTTCTGTCTGGTTATCTTCAAGTTGTTCAAAGTTGCTCGGATTTTCATCATTCTCATGGTTATGGTCAGCAGATGAAGAGGTTTCAGGTACCCCTTGCCTTCTTTGGAGATCTGTTTTGGCTCTGATGCGTTTATGTGGACAGATTGCTTATGGCCAAAGGTGCTTCTATGCATAATTTTGTTACATATGATATAAATATGATCTTGTTTTGATCATGTAAATGTATATTAAACTGAGGCTCGTAGGAAAGCACTAACCGCGCAAAGGAGGTGCTATCGAAAATTCTTTAAATCCGATAAGTTTATAAAAATCAACAAAGTTTATAAGAATTAACTAAGTTAACCAAGTTTTATAAAAATTAAATAATTTTCTAAAAAATAACTAAGTTTTATAAAATTAAATTAATATCTAAATATTAATAAAATTTTATAAAATTTAAATAAATTTATGAAAATTAACTAAGTATAAAAATTTATTCTCAAATAATAACAATAATAACAATATTAGTACAGCCTCTAGCAAGATCATTACCAAATAAACCAATTTCATTACTGTCCCTAAACATAACACAGTTCTCCAATATTTATTCTCAAATAATAACAATAATAACAAATGCATCGCAAGCAGTTACATCTTTGACTCAAACCTAATGTTCCAAAATCCTTTAAGCATCATTGGAGGAGTGTACCTATACCTATGTCTAGACACACCTGCATGATGCTCGCACCTCATATTTCCATCCCCGCTGCCTTTATCATCATCACCAAGAACTACATCATAGAACTTCTTACACTATTTGCATTCCACCCCTTTCAGTTTTTCCCTCTCGCTCTTCTTTCTCACTGGCTCTACGTATTTATACCCTTTACCTACTAAAGGCCCCATTACCAATATATTATAATTAATACTTGTCGTATTATCATCATCATCATCATTATTTTGCTTATAATAATTAAATAAGCTAACTAAGTTTTTTTTAAATTAAATAAGTTAATTAAGTTTTATAATAATTAAATAAGCTAACTGGTTTTTTAAATTAAACAAGTTTATAAAATTTAATTAAGTTTTATACAAATTAGTTTTATAAAAATCATGTTCTCTATTTTGAAATCTTTGTTAAATTGTTATAAAAATTGACTAGGTCTATAAAAATTGTCTAAATTATATAAAAATTAACTAAGTTTTATAAAAATTAATTAAGTTTATAAAAATTTACTAAATTTAGAAGAAGAATAATAATATAATATAATAAAAATCATAGTAATAAAATAATATAATATAATAATAATAATAATATAACAACAACAATAACAAATTAACTAAGTTTAAAACAAGTAACCAAGTTAATTAAGTTTTATAGTAATTAAATAAGCCAACTGTTTATTTTAAATTAAATAAGTTTATAAAATTTAGTTAAGTTTTATATAAATAAATAAGTTTATAACAATATACATGCAATTGTTGAATAAAGTATTTTAAACAAAATTTACACTTCTAATTAAAGATTTCTAATTAAAATGCCAAAAGGAAAAAGAGATGCATTTCTAAAGATAGCAGAGTTACAAATGCAGATAGTTAAAAGTCCAGAAAGTTTTAAAGAGAACAGTAGTTACAGATCCAGAAAGAATTTATTAAATGGGCATGTCATTTAACACTATACCCTTATACTACATTTCTATTTGAATTATTCAACTATAACTTCTATAAATGCACATATTGTTAATCTATGCTTTTGCACCATGCAATATTTTGTGCTTTGCCTATTTTAAACCAGATATGCTTGTTTTACTCACATCCTACATATAATGGTATCAAGGTTAGCAATCGTTCATTTAATTATATATATACATATATATTCTTTGTTCAATTATATACATACATATATATATTCTTTGATCAATATAAATGTAAATGTTATGTGCATGTGCAACAACATCACAGGTTGCAGGACGAATGTATCTAGGAATCCAAACTTGGAGAAACTGAGAAATGGCTTTTAAAGTACAAATTTAACTAAGATTGTTGCATTTATATGAAAACTATTTCATTTTATACGAAAACTAAGAAATGGTTTTTAGAGTACCAACTCAAAGGATGTGTAAAAACTATTTCATTATAACCATAAAAATTCCTAGTTATACATCTATCCTTCAATATCCCTAATTAAAACAAATTTAACTAAGATTGTTGCATTTATTATTTATGCTAAATGTTGAATTCAAAAGCGGAAAATGAAAAAAAAAGTTTATATTAGCTTTTAAAGTACATATAGTTACAAAGTACATGTCCATTTCTAAAAATGGCAAATAAAACTACAACGACTCATCCATCAAATGATATAGGCATAAATTCTAAATGTTATATGTTAGACCAATTTTATACAAATATAAATTATTACATGCATGCATGCATACATACATATACACACATATACACATACATATACATAGACATATATATAATAAATAAGTATACGAATTAATATAAATTATATATATGACAAATATTTTATATTCATGTAGATATGTATGTGTGTTTTTGAAATTCATAAGGCATACTAGTCTACCAATAATGTATTGTCCTTTCGAAACTCAATAAAAAACATGATTTTTTTTAAACAGCTAAGTTATATAGTTAATAATAAATAGGTGAACACCATTTTATCTCCATTAATGCTCCTATGGAGATTTTTGCACAATTTCTTTATTTATTAAAAATATGAAAATGTTACCAAGGCTTAATAGCTTCGTAGATATAATAAGTAATCCTATGAAAGGAAAAATATTGGATTCCTATATGGAATAAATGGGAAACACAATATATTCTTAATATACCCATTACTATTCAATTAAACTAAAGAACAATGGAAACTTTTTTAATACTTTAACAAGCATGTTGGTCATGTATTTATATTTACATAAATCATGGGTAAGTTACAATAGTTGATCATATATATTGGGTATTCTCATGTAAATGCCAATTAGTTAAGTAAATTGCAAATCAATGCCTGCATGTATACCTAGCTAATTAACTATTTACTGCTATTTAATTTACAACCAATTAATTTGCAGCCAATATAGTGAAATAAAGTGACTGATTACTTAAGGTAGTGATTCCTTTACAATTAGCATGTATTATATGCTGGATGAAATTAATAATAATCCCAAAACTGAAATGTCAGCCCTCCTGTAACATATGTGTTTTAGTTTTAGGAAACTGCAGTTCTTTTTTGTAGTCGTATACTTCATTATTTTATTGTAACTTTAGTAAAACATTATGTTTTTGGTTTATTACTTATCCTGAACGTGGTATGAATGAATATATAGTAATTTAAATGTTCTAAATGATTCTTAGCACTCTCACATATTGAACTAAATCGACCATTGAAATTAGGAAGTGTATAAATTGGAAATATACGTATTCATGTCAAAAATGATGTGATTTTATAAATCTAACAGCATCTAGTATCTCAAGCGCAATATCCTACAAAGACAAAGAAGAAGACAATTTATATATAGCTATGAAGCCTCAATAGCTACCTGCCAGAAGCAAAAGAAGATGATTCGTTTGACTCACATGAACTTTAGGAAGAGGTTTATGTCATGCTAAATTTTTTTAGTTTGGATAAAAGGCAATGTTGGATTCATAGTTAATGAATATACATAAAATCCATGAGCAATTACCACAGTTGTAGGCCATGGGGTTGTAAAGTACATGTACCAAAAGGCTTTCCCAGCAAGTTGCAGTTTATTTTAGAGCAATTGTTATTTTAATACAGTTCTGATCATATTAAGCGCAACTCTGGCTGTCGATGAAGGTCTTAAATGGATCCTGACAGTGTCCATGGTTTGATAGATCACTTCACCTGTAGCACATATTCAATGTCGTCCTTAGCTGACAAGCACCATTGTCCCAGTGGTTAAGTGATTCGACTTTGGTGCATGAGTTCACAAGTTCGAAACTCGCGTAGCGTGATTCGATCATATATTGACATGTGATGTTTGTTATGTTGTCCCAATGCCATGTTGTATCTAAGTACCATTTCAAAAAAAAATGTCGTCCTTAGCTTCTATTTCTAATCCTTCAATGTTCAGCGTGCATCACAGGTACATTTATATATAACAATGTTTCTTAACTACATCATCATGCAATTGCAGCTCAATAATATATGTAATATACAGGAAGTGCTCCTCTTACTACTGTCCAGTTATTTTGGGTCAATTAGATCAGTAAGGAAACGTGTATTCATCTCCTTACTTTTATCTTGCATTTGGCAATGATTTGATCAGAATCAAAGCCTGCAGCCCATAATAGTCGACGACAATAGTTGGACCAAAGAAAGCATTTGCAGGGACAAGAAGGTTACCTCAATACAATTCCACATATATAACGACTTAGATCATGATTAAAACTAATGCTAATTCAGCTAAATTCCATTAAATCAACAGATACGGTATGCACTAGGGAAGACAATGACAGAAAAACAGCATGGAAGGCAGCTCATGGAAGAGATATAACGCTAGTCACATTAGGCCCTGGTCTTGTTACAGGTCCAAGATTTATCCACAGAACTCCACTGCATCCATTGCATATCTCAAAGGTTACCTAACTACTCACTGATACTTAATTAATGATGTGAATAGCATATATAAGTTGTCAAGGTGAGCATACGTTATTGATACAGGAGCACAGTATATGTTAAGACAAGGGTTACTAGCAACAGTGGATGTGGGTAAGTTAGTAGAGATGCACATAAATTTTTTTGAGGCAATGGGAAGAACAAGTGCTTGTGGGAGATACATATGCTTTGATTACATCATAAAATATACACGAAGTGCTCTCGCCTTAGCAACCAAACCTCCTAGTGATGAAATGATGAAAAGACCACTAGTAGGTAAACATTTCATCACAAGGTACATGTGGCGAAATATCATTGGTCAGAGCGTGTATCAACTAGTTGTACTTGGGCTTCTCATGTTCGATGGCAAACGCCTTCTCAAAACTAGCGGCCCAAACTTCGATGCCGTCATCGATACTCTCATATTCAACACTTTTGTTTTTTGCCAGGTATATATTATGCTATGTATATATAGTAAGTGGTGTAGTAATGGTGTAACTAAGGTCTGTTGTTTGGTTGTGTAGGTATTCAATGAAATAAACAGCAGAGAGATGGAGAAAATAAACGCGTTCAGAGGAATATTTGGAAGTTGGATATTTACTGGGGTATTGATATCAACAGCGGTGTTTCAAGTAATATATAGTGTCGTGTTTATCTTTAGTGTTTGAATACTTCTATGTGTTTTTTTGATAAGATTGCTTGCGTATAATATTTGTTTTGTTTACTTGCATTTGTAATCTTCATACGTAGTTATGAAATATAATGAACACATGTTTTGGTGTAATTTTATTTGTTTACAAATAATGTATTGGTAATCAAATGTGACCTTAGTGATATTTAAATTCATCATACAAATATGCATTGAAACGTCAAAAAAAAGCATAGGAAATCTTATGCAATAAGACGACAGCATTAAAAAATGCTCTAAAAGGCAACGATAGCGGTTGTAAAGCGCTATAATAGCATTAAAATATGTTGGTAAAATGCTATTGTTAAGAACTTTTTATAGAGTTTATTCTTGCTGTCCAATTACCTTTCCTATTTATAACATGTTTTTTATAGCGTGTGCAAAAACTCCATTAAAACAATTTACAACATTTTCCAAACGCTGTTAAAAGAACTCATTTCTAGCGTTTTTGGTGTTGCTATCATAGGTTACAGACTTATAACAACATGTTGATATGCATTGTTCATAAAAACGCTATAAAAGCCTTTAAAAACGTTTTTTAAATGCTAATAAAAGTCCAAACTGTTGTAGTGTAACCAACATTTATATATATGTATATATATAAACAAGTTAAATAAGAAATTCTCACATGCTAATGCCCACTTGTTATTCGGCTCGGTCAGTTTTCCTAAAACACACAGGCGAATCCAACAACGAATGCTTCCCTTTAGTGCAATTGAACATATTATTTAGGACTAAAGTGCAAATTCTAGTTAATTGAACAGTAGCCTTCTTCCAAACATAATCCGTTCTGGGCCAGCCCAGGGGCAAGCCCACCAAGCCCCTGGGCTGGGGCAGCCCACTGAGCCGGGCAACAGAAAACGTCCGTTTTACTTCAAAGTTACAGCTCAATAGCAATCTCCATGTTTGCGATGCTTGAACCCAAAAAAACTAGGGTTTCAAAAATCAACGCCTTCTAAATAATCATCGCTGCATACTCGGCTATTCCATCAGCCATCGTCGGCTCATCCTTGCCTCCTACGCGATATTTTCTACTGCTGATTTGAAGTCCTGCTACAGTCTCTTTATACTGCCACTGCTAATCAAGTATGCGAATTTCTTGTTTTGAGTTGTCTAATTTTCTAAAATTGAGTCGCCCTTTTACTGCTTTAGATTTCATTAACATTGAAAACGCCTGAAGCTAATAACTTATTAGTATTTAGTTATAAACAACTAGTTTTCTGTAAATAATCGTTTAGTAATTGAAAATTGAAAGTCGAAGCTAAAAAACTAATAATTATTTAGGAACTGATACTTACATCGATGTACTATTTTTCCTGCAGTGTGTGTATGCCTACCCGCAAACATTTAGGCAGAACCCAATATGATTTGCTTGTACACTTAACTAGATACACAAGTTTGTAAACTTGATACATTTAGTTAAAAATTAAATGCACTGTTTTGTAAACTATTTGAGACTATAAGTATTGCAGCCCACTTAATGTGGCAACTTTTGTATAAAAAGTTTGTACTTTATTATGTTATAGTTTTATATGTGATTTTATGCTTATATATAAAAAAGAAAATTTAAAAAAATAGACATGTTATATAGTAAGGGGAAAAAAAATTCACATTGGACTTAGGAAACCGATTCTTTGGGCCGCCCCTGATCTCGTTCATGCCATTACCTTCTGCACGCAACCCGCATCCACAGGCCAGGCTCTAACGTTGCAGCACCACACCATGCCCCGACCCCCGTAGTCCTTGCTGCCTTCTGCCACGTCTATATATATATATATATATATATATTCTCACTGCTTGACATGCACCCATATATCTTCCCACCTTCATCTCCATGCACCATCACGCATCCCCCAAGCTTTCACCCCAGGCAAGAAACCTCATTCACACTTCAAAGACTACACGCATCTTCCACTTCACCATCCATAAGCCTGCACCCCTCCATGCTACAGCCCACCTACTGCACATGTCTCACATATCCATTCACATGCACACCTTCCTTAAAATTTGATTTATATGCATGGCATGATGCAGCTTTGGGAAGGTTGCACTCGAATGATGTTGTATGTCAATGAAAAAGGTGAGAGAGAGAGAGAGCACACAGAGAAGAGGAATGAAGCATAAGAAAAAAAATTAGTAAAAATGAACTGTGTACTCGTATATAAAATGAACACCAAAATTTCAAGACCACGCTACCAACACAAGTATTTAATGCAAAGCCAGGACAAGTATTTAATGCAAAGACACCAATTTGTTTAATAAAGGACAGGCAAGACATGAAAGAAAACGATTGTATCAGACTTGGTTAAAAAAATTATTTTAAAAGTTTCTGGTTACGTCGCTACACAATATCTCGTTTGTGTACGAGCCACGAACGACAGAAATAAAGATATGATCGCACACAACAATGTGAGATGATCACAAAATAATAAAAAATAGTCAAGTTATCTTATTCTGTGAAGTTTCAATAGTACCGATGTTCGCTGCAAAAAGCGTCAAGTGAAAATTTGTTTATTTTCCAAACTAAAAATTATGAAATTTTTTTAAAAATTAAATTAAAAATACATCATTGGAAATCAAGTCTCAGTTTCAAATGGATAATTTATCATAATTTAAATTCAAATATGAATATTTAAATAAATTAAATATTCAAATTTGAAGTCCCAAAATACAGGTTGTTACAAAAACCTTGGATTTTCAAATTGGAGTTGAATTGGTCGCACTTGATTAATTTGTTAAAGCATCAAAAAACTCCAACAAGGTATCCATATATGATTGATTTTTGAAGAAAAATAGACTTTAACATATGAAAGAAAATTAATAATAATCACAATTGGCATCATGCACTAAATTTTCACCTTCCATCATCTATTAGACAATTTTTTTGTTTAAGGTTTGAAAATTTGAGAAATATGTAAGATTTGTTGAAAAGAGACAAGAGGTACGGCTGTGTAAGGCTGAGCGAAAGAATAGAATATTGTGGTCCGAACTACATAAAAGATGTCGGTATCTAAGGTAACCGAAAGAAAAAATTAGATGCTAATAGTAGTACACTTGATTTATTTGCTTATTAACTAAGGAAAAATCAAATTTACTCTTTTCATCTTTTGTTTATTTATTTTTAGGAAAATATTCTAGAGGATAAATTTATAGACTTTTTTAGTACCTAGAACAACCTATTAATAAATTTGCTTCAAGGACAAAAATTTCTAGTTGCCGAAAACAGTCCTTATCCCTTTTGTCTTTACGTGCCATTTTACAATTGTCAAGTTGTCTAGTTTTGTGTAAATCACCTTCTTCCTCTTTATTTTCATTCCACCTTTTATTTTCCTAAAGCCAAAAGAATCCTTAACTGCACACTTCGTCTACTTCGTTCTTCCTCCTCCGACGACGAAACTATGCACCGCTACCTCCATCGAACTCAGCAGCCTCCGACGAACCTTTAGACCACCACCAATCACAGTCTCGTGAACTTCCGACGAACCCAAAAGTCATCTCGACGTGAGTTACTATGGTTACAAATCTCAGTTTTGACCACCAGGAGATGAACGGAGACCGGCATAATGCTCGACACACTAAGGCGACTTCATCCATACAAAGATCAAGCTAAAACAAGCCTCAGCCATGTCTTGATTTTCGACCGCTACTGCCTTCACCAACAACCGCCAGGAAAAAAAGAATGCTACCATTACCTTCTTCATCAGGAACCGAACAGAACAGTATATAACTTGATCCATTCGATGATCATCGATGATACTTCATTTTGACCATCACCATTATTCCAACTGTTTCTGATCACAGTCAAACTCCAACCTCCAAGCGAAAGCTACCGACTTGTTCATCTTGTTATCCTCTACAACTTTGCTTCTTACATGGTGTCTTAAGTCTCATTGCTTTAAGAGATTATCAATCCAAGTTTATAAAATAAATGGTTTATATATATATATATTGTTAGCGCCAAAATTGGTCACTAACCCCAAAATCAAGATGAAAGCACCAAATACCAATCACAGCTCAGAGATAGAATGTATGTAGAGAGTAATAATGTGAAGAACAGTTAAAACTGAAATGAAAGCAGTAAAGAACAATAGATTTTATAGTGGTTTGGCTAACTCCGGCCTACGTCCACTCCATAAGTTTGCTTTTTATTGCTGTAATAATCGATTACAGTTACAAAATGGAAGAGTTGCCTTAGCCTTAGAAAAGAGAAAGTAAGAGAGCAGAAAGAAGATCCCCTTTTACTGTGCCCCTGCCTCTCTATTTATAGGCAAAGAAGGGTTGGACTTCCCTGGTGGGCCTGGTAGCCGAGTACCTCAGCCCAAATGGAGTGGTCTCCATATGCCGAACCATAGATGCCGAACGCTTGAATGCCGAACACAGTGTGAATGCCGAACGATCTCCTCATGCCGAACGTTGGGAGGTGCGAAGTACCGAGGTATCGAGGTATGGAGGTGCGAGGTACGAAGGTACGGAGGTGTGAGGTACCGAGGTATGGAGGTGCGAGGTACCAAGATATGGAGGTGCGAGGTACTGAGGTATGAAGGTGCGAGGTACCAAGATATGGAGGTGCGAGGTATGGAGGTGCGGAGGTGCGAGGTACCAAGATATGGAGGTGCGAGGTATGGAGGTATGGAGGTGCGAGGTATAGAGGTATCGAGGTGCGAGGTGCAATGCCGAGCGAGGTGAGGTATGCCGAACGACCCATCCAATGCCGAACGCTCCTTGATGCCGAACGATCCATCCAATGCCGAACGTCTCCAGATGCCGAACGTTGGTTAATGCCGAGCGCTCCATCCAATGCCGAACGACGATCTCTCTATGCCGAACGCTCGTCCAGTGTCGAACATTCCTCTATGCCGAACGATCCTTCTAATGCCGAGCACTCGTTCAGTGCCGAACGATCCCTCTATGTCGAACGACGACCTCTCTATGCCGAACAGCCTCCAACGCCGAACCATCCCAATGCCGAGCGATATTTGCCAAACTGCCTAGGCCGAGCCATGTAGTTTCTCCACTCCTTTTCCCAACGACATATTCAAGTGAACTTCATCACTTTAAACCGAATCCATCATACTTTAGTCTCGATAGTTGTGAAGTTTTTTAAGTTAAATTCGTCAGTCCGCGGCCTTGCCAAAAGGCGGGTTAACACTTGCCCCCTAAAACATGCCTTGCTGTGAAAGGTGTGTTTTGAATAGCCTCAAGTCCAATATCCCAAGTATGTAAGTTATCCACATCCATATTTTCCGATTCATAATCTAATCCATTACCAAGCCATCTTATCCGAGTGCCACGTCCATATCCTGATCCATTTCCACGACTGTTCCGAGTCGATGTCTGATTCTTATCCTGTGACCAAGTCCTTATCCAATTCCACATCCATTGGAACCCGACTACCGAGTTCCAATCCATCCATATCCAATAACCTACAACCATATCTGTAACCTCTCCGGGTCGATATCCAAATCCGGGACCGCTCCGGGTCCTTGTCCGAATCCTTAGCTATTCATAGCCAATATCCAAATCCGTAACCTCTCCGGGTTCTTGCCAAGCGCAATCCACACTTGACGACCTACGTTAAGTAATTCCGTGGTATTCATGGTTCAGTGTCCCTGAACGCGAATAATGCCGTGGCTTAAGTCCTAAGCCGAATCCTGGTCACTTCGGACCCTTGCCGAGCATAGTCCATATCCGACGACCTAAAATAGTAACCGATAATACGTGGCCTAAATCCTAGGCCGAATCCTGGTCTCTCCGGACCCTTGCCGAGCATAGTCCATACTCGACGACCTTTTAGCCAAAAATCTAGAGAAAATCCAATCAAAATCCAATCCGAAACCCAAATCCAAATTGAAAACCAGAAACCCATATCAAAAATCCATACCAAAAAACAAACATCTAAACCAGAATCCAAACCAGAAAACGAGCAAAACAGGGAGTTCAAACCAAACTCCAAAACCAAACCAGAAAAAGCAAATGTCAAAGTCAAAGGAAAAAACAGATTTCGCAAACCCGGGCGTCTCGGTAAGCCATCATCTCAGGGCATGCCTGAGGGTTATCTCCGACCCCGTACATGAGTAATTGATTTAACCGTTTGCCCGGAGTTTGTTACTTATTCCAAACCATTAATATTAGTTGATGACCAATCGGCCACCATTCCCGGGCCTCATGCCCTCGTCGTTCAAGGTAGGCGGTGGCTGCTCCTGTTCCACCGCCGCATTCCGAGTTCCGACATACTGTCGCAACTGACCATCCCTTATACGCTCCTCGATTATATCCTTTAGATGTCGGCAGCTGTTAGTGTCATGCCCGTCCAGGTCATGAAAGAGACAGTGCCTTCCTGATGCCCTTTCACGTTTTGTGGGTTCCCTCCTTGATGGCCTTCGATAGGGAAAGCGATCTCGAGTATCTAAGAAAATCTGCTCCAACGTTGCGTTCAATCCTGTGTAAGTGGAGAACTTTGGTTCTCCCCAGCGCTTCCTCTTCCCTTTATCCTTGCCCCCACCTGAGCTTTCGTCGGGTAGTCCTCCATCCTTAGTCATGTTTACTTCCTTTGACCTCATATCCAAACATGCGTCCTCTTGTCGAAGAAATCTTTCAGCTTCATGAAAGAATTCCCTAAGATCCAGCGGTGGGTCCCGTACCAATGATACTTTGAAATCCAAGTTATCTCTGACTCCTGATACCGCAGCCATCAGAACCATTGATGGATCTGGCCGATCCACCGAAGCAACTTCTGCATTAAATCGAGTTAAGAATGTCCTGAGCGATTCATCTGCCCCCTGTTTGACTGACGTTAGCGTCATCACGTTCTTTGGCCTTTTTATGTGAACTCGAAACTGACTTAAGAACTTGTCCACCAGTTCTGTCCATGTTCCAATGGATCCATCCTCCAGCTGTCTAAACCACATAGCAGCAATTTCAGTTAAGTACAGGGGGAAACATCGGGCCATAACCTCATTCGCTGCCCCCAGCACTTCCATATGCCTAGTGTATCTCATCAAGTGGTCGGTGGGATCCGTCTTCCCGTTGTATACTTCCAGAGTGGGTAGTTTGAAATCGGACGGATTCCTAGCTGTCCTGATGTTCCGGGTAAACGGACTTTTGTTAACTCCCTCTGAATCCCTGTTTGTCAGACCTCCGCGAATAGTCCGCCTGATAATGTCAGCCAATCCAGTGTTTCCAACCAATCCAGACTGCTCCCCGAGTCCCCGAGGAAATTCTGGCACATATTCTTCATCACGTACTCCTGTATTCCTATCGATGCCAGGCCGCGTAGCGTTATCCGGTATCCCTCCATGAACTGGTCCAGCATCACCTGGTGGTGTGCCCCCGAGTCTAGGTCCATCTAGATTGTTAACTGTTTGTTGATTGGGAGCTACCCCCTGCTGATTCACTCCATCTGTCCGTTGGTTGAGTTCCTCTGGTCCAGCTCCACGATCTTGAGCAACTGTAGTTCCTGGTTGTCCAAATTGCCTAAGAAGAGCCTGCATCATCTCCTCTTGCCGTTTCATCATCTGCTCTTGCATAGAATTCATCATCACTTGCATCTCGTCCCGAGTTATGTAGATGGATGCATGACCCTCCCCAGCTCCAGAAGATGCCGCTTGACTTCCTTCCTGATTGATCCTTTCCACTGCTTGCTTCCTCGTTGGTGGTCTTGCCATTGCTTTCTAAGATCCAAGTTCCTAACTCCAAAATTCCTGAGTGTTTCAGTTTCTCAGTGAAAGCACCAAAGTGTTAGCGCAAAAATTGGTCACTAACCCCAAAATCCAGATGAAAGCACCAAATACCAATCACAGCTCAGAGATAGAATGTATGTAGAGAGTAATAATGTGAAGAACAGTTAAAACTGAAATGAAAGCAGTAAAGAACAACAGATTTTATAGTGGTTCGGCTAACTCCGGCCTACGTCCACTCCAGAAGTTTGCTTTTTATTGCTGTAATAATCGATTACAGTTACAAAATGGCAGAGTTGCCTTAGCCTTAGAAAAGAGAAAGTAAGAGAGCAGAAAGAAGATCCCCTTTTACTGTGCCCCTGCCTCTCTATTTATAGGCAAAGAAGGGTTGGACTTCCCTGGTGGGCCTGGTAGCCGAGTACCTCAGCCCAAATGGAGTGGTCTCCATATGCCGAACCATAGATGCCGAACGCTTGAATGCCGAACACAGTGTGAATGCCGAACGATCTCCTCATGCCGAACGTTGGGAGGTGCGAAGTACCGAGGTATCGAGGTACGGAGGTGCGAGGTACGAAGGTACGGAGGTGCGAGGTACCGAGGTATGGAGGTGCGAGGTACCAAGATATGGAGGTGCGAGGTACCGAGGTATGGAGGTGCGAGGTACCAAGATATGGAGGTGCGAGGTATGGAGGTATGAAGGTGCGAGGTATAGAGGTATCGAGGTGCGAGGTGCAATGCCGAGCGAGGTGAGGTATGCCGAACGACCCATCCAATGCTGAACGCTCCTTGATGCCGAACAATCCATCCAATGCCGAACGTCTCCAGATGCCGAACGTTGGTTAATGCCGAGCGCTCCATCCAATGCCGAACGACGATCTCTCTATGCCGAACGCTCGTCCAGTGTCGAACATTCCTCTATGCCGAACGATCCTTCTAATGTCGAGCACTCGTTCAGTGCCGAACGATCCCTCTATGTCGAACGACGACCTCTCTATGCCGAACAGCCTCCAACGCCGAACCATCCCAATGCCGAGCGATATTTGCCAAACTGCCTAGGCCGAGCCATGTAGTTTCTCCACTCCTTTTCCCAACGACATATTCAAGTGAACTTCATCACTTTAAACCGAATCCATCATACTTTAGTCTCGATAGTTGTGAAGTTGTTTAAGTTAAATTCGTCTGTCCGCGGCCTTGCCAAAAGGCGGGTTAACACACACACACACACACACACACATATATATATATATATATATTTGTGTGTGTGTGTGTGCAAGAATAAAGAAAAGATGCTAAGAAAAATGGTTCGCCTCTTTTTTTGAAGATGAGACGAGAAGCTAAGTGGAGTTTATATAAGGTAGTGGAAGGCTTCAAACTGTAATACTTTATAAACTTAAAAAACAAAAACATCAACTCCAATCAAATACACGGTGGATATTATTTTTGCAATTCTTTGGTATCATTTTTGTTATAAATGACAATGAAAATAAATTCTAAAATAAAAAAGAATCAACTCCAATCAAATAGACAGTGAGTATCATTTATTCAATATATTGGTATCAGTTTTGTTACAAATGACAATGAAAATAATTTATAAAATTAAAAAGCGTAAACTCCAATTAAACATACAGTGGGTATTATCTTTGCAATATTTTGGTATCAGTTTTGTTATAAATGAAAGTGAAAATAATTTCTAAAATTACAAAGCATCAACTCCAATCAAACGGACAGTAGATAACATTTTTGCAATATATTGGTATTAATTTGTTATGTATGATGGTGAAAATAATTTCTAAAATTAAAAAGCATCAACTCCAATATATAGACAGCGGGTGCCATTTTGCATTACTTTGGTATCACTTTTGTTATAAATGACAGTGAAAATAAATCCTAAAATTAAAGGGCATCAAGTCCAATCAAACAGACAGTAGGTATAATTTTTTCAATATATCGGTATCTGCTTTGTTACAAATGACAGTGAAAATAATTTCTAAAATAACAAAGCATTAACTCCAATCAAACAGACGATTGGTATCATTTTTTTGTAGTGGTGACAATAGTCTTCTTGTTTTGTTTGTATTCGATGATAATAATTTCAGCACTCGGTTATCATTTGATTGTTCTTTTCATGATTAGAAGAATAAAATTTATCGTTATTGGTCTCAACCTACTCCTTTGTCCATTGAGATTCCTTACATGCTTGAGAATAAAGTTATCGTGGCTGATACTTTGTAGTATCGGTTGTTGTGAAAAAAATGATATTTCGTAGTATTGCATTTTTGGCATTAATGTGTACTAAATTATTGCTTAGTTATCAGTTTTTAGGTATCAGTTTTCAAGTAGCAGTTTTTAAGTATCAGTTTTAAGTTAACACTTGATTAAATTTTGTTTTAATGTTTTTTATATTTACAGGTTTTTTTTCTTTTAGCTATGGGTATAGTTTATTTAGAAAATGTGAATAACTTAAAATGATTTTTGAATCATTTAAAATAAATGCTTCAAGAAAATCGTGATTTGGTTTTTATGTTGGATCGCCATCAAGGTTTTTTTTTTGAAATTGTACTTTATATACAACATGTCACTGGGACAACATATCACATGTCAATAAACGTTCGAATCACGCTACGCAAGTTTCGAACTTGCGACCTCTCGCACCAAAGCCGAATCACTTAACCACTTGGACAATGGTTCTTGTCAAGGTTTGATTTTAAGTGTTAGTGGAGTTTTTCCTTAATCGTTTCATAGTTATTTCTATCTTCATAAAGTGCAAATGCTTCAAGAAAATGTTGAGTATTATTTCACCATGGATGCTTATCGTTTTTAGTGTGCTAATACTATTAATTCTATTCCTAATTCTGATAAGCCTATTGTTGGCGCAAGTGTTGAAGATGTTGTTAAATCACCCAAGGAGAAAACATAGTGCCGGTAGACCTTCTATAAAATAGAAAGGAGGATTTGTACATTTTGAAAAATAAAAAAATAGATGTGATGTATGCAAGCAATTTGGTCATAATAAGCGTAATTCTCAAGCTTCTAAGAAGATATGATTTGTTTTTCATGTTTTTATGAATTTTTTAAGATTTATACTTTTGTTGTATGAATCTTTTGGTAATTTTATGTAATTGAACCTGGTTATATAAGTATATTGGTTTAGCATATGTTTAATTTGTCATCGATTTGCTATCTGTAATTGGACTTGGTTATGTAGTCATTTGCAGTTTCATTTATAGTATCAGTTTTGTACTATAAGCAATATCAGTTTTATTATTTATTTGTTTGTAGGTTATATAGTAACATTTGTAGTTTCATGTTAAGTATCTGATTTGTAGTATAACTCGTATTAGTTTTATTATTTGTTTGTTTGTAGGTTAGATGATGATGTTGGCTAGTTTATTCAATATTAGTTGTTTAGTATCGATTTTTGATACTATTAGTATAAGTTTCAAGTATTTAAAAGTGCGGTATCAGTTTTTACATGCTACTAGTATCAGTTTCTGGTAAGACAAAATATAATATCAGTTCTTGCATGTTATTTGTATCGATTTCTGGTATAACAGAACATGGTATTAGTTTATCATTATATTAGTATCGGTACCAGTTTTAGGTATGACAAAAAATAATATTAGTTTATACACACTATAGTATCGGTTACATGTATAAATTAATATAAAATACAGTTATAAGATAACACCGCGTGTAAGCTGTGCAGTTAAAGTGGTCGGTAGATTCAATGCGGCCGAGGTGCAAAAAGTCATAGCGAGGATACAACGAGAATATAGTGGAATATAGCGGATGACTCTAAAATAACATATAAAACTCGTATTTAATGTTTTTACAAATATATAAATGGTAATTAAATGAAAATTTAACATTCAATTGAATTATTATTAATACATATATAATTTTAAATGAAAACATGTGCGAATATACTATAAATAAACGTAAAATTGTTATATAACATAATTGAATTTAGTAGAATATTAGATTATTTTCATTTCTAAAAATATATTAAAAATTCAATTAAATAAATTAATTTCATAACTTTTATAATGTATAAATGTCATTTTTTAATTCATTTCTTTTAAAGAAGATATAGCGGAAATAGCGGAATATAGCAGGAATAACGGATATAGCGGAAATAGCGGGGCTTAAAGCGGAAAGACTATATTTAGGGCTATATGGAAAAATCGTAGCGGTAGAAATTCGTTATGAGACATAATAGGGTTATAGCGGGATAATAGCTGGGCATTAACTGCACAGCGTGTAAGAGAAGTTAAACAAAACTAATTTTTACAACATCAGAAATAAGATATATACACTTGTTAGAGATATTGGCTACTAGGTATAATTTCAACAAGTGTATATATGTTTATTTGGAAACAACTTTTGCAACAACAATTTTCAGACTAGTAAGTTATTGATGCTTTGGAATGGACACAATGATCTATTGTATAGGAACTCAATTTCTGGAATGATCGTGTGTGATGCGTTATAATATTATTTTAGATTGCAGATTAATCAAAGGTTGATGTTATTCAACCAATCATTCACATTGTTCAGTTGCAACACCATTCTATTGACTTCTTTGGATCCGTTTTAGGATACATTATCTGCATCCAAGACCGGGCTAGCAAATTTCAAGAACCATTTCGATGAGGTCTGTTGCTTAATGTTCTTAAAGCAGTTAAAGTGGGTTAATTTAGAATTAACAGTTAGAGTGGGTTGATTTGAGAAAGACTTTCGGTGGATGCCATAAAAATTGAACGATGGGATTATATCTATCCCTGTAGCAAAAAAATAGACTTGTTCCTTAGCAAAGAAGTTTGTGGAGAAATTCAGGCTCCACACCGCTAGGCCCAAGGATGTGATGTCTATGTCAAGCCTTTCTCAAGGGCCTCAAGAGTCATTGAAGGGGTTCTTGAACAGGTTTAATATTGTACTTACTGAAGTTAATAATCCAAATGAGAGTATGGTGTTGATGGCATTGGTCCAGGACATACATCCCGATACAGACTTTGAAAAATGGCTAAGGATGAAGTAGCCAACAGCTATAGTGGAGTTCCACCAGAAGGAAAACCAATTTTTGTGTTTAGAAGAAGCAGGTCAAGTTGTTGGGAAGATTAGTGGTGGAATCTCGACATAAGTAATTCAAAGTAATGTAGCTATTTAACAGACATGTGAGAGCTTCATAGGGTGGTTGTAACTTTTAGAAATTCTGACAATCAAAGAAGGAGGAATCAGGATGCTGGGGGTAGACGGAATGATGCCAAAAAACATCCAAGGAATATGAGGCCAGATGAATACATGCCTCTGAATAACACACTTTAAAACATATGCTTTGCTACATAATGCATGGAAAGGTATAAGAAGCTGCTAGGAGAGAGACGACTGTGGCAGAAAAGCGCTCGGAAAAGTTTTGTCGGTTCCATTAAACTCATGGGCATAACATGAATAAGTGCAAACATTTTTGGGAATTCATTGTAGAATTGATACGGAAAAAGAAATTGTAGGAATATGTTAGAGAGCCGTAGGATGGCGAACAAAATGCTAGACCCCAATGACCGAACGCCCAAGGAAACCAGTCTGGGCCCGATGGAGAGGGGATAGGCGGCCAGACGGAAGAATTGTTATCAATAAGATAATGAAAGAACCTTATCCAGCTGAGGAAAACTGAAATGAAATGGAATGATAGTAAATAGAGTGGCTTATTCCACGACTTAGCCAGATCATTCCCAAAATGTGATGCAAAAATGATTGTTGGTACTTTACTCACTTGAATAATATAGGAGATACATACTTAGAGCTTTTATCTTGAAGCATGTCGTGCGAGGGGTATTGGAAAAGACGTCCATAGGCTTTTATTCGCAAAATCTTTGAACTGAATATAAGACTATTGGGTCCTCTTATTGTCTATTAAAAACTAAAAAATGCATACTAACACTTCAATATATAGTTACATATTAGGAAAAAAACGTGGTTAATTTAATTTAAGCTAACGGTTTGTATAAACAATTCGATCTGTTTTGAACTGAAAGTGAAAATGTTCTATAAATTTATACTATCCTCGAGCGAAAAACGGGAATGAAAAAAAAACTAACATAACAAAAATAATAATTCATTTTATATTATGATACAAAAAATTATGAGCAAAACCAATAACTCATTAGGCTAAGGCATTTAGCTGTCACATAATAGTTTGTTGGTTCGTTTCTCAACACCACCAAAAACTTGTTAGTTTGCAGAAACTGTTATGTTCTTAAAATTGTAGCTCGTTGTATAAGGGAAAATAATAAAATAAAATAAAATATCTAAATAAGAATGAGAACTATCAAATGATGATCATCAAAAAAGTATTTGTTAACATCGACAAATTTGATAAAAGTGTAGAAAGCACATACACTTTATTATTCAATACTCATGTATACAAATCAAAATAAAAAACACAATAATAATAAAGATTTTTTTGTCTTCTTTTGATTCAATGAAAAAGAAGTTATTAGTGGGTTTTCTATGGATAAATATAAATATTTGGCTTGAAATTATAATTGTTACTCAATTTTTTCATAACTAAGAAGATAGATTGATCAAGGTTTCTTAGCCTGGCTCGGGTCCACATCAGCCCGAAATTCAACCAATGCTAGAGGTACGCCGGATGGGCTTCCACACATGATGCCGACCCAAATTCAGGCTATGCCCCTCTTAATCTATCTACTTAATTGCACATCAAGCCACCTTTCGACCAAGGCACTCTACAACAACTCCGCAGCTAGCTCGCCAATCAAGACGAGGCATAAACATAACCCAAACAGGTCCGCTTTAACCTATCTCCCAGATGTTGGCCGACCGATTGTCTCGTTCCGACCTGCTTTTAGCATGGCACCAAGTATGCCCGCCCGCTTGAGCATATCTCCTAGCTCCTTGATGACTAGCACAACTTAAGGTCGTCGTCAGCATAGTCCATTATTCGATCCATATTCAGTGCAGCCATCTACGGATTGTAGGTTGTTTCGTTATACCTTGCCCGACTTGGCATGTCCTCGGTTCTCAGCAATTCCCTATACTCTTCATGGTCCCCGGGACTAGTGAATGAACTCGGTTCGTCTTACCACCTAGGCATACGGGATTAAGGCGGTAAGAGGTACAGTTTGGTGTACTTACTCCTAACAAGAAGCATGTTCCATTTCTCTGGCATGTCGCCATAGTACAAATGCATTGAATGCAAAGTAAGGTAGGACATACCTCACGTTCAGTTCTCTAGGTGGCCTTCATCTTTGCTACACATTCCATTCATTTAGCCAACTGTCTCCCATTAAGTCCATTTAGCCAGATCAATGGCCATACATGCATCCTACCTGTTTTACTGCACGATCTCAGCATTCCAAATATTTGCTATAAATATACCATGAATTTCAAAATCATAATGGGTTCGAGTCAGTTCAGTTTTGGCCCCCAACACCAGGCTGGTGGTTGGTGGTTTTTTAGTCAACAAATGGATATCCACTTCATAAAGATGGGACATAATGAGAATTCTGAATACTATACATTGTGTCCTTCACATAGCAAACACTTAAGACTAGCTGCTTCATTAGTCTTAAGTGTCTTATTTCTCTTGTTCCTTTCTTATTATTCTCCTGTAGTTCATTGTAATTGTAAGAGAACTATGTAGTAAGGAAGGTTCACAGTGGACCTAAGAAGCTCTACCAAAATACTCTGCAACTTAGGTCATTTACCTTTAAATGCTCGCTTCCCAATAGTTTTTCATTCTTAAGCCTATTGATTAGCAAGTGACCTTTGCTCTTCACGACACATCATCATAATTTTGAGGTTGACGAAACATATCATCATCATTTTGGTGCTAGAAAGAGGAAACCTCTGACCTTGTGGTTACACATGCTTTAACCCATTTTCAGCATCAACATATTGACTTTATAACCGGTAACTAAGCCATATACCCTTGAGAAGTTTGGCCATGATCTCAGTTTGGCTTTGTATTGTGTGCCGCCATAGTGCATGCCCACTCCTTTATATTACTGCTGCTATCAGCCAAGTTGTGGAGGCTGGATGTGTTAATACCTTAGATATTGATTCTAATGACAACAACTATATAAATATTGATACAAATGTTTTACTAAGTTGTATAGTATAAATTTCAGAATATTACACAAGTACAAAATGATTAAGCTTAAACATCGATCAATATAAAGACTAATGTTCAAGTTTCAAAGATGATCAAGACTCATGAGTTTAAAGACAAAGATTTAAAGAGCTTAGGACTTTAAGTGTATAGTTATGAGTCATTAGAATAAATTGTTAAATTCCATAATAACATATTTTGATCTTTATCACCAATTTGTGATCCTTGATATTTTATCATAATAAATTATTTAGAATCCAAAATATATTTTTACAAATGTTTTATAAAAGTTTTTATGTGTTCAAAGTATTTTAAAACTATGTTTAAATTATTTTACAAAAATATAGAAGTTTGAAAACAATTTAAAAGAGAATCATTTTTAAATTTTACAAGGGTATGTCGACATACCCATCCTAGATATATAGACATAGTGACCGTTAATTAGTTTCTTAATTTGAAAAGATGTGTTTTTTGGACATACCTCTTTATGAAAGGATACATCTGTTCATCCACTATATAAGGAGAATGTAAATGAATTTTCTAACTAATTTTTCTTATTTTCTTCTTACTCCTTACTCCCATGAAATATTTCTTGAAAACTACTTACTGCATTCTTCAAAACAACGTAGAATCAATCCATACATTACTAGATCGATTCTCTACAAATTATTTACTATTTTAGAAGCATTCTCTTTACAAACTAAAAGATCAAACTGCTATCAGAAGGGCTATAGGATATCTTGTATCCAAAGTATAACTGTTTGTATTTCTATATCAACAACTCTACTCTTATTTGTTTGGGTGTGCTTGTTTCTCTTCCAAATCAAGTGGGTGTGCTTAGTAGCTCATCTAAATCTAGTGGGTGATCTTATTGCCCGGTAAATTAAGAGAGTTTACCCCAGACTCATGAGACAGGATAGTGTATCTTGTAGCCTTAAAACTGAGACTGTGTTCTGATTTGCTTGCTACCTAGTTAAAGTATGCGATTGAAAAGAAATCTATACTGTATTGTACGAGACTAGATGTATGGGTTGGTTCATCCAAACTAGTATAAAATTCCTGTTGTTATCTCTCTTACTTTACTTTTTGTTATTTCTTTTATTTTATCTGTAATTTCATAGGTGATTACTTGATTAGTGTAGATCTGTGTTGATAATTTGTGATTTGATTTAAAACTTAAAAAAAAGTTAAAAAGATTCGTAAAAGTTATAAGACACTATTTACCCCCCTCTAGTGTTAAAGTATCCTTAAGATTCATTATGTCGTAAGCTCATTTGGTATCAGAGCATTAGGTTTTAAAAGGTTCATAATTTATTTTTGAAAAGTATAAATGACTAATAATATTGTTACTACACTTTCTAACACTTTTGTAAAAAAAACAAAATTATGAAATCTGTATGTTACTATCAAATAAATTAGAAACCGATTATTCTGAAAAGTCACTTGATGTTTTGAAAAGGTATAATATGAAATTGCCGAAACAAGTATGTTATATGGATAATGATGAACATACACTTAATATTCATACATCACAAATCAAGAAGGATAAATGGATACTAGACAGTAGATGCTCAAGACATATGACTGAAAATCCAGAGATCTTAAAGGATATAGTTTACAAAGATGGAAGATTAGTTAACTTTGATGACAACTCAAAAGGATATGTGATTGTACTACAAGAAAAGTTGTTTTTTATAACACCAGTTGATAACGCATTTTTCAGTAGTGTTATTGTTTGTTTTAATTGTGTTAATTTTCTTTATTGGCTATGCAACGCTTTTAAGCAGGATCCCCGAATTATTTTCGTGGCCGCCACTTCTTTCAATTATTTTTATCTTCCCTCTTCCTCTTATTTTCTCAAATTCTTGCATAAAATATCCTCCCTTTCCACCGCCCCATCCTTTAACTCCTCCTATCCATCGCTTACTATAGATCCCAGCATGCCTTAAGTCTATCAACGTTCTCCAACCCCAAATATAAAAGACCCAATGCAATTTGGCTGCAATGATTGAAAGAGATGCGTGAATCCGTGGGGTTATTCGGGAGGATTTTGCTTGGAATTATTGAAGCAAAAATACTTTTAGAGTAGGTATGTATCAATTGTTAAAAGAGAAGGGTCAAAGATATTCCAACCAGGATTAAACTCATCCATATCGCTAGTTCATTTCCCATTACTACACGAGGTTGAACTAGAGATGTACACAGGTTTGTAATAATTTAGACTGCTTACTTGCATTCAGTTTTATTTTGAGAAAACTGTAGACATTAATATTGTTATTGGCCTATATTAAGGTTTTTATTATTCGTAGATATTTTTTGCTAGCATTAACAGAAAAGTTTACAAATTTTCTGGAGGAGGAAAGTGTTCGGAGAATAGTATAGACCCTCCACGTTCAGGGTGATTTGCTTCTTTTTTCCTCTTCCTAAAGATGTTATTTGTACATGCATTCTTTTTTATTCAAAATATGTCGTCTTTGAGCAACTACTTGTACTTTTTTCCTATGTTTATTCGTCATTTTTTGTGATTCTGATAAGAATGAATTAACACGTCATAATATCACTTGGTAGCATGTGCTTCTTTTACAAAAAAGGTTGAATTCTGCAAAAATTATATCGTTTAATACATTTAGAGAAATTATATGGTTAACCTAGGATGTGACTGACTATGTTGTTGTATGCTGTTGAGCTATGATGAATTGAAACAATGTGGAGAACTCTGAGCTATTTGTAGTGAGTGATTGAGGCTTGTGCATTGAGATGTTTGTGCTCCTTGAGCAATGATTTTACCGATCATACTTTAGTTTTGAAAGTTTAAGCAATGAACAATGATTTTAATATATTTGCATCTGTAGGGAACTAATGTACAACACAGAGTATGTGGTATATATGACAATCATTTGCATCTTGCTAAATCAGCACGACTTTACTTTTAGATATGTGATTAGTCATGTTATTTTATTTTATTTTTCTTTTATTGGTTATATGGTTTTGCACAATTCCATCAACTCTCTATCCATATTTATAACTTTACTTTTGATACTTGATATAGTTTTTTGATCTTTATATTAGGTAATTTCTTTTATTTATTGTATGTATTTATGCATCCCTCTTTGCAATATTCATATAGAGTATTTTAGGTAATACACTAAGTGTGAATATATTAATGTATTTCTATGCTGGTCACCTAATATGAATGAATAAGAAAGCCATGGCTACTTAATTTGTGATATTTCATATTGGGATTCTATGTTGTATACTACCGACAACTTTTCTTATTCATTGGTTCTGAAAGAAAGATGCATCTAATCTTCACTCTTTATTCAAGGCAAATGAGTCGGGCTTTTAATGATTCCTCTAAATTTATCTACTAAGAAGTTCATTTATATATTCTTACATCACCTTTTGCTTCTTTATATTTTAATAACTCATTTCAACTATGCGTAACAATTTTTTTTCTGATTCAACAAAGTATTATATACTAAGGTCCCTACATGTTTAGGCCAAACTCTGAATGTTTATTATATTAACTACTACTTAATTATGGTCTTTTTAAGTAGAATATCATATCAATTCTATGTGTGATTTGAGCAAAAGTAAATTTATGAAGTAAGCACGGTGAATATGATGTAAATAAATGTGAGCATAGACGACGTTTTTGTGGCATCAAATTAACAGACCATTAGTTTTGTTCATTTGCGAAATGAGTTTTCCTATAAATACATGTTTTGCAATGAGCCAAGAAAAAATTGGTATTAATTGAATTATTCCAACTTCCATGGTACGGAGTAGACTGAAGCATGTGAGTGGGATGAAAGGCTTACACAGGCTGAAAAGAATACAAATGTAAAGTCTAAACTAAAGTAGCATGAAGAGCAACAAATTGAAGCATGGCATAGAGCAGCGAGTGGAAGCATATAACATGAAGTAGCTAGAAACCAATGTAGACAGAAATGGCAGGTCACATGCTAAAAGGCTTGAACAGGAGCAGTGACTGAAATGACAGGTAGAAATGACAGGCTGCATATGGAGCGAAATGAAAGGCTTTCACAGGGTGAGTACTAGCGAGTACAAGTGCAGGAGGAAGCATTGTATGCAGGAGGTGTGATCAGGGAATCAGGCAACCGCGATATGCTGAAGAACGTGGCCTGCTGTAAAGAGGAATATGCTCGCATATGGACAGACTGCTACAGCAGCAACATAGTGGACAACTTGCAAGTTAAACGAACAGCATATGGGCAGCCTAGCATGATTATGTAAAGCCGCAAGTTTATAAAGTGTTCAGGAGCCTGCATGATTGGCATTGAGCTGAACATTCTTGAGTTATGTATATGAACATCAAGCAGCTGCATCTAACAACCCGGATTGAAAAAGGTGCACGGGTTTGCAGAGCAGAGCACAACAGGAAGGTAGCAGTGTGATGCATATACTAGAGGTGAAATGCAGAGATGGTAAGAAAATAAAAAGTAGCGACTTGACAAGGTACATAACATCGGTTTGATAATATTTCGTTAGTATTATTCCTTTAGCACATTATCTTTTTCAAAATATTGGTTGAAGCATAATACACGCAATGATAAAATGTTAAGATAGATAATAATGTTAAGTTACTAAGCCGGGTGTTCGTTAGATATCAAATTTTATTTATTTTACTAACATTTGTTTGGGGTTGAATGATAAACGATGAAAAAGATTTACATATAGTTATATATAGTCTCTTCTTTTATTAAAGGAAAAAAAGCATGGTGGTCTGTACACATGTAAAAATTTACATGCTCAATATTAGATTGTAGAAAAGTTGTTCACCTGGATTTTAAAACTCTTCCCCTTATCTCCACTATTCCAATTCAAGGAGGCTTCCATAGATTTTGAGTTAGTAATCACACATTTGGTCATTTTTTCCTATTTTCAATGTATTGATTAAACATATATCCTTCACTGTCGAATTTGTTCTGAGTTATTTGTACTATTGCTGTCAATAGTGTTTGTCAGCTCTGACAGTTTTATCACTTAAATCATCTACTTCCCTTTGTAAACTCTTTATGTAACTGCATGTCTCCTTTAGTAAATTTTTTACTAATTCCTGATATCATTTATACATGCACCAGTATTATAAAAAGTTAGTAGTAGACTTATAGTGCTATTCCATATAAACACGCATTTTGTATTTGGTAATGTACAGTCTTCGATTGTTGCTTCTTCTTGACTTAGGTAAAACATATCAAAGCTTTTGGATTATTTATCACTTAAACCATCTACTTCCCTTTGTAACTCTTTATCTAATTGCATGTCTCCTTCAGTAAATTTACTGCTAGTGCCTAATATCATTTATACACACACAAGTATTATAACAAGTTAGTAGTAGACTTATAGTAATATTCAATATAAACACACAATTTATATTTGTTAATGTATATCGTCTTTGTGACGCCCCACCTCTATACCCACGCTAACCAAGAACACTACGATGTAGTGCTGTCAATTAGCACGAAGAATAAGGCTGTGGAGGAGCGACCCTCCATGTAACTTCTCTGTGCGAGCACCGATATGTCAGATAGAATAGAATGCATATCATTTAAGGAGGAAATCCGACATACCGATACAAACTCAAAGCTATCACACGGTGGCTATATATATAATCTTCGGAAATAAACATAGAAATAATCATAACATAAATCAATCACAGACATTCATATCACAAAGGGGGAAGAAGATATGAATAAATATATAACACATGAAAGTGTACATCAGAGTAGTGGTCAGAAAGATCCACGATAATACAAAAGAATAGCAACACGTGCTATACAAAAGAATAAGTACACAACATAGAGTCTATATCTCAAATGTGTACATCCAAAAAAACTACTAAACTATGTAGTTGGCCAAAAGTCAGAATAATCCTGAGAGAAGTCAAGCAGAAGCACCTGTAACATCTCGGTCTGACCCGAGTATTATTTATAAGAAAATAATAAATGGATCAGTCTAGCTATAAATATCAGATGATATGGTATAAAGTAAAAGACCTGGCATGAACATGTAATAACCATAATGGCATACTACTATAAGTATGTAATTGAAAATCAACAAGAGATTAATCAATATCACAAGAATCTTCTCAAAGATAAAATGGGGTATCATACCCTAAACTAGTATTCATAACAAGTCAATAACACATAAATTCACCAATGCACAAAAACTGATATCATATCAATGAAAATCATGGAAATTGGTGAAGCACAAAATTCCAGAAATCATCACAAAAAATCCAGAAAACACATAAAAAGGGGAGAGGCCTAACACATGAACGGGAGCATGAAAACTCACCAACACGTAAAACACATTACGAGAAGCTATCTCATGGAAGCTATCCATTAAATTTTCACACAGGAATGGCCCGAAGACCATGGGGTGCTACCCCATATATGTTATGGCGAAACATCACAAAAGCGGGGTCTTGTCTCCCTTGCAGACAAAGAGACATCGCTCAATCGCTAGTCTAAATCACAAAAATGATCGTCAAGATCATAAGGAAGTGTCAATTACACTAAGCCAGTAAGTATTTGAGTTTAGCTTCATGTCCCATAACCACTAGCTTAACTTAAATATTTACGAACAAACTGTAGATCTCCACTAGGAAATTGTCACAAAAGGGTTCAATCGAACAAATCCAAGAGCTAACCGACGAAGTGAACGCAAGCGTTTCATACCACTCGTTTTACTAAGTCGTTTAAGTCGATTTCTCATCCGAGTGAAGTAAAGGCTTGTATATACTAGTAGATTGGAAATCGGTTTGAGAAAACGAACTTTTGATATTTAAAATAGTGTTGAAATCGTTTTGATGAAAGAGTTTTGATATTTACCACTAGTATTGAAGCCTTCACATTTTTAAAGTGACAAGTCACAAAACGATTGTTGAAACAAATCGAATCACATAAATTCACGATCGAAGACGTGAGTAAAGTCCAAAGAAGTCAATCCCAAAACCATCAAAGTATGAATGTCCTTGCGACCTAACATAGCCGAGCTAAGGAATATAAGCAGGGCGAGTTAAAGAGGCAATGGAACGACCTACAGGTCAAGCGACCTAGGGTAAGACAAGAGATGGTGCGACCTATCGAGTTACGCAACCTAACAGTGTGGAGAGACCTAACCGGTAGATAGGTTGAGCGACTTAGAGGTTGCGATCCATAGTCATGAGGTCATGCGACCTAAAAGTAAAAGGCCTAGTGACCTAAAAGAAGTATAGGGTCAAGCGACCTAAAAGAAGTAGGTCTAACAACCTAAAGAACAAACAGATCGAACGACTTAACAAAGCTTGCGGCCTATCAGAGGCAAAGCCGAGCGACCTAAGGGTTTAACAAGGCCGAGCGACCTAACGATATCGAGTCCAAGCGACCTAAAAGAGGTACACGACCTAAAAGGGTGCGCGACCTAACTGGTTTGCGACCTAAAGGGGTGCGTGACCTAACATTGCGCGCGACCTAAGGAGTTATCGAAGCCGAGCTACCTACGACCTAACGTAGCCGCGACCTAGTAACTGAAGCAGGAACGAGCGACCTAGGACCTAGGCGACCCACGACCTACGACCTAGCGACGTATTTCCATGCGACCTAAGCCCAGAACGAAAATCTGCAGTCGTTCTCCTTCGAGGCAGAGCGACCTAACGCCCAGAATTGCAAACACACACGAAAATTTGGGGTTTTCACCCATTCAATCCAAATCCAATGCAAACATACATGCTAAAGTGATGGGTAATCATTCCCAACAGTCCAATGACAATTATAGGCAAGATGTGAGATAAAAAATCTCACCTTTTCACTAAAATGGATGAAGATGGAGATTGAAAGCAAGGAGAAGCAATCCAAAGCTTGAATCCACAATCTTCTTCTTGAATTTGGAGTTGAATGTTGGGTTTGCAATTGAATTTGAACTTGGAGTTTTAATTTCCCTTTCCCTCCTCCATTTTTGATGAAGCTTAAATGTTTAGTGAAGAGATGAAGTTATGAAGAGGAGGTGGGTTGGGGCTGAGTTAGAAGGTGCAGTCCAACTAAAGTCAAAGGCGGGAAAAAGTGACGACAATTCCACTTACTCCAAACATATCGAAGTTTACACTAAAAAAGATCGCAAACATCATTTTGAACTCAATGGAAGTGGTCTCGAGTCCTAATTTGACCGTATGCACAAAGTAGCTTTTCGGACCAAAATTCGATTAACGATAAAATGTTTAAATAAAATATTTAAATATAAAATCGACAAATATGCGGGTTGTTACAGACTCCCCTCCTTAAAGAAATTGCGTCCTCACAATATATAAGATGGAAATAAAAAGTAACAACCATAAAAGCATATTAACACAAAAGGAATTTTGAAATAAGAAGTTTACCTCAAAGAGCATGAGAAAGTAAGTCCGGATGTGTTCGCTCGATGAATTCTCTAGTTTCCCAAGAGCAATCCTTAGGATTTGAGGACCATTGAACTTTAACAAGCGGAACTTCTTTATTTCGAAGTCGTTTGACCTCCCGAATCAATAATTCGAATAGGATGCTGCTCATAAGTTAAATTAGGTGAAACTTCTATCTCTTCCACAACACCGGGCTCAAGAATAGAATCGGAATCCCAAAGGCACTTCCGTAATTGAGAAACATGAAACACGTCATGCATGGCAGAAAACTGAGCCGGTAATGAAAGGCGATAAGCCATGGTACCCATACGTTCAATGATAGGAAATGGCCCAGTGTATCGAGGCGCTAACTTTCCCGATTGACTGAAACGTACAACACCCTTCATAGGTGAAACACGAATAAATACGAGATCACCAATAGAAAATTCTAATTTCCTTCCTCGGTTATCGGCATAGGATTTTTGTCTACTCTGGGCTTCTTTCATCCTATGTCGAATAAGTTCGATCTTTTCTGTGGAATCTCGAATAAAATCTGGTCCTAAAACCAGCTTCTCACCGGCCTCTAGCCAACAAGAAGGAGATCGACATGGCCTTCCATAGAGTGCCTCGAAAGGAGCCATACCAATACTAGATTGGAAGCTGTTATTATTGGAAAATTCAACAAGTGAAATATGATCTTCCCAACTTCCACCAAAGTCAAGAACACATGCACGCAGAAGATCTTCAAGTGTTTGATTCACACGCTCAGTTTGTCCATCGGACTGGGGGTGATAAGCGGTGCTAAAATTAAGCTTCGTTCCCAAAGCTTTTTGAAGACTCTTCCAGAATCCACTAGTAAACAATGGATCCCGATCACTAACAATGGAAGAGGGAACTCCATGCAATTTAACAATTTCTTTAATAAAGAGTTTGGCCAGAAGAGGAACGGTTCGGTTCGACCGAACGGGAATAAAATTGGCAGATTTAGTAAGTCTGTCAACGATCACCCATAAACTATTATGACCCGAACGAGAACGGGGAAGGCCATCAATAAAATCCATGGAAATTTGATCCCACTTCCAAACTGGAATTTCCAATGGTTGCAATAACCCACCAGGTCTTTGGTGTTCAGCCTTAACAAGTTGGCAAGTCATGCAACACTTAACAAAGTTAGCAACATCAGATTTCATTCCCTCCCAGTAATAAAGTCGCTTCATATCAGCGTACATTTTACTACTACCGGGATGAATGGAATACTTAGAACGATGAGAATCTTCTAGTATATCTTTACGAAGATCACTAATATTTGGTACAATAAGTCTACCAAATTTTCGAATGCCGCCACGAGAATCGATATCAAAGTCTTTCAAACCTTCAATATCGGTTTTATCCTTAAGATTTTGGCCAAGCAAAGCCAATTCAGGATCTAGCTGTTGAGCTTCAAGAATGCGGTCTAAAATAGAAGGATGAGCCTCAAGGCTACATAAAACAAGAGATGAACATAGATCGGAAACACGATCTCGAATTTCACAAGTGGATAAAAGTTTGAGATCGTTCCATTCAGATATCATCATGGAAACAATTGCTTGTTGCTTGCGACTAAGTGCATAGGCAACTCGATTTCCCTTTCCGGGAGTATAAAGGATATCAAGGTCATAAGAGGCAAGGAACTCGAGCCAACGCTGTTGACGCAAATTAAGTTCCTTTTGAGAAAATAAGTATTTCAAAGACTTATGATCAGTATAAAGTATAAACTTTTCTCCCAAAAGATAATGTCGCCAAATTCGAAGGGCAAAAACGATAGCCGCGAGTTCTAAATCATGTGTGGCATATCTAGTCTCAGCCGGCTTCAATTGCCTAGAAGCATACGCAATAACACGTTCTTTTTGCATAAGAACGGCACCCAAACCAACGCGACTAGCATCGGTATAAACGACAAAATCTTGATTCCCTTCGGGAATAATAAGAATAGGAGCATCAGAAAGAAGTTCTTTTAATTTCTGAAAAGAAGTTTCACATTTGTCCGACCAAATGTATTTAACACCTTTCTTTGTTAAGCCAGTAAGAGGCACGGCAATCTTAGAAAAGTCTTTTATAAAACGGCGGTAATAACCTGCCAATCTGAGAAAGCTACGGATTTCAGTCACGCTCTCTGGTCTCTTCCAATTTTGAATCGCTTCAATCTTTGAAGGATCCATTGATATTCCGGATTCGGAAATAACATGACCGAGAAACTTCACACTAGATTGCCAAAAGTGGCATTTGGAAAATTTTGCTTTTAGTTGATTGCTCCTAAGAGTTTCCAATACAATTCGAAGATGCTTTTCATGTTCCTCTTTGGTTTTAGAATACACAAGAATATCATCAATAAAGATAAGAACAAACCGATCGAGGAAATCTTTGAAAACTCGATTCATGAGGTCAACGAAATAAGCCGGAGCATTCGTTAAACCAAATGGCATAACTAGCCACTCATAAGATCCATATCGAGTATGGAAAGAAGTCAAAGGAATACTATCCTCTGCAATACGAAGCTGATGAAAACCGGTAGCCAAGTCCAATTGTGAAAAGACTCTAGCACCACTAAGCTGATCAAACAGATCATCAATCCGAGGTAAAGGATATTTATTCTTAATAGTAAGATCATTAAGCTTGCGGTAGTCGACGCAAAGCCTAAGTGTACCATCGGACTTACTTACGAAAATAGCTGAAGCTCCCCAAGGCGAGGAACTAGAGCGAATAAGTTGCTTCGTCTCCAACTCAGATAGTTGTTTGCGCATCTCTTCATTCTCCTTATTGGACATGCGATAAGGAGGATGGGTAATAGGTTGAGCTCCAGGTATAATATTAATTTTGAACTCAATTACTCGCTTAGGTGGTAGTCCTAAAACGGGCTCAAAGATGTCGGAAAATTCACGAACAACGCGAATAAGAGAAATGACATCCTCCTTGTCATCATTATCATCATCACGAGGATTTAAAGAATATAAAGATGCAACCAAAGCAGAATCCGAATCCTTAAGAACAATAGAAATCTGATTAGCAGATTGCGGATGACGGAGATAAATAGTCCGCTCAGGACATAGGATATGAGCTTCATAACGAGTAAGCCAATCCATACCCAAAATCATTCCAAAGCCTAAGTAACGCATGACATGCAAATTGGCTAGGAAAGAAAAATTACACAAAATAATCTCCACATCTTTACAAAGCAAACTAAGAGTTGTGGATCCACCAACCGGATTCGCAATTCTTAAAGAAGTCATTAAAGCAACAACACTTAAGGAAAATGTATCGACAAGTTCCTTTGATATAAAAGAATGGGATGCACCCATATCAAAGAGAACTCTAATAGGTTGATCATGAAATATAATAATGCCATCAAGGAAAGAATGAGACATACCTTGACCGCGAGATGTGTTGCCAGGGGCTTGAGCAACGTTTAACTTTCCCTCCTTGTCTTGAAGCTTAGGGCATTGGTGCATAAAATGATCTGGACTTTTACAATAGCGGCAAGAGCAGGGCTTTGAACACTTGTTCGAAAAATGGCCCTTAGCACCACAGTTGAAGCATTTCTTATCACTGGGGGAAAATGCCTGTGCAGCAGGAGTTGCTTGCTTACCCTTTTTGTTGGGATAAGGACCTTTGAACTTGTTAGGCCTTTTCTTGTTGTTGAAGTTTGGTTTGGTAGCCACCACTTCAACATCACTATCCTTATCAGCCTCTTCAAGACGAAGAGCGATATCAATCAGTTGATCGAAAGAAACTTCTAATTTTAGAAGTAATGGCTTCTTGAGATTCTTGTTTAAGCCATAGACGAATCTTTGGTTCTTCTTCAATGGGGTGTTGATGTATTCAACCCCATATTTAGACAGTGACTCAAAGGATGCGACATAATCTGTCACAGAGGATTCGCCTTGATCAAGGTCGATGAAACGTCGAGCTAATGTCACTTTCTCTGCTTTTGGTACGAATTTTAATTCGAATCATTCCCGGAATTGCTCCCAGGTGAGATCCGCTTCATTAATCTCAAAAATAAGAAGTTCGTACCAATCCAATGCTCTCTCTTGGAGCATACTGGAGGCCACCTGAACATGGTGAAGATCGACAAGATTCATGCGAGAAAAGATTCTATCGCATGTTCTTAACCAAGCCTAGACTTCAATAATAGTTTCGGCACCTTTGAACGGTTTCCCACCTAAGTTGGTATAATCGTTGCACAAACGTGCAAATCCAGACTTAGGGTGAGTAGGTTCCTGATTAGGACCAGCTGCTTGAGCATTCTTTACTAAATCAAGAAGCTGTTGAGCGGTCATAAAAACACCATCCTGGTGAGTGACAGTAGATGGTCCAGCTCTGGGACGACCTGGTCTAGACATTCACTTCTTTAAGAAAGAGAGAAGAAGAAAAAGGTTATTCACCAATTGAATATCAAGCAATCTTGATAGATGAAACAAGGAATCATAAAGAAAACAGGATGAATCGGTTCGAAGACTCGAACTAAATCCTGAAACACAACTCCTAAGGTGGACTTAGGACGATGATCCTTGTTAAGTTATTCTACATTGTTCTGAAGTTTGGCTCCGATACCAAGCTGTGACGCCCCACCAATATACCCACGCTAACCAAGAACACTACGATGTAGTGCTGTCAATTAGCACGGAGAATAAGGCTGTGGAGGAGCGACCCTCCATGTAACTTCTTTGTGCGAGCACCGATATGTCAGATATAATAGAATGCATATCATTTAAGGAGAAAATCTGACATACCGATACAAACTCAAAGCTATCACACGGTGGCTATATATATAATCTTCGGAAACAAACATAGAAATAATCATAACATAAATCAGTCACAGACATTCATATCACAAAGGCGGAAGAAGATATGAATAAATATATAACACATGAAAGTGTACATCAGAGTAGTGGTCAGAAAGATCCACGATAATACAAAAGAATAGCAACACGTGCTATACAAAAAAATAAGTACACAACATAGAGTCTATATCTCAAATGTGTACATCCAAAAAAACTACTAAACTATGTAGTTAGCCAAAAGTCAGAATAATCCTGAGAGAAGTCAAGCAGAAGCACCTGTAACATCTCGGTCTGACCCGAGTATTATTTATAAGAAAATAATAAATGGATCAGTCTAGCTATAAATATCAGATGATATGGTATAAAGTAAAAGACATGGCATGAACATGTAATAACCATAATGGCATACTACTATAAGTATGTAATTGAAAATCAACAAGAGATTAATCAATATCACAAGAATCTTCTCAAAGGTAAAATGGGGTATCATACCCTAAACTTGTATTCATAACAAGTCAATAACACATAAATTCACCAATGCACAAAAACTGATATCATATCAATGAAAATCATGGAAATTGGTGAAGCACAAAATTCCAGAAATCATCACAAAAAATCCAGAAAACACATAAAAAGGGGGGAGGCCTAACACATGAACGGGAGCATGAAAACTCACCAACGCATAAAACACATAACGAGAAGCTATCTCATGGAAGCTATCCATTAAATTTTCACACAGGAATGGCCCGAAGACCATGGGGTGCTACCCCATATATGTGATGGCGAAACATCACAAAAGCGGGGTCTAGTCTCCCTCTCAGACAAAGAGACATCGCTCAATCGCTAGTCTAAATCACAAAAATGATCGTCAAGATCATAAGGAAGTGTCAATTACACTAACCCAGTAAGTATATGAGTTTAGCTTCATGTCCCATAACCACTAGCTTAACTTAAATATTTACAAACAAACTGTAGATCTCCACTAGGAAATTGTCACAAAAGGGTTCAATCGAACAAGTCCAAGAGCTAACCGACGAAGTGAATGCAAGCGTTTCATACCACTCGTTTTACTAAATCGTTTAAGTCGATTTCTCATCCGAGTGAAGTAAAGGCTTGTATATACTAGTAGATTGGAAATCGGTTTGAGAAAACGAACTTTTGATATTTAAAATAGTGTTGAAATCGTTTTGATGAAAGAGTTTTGATATTTACCACTAGTATTGAAGCCTTCACATTTTTAAAGTGACAAGTCACAAACGATTGTTGAAACAAATCGAATCACATAAATTCACGATCGAAGACGTGAGTAAAGTCCAAAGAAGTCAATCCCAAAACCATCAAAGTATGAATGTCCTTGCGACCTAACATAGCCGAGCTAAGGAATATAAGCAGGGCGAGTTAAAGAGGCAATGGAACGACCTACAGGTCAAGCGACCTAGGGTAAGACATGAGATGGTGCAACCTATCGAGTTACGCGACCTAACAGTGTGGAGCGACCTAACCGGTAGATAGGTTGAGCGACTTAGAGGTTGCGATCCATAGTCATGAGGTCATGCGACCTAAAAGTAAAAGGCCTAGCGACCTAAAAGAAGTATAGGGTCAAGCGACCTAAAAGAAATAGGTCTAACGACCTAAAGAACAAACAGATCGAACGACTTAACAAAGCTTGCGGCCTATCAGAGGCAAAGCCGAGCGACCTAAGGGTTTAACAAGGCCGAGCGACTTAACGATATCGAGTCCAAGCGACCTAAAAGAGGTACGCGACCTAAAAGGGTGCGCGACCTAACTGGTTCGCGACCTAAAGGGGTGCGCGACCTAACATTGCACGCGACCTAACATTGCGCGCGACCTATGGAGTTATCGAAGCCGAGCGTCCTACGACCTAACGTAGCCGCGACCTAGTAACTGAAGCAGGAACGAGCTACCTAGGACCTAGGTGACCCACGACCTACGACCTAGCGACCTATTTCCATGCGACCTAAGCCCAGAACGAAAATCTGCAGTCGTTCTCCTTCGAGGCAGAGCGACTTAACGCCCAGAATTGCAAACACACACGAAAATTTAGGGTTTTCACCCATTCAATCCAAATCCAATGCAAACATACATGCAAAAGTGATGGGGAATCATTCCCAATAGTCCAATGACAATTATAGGCAAGATATGAGATAAAAAATCTCACCTTTTCACTAAAATGGATGAAGATGGAGATTGAAAGCAAGGAGAAGCAATCCAAAGCTTGAATCCACAATCTTCTTCTTGAATTTGGAGTTGAATGTTGGGTTTGCAATTGAATTTGAACTTGGAGTTTTAATTTCCCTTTCCCTCCTCCATTTTTGATGAAGCTTGAATATTTAGTGAAGAGATGAAGTTATGAAGAGGAGGTGGGTTGGGGCTGAGTTAGAAGGTGCGGTCCAACTAAAGTCAAAGGCGGGAAAAAGTGACGACAATTCCACTTACTCCAAACATATCGAAGTTTACACTCAAAAAGATCGCAAACGTCATTTTGAACTCAATGGAAGTGGTCTTGAGTCCTAATTTGACCGTATGCACAAAGTAGCTTTTCGGACCAAAATCCGATTAACGATAAAATGTTTAAATAAAATATTTAAATATAAAATCGACAAATATGCGGGTTGTTACAGTCTTCGATTGCTGCTTCTTCTTAACTTGGGTAAAACAGATTGAAGCTTTCGGATTAATTCGGTTATCCCTTCATCGCTGATTTGAGTAGCTCTTCTACTTGACATTGTGTAAAAGTCACTTATAACTAAACTGATACATAGACGAAAAAAAGTAAGGATGAAGACGGATGAGTTTAGAGTGAACGTGTCTTGAATAAACTGGTAGGAGGTATTGTAATTATAGGGGAATTTAAATTGGCCCACTTAGCGTCCTCTAGATCCAGGATCGAGCCATTTGGCCCACTAACCTCATTTGGTAAATGTAGCCAAGAAATATTTTATTTTAGCAATGCATGTTTTAGAGAATGGGAAAGACTTGCATACATACCTATAATCAATACTATATATGAAATTTAAGTGTACGCTCCATTGATTATCAAACATCAAACGATTAAGCTTTACTTTTGATTTTTTTTCTTAGACTAAGAATTGTGGCTTACAGATAATGAGATGCTTAATATTATCTAAATTAATGTACTACATTAAATGAGTGGGAAGGTTGGGAATTAATTAAGTAGAACAAAAAAGGTCCATTATTTTCACGAGAAGAACAAATTTTGTTATTTCTGGATTGTCTATATGTTTTGTATAGTTTAAAATACGGAAATATAACATTCTATAATTCAGAAAAAATAGTGGATAGACATTGATCGGATATGTCATAGAGGTTAAGGTTCCATACGATGTATTTTTATTGTTTAAATTGAGGTTATCTTAATTTTGAGAAATTTCAACTTTATTTTATAGCAGCGCATACATGGTTGATATCACTAAACTTGATTTCTTATGTTGTATACAAAGCAAGGGTAGTTCCTATTAGACCAAAATAGTGCCTTCTTCTTCTTGGGCATGCCATAAGCATGTGGACCAAAATAGAGCCTTCTTCTTCTCGTACACTGATTGGTGGCCATTATCAGTAGTTGATGGTAATAACAGTTCTGACTGTACCAATGCTGCGGCTGAACATAAAGGACATATTGACCTCTGGTATATATGATAACCTACTTATCGAACATTTAATATGTACCGGAGTTTATTTTTTCATTGGCATGTATAATGCAGTGAGACGGCACATCTGGATTCAAAGAAAGAAGTTGAGAAAGTTATAAAAGGAATGTAGCCAGGTGAAAGAGCTTCCTTTGGTTTCATTTGCAAAGAAATTATTGATATTAGGCGGATGTTATGGCTAAGGGATGAGGGGTTGGATGCACAAATGATTAAGGTACCGATAACTAAGACTTTTGACAAGTACTATTCTACCAAGTTCACTGGCTATTTAGATAAGTTTCTATTATGCTCACATGATTTGGTTCGTTGCATTCATTAGTCAATGATTTAACAACATACCACCTTAAAGAATGAAGTGTACCTATGATTTGCAAATTTTACTATTACTACTTACAACCTTTTCATATTTTATTTTATTTCTTTTACTTTCTACCATTACGATCTGCCTAGTATAATCAATAACTACACTATATCAAAATTAAGTTAGTTTATAATAAAATAATAATAATAATGAATATGAATTAACTAATATTATAAAAATTAATTTCGTTAATTAAATTTTATAAAAATTAAATAAGTTCATAGTAAGTAACTAAGTTTATATAATAAATAATAATAATAATAATAATAATAATTTAACCAATGTTTATAAAAATTAACTAAGTTTATAATAATAATACTAATAATAGCAAAAACAATCAAAATAGCAAAAACAATAATAAATAAACTAAGTTTATAAAAATTAACTAATTTTCATTACAATTAACTAACTTTATGATAGTAATACTAATAATATGAATATGACAATAATTAAGTTCAGGAGTTCACTGGTTCGTCGGGCATTCCGAGTATATTCAAAAAATACTAATAATAACAATAATAATACAACAACAAGTAAGCCATTATTTCCAAACAAGTTGGAATTGGCTAGAGATGGAACCCAAAACTAAATGACGAAGTCAATCTAAAAGTCATAATAACAATAATAAAAATCGTGATAATAATAATAAAAGAGAGTCAATAAGTAAACATATAATCAATAATAATAATAACTAAGTAAAATAAAAATAAAGGTAAAAAAAACCATGATGATAATAATAATACTAATAGTAATAATGCTACTAATAGTAATATTCACCAAAGACCAAACACTACGTCTTAGGCTCCTATTTACCAATCTTATAATCTAAAACTTATAACACTACTCCTAAACCAACCCTAAGCAAAAAAACTCGTAGCTCATGGTTCTGGTACGTGGATCGCTAATTTGCATGCGCTTTTGTTCGACACCAGCTCTTCGGACATCTTCGGACATACTCCAATCTTCCAAGTTCCTTTTTACTACTTCCTTACATGTCAATCTTGGTCGACCTCTACCTCTCTTTGAGCATTCACTGCGGCCTATAATTTCAACGTGCACAGGTGCTTCGGAAGGCCTCCATTGGAGATGTCCAAACCATCTTAAGCGGTGTTGGACTAGCTTCTCCTCGATTGGCGCTACTCCAAGTTTATCACATATATCACATACATTCCTTTTTGATTTTGTTTTATTACAATTTTCCCTACATTAATTATATTCCTTTTTTGGCATTGATGCATTGTTGACAATAATTTTTTGCACTTAGATGATAACTGAGTTTCGTCCACGTTGAGTTTTGTTTACAAAGAGCAAAAACAAGAATCAAAAGATGAACGTTCAAAAAGTGTTGGAGCAAAGCCTTTTGTTCTTGTTAACAGATTAATTATTAAACTTGAGGCAAGGTGATTTACACATTTTGGAAAAACCATCAATTGGTTCCAAAATAATTATCTCATATGCATGCACTACGCAGACAGATGGACCAAGTATGATTATTTTATGAGCATGCACATTACGCTCAAAACATACATGAAAAGCGCACATTTTCATAATCAAATTTTTGTAATCAATTATGTAAATGCAAGTCAATCAAGCTCTAATTGGGTTGATCAAGGCAACAAAATCAAAGCTTAAGCCACAGGACTGGTCAAAGTTCATACAAACCAAATATGGTAAGCATATTTTAGTAAATCCACAATCCATGGTTTAATCAGTGTGAATTGATGTAACTTGGAAATATTATCCAGGATGGATATTAGAGGATACATCAATGTGGACAAGTAGTAAAAATTACAATGGGAAAAATTATCTTACTACCCTCTATAACTTAGTTGGAAAGTTACAACTGCTCTTCCTTTACTTCATTGGAGTATTTGTAATGGGTTTTGAGCAATTGATTAAAGTTATCACTATAGTCAAACCAGTTCGAGTATCTGCCTCTAATTAGCGAGTGAGGTAATTTATTCTTTCTTCCTTTTGATTTCAGTTCTTTGTCAATAATAGGAAAAGCATACTGTCAAGTTGTGCTTGTTTTCAGTTGTATAGTTGAAATTCAATTTTACTTTAACATGTGACATGGCACTAGCTATTCATCCCTATATGCCTTGTATGAAAGTGACTTTGCAATGCTTAAACTAAAATATTGATCGTGTTAAATAATGATGCAGGTGTACAGATTACATCAAGCCCTAGGGAAGAGGTGAAATATGATTAAATTGGCCTATCCACTTCCTGTATTTTATATGAAAGATATATCGTCAATAAAAGAATAGAAGATTAAAAGCATCACAAATCAGAGACAATTTGCTTGAGAAAACCAACATTTTTGTTTGTTTCAACATATTCCCTATATGTATGCTGAAATCAATAGAAAAGGGAAACAATCATAAGAACAAAAACATATTTTGATAATAACAATATTGTTATCAAATAAATTAATTACTTATGACAATTGATAATACCGATCCAAGTGCACCCAAGAGTACAAAGAAGGGAGTAACCGTCATGATTTCTTTGTATCCCATGTCACTAACCTATGGCAGCAAGGCAAATTTATGATAAATCGGCGATAGCTGTTAAGTTGTAAAAATGCATGTTATCACAGTTTCATATAATTATTTTCAAATTGTTCTGAATTTTCAGGAAGTACTACCAATGACCGAAGACATGCATGAAGAAAGGCTTTGAGCAGTTCAAGTTCTTAGTGATGCATTTGTACTTGTAGACGTTAACTTTGAACTATGTTGCCTTTTGTTATCATGAATATGTATTGAATTTGGTAACTCATGTATTGAATTTATTTTTTATTAGTTGATACTTTATTTTTTTTATCATGAATATGCATTACATTTGTTGATTATTATATTTTTTTCGTTCATAAATTGTTCTAATTGTTATCTATTTAAAGAAGATCATTTTGATTGTTATTATTAAAATGTAATAGTGGGGTGCATCAAGTATATAGTAAAGCATAGCTCCTAAAAATCTTTATAACTATATGACATAAGTGCTATAAAAAGATAATGCAATGTATGAGGTTACCGTCAAAGGATAGCAGCAAATATGCGTATTGTATCTATACGTTTTATAGCGGTATATATATGATGTAAATGGATGTAGCATATATTATAAACATATTGACATATAGTGCGAAATAGGCGCTATAGAATAACTATTTTATAGCTGCAACTTTATGCATGAAATCATGCTCTTTTATAGCGGTTTTTTGTGTGTTATAAATGTGCAATTCTTTTTTATGACATGTTGATATACAGCGTTTATCAAACCGCTATAGTTGTGTTTAATAGCGACTATATGCCGCTATAAAAGACTGTTTTTCTTGTAATGTTGACATCGTCAATGTCGGTAACTCTAAAACTTTTATTATTTATAATGTTTTACTAGCTAGGAATTTGAAACATAATCTGCTTAGTATTAGTCAATTATGTGATACGGGTTTTAAAATTAAGTTCGAAAACAATATTTGCCACATCGAGGATAGTGAGTCTAAAATTATCTTTAAAGGTGTTAGGAAACATAATATTAACATCTTGAATATAAAAGTGTCTAATGACAATCTTCATCTTTTGGATAAATCTAGTGACCCTTGAATTTGACATAAAATATTTGGTCATTTAAATTTTAAACACTTGTCTAAAGTTACTAGATATTAACTTGTTAGGGGACTCCCCAAAATGGGTTTTAATGTCAACAACTTATGTGATGAATGCAAACTAGGAAAACTTCATAAAAGTTCTTTAAATCAAAAGGTATTGTTATCCCGCCTTTTGGCAAGGCCGTGACACCAAGAACTTGACTAGAAACCAATTACAGTTCGTCTTGGAGATCGGTTATACGCAGGCTCACTATGGATATCGATGAATTTTTTCCGAATCTGGATCGAGCTAAAATTGATATGACATGACATGCAAAACTATGAGAGCCAACATTCCGAATTTCATGTCAATCGGAGTTCATATGCTCCAGATATTGATGGATCACGGCTGAGAAATCCAAACTTGCATCGATCATAACTGGAGATCTACAAGTCCAAATGCCACCAAATTTGGACAGGAGCTGACTGGCAACCTAAGGAATGTTCCTGCCAAATTTCGTCTCGATCGAAGCAAATCTTGATTGATACGAAATTCGTTCGTATCGATCACGAAACGAAAAACTCCAACTTGCATCGATCATATCTTGAGATCTATAAGTCCAAATGCTATGAAATTTTCAGAGGAGCCTACATCTGACCTGAGGAATGTTCATGCCAAATTTCAGCTCCATCGGATCAAATCTTGATCGATTCGAAATTGCTTCGTATCAATCACAACCCAACTTGCATCGATCATATCTCGAGAACTATAAGTCCAAATGCTATGAAATTTTCAGAGGAGCCTACATGTGTCATGAGGAATGTTCATGCCAAATTTCAGCTCCATCGGATCAAACCTTGATCGATTCGAAATTGCTTCGTATCGATCACAACCCAACTTGCATCGATCATATCTCGAGAACTATACGTCCAAATGCTATGAAATTTTCAGAGGAGCCTGCATGTGACCTGAGGAATATTCATGCCAAATTTCAGCTCCATCGGATGAATTCTTGATCGATTCGAATGGAGTTCGAATCGATCCCGGAATGGGCCTCAATTTCCTGAGGCTGTGCATGTGGGCCCCCTCACGTGCCATAAGTGTTCTCCCGAAATTTAGGCGAAATATCAGCCTCCTACACCTATAAATAGAGCCCCTGGTCATTCAGAAAAGGGGTCGGATAATTTTAAGAGCTAAAGAGCGCCCAGACTTTGCCAGATTTACTCCAAATCACCACCGCTGCCTTATATTTGGACTTAGCTAATAAAATCAGTTGTACTACATTATAAGAAACTGTAATCTTCAAGTACGAGCAATAAAGTCATCAAACTTCATAGTGGACGTAGGCAAAACACCGAACCACTCTAAATCGCTTGTCTTTGCATTTTACATTTCAGTTATTTGGAGTTTTGGTTAGATAATCCTCAGTTTTAAGTTTCTTTCTTCACTTTTATCTCTTCAAAAACTTCTGAAGAGTGTTGTGCCCATTTTTGGTACAAACAGGTATGATTTCAACTTCTCAGCCCTTAAAACTTCTTCATTTAGATCTTTTCGAACCGTTGCAAATACTATCTATAAATCATAATCTATATGCTTTTTTTTAATTATAGATGATTTCTCTAGATTTACATGGGCAATCTTTATAAAACTTAAAATTGAAGCTTTTTAAATGTTTAATTTTTTTACTAAAAGTACTCAAAATCAGAAGTCAATAAAAACTAAAACGATTAGAAGCGATCATGGAGGTGAATTTGAAAATGAAAATTTTGAAAATTTTTGTAATAAGAAAGAAATTACCCATAACATTTCATTCCCTAAAACATCCCAACAAAATGGAGTAGTAGAACGAAAAAATAGAACTGTACACGAATATGCTAAGACCGTGCTAAATGATAGTGATTTACCTAAAAGTTTTTAGGTTAAAGCAATTGTTACAACATGCTATATTTTAAATAGAATTTTAACAAGAACAAAGAAAACTCCTTATGAATTATCTTATGATAAAAAGCCTAAAGTATCTTATTTTAGATTTTTTGGTAGTAAATGTTTTATATTAAATAAAAAATATAATTTAGATAAATTTATTGCTAAATCAGATAAAGAAATTTTTATTGGCTATTCTAATAGAAGTAAAGCTTATAAAGTTTTTAACACTGGAACTAACACCATTGAAGAAACATTATATGTTTCATTTGATGAAAATTTTAAAGTTAATAATACTAGTATTGATGAAGAAGAAATATTACCCAAACAGAAATAATGAAATTACAAATAATGAAACCGCTAATGATAAAAACAATGATAACTCTGAAAATTCAAACCCAATTAATAGAACAAAATATTTGAAAGATCATCCTATAGAGAATATTCTAGGAAATATAAAATCAGCCGTAAAAACAAGAAATCAATTAAATAAAATGATTAATGTAGCATTTATCTCAACTAAAGGACCTAAAATTCCAAATGAAGCATTATTAGATGATTCATAGATTCTTGATATATAAGAAGAACTGAATCAGTCTACCAGAAACAATGTTTGGGAATTAATCCCAAGACCTGAAAATAAATTTGTAATATAATCTAAATAGAAATAAAATAAATGAATAAGGAGAAGTCACTAGAAAGAATGCACGTTTAGTTGCTCAAGGTTATAGTTATGAGGATGGTATAGATTTTGATGAAACTCTGGCCATGTAGCTAGATTAGAGGCCATTATAATTTTACTAGCTTTTGCAAATCACAATGATTTTAAGTTATTTTAAATGGATGTCAAAAGTGCCTTTTTGAATGGTTTATTAAAGAACATGCTTATGTATAACAACCCCCACTTTCGAAGATGGAAACTTTCAAATCATGTTTATAAATCAAAGAAAGTGTTATATAGTTTAAGACATGCTCCTAGAGCTTGGTAAGAAAGGTTAAATCTTATTTAACACAATCTAACTTTGAAATAGGAAAAGTAGATAGTACAGTATTTATTAAAAGAAATAATAATGATATTCAACTTATACAAATATATGTAGATTATATTCTTTTTAGGTCAACAAATAAACAATTAAATAAAGAATTTTATGATATAATGACTAAGGAAATTGAAATGAGTCATATGAAAGAACTAACCTTTTCAGAATTACAAATAAGACAATTAAACAATGGTATATTTATAAGTCAAGAAAAGTATGCTAAGGAACTAGTAAAGACATTTGGTATGTGCAATACTAGTGGTAAGTCAACTTCCATGGCAATAAAAAAAACTAAATAAGGAATAAAATTCAAAAGATTTAGATCAAAAACTATATAGAGGGATGATAGGATCTTTGCTTTATATACCTTCTAGTAGACCTGATATAATGCATAGTGTATGTCTCTATTTAGGATATCAGTCTCAACTTAAGGAAACTCATTTAAAAGCAGCAAAATGTATTCTAGGATATGTAAACAACACATTAGACTATGGACTCTTCTACCCAAAGATGATTCCTTAACTAAATATCATATAGTGACGGTAACTATGCTGGATGCAAATCAAACCGAAAAAGTACAAGTGGAACTTGTCACTTTGAGGGCAATCTCTTGTTTTCTGGTTTAGCAAAAAGAAAAATTATGTATCTATATCCACAATAAGGGCAAGATATATCTCGACTGCATTAGCATATTCACAAGTTATCTGTATGCAACAAACTTTAAAAGATTTTGATTTAAGTTTAAAATAGTTACCAATATACTGTGATAATACCAGTGCAATAAATTTGTCTAAAAACCCAACACATGATGCTAGGACCAAACTTACAGACATAAACATCACTTCTAAGAGACAACGTAAATAAAGAAGTTATTTCACTCGAATTTATAAATACTAAAAATCGAATAGCCGATATCTTAACGAAACCTTCGGCACAAGCTGTCTTCATTAAACTAAGAAGAGAGCTAGGAATATGTTCTTTCATAGAAATAAAAATATAATAGTTTTATTGATTAAAATAAAAAGAAAATAAAATTACATTTTTTAGTTGCATATGTTGACATACGCTTCCTATATATGTCGATATACCTAATAGTTTTTTAAAAACCGCTTTTCCCTCTTTAATTCAAAATTTGAAATACATTTATATAACCACCAAATTCGAATTTTCTCTCATTTCCCAGTCTTCTTCTTCCTGATAACTAAAATTAAAATATAAATTTGTGGAACCTTCTAACTCCAAAAGGCCAAGAGATTAGTTTACCCCTATAAACTTCTGTGTCTATAATCTACGACCCTTTTAAACTCTACCCTAGCCAAAGTCACCAAAGTTGAAGATGATTTGAAGCATGTCCTTAACATGCTTTATGAAATAGAAGTAGTTCAAATTCGCCTCTTGAAAGAGCAAGAGAATAAAGGAAAAATTCTCTAAAACCTTCAAAATCATCTATTGGACAACGAGGCCAATCCAATAGTGGTTGAAGAAGATATCTTCAATCTTATCATTCATAACCCCATGAATAATGAGGAAGAGGAGGATGATGATGTAGGTAGCAATGAGGTTAAGTGTGTAGGAGAAGTTTTCTTTGATTCTAATGTAAATCTTGTGGAACAAAAAGGAAAATTTTTCCTTCACTATCCTAATTGCTCTACCCATAAGTCTTCAATAATCAAAAAGAAATATTGATCTATATGTTAGTTTGGTTTGTATGGTTTGGATTATTAAATAATATTTGTCTTCTCTTATTTATTTAATGTCTTTAATATTTAATATATGATTTAGAATTTAATCACTCAATATATGTTCTAAATATACCACACTTAAAATGACTAGTATTTCCATAAATCTATGCCTTACATATAATCTAATTACAACTGTGTATATAGTTAAATCTCTAAACATATTGCTTAGAATTTAAATATTGATTTTTACTCCATAATTCATAAGTATATCACATTTAAGGGGAGTTTTGTTTTTCAGCCATTTTTGTTGATGGCAAAGAGGGAGAAAATTATAAAATATAACACATGCATATACTCAGGGGGAGTTATTTAACTCAAAGGAAGTTATATTATATTTAACATACGGAAATATTTACATGGTTGTCATCATCAAAAAAGGGGAAGACTACCTAGATATTGATATTGATTTTGATGACAACAATCGTATAAATATAGATACTAGTGTTTTGCCAAGTTCTATAGTACATATTGCTGAATATTACACGGGTACAAAATGATTAAGCTTACAGATTGATCGGTATAAAGACTAAAGTTTGAGATTCAAATATGATCAAGACTCATGAGTTTAAAGAGCTCAAGACTTTAGTGCATAGCTATGAGTCATTAGAATAAATTATTAAAGTCACTGATAGCAGATTCTGATCTTTATCATAAATTTCTGATCCTTGATATTTATTAAAATAAATTATTTAAAATTTAAATATATTTTTACAAATATTTCATGAAAGTTTTTATGTGTTCAAAGTATTTAAAAACTATATTTAAATTATTTTACAAAAATATAGAAATTTGAAAACAATTAAAAAGAAAACCATTTTCAAATTTTATAAGTTATGTCAACATACCCCTCTTAGATATGTCGACACAGTGAATATTAATATGTTTTTTAAAATTTGAAAAGAGGTAACTTTTGGACACACATTTTCATGAATGGATATATCTGTTCATTCCTATGCAGTTAAAGCGCTCGGCAGATTCAAAGCGGTGGAGGTGCAAAAAGTCATAGCGGGGATATAGTGAGGATATAGCGGGATATAGCGGATGGCTTTAAAATAGCATATAAAACTCGTACTTAATGTTTTTACGAATATATAAATGGAAATTAAATGAAAAATTATCATTCAATTGAATTATAACTAATACATAAATACTTTTTAAATAAAAACATGTGCGAATATACTTTAAATAAACGTAAAACTATTATATAACATAATTGAATTTAGTAGAATATTAGAGTATTTTCATTTCTGAAAATATATTAAAAATTAAATCAAATAAATTAGTTTCATAATTTTTATAATGTATAAATTGAATTTTTCAATTCATTTTATTAAAGAAGATATAGCGGGAATAGCGGAAATAACGGGATATAGCGGAAATAGCGGGGATTAAAGCGGAAAGGCTATATTGTGGGGCTATATGGAAAAATCGTAGCGGCAGAAACCCGCTATGAGATATAGCGGGGTTATAGCGAGGTAATAGCGGGGCATTAACTGCACAGGTTCATTCACTATATAAAGGAGAGTGTAAACGAATTTTCTAACTAATTTTTCTTACTTTCTACTTACTCCTTACTCCCTTGATATATTTCTTGAAAACTGCTTACTACATTCTTCAAAACTACAAAGAATCATCCATACACTACTAGATTGATATTCTATAAATTATTTACTATTTTAGAAGCATTCTCTTTACAAATTCAAAGATCAAACCACTTTCAGAAGGGCTATAGAATATCTTGTACTCCAAGTATAACTTTCTGTATTTGGAAATCAATAACTCTACTCTTATTTGTTTAGGTATGCTTGTTGCCGATTCAAATCAAGTGGTTGTGCTTAGTAGCACGTCTAAATCTAGTGGGTGATCTTATTGCCCGGTAAATCACGAGAGTTTACCCTACTCGTTAGACAAGAGGGTGTATCTCATAGCCTTAAAATCGAGACTGTATTCTAGTTTGCTTGCTACCTAGTTAAAGTAGGCGATTGAAAAGAAATATGTATAGTATTATATGGAAATGGATGTAGGATTGGTTAATCCGAACCAGTATAAAATTCCTAGTGTCATCTCTCTTCCTTTACCATTTGTTACAGCTTGTATATTTATCTATGATTGCATTTGTGACTGCTTGATTAGTATAGGTCTGTGTTGATAATCTGTGATTGATTTAAATCTTGAAACAAAGTTAAAAAGGTTCATAAATGTTATAAAACACTATTCACCCCCCTCTAGTGTTAAAGTAGCCTTAAGATTTGTTACATCGTAACCCTCAGCGCATATGTTCTGCATAAGGATAGGGTCAACCATCAAAGCCGAGTCTAGATGTGTTCAAGCATCTACCGACATATCTGAAGCCATCCGGATGTAATAGCCAATGTCCTCAAGCACACTTACAAGGTCCGCTCAGCTTCATAGATAAGTTCTTGCTCATGATAATAAGTTCAACTATTTTCTAAGTTATTGTGAATGGTGGCATTAGCCGTCCATCTCACCATTCAACATAACACTCATACCAAGTGCGTGAGCCGGCTTTGCGCTTCGGTTTAAACTGGGACCTGCACTCATCCTACGATTAGTGACATATCACCCAGAAGAACCCTCGAGTCCTAATGCACTTCGGTTCGAGCCGGGTCCGTCCGTCACTCTACGCATCATTGCTTGTCACCTAGGAGTACCCAGAGGAAAACCTGCGCTCTCACTTAACACCAGTGTTGTACACCACTCAACACGTGGCCAAAACTTGGTTCATATGTGTGTTTGAACTCAACCCATCACGTAACCACATTGTTATTTAACACATCCTAAATAGACAAACGTTTTCTGCAAATCATGCAGAAACTCCTCCCCACAGCTTGTTACCTAGGGGAACCTCTAGCTACTCAGCACCCATATTCATGCCAGAACCGCTTAACAATAAAGCAACACAGTGAGGTCAAACAATCATATGCCGGCCTCAGCGCCCAACAAGCAACCGGGTTGCTCGATCAACGCTCGCTTCCATGTCCACTAATTGGCCTAGCCTATAAACTAAAATAGATTGATCAATCCAGTGTAAGGGAACATGCTAACAATATGAAATAAACTACTCTACAAGCCAAAGCAACAAATTCAAATGATAATTTGCAATAATGAATCTATTTTATTCAGTTCAAAAGAGTGTGGCGGCGCAATGCCCACCCCGCTAGGCTTACAATGATATTCTTATCCTAACTAGTTGAAAAGTAGAAAATGAGAGAGAAGGAGAAGCATGCCAATAGCACACTTTAGAAGATCCATCTTTAAATGTGTCGATGAGCGACCCAAGAACTTCAATCCATCTAGGGAAGCGCCTCCACCTTCAAAGCATTCCATATCGAATATCACAAGAGACCTCGAAAACTTTTCAAACAAGATTATCAAGGAGCATACTAAGACTTTAGCCATGACATCAAAGGCAGAGCGATAGCTACTACTCTTTCCAATAGAGTAGTTGAGCTCCCAAGCCGACCCTGGTTCGTGATGTAAGAGAAAGATGATGAGGAAGCACACCAGCATTAGCTGAGCCATCACATGGATCGTTAGCTCGAGACCAATAAGAAATCAACATCGGAAGTTGGCCAGAAAGCGCAAGCCCAGAGCCAATAGCGAGAAATATCCATATCAAGAAGCAAAAATCCAAACAACAGTATAAACTGCAATCAACAAATATAATTCGACACCCAAGAATGTTTCCTCCTTTTTGTTAACTCCAAATAAGTTTGACAAAACCAAAAGCGATCGAGAGCATTTGGAGAGGAGGAGGATGGTGAGTTTAACTATTTTTACCGTTGGAAAACCATGTAAGGTTCGATTTATCTAAGAGAATTACATGGGAAAAGCTCCATAAGTTCAAAGTGGAGGAAAAGATGGGTATATATATGCCTCTTCCTTCAATCACAGCCATTATGCTCGAAATGGCAAAAAAGGATCTCAACCATTAAATAACACTCAAGTGTTATGTCACACCACATGCATGGAAGAAGTGACACCTCTCTGCCACGTCTCAAGAAGTGCAACCGCTGCTGCCAGTTGCTCAATGCCACATGGAAAGTGCATTAAATGCATAGCAGAACCGTCATCTTTGTTATTTAACAAGCTCGCACCCGCAAGCGGGCACGAACTTAGCGGGAAAAATGTCACTCAATTTTTTGCAAGTAAGAAGAGAGACTAATCAAGGTTTCTTAGCCTAACCTGGTCCAATCCAGGCCGACTCGTGTCCATGTCATCCCATTTAGCCAAGGCTAGAAACATGACATATGAGCTTCAACACCTGATATCCACCCAAATCCAGGCTATGTTTCTCTACTCAATTAAATATCAATCCAGCTTTTGGTTGAGGCACCCTAAAGCAGCTCCAACAAGCATCTCGCCAATCCACGCGAGGCATAAACATAACCTAGCCTGGTCCTCTTTAACCCATCTCCCTGCTATTGGCCGACCGATTGTCTCACATCGGTCTACTTTCGGCATGGCACCAAATCTTCTTACCCATTTAAGCATCTCTCCTAGCTTCTTGACAACCAGGATAACTCAAGGACATCTTCAACGTTGTCCTTTATTTGATCCAATTTCAATGCAACCACCCGCGGATTACAGTTCGTTTCATCATACCACGTCGGTCCGGCATGTCCTCAGTTCTTAACAATTCCCTATCTTCTTCATAGTCCCCACAACCAGTGAACTAACTCAGCATGTCTTGCCACCTAGACATACAAGAGTAAAGTAGTAAGAGGTACAACCTGGTGTACCTACTCCTGACATGAAGCATGTCCCATTTCCTTAACATGCTACCACAATACAACTGCATTGAATGCAAAGTAAGGCAGGGCATACCTCTTATATAGTTCTCCTGTTGGCCTTCATCTCAACCGCACATTCCTTTCATTTAGCTAATCATCTCCCATCAAGTCCATTCAGCTAAATCAGTGGCTAGCCACACTTCCTGCATATTTTACTGCACGATCTAAACCATCCAAATATTAGCTATAATATAGCATGAATTGCAACATCATAAGGGGTTCGAGTCGGGTTCAAGTCGAGTTTGAGTCGGGTTCGAATCGGGTTTGTGATACTATTATGATACTTACTATAATGATATTATAGTAGTCACTATAACACTTCTATTTATATTTTTTATAGTAATTTTATCTTTCCTTTCGTTCTTGTTTCCCTCTAGATCAGTTTCACTTTAAGCGAGTTTTTATTGATTTGCCTAACTTTCCTACTAGCTCAAAGGACTATTCTCAATCGACGAAGCCTCACCCCAAGCTCCTCAATCGCTGGGCAGCTCACTTCCTCTATGTTTGATTAATCAAAAACCTAAAACTAAAGAACCTCCCTTACAGTGTCTAAAGTCTTTCATTTTGGGCTACTAAGATTGATTATGTTCAGCCCTCCCCAACCACTTCTCCCCAAGCTCAAGAATGTCAGATTTCGATATAATCTGTGGGTTTGAGTCAGGTTCAAGTCGGTTTGAGTCAGTACGAGTCGATTTGACTTAGTTTGGCTTTGGCCTCCAGTGCTAAGCTAGTGGTTGGTGGTTTCGTGGTCAGCAAACATATAGCCATTTTGTAGAAATGGGAAACAATGACAATTCTGGATACTATACATAATCTTGAGTCCTCCACATAGCAAACCCTTAAGATTAGTTGTTTTATTAGTCTTAAGTGTCTCATTTATCTTGTTCATTCTTATTATTCTTTTGTAGTTCCTTACAATTGTAAGAGAGCTATGTAGTAAGAAATCTTCACAGTGGACATGGATGCTCTACCGACCCACTCTACATCTTGTACCATTTATCTTTAAATGCTTGCTTCCCTATAGTTTTTCACTCTTAAGCCAGTGATTAGTAAGTGACCTTTGATCTTTACAACGCATCATCATAATTTAGAGGTTAATGAAAAATATAGTCAACATACGATTTTGATCAATCTTCCTAGTATAAACTATTGCATAAATTACATTTTAGAAAATTGATAAGGAAATATTGCAAATATAAAGATATATTCATTACATCTTAGAATTATTTTGAACTATAATGTTCAGATATTGCAAGAAAGTATCAAATAGTTAGTTATTAAATCTTGCAATTATTAATACTAAGCTAATTATCTTCTCTTTCTTTATTTTTATGCAAGCATGTGACAATTGTTTCTCTATATATCCACCCGTATTAATACATATATCACCTCACAAAACATTTTTCAAGCAAATCAAAGTTTCCTCTATCCATTGAAAATAATTAGGGTCATCCATTTACTCAATTATACCACTAATTCTCCTCAAATTTACAATTCTAATTCACTCAACTAACACTAGGAACTCTAACTTTCAAGACTAGGTGATGGTGGTCTTGCTAAACGTTATTGATCGACATACTGGATAAGCAGTTATGCTTCATTTATTGACAACCATAACGCTTACCTAGAACAATCCCATTGCATAAACATGCATATTTATTGTCATAATTTTTATTGTAAATTTGTTAGTATTGACTGAAAATTTAAACAACCTCAGAGTTATGATTATGAAGTGATATCTGTGTAGTTAAAGCGCCCTGCTGCTCCATAGCGTTTGAGGTGCGAAAAGTTGTAGCGGAGATATATCGGGGATTTAGCGGACGACTTTAAAAAGAGGAATGATGAACATTCTACATTAAAAAGAGGAACTAGTATTACTTATTATTTCCCACCAAGCAAAACAAGTTATAATAAAGTAAAGATAAACAAAGTTGACACTTAAAAAGTTAGAACTAGTTATAATAACCAATCGCGTATATCATTGTTACATCAACTTTGAAGTTACCATAAAACATAAAAGCAAGACATCAAGCAAAATGCTTATTTATAGGAAAGGGGGATATAGCAGGGAAACAAAATCGGGGATATAGCAGATTATTGCAGTAAGCGGATCCACTATACTGGGCCGCTTTATAGGAATATCGTTGCCCCAAAAGTCCGCTACAGGATATATCAGGGATATATCGGGGAATTGACTGCATGGGGTAATATTAACAAAGACTTCTTACTAGTACTTTGATTAAAAATGTAAAAAAAGGAAGTAAAATGCATAGAAAGTAAAACAAAACAAGATTAAAGTGGTTTGATAAATTGATCTTCGTCTATTATAAGGAGTTTCTTGCTACTTTTTTTCTATTACAATAGAATTGATTATAAGAGACAATAATAGAAAAATACAATACTTGCGATCTTGTGTTGTTCAACACTTGTAAAAATGCATGTTTTTATGTATTTATAGTAGTTGGAATTAGTGCTTGAATGGCTGAGATTGTGCTGCTAAGACCTAAAAATCACTTTAGGCCGTTAATGGATATGTTTGGTTGATTCACATGTCAGTTAGGATGTTGGTTGGCCTGTATGGTGCAGATGATGATTAATAGTGGGCTATAACTTGAGCATACTTAGAATAGTGGCGGACGACATGGGATTAGGGAGTGGCGAGCAAAATTGCTTTGGTGGAAAAAAAGAACATAGAGTGATTACTATACAGTGGTGTTTTTGTTAGATGAACATTGTTGCTTATGTTAGTCCTTGTAGTGGAATAGTGCATGCGAAGCTTCTTCCTACAGGGGAAGTTAGATGCCTATGGCCCAAAAAGTACCATGCTAAGGCAATAAGACCTCAACAGAGGTGGATTGGGAAGATGGTATGACGCCGAAGACGAGTGGAGGGCTTGGTCTACATTTGATTGAATGGACGTGTTGGTTGACTGTTGTGGTGCGCTTCATAAACTGAGCTACTCATGTATCGCCACCGCCCACTGGTGCCTACCGGGATAATGTTTGATCAATACATGTGCTAATGTCAGGCGGGCTGCTCATTAAGGGAGCTTTGTTCTCTTGGACTAATCGGGGACCATGCTAAGAAGACAAGCCAAGATGCTGGGAATTTGAGGTGCATGGGATGGCCATTGCTACTTGAGCCAGGGGCTGACCCTACCTAGCGGGCAAGCCATGGTGTCTGGGCTTGTGGTGCATGAACTGGTAATTGTTGTCCGAGCTGGAGGCTGTCCCTATCGAGTGGGGGAGCCAACATAATGGGTTATGGTAATATACAGGCCAAAAGATGGGCTAAGGTATGCGTCATTATAGTAACGAAGCTATTTGAACGATGTAGGCCTGCCCACTCCATGCTTACGAGAAACTCGAGTAACATTCTGCCTCCCAAGCCCATGCCTATGCATGGGAATGGGCTTGTCAATCATGCATTTAGTGTTGCATTTAATGTTCTCACACGTGGCATTGTGTCATGGGGAAGGTGGTTTGTTTTCTCGAATGCTATAGAGATAGTGCGTTTTTTCAACATGGTGCTTTGACATATACATTGATGATACATAGACGACTCAAGTTCTTTCTTATGTGGCTGATCCAACAGTCGCACCATTTCCCACTACCTATAAATATCTCTTCTCCTCTTCTCTTCTAATCTTTACTAAGCTTTTGAACATTTCTGCCATTAAAAGTTTTAGAGAGCTTTTGTTCTTTATTTTCGATTTTGAATTCGAACTGCATACCTAATCATCATTCGTGTATGTTCTTCACTTTGATCCATCGGGTTTTTCATGTTATTTGTTAAATGGATTTTGCTTACTTTTGAAATGATTTTTATGAATCTTGTCGCTTCCCTTCCCCCATTACCATGTTGCTTTTTGCATTTCATTTGCTATTGTTGTCATGATAACTTGAAATTTGTTATTGTATCAATATATTCCTTAATGAACTCCTACCGTACATGGCATCCCATGGCCGTTGTTGTGACATATATGGTGGTTGTTTGACGATAAACACCAAAAAGACCACATTAGAATTTGATTTTTCAATATTACTTAACTGCCCCCTTTGTGCTTAGCATAGGAAGATGGCATACTGAGCCTGAATCCATGGGTAGGATAAGGGGGTGGACCAATAGAGTTGCAAGCCACAAGGCATGCCTTTGGTCAAGGCTCAAGCAGGCTTGCCGCAAGGTGGTGGGCTACTCATACTAGAGGTTGGGGAGAAACTTGTCCCCAAGTCTAATCCGTTTTAAGTAGATCGTAATGCTTCGACAATTTAGGTTGTTTATTATTGATTCACGGATGGCCAAAGCTGCTTCAACCAGTGGACGACAGGCGCTCCATATGGGCACTTCTAAGGTCTAGGAGGATCGAGTCAGCCTTCCCACTCTCTTATCGGCTATGGTTATCTGAACATCACACCACTTCATCGCTTGGTCGCCGATCGAGAAAAACAGCCCCTAGCGGGCTACTTCTCATAGTTACATATCAACATGAATATCGGGGTGACGCTTCTCCATAATTTTTACTTTGTCACATTCTTGAATGCCTATCACATAGTTCCTAGGACTCTCTCCCAGGATAGCTACAAACTCCTGGCAAGGTTCTTTATCATCTGTTACGGCCTAGGCATTCTCAAGCCCGATCTGGGCCTGGTCGGGCTGATTTCCAAGCTATGGTAGTAGGTCAAGTGTAACACCCCACTCTGATACTCTTGGCCAAACTTGGGAGTGCTACCCTCATAATGTGGTGCTATATATCAGTGTGACAAGTTTTGCAAGGAGAAATGATTGAACATTAAATCATCTAGAGTAAATAATTTCTAGTGGAAGAAATATTATACATTCATACTTGCTTTACAAGGTAATTTATATATGGTCTTGTTTTTGACTTCATACGCACATGTACATCAAGACTTACAATACTAAACGAAAACTAAAAAATTCCTTCACTTTGGTTTCTTTATGAAAAGTCCAAAATCCAGCTTTACTTATCCAAACCTGAAATGTTAATGTGTGGTATCATAAGCAACACTAATTTATGATCTTGCATGCATAGAACGAAATTTCATTCTCGATTCTATGTGAATTTTTATGAAAGCGTTTCATTTGCTTCTCTTCAATGGAAGTTTCATTTTCCCAGAATATACCCTAATTTTAAGCCTAAATCTTCTTTTGATGATCGATGAGCCAGTGAGGTATCTATTAATCTAAATCTTAGGTCATGTCACAAAGCTCTCCTAGATGTCCAAACCATATTTTAAAATATATATTACCATCTTACAAAAGTAAAATAGGTAAATTTTCTCCGAACATATTTGTAAAACTCATTCGACATGCATAAATATCTTTTGTAAACAAGGAACATAATAAAATCTAAAATTCATGTCAAAATCAATTTGACTACATATGGATCTAAGCCGAACATGAAGTAAGCAATTAGATCTTGAAAACTTTTTATCCCATCGAGACTGGATCCTAACATACAGTATACAGTATGGATGTACTCTATCTCCTAACACACAATATGGAAAAAAAGCAACAATGCACTATCCTAGATTATTTGCCTTTTACCGCATTCATTCGCAAGCCATTACAAATCATAGGTGTATATATAAGTTTTCATCAAGATACTTTATATCATAAACCAATCTAGGTTGTTCTTTCTTTCAAATAACTGAAGCATCAATCATATACATTTGGTTGAGGTTAAACATATTACATAGCAAAAGATATGTCTATAATACTAAAATGGTTAAAATAATGCAACATATAAATTAAACATATTATAAATTATACACCACTTCGTAGAATGACCAGAAATTAGAAAATTAGACAGATTTCTGCACCTTAGCAATTATAGTTTTGGCCAATGATTTAGCTCCTTGGCTTTCCCTAATGTCTTCCTTGTTTTCTTACTTTCGTTTAGCATTTAGATTTATGAAAGTATGAAAATCAAATGAAATTATCATATTATTTACAGCCTTTCTTCAAGGCTAATTTAGTCTTTTTAATTTGGACACTTGTCAATCCTTTTCCATGCAAACTTTGGTGTAATGACATATGCCTCCTTGATAGTCATCTTAATAAAGAAGGTGATATTACAAGCTTACAACTAACTAGTCTATGTGTCGCTATCTCCTTTAAATGTCATGTTAATGTCACCTCATGCTTTAATAAACAAGGTGTCATTACAAGCTTACACCTAATTAGCTTATGTGTCACTGCATCCTTTAAATGCCATACTTAATGCCACATCATGCTTCAAGGTGATATTACAAGGTTACACCTAACCGGCTTATGTGTCACTACACTACAAGAAAAAACCCCATTGACACCAGCTATTCTCAGCATTTGTACCTTGAATGCGGTCAACAACAATCCTGGAGGGAAACTTTTACGTGTGAACGCTGAGAAAACGTAAATAATATAACTTTGCCGCCTTATTTTTTCACTTCCCCAATTTACTTTTCTTAGCCTTTCATTTCGTTAACACCTTCACCACCTAAAACCGAATTAAATCTCTCTTCTAATCACCGAAATTCTCCTTCATCACCCTCCCTCCGTCGTTCAGACATCTCCCTTCACCATTCTTTCGATTTCAAATTCGAATCATCACCGCTAGCTGCTCCCTCTATAGGTACTTATTTTTAACTATTCATCAATTTTATTTAGGTTTAAAATGGGTTCTTCGATTAGTTTAATCATACATCAATTTCGATTTTGTTATTTCAGTATGTGTTTCTTTAATCATACATCAATTTCGATTCTGTTATTTAGGTGTAAAATGTACTTTTATATGCGATCTAGTTTCTGTGATTAGCCGTGCTTGGTCAAGTACTATACTGAAAAATATGAGTATTATAATCATAATCAACTTGATTTATTTTAGATGTGAGTGTATAGGAACATGCAAAGAAATATACTGGAACGTTCTTAGTGTTAGAATTTCGTATTAAATCAAGATTATCAGTGAAAAACACGTTGATAGAACTTTATATAGTGTGGTGGGTTAGCTGTCATAAGACAACGAAGACAAAGTCACACCCCTAAACATTCTACAGTCCATATTGAAGAACAATGATTAGACACTCATTTGAGTTCATCTTTAGACAAGAATAAATTGAAAAACAACTATCGGATGTCCTCGGTATATATACTTAACCTAACTTTATCATTTTTGTTGCACGTACAGAGTTTCTTAATTGATTATTGTGCAGAATTCTATCTAATCTTAGTTTGTGATTTAAATGAACTAGATCACACTAAACTTTGTTGACCATGAATTGAAGCTAAAACTTATCTAACCATGTAAACGTAAGCATTCTGTGCTTTGGTTATCTTTTTTAAAATTACAATCACCAAAAATTTGGTAGCTATGTTTTACACCTTACATATCAGTACATGTATATTTCGTTCAAATACATTTGTAACAAAAATTTGCATATTTTAATTTCCTTGTGGATATCCTCATTACAGCATACATTTGTAATATCACAACTCACTTCTTTAATTAATTGTTGTATACTAATAGAGTTTACTAAGTTTTTTATCTTCAGTTTCATTATACATTTGACTATATTTTAGTTATTGCCCGATGGCTCCGTAAGGGAGTGATAATATTATGCAGGCAGATAAGCACTAGATTAATTAGGTCCAATGGGACTGGACTAGAAGCCCAACTAAATTTTTATGGTTAATGCAGTTCCGTTGGAGAAAAAGTAATTCCAACTGCTTGCTCGTTTAATATGGTGAATTGTTATTTTAGAAAACTTGTATGATTTTGCAGCAATAAAGAAGTTACAGAAGTCAATAATTATTAGCAGTATAAGAAGTACATGGTGTATTTTAGTATTTATATGAACATATAAAATAATAAGTTCCTTCAGTTCAAATCCAATCTGATAACATTTAATAACATTTAGTTACTAATAAGTTACTTATCTGTGCATATACCATTGCAACCACTATTTTGTTGAGTATGTGTTGTGTCCCTTAAAGCCTTACTTAGTTTTTTTTAATTTTTTATGTGTGATTGAATTACTTGTGCAGTTGACTGATATGATTCACTACCATAGTTTTATAAAAAAATGGAAAGCATCTAAAATGTACACTTTTTTCCTGAATCTGAGTGTCCTATCTGTAGTAGATTAGTATGACAACCCTTAGAATAAAGATAAGAAGTTCTAACGAATTTTGTCCACAATCATTTATTCGACTATTATATGTGTGTATGTGTACATACATGCAATTATGTATGTGTGCACAGGGTCTTGAAGAAGGATCCCTGGCTATTTCTGTGAAGTCTGTAACAAATGAAATGGTTCCAATTATTCAGCCTGCACTTTACCTTGTCAATACACTAAACATACACAGAAGTCCACTATCCACTAGTTTACAGTAAACTAGTTACTGTATAATGCAAATTATTTCCTTATTCAGTCTGCAATTTACATATCCATGGACAAAATGTGACCAGGTTCAAATGCTTCAGCTTGCATTTTGCCTTTTCATCTCTAACTTGTACTTATGTAAATTGTAGGTTTTAAAATATACAATATGTAAATTGTAGTGTTTTATTGTCAAGGTTTATTGTTTAAACTTGCTACCATTGCATATTTTGTTCTGAGAATCTGGATTTTGGGGATTGTGTGAATAATAGTCGAATATAGATTGATTTTTACTGGTTGCAACTCAAAAGCTTCAAACTATTTATGCATGCATTACTATACATGTGCGCACATACATACATATGGAAATGTTCCACTACGCCTTATCCATGCCCCTATGTATTTTTTGAGCTACACAACTCTGAATAAAACAAAAGTCTGTGGAGACACCTACATCATTTTTATGAAGACCTACATCATTTAGGGAGTCCATTAGTTATATACTTTTCCATTAGTTAAATACTAATATTAGTTATCCTTATTAACATGTATGCTCTGATAGCTGGATACGATGACAATTATTTCTTTTCCAGTGCTATCTTGATGCTCTTGGCTATTCACCTAAACAACTTTGCATGCCTTTTCTATCAGTTCCACATAATGCTTTCCTTTTCTGCACCATGATAGATTTATCTTGTCTGGGCAGTAATTGAACTATTGTTCCTTTAGGTTCTCAGTTTTGGTAAAGAGGAACCGGAAGCAAAAATCTCTCTTGCCATGGATGCAGTGATAAGAGTATTCAAACGTGTTTCCGACTTTGAAACAAATAATATAGGATCTTCCACTCTTACGACCATTTAATTATTGGTGCCATCGACTCATCAACTCATTTGATTGGAAAACAAGGAGCTTTAATTAAATCAATTTAAAAGACTTCTGGTGCCATAATAAGGATTAATACTGGAGGTACATGCAGCAATTGCTTTTTTAATAGTGTGTGATCATATATTTATTTACTCTATCAGGTAATAGTATCACTCTCACTGTTTACATTTATTGAAAGCGTTTTATGATCTTTTTTATTTTAGTTCTCTTTGGATATATACCATGTTTTGTTAGTATGAACATGCAAATTATTTCCATGTAAATTAGTTAAGAATGTACTACTTTCTAAATTGAAGTCATTCAATCGTTCTAACAATAAATTGAAGTAGCAATATTTTTTAGCCTACTTAATCTGACAAGATTGCGGCAGATGTTAGATTACATCATCATGTATTTCTCTTTTTGTATTTCCAAATAAAGAAACATCAGTGATAAGGGTGTTGTTCAAGTGAAATTCAATATCTGATGTGTGGTGGATGGCATTAGCTAGCTGCTACAATCCATATAACTTAAACCTTGTTTTAGTTTGCATGTTTCTAATTGCCTAATTACCTTGTTTCAATTTGTAGATTTGAGTTCTGTATCATTTTACAATCAGCGTGTATTAGTAGTTAACTGTTTCAGTATGTAATCATGCCGGCTTAATAAAACTAGCAGTATGTAATATCACATGTACTTGAAATTTTTCTTCAAGCACTAGTCTTTTTGAAGCACGGTATCAGGCTAGCGTTACTATAACCTAGAACGAGCTCTTTCAATGCCGTCGCTTTTCTAGGAGTGCAATTTTGTTAACACCTTACAGTGTGTTAACTTAACTTCAACCACATGATTGGAATTTGGAAAACCAACTCATTTATCTTATAACCAGATGAATTGAAGTTAACATACTCTCGAAGGGTGCGTCTATTCGGTCCTAAAGGGTTTCAACTCCCAACAAACGCTGGGCACATAAAACTTTGTGGGTTAATCTCCTTGAGTAAGCCATTTCACTTTTTATTTTTAAATATTATACTGCTTCAGTATGTGACATTGTCTACAACTACTCAACACTTTGCTTGTATTCACTTATCAATTTTTCATCATGTGGGTTGTGTAGAATTTGCAAGTAAAATGCATTGGTATTTCTTGGAGTCCTTGTTTCATCATTGCTTCCCTGATGAGAATAGAGAAGAAGTCTCTTCAAGGTTAGAAATAGTGTCCTTTGCTTATTAGTTGAATGCTTGTTTCTTACAGTCATTTGCAGTCCTTATTTCTTTGTCTGTTTTTTTTTGGTGTTTGTTGTTGCAGAGGCACTTAAAACTTTCAAGGAAGTATGTGAATTTGTTCCTTCTAATCAAGGATTCCTTGACCAGGTTTAACAGCACTACTAATGCTTGTTAGCATCATTTTCTTTTGTGTAGGTTGCATGGGCATAAGTTTTATGTTAACTAAGTTAACTTTGTTTTATAAAAATTAAACAAGTTTATAAAAATTAAACGAGTTTATAAAAATTGACTAAATTTTATAAATTTTTAACTAAGTTTTATTATAAAACTAAGTTTCTAATATTATTTAAGTTTTATAAAGATTTAACAAACTCGACGAAGTATATAAAAATATAAATTAACAGAATCTACTACTACTACTACTACAATAATAATAATAAACAACTAAGATTTATAAATATTAAATAAGTTTATAAATAAGTCAAGCAATATAAAATTTAACCAAGTTAACTAAGTTTTATAAAAATTAACAAGTTTAGTTTACAAAAATTTACTAAGTATATATAAAAAATATATATAACTAAATCTTTTATAATAATAAAAATAAAAATAATTATTACTATTATTAACTAGGATTTATAATAATACTAAGTTAACTAATATTTATAAATATTAAATAAGTTTATAAAAATTAAATAAGTATTATAAAAATTTAACTAAGTTAACTGAGTTTTATAAAAGTTAACAAGTTTCATTTACAAAAATTAACTAAGTATATAAAAATATAAAATATAACAAGTTAACTAAGTTATACGAAAAAAACTTAATTTATAAGAAACAATTAAGTTTTATAACAATTTAACTAAGTTAACCAAGTTTAATAATTAAATAATTTTCTAAAAGTTAACTAAGTTTTATAAAACATAAATAATTTATAAAAAGTAACTATGTTAACTTAAACTGTCCATTCTTTTGATCCAGAGCACAGACTAGTACTTTAAAATCAAATATTAATTTCAAATTAACACGGTGAAGCTAAAATAGCAAATAAGAATAGCTATAATTCAACTCCAGGTCGAAATGTTTTCTAATTTATTTTGTATTGACAAATTGGTCGCTGCTGATGATTTCAAATAAGAATAGCTATAATTCAACTCCAGGTCGAAATACACCTTCACACCTTCACATAGTATTAACAGAAGAATCATCTTCACACTGTCACATAGTATTTTCTTTGTTGTGTTTCTCTTAAGGTGGCGTGCATTGAAGGCTTCCTAGCATTATACAAAGGCATTTGAAGCTACATAGGCATCTGCATGTAAGGTGGTAGTTTCAACTGTTACGATTCCTTCGAGTTTTCAATTCCTAGGTGGTCCAGTTTTCTTCATTGGCCTTTGTCAAGCTAATTTATTTTTTCAGGTACAAAAAATAAAATAAAAATATGTTACAGTGGTTAGAGTTCAAAAAACTTATGGCTAGACTTCAAGGCAGTGGTACAAATACAATAGAAGGAGAAGAAAGTGTGTGGTGGACTAAATCTAAATATCAGATACTTTTCATCTAACAAATTGTTGAAGTTCTGAATTCCTCTTACTGTATTATATATTCTGATGTTTTAGCCAAAATTTGGGAAGTTTAATGTATTTCAACGCTATCATCACTCCTATAAGGCTGCTGAAGAGTTTTGTTCAAGTATATTTTCGTCTCAATATATTTGAATTACATAATAAGGTCGATATCTGCTAGTTTAAGTCTTCTAGTTTAAATAATCATATGTTAATGTTGACTTTTTGCTTTTTTAGGTTTTGTACATCCTATAATAATGCTCCTCATATGACAAAATATAACATGCTTAATTATTTATTTAGAAAATTAATCACTTTACAGTTTAAAAAATTGAATGTTGGTGACAGTTGCAATTGAACAAGAAATTTAACCTATAGTGTATAACTATTACAAGGGAGGAACTTCGAGTAGTATGTCTAAATGTTATTATAACCGTGAGCATTATATCTGAATAACTATATTAGGAATGAATTGTAACAAGGTAGCAGTAAATTCATTTCTGTCATTAGCATCGTTCAATATTCAAGGAATAAACAGTTTTGGGTTTAACTAAAATAACAATATGTTCACACTGTATCTATTAAGTGAATCCTATCTTCCCTCATCGTGGAATGGTAAACAAAGTTAATTGGCTGTTTAAATGAGCCATTTAAAATATTAATGGGAGTGGATTGCAGAAAAGAGGTGAGCCCTTCAGAATGACAGGGTGGGGTTGGTTTATAGATACAAGTACCTGAACGAAAATTAAAATTTGTGAAGTTTAACAAACAAAAAAGCAACACATCTTCAATTCATAAAATAATTATGAAAGGCAATGCCTCAGTTTGTACTTGTATCAAACTGAAGTAGTATATGTTCCAGAGCCTTTAGATGTTGGGCGGTTACTATAAGTGTAGATCATATTAGATGAACATAAAATAACATTGTCAATAGCTAGGACAATAAATCCTTGTCCTCTTCTTTATTCCCAGTTTGCATACATCCAGTAATTTAATTTAAGCAGTTAGATATAATTTTTATTTATTTATGCAAACAACTTTTGTTTATGCAGCTGCATGAAAGTATAAAATTCATGGATGTTATTTTATTTAAACTTTCATTTTTCCATAAGCAGCATGAAAGTATAAATTCAGATGCTAACCTTTTTCTATAAACAGGATAATTTGATCGCCAAGCGGCACACTGTATTAATCTTCTCTCAAACATGGAAAATGTTGAATCTTATCCAGGTATTATTCAGCCTCAATATGCATGCTTGTTACATATTCATGTAAAAAAAAAATTTCAATTATTAACTAATTGGTTAGGCACGGTTCTATCAGTATAACTTTTCTTATCCCAGTCATAAATGAACCAAGTACTCCTTTTATCTAACTACAAGACTGGATACAGATCAAAATCCGATCCATTGACGTGCCTCTGCATTGAGGTACTTGCATATTAAATCATGAATCAAAAATACAATGGATAGCTAAACTAGACAAGCTTAAACTTAGTTGAGTGTACTATAGGGGTATGGAATTTTTCGTTGCTGTGCATCAGGTCAACAACTCGACAAGGGTTATGGCTATTTTTGTTATGTTAGAAATTTGAAGTTTGATGGATCTTTCTTTATACATTTCATTTTGGGTTTCGTAATTTCTGTTAATTTACTACCGGTATACACATTTTATTTCTGGTTGAATGGGCATTAACATGAATAAATCAAGTTCATCTCCATGGCTTACCACATCAAAAAAGTAGATTACTTTGTTGTTGGTTGTTCACTCTCTTACGTGGAGGAGTTTTTTTTCATACTCATAGGTTGATGTGTCATTTTGTACATACCTGAAAGGTCTGTCTTGACTTAGAGCTGAATACCGGCACGTGTACACAACTGTATAAAATAACTGCTGCATTCACACACATACAAAATTTCTGAAATAGTCTCCTCGACTAAAATATGTACATTTCTACAATCTCTGTACATGCTCTTATGAAGCCGAGCTCACCAGTATGGATTCTAGTTGTGTCTAGGACAAAGAAACATATTTGATTAATCCAAATAAACACCGTCAATTCCTTATATTATTATTATTCAACAGAACTAAAAGCCTTCACATGTCCTTGGATTACTGGATCTTCATTTACTACTCACAGGATGTTGACAAAGCCATGGTTAGTGATAGCTCAACAACAAAAAGTCAAGAAAAAAATACAGAAGGAGGAATCTTGCCGAGTTCAGACTGCCCTGTTGGCAACAATTCAGTAAACCAATGTCTAACTATCTTCGTACTGCCACTTTTCATTTTCAGCCTGTATTTGAACTACTTTTATGCACGTTTTGTCGATAATATTAGATGCAAACTTGCTTTCTAGATATTGTGCATTTGCCTAATTTTGTATGCAGTTGGTTTATAAATTTTATCTCTCTTTACGGGTTTATGTAAACTTTGTTCATGGATATTGTGTTCAACTTATTTTATGGAAGTGATTAATAGTTATGCTTTTATTTTACAATTTTTAGTTTGATTTGTTTATGTTATGTACATTAACTGATTAAAATATAATTAAATGTAGTTTATATTAATGATATGTGTGAATATTGCAATGGCACAACATTGCTGTCAATTCTTTGGAAAAAAAATGCATATCCCTACGACAGCGTTTATACATTGCTGTTAATTCATTGGAAAAAAATGCATATCCCTACGCAGCGTTTATACATTGCTGTCAATTCATTGGGAAAAAAATGCATATCCCTACGACAGCGTTTATACCTTGCAGTAGAAAACTATTAACAACGTTTATACCTTGCAGTAGAAAAATTATTAACAGCGTTTAAAAAACGCTGTAGAAAGTGGGTTTTTGACAGCGTTTATATTTTGCAGTTAAAAATTTAGGGTCAACGACCGCATGTCGTTATACAGCGTTTTTAAAAACGCTGTGAAAACTTTTAACAGCGTTTTTCAAACGTTGTGAAAAGTCTTTTTTCTTGTAGTGCTACCTCCTTTAAATGCTATACTTAATACCACATCATGCTTCAAGGTAATATTACAAGGTTACACCTAATTAGTCTATCAGATCATAAAAATCTTTTGGTCTTTGAAATAGAGTTGTAACTTAGTATTTCATCTTTCAAACAATTATAATATCATTTCGTTTTGGATTTACAAACACATAAGAAAGTAAGTTGATCGGGTTCTTACATTCCGCCTACTTAAAAGAAGATTTCGTTCTCGTAATCTATACTTCAAACAACTCTGGATAATCTTTAAGCATTTCTAATTCAAGTTCCCATGTTGCCTCATTTTCATCATGATTATTCCATTGAACGATTAAAAAGGGGATTTCTTTTGTTCGTAATTTCTTGACTTTCCTATATAGAATTCAGATGGGCCGTTCAATGTGTAAGGTAACCTTCATGACTTCGTGTTACTCAAATCAGTCACATGCAATGGCTCAGGAATATATTTCGTAGGATTAATATATAGAAAACATTATCAATATCTAATAATTTTTTAGGTAATGCAAACAGATATGCAATATTTCCTATCTTTTCATTGATTTGAAATGGTCGAATAAATCTGGGTGATAATTTTGCCTTTTTCTTTCCAAATCAAATTACACCTATTATTGGAGAAATCTTTAAAAACACCTGTGCTCCTACTTCAAATTCCAAATCTTTACTTCTCTAATCTACATAGCTATTTTGTCCACATTGAGCAACTTTTAGTCATTCCCATATGGTTGTAATTTTCTTTGTTGTTTCTATCACTAGATCTTGGTTGAGTAGTTTATTATCTCCTACCTCTTCCTAACAAACTGGTGAATGACATGGTCTTTAATATGTAGCTTCAAATGGGGTCATCCCAATACTTGCGTGGTAATTATTGTTGTATGAAAATTCAATTAATGGTATGTGTGTTTCCCAGGTACTTTCAAATTCCACCACATAAGATCTTAGCATATCTTCTATTACCAATTTACCATTTTTGTTTGTCCATCTGTTTGAGGATGAAAGGCGGTACTCATATTGATCTTTGTACCCATAGCCTTCGCATTACCCGAGATGATCTTTCATGAAGGTTGTGATGACGCTTCCCCTGTGGTGACGCTTCCCCTTTATTCTTACTCTATTAGGTTCTTCAATGCCTATCATATAGTGCCCCAGACTCCTGCCCAAGACAGCTGCAAACTCTAGGCAAGGTTCTTTATTGTCTGTTACAACCTAGGCATTCTAAAGCCCGATATGGTCCTGGTTGGGCTGATTTTCAAGCTATGTTGGTAGGCCAGCCGCAACACCCTTCTTTGATACTCTTCGCCGAACTCGTGAGTGCTACCCTCATAATGTGGTGCTATATATATTAGTGTCATAGGTTTTGCAAGGAGATATGACAGAACATTAAATCATCTGAATTATATAATTTCTAGCGGAAGAAATATTATACATTCATACTTTCTTTACAAGATAATTAACATAGGGTCTTGTTTTTGACTTCATACACACATATACATCATGACTTACATTACTAAACAAAAACTAATAAGATTCCTTCACTTCGGTTTCTTCATGAAAAGTCCCAAAATCCAACTTTACTTATCCAAACCTGAAATGTTCATGTGCAGTATCATGAGCAATACTGGCCCAGTGAGGTATCTATTTAATCTTAATCTCGGGTCATGACACAAATTTTCTAAGATGTCAAAACCATATTTTAAAATATATATTGTCATCTTACGTAAGTAAAATAGGCAATTTTTCTCTGAACATATTTGTAAAACTCATTTGACATATATAAATATCTTTTGTAAAAAAGGAACATAATAAAATATGAAACTCATGTCAAAATCAGTTTGACTACATGTGGATCTAACCCGAACATAGAGTAAGGAATTAGATCCTGGAAACATTTTATCCTATCGCAGCTGGCATCCTAACACATAGTATGGATGTACTATATCTCCTAACACACGGTATGGAAATAAAGTACTAGTGCATTATCCTAGATTATATGTTTTTACTGCATTCGTCCAAAAGCAATCATAAATCGTAAGTATATATATAAGTAATATTCAAGATACCTTTTAATCATAAACGAATATAGGTTACTCCTCTTTCAAACAACCGAAGAATCAATCATATGCACTTCGTTGAGGTCAAAAATATTACACGGTAAAACATATGTCTATAATAGCAAAAGGGTTAAAATAGTGCAACATATAGATTAAACACATTATAAGTTATTCACCACTTTATGGAATGACATGAAATTAGAAAATTAGATAGGTTTCCTCACTTTAGCAATTATAATTTCGGCCTATGGTTTAGCTCCTTGGCTTTCCTTAAGATCTTCCTTGTTTTCTTACCTTTGTTTAGCTTTTAGATTTATGGAAGTATGAAAACCAAATGAAATATCATCCTATTTATAGCCTTTCTTAAAGGTTAATTTAGTCGTTTTAATTTGGACACATGTCCATCCTTTTCTATGCAAACGTTGGTGTAATGACACATGTCCCCTTGGTTGTTCTCTTAATAAACAAGGTGATATTACAAGCTTACACCTAACTAGTCTATGTTTCACTATCTCCTTTAAATGTCATGCTTAATGCCACCTCATGCTTTAATAAACAAGATGTTATTACAAGCTTATACTTAATTAGCTTATGTGTCACTGCCTCCTTTAAATGTCATACTTAATGCCATGTCATGCTTCAAGGTAATATTACAAGGTTACACCTAATCGGCCTATGTGTCACTACCACATTTAAATGCCATACTTAAATTCACTTCATGCTTCAAGGTGGTATTACAATGTTACACTTAATTAGTCTATTAGACCCTAAAACTCTTTTAATCTTTGAAACAGAGTTGTAACTTATTATTTCATCTTTCAAACAATTATAATATCATTTCATTTTGGATTTACAAACACATAAAGAAAGTAAGTTGATCAGGTTCTTACATTCCACCCCACTTAAAAGAAGATTTCAACCTCGAAATCCATACTTCAAACAATGCTGGATAATCTTTAAGAATTTCTAATTCAAATTCCCATGATGCTTCATTTTCGTAATGGTTATTCCATTGAATGTTTACAAAGTTAATTTCTTTTATTCGTAATTTCTAGACTTTCCTATCAAGAATTCGGATAGGTCGTTCAATGTATAAGGTAACATTCTTGACTTTGATGTTACTCAAACCAATCACATGCAATGAGTAAGGAATATATTTTCGTAGGATTGATATTCGGAAAACATTATGAATATCTAATACTTAGGTAATGCAAGTTAGTATGCAATATTGCATATCTCTTCAATGATTCATAATGGTCCAATAAATCTAGGCGATAATTTTTCCTTTTTCTTTCCAAATCGAGTTACACCCTTTATTGGAGAAATCTTTAAAAGAACCCATTCCCCTACTTCAAATTTCAACTCTTTCTCTCTTCGATCTGCATAGCTCTTTTTTCTACATTGAGTAACTTTTAGTTGTTTGTATGGTTATAATTTTCTTTGTTGTTTCTATCACTAGATCTGGGTCGGGCAGTTTATTATCACCTACCTCTACCCAACAAACTAGTGAACAACATGGTCTGCTACATAGAGCTTCAAATAGGGTCATACTAATACTTGTGTAGTAACTATTGTTGCATGCAAATACAATTAATGGTATGTGTGTTTCCTAGGTACTTTCAAATTCCATCACACACGATCTTAGCATATCTTCTATTACCCAATTTACCCTTTCTGTTTATCCATCTGTTTGATGATAAAAGGCAGTACTCAAATTGTGCTTTGTACCTAGAGCCTTTTGAAATTTTTTCCAAATTTAAAGGTAAATTGTCTATTTGAAACAATTATGACTGGGGCTTCATGCAATCTGACAATTTCTTTTAAGTAGATACTTAGTCTGTCAATTGAGTATCCTATACTATAGGGTATAAAATGAGCTGACTTTCTTAATGATCCACCATAATCCATATTGCATCATGTCCTTGGTTCGACCTTGGGAGTCCAACTATAAAATCCATTGAAATTTGTTCCCACTTCCATTTCGGTATAGTAAGCGAATGCAACATACCAAATGGTCGTTGTTGCGCAGCCTTAATTTGACATGTGAGACACCTTGAAATGAAATTTGCAACATTCTTCTTAATTCCATTCCACCAAAATTGATGCTTTAGATCCATATACATCTTCGTGCTTCCAGGACGTATAGTAAGCCTTAAATGATGCACCTCGTTCAGAATCTCAATATTAAATTCTACTTAATTTGATCTGCAAAAGTCAATTTCGATATATATACATCCTCCATCATTTCCTACCTTTCAATCTACTGGGTCCTTGTCTTTCATTTTCATAAACTAATACTTTAAATTCTCATTTTGTCCTTGGGCTTGTACAATTCTACTAACTATTACATATAAGGGCCTTCCTTTCATTATTTATTTCATTAATCATCTTAGGTCGAGCATTCATTCTACTAAAGTTTCCAAATCTCTGCATTCCATGATCATTAGGTTTGCAATAAGTCCATATGACTTTTGACTTAATGCATTTGCTACCACATTGGCTTTTCCGGGATGGTACTGTAATGTGAAGTCATAGTCCTTCAAAAACTCCATCTATCTTTGTTGTCTTATATTAAGTTCCTTTTGAGAGAATAAATACTTTATACTCTTATGGTCAGAATAAATATCAAATTATCTGCTGTAAAGATAGTGTCTCTATATCTTTAATGCAAGCACTATTGCTGCCAACTACAATTTATGAATTGGATAATTTACTTCATGCTTCTTTAATTGTCGAAAGGCATAAGCCATAACTTTATTTTCCTGCATCAATACAGGTCCTAATCCTTGACCACATGCATCACAATATATTTTGTATTAATCTCCACTCCTTAGTAATGTTAGGGCTGGTGCTTCAGTTAACTTTCTTTTTAATGTTTGAAATGACACCTCACATTTCTCATTCCATACAAATTTTATGTCCTTTTGTGTTAATTTAGTTAGTGGAGCTGCTAACTATGAAAAGTTTTGAATAAATCTTCAAGAATAACCAGCTAGTCCAAGAAAACTTCGAATCTCCAAAGGTGTTCTTAGAAGACTCCATTTCAAAACTACCTCAAATTTTGATGGGTCTACTCCTATCCCATCTTTTGAAATAGCATGCTCGAGAACTTTTACTTCATCTAACCAAAATTCACACTTGCTTAACTCGGCATACAATTGGTGTTCCTTTAGTGTTTACAGTGTTATACGAAAATGTTTCTCATGCTCTTCTCTTGATTTAGAGTAAAATAAGATATCATTAAAAAATACTATGACAAATTAATCAAGGTATGGATGGAACACATGATTCATAAGGTCTATGAAAATAGCTAGTGCATTATTTAGTCCAAAAGGCATGACCAAAAACTTATAATGTCCATACCATGTTTGGAAAGCTGTTTTTGGAATATCTTCTTCCTTTATCCTTAACTTGTGATAACCAGACCTTAAATATATCTTTGAGAATATGGTAGCTCCTTGAAGTTGATCAAATAGATCATCAATCTGAGGTAATAGATACTTATTCTTAATTGTAACCTTACTAAGTTCTCGATAGCCAATATGTAATCGTAGGGACCCATCATGCTTCTTTATGGATAATATTGGAGCTCTCTAAGGTGATTTACTTGGTCTAATAAACCATGATCCTCTAACTCTTGAATTTTCTTCTTCAGTTCATGATTTTATAGTGGAGCCATACGATAAGCTGTTTTTGCTATTAAGTTTGTACCAAGGACTGATTCGATACAAAAATCGATTTCTCGTTTCAGTGGTAATCCTTGTGTATGCTTAAATATTTCTTCAGACTCACTGACCATTTTGATTTGGTTGAGCTATTGGTCTACATTTATAAGGTCTATATGTGCTAGGTACCCAGTTATGAATGCATTTCCAAATTTATTACATGAATATATGAATGTCTCATATCTCGAAATGGAAAAGGTTATAGTCATGCCATGACAATCTAGTTTGGCATAACGTTTGTAAAGCCAATCCATTCCAAGAACAAGATCAATACAAATCATTGGGAAAAGGAACAAATCCGTAGGCATTTCCTTATCTTCGATATAAAGTGGATAATTCTTACATATACTTCTAAGCTCAGTTTCACCTTCTACTACGTTATCTATTATTAGGGGATTTGCTAATTGCTGAATCAGTAATCCTAACTTACTAGCAAATATTACAGAGATCAGGGAATGTGTGATACCCGGATCAAATAAAACTTAAGCTTGAAAATAAAAAATAAATAAGGTACGTTCCACACGTGGTTGTTCAGAAACTACTGCATATACCCTAGCTTGATTTCCCTGCATTGATTTATTTTCCTTTTTTGGCTTTTTACAGTCCATGCTCATGTGTCCAGGTTTATTACAATTGTAGCATAAAATCCTTTTTATTTACTTTGGACAGTTAGGAGCATTATGACGCTTCTCATTGTAATTATAACACATCTTTATTTTATTTAGAACCTCTCCTTGTTTCCCTCCTTGATTTTCTTCCTCTTATATCTGGCTTCTTCCCGTTGAGTTTATTTTGATTATTGGATTTCCCTTTATTGTTGGGATTTCTCTTATTCGAATGGTTCCTTTATTGCTGAAGCTGAATGTAGTCCTCTCTGAGGTTAAGAGCTTCAGATATGATTACCTCATAAGTCTTGCGACAATCACCAATTACATGTCTCCTTATTGGCGGAATCAATCCTTTTGCAAATCTTCTAGCTCTCTTTTCAGGCGTATTAATTAAATGCTTGCAAATCAAGACAATGCCTCAAATTGCTTTTGATATTGGGCCACTTTCATGTTTCCTTATTTAAGAGCTTGAAATTTCAATTCCATCTTCTCTCTTTCATGTTCAAGAAAATATTTTTCGAGAAACGTTTCCTTAAAACTACTCAATGTCATCATGCTTGAATCAATTATGGTCCTGATCAATTCCCACCAATTCCGTGCCTCTCCTGCTAATTGAAATACAACCAACTTCCTTTTATCTATTTCACTACAATCCAATACTTCAAAGATGTCTTCTGTATATTAGATCCATGTTTAGCTTTAAATGGATCAGTATCTCCAATAAATTTATCCGGATGTAAATTCTTAGAATAACCCAATAAATTATCAAATGGATTATTCACAGGTCTTAAGGAAATTTGTTCCATTTGTTTGATGGATGATGCGAACAACTCCATATGATTGTGTTGTGCGAACGCTTGATCCACTTGACAATGAGTTGAAGTAGTAGTTTCTTGGTCTTTCATAACCTTAGAGAAACAAAAGAACTTTGTTATGATCAAGACCAGATATAACTACATTATTTAATATGAAATATTAAGTAACTAAACTCAAGTCATACACACAAGGGATATACCACTTATAACCCTTTTTTTACAAACCAAATTTGGGTTATTATTTATAAACTTCCATATACGTCTCCAGTATCTATAAATCAAAAAAAAATAGAGATTAGACCACCAAACTTTAAGCATCCCTTCATTTCTTTATATTACATTCTCTATGGAAGTCATAGTGTGCGAAAGAATCTCGTAATATTTTTCAATTCATTTTTCATAGGTGCTTCCATAAGTCCTATAACTTCTTCTGAGACATTGTTTGTCCTTGGTATTTTGACTCCTCTTCATCCATCCATCTTCCATTTACCCTTTGAAACATTTTCCTTCATATAGGTTTTACAGGTGTTGGAATTTCACCTTGGATTTATAGAAATTCTCGAATTTCTCCAAACTCTATTCTCTCTGCCATCTTTATAGCTTTCATTATTTGCTTTTGTTTTTTTTCAAACGGTACACTACAAGGTCTCATTGCAGTATCTCTTCATAGTTATATGCTCTATTGGCCACTTCTACCGCTTCCACTAATAAAATCTTTTATGCCTTCCTTCTAATCATTTTCTTCTCGAGTTGTGGTAAGGTTGGAGTTAATCGTCTTTCGAGATTAGTTGTGCACTTAATACCTCCTTATGAATCTCTAGTATTCCAAGTTTTTTTTGGCTTTTCATTATTTATAACTATAAAAATTATTAACATGTCAATGAATAGTATAAACTTCCTATTCTGGAAAAACCTAAATTATAGGGTTTCATTCTTGTGACACGATAAAGGGTTTTCTACTAAGCACCACAAAACCTAGGCTCTGATACCACTTTGTAACACCCCACTCCGATACTCTTGGCCAAACTGGAGAGTGTTACCCTCATAATGTGGTGCTATATATTAGTGTTACAATTTTGCAAGGAGAAATGCCATCACTTTAAACTATCTAGAGCAAATTATTTCTAGCGGAAGAAATATTATATGTTTATACTTGTTTTACAAGATAATTTACATAGGGTCTTGTTTTTGACTTCATACACACTGTACATCAAGACTTACGATACTAAACAAAAACTAAAAGATTCCTTCACTTCGGTTTCTTCATGAAAAGTCCCAATATCCAACTTTACTTATCCAAACCTGAAGTGTTCATGTGTAGTATCATGAGCAACACTGACCTAGTGAGGTATCTATTTGATCTAAGTCTCATGTCATGTCACAAAGTTCTCAAGATGTCCAAACCACATTTTATAATATATATTACCATCCTACATAAGTAAAATAGGTAAATTTTCTTAGAACATATTTGTAAAACTCATTCGATATACATAAATGTCTTTTGTAAACAAGGAACAATCTGAAATTCATGTTAAAATCAATTTGATTGCACATGGATCTAACTCGATCATGGAGTAAGGAATTAAATCCTGGAAACTTTTTATCCCATCGCGGCTGGCATCCTAACACACGGTATGGATATACTCTATCTCCTAACACACAGTATGGAAATAAAGTAATTGTGCACTATCCTGGATTATTTTTCTTTTTCCACATTCATCCGAAAGGCATCACTAATCATAACTATATACATGTATTGTTTAAGATACTTTGTAATCATAAACCAATATAGGTTATTCTTTCTTTCAAATAACTAAAGCATCAACCATACATTTGGTTGAGGTCAAAAATATCACACAGCAAAAGGTATGTCTATATTACCCAAATGGTTAAAATAGCGCAACATATAGACTAAACATATTATAAGTTGCACAGCACTTCATGGAATGACTTGAAATTATAAAATTAGATAGGTTTCTTCACCTTAGCAATTATAGTATCGGTCTATGGTTTATCTCCTTGGCTTTCCCTATGATCTTCCTTGTTTTCTTACTTTTGTTTAGCTTTTAAATTTATAGTAGTATGAAGAGCAAATGAAATTATCATTCTATTTATAGCCTTTCTTCAAGGTTAATTTAGTCCTTTTAATTTGGATACATATCCATTCTTTTCCATGCAAACTTTGGTGTAATGACACATGCCCTCCTTGGTTGTCATCTTAATAAATAAGATGATATTACAAGCTTACACCTAACTAGTCTATATGTCACTATCTCCTTTAAATGTGACACTTAATGCCACTTCATGCTCTAATAAACAATGTGTTATTACAAGCTTACACCTAGTTAGCTTATGGGTCACTACCTCATTTAAATTCCATACTTAATGCCACGTCATGCTTTAAGGTGATATTACAAAGTTACACCTAATCGGCCTATGTGTCACTACCTTCTTTAAATGTCATACTTTATGCCTCGTCATGCTCAAGGTGATTTTACAAGGTTACATCTAATTAGTCCATTAGATCATAAAAATCTTATATTCTTTGAAATAGTGTTGTAACTTAGAATTTCATATTTCAAACAATTATAATATCATTTCATTTTGGATTTATGAACACACAAGAAAGTAAGTTGACTAGGTTCGTATGCCAAGAACAAAATGGCGGAATTATTACTATCTTCAGTGGCTCAAGACACTACTCCACTTTTATGGCATCCTAAGAAAGGCGCTTGCCTATGGAGACAGTTTTCTTTTTTTAGGCCATTGTCAACCCAAACCTCATGACACGATGGTTTGGCATGGCCGATATGTACTTTACTTATGGCACTTTCTTTCTAAACCTTTTTAATAATATGTAACCCATTCTTCTTTTACCATAGTGCAACATGGCATAAGCATTACCATTTATGAGTGGCACATCCATTAAATAAAGGCAGCCACCGATGACACCAGAAATCTAGCGATAATTTTGAAGGATGAGAACCTTCGAGGGGTGGGATTGTTTGGTCTGGGAAGACAATAGGAGGTAGTGCTGTAGTTAGGGCCTTCAGTAGGTAGAAAGCTAGGCATGTAGGTGGTGGATATAGAGGAAGAAGAGTACATTGCATTGGACTTGGGTAGGAATGATGTAGGTGGTAATGTCGAGGAGCAGGCTTATGACCCGATTCGTTTAGAGGACATTGTGGTTTCGGCCTATGATCCTATTAATTATCGATCTTCTAGCTACTGTAGCATGTTCGAGAGGCCTAAGGCAGTAAGGAAGAGTGATTAGGCATAAGAGCCAAATATGCCAACTAGCGTGGCCTCCTCCTCTGACACGTTTTGCCCACGACTTTTCGACCCAACTAACTCACACAGTCCTCCCTCCCCCGATAAGCAAAACTCTAAAGAGGCACACTCTAGTAATGACAACACGAGGTCATCCTACCCACCCTTGTTTAAAAGGTAGCAGGGAGACTAATCCAACAAGGGTAGCTTAGCCTTGCCTTATGTTGCTTTTTTTTCTTTGAAACAATTCTAACTCTCTTCCTTGCTTGTATTTTGTAGTAGTTCACCTAAACCTTGCAGCAATTCTTGGTTCTACTACCATATAAAGCACCCCATCTCCAAGCCCTATGTAACACTCCTACCTCTATACCCATACTATCCAAGAGTCCTACAGAGTAATAATGTCGGATGGTACATAAAATAAGGTGATATGAGGCACACACGTGAATATTTCCTTAGGCTAAAATTAGTACATATTTAAACATTAAATAAATAACTCACTTATACGTATGTAGTATCGGCACAAAACAATAAACATGTGTGCCTCCAAGATAGAACAATACACAATATATAGTAAATAACAGAGATCACACAGTCAATTATAGCAATAATATATAATACTAATTATACAAAATATATCACATCCAATATAAATCTTATGGATATACATACAAGAGGCAACAAAATACAAGATAATAACCATTATACTATATACTAGCTTCCTCTAAGCCCAAAACACAAGTTTTTCATACTGTCTTGTACCTAAAAAGTCTTGAACTGGCCTGAGTATTATATAAATAACACACAGGTCAGACTATATCTAAATCAAGGGCTAACATACATTGCTAACTTATTGTATACAAGGTATATAATATATAGTATACAATATCCATAATATCAACAAATATATAGTAATTAATGTATGAATGGTGTATATCTATATAATTAAAATGCCATAGACAACCCTAAATGCATCGTATAATAACAAGTATCACAAAACCATGCATAAAGATGTCATCACCCATATATAAAAGCAAATCAAAATCACAGAATCAATATCAAATGGGTGAATCATACATATCTAGAAATCATCATTAAATCTAGAAATCATTAATAATGAGATATCCTCAAGAAACATCAGGCAATGAAAAGAAATGCCCACAATTTCTCTCAATCTCATATTATAAATACCATTATCATAACACTAAAATCAATAAAAAAAGATTTGAGCTAGCTCATAACAATGCTCGGATATAATCGATAAATAGTAGGTAGTCTGCCTAAGAAGGATACAGGGTTTACCATACTCTAGACACTATCGCAGGTATAATCACATCTAACATCATATATGTCTGTCTGCCATCCACATACATACATATACATCGGAACCAGACCGGAGACTGATAACACTTCTGCTTGCTCCAAGAGCCACATATGGTCCATATGACACGACTCCTACAGTCATCGGTTAGTATTACCTCTCCCCTGGTATCGTAACAATGATCCACCATAGGCTCGACAACGCGTAGCCTCTTCGGCAACATGTGCCCCCATGGTAACTGACTGTTGGCCTATGCGACACAAGAGGCAACCAAATCTTGTGATGCACATCGAATATAATATACAACAACGGTGTCGCAATCGAGGGCGCGACCTCCTTGATCAGGCCGTCAGGATGGATACTGGCCAATCTGGTTCACTTTCGACATAACGAACTATCTTTTTTACACCTAAAGATGACACCTAATACCTCTTCGGTATTCGTGTGCCAATCATTTAAGTGTCCAAAAGTCAGGTCATTATGGGTGAGAAAGAAAAAGGAAGAACAAAATCTCACAAAAACGTGACGAGCAATATATAATATACACAAAATCTTTACAAAAAGAAATCATCTTTATTTATATACAACATCAGAGTACACTATCCTATTACCAGCCTGGACATTTATAACAGCCTGTCCTTAGAATTGTTGATATATATATAACAAACATCAATGACAACTAACAGAGGAAGAATATAAGATATGTGAGTACGTCTTGGAGAATCCAGGTTGTCTCTTGAAAACTCCAAAGTGTCCAACTAAATCTAGGAAAACATTGTAACGACCCCGGATTTTATATATATTTAAATTGATAATTAATTTAATTTTTGAATAAAAATTGGGAAATTTAATTGATAAATTGATTTGAGTTTCTCCTAATTCAAATAGAATATGTGTTAAATCATTTGAATTTAAATCTTGTCTATATATGTGAATATATATGCATAAATAAGTTGAATTTATAGGTATATTGAATTTAAATTTAAGTTAAAATAGGAATAAATATATAGAGCTATAAAATAAACACATTAAACAAATTAGTTAAAATTATAACAAAATATACAAAATAATATATAGAACTTTATTTACATCACAAAGCATAAGACAAATAAAATAGATACAAAATAACAAAATAAAATAGAAGTTCATTTACATTTTAAAGTAATGAAACAAGTAGACATAAAAACAAGTAAATAAGAAAAGAAGATAAGTAAAAGCTTACTAAGGAAGCCACAACAATTATCTCATACATGTATAAGCCGAAATGAAGAAAAATTATATAAAAATGGTACCAAAGCAATTAATGCGAATATCCATCATCCTCCAAAGAAAAAAATCTCTAATTTATGTTGTACAAACAAAAAAATCAACCTGTACAAAAACACATATCACCTGTAATCTTCTTTCTCCATATCAACTTCCTTATCTCATTTCGTCCACCAGAGACTAAGAAAATCTGAAGCAAGTATTTTTTTCAAAACTCAAACAAAATTACAATACAAATCAATACAAACAAGAAGATTTCAACTGGAAGTTCAAAGCTTGATTCAAATGAAAAGCAACTATGTCTTCTTCTGGAAATAAGTGAGTAACCTCATCTTTTGAAATTTAAAAAAATATAATCTGTTGCTTGCATATCAGTGAATAAGTATGGTGGTATTTATAGATATATATAGATATATATATGTATGAGTTTTCTGGAAATGAATTGTGTGCAGGCTTTGTTCATATGTATATCCTCTGTTTAAACTCTGAACTCAAGTTGCCAAAAAAAATCAATTTCTCTTGACCTATTAACTATTTGGACTTAAGAGCAAAACAAAAATTGTTTGTTTGCTCATGAACTAAGCGTTGAAAATCATTTCAAATTGAAACAACTTATCTATGCTTCTGGAAATCGACATAACTGAGCAAAGTTTTTAAAAAGCTAAAATTCGAAACTTTTAATTCTCGAATTCAGGTATCTAAACTGAATCCACATACAAAAACATGATTTTTAAAGCATAAATCATAATTGCTTACTTTACGCTCGGGTCATCCTGAGTAATACAGCTTTGGATTCACCTTCTGGAGCTAGAGATTTGTTGGAGCTTATTTGTCTATTGGTTCATTGACTTCTATTCCAGTTATTTCCTATTCAGTATTGTCTCTGTATTATTGATTTATGTATCCTAACTTCTATTGTATCTATTTTGACTATGAGATTTTGTATATGTTTTGAGAGTTGTATATAGTAGCTTCATGAACTACTATGGTATTTTATTTCCGCTGCAAGTTATTCTGATATTCTGTGTCTGTGATTTTGTGTTTGATTTTATTTACTCCAAATTTTCTTGACAATCCACTGTTTTGAAGTATTCAAGTCCGACATGTGTGGATTTATTGTCGATTTGAATGGTCCAAAATAGTGGGATGTTACATTTGGTATCAGAGCTTTGGTTTTAGGCAAACCTTAGCATGCGGAGCAAAAACTCATTAGAGATAGGGTAGAAATACCCTAGAATGAGTGAAATCAATCTCAGAATCATTTCTTTACGAGAGAACGTATTTTCAAAGTATAAAATGATTTTCAAATGATTTTAAAGAATTTTCAAATATTATTTTGATATAAATTTTCTTGCTTTGAAAGTAAATTTTTTCTAAACTTCTTTCCTTTCGTATCCACCTTGTTAGTAATTTCTTTGATTAGGATCCTCTTAAATTTTGAACTTCTAACTTGTTTGATCTAGATTCATTATTGATAGGAATCTATTTTGGGTATGACAAAATCAGTAGTATGATAGGTTGCTTTTAGTGAACTCATTGTATCTTTTGCTTAGCTGAAATTGTCAAACTAAGAATACCTATGCTCCTGTTTTTCGTATGATATGAATTTGAGTCTTTTCCAAACTTTGAATGGGAATCCTTTTGTATTAATATAAGGTTATATATCTCTAATCTTAGGTTGGATTTTTATCGATTAGGATTCCTTTGAATTTTGGAATGCTCCCACTTGTTCTGAAATTCATTACTGTCTCCCCTATCTGTATTCTTTTGATTTTGGAGCATTGCATAACTCCACTTTGAATGACCTTTATAGGGTGGCGATTCCACCAATCTTTGAATGATTTGTAAAAGGGTGAAACTCCCTTATAATTGGCATTGATTCATCGGAGATTTCTGTATCCTCAGTTTACGATGTTTTTCTATCTTCTGCTATACCTGAATTCTATCTCTGGCGATCGAAGGTCGATTTGCCTTTGATTTTCACATCGATTATATTCCTGAAGTCACGGTTGACCGGTTAAGGTCGCCCGCGATTCATATAGGCTTATCCATCTTCTATTTGGTAATTTAATTATCTCATCTTCGTTCGAGCTTATCTTCGAATCAAAATTCTATTTAATTAGAGTTCCTCTAAATTTAAATCTCTGTTTTGTTTTGAAATCCATCCTTGAATCATTCCTTGTAAAATTATGGTTGAGGGTCTTTTGAAAATTGTATATTCATCGAAGTTATTATTTTGATAAGGATGACCATATTTTTTATAGGGTGAAATGTTTTCGATAAGGATTATATACCTTTTTAAAATGAAAATGTAACGACCACGACTTTCTCTCCATAGAAAGTCGTATCGCTAATAAGAAAGAAAGGGGTAGAAAATAGAAAAGAAGAGAAGAAAGAAAGAAACAACAACAACGATCTCACAGCGGAACGAATAAATTATATTAATAACATAAACTATTACATAGTATACAACACTTTGCAGAGTTACACAGCATATACATCACTTACTAGACAGTTATAAACATCTGTCTAGACATTACAACTCAAATACAAGACAAAGATCTAAACAAGATCAACACAGCGGAAACTACTATCTATATCTACAACGCTGAAGCCTCCTGCTCCATTGCTCCTCCACAATTCGTCAAGGCTAACCTGAATCCCTTGGCTACTCGTAAAAATTTGAGTACCCAAGAGTTTATAAAACAGAAATAAACAACTTGGGTCAGACATGGGTCTGGTGTGAGTAACAGGTTAAACTTGTTTAACTTCAAAACCTTTTGAAAGAAAAGGTATCACGTAAGACTTCCCACAAATAAACATGGGTAAGTTTTTACCTTACGCTAACCAAAACATTTGATAGGAAATTCGATTGTATTATAATAAGGTCTAGGGTTTTCAAGTAAAATACAGAAATAGCTGAAATGCTTACATCTCACATTCCAACATAGTTGGGCACAACTAATACGTACGGCACTTATTGGAGTTTGGATTCCATACAATGGCAGGGCTACTGGGGTACCGCCCGTCACAGTACGTGGCCTAGATCACCGTACCGAGGATCACTCCCAATCCCCTGCAACACAAGGTCGGAACATCCCTTACTGGATAATTCCCGCACAAGATACCTCACGGTTGGGATCAGCAACCGCACACACTAAGCCGAAATAAGAAGGGACATCTAGACAGAGGTAACCTTGTCCTACTTGGGTGCTACCCACTAACCTTGCTGCACCTCCCCTGTTTTAGCCATTCCCGGTTTGTGAGGCTTGAGGTCACGATTACCTTTAAATAGAACACATCTATCTTAGAATGCTCATCGTCCACCTGACGATGTGCTGAAAGCATTCAATCCATACAAGTTCGTTCCGAGTTCGAACGAAACCGAAGGCATTATCTCGTTACACTCGTTTTGGAATCACCCTCAGAGTTAACGACAATAACCCTTGCACTCTGAATCTTCATCTTCACTTGATTCACGACCTATCGTAAATTTGGATCGATGTGGTATTCGGGTCTCCAGACCTGGAAATCCGGTATACGGAAACTCGATCCCGGTCTTATCGAAATCCAAAACGTATCTTTTAAGGCCAAGTTGTTTTAAAGGTTAAAACAATTTCAATTCATTATCTTTATACACAAAGAAAGATAATTCACAACAGATAATTAATATTATCAGATAATCCATATAATTCAACTAACATCCATATCATACAGCATATATCTCATCAGAGATATCAATCAAAGTCAAGTATCCAATACTATCACCCATTCATAAGTAATGATTTATATCATCTTAAATTAATTTAAATTGAATTAAATTAATTACTTCATTTTATAAATCCTTCTTACTTAACCATTAATTAATTACCATTAATTAATTAATTATCCTCTAATTACCTTTTTCAATTAATCATCTTTGATTAATTATCTTTTAATTACATCCAAGTAATTTATCCTTAATTAATTACTTAAATTAATTATTCTTAACCGCTTATAGTAATTAACCTTTAATTAATTCATTAATTAATTAACTAAAATTAATTAACTTAATCAACTATAATTAATTACATTAATCCTTAATTAATTACATTGATTAATTACTTCATTTATTAATTATTACTTAATTAATCAATCTTAATTACATCATTAATTATATTTAATAATGATCCTTAATTACTTTTAATTAGTTATCTTATTTAAATTAATTACATTTAATAATTAATTAGTCACATTTATTAATCACCTTTGATTAATCACATTTAGTAATTAACTACTCTTAATTACTCCACTTCAAAATTAATTACTTCTTAATTAATTATCCTTTAATTAATCCCTGATTAATTATTCAAGTAAATAGACTCAAATCATCTTCAGTTAATTAAATCCACTAATTAACTTTAATTACTTTCCTAAGTAATTACACTTCCTAATTACATTTAAGTAATTATCAAATCACCAAATCATTATCTTAAATTAATTTAACTAATTAATTTAACTTAATCAAATAAATTTAATTAATTACCTTAAGTAATTAATTTCTTTAATTACTTCCATTAAATAAATTATACTTAACCAATTATAATTGATTATCATTAATTAATTAATTTAATTGATTATCAAAATTAATCCCATTCATAAATTATTTAAAAATCCTTAATTAATGATTCCTCGTTAATTATTTAATAATTCTTTAATGACATCTAAATTAAAGTATTTATCTTTCAACTACTTTAATTATTATTACCCAAGACTTTAAAAGATTTAACTTTAAAATCTTTCTTTTAAATCATTTTAAATTAAAAGATTTAAAATAGATACAATTTAATTTTAACCAATTTAAATAAAATTTATAAAATCTTCTTAAATTCAAATGTTAAGAAACACTAATATTTATAAAAGAATTTTATAAGGTTTTAAATTAATTTATTCATTCAACCCTTTTAAAAATATACTTTAAAACATTTTAAAGAGGTTTAAACATAATAAATTAAATTTTTTTTTTCAAACTTATTATCTTAAATATAGAAAACCAGTTTAAACTTGAATCTGTATGAAAACTTGATTTAAACATAATTTAAATCCTGTTTCACCTTTTAAAAACTCATTCAAAATTTAAAACACTGCCAGGCTTAAAACTGCAATCCCCAGAATCTACTCGAGACCAACTAAAATTACCCCGAGACAAACCCTAATAAGCTTCGAGTCACTCACGCGTTTACTCGAGTGCTTTCCTCTGCCAAAACCAACCTCGCCAGTTCGATGCTCCGAGTCGAACACGAAGAAACTTCGAGCCAAACACGTACCCATCTCTTCTTTCCTAACTTCTATTTCTTCCAGATGTACGAAACGTACATGTGCACGTGCACAGGCATAACGATCGCCTCCGACCATCACTCCCAACTCCGGCATGTCGTCTACGACACCCACTCACGCTCCCAATCATCAGAACCACGAACTGCCTCATCAATCGAAATCGAGCAAAACGAACATCACCTGAAACAGACTTCGACCTGGAAACATCTCGAATACACTCCTCCTATCACTGGAGCATCAGCACCTCCTTCTACGACCTCACCAACATCTCCTCTTCCATCTTCGAGAATATAGTGGAACTCGATCCACTAGGGTAGCCGTGAAGATCTAATTTCCGTCCAACCCATAAACTAGGTTTACAGACAGAATTCCATCGCCGTTGCCACCACGGCGAACTTCAGTGCCTTCCTTTATTTTTCCCTGCCTCTCCGTTCACTATTCCATCACCACAGTGAACCCCGAACGTTCTAGTTTACTCGATCACCAGAAATCGCCTATAACCTCAAAACTCATTCCACTCGAACTGCTCCTTCATTTCAATGTTATAAATTATGATTTATGTTTTAAAAATCAAGTTTTAGTATAAGTAATCAATTTATACTCCTGGATCAATGAATCTGGACTTTTGATTTTTCACTTACAAAATATTTGTCCTGTTATATTTTCTTTTACAGAGACACAGCAGTTTTTTTTTATATTAAATAAAATTTCAAACTATAATTTGTTACATACCCAAACTTTGTTTAAATCTTTAGCCTTAATAAGGATTCGAACAAGAAATCATTGATTTTTGATCAGGATTTAAAACTGGCATACTAGAACAGGCAATAACATATCAAACCATACATGCATACAATACATCCATTGTTTTCACAGCAACTTCTACTTATACATACAAACAATGCATATTTATCACAAGGATTTATCATGCAATCTTATTCATAACCTACTTTTAGAAACAGTAATGTTACTCACCTGATATTCATTGAAACAGAGGCAGCCTCTTTAAATTTGAAAAACTTTTGAAAACTTGAATTGTTTTAATACTGGAAATTTGCGTTGCCATTTCTTTTAAAACTTTAAACTTGAATTTACAGATGAATTTCTACTTGCTTCTGTCTGCATCTCAGGTTGGAAAGAATTGCATGCAAGCTGAAATGATTTTGCCCTTTTTAAAACAGAGAAGAAATTGCTGTGATGATCTCTGCTTTTGAAAATCCAGGTTTGAAGAAGAGGCAGGCTAATGGTTTTTGATTTTGGAAAATGATTACAGGTTTTGATTTGAATTTAATTCTTGGTTTTGAGGAGTGTTACTCACAGATTTTGTTTTGAGAAGAGTTTGTTATAGCTGAAGTTTCTTAAGTTTGAAGAGAATAGAAAAAGAATAGAATGGAAAAGGATTTGTTTATATAAAGGCTGAAATTATATGTAAATAAAAATAAAAGAAAACTAAAATTAAATGACACTTGTCTCATTGCTTAATTCATGACTTAACACATGTTACTTTAAGCTTTAATATGATGACATTTGTATTTTACTTATTTTCATTTATTTTAAAAGTGAATAAAAGACCTTTTTCTTTATTTATTTAAATACTTATCTATATATAAATTATGTTAAAGAAACAAAACTAATTATAAAAGCTTATTCAAATATTTTTTTTTAAATGTTTATCCTTTTAATTTCTATTATAAATCCAAATTCATATTTAATTTAAAAAGAATCCAAATAAAAATCAAGTTATATATATATGCATATAATAACACATTAAATTTTGAAAACAACAATTCTATTTCCTTAAAAATCTATTTATGTTTATAAAAACAAAGTATTATAATTATTATTTGAAAATTTCAAATTTAACTATTTTAAATAATTTATAAAAGAGATTATAAATTACTTCTCTTATTAAATGAATTAATACCATATGTAAATTGTATTTAAACTTCTATTTTTAAATCATATATATCAAGTAATATTCTAAAAAGAAAGTAAAACAAACTCTTCATTTAAATTTGAACTTAAGCTAAAAATCTATTTTAACAATTAAACATTAATAATATGTATTTTAAACTATATAGTTATTTATTAAATATCTTTGAAAAACTCAAAATTGTTTTAAATCAAAATTTCCAAAATATAATTTAGAAAACAAGATTTATTTATTTATTATATTTCAAACCAAAGCTCATCTATTTACAACATATACAATTATATATATATTATAAATAGAAAATATTTTATTAACCCTTAAAAGATAAAATTTACTAATTAAATATTTATTTAATTAGATTATTAAATTTATTCAAATTTATTATCAAAGATCATCAATATCAATTTAATTATTTAACAGATTATTAAATTGATATTGCTCAAATTTCCGGGATATCACATTCCTCCCCCCTTAAAATAATTTCGTCCCCGAAATTTAAACAAAGGTAATTTAATAATCTTATTAAAGATTTTAATTTTAAATCACAAGCATATATTATCATTCATATGCTAACAACCATAGCAAACAATCATCCAATCAAACAATTCTAATTATCCAGACAAAATTCTGGATAAAATTTCCCGAGTTTCCCAAGTATATATATATATCGGGATACTCGCTCTACAAACAATCTAAACTACGAAGCTACGGAGTTCCTACTCATCTAGATCTATAAAACTAAACAGGATATCAGACTATAGACGAGTTTGACTCAACTACCAAACCTCCTGAACTGCTGATTCCAAAATCAACGATAGATCATACACGTACTCCCTCCGAGATACGTAAAACACAATGAATTCCAGTTATCCAAACTGACAATTCAACCAAGTAGACCAATTACTTATCCAAATCAGAACACAGACGAGATCCAAACATAACTCTACTTCACAACATTAGTAGATTCCAAACTTACTTCTCCCATCCAGAGATACACTCCAAACTGCTTTCGCTGCTCAACTCCGATATGAGGTAGGACACAAGCACAGACTGGACAACTCATTCAAGAAATAAGGTTCACTGATCCATAAATAAAACTCAGATACTCCAGCAAAACTTGAGCTGCTTCACCAAATCCATCTCTAGGAAACATCCTTCCACTAGACTGAACCACCGGTATCACTCCTGGAATCCAGTCGATAAGAAAACTCAACCTTCAGATGCGGACAAACTTCTGACTTCTCTGAAGACATCCAGAAAAACTCTGACAACCCAAGAGAACACTCAGATAATCGCAAGTCACTTTTGCGATCAACCCAACCTATTTCCAAAGAAAAACTGTTCCTCTTTACACAATCCGAACAGCTCATACTTAACTATCCAATCCATCGAAGAAATGGATTTACTCTTACTACTTCTGAACTTCACCTTCAGAAAAACTGCTCATCCAGAAAACTTCCTGCCATCACAGAATACTCTGAGCTGCACTGCTGACACTGATGCCAAGGACTTCCTATTCCAAAGATCTTCGAGAAACTCGAACTCCAAACCAAACAGAAACACCATGCTGAACTCAGCCACAACACCGAAGCATACACACTTCCTTAATCTTGTTCCAAAGAAAACATCTTCGGGAACATCCATCGTCACTGTATCTCATCATACAGCTACTATTACCTGAGGTATCAAGGTACCATCAATCGCTTCTGTTCAACCGACAGATCCAACCTTACTCATCCAAACTTCAAAGATAAACTCCGAACCATTACAGTTTCCTTCGGAGATCGATGAAATCCTTTACCATAGCAAAGCTTACTCGAGACGGTATTAGGTCTACAGTCTCGACAGATACACTTCCAACCTCAACACTCAAATTCTAACTATTGGTAGTCGTGTTACTCACACTACCACCTTATCTACCTTTATAATTTATATTGGAAAACCCGAACAGGTAACCCAACAAATAGGTAGAAATATATATATATATATATATATATATTTAAAATGATACTTTTTATATAGAAATTATTTCTGGGTAAAATTATTTCATTTACCTCTTTAAAACAATACTGTGTCGAATTGTTCTATACAAGCGTTTAGAGATCCCTATCAATGTTGTGGCGTCCCACACATCGACCAGAATCCATAAACTACTCAATAAACCAATCAACACAATATAAAACAATTTTATATTCACTAACAAATACGCGCTCATATCTATTAATACTCTCAAAATTCCCACCAGAGCCAAGGTTGTCGCCAGCCTAAGCTCTGATACCACTGTAACGACCACGACTTTCTCTCCATAGAAAGTCGTATCGCTAATAAGAAAGAAAGGGGTAGAAAATAGAAAAGAAGAGAAGAAAGAAAGAAACAACAACAACGATCTCACAGCGGAACGAATAAATTATATTAATAACATAAACTATTACATAGTATACAACACTTTGCAGAGTTACACAGCATATACATCACTTACTAGACAGTTATAAACATCTGTCTAGACATTACAACTCAAATACAAGACAAAGATCTAAACAAGATCAACACAGCGGAAACTACTATCTATATCTACAACGCTGAAGCCTCCTGCTCCATTGCTCCTCCACAATTCGTCAAGGCTAACCTGAATCCCTTGGCTACTCGTAAAAATTTGAGTACCCAAGAGTTTATAAAACAGAAATAAACAACTTGGGTCAGACATGGGTCTGGTGTGAGTAACAGGTTAAACTTGTTTAACTTCAAAACCTTTTGAAAGAAAAGGTATCACGTAAGACTTCCCACAAATAAACATGGGTAAGTTTTTACCTTACGCTAACCAAAACATTTGATAGGAAATTCGATTGTATTATAATAGGGTCTAGGGTTTTCAAGTAAAATACAGAAATAGCTGAAATGCTTACATCTCACATTCCAACATAGTTGAGCACAACTAATACGTACGGCACTTATTGGAGTTTGGATTCCATACAATGGCAGGGCTACTGGGGTACCGCCCGTCACAGTACGTGGCCTAGATCACCGTACCGAGGATCACTCCCAATCCCCTGCAACACAAGGTCGGAACATCCCTTACTGGATAATTCCCGCACAAGATACCTCACGGTTGGGATCAGCAACCGCACACACTAAGCCGAAATAAGAAGGGACATCTAGACAGAGGTAACCTTGTCCTACTTGGGTGCTACCCACAAACCTTGCTGCACCTCCCCTGTTTTAGCCATTCCCGGTTTGTGAGGCTTGAGGTCACGATTACCTTTAAATAGAACACATCTATCTTAGAATGCTCATCGTCCACCTGACGATGTGCTGAAAGCATTCAATCCATACAAGTTCGTTCCGGGTTCGAACGAAACCGAAGGCATTATCTCGTTACACTCGTTTTGGAATCACCCTCAGAGTTAACGACAATAACCCTTGCACTCTGAATCTTCATCTTCACTTGATTCACGACCTATCGTAAATTTGGATCGATGTGGTATTCGGGTCTCCAGACCTGGAAATCCGGTATACGGAAACCCGATCCCGGTCTTATCGAAATCCAAAACGTATCTTTTAAGGCCAAGTTGTTTTAAAGGTTAAAACAATTTCAATTCATTATCTTTATACACAAAGAAAGATAATTCACAACAGATAATTAACATTATCAGATAATCCATATAATTCAACTAACATCCATATCATACAGCATATATCTCATCAGAGATATCAATCAAAGTCAAGTATCCAATACTATCACCCATTCATAAGTAATGATTTATATCATCTTAAATTAATTTAAATTGAATTAAATTAATTACTTCATTTTATAAATCCTTCTTACTTAACCATTAATTAATTACCATTAATTAATTAATTATCCTCTAATTACCTTTTTCAATTAATCATCTTTGATTAATTATCTTTTAATTACATCCAAGTAATTTATCCTTAATTAATTACTTAAATTAATTATTCTTAACCGCTTATAGTAATTAACCTTTAATTAATTCATTAATTAATTAACTAAAATTAATTAACTTAATCAACTATAATTAATTACATTAATCCTTAATTAATTACATTGATTAATTACTTCATTTATTAATTATTACTTAATTAATCAATCTTAATTACATCATTAATTATATTTAATAATGATCCTTAATTACTTTTAATTAGTTATCTTATTTAAATTAATTACATTTAATAATTAATTAGTCACATTTATTAATCACCTTTGATTAATCACATTTAGTAATTAACTACTCTTAATTACTCCACTTCAAAATTAATTACTTCTTAATTAATTATCCTTTAATTAATCCCTGATTAATTATTCAAGTAAATAGACTCAAATCATCTTCAGTTAATTAAATCCACTAATTAACTTTAATTACTTTCCTAAGTAATTACACTTCCTAATTACATTTAAGTAATTATCAAATCACCAAATCATTATCTTAAATTAATTTAACTAATTAATTTAACTTAATCAAATAAATTTAATTAATTACCTTAAGTAATTAATTTCTTTAATTACTTCCATTAAATAAATTATACTTAACCAATTATAATTGATTATCATTAATTAATTAATTTAATTGATTATCAAAATTAATCCCATTCATAAATTATTTAAAAATCCTTAATTAATGATTCCTCGTTAATTATTTAATAATTCTTTAATGACATCTAAATTAAAGTATTTATCTTTCAACTACTTTAATTATTATTACCCAAGACTTTAAAAGATTTAACTTTAAAATCTTTCTTTTAAATCATTTTAAATTAAAAGATTTAAAATAGATACAATTTAATTTTAACCAATTTAAATAAAATTTATAAAATCTTCTTAAATTCAAATGTTAAGAAACACTAATATTTATAAAAGAATTTTATAAGGTTTTAAATTAATTTATTCATTCAACCCTTTTAAAAATATACTTTAAAACATTTTAAAGAGGTTTAAACATAATAAATTAAATTTTTTTTTTCAAACTTATTATCTTAAATATAGAAAACCAGTTTAAACTTGAATCTGTATGAAAACTTGATTTAAACATAATTTAAATCCTGTTTCACCTTTTAAAAACTCATTCAAAATTTAAAACACTGCCAGGCTTAAAACTGCAATCCCCAGAATCTACTCGAGACCAACTAAAATTACCCCGAGACAAACCCTAATAAGCTTCGAGTCACTCATGCGTTTACTCGAGTGCTTTCCTCTGCCAAAACCAACCTCGCCAGTTCGATGCTCCGAGTCGAACACGAAGAAACTTCGAGCCAAACACGTACCCATCTCTTCTTTCCTAACTTCTATTTCTTCCAGATGTACGAAACGTACATGTGCACGTGCACAGGCATAACGATCGCCTCCGACCATCACTCCCAACTCCGGCATGTCGTCTACGACACCCACTCACGCTCCCAATCATCAGAACCACGAACTGCCTCATCAATCGAAATCGAGCAAAACGAACATCACCTGAAACAGACTTCGACCTGGAAACATCTCGAATACACTCCTCCTATCACTGGAGCATCAGCGCCTCCTTCCACGACCTCACCAACATCTCCTCTTCCATCTTCGAGAATATAGTGGAACTCGATCCACTAGGGTAGCCGTGAAGATCTAATTTCCGTCCAACCCATAAACTAGGTTTACAGACAGAATTCCATCGCCGTTGCCACCACGGCGAACTTCAGTGCCTTCCTTTATTTTTCCCTGCCTCTCCGTTCACTATTCCATCACCACAGTGAACCCCGAACGTTCTAGTTTACTCGATCACCAAAAATCGCCTATAACCTCAAAACTCATTCCACTCGAACTGCTCCTTCATTTCAATGTTATAAATTATGATTTATGTTTTAAAAATCAAGTTTTAGTATAAGTAATCAATTTATACTCCTGGATCAATGAATCTGGACTTTTGATTTTTCACTTACAAAATATTTGTCCTGTTATATTTTCTTTTACAGAGACACAGCAGTTTTTTTTTATATTAAATAAAATTTCAAACTATAATTTGTTACATACCCAAACTTTGTTTAAATCTTTAGCCTTAATAAGGATTCGAACAAGAAATCATTGATTTTTGATCAGGATTTAAAACTGGCATACTAGAACAGGCAATAACATATCAAACCATACATGCATACAATACATCCATTGTTTTCACAGCAACTTCTACTTATACATACAAACAATGCATATTTATCACAAGGATTTATCATGCAATCTTATTCATAACCTACTTTTAGAAACAGTAATGTTACTCACCTGATATTCATTGAAACAGAGGCAGCCTCTTTAAATTTGAAAAGCTTTTGAAAACTTGAATTGTTTTAATACTGGAAATTTGCATTGCCATTTCTTTTAAAACTTTAAACTTGAATTTACAGATGAATTTCTACATGCTTCTGTCTGCATCTCAGGTTGGAAAGAATTGCATGCAAGCTGAAATGATTTTGCCCTTTTTAAAACAGAGAAGAAATTGCTGTGATGATCTCTGCTTTTGAAAATCCAGGTTTGAAGAAGAGGCAGGCTAATGGTTTTTGATTTTGGAAAATGATTACAGGTTTTGATTTGAATTTAATTCTTGGTTTTGAGGAGTGTTACTCACAGATTTTGTTTTGAGAAGAGTTTGTTATAGCTGAAGTTTCTTAAGTTTGAAGAGAATAGAAAAAGAATAGAATGGAAAAGGATTTGTTTATATAAAGGCTGAAATTATATGTAAATAAAAATAAAAGAAAACTAAAATTAAATGACACTTGTCTCATTGCTTAATTCATGACTTAACACATGTTACTTTAAGCTTTAATATGATGACATTTGTATTTTACTTATTTTCATTTATTTTAAAAGTGAATAAAAGACCTTTTTCTTTATTTATTTAAATACTTATCTATATATAAATTATGTTAAAGAAACAAAACTAATTATAAAAGCTTATTCAAATATATTTTTTAAAATGTTTATCCTTTTAATTTCTATTATAAATCCAAATTCATATTTAATTTAAAAAGAATCCAAATAAAAATCAAGTTATATATATATGCATATAATAACACATTAAATTTTGAAAACAACAATTCTATTTCCTTAAAAATCTATTTATGTTTATAAAAACAAAGTATTATAATTATTATTTGAAAATTTCAAATTTAACTATTTTAAATAATTTATAAAAGAGATTATAAATTACTTCTCTTATTAAATGAATTAATACCATATGTAAATTGTATTTAAACTTCTATTTTTAAATCATATATATCAAGTAATATTCTAAAAAGAAAGTAAAACAAACTCTTCATTTAAATTTGAACTTAAGCTAAAAATCTATTTTAACAATTAAACATTAATAATATGTATTTTAAACTATATAGTTATTTATTAAATATCTTTGAAAAACTCAAAATTGTTTTAAATCAAAATTTCCAAAATATAATTTAGAAAACAAGATTTATTTATTTATTATATTTCAAACCAAAGCTCATCTATTTACAACATATACAATTATATATATATTATAAATAGAAAATATTTTATTAACCCTTAAAAGATAAAATTTACTAATTAAATATTTATTTAATTAGATTATTAAATTTATTCAAATTTATTATCAAAGATCATCAATATCAATTTAATTATTTAACAGATTATTAAATTGATATTGCTCAAATTTCCGGGATATCACAGAAAATTTGAATTTTCGAAAGGATTTGAAATTTTGAAAATTATATAAGGAATGGTTTCATATAAAATGATTTATAACTGAAGGTTTTGAATCTGAATTTGAGTGATTGAACTCTGGCATTTTCTAAAACTGGTTTTAAGATTTGAAAATAAAAATAATACGATTTGAAAGTATTTTCCGAATAAGAAATGTTTCAAATGATTTTAATGGGTTTCAATGATTTCGAAGAAATTCCTAAAGAAGTTTTCGAGAAAATATAAGTCTATAATCCACTTATGTCGCTGGAAAATAATTTCGGTGATGAATGCATGCATCATCGACATTGATTTTCGAGTTTCAGAGTGGGGGAGAGGCCACTTTGGTAGTTATGCGGGTGACTTGTGAAACTAATTTTGATTTCAAATTCCGAAGTGTGATGTAATATTCGAAAGATATATGTATATATATTTGAACAATTTGAAATGAGCCGGTGTTCAGTCCTTGAGTTTTGGATTTGATTTGATATAACCCTATCTTTTGGAATTGATTTACTGATTTGTTTGTGATTTCCAACTGTTGGATTGAAATATGATTTCTTCGACTATTTTGAAGGTTCGAGCACTTCCAAATCAAGGTTAACTTTTCAAAGCTAAGTAATTTTGAAAAGTATAAAGTATATAAGTTGGTATGTATGTTTAAAGTATGTAGTAATATGATTTAAATAAGTTGAAACTGTTTTGTTAAGTAAATGAATAAGACTATTTTGAATTATACTAATGTGAAATTTAGTTTTAAAAATATTTTCAATAAAATTTAGTTTAAATGTTTTAACTTAGTAACATCTTTATAAAACTATATATTTAACAAGTTGGAATAGATACATAAGTTGTACGTATGCTGTTTTATTCGCATAATTAATTTGATCCAGGTTTGAGTACATAAGTTCGAGGTGAATTACACCATTTCAAGTTAGGATTTTTCATTTATTTCTTGATGGCGAATATTTGATATGGATTTTGGGCTTAATTCTAGAATTCTCTATCATAGTATATGGCTATGCAAGAAGACTGATGGCTTCTAGTCGAGAAACCATATCGAAGTCCGCATTAGGGAAGTCGAATGGACAATACTAGTTCGAAAGCGAACTTGTGTGATCGAGCAAGCGATCGAATGTAATGTTGCGAAATGATGACATATGTACATCTTATGTCCTAATATCATTGATATACTTGACGCTGAAATTGGAAGTTGTTGGGTTGGATATCTTTGTAATTTAATTGGAATTTTCTTTTATGCAAAACTACTATCGATTTAAAACCATTATTTTTTAAACTATTTTTCCTTTATTTTTCTTAAACAAACTATTTTATTCTATTTTACATACAAAACTATTTCACCAAAACCATTTTATATTTGTATACAAACTATTCTAAATTCAAAAACCTTTTATAAAGAAAAGATGTTCAACTCCATATGGCTCTTCATGCAGCGAAATTTATTTTTGAAATTTTTTGATCCTTATATAAGATGGACCTTATGTAAGTATAAGATGATTTTAAAAACCATTGATTTTGGAAATGAATTAGTTGACTTAAATTATATTGATTTAGAAACTTGGATTATTCTCCAAACCTATTATTTTGGAAACTTTGAAACTGAAGATATTTAAATTGAGAAGAAATAATTTGGTGGGATTGTATATGATTTTGAAACTGAACTGATATTGAAACAAATTGAATTTTGAGAACCTTGTGTTACTAAATACTTGATTTGGGAGTTATCGAACCTATATAAAAATTGGTTTGTATAAGTATGATGTTGATTCGAAAACTATGGATTTGAAAAGGTACTCAATTTGAAAAGTGAAATCTTATATAATTGAAGTCTATATAAGTGTGATTTGTTATACTTTTGATTTTGGAAAGGTATTTGATTTGAAAATAAAATCTTATATATAATGGACTTTATATAAGTACGATATTTGAAAGTGATTTGAAAAAGTACTATATGATACATATTTTCGAAGTAAAGATATGGAAAGTGCCTTCTGCTTGATATCCGCCTTGTGGCCACATTGTAGATTCATTCTATCGATATTTTTCTCTGATTTTTGGTTTTACGGATATGATACTCGAGTTTCCATCGAATTCCATGGAAATCTCCATGGTCTTATGAGCGCGACTGCATAGCAAAATTCGCATGGGCTACGAGAGCCTAGGGTACGGATGTTTCCTAGGAGATCCAGGCGTAACCATTGTGTATCCGCGATCCATGATCGACATGTTTTGGGTTTTTTGTTTGGATTGTACTTTCCATATCTGTTTTTTTAATTTTCCAGTATTTTCACTGGGTGTTGAAACAAGTCTACTAAGTACTTGGAGAATTCTAGCTTTGCGCCTGATCAACGCATGGCCAGAGTCTGCAGGAACGAGGATAAACTTGTTAAGACATCAAGTTATAAAACTATTTTGATAAAGTGTTATATAAAGGATATTTTGATCAGTTATGTTTCCTTTCTAAAAGATTTTAAAGTGTTTTAAATATTGTTTACCTTTTTACTGATAGTTTGAATTTAAAGACTTTTATGGATATAATAAAATGGATTTAACCAAGTTACTAAATATTAAAGAAATTCTAATTGAAATTTATATGGTTTTAAATTAATGGCTCATCCTTGTCTTTCGACCTATTTTCACTCCTAGCTATCCTGACTCACTATTTTTCCTACTTGCTATTCCTATTTCTCTTATTTTCCCTGCTAGCTATTCCTATTCTCCTGTCTTCTTCCTTTTCGAGGACGAAAAGATTTGAGTGGAGGAGAGTGTAACAACCCATAATTTTAATAAATATTTTTAAATTAATTTTTATTTTGTAACTTTGATTTTTAAATAATTTTTAATTGAAGTTTGAAATTTTTCCTATGTATTTTGGATTTTTGTTCATTTTATTTTCCAAATACAATTAAATATTGATTTTCTGGAAATATTATATTTTGTCAAACCTATATTGTTTATTGAAAATTTTGAAAGTTGAATTTTTAAATTTTAATATTTTCTTTGAAACAGTAATTGGTTCTGATATCTGTTCTGTTTTTCGTTTCATCGAATTCCGTTTTAAACCTTTTAAAATTTGATAAATTCAGCATTTTACAGACAAAATTTTTATCTGCATTTTTTTTCATTTTTTTTCTATTTTCTATCTTTTATTTTTGTTTTGGGTTTTGAATTAAATTGTGTGAATTTTTGTTGTGTTTGGAATTTTCCTATACTAGTTGTATTTTTGTTTACAATTTTAATTCTAGTTTCAATAAAATAAACTATTCCTTTATTTATTTTCCTATTTTTCCTAAGACTAATTATTTATTTTCATTTTCACTTTATTTTCGTTTGTCTTTTATTTTATTTACTGATTTTTATTTGTTTATATTGAATTAAAAAGAAAGTGGAAATTTGAAGAGACTTAAGCTTTAAAACATTTAACTTTTCATTTCTAGTCCTTTCACATACTTTGGCCGTTCCTTTTATATTGATTAGCCGTGTGTTTTAACTTCATTTCACGTGAAAAACTTCTCACTTCATTACAAAATTTTGGCCATCTTCATTTCTGAAAATATTTGGTAATGGCTTCTTCATTTTTCTCTTTTTCCTCTTCACTTTTTCCATTTGTTTTGCTTGATTTTGCCTTGATCTTCTTCATGCCTTGCTCGGCCATAGTCACCACCATCTCCTCCGACCACCATCTCCTCCTCCTCATCATCCATGGCCAACCACCTACCCCGCTGTCTAGATTTGGCCATGACTTCTAGGATGAACAACAACACAAAAACATTGCAAAAAAAACTCCAAAACAATTGCATAGCCGAGCCTCTTTGTCACCATCCCCTTCATTTTGACTTTGGCCACCACCTCTATCTCCACCACTAGCACGTGACCATCACCACTAGCCTTGTTCAGATCTGACCTGACCTGCAGTGAGCCATGGCCGAGCCCATAGACCCATAGGCCGAGCTTACATGCACCAAAACTCCACCTAGTGGCCTTGCCTTTTGACCTTCCATGCTTGCAAACTCCTACCCCTTCACATCCCTTTGTAGCCGTGCCTATATGTGCCAAACCCAAACCATTTCCACCTCTAAAACATGTATGGCCGAGCCCATGATGGATCGTGATCAAGCATTTGTGATTTGAAAGCAAGGTTAAGCCATTTGTCTCTTTTGTCAATTCCAATTCCACTTTGTTTCAATTTATTTTTGTGTTGAAATTTTATTTATATTTTGCTTTGTTTTATTGTTGTATACAAGATTTAAATCTTGGTTTTCTTTCCACTTGAATCTAGTCGTGCTATCGTGCTTTTCGGATTTTTGTTTGTGTGTTTGATTTGCTAACTCCAACGTAAAAGAGGTGTGTATTCACACATGACATTTATACTTATAGAATTGTGAAACGACAACAAGTGAGTGTGTATAAACTATTATATCATGTTATACCTACCTGTGATGTAAATTATATGATGTTAAACCCTGTTATAAACTTGTCACATCATCTGCTATGTTATATTTTATTATATTGTTTATTTATTTCTGTTAATCATACTGCAAGTTCCCTGTAGAATAGAATCACTATGGATTGAAATGATACATACCCGAACGGACTTTAGAATAGGGAAAAATCATTATGGGCTGAAATGATAGGCTCGAGTGATTTTTATTTATTTTTATGTACTTGGGATTGCGGGTTTGAAATGATAGAACCCGGATTTTTCTTTGTAAATTACGGATTGAAATGATATATTATCCGTATCACTTGACTTAGGTTAGAAAAATGTTATACAGACCCATGGTTATTTTATATATTTTTCTGGAAAATTTTAGATATTTTTAAATGTAAAAATATGATAATTTGATTTAAATTGAATATAAAATGATTTAATAAAGGGTTAGTGATTTTTCTATAAGTTAAAAGTGTTAAATAAATAAATGCTTAAAATAGAAATTTGGAAATTAACTTGACTTGGAATTGTGAGATTTGGTTTTAAAAATGGAAATTTAAGTAAAAGAAAATAAAATGGAAATTAAGTTTTATTTGTGAAATGATAAATTAAATTAATGTGTTAAGTGAATGTAATGAATAGGAAAATTCTACACTTGAATTTAATAAGTGAAGAAATGAACAAATTTGATATTTATTTGTGGAATTTACTTTATAAAAATCATAAGTTAAAGGGTATTTAAATGACCATTTTAAAGTGGAAAAATATGATTTTTATACAATTAAAATGGTTTAAATTGAAGATTTATTGTTTCTGAAATTCTAGTGTAAATTTGGAAATTCTTTTAGTAGCACTTCAGAAATGCTATCGTTTCTGAATAATAACTAAAATCTGAACTAAAGTGAATCTGTAGCACTTTGTAAGTGCTGTAGTCGCAGAAACTAAATTTAAAACCTCAAACTAATAACAGAGCTATTGTAGCACTTGTTAAGTGTTGTAGTTGGCTGAAATGTGATTTTGAATGTAATTGAACTAGTACAGCAGTTTGTAAAAGCTGTCTTTGCTGAATTGAACTATTTTGCAACTAAAACTGAACTATTACAGCAGTTTTAAATGCTGTCTTTGCTGAATTGAATTGTTTTCAAATATAACTTACCATAGTACTTTCTAAATGCTGTGAAAGCTGGAATTTTAATGTTTTAATGTATTTAAGTGAATAAATGAGTTCAGAAAAGGTTAAAATTTCGGGAATTTAATATTTGATTTGAAGGTATAATGACTTCACTTTTAATGATTTAAATGAATGATTTTAATTCGGAATTTTAAACCATTTTTGAAATCTATAACCACGGGTACACTTCTCTGTATGCCATTTTATTTCCTTGTGATTTATTTGGATGCACACCTTTAATTTGAGAGTGTGGCTAGTGGTGAGCGATTACTGCAGCTCTAAGCTACCCTAGTCACAATAACACTGTTATTTGCATTGGTTTACTTTAATATGGATATTTCTATGATGGTGTTTATTACTGCTCAGTTTATGGTTTGACTGATCCTTAAAGGATGGGCGATCCCAAGCATCCTTTAAGTTATTGTGCATTGCTATTACAGTTCACTTGAGTTGGTTTACATTGTATAAGTATGTATGTCCTGACTCGAGTGTTTGTGTTTACTTTACGCTCGGGTCAGCCTGAGTAATACAGCTTTGGATTCACCTTCTGGAGCTAGAGATTTGTTGGAGCTTATTTGTCTATCGGTTCATTGACTTCTATTCCAGTTATTTCCTATTCAGTATTGTCTCTGTATTATTGATTTATGTATCCTAACTTATATTGTATCTATTTTGACTATGAGATTTTGTAGATGTTTTGAGAGTTGTATATAGTAGCTTCATGAACTACTATGTTATTTTATTTCCGCTGCGAGTTATTCTGATATTATGTGTCTGTGATTTTGTGTTTGATTTTATTTGCTCCAAATTTTCTTGAAAATCCACTGTTTTGAAGTATTCAAGTCTGACATGTGTGGATTTATTGTCGATTTGAATGGTCCAAAATAGTGGGATGTTACATTTTTGTGATAAGTTTGAGCATATCCTTTCACCTAAGTTTGCAACCGAACCTTTGTGTGTTACTAATCCTATTGGTGGTCTCGCAAACCTTAGTAGGATTTGTAACAATGTGAAACTCTTCCATTCTGGCCATTGCTTTTCTGGTGATTTCTATGTTCTTGGTTTCGATGCTTTTGACATGTTGCTTGGAGGAGATTGGTTGAAGACGCATGAAGTTGTTATCTCTTGTAAAACCCAGACTGTTTCTCTTGTTGATGATTTTGGTAACCCTTTAATGATTCAGTGTCGTATGCCTCAGGAGTATGCAGGTAGTTTTATCTATTCTCTTGATTCTTCCCCTAGTGATCTTGATTCTACTCTTGTGGTCAAACTCTATCCCGATGTATTTGGTGAAGTCACTTCTTTACCTCCTAAACGGGAAATCGAATTCCATATTGATCTCATTCCTAGAGCTCGACCTGTAGTTCTTCCTCACAGAAGAATGGCACCCCGTGAGAAGGTTGAGTTGAGGAAGCAAATCGAAGATTTGTTCTCCAAAGGTTTGATCAGACCCAGTCATTCCGAATGGGGAGCAGCAGTGGTTTTTGTCACTAAGTCTGATGGTTCTTTGAGGATGTGTGTTGATTATAGGGAGCTGAACAAGCTCACTATGAAAAACAGATATCCAATGCCTCGTATTAATGATATGTTTGATCAACTTTATGGAGCTACTGTATTCTCTCAGCTTGATCTTGCCATCGGTTTCCACCAGCTCAGAATTGCTGAGGAAAGTATTCCCAAAACTACTTTCCGTTCTGAGGATGGTTTCTTTGAATGGTTAGTTATGCATTTGGTTTGACTAACGCCCCATCTTTCTTTGTCGACCTTATGAATAGTGTTTTTCATGATGTTCTTAATAAGTTTGTTCTAGTCTTCGTCGACGATATTCTTGTTTTCTCTAAGTCAGAGGAGGTGCATGAATCCCATTTGAGCTTTGTTTCGGGGACTCTCAAAAGTCATCAGTTGAAAGCCAAATTCTCAAAATGCCATTTCTAGAAGGATGAAGTTCGATTTCTTGGACATATTGTTTCTGGTGATGGAGTTTCTGTTGATCCAGTTAAGATCGCTGCGATCAATGTAAGTCTTGAAAGTGACTGCTATCTATAGGATCGAAATGGCCAAAAGTTGTAAACAATGTAAATGTAGTGGCAATGCGATATAAACTAAGTTATCTACTGATGCGGAATATGAGTGTAAAAATAACTAGTGCAGAAAATAATAATAGCAGTAAAGAAAAATGAAACCAAAGATTTTTATACTGGTTCGGAGCACCGTCCTACGTCCAGTCCCAGACTCCTTCTGGAATTTCACTAAAACAACAACTCTCACTTAACCCGGAGGAACAGGTCTATACAACCCTTGAGTAGCATAATAGGGACCTGAGCAGCGGAACAGGATTTCGCCTCAGCAACCGAAGAGGACTTCACACGCCTGAGCAGCAGAATGGAACTTTAACAAATACAAAAGATTGTTTTGACCTTGTGTGTTCTAATAACACAGATTTGTCACTTGTAGTACACCCTTCCTAAAATCAAATCCTCAAGTATTTGAAATGTATGTGAGAATAAGAAAGGAAGATATTGCTTAGAATCAAGGAATATGTAAGTAATTCAGAGATTCAAAGCAATTAGATATAGAATGCTGTTAGAATGCAAGAATATGAGAGCACAAGAGTAATAGAGAGTAGTTAGAATGATTTCGATAATTGTAGAATGTTTGGAAACAAGTATTTATAGAAAACAGAGAGTTGCTGCCATTGATGAAGAGTTCTGACGAAGAGAAGCAACTATTCCCGTTCAGAAATTGATCGCAACCCTTCGCAGAGAAAACGTGTCTTTTGAAAATATGATAGTTAGATTCAGGTCAGTCGACTGGTCGAAAATGGTCAGTCGACTGAAAAGTAAAATCATGTAAAAAATTCGTGCACAGATGTGCATGTATGTGTAGCATATGCAGAACCAATCGACTGGGAAAAACTGCCAGTCGACTGGCTGTACCATTTTTCAAAGAATCGAGATGTGTTTGTGTTGTGTTTTCTTGAGGATAGATTTTAACAAAGCACTAAACTAGACTCTATATACACATTTGATGACTCTTGTTAAAATATATAACTATACAAACCATATATTGAGCCGATGAGTCTGGATGTTATCGTAGTCGTAGATTCGTGAATTGTTGTGTCTTGTCAGCAATCAAAACCTATGTTCCAACATTCTCCCCCTTTTTGATGATGTCAACTTCATTTTCTACGAACGAAACTTTGACAAGCTTTGTTGATCTTATCTCTTCCACTGAATATATTCTTGTAATTGTGCTATAGATTTCTCCCCCTTAATCTATGCTATATATTCCTGTAAATAATTAATCTTTTCTCCCCCTTAATCTGTGCTTGCATGATTTTTTCCTACAAATAGTATTAGAGCAATATCTTTCTCCCCCTTTGTCATCGACAAAAAGGAGAGTTTATATGATGATATAAATTATATTTTACATAAGTGTTAACATAGAACAATATAAAACAAAATAACAACTACTTATAATGTAAGGTATCAGAAAAATTAACATTTAAAGCATGCGATACCCAAGGTTCATATAATTTCCTAGTTTTTAGGAAACCATACCCATTTGGGTGTGGTTGAACATGTATAAATATAATTTTCATTATTAACTACCATATCAAAATAATTATCAATGTATTTTTCTCTGTTTTTCCAATTAACAGGAACCCAAATACTTAGATAATTTTTATTCATATTTCCCGTCAATGATCTAGAGAAATTATAAACATTATTGGTCATAACAGTATTTGAATTTCTATAAAAATTGGATTTGGACTTTACTCAAAATTTAGTAGTAGCACTAACATTTTTACTATACATGAAAGCATATCTAGTGCTATTTCTACGATTAGTTTTATCATATTCTAAACCACTTGTATCATGTAAAGGTCTAGAACTAGATAAAATTATGTTTAAATTGTTTTGATCTTTATTAAATTTTGTGACTTCAGTGTTAAGTTTATCAAATTTAGCTTTAAAGTCACAATTATTATTTTCAAAAGAAATATTTCTAGTATTCAAAATATCAAATTTTTTATTTAATTCAGAATTATCGTTTTTTAACGTACAGTTCTCATTTTTGAGAAGGAAATTTTGAGATTCTGAATTATCTAAAGAGAATTGTAATAAATAATTTTGTCTTTTCAAATCAAATTCTTTTGAAAAATTTTCTCTCTCTTTTTCAAATATGGTGTTTTGTTCATCTAGAAAATCTTTAAAAGTTAAAAAATTATTCTTTAAATCACCAAGTTGATTTTCTAAATTTAACTTCTCGTTTTTCAATTTCTCATTTTCAAGTTCAACAGATTTCATCTTTTCTAAAATAATAAAATTAAGCTTTGAAATCTTATTGCTTATACTAACTAATTCATTATTATCTTTTACTGAAATTTGTAAATCAGAAACTACCTTTTTGTAGTCCTCGCCGGTGGCTTTGACAGGGATTTTGCCTATTGTATTTCGACTAGATCGTTTTCTGGCCATTATTCTATTATGTTGTGACGATCGATAGAATTCCAGGCTCTGATACCAAATGAAAGTGACTGCTATGCTATAGGATTGAAATGGCCAACAGTTGACTCCTTCTGGAATTCCACTAAAACAACAACCCTCACTTAACCCGGAGGAACAGGTCTATACAACGCTTGAGCAGCAGAACATGGACCTGAGCAGCGGAACATGATTTCGCCTCAGCAACCGAAGAGGACTTCACACGCCTGAGCAGCAGAACAGGACTTTAACAAATACAAAAGATTGTTTTGACCTTGTGTGTTCTAATAACACGGATTTGTCACTTGTAGCACACCCTTCCTATAATCAAATCCTCAAGTATTTGAAATGTATTTGAGAATAAGAAAGGAAGATATTGCTTAGAATCAAGGAATATGTAAGTAATTCAGAGATTCAAAGCAATTAGATATAGAATGCTGTTAGAATGCAAGAATATGAGAGCACAAGAGTAATAGAGAGTAGTTAGAATGATTTCGATAATTGTAGAATGTTTGGAAACAGGTATTTATAGAAAACAGAGAGTTGCTGCCATTGATGAAGAGTTCTGACGAAGAGAAGCAACTATTCCGTTCAGAAATTGATCGCAACCCTTCGTAGAGAAAACGTGTCTTTTGAAAATATGACAGTTAGATTCAGGTCAGTCGACTGGTCGAAAATGGTCAGTTGACTGAAAAGTAAAATCATGTAAAAAATTTGTGCACAGATGTGCATGTATGTGCAGCATATGCAGAACCAATCGACTGGGCAAAACTGCCAGTCGACTGGCTGTACCATTTTTCAAAGAATCGAGATGTGTTTGTGTTGTGTTTTCTTGAGGATAGATTTTAACAAAGCACTAAACTAGACTCTATATACACATTTGATGACTCTTGTTAAAATATATAACTATACAAACCATATATTGAGCCGATGAGTATGGATGTTATCGTAGTCGTAGATTCGTGAATTGTTGAGTCTTGTCAGCAATCAAAACCTATGTTCCAACAAGTCTATATTCTTTTCTTTCCTTTGTACATTAATTATTCTATCTCTTTCTCGGTTCTTATTCTCCCTGTTCTATTTTAGAATTGGGAAACTCCTAGGACTCCATCTGATATCCGTAGTTTTCTGGGCCTTCCCGGTAATTATCAGAGATTCATTGAGAATTTTGCTCAGATTGTTGCACCTCTCACCGCTCTAACTCGTAAGAATGCTAAGTTTAGATGGAATGATAAGTGTGAAGCTGCATTCAATGAGTTGAAGCGCAAGTTTACTTCCGCACCAATTCTTACCATTCCAAATGGAAATGAGGGATTAACGGTATACACCAATGCCAGTCGTGAAGTTTTGGGAGCCGTTCTGATGCAGGATGGGAAGGTTATCGCTTATGCCAGTCGTCAGTTGAAGACTCATGAAGCCAATTATGCAGCCTATGATTTGGAATTGCTTGCCGTAGTTTTTGCTTTGAAGCTCTGGAGACATCATCTATTGGGAACTAAGTTTGAGCTCTTTACGGATCATAAGTCTTTGAAATATATTTTCACCCAGAAGGACTTGAATTTGAGGCAAGTTTAGGTGGCTTGAGTTTCTACCTTCTTATGACCTCAACATCAACTATACCCCCGGGAAAGCTAAGGTTGTAGCCGATGCTTTGAGTAGGAAGAAGGCGATGTTATGTCAGCTTGTTGTTTCTTCTCCTCTAATGGATCGTATTATCGCTAAGCAGGATGAGAATAGGATGATTAGGCTTATTAGAGAGAATGTTCATAGCAGAGTTGGTGGTAGTAGCCTAGATGGAAGTGGAGATCAGATCGATGATAAAGGGATTTTGAGGATTAATAATAGGATTTGTGTCCCGAATGTCGATGGATTGAGGCAAGAATTACTTCGGGAAAATCATCGGTCCAGACTTTATATTCATCCAGGTGTGACAAAGATGTACCATGATATGAAGAAGCTGTATTGGTGGAGTGGTATGAAGCGCGATATCTCCCTTTTTGTTAGTAGATGTGCGACTTGTCAGCAGGTTAAGGCTGATCATCAGAAGACTGCTGGATTATTGCAATCTCTTGAGGTCCCCAATTGGAAATGGGAACAAGTTTCTATGGATTTTATTGATAGATTACCAAGGACTAGGAGAGGTAATGAAAGTATTTGGGTAATTGTGGATAGATTGACCAAGTCAGCTCATTTCATTTCGGTTAGATCTAACCGTTCTGCTTCGAGTTTAGCTGAGATTTATATGCGAGAGATTGTTCGTCTTCATGGTGTTCCGGTCAGTATTGTTTGTGATAGAGACCCCATCTTTACCAGTCAGTTTTGGAAAGCTTTTCAGGAATCTTTAGGTACTCGTCTGAATCTGAGCACTACTTACCATCCGCAGACCGACGGTTAAACGGAAAGAGTGAATAAGATTATGGAAGATCTTCTTCGTGCATGTGTCCTTGATTTTGGAGGATCTTGGGAAAATCATCTCCATCTCGTTGAATTCACCTATAATAATAGTTATCAGGTACAATATCAAATATCTGTTTAAGGTTGTCTTAAACATTTATCTATCTTATTCCATCTTTTGAATTCAGGCTAGTATCGAAATGGCTCCATCTGTTGTTCTTTATGGGCAACCTTGCAAATCTCCATCTTGCTGGATTGAATCTGGTAATCGTTTGGTTCTTGGTCCTGATATGATTCTAGAAGCATCTAAGAAGGTTGAGGAGATTAGGAGGAAGATGAGGATTGCTCCGGATAGACAGAAGAAGTATGCTGATAGGCGTAGGAGGAGTTTGGAGTTTTCTGTTGGTGATCAGGTTTTCCTTAAGGTCTCTCCATTAAGAAATGTGATTCATTTTGGTCGGAGAGGGAAGCTTGCTCCTAGGTTTATTCGTCCCTTTCGCATCCTAGAGAGAGTTGGTTCCTTAGCTTATCATTTGGGATTGCCTGAGAAACTTTCTAGAGTGTATAACGTATTCCATGTTTTGCATCTTCGTCGGTATCTTCATGATCCATCTTTGATTGTCCAGCCTTTTGCCCTTAAGAGTTTGGATGTTGAGCCAAACCTTACTGTCGAGAGGAAGCCACTTCATATTATCGATAGAGGTACGAGGCAGCTTCGAAGAAAATCTGTCAACCAAGTCAAAGTGCAATGGAGCACTGATGATCGGGATTGTACTTGGGAAACGAAAGAGAGCATTCATGCTTCGAATCCGGAATTGTTTGTTCCAGGTATTATTCGTTATCCTACCTTATCCTTCTTTGTTTTATGTGTCTCGTTCCTTTTTGAGGATGAAAAGTTTTGAGTGTGGGAGAGTGTAACAACCCGCAAATTTTGTGAATATTTTTAAATGAAAATTCATTTGAAACTTTGAATTTAATTATTTTAAAATTGATAAATTTGGAATTTTAATATATAATGTTGTATTTGATGTAAAATGTTTCTCCAAATTTAACAAAATAAAGATTTTTCTAAAAATTTAAATTTTGGTCAACTTTGGTCAAAGTTTGACTTCCTGTTGAAAATTTTTTAATTTGAATTTTTTTTATGAAACTGGATTTAATTCTAACTTTTTCTCTGGTTTTCATTTCGTAAAATTCTGATTTTTTACTTCTCAAAATTTGTTGTTTGTAGCGTATTACACGCAGTTGTTTTCTCTTAACCTCTATCTTATTTTTATTTTTATTTGGCCTTGTACTAATGGGCTGAGAACCCCTGCAGTAGATGAAAAGCCACCTGTTGAATAGCCTATATAACATCTCCTAGGGTTTTAGTTAGCCTCCTCATTCTTCATTTGTGCCTCTGCAGAGAATTATGCAAGTCTTCTTCTTCTTCTTCATCCTTCTCCTCCAAACCCTAGACCTTCTTCCTCTTCTCCTCTACAATTTTCCTCCTCCTCTCCATAGAAATTTCGGCCACACCTATTCCATCACCTTCCCATCACCAAACTTCAACCAAAACCCCTTTCTCCTCCTTCCTTTCCCCCTCTCCTCTTCACCAATTTCGGTCTCCATTCCCCCTTCTCTATTTTCGGCCACCACTTCACCAAAACCCTACCAAAGCCGAGCCTTGCCACCACAAACCGTACACAAACCCGAGCCTTCTCCACCAAAAACACTAGCCTATGCACCACAAAACCAAGTCCAAAAGCCCTAGGCCGAGCCTAACCCTAACCCAAACTCCTATGGCCAAGCCTAACCTAACCCAAACAACCCTATGACCACGCCTATGCATCCCTTAGACAAGCCCCCTTATGTATTTTTGCAAATATATATTTTTCTATTTTTATTTTTCTATGTGAATTATTTGTTTACGTATGGAATTTATTTTACTTCTCAAAGCGTCGGATTTGGATTCTCCTCTCACTCATGTTTGTCCATAATTTGTCGTGCTTGTTGCGCTTTGAATCACTTTGCTAACCAAAGGAATTAGAGTAATCACTCTTCACAACGTACTTATATTTTGGTGAATTGATGACAATGAAATTGCTTGGATTTGTATATGCAAGTTGAGAATTTCAGCTATATTTTATTATGTAATTCATGATTTTATTTTGTTACTTCATATGACTTATTTATGTTATTTCACATCATATTATACCTGTTATGATCATATGCTATGAGATGTTGAATATCGTTATGTTTATTTAATATTCTGTAATCACACTACAAGTTCCTTCACTATGGGTTGAAATGATACATACCCGAATGATCTTTAGATTAAGGGAAATTGTTATGGGCTAAAATGATAGTCTTGAGCAATTTTATTTGACTTGGGATTGCGAGTTTGAAATGATATAAAACCCGGAAAATTAATAAATTGTGGATTGAAATGATATATGTCCGTATTTACTTGACCCTGGGGTAGAGAATTTTATACAGACTCCGTGGTTGATTTAAAATGATTTTTCTAGAAATTATTAAGTATTTTGGATTTTTATATATGAATATCAACTAAAATTTACTGTAATGATTTCTGTAAATTTGTTTATATGTGTTAACATTCTTATAAGAGATAAATAGTTGGAAATGTAAATTTTGGAATCTAATTTACGGTATGAAGGTTAATTGAAATTTAATAATCCGATTTGACTTAATAATGGTATTTTATTCTAACCTATAAATTGTAAGTTTTAATTTATGTAATAGTAATTAAAATGATAAATGTTTTGTGAAAGAAAAATGTAAGTTTTAACTAATGTAAATGGTATCATTTGGGTAATAAAAATGATTAATGTTATTTACTGAAAGAAAATAAAGGGTAAGTTAAAGTACTTTTAACTTGGCATAAGGGTTTCTGCTTTAAAATTTGATATTTTAGTAACAAAGTTATTTTACTAAAAGTGAGGTTTCTTTAATGACCAAATAGCTAAACATGAGTAATATAACAGGAATGATAGAATGACTATGATAAAACTGAAAAAATATATATACTATTTGGTTATATAAACGATTGTAGTAGGAAGTATTACAGTAACATTTCAAAACTGCTGCGATTTCTTGCGGTAGCAATTCAAATCTGCTGCAGTTTCTTTCTGTAACAATTCTGCACTGGTGCAGATTCTTACAGTAGCACTTCTGCACTGCTGCGAATTCTTACCGTAACAGTTCTGCACTGCTGCGAATTCTTACAGTAGCACTTCTGTACTACTGCGTTTTCTTAAAAGTGACATTTTCAGAATGCTACAAATGTTCTAAAGGGTTATAGTTCCGAAGTTTGATTCTAAAGGTTACATTTTTAAAGTGCTATGATCTCTATAATTTTATGTTAAAAAGGGGTTATAATTAAATGAATTTGGAAGTGTTACTCCTTTGGAAAATGAATATTATTTTTAAAGAATAAACGATATGGAATTTATATGGTTTTGAAATGAATTTGTTTGATATGAAATATAAACCATTTGAAATTTGTATTACCATGGGTTATAAAAACGATTGGTTGTTAAAGAGACCGGGATCGGATATGGGAATACTCTCTATCGATACCGAAAATCACTTTAACAACTGTGTACGCGGTGGAGATTCCATAATGAAGTAGGATGGTGGCGACGATCCTAAAGGTATATTTACGTGGACCTAACTCCCGTGAGTTAGCATAAGGTGGCTAAAATAGGAGCAATCGACGGACCACGTGAGGTAGTTCCTCCGATCGGACACACTTCATCGTTAGCCATTCTATTACTTTCTGATTGATTTGGTGCGCACCTTTGATTCGGGAGTGTGGATCGAGTTGGGCGATAGTTGTGGCTATGCGTTACCAACAGTCCGGAAGTGTAATTGGTATATCTACCCTGGCATTGCCTAGTTGTTTCGTGTCACCTACCCTAGCGCGCCTTCTACGAGGTTGTTTTGTACCATACCTATGGAGTGCCCTCTGACGACACCTAGTACGGGTGGGATTACGGTACTGTATAGACTATGGGAATATATAAAATGTGTTAAGGTGGAAATTGTAAAGCCTTAACGCTATTTTAGTAGTTTACTTTACTTTAGGCATTATTATAGTAGCGTATATTACTACATAGTAGATAGTTTAACGAATCCTTAGAGGATGGGCGATCCCAAGCATCCTTTAAGTTACTGATGCATTTCTTTTACAGTTCACTTGAGTTGATTTACATTCTATAAGTATGTATGTCCTGACTCGAGTGTTTTGTGTTTTGCCTTACGCTCGGGTCAGCCTGAGTTTCACTGCTTTGGTTTCATTCTCTTTTGGAGCTAGAGATCCGCCGAAGATTTAGCCGTCTACTTGATATTTTATTCCAGTTATTCCACTCAGCTTTTTTTTGTAGCAGAGAACTTATGTATCTAGACTTTCCATTGTATTGTTTTCGTACTTGGTTTATGTATTGTTTTGAGACTTTGTATCTAGGAGCTTCATGAACTCCTATGTTTATTTTATTCCGCTGCGAAGTTATTCTGATATTCTGTGTTTGTGATTCTATGATTGATTTTAGTTGCCCCAAATTTTATTAACAATCTGTTGTTTTGAATTATTCAAGTCCGACATGTGTGGTTTATTGTCGATTTTAATGGTCCAAAATGGCGGGATGTTACATAGTTGGTCAGCATCCAAATGTACTCAAGCGTCCAAGTTCTCGGATCCAAGTCGAGCATGACCCCTCATGTGTAGTTGAGGAGCAGTCCCCCTGGCTGTGGGATCGGTACCAACCCCTAGAGAGGGATCGACACCGACCCGTCTTGGCAAACCATGTTGATCTGCCAAGCGTTGCTCTGATGTCCCTGTTCGTGCTTCTTTAAATCTGCGACACCTTCGCCCGTGATGTTCGTTTGATGAAGTTGAACTATTTGACGTCTAGTAAGAAGCAAGATCCCTTCTGGCGCTTTGGCGCTGCTGTTGAGCAATCTGGTTCATCAAGTTGGCATTAGTCAGGATTTGCTCTTTTAACTGCCTATGACTTTCCATCAGCTCTCTCATCAAGTCATTGAATTCAGCTTTAGTTATGGAACCAGCGGGGTTCTGGACTGTAACATGCTCCACATTCACGTTAGCAGGTTGGTTGCTTGGACCCCCTTGTTGGACACTGGCCGTTTCGTTTGCATCAACATTCTGGGAAGTAGATCTGGTGCGCCTCACCATTCTGGATTTCTTTTCTTAGATCTTGGTAAATCTGAATAGTATCTGCAAGCTTCGGAAGATGAAACTAGATCTCCTTCGGAGGATTTCCTTAAACTAGTAGCAACAAAGGTGATCCTAACAGCCTGAGAATCAACGTTCTCAATGAAAGCACCAAAATGTTTGCAACCAAAATGGCCACAAACACCCAATAACAGATTTAAGTAGTGAAATAAATGAAGAAATTAAATGAAAACAGAGGAGAATCACAAAATATCAAAGAAAACCTAGCATAAAGCAAAAACAACAAGATCTATAGTGGTTCGGCATTGATAGCCTACGTCCAATTTGAATATTCTTCTTATTGCTTCTCAATTCACTTGATCACAATTACAAACAGCAAGAAATAGCACGAGATCAGGAAAGAATGGAGGAAGTTAGTTACAATAATGGCGGAGTTTAACTAACAGCGTAAGAGTCCTTAGAATGGCCCCCTGTGCCTATATTTATAGATGAAGGCGGCCTTCAATCTGACTGAAACTTTGGCAACAGGACATCCCTAACTATATAGATCCACCATAAGGAGGGCTAGGCTCAACTCTCAATGGATAGGGATCGGTAACGATCGCTCCATGAGTCGAGTCTGGGCTAGCAATCCCTATGGTAGCTCCTTTAGGACATAACATACTGGTGTTTCAGATATCAAGTTGTTTGGATGTATGGAGCTCCTGTTCTTGTACTACTTTGGTTAGAATCTTAACTTGGTCAAGGGAATGGCGATCTCTCCTGGTTCTCCAATGTTTTCCGATCCATCCCCTACGGACCATGCCATGCCGATCCATATCACATAGACCATACCATGCCGATCCATCCCTTACGAGTCATGCCATGCCGATCCCTCTCCCATGACCATCAATATGTCGATCCGTAATCCATAAGTCACACCATAATCCTTATGTCGATCCATTCCCTTAGAAGAGACCATACCGATCCGTCTCTCACGAGTGCATCATGTCGATCCCTCTAGCTTTACAACTCATACCGATCCCTCTATATTTTCATTCAAACTGACCATCCTGTCAAGTAATCATGCTGACCCCCTATCATCTTAAGTGTATACCGACCCCTTCACTATCTTATCCAAGTTGACCACTGACCATGCCGACCCCTTTTCCAACCAAAATAATCTCCATAGTTCCAACATCCTACGTCATCTATCTATTAACTCTGTCCAATCTAGGCTCCGCACAACTGTCCGGACTTTACATCTTGGTCATGCAGCCATTGCCTTATGATCGTCTTTCTCATCAGCAGTTGAGTCTGGCCTGCGTGATCAGCCCAATATAGCCAGGTTAAGCACCGGGTAATAGTATCAGAGCTGAAGGTTAAGTGAGGGTACTCATTAGAGATAGGGTCAGCAGCACCCTAGAATGAGTTTGAGTGTATATATATGAGCGCGTATTTGTTAGTGATATTAAAATGTTTTATATTGTGTTGGTTGATTTATTGAGTCACTTATGGATTATGTCCAATACGAGTAATTAATGTTATTGATAGGGGTCTCTAAACACTTGAACAGAGCAATTCGACATGGTATTGTTTGAAATTGGGTAAATAAAATAATTTTACCTCGATCATATTTTATATATAAAGGAATAACTTTTCAAAAATTATTATAGTATATATGGTGTGTTTGGGTGTTAGTGAATGGTAATATTTGATTATTATCATTTGTTGTTATAAAAGTTGTTGTTATTACTATAATGTAAACAAAGATAAAAAATTAAGAAATGGTTTTACATAACCAAAGTGAAATTATATAAATATCGTTTATAAAAGCGGTTTATAAATTAAAATAATTTAAAAGTTGATAATTTGAGAATTTAAATCCCATGATTTTGGAAATTGTTTTCAAAGTATTGGAAAAAAAAATTATTTGAAAAATATTTTTGAATGGAAATATTTTAAAATGGAATTTAAAAGGGATAGAAAACACCGAATTCAATTTGGTCGCTGGAAAATAATTTCGATGATGACTGCAACATCATCGACGTTCATTTTTAGGTTTCCAAAGAGGAATTGCTACCATTGGAATTTTGTTTTGGTAAAATTAGTTTTGATTTTAAAATTCAAAAGTATGATTTGAAATACAAAGATGATAATTATAGTACCATTTCAAAATAATTTGAAATAAGAACGGGGTGTTTAAACTCTGAAAATCTTCATTTAAGTGTTTTATGAAAATATGAGAAAATAAGTTTTTTAACTTATAAATTTTGAGAATTAGTAAGTAAAACAAAGTTTTAAAATTTTTGAATATGGATGTTGACGGAAGCAAATTTGAAATGAAAATTCAACTTAGGTTAAGTTAAATGAAATAATTTTTTAAATGGAATTGATTGTGTTTTGAAATGAATTAGTGAATTAGATATAGTTTAGAATGGTGTGTGATAAAGTTGAAAAATGGTGTGAATTAATGAAATAAGTTAAATTGAATTGAATTTGAATTATAATGGATTAGTGAAATGGATATGGGCTTAAGTTGTGAAGTGGTAGTTAACATGAGAAGTGTTGTATGAAATGTTTATAATAAATTTAAGAAAATTTGATTGAATGATTCTTGAGTGATATTGGTATTGAAAGAAATATACTAAGAAATAAATGGACGTGAATAAAGCAATGTGAAAAATTAAACGTAAATAAAATGAATAAGAATGAAATGAATTTGAATAAAAATAATTTGGTATAGCTAAGAAATCAATTGAAATAAATATGTAAGTTGTACGTATATTATTTTATTCGCATAACGGTTAGATCCAGATTCGAGTACATGATTTCGAGATGATTTACATCAATCCGAGTTGGAATTTTTCACTTGATTGTCGATGGCGAACACTAGATATGGATTTTTGATTGATTCTGTAATACTCTATCATAGTTTATGGCTATGCAAGAAGAGTGACGGTTCCTAATCAAGGAACCGAATCTGAGTCCGCACTAGAGTGGTCGTGTGAACGATACTAGTTTGGAAGTGAAATTGTGTGATCAAGCGACCGATCAGATTTGAGATTTGCATATGGATGATATATGTACATTGTACGGCTTTAGTAAAGCAAATGTTGGAAATTGAAATTGCAGAATAATATGATTATGAATTATATGATTAGATATCATTGGTAAATAAGATGCATGTATATAAAGGCAAGAGCTAATTTGATGCTTTTGGTTTCATAAGAAAATTTTGGTTGCCCGACTAAAAAGGTACATGTTTAAATTGTTGTTTGATGGTTTTATGATTGAGCCACTTGGGTTTTGTTTTCTTCTGCTGGTTTGGGCCCATAGAGGCGATTTGTAGTTGTTCTGATGTAGCCACGCATAGGAAACGCTGGCGAAATTTTCCGTAAATTTAAGGCGTTGGAAAATTTTTGAGAAAATTTGAAGAAATTTTTGATAACTAAAATTTGATTTTGAGTTATAACCTGAGATGATTGAATGGCATGATATTAGTAGGAATCTATGAATGAATTTGGAAACTTAGTAAAAGTAATAACAAAGTTTCAATGAGTTGATTTTTGGAAAGTTGAAGGGCTTAAAAGGATTTGAAAATTTATTTCAACTAATTGGTTTTGAAAGATTAATGGGTTTGGACATTTTTCTTACCTTGGAAATTTCAAGGATGAACCTCTTTTAAGGGAGGGCAGGGGTTTGAATTTGGAATATTTAATTGATTTTAAATATTGGAAAGTTAAATTTATAAGTTAAATAGCTTTAATTACAGATATAGCGATTTATTAGATAGTTAATTTGTTGAATTAAATATTTAGGAATAATTGAAATAACTGAATCTTGAATTTGAAATGAATGGAAATGATTTTGAAAGATGATTTAAATTCCATTTTGAGAGAGATAAAGATAATAAACTTTTAAATTTGAATTAAAAGTGAATAAACTAGTTTTTATAATAATTCATTTTAATTAACGTATAAAAATAAGCCTTTCGGGGCATTATCTCGGATTTCGACGAAACCGATGTCATTGGATCCATAATAGTGAGTTATTGTATTTCAACGATTTTCGTGACAATCGACGTGTCGTTTGATCACTCGAGATCAAAACACGTAGAAATTAAGTTTGAAAATTAATATAATAACTGGGTCTGAAAAGCTATCTTCTGCATATGATCGAATTAGGGCTCGGGCCTAGTTCCATTGCGTTCGGAATAGCGGTATAACATATACAACACCAGGCGGCACACCTCAATTGGAGTTCGAGATTTTTGGGTACGTTAAGCTATATAGTTTGAAATAATATAATATATATACACACACACCTTATTGTTTAAACCCATACCCTACTGTTCACACCATGCCACTGCCATGCCATGCCATGCGTTTGCATATAGGTCCATACCCCTCTCTTATTTTAAAATGTGCCTGTAATTATAAAATGGTCTCTCCCTTTTAATTCAAAAAGTTTAAAAATCTAGAAAAAAGTCCTATGTTAAGTTAAAAATCATGAAAAAGGCTTTAAAAATCTCGTTTTAACAAGAGCTTCTCATCTATGATCAAATTAGAAGGTGCGGTAGTGATTTATGGAGGTCGATAGTAATGTCGAATGGGCTTTTTGGGCTAAGGTTTTAGTTTTTCAAAGTTTTAGACATTGATTTGGGAATGGGATGTTGGAATTGGATTTAGCATGTCTTTGGTAACTTTGATCGGAGTTTGGGGAAAGGTGATGGACGGTAGCGAATCACGTCACTACAGTGGCAAAGGAAGAGGGGATGTGTCGCTTTTTTATTGAGGTCGCCAGAGGGAAAATGGATGGTGCCACGTGGTCGAGCACGTGGAGAGGAGTTGATTAGTGAAGACGCGAGTTGATTTCACAGGGTATCGCGCCGTATCACTGAAACGTGCACGGCCATGGGACGGGTTCTTTTCGTGCATAGGGGAATGAGGGAGGGAAGAAGATGGAAGGGTAAAGTTGTAAATTTAGTTAATAATGTAATTAGTTTGTTTAATTATTAATTTAAATATCGATAACTTAAAATTTTGATAACTTTTGCATGCGAGATCCAATCGAGACATGGATTTTTGCACTGCGCTCGAAATGACGAAAGCTTCGTGATGGAACTAATTTGGATGAATTTGGAGACAATTGAAATTTGGGCTAAAATCAGACGTCGTTCGAACCGGAATGCCTCGAAGACGATTGGAATAAATGTGAGTTAAACTCCCCTCTTTGATCAACCGGTTATGTTATATAGTTGATAATAAATTATTGATTGGATATTTGGATGATTTACTATATTATTAATTGGTTTGGATATATTCCTGCCCTTGGAGCGGATGAGACACTATTACGTTCCCGTGTAAAAGCGGATGACCCTTTGTATACGATCCCGTCTAGAAGCGGTTGATTTATATTATTTTATTATATACTATTTGTGATGCAGGAAAAAACAGGTTGGAGGGATCCAACGAGATTCCTCGCTATTGTTGATTCAATAATATGTCTTTTATGTGGATTATTAAATAATGAACCTAATTATGGACACTATGGTTATAACATTGTTATATGTTTGAAAACTAGAATCCAATAGTAATAGGAAAATATTAATATTGGTTGAGCGTTTGGCGGCTATTGGCCTTAAATTAGTGTCTTGAAATACTATGAATCGCCAATTGAGTTGGAATAATATTTTTGAGACAAGAAATGATTCTAAATCCGAAAATTAGATTTTTGGAAATATTTTGTTTTAAAGATTTAATTTTCTATTTTGTTTCAACCTATTATTCTATCTTTTTCTAAGATATGTATTATATTTAACATTATTTTAAAAAACATCATTTATTTAGATTTAATATTGTTTTAAAGTTACTTATTTATAATATTGTTAAAGTTATTTATTTATATTTAATGCTGTTTTAAAAGTTATTTATCAATATTTTAATATCTTGAAAAGCTATTCAATTTAAATAATTAAATGTGATTTTAAATTAATAATAATGATTTTTTAATACAGTTTGGAAATTAATTATTATTATTCATAATATTGTTGAAAATTAATTATTAGTGTTTTACTAATAATGTCCTTAAAATTATTAGTTATTATTTTAAGATATTTAAGGTTAAAAATCATTATTTATTTATCTATAATATTATTGTTAATAAATTATTATTATTATATAATACTGTTTTTGATGTAAATGATTTTTATTTAATTATAAATATCTTTGAGACGTATAAATATAAGAGAGGTTTTATAAAATGGTTTTAAGACTTAAGGTAAGTTTATTTATAAGGTAAAAGAATTTTATAAATGGTTAGATATTCATAAACGAGTTTAAGAAATGGATTTATAGATTTATGAAAGGAGTTTATAAATGATTTATGGATTTATAAAGGATTTATAAATGCTTTTAGAAATGCACAAAGAGAATTTATAAGTGATTGAAATTCATAAAAGGGATTATAAATGATTTTCAAAGATTATAAAATGGTTTATAAATGGTTTTAGAGAATTATATGGAATTTATAAATGATTTGGGAATCGAATAAAAAGAAAAATTTTCTCAATTTTGTAAATATACCTATACCATTGAGATAAGTATATGAGTGCATTCTCTAAGTTATGAGGTGTAATGTGTATGAATATACTTATACCGTTAAGATAAATATATGAATATTTTCTAAGTATTGAAAATATAGGGATTTTTGGATATACCTTTATAAAGTATTTTTATACAAGTAATCTACAAAGATTAATTGAAGAAGGCTAGTGGTTGCTTATGTGCTTAACCAATGTTGGTTTTCCCTTATGGAATAAATCCCTGATTTGGATGTGTGTTATTGATGGTTAAATAACCAACTATCAGATCTTGGCCTAGATATGCAATCCTTCTTAATTTTGGTGGTACAGAAATATTTCCTACTTTACACCGAAGGATTTTAACTTAGGAAATATTTAGAAGAAACAGGGTAATTATATGGTACAGTTACCGTCGGTGGTGCTATACTGTACGTATAAACACGTTTTGTTCTTCTAGGACAAATGATGAGGAGATCCGTCCACTTAAACAGTTAGTCAGTGATCTCTGCTCTTGTGTATTGTCTGATTATTTCCTAATGAAATGGTATTGAGCATTTTAGAAAATCGACGATTGGTTTTTGAAGGGCTAGGGAAATGGAAGAGTGTGCTCGTAAGAGATGACTCGAAAACCGTAACCACTCTGAAACCATATACGGTTCTATGGAGGAGTTTCATGATATATTGAGATGTTGGAATCCATGTGTGGTATTGAAATCCGTGTGTGATTCCAAGATCTATTTAAGATATAGGAATCCATGTAGGATTCCATGATCTATTTTGGTGGAGGTGCGTGAGCGGGAACGCCAATTGTAGACTAATTAGTGGTAATGACTAAAACCAGAGATAGGAGGCATGGCCAGTAGGGTTGGCAAACCCATAGGGTGCAGTCGGCTCCACATAGACATTACTTACAGTTGTTATGCATGCATAAGGTGATGCATTCGGTCTTAGCGAGATCAGCTATGTTTTTCCTATGGTACATCACTAGGGATGTACGCTGCTTCGGAAGGATATCTCTGATCCTTTTGTAGAAGAACTGTTTCTTGAAGTACTGAGGGAACCTCCATGGAATCCTACACAATTAGCGAACGAGCCTTATCAGTTTTTGATTATATATCTAGTATTGTTGTGATGTACACTCATGGGCATCACAGCTACTTGATTATTATTATTTTCACCCATAGACATTATTATAATATCAATAGATTTTCTATAGAAAATGGTTTGGTTATCGTAAGGTAAAAAACCGTCTGTGTTTATCTGCGGCGTGGTCTTAGGAGATACCTTTAATTTTGAAGGTTTATATAACTTTAAAATCCAGTTGGGTGTGTTTTTCTCATGCTGGATTTCCAAATTGACTCAGGTGTTATTTTATTAAAAATGCTCGAGTCAGACCGACCATATTTACATATTTTAGATGGATGCTTTGGAGCTTCAGGAAATGAACTAGAGGCCCAGGGACGTATTCATGTATATGGTTATTTTCTCTCTCTGTTCACTGTTGTATTTATCATAAATAGTAAGGACATGTTGTTATAACTGTCTGGGCTGAAATAAGATAGTATACTACGATTGATGTCTGTATATAAATATATTATAGTTTTTCCTTGTGTAAAGATTTATTATATATTATAGATTATTCGTTCCTTTGTGAGATTCTGTGTTGTTTTTAATTTCTTTGCTCTTCTTCATTTCTTCTTTCTTCTTTCTTCTTTCTTCCTTCCTTCATCTTTTTCCCTAACAATCGGGTTTTCTGGCATTTGATTTCTCGGCATGCAATACAGTGGACGTACTAGTGTCGATTTTCGAGAGTTGAAAATCCCGGTCGTTACAGCATTAGTGGGAGATTTGGATAGGAATAACACAAGGAATTTATAAAATATGATTAGTAATCTAATTAAAGATAATATAGAAGAAATAATGAGAATGGGGTAGGAAAATGTTGGGATAAGAGTTTACCGTGTCTGCTCCACTTTTCGTTGTTTAAAATTATAGAAGGTGTTTTTGAATATTTTAAAAACAAAGGAAAACTTTCAAAAGAATAAATCTTTGACGCAGAAAGTTTTAAAATGGAGAATTAAGCAATCCTTTCTGAATTTTAATTTACTAGTAAGTTTTGTTCATTTTTGAATGTTCGGCATTAAAGACCCAACTTTTAAAGAATAAGGGTTTTAAGGAAAAAGTGATTGAGAACGGAAATTATTTTACTAAGTAATTTTAGAACCTTTGAATTTAGGGTTAAGAATAAAGCAGTAAGTGTTTCGAAAATTGTGAAAAGCTGGGTTCAAATATTTTTGGAAGGATTTGTCCAAATATTTAATAAAAATGGAATAAATATATGGAAGAAATTAAAACATGGTGTTTAGATGTTTTTAAGAATTCAATTTTCCCAAACTATTTTGGGAAAGTTGGAATTTCTTTTAGAAAAGTATGCTTATAAGTTTATCTTTTGAGATGTGGAAATTCTTTTGTAAGTTTGAATTTCAAACGTCGGATACTAATGTATTGTGTATTTCTAAGTTTATATTTTATGGAGCAGATAGGAATTACTATCTAAGTAAGAAGGGTTAAAGGTTAAAGGATATGAATACAATAACAATGGTATGTACAACCTAATCTGGATATTCGAAATCAATCAAGGACTTATTTGTAAAATGTTGGTTAGGTTGTAAAGGTATTCCAGATATATAATTAGGTTATAAGTTAAGTTGTCTTTGGAATATGAATTTCCATATTTTGATTTATTGGAAGCAAGCTCAGTGTAATTTCAATAAATTATCTAATTCCTTAAATATGTAAAAGTGCAGCATTTGAATGTATAAAGATATGCCAAAAGGGAAAGAGAAGTGTAAGATATGGACATTCTTATCCATAGTTTACACTATCTGTTTCAATAAAAGAAAAAGAAATAATCCTTTGTTATTCAAACAAAGCAAAAATATCACTTGTGGTTGATTAATGAATTTTTTTAATGGTAATCCTTTTTGTAAGGATAGCTCTAATAAAATAAAATATAGAAAGGAATTATAATTTAGAAATTAATAATTAGAAATAAGAAACATATGAATAACGGTATTCGTATTAATTATAAACAGCAGAATAATTATAGAACTAGGATTAATAGAGATTAATTACAGATTTTGTGAGCAATAAATTTTTAATTAATAGAGAATAAAAAAGAAATTTGATAAGGGACTGATTAAGAAATCTAATATGATAGTTATGGAAGGATTGAATACTCATAATAAGAAGATTTTGAAACTGATAATGGATTGATCAAAGGTTGTCAATTTTGACACTAATGACCGTTATTATGGGTAATGGATATTTATTAGAACTAAAAAAATAAATTAAGGAAGGTCGATAATGGTGGAATGACATTTTAGGAATGTCCATCTTAAATTGGTAAGGAGCATTCAGACTCCAACATCATTAACACCGGTTAATGACTAAGTGTAGCTTCTAGCAAAAATTTCTTTTAGAGGTTTTCAGTTGAAATCACTAAGTTTTCTCCTTTAGGGAAAACATTTGATATGTTATAAGCCATGTTCATATTTTATCACTGTGTTAATTTTAGGAAAAACATTTGGTATGTTATACGACATTTAACTAGCTATAAACCAAAAATGGGGCTGGAAGTTTGTAAGAAAATTAGATTAGAATGCTTCATACCCAAAAAACTTGTGGAGCATCACCATTCACACCGAATGTAATAAGGTATATAAAGAATTTTCTAATTGGTCAAGGATGAAGAAAGAGCCACTAAATTTATTCTAGATATTTGATGTGCTAAAGGATTAAAGCCTAGAAGGTTGTCATTAGCATTAGAGGTCCAACTTGGAAATGAGAGCATATATCGATGGACTTTATAGATGGGTTGCCTAGAAGCAATGAAGCTATATAGGTTATAGTAGATTGGCATATTTTACTTTCATTGGAAGTAATTGGATTGTAGCATCTCGCACATAGTGTGTTAAAGGAGCGGTGCAACTACATGGAGTTCAATTAGCATTAACAGTGATAGAGACCCTTTGTTCATTAGGGAATTGTGGAGGAATCTTGCAATCTGCTTTGGAACAACTTTGGATCTTAGCACCAGTAACACCCCTAATTTTTTATAACATTATTCAGGAGATTTAATTAGGTAAATTAAATAGAATAATGTAAACATTAGAGTGATAAGAGGATTGAGATTTGAATAAATAATTTAAAGGCCGTGCTTAATTATTTAAATGGCTTAAGAATGGCTTATAGGCTAATTAATTTACACAAGGACATATTGGGAAATAACTGCACCTTATTACCATAACCCTTATATATCCACGGCTTTACATTCATGTCGATTTTCTCATTTTCACAAAATATAAAATGTAAACATAAAGGAGGAGCCGACCATTGTTAAGGAAGAGAAGAAGAGAAATTCAAATGAAGCTAAGGATTAAAGCAATGGGAATAAATCTTATTCTCAATCTAATCACCTTATCCTAATCAAGGTGAATAATAATCTATATCATCTCTATTTTGTTATATAATCATTTGTTTTCGGGATTAAGATTAAATTCATTTTTATGATGATTTGGATGATGATATGCTTAGATCATAACATGCAAGATTTAAACAAGATTGTTTAAATATGATTTTACATGGTTTTCAGGGTAAAACCGATTATAATTGATTTCGAATGCCATGAGGAATTTATATGTTATGTAAAACATGATTTTGGAGTTGGGTTTTAATTTTGATAATTTTCCAAGCTATGGAAAGATTATTATGAATTTTCAAAGGAAAATATGGTTAATTGGGTTTAGAAATTTATTTCGGAAATTATATTGAGAATATGGGTCTAAAATTTAGATAGGTTAGATAACATATTAAAAGTGAATTTTTGTGATTTTAGGGGACTTTTCCTAAGTGGTTTACTGTGTGAATTAAATTGTTTTGAAAGGAGGACCTAAATGATTTAATTGTTTTGCTTAATGGAAGGGCTCATTTGTTAAATTAATCTTGATTTAGATCTAAAATTATGCGGCAGTTAATTTGTAAAGAATTTGAAAAGCTATGACAACCAATCACATGATTACAAGTAGGCAGGTTAGTTAGAAAGTATTTGCTTTAATTAGTAATAAATTAGTTTTACCCAGAAAAGTGGGTTCCACCTCCTTCAAAAGTACCTTTCGACCCTATGCTTTTGCTTCGACTCGGTCGAAACCTAGCATAGTCAGAACAAATACACAAGATATCAACAATGTTGGCACGAAGTGGATTGGAGAAAGGCGAAAGACATGGTGTCGAAAGCATTGCTTCCTATGGAGTCAAAACCTTTGCTTCGTTTTTAAATGTTAGCGCTCGCCTTTGTTTTACTAATGCTTTCAAAGGAGTCGAAACATATGCTTTTGAAAGGGGTTTTCTAAATAGCTTTAGAAGAGGGTTTCCATCTTTCATTTTTAAGTATAAGCTTTCGAATGAATCCCTTATTTATAAAATAATGCTTTCGAAAATGGGGTTTCAACCTAGTCGAAGCCCTGCTGCCGTACTTTTGCCTTTCAAGTGTATTGAAGTCATCAATGCTTTCGAAGATTAGCTTTTTTTAAAGGTGTACTAAGCCACTTCCTAAATGCTTTCGAAAGGGTACAAGGGTTTCGAAGGTAATGGCTTCAAAAGGGGGTATCGATGCTAACCTTCAGTGTTTTTCTTGAACATTTTGAAGCTTTCGAAAGGATGGTGTCAACGCCATCAAACTTTCCCCAAAATATTTTATATGAGGGTTAAAGGTTTCAAAAGGGATACTTTCATATATATTCACTTTGCCCAAAAGATGTTTTTGAGTAAACCTAATGGTTTCGAAAGGGGTACTTTCATTAGTTTCGAAGCTATGTTTCTAAGGATCATTAGGTAATGTTTTGATACTTTTGAAAGGTACATTTTGGTTTTGGAAGAAGTGATTTAAAGAGCATCGAAAGGTATATATTTAATGTTTTGAAAAGAAGTTTTCTATGCTTTCGAAGGTGGTTTTCTTGGTGTTTCGAAAGTAATGTTTTAAGGTTTCGGGAGCCTTAGTTTTCAAAACAAATATCCCAATCTCATTTTAAAGGGAAAACCATGGCAAAAATAAAGAGTTTTGAAATGATTTTATGTATGGAGTTTTTGAAAAAGTTTTTTCTCGATTAATAGGTTAAAGGGATTAACTAAGTTATTATGGTTACTTCTTCATATATGTATATATTCACATTGTAATGGACCCATAACATTATTTTGGGAAAGGGCAGAATAACCAGCTAGGTTGACCCAGTAATGCATATAAATTGAATTAACTCCTAAATGAGTAGAATATCATCTAGAAGGTCAGATAGACCAGAATGTAGGATGTTTAAATATTGAAATTGTCAGATAGACAGGTTCATAGTAAACCAATGAAAACTATGTATAAAACAAGTTGTTAGGGAGATATGTTCATAGTAAACCCATGAAAACTATGATTAGGAAGAGTTATTGGCAGGGGTCTGTAAGTTTGTAGTGAACCCATGAAAACTATATCTAGATTAAGTTATTGACAGATGTCAATAGGTTCCTACTCAACCCATGAAAACTAGGCTAAGTGGGAAGTTATTGGGGTTACCAATAGGTTTAGGGAGAACCCATGAAACAATGAAGTTATTGGCAGGGGCCAATAGGTTCTTAGTGATCCTATGAAAACTTTGAAATAGGATAGGGAGTCCATAAATTTAAACAGGTTAACAGTAAGCCCATGAAAACTATGAAACTAGACAGGTTGTCCATAAACATTAAACTAGTTATTAGTCAGCCCATGAAAACTATTAGGTTAATAGTGACCCTAGAAACTATAACTGAGACAGATAGTCAAAATTGAATGGGGATGGGTAATCCAGAATTGATTTAATTGTTTTGCATATCATCATATTATTCTGAGATGTTTTAACCATTGTGGATGCAGGAGCACGGTATATAGTTTTATAAAGGTTTTAGGATACTAGTGAGGGGAAAACCCGTTCCGCTAAACGGCATGGTCTCACTAGATATCTAAATGGTTTGAGATGGTAGATTATTATTCATATCGGGCTTTATGTTTGACTTGAAGTTTATGTTTTCCCCTTAAACTCTCGGGTACTCAATTGATTTTGAGTAGTTTGAGAGTTGAGGTTTCCAGTTACCTCTTTAGACGAATACGCTTCCAGAGATGTGCAGGAGGCATGATAGAGGTTTAGAGTTCTCTTTTATTTTGATTCCGCTGTGTTGTTGTTGTAAAGGAAAAGTTTTTTAATTGCCTATATATATATACTCTGATTATCCAAAGGGGCATCTTCATATGTCGCTCTTCGCATATGTAAATAAATATATTTTCTCTGAACGTGGTTCTCGTTTTGTGATTATGTAATGAATTTGAAATGGAATGAGAAAGTTGTTTGTTGATTTTAAATATTTGCCATATCCATGTGTTTCCGTTATATCAATGTATCTAACATTACCGTATTTGGTCGTCGAGGATTAATAACTATGGATACCTGCAGCATCCGTAGCCATTAGTTTTGGGCCTCCAAGTATGGGATGTTACAAGTTAGTATCAGAGCATAGGTTTATGAATCTTAACAGAAATTTAAACCTAAAATATTTTCAAACATAATCGAATGAATCGGAAAATAATATCGGGGTTTGGGTTAACACTATAGTAACATACTTGTATTTGGTGTATATATCTAAGTACGTAGTACCCTCTCTTTTAGACTATTCTTCTATATCTTACTAAGGCTCGTATGCAGATTTACGAGAAAGAAGATACGGAAGCAGCAAACGGAAGAGGAAATCTTAGTGGAGGAAGCACCACAACCAATTGAAATACTCGACCCACCAGGAGGAATCCGGGTCGACAGGCTAATTGCTAACCAAAATGCATATGCCAGTGTGGGTGCTGGAAATCCACCAGTGGATATGTGGGGCGATGTATCAGTTTTTCGTCAATATGATGCAAGCAAGAGTTGTTGCTGGTGTTGCTGGAAACGTTGGAGGAGCTAATCCTATGGCTCCAGTTAGGAATAATTATGCTAAGCTGAGCAGAGATTATACCAGTCTTGGTGGGAAGCTATTTATGGGGACGGAGAATGCCATAGAGGTGGAGAATTGGCTTTTGCATTGTGAACGTATCTTTGCTGATTTGGGTTTATATGATGAGCAGAAGAGAAAGTTGGCCTCTAGGCAGTTGTAAGGGTCAACACTTCATTGATGGAACAGTATTACTGTCGGAGTTTCGGAGGAAGAATTGATTTGGGCTGATTTTCGAAGGAGATTTGAATAGAGGTTTATGTCCAAGGTTGCTAAATCAGCGCTGCTGAGGAAGTTTTTAGATCTGGAGCAGGGATGTCGGTTATTGAGTATGCCACTAAGTTTTATGAGTTGTCCCGTTATGGATATAATACTATAGACGCCGTCATCTGAAGGAATGAGAGGTTCATTAGGGGACTGAGGCCCGAGATTGCTAGGGTGACCCTGCCACATCTTCGTGATCCTATTAATGTAGTGGTGGAGATGGAAATTCGCCATGAGGAGATGCTTGTTGTTTGTGCTAGAGGGAAGCCAGTTGAAACCCAGGGTTCTAAGGGAAAGAAGAGAAAGTTCCTAAAGAAGAAGGGAGCCTAGAAGGGAGAGGCTGCCAAGAAGTCAAAGGCTGATTTAGTTTGCTTATAGTGTGACAAGAAGGGTCATTATGCGCATGAGTGCCGGTCAGGCAAGGGGAAGAAGGCTGCAGATAAGAAGAGTGTGAAGTGCTTCAACTGTGACCAAGTTGGGCATTATAAGAACCAGTGTCCAGAGCCAGTCAGGGCGGACAAGGGAAAGGTTTTTGCTGTTGGACCATCATTTGTTAGGCCAACTGCAGCTGAAAAAAGGAAGACTATGATGGAAGGTACATTTTTTTATTCAGAGTATACCAATTAGGATACTATTTGATACCGGTGTATCACATTCATTTATATACCAGTGTTTGGTTAATAGGTTATGTTTAAAATGCACATACATTATTACTTCCTTAAGGGTTTTGAATCCAAAAAGAGGGTATGCAACTTTGGGATGAGATGTGACTAGTTAGAGCTTGATTTGTTAGATCATAAGTTTGCATGCAGTCTGTATGTTTTCGATTTCATAGATTTCAGAATTATTTTGGGTATGGATTGGTTGAGTAAGTATAAGGCAAGGATATTTTGCCAGGATGTGGACATATCACTAAGACACCCTGATAGTCATAACTGAATCATATTCTTAGTAGATAATTCTGACCGGAGTAGTTGTGCTTTGTTAATTGCTATGAAAGTGGGAGAAGAGTTAACTCAGGTTCGAGTAGCAAGAGATTTTGCAGATGTCTTTGAGCCGGATATGGGACCACCACCGAAACGAGCTATTGAGTTTTGGATAGATCATGTGCCAGGAGCTAAACCTGTAAGTAAAACACCTAGCAGGATGACAATGACCGAGATGAAGGAATTGAAGTTGCAGCTAGTGGATCTAGAAGGAAGGAATTTTATTAGACCAAGCAGTTCACCTTGGGGAGCGGCCGCGGTATTCGTGAAGAAACCAGATAGGTCGTTGAGGATATGTATCGACTATCGTAAGTTGAACGAGAGGACGATTAAGAATAAGTATTATTTGTCGAGAATTGGTGATCTATTTGATCAGTTGTGTGGAGCCAGAGTGTTTTCCAAGTTGGATTTCGCGATAAGTTTCCATCAGTTAAGAGTGACAGTGGACAGTGTTCCTTTGACAGCATTTCGGACTAGGTATGGTTCATACGAGTGGTTAGTAATGTCATTCAGATTAACGAATGCACCTACTTTCTTCGTGGATTTGATGAACCGAGTTTTCCGAGAGTACTTGGATAGGTTTGTGTTGGTGTTTATAGATGAAATTTTAGTATACTCTAAGGATGAAAGAGAGCATGAAGATTATCTTAGAGTGGTGCTTGAGACACTTAGGCAGCATCAGCTAAAAGAAAAGTTTTCCAAGTGTCATTTTTGGAAGAAAGAGGTTAAGTTTCTTGGTCATGTGGTTTCAGAGAAGGGCTTATTAGTCGATCTAGATAAGATCGAAGTTGTTAATAATGGGATGGGACCAGAGACGGTGACTGAGATTATAAGTTTTCTTGTACTTGCTGGCTATGACCGAAGATTCATTAAGGATTTCTCGTGGATAGCAGCGCCTTTGACTAAGTTAACCAGGAAGGAGGTGAAGTTTGTATGGTCTGACAAATGTGAGGAAGCATTCCTTAAGTTAAAGCATTTGTTGACCAATGCACTTGTGTTAGTAGTTCCGAACAAAAATGAAGGGTTGGTGGTGTATACAGATGCATGTGGAACTGGATTGGGAGCTGTGTTGATGCAAAAGGGTAAAGTGATTGCCTACGCTTTACGACAGCTTAGACTACATGAAGTGAGATATCCTACTCATGATTTGGAGTTAGATGCCATGATCTTCGTGCTAAAGATTTGGAGACACTATCTCTTATGGGAGAGATTTGAGCTATACATGGATCATAAGTCTTTAAGGTATGTATTCTCTCGGAAGGAGTTGAATATGAGACAACAGAGGTGGTTGGAGTTTTTCGCTGCTTATGATTTTGGTACAGAGTATACTTCTAGGAAAGGAAATAAGGTAGCAGATGCTCTTAGCAGAAGACATCATATGACTACTTGTAGTGTGCCGTTAAGATTGAATGCTAGTTCTAGTCAAAATATTTCCATGTTGTCCTGTTTGGAAGTTAGACCAGTGTTGATCAAGAGGATTGCTTCTAAGCAGAAGGAGGATCCATTATTAGCTGAGAAGATTAGAAGGCTTGAGGTTGGAACCGAGATCGATGATCGAAAAGATTTTAGTCTTGACCAGAGAGGATGGTTGAGAAAGAAGGGACGGTTGTGTGTTCCAAATGTTAAGGACTTGAGGAAAGAAGTCTTGGAGAATGTCATCGATCGAAGTTTACGATTCATCCTTGAGGCCTAAGGTTCGACGGGCTTTTGTTGGGTCGAAATTAGTCCGTTTTGAGACGGGTTATTACAAACCAAATTCTCGCCAGAAGTCAAAAACATACTCCGAAGAGTTCCACATGATAACGGCAGTTTATCAACATCCGAGAGAGTTGATTGATAGAGTAGATAATTAAACCAGATAGCATAACCGTTCACTAAGGGATTGATCCGATTAGTTTTAAGTAAACCAATTGAAAGATTTGGAATAAGATTCCATAATTGACCCATATGAAAGTGGGAGACTTATAGAGTTAGAGGTATACCCTAGGGGCAATCATGTAATTTGTTATATATATCTAACTCGATAACTGATCTTCTTCATAATAAAGGTGTTTGATTTCTATTATATACTTTGTTATTGTGATATAATTGATGAAGTAATTAATTTAAAATATACTAAATATAAAATCCTTAAATGATACGTTCTTTGATAATAATTAAATGTGCTGTAACCATTAGAATTTTATCATATAAAAATACAACATGTTGTTTTAAATATTTCTAGTTGAGATGTTTCAAGAAAGGATATCGATTCATCCATTGAGACTAGAGTACGCAACGCTCTCCAAATGTTGGATAATGTATTACTCATGGCTGCTAGTGGTGCCAAAAGGGTTACATACTTATAGTTATTGGATAAATATGGAATGACACATGGAATGACTCACTTGAGAGTTTTTTGTCTGTTAATATAACTAAGGTAAAACAGAGAATCTCTTAAGTGATGATATTACATAGTTATCTTGACTTGAGAATATAATTGTACTTCAATATGGATAGCCTACTTTGATTGTAGTTAAATCGTGGCATGACGTCCATTGAACGACTATAGTTGGGTCTGGGTTAAAGTATTGGAAGCAAAACACTATTCAATAGAGAATTTGTCTCCTCGATTATATAAGGTTAGTATCATGGTTGCTTTTGTCAACCGTCAAAGTTTTTTGCCAAAGCAGTACGGTTAATAATAATTGTTATAACTGAATCACGGATTTTGTGTTTGGACTAATCAATTTGAGTTTGAATGATATTGGCAAAACTAAATTCCATAAGTCCTAATGTGATATAATTTTGACGAAGAGAACTGATGTGGATGTTCGTTGCTTACAAATACAACTTATAATAGTAAAACTAAATTTTTACCAAAAAGATATGTAAGCGATAAATTCAGCTAAAATGTTAATATTAAAATTATTCGATAATATTCGCTGACTGAACTTACACCATTGAGTCACACAACCGTAATGACAAATACTCCGAAAACCACATGATTTAACTAATTTATAAATTATTGTAAATTAACTAATTAATTAATTTTTATGAATATTAATTATTAAATTTTACTTGATTTGTTTGAATTTCATTAGTATTTAATAAAGTATGTATATGAAGTTATATATGTACGTATCCATATACGATATCGATAAATATTTAAATTTGATTTAAATTAATTAATTACTATGTAAATTTGGTAATTTTGAAAGACTGCCTAGGAATATACCATGCCATCTATGTATGATAGGGGGATGAGATTTGATTGAGATTTAATGAAGAATTAAAGAGTGAAGGTTTTATCGAATGAATCGGAAAGGTTTTGATGTCTCATTTAAAATAAGTTTTCTTTCTTTTTTCCATTCATTCTTCCTGACAATTCATTTCACTTGCTCTCTTCCTCTATCCCTTAAATGGTTGAAAATTCCATGCCTTCATGGAGAAAAATTCCTAAAGTAAAATCATTACAAATCCAATAAAATAAATACAAAAGTGGTGCTTCAGGCCGCTACAATTTCTATAGATGATTCAATTGGATCTTGGAGTTTTATTCTTCTTTCAAGGTGTGATTTTTAGCTCCGTCTTAAGGTAATATTCTAATTTTATTTAATTATATAATTTATAATTTTAATATAGCTTAGATTTTCCTATTCTACTTCTCTTTTGATTATGTGCTCATCCTGTATGTATTGTTTAGATCCCAAACATTTTATAACGAATTTATGTATGCTTAGGTTGTCTTATCTAATTTTGTTTTCTGATTTGGATATATCGATTGAACAAAAAGATAATTTTGATTCAGAAACCGACTTTAATTTATTGATAAAATTTTGTAACCATTATATGTACAAACATAAATAAGCGAAATGTGTTGAACATTTGAAATCGTTCTGAAAAATGAATTAATGCTTTATATGTTTGTTTATTTTGTTTATAAATTCATTTGGTTATTAATTACATAATTTTAAAGGCGTTTAAGTTCAAAATTTCATAAGTGGACTTTTGTGCAAAATTATAAACTTAATTTGAATCCTTTATAAGTTAATTGTAACCTTTTATTTATTAACTTTAGGTTTTAAAACATACATATAAGATCACAAAATTTATAGATTTTTTTTTTAATTTTAATCATTGTTTGTAATTATTTAAACATGTATACACATATATTTGTTAATTTAAAGTTTATAAAAGATATTTTTTTGTAAAATCATAGATTTAATTTTAAAACTTTCTTATGTTCAAATTAGATTCGAAATTGTTAATTCTAGAAGAGGGAAGTAGGGAGAAGGACAAACTTTGGAAAAAAAATCGACCGAAGGCCACCAAGTTTAATTTTTGGGCAGAAGGACAAACTCTGAAAAAAAATTAGGTTGAAAGGAAATGCTAGTTATAACTAGCATTATTCAATTTTTACACTATACAAAATGCTAGTTATAACTAGCATTATATTCAGTTTTACACTACACAAAATGCTAGCTATAGTTAGCATTGTCTTTCAGCCTAATTGTTTTTCAAGTTTGTTCTTCAACTCAATAATGAAACTTGTTGTACTTGAGCCTAAATTTTGATTAAATTTTTTTCTTGTGCCTATTTTCCACATTCTAGAATTCAAAACATTTAAAATAGTCAAAAAAATATTTTAATATATATATGTGTGTATGTATGTGTATGTCATTTTTATTATATGTATATTTACAATTTTATTTTAAATAACTTTTGAAAACAAGGACATATATAATAGGACAAGTGAAAGTGAATGAATATAAACCTTCATTGATGGTCTATGCAGCAAACTTTATTTATAATTTGATTTATCATATCAAGTTTCAAGCTTTTAAGCATTAGTACTCATAACAAACAGTCCCAAATTTTATATGCATGTGCGAAACCATCAAGTTTTAGTATGAAACATCCATTATACTATGTTAGGTGGATTGTTATGAAAAATTGACTGCAATTGTAATGGAATTATAAGTTTACTTTGATGTCTAAGTATAATATCAGGTTTACTTTTCATATTGAATAAACTTCCCTGATTAGCATACAAACACTCTACTCCTACCAAACTTCACCAATTTTACAACTTTCCCATGGATATACCGATGTGAACTTTTTGGCAATGATGCAACTATGTCGAATAAACAACATTCATGTCACAAGATAAGTTGGTTATTATCTTTTGGAATATTCAACTACATAGCTCATTTACAGTCAACCATCTCTATCCTGCTAAAGGTTGATGCAAATTACACTACTTGCGTTATGTTTTTGCGTCAGACTAATCTGTTGGAAGCAGAATTAAATGAGAATCATGTTAAGTGTGGCTCGCATTGTATTAAAATGGATGCGTAGTCTGGATTATGATTAGTCCTATATCATAAGATATCGTAAAGGAGATGAGCATATATATGAGATTTGTAGCATGTAACAAGATATTTTTTGTTACAATAAATGTTGCCATGAAAATATATATTCTCTAAAGAAATGTAGGGATATCCAATAATAACATTGGCACCACAAGTATGGCTTCACCATTTATTTGTGCCACTACAAAATCTTCCACCAATGTTTGCCTCCCTTTTTGCTACGAATGACATATTTTCCACAATCAATATTGTTATGTTGCTCAAAATTTCTAATTTATGTCGGTTTGAATTATTTGTATTTTTATATTTTTGTGTAATGAACAATATTTTATCTCGGTTTACATTATTTATATTTTGATATTTTTGTGTAATGAACAAGAAAGAAATAAAGTTTACCCCAAAGAAACAAGGTATTATTTTGCGAGGAGGATATTTCTGTTCCATGTATGCTGCTATATGTTAACAAATAATAAGCAACTATATTTCATTTAAAATAACAATTTTGTAGAAGAATCAGATCTGCAATCAACACTTATGAGATTTTTTTGGATTACATAGAGAGATGGAAATAAGGTGCAAGATTTCATCCGAACTTCTAGATTCTGACCATTCTATCTCGGTTCCGGCGAAGATCGAGATGAATTACAGCCAAAATGTTGATGGCCCATCAAATCATTTTGTCAAAAAATATCAAAAGGAAAGATGAAGTGGAAGAAAGATAAAGTAATATCTTTTAATGGAAACTAAGCTAAGTCAGAGTTGAGGAAGCTAAACACCGAACCTCACGTAGCCTTGATTTACTGTGTCGATTTTGGTAAAAAAGAGAGAAAGTGAGAAGTATGGAGTATTTTGGTAGAGAGGAGGAGAACAGTAGGGGATGTAGAGTAATTTTCCTTCCTGGAGAGAATGATTCAAAAAAAAAACTAAAAGCCAACAAGAGGATAGAGCACTATATAAGGGCAACATGCCATTGCAAAAAAGGACAAATAATTAATATTTGATTTTCTAAGACAACTTTTGAGTTGTTAATGGGATATTGACACTGTTGCTTTTACCACTTGATTTATTCCATCTTATTCACAGCTGGTTATTAATCTAAGCATTGTTTTGTTGGCATGCAAATTGTTTAATCAGCTCAACTACTCTAAATTTCAATTGAAAAAAACTATAATTCATTTAGCTTGATGAACTCAAATTAAAAAAATCTTAGTTCTTATTGTAATTTGGGTAGCTAACTAGTGCATTTTAGTCAAAAACACCGAAACTGAAACAAAATTCGAAACTTCAGAAATTGGTCGAAACTTTTAAATTTTCAAATGACCAAAACCAAAACTGAAACTGAAATCTTGTACTTTGGATGGAAAATCACTTATTCTCTAAACCTATGAATATATCCTAAAAACATATGTTATTTTACATATTCATAATCGCCAACTTTATTTGTTATCACTAAAAACACAGTATTTATTAATTCTTTTACATGCAATGTTTTCAAAACAACTGCAGAAGTTTTATAATTTTGCATTATTTTTTTGCCACTACTTGGAAAGAAATTAACATATGGTTATATTAGTTTAATAATGCACTTATATATTGTTCCATATACAACTCTATGACGGTTACATTTACTATCAAATTCTAACAATATATGCTATCTAATCCTAGTTGTATGTGCTATATATTAGGGTTGTTGATGTTACCATCATATGTAAACTGTGTTTGGAAACAGATTTTTTGAGATTAAATTTCTATCAACTGTTAGACATATTCTAGCAATGGTTTCCCTTTTAACATATGCATTTAACACAGTTGTACTTTAGTCTTCACCAATTGAGTTTTTTAGATACATATACATATACATACATGTGTCTGTATATAGGAGCGTTCAACATCAATCCAAATGCCTCTTGATTTCCACCACAAGCTCATATTTGTGTATGTATAAAATGTTGTGTCATGAAAATGTCCATAGAAAATCCATTAATTGGTCAAAAATAGAAATATGCCTAAAGAAAAAAAATAAGAAATAAGAATAAGTCAAATCGGAACAATATGTTATATGCAATGTAATAGGGGGTTTCAAGGTCTTTTTTGTAATTTCTCAATCCAACGGCTAATGACTTAGTCCATAGCCATGTGTTATATTATGCTACTGAATGTAACACAAACAATGTAATCTAAAAGCATTTCAATACAAACAAAATTCTCTTTGTTACATTTCTTTTATGGTATCGGAGCAGTTAGCCTAACGGCATCTGATTTTATCACCACCTTCTTATCAGATCAATTTCATCATTTGAGAGGTGGTTGCATCGCTTCTCTTCAGAGTTTAGCCTCATCATTAGAGATTTAACCCATCTCTTGATTAAGATCCTGCATGTATCCGCTATTCAGCCATCAGAAATACAGTTTAACAACTTATCTCTGAGTCTGATCACACTACCTCACTTATATCTCATTAGAAAAACCACATCACGTGAGATAGCCTACAGTTTATCTTCTTCTCAGATCATATCCTCACTAAAGAAGTTAGTTTTCATCTCTTATTCACCAGATTTCAGTCTAGAATCAGATTTTTGATTGCTGAATGGCAATTTCAAGCCTCTTTTTCTGAAAAACATCACTTGGCTTCATACTTTTAAGTTTGCCTCGCCAAGATCATCTTCCTTAACCCACTATCTTGACACAAAAATGATATCATAACTGGAGAAGATGGCAACAATTCTGCCACTACATCACCTACAAGAAGGAACACCGTAACTTCAACCAAAATGACAACTAACAGTCCAACTAGATGAGAATGAATTTCTACTATGAAAATACCACACAGAAGCAGTGATAAGAGGCTATGGCCTCGAAGAATATGTCAATGGTACACTGGCAATTCCACCAAAATGACAACTAACAGTGAAGGAAATCTGATAACAAACAAAGACTATATAAACTATCAAAGGCAAGATAGTTTATTAGATTCTTGTTAATGCCATCAATTAGTGTAATCCTTTTATCTCAAATTGTTGGTTGCAAGACCTCTCAAGAAATAAGGGCAACAGTAGAGCAAATTTTCAACTCTCAATCAACGGCAAAAATCATGCATTACAAAAGACAACTCCAAAACTTAAGGAAAGACAACATGTCAATGAGAGAATATTTGACCAAGGCCAAAACTTACTGTGATTTGCTTGACATCGATGGTCATAAAGTTTTAGAGATTGACTAGATTTTAACAATCTTGAGTGGCCTAGATGAAGAATACGATCAACTGTGGAAATCATATACTCAAAAGAAACTCTACCAAACATTCAATATGTACATTCTACACTACTAGCACATGAATGTAGAATAAAGAAAAAAAGCCACCGAATTTAGATCTTTCGTTGAATTATGCATCAAACATCAAAGCCAAGAATCAAGAAAAGGCGACAAACAACAAGTTTCAACAAAACAATCGAAGGGGTAGAAAGAATTAGAGAGGCAGAGGTAGAGGAAGGTTGAACAACTCTAACAGGCTTAGATGTCAAATATGTGAAAAGCTTGGGCACACAACTGTTAAATGCTAATTCAGATTTGATCAAAATTTTGCAGTAAATCAGCAAAACAGTAACAATCAAAGAAACTTCAATCAAAATGTCAACATTGCACATACAAGTCTAGATTCAAGAAGTCAAGGTAACAGTTCAAGAAGCTAGAATGATATGGAGCAACAAACAAAATCAGATGATATGCAATATGAAGACTGGTATCCAGATTCAGGTGCAACAAATCACATTACCAACAGTCTTGATAATCTCAATCATGGAAACAAGGAATACAAAGATACGCAATCTATTTTTATGGGTAATGGAAAGTTAATAAAAATCACACGTTGGAAATGCTAAAATCAATGGCAAAAGAGACTTGCATCTCAATAATTTACTTAGAGTACCACAAATTAAGAAAAACTTGATGAGTGTATCTCAATTTGCGAAATATAACCAAGTATACTTTGAATTTTATTCAAAATTTTGCTTAGTTAGGGACTTAATAAATAGAGAAATTTTACTATAAGGTAATTGCAAAATGGATTATACATCTTCAATCTGGTGCAGAACTGTAAGCCAAGACATGGAAGAAAATGGTGCAATTACTCCAAGTGTGACACTAATATTGATGGCAAAAGAGTATTTGTTATGTGGCACTGTAAACTGGGCTATCCCAGTGTAGATACTGTAAAGCATGTACTGAAAAGTAATAATGTTCAATTTGAAAATATATCACTACCATATATGTGTACTTCATGTCAAATGGGAAAAAGTCATAAGCTACCATTTCTTGAATCATTAACTAAATATAGCAAACCTTTAGAAATGATGGCAGCTGTCTTATGGGGTCCAGCCCCAGTTAATTTTGATTATGGATTTAGTTACTATGTTCATTTGTAGATTCTTTTTCTAAATATACTTGGATATATTTCTTAGATCAAAACCAAAAAAACAAAAAGCAAGGGTTCAATTTATCACTCAAGCAGAAAAGCAAACTATTATGGGAATTCCAACGTGAGACCATTTAAATCAAAATCCCAAAGCACAGTGGAAAACAAGATTGTGGTAAGAAGTGCAAAAACAACCAATCAATATCTCAGTCCAATCCAAAACCAACCAAACAAGCAATAATGATAAAATAAATCACACACCGATTTATAGTGGTTCCACTAACGTCATGTTAGTGTACATCCACTTTGAGAGAGAGTCTTTATTAATACCAATGACAAGAGTACAAGAGACTAATTTTAATGATCAATACTCAAATAGAATGGATTTGTGGATAAGAGAATTGAAGAAAACTAGGTTTTGATAAATCCTAATTAATGTAGGATAAACCCTTAATCTCTTGAAGATCATCCACTTTCAAACCAGAAAATAGCTTATATAGGAGAGTAGAAAAACCTAGGCAAATCCCAGAACTACCCCTCCGAATATCACAAATCAACATCTATAATGTTAAAACCTCCAGTTTATGTTTCAATGATAATAACTAAACAATCACACACCCATACACACACATATATACACACACACTTTATTAAGATTACAATTATATGCTACAAGAAGACACCATACTCGAAGCTATTAAGACTCAAAGAGAAATGAAGATCTATCAACCATACTATACTTAGTAAGGTTATTCTACTGTTAGATAAAATATTGTTAAGGTCTCCTTGAGTATATATGCATACACAATCACACACTATTTCATATGCACTGAAATTAAGTAGAAAAACTATTTTTACTACTCAAAGACATCTGAGGTAAAATCACAGACGTCTGTGACAATCCTCGGGTAATTATTTTCTGAAGTCACAGACGTCTGAGGTTTTACCACAGACATCTGTCGTATGAAAAACTACAAATTCAGAACAGACACTTCTATTGAGACAAAAAGAAATTACTCTTCATCGAAAGGTTGCAACCATTAAAGTGAATAGAATTTTCTAAATAGTAATAACTCTTCATCTACATCCTTTTGAATCTATAAATACTACTTTGATTGAGATGTAGAGATTAATGAACTTGAATTAATTAAATCTTTCTCTCTTGATTTCTTAACACTATCTTCCATATATATTGCTTACATACTCTCAATCTATTATAACCAAAAATATAATTTTGGTTAAACCACTTCCTACAACTCAGAGAAATCACATTCACATACTCAAAGGAGATCATAGGAAGATTTGTACTATTAGTCAAAAACCATGTTATTTGGAACACAAGATTGTCAGAGATATATTTTTGTATTAGCCTCTTCCTCCAAGTGAAGCGAGGGTCAGTTGGTTAAAGGAAATACCAAAGGGGAGCTTTGGGACTGGAGATAGGACGGGAGGTCCGAACTAGTATAAGATATATGGTGTGATCAGTTCTATTATTTATCTTACCTTCAATTATTATACTCTACTTATCATAGTTAGAAATACACACACACACACACACACACACACACATATATATATATATATATATATATATATAAGTTGCATTATTTATAAAGATCATATAGACTTTAAATTGGTATCAGAGCAAGGTCATTTCAATATACAGTAACACGTAATTGAAATCATTAAAATGGCAAGTACATTTCAAGAACATCAATCAACTGCTCGTCCTCCACTATTTACTGGTTCCAATTATGCTTATTGGTCAACACGCATGCGAATTTTTATGAAAGCAAATGGGTTAGAAATATAGCTAGCAACTCAAAACAAATATGAAGCACCGGACATTGATATTGGCATATGGAATGATGGACAAAAGGTAGAGGCATCTAACAATGCCAAAGCTATGAATAAATTATTTTTCTTACTTGACAAAAATGAGTTCTCATGCGTCATTCTCTGCAAGACTGCATATGTTATATGACGCACTTTACAAGTCACACATGTTAGCACAGATAAAGTCAAGCAAACTAAAATTTCGATTTTACAAAACCAATTCTCATCTTTCAAAATAAAACAAGTGAATCAATTATTGATATGTATGCAAGATTTCAAATTATTCAACACGGTCTCATGGAACTTGGAGTTAAATTCGCAGATTTCGATTTAGACACGCGAATTTTAAACTCTTTGACAAATGACTGGAAAAGAAAAGTTTTAGCCATTTAAGAAGCTAATGATCTTTCTCAACTTAAAGTCGAAGAGCTAATAGAAAATTTGATGTCATATGAAGCTAACTTGCAGGCTAGAAAGGATCAAAATCATGAAAAGAAAAACATAGCATTCCAAGCAAGTAACAGAGGATTAGACTTAGACGAAGCAGAGATTGTCTTTATTGCCAAAAATTACAATAAATTCAAGAATTTCAAGAAGAAGACCAAATTTCAAACTGGAGGCAAACCAAACTCTTCAAATCAAACATCGATTAAATGCTATGAATGCGAGAAATTTGGGCACATGAAGAAGGATTGTCCACAACTCAATAACGATAAAAAGAAAAGCAAGTTCGAGAAATTCAAGAAAAAGAAAAGAGATTTTCAAGTAACATAGGATGATTTGGATTCGATAGTGATAGTGAAAGTGACTCAGAATAAGCAAATGTGTGTTTTATGGCTAACAAAAATGAGGTAAATCCAAAACTTACTTATAATGAATTAATGGAATAAGTATTGAATTAGACGATAAATATAAAGAAACAAAAAAAATTAAAAAGGAATATGTAGGAAAGTTAACTAGATCAAAATTAGAAATCGGATTATTAAAAGATGAAAAAATTATCTTAGAAGAAGAATTAGAGATTGTTCAAAAGAAGTGTGCAACACTATTATCTCAAAATGACAAGTTATTAAATGATTTAGAAAATTATAAGTTACAAAAAGTTAATCTAGAAAAAGAAAAACTAGAATTACAAGAAAATTTAGATTCTAGAAACTTTAAATTTATGATCTTAAAAGTAAATTAGAAAAAATAACAAATAATGTGACAAAATTCAACAAAGGAAGACAAAATTTAGAAAATTTGATTACGATATCTAAACCATCTGGAAACTGAAATGGAATAGGTTTTCGATACAAACAAAGGCCAAAGCAATATAGCACATTATACGCAAAATTTAAAAATCCAAAGTTAAAAACTAAGATTAAGAATTCATATACAAATATGGTTAAGATACGGATTCCAAAAACAAATAATAAACTAATTAGACAAAAATATATTGATGAATATTTACAAAAGTTTTATATAACAAAAATTACATCTCTAAGGGAACCAAATCCTTATGTGTATGGCCACCTACATCCACTAACACGTAGGACCCTAATCAAAGAAGGTGGGTACTAATTAATTTTTTCTTATTTTGTAGGTACCCAAAATTAAAATAAAAAATAAATAAAAATGGATACTCGATAGTGGTTTTTCTAAGCACGTGACTCGAAATGCTAATATGTTATCAAATATAACATATATTAATCGTGGCACTGTAACATTTGGAGATAACTTAAAAGGATTTGTCATCGGCATAGGAGAAGTCATCAATATCAGTATTTCTAATTCTCTTATAATTACTAATGTTTTATTGGTAGAAAATTTAAAACATAACTTATTAAGTATAGTCAATTATGTGATAAAGGATTTAAAATTGATTTCAAGAAAAATAAATGCAATATTTTTTATCAAAATAGAAATTTAATTTTTGAAGGGTTTAGAAATCGAAACATATATGTCTTAAACATGAATGTCAAAAACAATTCAAATTTATGCTTAGCCTCGAATCATGATGATCCTTGGTTATGGCATATACATTTTTGTCGTACAAATTTTAAGAATATCAACAAACTAGCTAAAAATGAATTAGTTAGAGGATTACCTAAAATCAACTACAAGGTGAAAAACCTATGTGACTCGTGTCAATTTGATAAATTTAAAGAAAATTTCCTTTAAATCTAAAATGAAATTTCCACAAAACATCCTCTTGAATTACTCCATCTAGATTTATTCGGACCAACTCAAGTAAGTTCAATAAATCATAATAAATATGTTTTTGTAATTATTGATGATTTTTCAAAATATACTTGGACATTATTTTTAAAACATAAAAGTGACACTTTTGAAATGTTCAAATTTTTTGCTAAACGTATAATTTTTTTAATGAATTTAAAAAAATATACGAAATGATCACAGAGGTGAATTTGAAAATGAACTATTTACCAACTTTTGTAACTAAAAGGGAATTAGTCATAATTTTTCGTTTCCTTTAACACCACAACTAAAAGGTGTTGTAGAAAGGAAAAATCGAACTTTACAAGAATGTGCACAAACTCTACTAAATAGTAGTAACTTACCAAAGAATTTTGGGCCGAAGCCGTTGCTATAGCTTATTATGTATTAAATCGTGTAACACTTAGACCAATGACTAAAAACACATGCTACACAATATTTTTTAACAAGAAACCGAAAGTATTATATTTTCGTGTATTTGGGTCAAAATGTTTCATATTAAACACTAAAGATAATCTAGGAAAATTTGATTCTAAAGCCGATGAAGGAATTTTTGTTGGCTATTCAGATCGAAGCAAGCATATAGAATTTTTAATAAACGAACAAATATCATAGAAGAAAGTCTTCATGTCTCATTTGACGAAAATTTTAACGAAAATAAAAATGATGATGATGAAAAATTAATAAATAAAACTAATATACCTATACATGAAAATAATAATAATAATAATAATGTCAATAACAGTAATGATAATATGATAACATCATCACCTAAAATATTAAGAGACCATTCTAGTAATAATATTATTGGAGATTTAAATACAATATTATCAACCAAAAAACAGTTAAATCAAATAGTCATGTTGCATTTACATCAAATGTTGAATCGAAAAATTATAAAGAAGCATCAAAGGATGATTTTTGGATTGCAATCAAGAAAACTTAATCAATTTGAAAAATGATTTTTGGGAACTTGTACCAAGACCAGACAATCAATCTGTAATTGGAACGTAATGGGTTTTTAAAAATAAAGGAGATGAAAATAGAAATATTGTACGAAATAAAGCAAGTTAGTAGCTCAAGGATATAATCAAGTAGAAGGAATCAATTATGACGAATCATTTGCTCCTGTAGCACGTCTCGAAGCAATACGAACATTACCGACTTTTGCATGTCATCATAATTTTAAAATTTTCAAATGGACGTAAAAAGTGCATTTTTAAACGGATTTATAAAAGAAAAAGTGTATGTTGAACAACCTCCTTTATTTGTTCACGAGAACTATCCTGATCATGTATTTAAACTTAAGAAGGCCTTATATGGATTAAAACAAGCACCTCGTGCTTGTGAAAGATTAAAAACTTATTTACAAAGTTTTAGTTTTCAAATTGGTAAAATTGATTCCACTTTATTCATAAAATATGAAAGTAATAATATTTAGTTGAGCAAATATATGTTGATGACATTATATTTGGATCCACTGATGAAAAATTATGCACTAAATTTTCTAAAATAATTAAAATGTCACATATAGGAGAATTAAACTATTTCTTAAGATTACAAATAAGACAATTAGAAAATGGAATTTTTATAAATCAAGAAAAATACTATCAAAATGTTTGGAATGGAGAATATATCAAGTAAACCAAATCTAATGAGTACTACTGTACATTTAGATAAAGTTGAAATGGAAAAGATTTCGACCAAAAATTATATCGAAGTATGTTAGGATCTCTGTTATACTTAACAGCTAGTAGACCAGATATTATAATGAGTGTATGTTTATGTGCTCGATTTCAAGCATAGCCAAAAGAATCATCATTGAGCGTTAATATGAATCTTAAGATATTTAACAAACACTAGAGATTACAAACTTTTTTACCCAAAAGGGCTCATTCGAATATGTGTCATATAGCGATGTTGACTTCGGTGGTTGTGAAACGGATAGAAAAAACACAAGTGGGACATGTCATTTTATTGGTCAGTCCTTATTTTCATGGTTTAGTAAAAAGCAAAATTTGTTTTGCTCTCGACATGTGAAGCCGAATACATCTCAACGGCTTTAGCATGTACACAAGTAATCTATATGCAACAAACTCTTCTAGATTTTGGCAAAATCATAACAAAATTTCCTATATATTGTGATAATAGCCATAAATTTATCAAAAAATCCTATTAACCATTCTCGAACAAAGCATATTGATATTCGTCATCATTTTCTAAGTGATAATGTGGAAAAATGAATCATATCATTGGAGTTTGTAAACACCGAAAATCAAATAGCTGATATTTTTACTAAACCATTAAGTGAACTAACTTTTATTAAGTTAAGCCAAGGAATATGTTCGTATAATTAATTGATTAACTAAATTTGTAGAAATGATTTTGTACACTTGAATTTTGAAAAAAAAAACAAAAGCTCATATAAAACTACACAGGATAAAGTTTATACACTTAGATTAATACAAACCATATAAAATTTAAACTGTAACGACCCGTATTTTACGGATCGAAACATCGTAAAACAGTTGACCTTTGGTTGCATTGTTGTTAAGTCATTTTAGATTTTTGAGCAAAATAATGCTAAGTCCTAAGTCGTTCACGACTTAGTATAGGTCGTAAGTCGTTTATGACTTAGGGGATAGGAGCGACCCAGGGATGGCGAGTTAAGGGCTCGAGGATAGGTCGTTTGAACGACTTATGGTAAGGCAACGACCTAAGTAACTAGGCGAGTTAGCGACATAAGGAGCTAAGTGGGTTTACGACCTAAGGTGTTATCGTAGTTAGGTCGTGAGCTCTGTTATAGTTAAGTCGCGTAGTGTTAAGTCGAATGGTGCTAAGTTGTTAAGTCGTCCAGGCGACTTAGGAGGGAACGCGCGTGTGTTAGGTCGTGTGTTTGCTAAGTCATAAGTCGTAACCTAGCTAAGTCATGAGGTTGATGAGTTGTAGAGCTATTAAGTCGTTAAGGCGTATCCCAGTTAAGTCGTAGACTGGTAAGTCGCGCAATGTGTTGAGTCGTAGACCTGTTAAGTCGCGCGCGCGTTAAGTCGTAGATTGCTGGGTGCGTTAAGTCGTAGACGACTTAGGAGTTGAGTCGTAACCCAGTTCTGCTAAGTTATAAGTCGTAGGCTAGTGGGATTTGATAAGTCGTAGGTTGGCATAGCAGTTGAGTCGTAAGTCGTCTGGGATGTTAAGTCGGAAGGTTATAAGTCGGAGACGACTTAGGGAAGGCGGACGAGTTAAGGAGGAATTCAGCTATAAATACTCGTCCATTTTCTCACTTTTTGGGATCCGGATTTCAAAGCGACGAAGTGCTGCCATTTTGAGAGCTCGACTTCTACACTTCTTCACTTCTTCTCTCCACTCTAATCTAGTGCTTCTATCCATCCAAGTTGAAGATCAAATTGAAGATTCAAGAGCTTAGATTGAAGATCTTCATCCTTTGAAGTGAGATTTCTTCGTTTGAAGCGGATTCGTAATAGATCAAGCTTGATCCTTCGCTGTCCAGATCTGAAGCGTGTTGTTTTGAGGTTGTTTTGGTGATTTGGTGAGTGGTGATTATCTCTCACACGGATCCAAAGGAGTATATCGGATTGTTGGCTCAATTTGGTGTTAAAATAGTGATTTTCATGCATTTTCTTCATCCTAAGTGTAGATCCATGTAGATCCATTGTTCATGATGATTTGACAACCATTTTACTAAGTGTTAACCTATGCAAGTTCATTCATCAAGATTGTAGAGATATTTCTCATGATTTCATGCTTGTTAGACTTTCAACTCTTTAATTACGAAATTGCCATTATTGTGATAATTGTCTACTTAGATCATATTTGAATGCTTGATTGTTTAAATTAATGTTTGACTTGGTTGATTGCTATGAATTAGATGATTGATGATTCGATTTAGACCGAAGACGATTCAAAAGCTAAGGGAAAGGCTCTTGAATTGGGAAAGCTGCTCGTGGCATATGTAGCGGGATGATGAAGCTCTTATGCATAGAATTGATGATGTGATGTTGAGAGGAGGCTTTGCGAGGATGTAATGAAGCGAGGCATCATGTGATGAAGACTTGGTCTAATCCAGACGGGATCATTCCAAGCATGTTGATAACTCGGTGGATGGTTCGAGTTGAGGATAATGGATGGATATGAGAATGGTCGTCAAGGAGGATGACTAGGAGGCTTGGGTCTCATCGTTGTTGAAGGTTCTAGCATGCTCTAATAAAGAGTACGTTTGGGCAGATTCGATAGTCCCAACGACCAACTGTTGATGGTCGAGTACTCTGGGCAGATTCGATAGTCCTAGGCACGGGTCACGATGACGTGCGGGAGTTATGTCTAGAACCGGGGTTACCATTAGCCCTTGACGGACGGCTGAAAGAATGTGCCGGTCATTCAATTAACGGTGATACCGAAGCAATGATAACAGTGATAGCCAGAGTCATGGATGTTTGATTGTATCGTCATTCGGTCTCAAGAGCGGTATTTTCTGGGTGCTTATCTGATCTTGGTTTAGGCCTTGGGGGTTTGTGCTTGGAAAACATCGCCCTTGACTCGAGTGATAATTGCTTTACTTTAAATTGTATGCTCTGCTATGTTCGCTTCTGCTTAGTGTGTGTCTGGGGGCTATCACTGTAGAAAGAGGTTGGAGTGGGAGGGTTGTATTCCTATTCCTTTTCCTTTATGCTCTTTTGGTATGTTGATTGTTAATTCACTGCTCACTAAGACTGTTGTCTGACTCAAGGCTTTATGTTTTAATTCTTATTGCCTTGGGCTGTTCGTCCATTTTGGGACGGGCAGACTAGGTAGCAGGTGACAGGTGCTGTTCTTGCTTTCCACGGTGCTGATATCGAAGACGAGCTGGAGGGTTGCATATTATCTTCATATTATATGTATTGGATGTTCCGCTGTTTGTATAATCTCTGAGTGTTATGTAGTGAGGCTTGATGTATTGACTATTTGGATGCTTGTATTCAACTATTATGGAGTTTTATATGATGGCATATTATTCTGTAAAGCTGTAAAGCTTCACTATACATATGTTCTATTGTATTTTTGTCCATGCACTGTGAGTAATACGATAGATTCTGTTGTTTTAATTTACCCTGACAATCGTCCATGGTCGCCTGGCACACTTTACAGCGCACTATCTCTAGATTCAGTGCAGGGGTCATGGGCGGTCGTCACATAAACTAACACTAATCATTTAAAAACCAACTACTCTCTGTTAACTTTATATGGTTCAACTCCTTTTCCTCAACCTATTTTCTAAGTATAGCAAAACCTTATCTTATAAGTTCAGCTTATATTCTTCCTAAAAACAAATAAAGCGAAACAGATTATTAAAAAAACACAAAAATGTCTTCCGATCACGACTCCACCTATTCAACTATCGACTTTAAATCTCCCTCATCAAATAGCACTTACGTTTCACCAACTAAATCCACACCTACATCAATTCATTCAGCCTCACTAAACATTGTTGCATCACCTACATACCGCACTAGCTTTTCTCCTAAAGAAAAGAAAGCAAAACGTTCAATTGATCTACAATCAACATCTCTCACCGACAAGGTCGATGAAATATATCACCATCAACAAGAAATGATGGGAGTTCAACATGAAATTTATTATGAGAAACGACATCAAGGATCTCATCTAAATTTTCTTGAAAATATATTCTAGCAATTTGTGGTCATTCACCAGCAAAAATTTACATCAAAAATCTCCTCGATTAAAAGAAACTCCTACAAAAGCGTATACCATTACTCTGAGAAATCTATGCAAACTGGGACCATCAAACCAAGCATGGATTGACACTCCAGCTCGTCTGAGTTGGTCTCCACTAAAGTCATTAATTGAAGACACAAAAGTTGAACCTAATTCATGGGATATAAAATAAATCAACAATTCTAAATTCTCAGATAAAAACTAAACTTATGATACGCGTCGTATAAATTAAGTTTATGTTAATTTTTGGGATGTATATTGTTTTATTGTATTAAAATTTCAATAAAATTTAATTTCTATTTAATTTTTTTCCAATATTTTAGAAAACTACATACCACAAACGTCTGTGAAAATACCACAGACGTCTGACAAAAGTTACGGGAAAACAATTTCCTGTAAACTCAGACGTTTGTAGGAATTCACAGACGTCTGTCCGTACTCTCTGTTTATTTTTCCTGCATGTCTGTGTAAACATCACATACGTATGCCATATCTTTCTATTTATGTCTCCTAAAACCACAGACATATGTGGAAAAGGTATAAACGTCTGTCATATGTTTCTGTCTATTTTTTACTGAAACCACAGACGTCTGTGACTCCCCCACAAACGTCTATCACTGCTGCGACCATACATTTTCTGTAACGACCCTGAATTTTTTACATTTGAAATTTGAATATTTAATTGATTTTAAATATCTGAATGTTAGTTTAATTTTAATTTCAAATATCAGAGTTTATTTGGCAATTTAATTAGTAAATTTAATTGTTAAAATTTGGGTAAAAATTTGAATCTTCAATTTTAAGCCTGTTAAAAATAATATGAAATCTTGGAAAATTCATATTAATAATACTGAAGATAATGGAAGCTTTAGAATTGAATTTGGGAATGATTTGTTCAGTTTTGGAATTTTGTCGTTTAAATTGAATTTAAAAATAGCGTTCCGGGGCACAGTCTCGGAATTCGATGAAACCAGTTCCATTGGATCTGTAATATTGTATTATTATTGGATTTCAATTTTCGTAAGGTTTGGAGTGATCGTTTGGCCGTACGATATATAAACGTACTGAAATTTATATCGAAAATTTAATTTAATAACTGGTCCAAAAAGCTATCTTCTCCATACGATCGAATTTGGACTCGAAACCTTTTCCATTGCATTTGGAATGAGGATATAACATTATAGACGCCTGGCGGCACGCCTCGATAGGATATCGAAATTTTGAGTTGCAAATTCGTGACGATTTGAATTTGAATTTGAGTGGGATATTTATACCAGTCAACCATCCGTTGATATTATTTCACATCGTTGTTTTTCTTTCACTTCATATCACTGTAGCAAAGCGTCTTCCTCATGCAACCGGACGAAAGAAAAATCAAAGTTTTTAGTACGAAGCCAATAACTCGCGTACCTTATTCTCGTCTTCCTTTCATTCTTCACAAATTCGAAAAAAAAACGAAAATCAAAATCGAATAATGGCGGAACATTTCAAACGATAAATAAAATCAAAAATAAAACCTATAAATCGCGAGCCATCCTCCTCGTCTCCCAGTTTGAAATCGAACTCGTTCAATCCTCCTCCAAATTCGATTTCGAATCGAGAAACCTAAATCACATTTGAAGAAAAAAAGAAACGAAATCGATCCGCCTCTGACTAGAAATCTCGTTCTATTAGCTAGGGCTCATCGCCGAGCATCTCGAGTGGCAACAGGCGACAAAATCGCGTACGGCAATTCGTGGTCGCAAGCGAAAAGGGCCGAAGTCGAGTAGCAGTGCGACGTGGGGACTCGAGCTCGAGGTCGCGAGGCAGGTGGCGGCGACTTCGACGAATTGTAGTGTGGTCGCGATCTCGTCTGGCGTGGGGTTTGGGGCTCGCAAGTCTAGATGGTGCGGCGAAGTTCGTCGCGATGGGAGGTTGGCGACCACTGTATTCAAATTTTTAGGTATACTGCATGACGTGAACGCGAGGCTCGGGAAGGCGAGGGTTTCGACTGTAACGTTAAATTTCGAGAGTAAGGTAAAGTTTTTGTTTATTTAAGTCAATTTTAATTTAATTTATATCTGAAAAAAAAATATACATGCAGAAAGTAAATTTTTACAGTAAAAGAAAATATATGTGTATATATTTTTAAAGTAAAGGTTGTTTACTGTCTAGTTTCAAATTGTAGAATTTTAATATATACAGGGAAAAAAATAATAAATATGCAGATTTTCAGTTCATAAATATGTATAGAGGAAAATTTTATACAGTAAAATAAATTTGGTTATTTTAGAAGGAAATTGATTTTAAATCAAATTTTTAGATAAAATAAAATTTATCAAATGAAAATTGGTTATTCGATTTAATTCGAATATTAATAAATTGTATAAAATTGTTATACAAGGTCAAATATTGCAAAGAGGAATCAAGCCGAGAATGAAAATGGATTGCAAAATAAAAGCAAAGGTGAGATCTTCTCACTCAAAATGAAAATTGAATTGCTGTTATTGATTGACTGTTTGGATGTGATACTATATATAGTAGTATATAGCAATATATATATTGGAATATGTATATATTGGCATTGATTTTCCCGCATTATATAGCGGATGAAACACTATTGCGCCGCATAATAGCGGATTGATATTTTATAAATCCCATATACCGCGATATTCCACTTCGAAGTGGAATTTTTATTGTGCTAACATCTGTGGATGCAGGGAAACAAGTTGGAGGTATCCAACTGGATTCCTCAAAATTATGTCAATTTGTTTCATATATTGTGATGTGATTGTTTATAATCTGTGTGTGATTATATGTGTGACTGGAACTGTTGAAGGCTAAAATTTAGCCGAATGTATTTTTGGTATCGTTGGATACCAGAAATAAATATAAATTTGATTTTGAAATTAAAGTGGAAACTTTAAGTAAATTTATTTCTAAGAGTTGAATAAATTTAAAAGAAAGTATTTAACGGAAAAAAAATGATTTTTGGAAATCTTATCGAATTATTTCCAAATTATGGAAGAAAAATATTAATTAATGAGTTTTGAAGAATATCGTTTAAAAGTTGAAGAATTTAATGAAAATGGAATTTTAAATAGTTTGGGAAGAATAAAGAAATTTATTAAAAAGGTGATAAATTTTCTAGAAATCAATTTGATAAATGATTGGGTATTTGAAAATAAATCATTGGGAAATCGATATGAAAATTTATTTAGTGTTGAATTAAAAATGGATTTTTGTGTTGTAGAAAAAATTTGGAAATCGATTTGTAAAATGATTTGGTATTTGGAAATGAATTTAGAAATCAATTTGTAATTGATTTGGTGTTGAAAATAAAATTAGAAATCAATTTGAAATTTGATTTTTGGGGTTAAAAGTGGATATTTGAAAATATAAATTCGCAATGGGAGTTTATAAAGGAAAGGAAAAATTTGTTTTAGAAATAAACTGTTTATTTTTAAAGTGTGGAAATAAATTTATAGATTTGGAACGTAAATTTGAAATAAATCGATAAGGATTTATTTAATTGGTTTAAATGGACCATTTTGAAGTGAAAATGTATTCTCACTATAAAGCCGAGTATATTTCCAAAGTAGCTTTTAAAAATATAAATTAAAAGTTCTAAAGTTGGTTTTTAAAAGAAATATTTGGGAATATATTCCGTGTGATGGAATTGATTTGAAATTTATTTTCAAAAGTTGAAAAATGAAAATTGATTTGAAAATTGTTTTCAAAGTGTTGAAGTGTGGAAATATATATCTTGTGAAGATATTTTGAAAATGAATAATTTGGGAAAATTATTTAAATCTGATGATTGTTGTGAATGTTGTTGATAGTTAAATCACTGACTATCAATAATTGCCTTTGAAATGGCACTTGAATTTGTTTTTAAAAACAAACGCTTATTATTCGGTTTAGCCGAGCAAGGACCTTTGTGTCAGATAACCCATTCCGAATAATGATACGACGTGTATGAATTGAAATTGAAGACCGGTGTGAAGACCGGGTATTTTCAAAAATGAAAGGACGGCCTGTCGAATGTCTCTGCACCGAGTTGTTCCGGTATAGAGATTTATATCACTCTTTTTGTGATGGGAAGTCCGATCGGGATTGTGAATACCTGGATTGCAAGGGCTTCTTTGGAAGTACCTTCGGTTCTGTTCAAACCCGAAACAGACTTGTATGATTACATGTCTGACATTACATTTTGAGATATAAAGCTGATTTCTTTCAAATACATTTCTGTTGGTGGCGGAGAATTTATTCTTTTAGCTTAACACCCTTCTCTGAGACGTACGAGCTCAGAGGTTATGTAGTTGAAGGTTATCAGCGATATATTCCCAATTTGGTAATGTGGCATGCTAAGTGTTGTTGTGTGATAATTATTTATTGATCATTTGTTGATCAAAGCACGGCTTTGTGAAAAAGCGTAGCTTTGTGGACGAGACTTCGTTAGACCTCACACCCCGGAAATGGCCAAAACAGGAATATGCGGCAAGGTTATGAGGGTCGCGCCCTTTAGGGTATGTCATTTCCTTCTGGAAAAGGGTGGTATCAGGTATGGAGCCCTGGTATTTAACCTATGTTGATACTCCGATCTCATTTATTGTGTAATTGTGTGTTGATCGAGGCGCCTCGGATAAAGGTCCCAAAGGACCGGGGATGACATATTCGTGAGTTACCTAGTTACAGGGGTAACCCGGCCTTGTGTTGGCAGAGAGCAGTTGTCTCTCGGGACATCCAGCCAGAGACGATCCCATGTGGCGGTAGGAAGTTCCTTAGCCTGACCATTTGTTGGCAATCCAATTCCCAATACGAAACTTGTACGGTTTTAGTTGTAGAACCTGCCATTTACTTATGGTGGCGCCCCACTGTTTAGATGGTAGCTATAGTAGGCATAGTTCGAAATGTCTATGCTGGCTAAGATTAATATTATACTTCGAAATGTTTTCCACACTAGACATTAATAATAATATTAACTGATTTTTTCGTAGTAAGCATCTTTGACTATCATAAGAAGAAATCTCCTCCAATTCTGCGTTTGCATTGTGTGTGGCGGGAGGTCTTATGGTAGTTTCATTTTCCAAAAGCATTGCGAATTAATTTTATTTTCTTTGTGAAAATAACTGTTTTACGATCTCACACCAGTCACCATGACTGACTCGGAGTTTATTGTTTCCTTTCTAAACTCTAGGTGCCCATAATTTTCCACACGGGCAGCCTAGAGTTATGTTATCAGGATATTTTGGATATTCTGGAGTTTTGGAAGCAAGCTGGATAGCGAGACGTACTCCCGTACTTGTTTATTTATTCCGCTGTGTATTCTGTATAAGACAAGTTTATATAACTGTCCATTGTTTGTATTGAGTTGTATATTGACTCTGATGATGTATGTATAAACTGATATAGTCCTTTGTTTAAAAGACTAGTGATTATCTATTATATATTGTTCTGCTGCGAATGTGAGATTCTGATATTGTTTCTGTTTCTGTGTTTTTCTGTTCTCTTTTTCTTCTGTCTTCTTCTACCTCTTCTTTTAAAACCCTCAGGGTTCGGTTTTCCGGCATTTGATTGTTCGGCAGTTGATACAGTGGACGTATTAATGTCGACTTTTGGAAGTCGATGAATCGGGTCTTGACAATGTGGTATCAGAGCAGCCGGTTAAGCGACAACCCTGGCTCTGTTGGGTGTTACTCATTAGAGATAGAGTCGATAGTACTCTAGAATGAGTGTGAGTGTAATAATAGATATGAGCGCGTATTTGTTAGTGAATACAAAATTGTTTTGTATTGTGTTGACTTATCGGTTGATTGTTTATAGATTCTGGTCGGTGCAGTCTGGCCAACTGTGATCGATAGGGATTTCTAAACTCTTAAACAAGGTAAACTGACATAGTATTGTTTTAAAATGGGGTAAATGAAATAATTTTTCCCAAATCTATTTTTGTATAGAAAAGAAATGATTTTTCTATGAATTATTATAGTATATGGATGCTTGGTTGTTATGAAGTGATAATATCGAATTATTATCATTATTATATGGAATTGAATAAGAAATTGAAATTAAAGCAAAAAGCTAAGAAATAAATCCATGTAAAAATAGAATTTGTGAATATAAAATGTATAACCAAAGATTTGAAGATAAATTCATTTGACAAATGGAATTTATAAATATGAATTGAAAATATAAGGAAATAAAATTCATATACAAATGGGATTTGTAAATAAATTGTAAATGTGATTTATAATTTGGAATAGAATTCCAGAAGAATATTTGAGAAAATTTTGAATTCAAAATTTGAATTTGAAATGAAAATTGAATTGTTAAGAAAACCATATTATTTGGAACTTATGGTTGATTTTGGAAAATTAGTTAAAGTAATAATGGATCTTTTATGATAAGAAAAGATTTGGGTTGATAAGTTGATAAAACTGTTTGGTTTTGGGAAATGATAAACGGGAATTGGATCATTCTTCTTGACTTGTAATTTCAGGACGAAATTCTTTTAAGGGGGAAGATTGTAACGACCCTGAATTTTTTACATTTGAAATTTGAATATTTAATTGATTTTAAATATTTGAATGTTAGTTTAATTTGAATTTCAAATATCAGAGTTTGTTTGGCAATTTAATTGTTAAAATTTGGGTAAAAATTTGAATCTTCAATTTTAAGCCTATTAAAAATAATATGAAGTCTTGGAAAATTCATATTAATATACTGAAGATAATGGAAGCTTCAGAATTGAGTTTGGGAATGATTTGTTCAGCTTTTGAATTTTGTCGTTTAAATTGAATTTAAAAATAGCGTTCCGCGGCACAGTCTCGGAATTCGACGAAACCAGTTCCATTGGATCCGTAATATTGTATTATTATCGGATTTCAGTTTTCGTAAGGTATGGAGTGATCGTTTGGCCGTACGATATATAAACGCACTGAAATTTATATCGAAAATTTAATTTAATAACTGGTCCAAAAAGCTATCTTCTCCATACGATCGAATTTGGACTCGAAACCTTTTCCATTGCATTTGGAATGAGGATATAACATTATAAACGCCTGGCGGCACGCCTCAATAGGATATCGAAATTTTGAGTTGCAAATTTGTGACGATTTGAATTTGAATTTGAGTGGGAAATTTATACCAGTCAACCATCCGTTGATATTATTTCACATCGTTGTTTTTCTTTCACTTCATATCACTGTAGCAAAGCGTCTTCCTCACGCAACCGATCGAAAGAAAAATCAAAGTTTTCAGTACGAAGCCAACAAGCCGCGTACCCTATTCTCGTCTTCCTCTCATTCTTCACAAATTCGAAAAAAAAAACAAAAATCAAAATTGAATAATGGCGGAACATTTCAAACGACAAATACAATCAAAAACAAAACCTATAAATCCCGAGCCATCCTCCTCTTTTCCCAGTTTGAAATCGAACTCGTTCAATCCTCCTCCAAATTCGAGTTCGAATCGAGAAACCTAAATCACATTTGAAGAAAAAAAGAAACGAAATTGATCCGCCTCTGACTAGAAATCTCGTTCTAGTAGCTAGGGCTCGTCGCCGAGCATCTCGAGTGGCAACAGGTGACAAAATCGCGTACGGCAATTCGTGGTCGCGAGCGAAAAGGGCCGAAGTCGAGTAGCAGTGCGACGTGGGGACTCGAGCTCGAGGTCGCGAGGCAGGCGGCGGCGACTTCGACGAATTGTAGTGTGGTCGCGATCTCGTCTGGCGTGGGGTTTGGGGCTCGCAAGTCTAGATGGTGCGGCGAAGTTCGTCGCGATGGGAGGTTGGCGACCACTGTATTCAAATTTTTGGGTATACTGCATGACGTGAACGCGAGGCTCGGGAAGGTGAGGGTTTCGATTGTAACGTTCAATTTCGAGAGTAAGGTAAAGTTTTTTTTATTTAAGTCAATTTTAATTTAATTTATATCTGAAAAAAAAATACATGCAGAAAGTAAATTTTTACAGTAAAAGAAAATATATGTGTATATATTTTTAAAGTAAAGGTGGTTTACTGTCTAGTTTCAAATTGTAGAATTTTAATATATACAGAGAAAAAAATAATAAATATGCAGATTTTCAGTTCATAAATATGTACAGAGGAAAATTTTATACAGTAAAATAAATTTGGTTATTTAGAAGGAAATTGATTTGAAATCAAATTTTTAGATAAAATAAAATTTATCAAATGAAAATTGGTTATTCGATTTAATTCGAATATTAATAAATTGTATAAAATTGTTATACAAGGTCAAAAATTGCAAAGAGGAATCAAGCCGAGAATGAAAATGGATTGCAAATTAAAAGCAAAGGTGAGATCTTCTCACTCAAAATGAAAATTGAATTGCAGTTATTGATTGACTGTTTGGATGTGATACTATATATAGTAGTATATAGCAATATATATATATATATATTGGAATATGTATATATTGGCATTTTCCCGCATTATATAGCGGATGAGACCCTATTGCGCCGCATAATAGCGGATTGATATTTTATAAATCTCATATACCGCGATATTCCACCTCGAAGTGGAATTGGTATTGTGCTAACATCTGTGGATGCAGGGAAACAGGTTGGAGGGATCCAACTAGATTCCTTAAAATTATGTGAATTTGTTTCATATATTGAGATGTGATTGTTTATAATCTGTGTGTGATTATATGTGTGATTGGAACTGTTGAAGGCTAAAATTTAGCCGAATGAATTTTTGGGTATCGTTGGATACCAGAAATAAATATAAATTTGATTTTGAAATTAAAGTGGAAACTTTAAGTAAATTTATTTCTAAGAGTTGAATAAATTTAAAAGAAAGTATTTAATGGAAAAAAAATTGATTTTTGGAAATCTTATCGAATTATTTCCAAATTATGGAAGAAAAATATTAATTAATGAGTTTTGAAGAATATCGTTTAAAAGTTGAAGAATTTATTGAAAATGGAATTTTAAATAGTTTGGGAAGAATAAAGAAATTTATTAAAAAGGTGATAAATTTTCTAGAAATCAATTTGATAAATGATTGGGTATTTGAAAATAAATCTTTGGGAAATCGATATGAAAATTTATTTAGTGTTGAATTAAAAATGGATTTTTGTGTTGTAGAAAAAAATTGGAAATCGATTTGTAAAATGATTTGGTATTTGGAAATGAATTTAGAAATCAATTTGTAATTGATTTGGTGTTGAAAATAAAATTAGAAATCAATTTGAAATTTGATTTTTGGGGTTAAAAGTGGATATTTGAAAATATAAATTCGCAATAGGAATTTATAAAGGAAAGGGAAAATTTGTTTTAGAAATAAACTGTTTATTTTTAAAGTGTGGAAATAAATTTACAGATTTGGAACGTAAATTTGAAATAAATCGATAAGGATTTATTTAATTGGTTTAAATGGACCATTTTGAAGTGAAAATGTATTCTCACTATAAAGCCGAGTATATTTCCAAAGTAGCTTTTAAATATATAAATTAAAATTTCTAAAGTTGGTTTTTAAAAGAAATATTTGGGAATATATTCCGCGTGATGGAATTGATTTGAAATTTATTTTCAAAAGTTGAAAAATGAAAATTGATTTGAAATTTGTTTTCAAAGTGTTGAAGTGTGGAAATATATATCTTGTGAAGATATTTTGAAAATGAATAATTTGGGAAAATTATTTAAATCTGATGATTGTTGTCAATGTTGTTGATAGTTAAATCACCGACTATCAATAATTGCCTTTGAAATGGCACTTGAATTTGTTTTTAAAAACAAACGCTTATTATTCGGTTTGGCCGGGGAAGGACCTTTGTGTCAGATAACCCGTTCCGAATAATGATACGACGTGTATGAATTGAAATTGAAGACCGGTGTGAAGATCGGGTATTTTCAAAAATGAAAGGACAACCTGTCGAATGTCTCTACACCGAGTTGCTCCGGTATAGAGATTTATATCGCTCTTTTTGTGATGGGAAGTCCGATCGAGATTTTGAATACCCGGATTGCAAGGGCTTCTTTGGAAGTGCCTTCGGTTCTGTTCGAACCCGGAACAGACTTGTATGGTTACATTTCTGACATTACATTTTGAGATATAAAGCTGATTTCTTTCAAATACATTTCTGTTGGTGGCAGAGAATTTATTCTCTTAACTTAACACCCTTCTCTGAGACGTACGAGCTCAGAGGTTATGTAGTTGAAGGTTATCAGCGATATATTCCCAATTTGGTAATGTGGCATGCTGAGTGTTGTTGTGTGATAATTATTTATTGATCATTTGTTGATCAAAGCACGGCTTTGTGAAAAAGCATAGCTTTGTGGACGAGACTTCGTCAGACCTCACACCCTGGAAATGGTCGAAACAGGAATATGCGGCAAGGTTATGAGGGTCGCTCCCTTTAGGGTATGTCATTTCCTTCTAGAAAAGGGTGGTATCAGGTATGGAGCCCTGGTATTTAACCTATGTGGATACTCCGATCTCATTTATTATGTGATAGTGTGTTGATCGAGGCGCCTCGGATAAAGGTCCCAAAGGACCGGGGGATGACATATTCGTGAGTTACCTAGTTACAGGGGTAACCCGGCCTTGTGTTGGCAGAGAGCAGTTGTCTCTCGGGACGTCCAGCCAGAGATGATCCCATGTGGCGGTAGGAAGTTCCTTAGCCTGACCATTTGTTGGAAATCCAATTCCCAATACGAAACTTGTACAGTTTTAGTTGTAGAATCTGCCATTTACTTATGGTGGCGCCCCACTGTTTAGATGGTAGCTATAGTAGGCATAGTTCGAAATGTCTATGCTGGCTAAGATTAATATTATACTTTCGAAATGTTTTCCACACTAGACATTAATAATAATATCAACTGATTTTTTCGTAGTAAGCATCTTTGACTATCATAAGAAGAAATCTCCTCCAATTCTGTGTTTGCATTGTGTGTGTGGCGGGAGGTCTTATGGTAGTTTCATTTTCCAAAAGCATTGCGAATTAATTTTATTTTCTTTGTGAAAATAACTGTTTTACGATCTCACACCAGTCACCATGACTGACTCGGAGTTTATTGTTTCATTTCTAAACTCTGGGTGCCCATAATTTTCCACACGGGCAGCCTAGAGTTATGTTATCAGGATATTTTGGATATTCTGGAGTTTTGGAAGCAAGCTGGATGGCGAGACGTACTCCCGTACTTGTTTATTTATTCCGATGTGTATTCTGTATAAGACAAGTTTATAGAACTGTCCATTGTTTGTATTGAGTTGTATATTGACTCTGATGATGTATGTATAAACTGATATAGTCCTTTGTTTAAAAGACTAGTGATTATCTATTATATATTGTTCTGCTGCAAATGTGAGATTCTGATATTGTTTCTGTTTCTGTGTTTTTCTGTTCTCATTTTCTTTTGTCTTCTTCTACCTCTTCTTTTAAAACCCTCAGGGTTCGGTTTTCCAGCATTTGATTGTTCGGCAGTTGATACAGTGGACGTATTAATGTCGACTTTCGGAAGTCGAAGAATCGGGTCTTGACATTTTCAATAGCCATTTATAAATGAATTTACCCCATTTTTCACTTTTACCTCCAATTTAATTCCCCATTTCTAAAACCGTAGCCTCCATAACCTTCAAGTTCATCAAACAATGGCTCCCAAGAAGATGACCGTTTCTAAAAAAGCAAAAAAAAGAACAATATTCCTCCCCCTCTCAAACCCCTGCTAGCCAATCTCACATAAATCAATGGCTCTACAACAATCCTACTGCCATCAATCGATTTGAGGTTCTTTCCAAGAAGAAAATCCATTCTGGTTCCTTCTATCGACTTGGAAATGTAATAGAATACGATATTCAAGGATTAGCTATGGATGCCGGTTGCCGCGACCTAATTATCTATGATGAAAACAAGGTAATTATCGATCCTCTAGCTATCTACCTTTTCTATTCCAATTTATATAGTGTGGAAATATGGAATTTGGAAAATGAGGATGGATGGTTGTGGTCAAATGTTTATGGAAAAGAAATCAAAATTGATGTATATATGGTTGGCCGTATACTAGGATGTTCTTATGAGGGAATCGACTTAACAGAAATACCGGATCATAGTCTTTTACCCAGAGATGAAGTTACCCATCGAATATGGGAAGATATGCTGCCCCTATGGAAATCCATTTACCTATGCCAACGTGCTAGACTACTAAATAGAATGATAATCAACACAATCATTCCATATCTAGGTAGCTATAAGCAAATTTATCCCAATGACCTACGAGCTTTATATGCAATATTTGGTCGTCTCCTGCACTACACCAAAATAGTGATTTTGCAACATTTATATATGTCAATTTCCAACACTTATAGATGTTATAAACTACCAATAGTAAAAAAGTGTTAGGGTACCTAAAAAGTGTTAGTAAAAATAAATAGTCATATGTATAAACATTTCAACACATTGGTTATAATTTGCAACACAAATAAGTGTTATACTAGCCGGTAAACATGTAAATAATTCGCTGAAAAATGGAGTGTTTCATAATTTTTTCATATGATATGTTTTGTGATGCTTCCCCTCTTTCCATCAGTTTTAGGCCACATAAAATTATTATTTTTTTAACTAGGGTTTCACACGGTACCTACTCTCTCGACTTCAACGACGACGAGTGGCTTCTAGATCGGTCCTTCTTCTCCAGGAAACACCGAAGGTGTATTTTTGTGGTTGCGACATCGACGACTGCTGGCAATATCGGGATTCATGACATAGACTTCGGATTCAAGACATGTAAGTCTTACTTCTGCAAACAATGTTTGGCACCTCTTTTTGTGAAAAGTTTAAACATCATTTTAGTTTCTAGAGATAGAATTAACAAACGAGCTATAATGTGGTTTTAAGATTTTTATGTCCAGAGATCGTATACATGTGTTGGCATGTCAAGCTAATAATCTTTGATTATGTACTTTAATAGATATTGGATGACACCTAATGAACATGTTGATTTTACAAACCTGAAGGATTAAGTAGAAATGCACTATTGTGACTTGCTTAAGCAGGCTTGTTAAGGGGATAAAAATATGTTGAAAATGCAAAAGAAAATTACCTTGTTATTTTACTATATGGGTTATAGTCTTATAAGAAATTTAAAGAATTTCATTTCTTTAGATTGTCTACACCTTTTCAAGAGGTTGAGCATAATTTGAATTATAGTTCATATGTAAAATAATGCTTCTTTGATCTCCGTAACTAATTTTTGAAAACTGTAATACTTGTGGCTATCACTAAAATATAATGGCTATATAAATGTTCCTTTTCTAAAATTGACTATAATTTTTGGGATAACCATCATTTTAACTTTGTTATGGTTGCATTGTTCAACTGACAGTTGTATGAATGAAGTACAATAGTTCAACTACATGTATTTTTTGGTATAGTTATAAAAGAAATTAGTATTCACAAAATGATAAGTGTATTTTGTAACATCAGTTGGTAATTGACTTCTTCTGCTTTCAGTTACCCATACCGTTGCAATATGGTTGGTTGACTTGATTGATCTTACGTATTTTTTGTAGCTGTCTAAAAGAAACTGCCTATTCTACAAAAATATAATCAACTAAGGAACATATATATCAATTACTAACTATATATCAAGAAACTAAATTTTCATGCCAAGTGTTTTTCCAGGAAATTCTACTCATAATGCAATTATGAAAAGTAGTTACTATATGCATGCCAAGTTGGAAACATAACAATCAATTTGATTCAACAATTGTAGTGGATCTGTTGTCAAATTTAAGCTTTGATTTCTATTTTCATGTGTTCCTTCACCGGATTCTCAAACATTATCCATATTGAATTGTTTGATCAATTTGATTCAAATTTTAATGAACTTTTTTTAATTTCATATAAAGGTTCATTTTAGTATAAAATTTAATTTTCCTGAATAGACTTCTACATCAAGTGTTGTTATTTCTTAAGTTTAGTTCTTACATGAGATTATTACTCATGCAATTTTGAACTTAGTTATAAAATTTTAACTTAAAGTTCAGTCTTGAGGTTTATAGTTAGAATGAGTTTATTTTTGAAACTTAGTTATAAAATTGAACTTAAGGGTTTCTTATATATGTTACATGAATAATTCATATTCAGGCTTCATCTTTTGAGCTTTGCTTTGAAAACAAGGTCTGGTAAGCTAGAATTTATCTAAACAAACTTCAAGAAAAAGGTTAGATGAAGAGAGAAAACGATATAAATCAAATCAGTGTATGGAAGCAGATTAAAAAAATTTGATATTGGACTTCCAAAATAAAGATGGTTTTTTTGGAATCCGTTTTGATTTACTCAGAGAAATGAACTTCAAAAAAAAGGTTGACATGAAATACAAAAATGGTCTAAACTAAATGTAACCACCACCAAAAAGTTTAGCTTATCCTCTCAACATCTTCCTCACAACCCCAACCTTATTCACATTACGTGCAACATCAAAAATTCCAATAATGCAAATAAAAAATTGATTGACAGTTCAGTATAACAATTAATAATTAGCTAATATTCAAATATAAAATATGAATCGACATAGGACAAATCATAACTGGAAAGATGTGTTAAAAATCTTAATTATATGATGTTTATCTAGGCATTCTATGGGAGTGTTCATAAATATCAGTTATAAAATATAACTCTTAGCCTAAATTATTCAAAATATTTAGGTAGAGATATTAAGGATTTAGAATAGTAAGTACATAATAGTATAACATCATTATAATTTAATATGCACTCCTATATTATGTTCGATTTTAATTATTTAGCAACAAACTTTATTATATTGTTTATGTGTATGTGTGTGTATATAAAGAGAGAGATGATAGTGTGGCTTATCTTTCTGAAAGGAAAATAATGAAAGAAACAAACTAATATTCCAAAAACGACGTCTGTCATGTGTTCTCAACCAATCTGAAACTCAAAAATATATGAAGAAATAAAAAGATATGGAGCATATACATAACTAATCTCACTATAACTCTTTTCTCAAATGAATATGTTTTAATTCATTTCAAAGATGCGGAATGTGGAATTTTTGATCAAAAGATTCAACTTTAATGCCATGAAATATTTCATTTGTTATCAGACAATCGGAAAAATAGGATATTATGTGTGAGATGTAAGCCTAGTTAAGTAGCAATTGGTGGTAGTTACATTTAGCATAAATATATTTCATGGAAGCAACTTGAAACTCAACACACTTTACCTATTGCTTCAAAATATTATCCATTGAAAGACGGATGTTATTTAAGCTGTAGATTAAATTTACCGATCCATTAGCTCATGGCGATGGGCTTAGAGTTGGTAATCAATTTTTTACCCAAAGGATTTGAAGAGTATGCTTAATAATATGATATTAGTAGGGTGGTTCTGTCGGTGAACAGTGTTAATTAGTATGGTTTATCAAGATGCTAAAGCAAAGAATAAAGATATGTGCATCGCTAGACAATATGGAAACATTAGGCTTTTAACGGTGTAAGAATATACTACTTCTAGGTAGAAATTGATTATTCAAACCAAAATGAAAAAAATAAGAAGAAAATGACATTGGTATCAATGAATTTATTCTTAGTTATGAAATTGCCGAGTTCAGTATATTGAGCCAGTGGGTTAATATTGTGGAAGGGGTCGAAACTTCGAGGAGGAAAAGCTTGAATGTTGCCAAAAATTATGTTAAACTAGCATGTACAGTTATGTTGACAAACATGTTATCTTGGTCACATTTTTAAATTATATTGATTTTAAATTATATTGATATTATTATTTTGTGGTTTACCAAACTGCATAGATTTAGCATCTATGTGACAATTTCTTATTTTCTAACTGCTTCAGGCATTTCTAGTGATAAGTTTGAGGAACTGCATCATAAAATCATTGTTGTAGTTGTGGATCTCAAAGCCAAACATTTTGTTATCCTAAATATGCGATCAACCTTGAAAATGATTTTCCAGGGTTTTTCTTTTATGGACGAGATAAGGTATTAGGAGTTGGAGATTGTTTAGTAATCGATTGATCCTCTACTATTCTTTCAGTAGGAATGGAGCTGATGTTGATTGTTTTGGAACTTAATAATTTTCATGTTTTTTATGGAACTTAACAATGATAAAATTTTGAAATTACATATATGTGTGTGCATGCTTGTTTTGTACTGAATAGGATCAGGTAATCTGATAGTAGATTTCTATGGAAATATAAACTTCAATTATTACTATATAAGCCTGAAAACCATGCCATTGAAAGCGACAAAACTGATTATGAATATGACCATATATTTAATGATAATACTAACTTATTTGCTTGAAATTTATGGTAATCGCTGCATGATCATAACGTTCATCCATAATGAAATAATCATGCAAGATTGCATATAAATTCCATTCTCATTTTTAATGAGTTAGTTGGAAGGGTCTGGGTGAAATCAGGAAAGAGAAACCGTTGCTAGTGATCCAAAGTACTGCCAACTTGCTAATAAGCTCATTTTTATACCCACATTCAAAAATGAATATGTAAATAAAGATATCCAAACGTTTGAATATCAGTTGTTTATCTGCTTAAGAGTTCATGTTTCCACTGGATAAAAGGAAAACAACTCCACTTGTTGTGCAGGAATACGTCTGTTAGATTCAATAAAGTTAGTAGTTAACTTTGTTATGGGTCTTCGTAATTGCAAATACGATTATAAACAATTGCAATTGAAAATGGGTTGAGTTTAATTGACACACTGCTTATACATTTTTCTTTGCAAATCTATATGACACTAACATAATATTTTATTTTATTTTAGTTATGACAGGACAAACGTCAAGAGGGTGGATTAAAAATCCACGTAAGAAATAAGGATGAATATAAGCAAGGTGTTCAGAACTTCATCAACTTTGTAAAGCAACACTCACCACAAGATATCCAGTTATGTGTGTGTCCTTGTAAGAAGTGTAAAAACTCCAAAAAAATCTCAATAGAAACAGTTGAGAAACACTTGATATTTTTTGGTATGCTTTCAACATATGATGTGTGGTTCTTTCATGGAGAGAGAAACAATGCTACAATACAAATGACTCGGACTTCAGATTCCGCCCAAGAGTTTCCTATTCAAGACCAAATGCAAGTAGAAGAGCCTATTGAGGGCGCTCTTGAAAATCTCATTAATGCTGCATTTAGAGTGCATGATATGCCACAGGGTCGCAGTGAAGTGAACTTTGAAGAGATACATGTTCGGAAAATGTACCATGAATACAAAAGCAAAGCAAACGAGAAACTATATCCTTCTTGTGAAGATAGACTTACAATTTTAGGTGTAATGGTAGAGCTTCATAACTTGAAGAAAGAAATTAACTGGTCAGGAAATAGCATGACAGAACTATTGAAATTATTTAAAAAATGTCTTCTAAAAGAAAATACATTACCCGACAAGTATCCCACCATGAAAAAAATGTTAAAAGATTTGGAAATGAAGGTAAAAAGCATTCATGCATGTGAAAACGATTGCATGTTATTTTGGAAAGAGAACGCTAACTTGGTAGAATGTCCTCATTGTCATACACCAAGATTTAAAGATAAGGCAAATGCGTTAGGCATAAAAATGATGACAACCCAACCAAATAAATTCTAAGACATTTCCCTATAATTCCAAGGCTGACTAGATTGTACACTATACCGTGGATAACTCGTAAAATGTCGTGGCATAAGCATGCTGATCCTTCTTGGAATTTCATGCGCCATCCCGTTGACTTAGCTAAATGGAGATCAATCAAATGTAAGTGGCCAGAAATTGCAAATGAAGGACGTAATATTTGACTTGGTATTGCTAGTGATGGATTTATTCCGAAGGGGGTTCTCTCCAATAGTTATAGTTGTTGGCCCGTATATATGATTCCTTATAACCTACCCCCTTCGTTATGCATGAAATCACAATTTCAAATGCTAAGTTTATTAATTCATGGACATAAAGCACCTAGTCAAGGCATTGATGTATACTTAGAACCTCTTGTTGATGAGTTAAAGAAACTTTGAACGAAAGGAGTAGCTTATTTTGACATGGACAAGGGAGAAATGTTTACAATGAAGGCAGTACTATTATGGGGAATCCATGACTTACTAGCATTTGGAAATTTATCCCGTTGCGTGACACATGGTTATAAAGCATGTCCATTTTATGCTATGGAGACCAAGTTAGAGTATATTGGTAACAAGGTTGTTTATCCAAAGTATAGAAGATTTTTTAAGGATGACCATCTATATAGATTAGTGAAACATGGATGGTATAAGGATACCGAAGATAAAGAACCACCAACAAGGTTAAGGGGACCATCCCTTTTGGAAAATCTTAATTGTATAAAATATTTCCCTTGTAAACTACCAAAGAATAAGAATTTAAGCCACCGATAAAAGTTTCTTTACAGTTGGAGATGGTGACATAGAAAAATCGTCTTGGTATAAGAAGTCAATTTTCTATGATTTAATTTATTAGAGTAGTCATAAAGTGCGACAACCATAAAGTGAGACATACTATTGATATGAGGCATACCGAGAAGAATGTTGCAGAGCATCTTATCAATTTAATGTTTGACAGGAGAAAGCAATCATCTAAGTTTGCATGGGACAAGATTCATAAAATGAAATGTTGTCAAGTTCTAAAAGATGCCAAACTTCCATCGTGTCTTGCGACAAGATTTGGTAGCCTTGTTACTATTCAACCACCTACTTTGCACATAAAAAAAGATACAAGTATAATACTTTTATGCAATACTTGCTTCCTATAATGGTTCAACATGCATATCCGAAGCTTCGTGAGTTACGACGAGCTATTTTACAAGTGAGTTTATATTTTTAACATAATATGCTCGAAAGTTTTAGTTCGAGAACATGTTTAAGCCACCAAAGATATGATTTCCAAGGCATTGTGTGTGCTAGCACATTATTTTCCTACAAACTTCTTTGATATAAGTGTTCATCTTATGGTGCATCTAGTTGACCAAGCTTTGCTATGCGGACCTACAAACTACATATGGATGTATCCATTTGAAAGACGAGATATTATTTTACAAGGTTTGTAAATATTATTTCAAAATGACAATTTCTAAATATATGTGCATGTGTACATGTGTTTAGGGCTATGAAAGAATGCAAAAATATACCTAGTAATAAACGCTATATAGAAGGATCAATCGCTGAAGCATATCTTATTTTGGAATCAGTTAGATATGCAATGGAATATATACTGAACCCACATGATGGAAATCATAGTTCTACACAAGCATCCTTTTTAGATGATGGTGATGATATATATGAATGCTCCATCATTGAAGGAAAATATATTAAGCTAACTAGGATGCAACGTGTTTAAATTCGAAGGTGGATACTTTTCAGAATCGATGTTCCCGAGAGAGATGAATATTATAGGTATGAATTTTCTCCATATTATGATAAATACCGATGACATAAAATAGCGAATGTATTCACATTACAATATCTAATTTGTAGTGCATATCGCTCTTCTTTAGAAGGCGTGTCTCGTGGTAAAAGAAAAGTTACCACAATGGCAGAAGTAGTTGTACAAACTGAATTTATTAATTGGTTGCACAAAAAGGTAAGTTATTTCAATATGAAAATTGTAGGTTTTGTTCCTTTTATGTTAGTCATGCAAATTTTTTTGTTCCTGACAGCTACTAGAAGAAAAATGCATGAACAAAATGTTGTGGCAATATGTTAGTGGTTCAAAGTGGGAAGCCAAAAGCTATCTCAAGTACAGAGTGAATGGATATATATTCTCTCCACAACATTATGATGACACTCTTTTAACCTAAGATAGCGGTGTTTGCATGGATGCAATCACCACAATTGTTGCAAGTGCAAAAGATATAAATCCTACAGACGATGACACTACTTGGTATGGTATCATTAAAGATATCATAGAAGTCGATTATTTTGATTCTCAACATGTAGTATTCTATTATGATTGGATAAACATCGCGGATAAGACAAATGGTTGTAGATTTGTATCGATTCACATTTGTTGATGGTGAACTTGAAAAGGCTCAAAAATTCTAATGGAGAGTACGATGAGCCAGCTATTCTAGCAACCGAAGCAGGTCAAGTTTTCTATGTAAAAGACACTCAAAATCCTGATTGGTCCGTTGTTCAACGTTCTCCGAAGCGCATGACATACAACATAGATGACTACACCATACTGACCGATTTTCAGTCTGTTATGAACGAAAAACCCAACTTAGGAACATTATTGAACTATGTTGAAATGAAATAGATATCATTTTGAAATGAATATTTGTGTTGTTTGATATATTTGGTACTCGGTAAACTAGCATATGAGTTTATGAACGTACATGCTCATGTTATTTGATATATTTTTATTCACGTTTACTCTAAAACTATCAAGGCCTGGGCTATTGTTTTCATTAATTTAGAAAACTGCTTGTTTGATTTCATCTAGGCTTATGTCTGCATCTAAATTGCTTCTTACAAGCTCTGTAAGTACCTTTTGACAAATGATGTTTGGAAAAGTGCAATTTGTATTTTCAGCTTGTAAATTTGTGTGAAGAAGTCTATTGCAATACCATGTATGTCTTTGTCTGCTGCAATAGTGTTGCCTTGGGAATTAATAAGACGTTTCATATTTGTTTGTTTTTTGTTTCTGGTTGAAGATAAATTATGTGCATAAAAAATTGTTACATGCTCACCTTCAGTCGTCCACTTTATTTATTTATTACTGAATTTAAATAGTGTGATTGTGCATTATTATCTCAAGCTGAAATAAACTGTCTTTATAAGCCTGAACAGCAGCAACATCATTATACTTTTGTAGAATGTTGTTGTAAAGGTTGTTATTGTGTTTTCTCATGTTGTCAGTACTACTTTTACGCTGGTCTGACCATTGTTCCATTCGTTTAAACTCCTTTCAAAAAATTTTAGTTTTTTAAGAAATATGAAAAGAGGATTGACCAATGTTTCATTTTGCCACGCACATGAAATCATGTTGTTGTATTTGTTGTAATTAATCCAAGAGTTATTGAATTTGAAAGCTGCGTGCTTGTCAGTTTTAGTATTAGAGACGGGTTTATTAAAACTGGTTTGTGGTTGCTCGTAGAGTTTTAAGTTTCAGTGTATACTTAATGTTTTTTGAGCAGGTCTAAATGTCGAACAATTGCAATGCTAGTGCATCTAAAGGTACAAATGCAGAGCTTGAAGCATATAATCCTCCTCCTACAAGTGATAAAAAATACTCAATAACTGTTGATCTTGAGGGTGTTAAAGGGAAAGATGAAGCTAAATGGAGCTTCAGATGTGAAGCCCTAATTCGTTGTCATATACCGATTGGCTATGACGAGTGGAGAAATGTAGATGATTACTACAAGAACATTTTGTGGGAAGAACTACTGGTATGTCACGAATTCATCTTATTTAGTCATTTATGTTTTGCACAAGATTTATCCTTTGTACTAAAAATTTCTTTGCTAAACAGAATGAATTTTACATGGATATAGATCCCGATCTAGCTCGGCCAATTTTAGAAAAAACGTTTCCACGATATTATCGTACGATAAAGTCTACTTTGCGGAATAAATTGCTCAGAGCCAGAGGAACCACCATACCCATGAATATTGCAATTACTAAATGTCCCGCGGACATTGACAAAGTACTGTGGGAAAAGTTTACAGAAAATGAATATTCGGATTAAAAAAAGAGCAATGTAGGAAAAATGTCGAAGCCAAAGCTAAAAATACTATCACTCATACACTAGGAAGAAAATCATATCGTAGAGTTTACGACGAAATGGTAAGAAATAGTATAAAAAATATTTCTTGTAAATATTGATAATGAATAGTTAATTAGTTTAAAAATATTGTTCTTGCGGGTCAAGGAAAATCCGAAAGAGAAAGTTACGCGGACAATGGTTTGGAAGGCGGGACATATAAATAAGAAATATGGACAAGTTCTTCCATCTGCAGCAAAAGGCTATGTAAGTATTTTTACTTTGGTATGAATTACCGATCAATTGTAAAAATTTGATTGCCTTATTTAGTATTATTTTGACAGTACAATTCATGTATTTATAGTTCTCATATACCCAATAACTACTCAGAATAGCAGCCTTATATGCAATTGACTATGTATTCAAAATGAAGAGGTAGTTTCATGTGTCAAAATATAATGTATAAACATGAACTGCAATATTGAAGTTTTTCTTGTAATGATGATTTCATAATATGCGTTAACTTGTATGCCTACGATACGAAGTGATGAAATGATAAATAACAATAGAACTTAACGTGCCCACTAAAAATAAACACTGTAGCTCGGCTATGTTCACATGAATAAATAGCGTTGCTGTTGTAGATTGAAATCATGCTTTTATCGACAGACAAACGCATGGCTGCTCAATTTAGCTATGTTTGGGTAGCACATTGTTGTTCTTAAATATGAACTGTTAGCCTAGGTTGTGTTTTGCTATTCTGTATTTAGTGGGCTTCCCCTGCTTTATAAGTGGTTGCGTTTTGTCTTTATTAATATAGATTATTTATAGTATTTGTTCCCATATGAATTTCTTGGTTAGCAGCAGCAATTCTGAGTCCGTTTACCAGCTTGTATATCTAACCTTTGCTTGGGTGCATGAGTAGTGTGTGCACCTCCTTTATACATAAATATGTGTATACTTTAATGAATAATATATATATATATATATATATATTCTTATTAAGATAAATTAAGAAGATTACTCTTATTCACTTACATATTTTTAATATAATATATGAATATTCAATAGTTGTCTACTTCTATAAAGGTCAAGAAATTTGTTATAGTTTTTTTTTAGTTTAGCAGACTATTACTTAATTTAGAATATAAAAGGTGAGTGTGCTACTGTGTTTTTCTTGAGTAAGTGGTTGTGTTAGTTTATATGGGATGCGTGTGTTGTATTTATGTGAGGTACTGCTGAGTTTTTCTTGTGTGAGTAGTTGTGTTGTTTCAGTGTGTGTGTGTGTGTGTGTTAAATATATAAATATTGCGTGTGCTTGTGTGGGTGTGTGTTTGTTTCAGCACGTGGATATGTGTAGCATGCATGTATATAAGTATTAAGTGTGTTATTGTATGTTATCTAAGTGACTGTATATTGAGTTTACATAAGTATTGCTGGTTTAATTTTATCATGTGCATTCTTTGTTAACCGACTTTGAATACAATTATAAACTTAAATGTTTATATTACATATAAATGAAAAAGTTAGTACAAAGTTTAATAACTAGGCATGGTAGCTGCCTGCAATGAAAGTCTAGTTCCAACCCATGTTAAATATCATGAATCAGAATCCAAAATTATTCCAAGCTATACATGAATGTACATTCGTAGTTTGGTTTAGAGCTTGAATTGTTTTTGTATTCATGGGTATGAGCGTTATTATGGGTGTGCTGTGTTCTAAGCATTTATGTATTGTAGGGTGTGGGTTACAGTGTTAATAAATTTAGATACCATATAAGGACATGAAATATAATATAGAAACAATTATAAAAATTTATAAGTGGAACCTGAGATAAACCAAAGGAAAGAAAATAATAATGTATAAAAGCTTTAAAGGAAAGAACGTTTAAAGAAATCAATGCTCAGTACATACAAATCACAAACTAAATAAGGTGATAACTCACGAAAAGTTCATGCAAATAATTCATGAATTAAGTAAAGTGACAGCTCATGATATATATATATATATATATATGCACAGGTATTGGATAAAGAACTAAGGCAAACCACAGCCTTATACCCTTTCGAAAGTCAGCACAACACCCACTTACTCACACAAGAACACGGACAACCATGCATATATACTAATACACACAATGCAAAAGCAAATGTCTTTTTAGTAATAAGCAGCAAAGTAGGCATGATAACAGAGATAGGAAAGTACTCAACAACAGTAAAGATTATAAGAAATGCAGCAGTGCATCTTCTTCTGTGGTCATTTTACATTTCTAGTTACATACACTGATTGTTTCATCTTCTGCACATATTGAATGTAGGCACTTATGGAGGAAGAGGAAGAAAAATAGAAGTTGGAATGTAGCGGCAATGAGGAAGCAAACACATATACCTTGACAATGATCCCATCTCTAAATTTTTTGGCTCCGATAGAAAGAAAAACTATTGTCATGCAATTAGCTCTACTTCCTCTACAAAACAAGTAAAGTTGATGCAAGCTTCAAAAGCAATTACCGATAAGAATAAAAAGGAATATTTTCGTCAATGGTCATTGGAATTACAAAACCAAGTGGTAAATCAAGTTGGAAGTCAAGTGGTGAATCAAGTGTCAAGCCAAATCAATGAGGCTCTTAAATCATTTGCTTCATCTTTCCTAACTATAGTACCGGGGTTACAACATAACCTTAATGGTGGTAATGTGATGCCTATGACGGAAACTGCTTCTAACTTGGATAAATCTCCTTCGAATATTGGAGTTGCTAGTTCACTTATTCCGTCAAATGATGTTGGATCATCTACAAGAGGTAAATAATTTTTAATGCTACTATCACAGGATATGAAGAAGAATATAGCAAAAGCATATATTGGAACGCAAATTATGTGTCATTTCATAGAGATAGTACCAAATGTTGAGAAATTTGTTTGGATAATGGAAGTTTTAGAACCGGAAGCACCAATTTACGATGTTCCTCAAAATGGGTATTACAAGCTTTGTGAATTTTCAGATAGGGGCTTTGTGATATGGCCCATGTTTCGTCTTCGCAATATCTAAAATCCTATTTATCAGTAGCTCATATTATATTGGATATTTAAAGTTGGATATGAAATTGCTTTTTTGTAATTTGGATATGATATTGTGGTATTTTGAAATTGGAAAGTTTGTAGCTCATATTATAGTATTATTTAAATATGATATTGTTGCATTTGAGATATGGAAGCATTTTAGACTTCATATTGAATTGATATGATGAATTATATATGTGATATATACATCATCATTTATGAGATATTATATTCATTTGTTTTAAGAATTTAATATTAATTGTGCATAAAATAGTGTAAAAACATAATTTCAATTAGTAACGCATATAAGTGTTACCAATATTTTAGATAACAACGTTTATCTACACTACAAACCTAAATGATAAGCAAAGCAATTTGTGTAACAACACATATATGTGTTACTAAATAATCATTTTCCAACACTTATATGCGTTACCGTATATTTCTATACCAACACATATAAGTGTTACCGTATATTTTTGTACCAACACTTATAAGCGTTACCGTAAATTTAGGTATGCCACTTATAAGTGTTAGTAATACGTATGTTCGTAACACTTATAAGTGTTACAAATTTGACCGCTCCATTTCTCACAGTCCATTAGTAACACTTAAAAAGTGTTACTGAAATTATTTGTAACACTTATAAATGTTAGGATTTGCTTGTTTTGGTGTAGTGCCAGTAAATTGGGCAAAATTAGTTCATGACCAAATTAAAGGTTTTTGGGCTCAGCATCGTGGAACAATTGCATATGCTCCGTACATGATGTGTATCTTGCAAGATCTTGGTGTTCCTTCGTACTTATCACAATACGAAGAAATTCCAACAAAAGATAGTGGTCTAAGATATCTATCCTTGATGCAACTTCCCAAAACCCACCTCCAATCATCCCCTTCGACCAATGGACTATATAACAGCAACAAAAAGAGCATCATGGTCCTCGTCCTAGTACTACTCCTTAGCAAACTTACTCACCTCATCCTTCACAACAACCTACGTCCTCCAATCAAGCTACCGAATATTATTCGGATTCTGAAATACAACAAGCTCGTGTTGAGCTAACGCAAGACGAATCTCTTCTTGATTTGGCACTTAAAAACCAAAAGATAATCACGACTAACCAGCGAGCCTTAAACAAAAAGATGATTGGATTGGAGCGTTCTTTCTCGACAAGGATGACAAAACTGGAAGGACTTTGGACGAAGTTGTTTCCACTTTAGGAAAGGTTATGCGCAAAGTACATGGTCGATCGTCTTGTCACTCATCTTTCTCGCCTTCACCTACACCGCCACCTTGGGTTCATATACCAATTTATCACTCTCAAGCTACTCCCAAAGGAACGTCTCATGATAGAGGTGATAAAGGGAAGACTCCTATGCAAGAACAACCTAAGGAAGAAGAAGAAGATGGTGATGACATGTATGTATCTGATACTCCGCATTTCCAACAATCGTACATGGCATTTCAGGGCCTCTCAATTAAAGAAGATGAAGAGTACAATGAACAAACACAATGGCTAGGAACTTACGAACATGATCCTTCATCTTATTGGGAATACTACGAGAATTATGGGTGCTTATCTTACTCTTCAAACCAGTACAATTAGCATTTTATGTTAGTTATATTTTTACTATTTTTCAATTATCTATGCTTATGCTTGTTTGTTTAACCGTTTAAAAAAATTTCTACATTTGTCTCTGATTTTATTTGAACTTCCTTATTTAGTTTTAATTATTCAGGATCTTATAAGTATCTTATATCATGCTATCAAATGCCTATTTCACATTTATGTATCTTATATCATTCCTTCCATTTTGATAATGACAAATGGGAAGGAATTTATGCATATACATAAGGGGAGACAAATATAATAATTCTTTCATTTTTGATTGTATAGTTGTCATCATCAAAAGGGGGAGATTGTTAGAACATCCAGTTTATATTTCAATGATAACAACTATACAATCATATATATATATATAAAATTAAGATTATAGGTATATGCTACAAGAAGACACCATGCTCGAAGCTATTGAGACTCAAAGAGAAATGAAGATCCATCGACCATACTATAGTTAGTAAGGTTATTCTACTGTAAAAGAGTCTTAGATAAAATATTGTTAAGGTCTCCTTGAGTATATATGCATACACAATCACACACTATTTCATATGCACTGAAATTAAGTTGAAAAACCATTTTTACTACTCATAGGCGTCTGAGGTAAAATCATAGACGTCTGTGACAATCCTCGAGTAATTATTTTCTAAAGTCATAGACGTCTAAGGTTTTACCACAAACGTCTGTCATATGAAAAACTGAAAATTCTGAACAGACACTTCTATTGAGACAAAAGGAAATTACGCTTCATCAAAAGGTTGCAACCTTTAAAGTGAATAGAACTTTTTTAAATAGTAACAACTGTTCATATGCATCCTTTTGAATCTATAAATACTACTTTGATTGAGATGTAGAGATTAATGAACTTGAATTAATTGAATCTTTTCGCTCTTGATTTCTTAACACTATCTTCCGCATACATTTCTTACATACTCTCAATCTATTATGACCAAAAATATAATTTTGGTTAAACCACTTCCTAAAATTCAGAGCAATCACATTCACATACTCAAAGGAGATCATAGGAAGATTTGTACTATCAGTCAAAAAACGTGTTATTTGGAGCACAAGATTGTCAGAGATATACTTTTGTATTATCCTATTCCTTCGGATGAAGCGAGGGTCAGTTGGTTAAAGGAAATACTGAAGGGGAGCTTCAGGACTGGACGTAGGATGGGTGGTCCGAACCAGTATAAAATATCTGGTGTGATCGTTTCTATTATTTATCTTATCTTCAATTATCATACTCTGCTTATCATAGTTAGTAATATACATACATACACACATATATATAAGTTGCATTATTTATAAAGATCATATAGACTTTCACATAATTCCAGCTTGAATTGCTTCTGAAGATGCCACAGACATATGTGGTAAAACCACTGACGTTTATCAATATATTCGGGAAATCAATTCCTAAAGTGACAGACGTCTGTGGCTTTTCCCACAGACGTCTGTCGCTGTTAATGCAATAACTTTGCCTTCTTCGCCGCAACTTCTTCCTCCAAACTCCAATTCGTGAACCATCTTCTCGGTCACCAAGCTACTTCCAACCTCTTCAATTCTCCATGTAGTGTCGTCAAAATTCAACACTCCACCTCGACACTATATCAATCTCCAACACCAAGAACCGATAGTGCCAAACTATCACCACTTCTATCTTTAACCAAATAAGCTTGAATGCTTTCTCAATGAGCTCCAGCAAAGCCATCGCCCATTGCACTCCATCAATAAGCTCAGGCAAAGCCCTTGCACGCCAACGAAGTGTTGAAAACACCCAAGTCCAAAATCGTCTCACCAAAAGACAAAAGCACTAAGGAGTGTAAACTAGTACTCACCAAGAAGATAAAACCACAATCTCTTGCCGATACTCTTCCTCATCCATAACCAAGCTCCTCTCTCAACCATGCCACCCCGTGGCACCTAGCACTTCAAAAAGCGAACCAAGTTCGAGCAATGCTCGAACTTTCCTACCGGCAATGCTTAGTGAGCATATCTGCCGCGTTATCCTTTGTGTGCACTTTCCGAAGATATACTTGCTTATCTTCATCCATGACTACCAAAAAAGACTCTCTCACTTCAATATGCTTAGTACATGAGCTAAACGCCAAATTCTCTTCCAAGTGAATAACACTTTGGCTATCACATCGAACATCGATACTGCCATGCTCGAATCCCATGTCACACAACAATCGCCTCAAGTAAAGTGCCACCTTTACCACCTCCATCACGGCTATCAACTCTGCCTCCATAGTGGATAAAGCAACCATGGTCTGCAGATCTCCAACTTATAGTCGTACCACCAAGTGTGAAGACATATTCGAAAGTTGATTCTCTGATCCCTATCACCGGCGTAGTCCAAATCATAATAACCAACCAATTTGCAATTCATCTCCTCAATACCACCAAAAACAAGACCATGAGATGATGTACCTCTAAGGTATCTCAATGTAAACATCACAACTTCCCAATGCAATTTCCCTGGATTAGTCATATACCGACTAACCATCCCGATGACATTTGCAATATCGGGCCTTGTATACACCATAGCATACATTAAACTTCCAACCGCACTAGCATATGGTACCTTTGCCATATAAGCCTTGTGTTTCTCAAAGATAGGTGATCCCTTGCTCGAAAGCTTCATATGCAAAGGTAAAGGTGTATTTGACGCCTTTGCATTCTCCATGCTAAACCGGCAAAGCACTTTCTCACTATACTCCTTTTGAGTCAATTTTAACTCAAATCGCTTTCGATCCCTTTTTATTTCCATTTCCAATATCCTCTTTGCTTCTCTAGGTCCTTCATTTTGAACTTCGATTTCAAACCCAATTTTAACTTGTTGATTTCATTCATATCCTTAGAAGCAATGAGCATATCATCTAAATACAAGAGTAAATACACCCAACAGTCATTTTCCAACCTCTTGAAATATACACAAGCATCCTTGATTCATTTATCAAAATCATTTTCAAGCATAAAATGATCAAATCTCTTGTACCATTGTCTAGGTGATTACTTTAACCATATAGTGATTTCTTTAACTCGCAAACCAAATTTGACTTACCATCTACAACAAAACCTTACGGTTGCTCCATGTAGATGTCTTCAGCCAAGTCCCCATGCAAGAAGGCGGTTTTCACATCAAGTTAGTAAATAACAACTATAGCAAGTCATATTCGGATTGAAGTATGTCTCACAACCGATGCGAATATCTCATCATACTCCATTCCCTTCCTTTGTGTAAACCCCTTAGTCACTAATCTAGCTTTGTATCTCCCGTCGTTCTTCACCATGTATATCCATTTTCACATAATAGCACAGTTTTCTTTAGGAAGTGGAACCAAATCTCAAGTTTGATTCTTCATTAACGATTGCATCTCTTCCTCCATTACACAAATCTACTTCGAGCTATCACTCGACTCCATGATGTCATCAAGGTCCATTGGCTCATCTTGGACTACATGAAGAGCATAGTCCAAATCATTACAAAAGCTAAGATAGTTCCAATCACCATATCTTTCGGGTGGCCTTATAGCACGTCGACCCACCCGAGTAGCAATACCATCACCCAAACCCCTTCGGCTCCACCTTGAACTGAATCCTCTCTAGAATCATGTACATCAATAACACAACTAGAGGCACCCTATAGACCATGTGATGTAACATCAACCGCTTCATCCTCACAAACATTTTGAACTACTCTACTCCTTGGATGAAAGATGGGAATAACTTCCTTCTACTTTGATTCACCATGAACGAAATCTGGAACATCCGATGAGCTCTCATTCTCCTTGAACAAAGCCGACACATCAAAAGTAACATGACGAGAATTAACAACCTTCTTCATTTTCAGATTCCATATCCGATAGCCTTTTACACCGTCTATATAGCCAAGCAAAATCCCCTTGAAAGCTCTAAGTTCAAGCTTATCATTACCCGGATCATGCACATAAACCAGACTACCAAACACATGAAGATAACTTAAACCAATGCTCTTTTCCTTCCACATTTCCTCCAGAATTTGGTTACCAATAGCCGAGCATAGAATTCGATTAATAATATGCACTGTGGTTGACAAAGCTTCGACCCAGAATCACTTAGACAAACCCGATGTCAATCTCAAGCATCGAGCTTTCTCAGGTAGAGTACGGTTCATCCTCTCTGCAACACCATTCAACTGTGGATCTCCTGATGTAGTAAAATGCCTCTGAATACAATGATGCTTGAAAAACTCCAAGAAATCTCCGGATACATACTCTCTGCAATTGTCGGACCTTAGAACCTTCAAGGACTTGCCACTCTCATTCTCAACAAGAGCTTTCCATGCTTTGAACTTTGGAAATGCCTTCGACTTGGCCTTCATTACATTCACCTATACCTTCCGAGAAAATTCATCCATGAAAGAAATATAATAGCAAGCTCCTCCCAAAGAAGCTACTGGTGTCGGTACCCAAACATCCCTGTGAACATACTCAAGAACCATTCTCGAATCATGTTTTCCTTCACCGAATGACACTTTAGTTTGCTTACCCATGACACATTCCTTACAAAACTCTAGTTTGTTGAAACTTTCTCCATCGATCATCTCCCTCTTTCAAAGATTATCCAAACTCCTCTCCGAGATATGACCTAACCTCAAATGCCACAACCTAATTGCATCCAAGCCACGAGAACTATCAACACCTATACAAGTTTCACCTTCAAAAGTCACTCCTTGAAGCAAATAAACACCATAAGTCCTAGTACCCTTCATCACCACAAGCACACCCTTCAAAACCCGCAAGCTATCACTCTTAATAGTGATCTTACATCCTAAAGAATCCAGCTACCCCAAAGAGATAAGAGACTTCTGAAGTCCTGGAACATAGTGTACATTAATGAGAGTACGAACCACTCTGTCAAACATTTGAATTTGCACGAAACCAGTGCCCTTCGACCTACAAATAGTACCATTACCCATAACAATTGAATTTCCCTCTATGTCGACATAAGAGGAAAAAAATTCTTATTCAGCATCATATGATAAGACACCCCCGAATCGAGTACCCATTCGAATATGATGTTACCACCGTCAAAACATCTACGTCTTCCTCACCGTCTCCACTCTTCACCGTTACAAATGAAGATGCTACTTCCTTCTTTGCCTTCTCCTTGTCCGGACACTCATTCTTCCAATGACCAGGTTTATTAAAAATAAATCACTTGCCATTTCTTTCCTTTGACTTTCCTCTCCAACCGGGCTTTCTTGATTTAGAACGCCCCCGGTTCCCTTTCTTCACATATCTCTCCTTCTCCACAAACAAACCATGACTACTACTAGCACCACTACTTCCATCACCTAACTCCTTCATTTGATCCTGCAATTTCTCGATAAGAAGGCTCGTTTTGACATTATCAAGAGTCTATCTCGGCTATAGATCAAACTATTTAAGAAACCGTATAACAGTCCGGCAACGAACACAACAATATCTTAGCCATTTGCTCTTCCTTGTCCTTCAAATCTACCGCCTTTATCTTCATTAGAAAGTCATCAAAAACATTCAAGTGCGCCTTTAGCGAAGTACCCTCCTTCATCTTATAGGTAAAGAACATTCGCAACAAGATTAAACGATTAGTTAGTGACTTCTTCATATACCACTCCTCCAACTTATCCCATGTACCCTTAGCGGTAGTCTCACCACTTATTTCAGAGATTACATTCTCCCACATAACAAGTTGAAGTGTAGTGAATGCACACTCTTCCATTTCCTCTCTCTCCACATCCGAGATGTCCACCGGCAACAAATGTGTAACAAACACTACCCGATGCACTCGATTCTGCCTAAGAACCGCTTTCATCTTCCATTGCCAATTTTCAAAATCATTATCGCCATTCCACTTGTCGATAACCAATTGTGTTCCTGAAGTCACATACGACCCACGTACATACGACACTACACCACTTGGACTAATCATTGAGGGACTGCCTGAGGTATTATTTGATTCTGGCATTTCTACAACCACCTACTAACACCAAACCTCTAATACCAAATGTTATGGGAATTCCAACTCGAGACCACTCAAATCAAAACTCCAAAGCACAGCGGAATACGAGATCGTGGTAAGAAATGCAAAAACAACCAATCAATATCTCAATCCAAATCTCAATCTAATCCAAAATAAATCACAATCATCGAACAAGTAATAGAAAACTAAAGCAATAATGATAAAATAAATCACACACCGATTTATAGTGGTTCCACTAACTTCTTGTTAGTGTACATCCACTTTGAGAGAGAGCCTTTATTAATACCAATGAGAAGAGCACAAGAGATTGATTACAATGATTAATATTCAAATAGAATAGATTTGTAGAGAAGAGAATTGAAGAAAACGAGATTTTGATAAACCCTAGTTAATGGAGGATAAGCCCTTAATCTATCGAAGATCATCCACTTTCAAACCATAAAATACCTTATATAGGAGAGTAAAAAACATTGGCAAATTCCAGAATTGCCCCTTCGAATATCACAAATCAACATCCATAAGTCCAGCCTGAATTGTTTTTGAAGACGCCATAGCCGTTTATGGGAAAACCATAGACATCTATCAATACACTCAGAAAATCAATTACTAAAGTGACAGACGTCTGTCACTGTTAATGCAACAACTCCACCTTCTTCGCTGTAACTCCTTCCTTCGAACTCCGATTCAGGAACCGTCTCCTCCATCACCAAGCTACTTCCAACCTCTTCAATTCTCCATATAGTGTCACAAAAATTCAACATAAACAAATCATCAGTTAAAAATAATTCAGAATGATGGAGGAGCTAAATTCAAACTTTTGAAGGACTACATTATGAATAAAGGAATAATTCATAGCACTACTTCTTGATGTACTTCTGAGTAGAATGGTTTGGTCGAGAGAAAGCATAGACATATAGTGGATACATGTCTCACACTATTAGCTCATGCATCAATGCCATTGAAATTCTAGCCATATTCTTTCAATTCAGCAGTGTATCTTGTCAACATAATGTCAACTAAAGTGCTGCAAAACAAAGCCTCAATTGAAAAGTTATTCAATGTATCACCAGATTACACTATACTTAAAGCATTTGGATCTCTGTGTTTCCCATACTTAAGGCCATATAACTCTCACAAGCTAAGTTTTAGATCCTTAACATGCACATTCATTGACTATACATCTAATCAAAAGAGTACAAGTGTCTAACCAGTAATGGAAAAGTAATCACTTCAAGACGGGTTTCCTTCAATGAACATGTTTCCTTTGCAAAGGCTGAAATAAAAACCACCCAAAAAGTCTATAATGCCAAATCATCTATTCCTCCAATACCAATTTACTCAAGTGAGCAAGTGGAAAAAGTTCAAACTGATGATCAAGTGAACTATAGCATGATAACAAGATAACTGATGATCAAGTGGAATTAGTTAATCAAGTACCAATCAAGTTCAACAACCTGCAAGAGAAGGTCATTACATGATAACAAGATCCAAGCATGGTACCTTTAAGCCTAAAGTCTATACTATAGCATTGAGTCATGATGAACCAGTTAACTATGATGAAGCTGCAAAAGATAATAACTGGAAATCAGCTATGGATGAAGAATGCAATTGTTTAATGAGAAATAAAGCTTGGAGCATTGTACTAGCACCAAAACATAAAAATATCATTGGATGTAAATGGATATATATAAGCTCAAAAGGATGTCAGATGGCAGAATAGCAAAGTATAAGGCAAGACTTGTAGCAAAAGGATACAACAGTATGGATTCGATTTCAGTGAGAAATTTTTTCTAGTTGCATTACATAATAAATGGAATATTAGACAACTAAATGTCAATAATGCATTCCTAAATGGTGAACTTCAGGAGAGAGTATACATGCAGCAACCACAAGGATATGCTAAAGGTGACAACAAGGAAATGGTATGCAGATTACACAAGGCAATCTATGGGCTCAAACAAGCACCAAGGGTCTGGTATGAAAAATTAAAAACTACTTTAATCAGTTTAGGTTACAAACCAACCAGATTTGATAATTCCCTTTATGTCAAAATGAACAATAATGTTACAATTTGTAACTAGAATATGTGGATGATTTTATAATCACAGGGAACAATAGTGAGGAAATAAGAAATGTCATATGTCACTTAAACAAGACATTCTCAATCAAAGACCTGGGAAGCCTAAGTTTCTTTCTAGGAATTGAAGCATTCAGGAAGTCGGATAATGGACTAATTTTGTGTCAGAGAAAGTACATCTCTGAAATTCTTGACGAGGAAAATGTGTGTGAAGCTAAACCTATGCCAACACCAATGGTAAGTAATTTTCACTTGTCTAAGCATAGAGGTGAGCCCATTAAAAAAAATGGTATAAAAGTATAGTAGGTGCTTTGCAGTTTGTTACAATTACAAGACAACACTTATCATACATTGTAAATAAAGTTTTTCAATACATGAAGAAACCTTTAGATCATCATTGGAAAGCAGTGAAACAAAATTTGAGGTATCTAAAAGGCACTATAAATAAAGAAATATGTTTAAATGCATATAAAACACTAAACATTTAAGGATAAGTTGATGCGGATTGGGCATCAGATTCTGATGACCAAAGATCCACAACTGGTCACTACATCTATTTAGGTAACAACTAATATCATGGTGCTACAAAAAGCAACCAACTATTTCTCGTTCAAGCGCTGAAGTCGAATATTATAGTGTGGCAAGCGCAACAATTGAAATTATGTGACTTGAATCACTCATCAGAGAAATCGGAGTTCATCTTTCCAGAAAGTCAGTAAACTGGTGTGACAAATTAAGCACAGTTTCTCTCTCAGCTAATCTCATTCTTCATTCATGAACCAAGCATATAGAGATCGATTTGTACTTCGTTCATGAGCAAGTCATCAAAGGAAATCTGAACATAAATCTTTTGCCAACAAGTCATCAGAGAGCAGACATCCTTACAAAACCACTTTCAAAGAGTAATTTTGCAAGATTAAAGTCTGATTTGAAGATTGAAGAAGTTTTTAAAATTTTTGGGAAATAAGAAATAAGAATGAGTCAGCAGCTGAATAATATGTTATATACAATGTAATAGGGTTTCAAGGTCTTTTTTGTAATTTCTAAATCAACGGCTAATGACTTAGTCCACAGCCGAGTGTTATATATTGCTACTAAATGTAACACAAACAATGTAATCTAAAAGCATTTCAATACAAAACAAATTCTCTTTGTTACATTTCTTTTAAACAAGAAGTTGATGAATAACGCTTAGGGTACACGTAATTTTGTTTATATAAATACTTTGTCATATCATAATGTGTGCTCTAAATGAGGGTTTTAAGAACTCTATTTATCCTGTTATAGCAACAGCTGCCTAATCAATGTTAGAGACATTAAATGCCAGATTCAAGAGCATGCTTAGCATGCAACAGATATGCATGTAAAGGCAGAATGTAAGCATGTGTATTACTCTCTATATGCATTGATTGTAGGAACTAGGTTGCAGCAAAATAGGCAACATGAGAAGATTATGCAACCCTATAATAGCTTCAGTCAGCACTTGCGCATTAGAAGCAAGAGAGTCAAAACCAGTCCGAGTCCAAAAATGAGTTTGCTAAGACCATTCTTAGACCATTACCAATAATATGTTCTGTTCAATGCATTCTCTCTCATCCTTGGCAACTGAGCGAACGAGCGGCGCGACCAGGTAAGGGGGGACTAGCCAGTGGCTAGTTGGGAAGGGGGTTATAAAGGCAAAGCTTTTGCCGTTATAAAGGCAAAGCTTTTGCCGTTATAAAGGCAAAGCTTTTGCCGTTATAAGCTTATAATCTAATACTCAAGCCTAGCTGCCACTTTCACTTCCACATCTTCCTCCTTCCAATTTCAACCGAGAGCAACCCACTATTTCACCATTTTCCACCCCGAAGGATTAAAATCCGTTAGCTTCCACCCAAATTAAAGCTCGTTTTTGAGATCCACACTCGAAGAGATGTCTAGATTGCTAAAAAAATTTACCAAAAAGTTCATACACGGAGAAGGCAGTAGCAGTGGCGCCGGAGGTGCTGGTAGGAGCGGCGAAGAACAGAATATTGTACTGTACGGGCATGAGCAAGGAATAGAAGATCTGCTAGAAGCCACCGAAAATCTTGATAATCAGTGCGGAGGCAAAGAAGAAGGAGGTTGCCGCGGTCGTGGAGGCCGTAGGGATGGTCGAGCGGGTAGGACGCGCGTGGGTGTGGGGAAGATTTCCGCTAGACTCGCCGAGCTTGATGGATTTCAGAATCCGAACCTTACCGTGGTGAAATTTCAGAATCGAGAAGGCAATGTACATGTCAGCACAGAGACGAGTTTGGCTGTACGTATTTCTTTGTATGATTAAAATAATTGCAATACGTTATTAGTTTAAATATATAGTATAACTCTATTTAACTTTAAAAGTCACGAAATATCCGTTCACGGGGTTCGTTAGCGAACACGCTCAGTTATTTTCATGCACATTTGGCAAATATGGATAGAGTCGTAACACTATTACACGGGCTTAGATTCCACCATTTCTTTGGTAATCTAATGAACCATTTACTTAAAAAACTAGTTAATTTATCACTCTGCAATTTAACTTGTTATGTACTCTACAATTTTAGGAATCACCAGTGTTATAAAAGGTGATGTGTAATTGTGCGCAGCTATTGCTTTACGGTGGTATAAAACCATCCACATGTTCCACTTTCCTTGCAGTGAGCTAGGAATTACACCGCTTGATTTCTCTATGCTTACCGGCATTAGCATTGGAGTAACTGCTTTTCCATCGCTTCCGTACGATGATGCTCGATGGCGTGATCTTGAACATGTGCATGATCTTCTACCTCACTTTACGCTTCTGCTGCATCATATCAGGCTGGAGACGCTATTAGAGTCAGCGCTATTCATGCTGCCATGGACAACATACTCACTCATTACTCTCCTGATGATGATCTGGAGCTGGCACGATTATTTTTCCTATACTTCATGGGTAACCTGTGTTTTAGCACATCGAGCAGTTTTTGGCTGTTGGGTTTATTGAGGTCGTATCTGATTTGGATTTCAGCGGTGCTATTCTATATGACCGGGATATGCCTATTCTTGCGTACCTTTACAGATGCCTCAACCTATAGTGCACCATTTCAGACGCACGGGTTTCATTATTTAGCTTCTGAGAATTATTACAGTACTGGTATTTTGAGTATTCCAGGAATTTTCAGTTCGTCACTTTGACTTCTGATGTGTCTACTTTTTTTTACCGTCTGTCATTTTGGTGCATGGACAACAGGGGTCCCAGGGATAATGAATTCCGTCATGTTTATTCGGTTGCCCACAACCAAATTGATTTGAGGATGTACAAACACTAGATTATATGACATCCATTTCATGATAGTATATATATTGGCATTGGTTTTATAGAGATTGCTAGGATGCTTTCTGGGAGGAGATTTCCACTCTTATCTTATCCCTCGGTGTTTGATGCATATTGGTATCTTGGTGAGAGGTGTTGGAGATAGTTGTACGACTTTGATGCTATTCTCGATGATCCATACCCTCATACCTATCGCTGTATTATTTACCCGTCAAAGCAGGTAGACCTGGCGAGGACAGGAGGTTGGTGGTCGGCCGAGGGCTTTGTTATTACCGGTCAATCGTATATTGACTTCTAGCGTAGATTTTACACTGGTTCCACTAATACCATTACCCATGCAGCAGCGATAGATTTAGTCAGTCTGTCTGCTATACGACACGGCATAAATCCCCATGTTGTCGAGGATCTTACCCAGCCCAGTCAGGGTTACCATGCACCCGATCACGTGGCAGCTGCTTCTCACTTCGGATGGACCATGGCAGTTCCTACCATTGGACCAGATCGTTATGTTGACATGTATCATCCTCTAGCGCACGATCATTACCCGTATCTGAGCCAGATATCCTACGCCGATCTATATGGTATGTAGATGGGGATCAGACATATAGGATATGTAGAGCATAGCCATAGACTAGACTACTATAATGGTGAGCTACATCGGTAGGCAGAGGCAGCAGCATGACTGCAGGAACAGCTAGAGGAAGAGCGCAAGAGATTTGCTGACATGCAGATGTACTATGAGCATTTAGCTAGTCTGAGCGGTGGTGGAGATGATGATGATGAGAGACGTCGTCGATGTCATACACGTCCACGTACAGATAGATGATCTTATGTATTGTAGTTCATTTCTGTTTTATGTTTTTTCTGTATTTATTCTTTTGTTCTGATGTATTATATACCTATTGTATTTGGTTTGTGTATCGATGTTATTATCATTCATGTTTCTGTGTAGTTGTTGTTATTTTTCATATGCTCTGCTGTATGATATATCTGTTGTATTCAGTTTATGCATTGACATCATTATTTTTTATGTTTATGTGTTGTTGGCAACCATACATCATTGTCCAAGATATTGTCTTGTAGGGAAATCAGATCATTGGAATCACTGGTACTGTATTCAAATGAACTACACCATTGAAAGCCATATTATTTGACTAACACTGTAAATGTATTTTATAATAAATAGATAATGGACAAAATGAATTATATAGGACTGATGGAAAGATTTGAAAAGGTAGGTATTGGATTGTAATTATGAATATTGATTCGCATGTTTATTGAAAACTAATACAAGCTATTCAATCCGTTTGGAAAGTCGGCAGATAATGTTTAAGTTTATTTTTTACCATGTTTTTCTGTACTAAAGTTAGGATATTTCCCTTGCTCTCTTCTTCTCATAATTACCAGTTTGCCATTTTCCACTTCCCTTCTATATATACACATATCAGTTCACATCTGCTTCTTCACAATCATCTACTCCATCTTCACTACTATCTACATCTTCCTCACATTCATTTACATCTCACACTGATACCATCCTGCCCTTCTTCTATCGAGTTTGATATAGGATGTTACGTGCCTTCGCAAATTCCATGAACCGATGTGGATTCACTACCGAGTATCAAGAGCAGCACTACAAGGACATTCGAACTGAGTTCCCATATCTTAGCCAACTAAGACTCCAGGAGGATGTTCAACCTGCATATGAACAACAGGTTGGGCTTCATCCATATGATGCAGACATAAGAGTTCCTACAAACGCACAAGAAAGCCAGGAAGTTCATAATGAACGGTTTCATATGGAGCAGGAAGTTAACTCTCTTCCATTACTATATTGTGTTTGCGGAGTGTCAGTTACGTATTCCATCATGCGAAGCAGAAACGACATTGGACGGCGCCATTACAGATGCCATAACTTTCCAATTGGTTGTGGTTTATGGGAATGGATTAATGATCCATTCCCTCATCGACCGGTGGAATACGCAAACGAACTGGAACAAGAACTAGTTGTGCTACGTGACAGGCTCGGTGCACTGGAATTTCAACGTGGTGGTGGGCATAACTAACATGCTGAAGTATGTACTATGTTTTCATTGTATATTTAAGTATGTTGTGGTCTATTGTAGTATGTTGAAGTACGTCGTATGATGTGGTATGTTCGATTCTATTATTCATTTAAGTATGTCTTTTGTTGTATGTTTAAGTATGTTGCAGTATGTTCAAGTATGTTGTAGTATGTCGTATGTCGTTGTGCGTTTAAGTACATAAAATTAGTCTCCAAATTACATTGAACATACATAACTCATATTACTACAGATGGAAATGCATTAAACTAATACAAATCACAGAATTCAAGTTCCCCAAACTAATACTCATGGACATAAGCAGACCTAAGACAGTTGGACAAACACATAGACATATATCGTTCGTTGACACAGTACTCACTCAAACTGTCAAATATAATTTACCCATAACTCATACGCAGCATGACCAACAAAGTGTGTTTGATGGTCCATAAAATACAGGGAGTCAAAAGTTGATCGGGTCATTTGAAAAACATTATCGCGTTCTACCTCGGTTATAATTCTTCGATACCTCCTACAAGCTCTAGTAAATGTAACGAATGTACTTCTAGTATCCAAATTTCGTCTTCTTAGCCTACATTCTGGATGGTTGTTGTAAGCTTCATTGACGATGATCCAAAAATCTTCATCGACCTCCTCTTCTATGTGTCTTGTATCGGCCTGAATATAAGCTTTGATCAACACCAAATAATCATAGGGAGTCCATGTCTGATTTTCCATTTGCATTCTTATGAACCTCCCATGTCAATACTTAGTGTATAAATAGTAATCATGAGGATACTAGAAACAAATCAATGGCCTGTGCAAACGACACTTTAGCCATTACTATCATGTCAATTCCAACACTTTATAACCTGTACACTTTATAGCCTATACACTTTATAGCATGTACACTAGCCATATACACTTTACAGCCTGTACACTTTATAGCATGTACATTATAACCATATACACTTTATAGCCTGTACACTATAGCCATATACACTCATATTACTGTCGTGTCAATACTTTTATAGCATATCATTTTTTGTCTTGTAGCATGTACACTTGCATTATAGCCTGTAATTTGTTGTTTCGTAGCAAGTGCACTTGCATTATTTCCCAACTCTTTATATGCTGTCATTTTTTGTTATGTGGCCATGCTGTTTTTTGTGTAATCCATACATATTGCCTTCCTACAGCTATATATACGTGCATTCTTATCAAGTCCAACACACCATTGCAGAAAACTAAAACAAACTAATAACTTAAATTACATACTGCTCAACAACCATGGATCCTAACCTATACTACCAGTATTACCAAGACATGAACCAAAGCTATGACAATGAACAAGAAATGGATGATGAGACAACAGAGCTTCAAAATCAACAAGCAGTGGTCGGATATTCTTACATTTTTGGTGAAGGGTCTACAAGCAACCGTCATGGTAGTATACTTGGACGGATTGACCGACGATATAAGAGGGACTATAAGGATGGACATGAAAGGTTGATGAAGGACTACTTCCTTGACAAGCTAACCTACGATATAAATTTTTTCCACCGCTGATTTTGGATGAGCCCAGATGTTTTCTCTAAAATTTATCTTAAACTTCATGAAAACAACCCATATTTCACTTATAGGCTAAATGGAGTACTAGAACCTGAACATTCTCCCTATATCAAAGTCTCGGCTGCTTTACGTATGTTAAGCTACGGAACAGCTGGTGATCATATGGATGAATATTTCAGAATCACATCATCAACAGCAATAGGGTGCACGAAGGAATTCTGCAAATAGTGATTGAACAATTCGGCGAGGAATACTTACGAACACCGGGACCAAATGATGTAAGAAGGATACTAGCTAGAGGAGAAGCTAGAGGTTTTCCAGGTATGCTTGGAAGTTTGGATTGCATGCATTGGGCATGAAAAAACTGTCCAACAGGTTGGAAAGGAATGTTCACAGGACATAAAAAGGTGCCAACAATGATCCTTGAAGCAGTTGCAACCGATAATTTATGGGTTTGGCATGCTTTCTTTGGAGTACCAGGTTCGTTAAACGATATAAATGTTTTAAAACAGTCATAACTATTCTCTAAACTATCTAACGGAATTTCAAAGGACGTTACATATAAAGTTGGTAATGTCGAGCATCAAACTGGGTATTACCTGGTCGATAGAATTTACCCAAAGTGGAGAACTTTAGTACAAGGCTTTAGAGTACCAACAAACGACAAAGAGAGATATTTCACTAAAAAAGTGGCAAGCTACAGAAAGGACATCGAACGTACGTTCGGTGTCTTGCAAGCAAAGTTTTAGATTTTGCGAAATCCTGCTCGATTTCATGATGCAAGAGTTCTATCTAAAATTATGTATGCTTGTATAATAATTCATAATATGATTGTAGAGTCCAAAAGAGGTAGGTATAAAAATCAAAAGACTAATTACCCAGACATGTTTAAGGGTTCTAACAAAAGACCCGATAGAAACATAAACTCAATGGAGGAATATGTTGCCATGGTACAACATATTGAAGATCAAGCTGCACACTTCCAATTGCATGATCAGTTGGTGGACCATTTATGGGCACATAGAGGAAGGAATAGTAGGAATCCTTAGGCATGGATTATAGCAGTTGTTTCTGTAATATTGCTAGTTTATTTTGTGTTTGCTAGTTTATTTACTGTAATATGTTGATGAGGTTTTATGTTTGCTGGTTTTTTTACTGTATTATGATTTAAGATTTGTACGTTGACCATTATGTACTATTATTGTGGAACTTGTTTAGTAAAATGATGTATGACCTTAATTCAAAATACATAATGGTACAATGAAATTATATCAAGTACAAAAACAGTACACACATAAACCAAAAGATATTTAGAGATACTACAGAGATTCAACACAAGTACACATCAACCATTACAATGCAACCGCACATCTAAAACTCATCCCTATACGAGCCACTTTCGCTTCCGCTTCCGCTCCCTCTAAATTTCTTACACGTTTCCAACTGCTCGGTTACTAGTTCTTGCTGTAAAGGAGAAAGCTTACTGAAATCACAGGTCATCAGTTTGATATAATTCTTCTCTCGCATCAAAGCTTTCTTCTCCTCATGGGCACGTCTCCTGAACTCTCGATCGTCCATGATGGCCTTTTGAAACTCAGCTTCGTTGTGGGTTCTTTGAGCTGAAAAGTTGGCTCTATGCTCTCTTGTTTCTCTAGCAGAGGTCTCTAAAGTTCCTACAAATCTAGAGAATTCCCCATTGGGCTGCTCTAACTGAATTGACTTGTTTCTACCAAGAGGTCATCTGTCACAGCTTCCATATAGTGTAGATCTTTCCTACGAACTTGGATCACTTCCTGGACTTGAATCGGAGTAGTTCATTCTTCTGGCTTTGTTTTGTTGCTCGAACATGAAGTTGTTCGGATTCTTCCATTTCGGTAAACTAGACAAAAGCTCAAAGCACTCTTGAATTTTGAATGGTTATCCGTACTGTAGCTGATAGGCCTTATGCGATTCTTCAATCTATAAAATAAATCCAAGTGTATGGATATACCATAATAGTCAAACACATTACAATATCAAAGATATTTAAAACATTATTGTACTTACAATGTCATAAGGAGCGGCACCGCTTTCCTGCCTATTTTACAATCAGGTTAGTATTGCCAAATACTTTTGGCATATGGAGTTTATAACCTGATAACCTCCTCTTAGCGATCCACATGTTCTCTTCATCGGTTCCAAGGTGTTGTAACAATCCGCAACTCTTTCCCGAAACTTCCGACGTTTCATATTATTGCCAGAAATACTATCTTGCGAAATGCGTGTTTATGATTTAGTAAGTGAAACATACTGCTCAGAAGTAAACTTACATTGTTTTTTTCTGCCGTCAGCTGTCGTTCCTTCCTCTTCGACATTTTCCTCCTTAATGTCTTCTATGCCAGCTTCTTTTTCCATTGCAACTAAATCTCTGCGTCGTCTGTCGAAAATGCCACTTAAGGATTTCAACTTCTGCTTCTTCTTATTATATTCAGGGTTCAGCGGCACAAGAAACTATGCAGCTGCTTCTTCATTGCATTCTTCGGTATTTATTGCATCTGCTTCTTGATTTTCGTCTTCCTCCTCCTCCGAACTATTAACAGTTTCTTCGTTAATAGGAGCATTGCGTGCATAAGAAAATTGCCTTTGTAGATTCTGCATTGCTTCACGGTCACGAACCTATGACTGTTGCACATTAAGAATGACGATGTTGTATTTGATCGTTCTGCATCATCAAAGACATATACGACGAATGATCGTCGTATGTGCCTAATGGAGGACGTTCTTGGTAATATTGTTGCGGGGCAGTAGAGTGAATGAGAGAAAAGTAAGGATAAGCGAGCGGTTGGTAAGGCTGGCTATAGGAAAAGCTTGAATACGACGAATATCCGTACTAATGTGATGGACGAAGTGTTTGCTATTGGTATGGTGGGTGTTGGTTGGAAAATCCGGTGGAATGCAGATTGGACGTGGGTTTCTTGCTAATAACTTTTTTGCTAGAACGTTTGGATGAAGAAGACATTTTCAGAACTAGAAGATGAAGAAGTAAATGATGAGGTTGTGTGGAAGGAGGAGAAGGTGGAGTGAAGGAAGATATAGAAGGCAATTCTAATGTTGGAATGTAGCCGTTGCAGTGCAACGGCTTTATTTTTGTAACGACAAAGTCTTTGCCGTTATAGACTTTGTCGTTATAAACTTATAACGGCAAAGACTTTGCCGTTATAAAAACCAACCATTATTCAGTGAACCAACCACGAGAACAGCTCCAACTAGCCACGGTGAAGTGAACAAGCCACACTTGCTTGCTCCCTGGCTTGTTTAGCAACTGAACAAGTCATTTTTGGTTGTGCTTAGTAATGAACAACCAGTTTATCAAGATGCATCTCCACATTCGTATGATAATCAACAACGGTGATGAAAATAATAGTCGCACATTGGGAAATATATAAATATGTTCCTGCATAAATACAAATAAACTACTATTCATATTAATTAAGTTTTGTGAATGATTGAATAGTTCTCTAAACTTAAAAAAATTGCTAATTTTATTATCAGAGCTAGGACTTAAACTAATTTGACTAATACGTATGTGCGATAGTTCTCTATAGACTTGATTTGCCTTCATGTTTTGTTTCTGACGCGGAGAAGGTTTTTTCTTAGACGTTGGGACTCATCGGTAATAAGTTGAGAGATCCCTAGCTTTCTTCTTCCGAATTCTGCTCATTCCTCTAGTGTTCTTGCATGCTCCTCGTTGTTTCTATTGCTCGCGTATTCGCTCAGATCTCCGTAGATTCTCTTTGGGATCTCATGGATTTGGGGGTTTTTGTTGTTATCGGCGATTTCCTATTGCCGCGCCCCTCCTATGAGGCTATTGTCTCCTCACTACTAGAGGTTGCGAATGTTCCTATCTCTGTTACTTTATTGGGATCTCGATCGGTTGAGATTCGACTTTATGGTTTAGAGGCGTATGAATCAATTCTTCGATTCAGATTCCTCTTGGTTTCTGGATGTTTTATGGAGATTCACCCTTTGTTTTCGTCGAAATTGTTGAGCACTTTATCCCCTTGGAGGCGGATAGGCCCTGCTATCGGTTCTATGGTGGAGGCGTCGGCGTTAGCCTCTTGTATACCCATTGTCAATCGGGATCTCAATAACCGATTCTCGCCTGCTTTACTTTTTGGGTATGACATGGATCTGCTGCCTGATTCCGATGTTATCTTTGGGTCTCTTAACAGCTGCTCCGATGCTGTTTTAGACAGTACTTCGGCGGATACGGTTTTACCAGATGAGAATTGTGTTCTGGGCAAGCGGGATTTGATCACCCGCTTCGCTCCTCTTTTGATCTTTGGCCCCTTGTGTGCTTCAGCATCTGGTGCTGTATCGGAAATTCACTTTGGATCTCTTGTGTCTGCTGACAGAGCCACTGGCCGGAAAGTTTGCGGTGGGGAGTTGACCACTCCACCCAAATCTGGTTTTTTCTCCCCGAGTCCTATTCGGGAGATTGCCGGCAATCGGTTGGCATCGGTCTATGTTCCTTCGTCAGCTCCTTGTGCTGACTTGTCTTGTACTGGCAGCTCTTCAGTACTTGAGGGTTCAGAACATGTCTCGGGTGTTGCTTCTATTTTTGTCGGAGTTTCGGGTGTGAACGGGCAGGTATTCCTCTCTCCTTTTGTATCTTTTTCATTATACTATTCTGAGCTCGCTGCTCGCTGTTGGTTTGAGTCTGTTGATGTTAGTTTATTGCGTATGAGCCAGGACACACTCTTGTGTGTGCTCCCTGACTACGCTATCCTGCTGTTTTCGGTGGATGTATCAGGTTCCTCTCTTGTTGCTTTATTAGGGTCTTTATTTGGTTCTTCGATTTCATGCTCCTTGCCTCGGGGTCTTTGCCCTTCCTTCGTTTTTCAAAATATTGTTTCACTAGCTGGCATAGCTCGCGTCAGAATACTCGCTAGAGTTGTTCTGACAGGGTCTAGTCGTTGGCTGATTGTGCTTAGTCCCTACGAGGCCTCTTTAGTGTCGTCTTTGACTTTTATCCGTCTGCCTAGGTTCTCGGTCCTCATAGGCCTCATTGGAGGGCTCAACGGGCCTGAAGCATTATGCTCGGGCGATCTCCCTACTCTGCTCGCATAGTGGTCTCAGTCCCAGACCACTTTACGAACAGTTTGGGTAATTGCCAGCCTGATCTGTTCCGCTCTGTTGTTTCCTCCGACAGGGCCGAACCGCGATTCTTACCTACCTCACGGGGCTGTCTGTTTAGTGATAGCTCGGCACTGGTAAGATTCCTACAGTATCGTGGGCTGCGGCTAGACTGCTCCCCTACACTTCCTCGCTCTCTTTCGTTTTTGCCCGATTATCCTGTTGTTTCTCCTTCTGTCTGCTCCCTTTTGTGTTCCCTCCCCTCTTCCTCCTGTTCCCTCTCCCTCGTCATTCCTTTGCTCAGCCAAGCGGAGATAGCTCTCCTCAACGCTCGGCTTGATCGTCTGACGGAGAACTCTGCTCCTCAGACGGTCTCGTCTGTGGAGGGTGGCGATCCTTTGGAGGACTTTCACAGGTCCTTGAACTCTCCTACCCGCCCTCCTCGTCGCAGGTCGCGTAGAGCTCCTACTATCCTCCGCACTATCCATACACGCTCTATAGCGACGTCTGAGCAGTCCGATAGGTCTGCTCGGGTTTCGGTGTATCTTATCTGAGCTTCATGTGTTTTCTTCTTCTTTCTATGTTATATTTGACTTCATCCTTGTCTCCCCTTATGGCGAATATTCTCTTCTGGAATGTCAGGGGTATCGGCAATGAGGCATCTTCGGCCAGACTGAAACGCATTGTCTAGAAGCATTCAGTCTGTTTGGTTGCTCTTTTGGAACCTTTTCTGGATCCTGGAGATGTAACTAAATCTGTCTTATCTCTTGGTTTTGGTGGTGCCACTTCTAATATTTCGGGCAAGATTTGGATTCTTTGGTCCAAAGGACTGGTGGTTAGTCCTATTTTTGAGTCGTCCCAACTCCTCTCGGTTGCTTGCTCGTCTTCTCCTTTCGCTCACCCTTTTCTCTTTTCGGCAGTCTACGCCAAATGTGATCGGATCGAAAGATTAACTCTTTGGTCAGATATTCTAAATCTCTCTGAATTGGGCTTCTCGTGTTCGATCTTGGGTGGCGATTTCAATGTTGTCGCTTGCCAAGCTGAGAAACGGGGAGGGGCTGCCATCAACCGTTCTTCGGTGGCGAATTTCAATTCCTTCGTTGTTAGCTCGGGTCTTACCGAAATTCCATTCATCGGTTCGGCGTTTACTTGGTCCAACAACCAGGAGGGTCCGAACCGTATCCTGTCTAGGCTGGATAGGGTTTTTGGGTCTGAAGACTGGTTCCGTCTCCCTTTCTCCTTCTCTATTTCTCATCTCCATCGAACTTTCTCTGACCATGCTCCGATGCTCTTGCGCGCTATCCCTCATTCTATTTCTGGTCCTTCTTCTTTCCGTTTCCAGAGTATGTGGAGGTCCCATCATACTTTTAACCAAATGGTGGAGGAATCGTGGAATTCTCCATTACTTGGTTCCCCCTTGGCTGCCTTTTCCCGTAAACTAAAACGTCTCAAAGCTAGACTCAAAATCTGGAACGTTGAGGTTTTCAAGAACATTTTCGATCGTGTAAGGGCGGCTGAAGAATCCCTTATTTTAGCTGAATCCTTATTCGATGAAGATCCGTCCGCCGTAAACAAGGACGTCTGGGCTTCCGCCCAACTTGCCTTTTCTTCTGAACTTCGCGTCGAGAACACCTATCTTCGCCAGAAGGCCAGGGTCAAATGGGTGGTCAAAGGAGACGCGAACTCCAAATTCTTCCATTCTTCTATCCGCAAGAAGAACAGCCTGTTAACCATTCGTGAGATCCTTAGAACGGATCTTTCTGTGGCTTCTTCTCCTGATGATATTAGAGAGACTGTTCTGTCCCATTTCCAATCCTTTTTGGGGTCCCCGTCGGCGTCGGATTCCGACCCGGACCTTATGTCCTTCATTCCTCGGATGATCTCTCAGGAGGAGGTGCGTCCCTGGCGGATCCTCCATCCGTGGAAGAGATTCGTGCCTGTGTCTTTGCTCTCAGCAAGGATAGCGCCAGCGAACCAGATGGTTTCAACGGTGTATTTTATAGGAGTGTCTGGCCTATCATCCAAACTGACTTCTGCCTTGCTATCCGTTTCTTCTTCTCCGGTGGTTCTATGCCCAGGGGCTGGAATTCCACCAACTTGGTACTTATTCCGAAATGCGATAATCCACGTTCCTGCGTGGATTTTCATCCCATTAGCTTGTGTAATTTCTCTAACAAAGTTATATCTAAGGTGCTGGCCAGTCGACTGGCTCCGCTCCCGGATCGTATCATTTCCCCTTCGCAAGCAGGCTTCGTTAAAGGTCGGCTAATCACGGATAACGTCCTTCTAGCTCAGAAATTGATCTCCCAACTTGATTGTAAGGTTAGGGGTTCAAATGTTGTGTTCAAGCTGGATATGGCGAAGGCCTATGATCGTATGTCGTGGTTTTTCGTCATAAAAGTTCTTCAATCCTTTGGGTTTCCGGAAAATCTTATTGATCTAGTCTGGAGGCTCATCTCCAACTGTTGGTTCTCCGTCCTCATTAACGGATCGACCAACGGATTCTTCAAAGCCGACATGGGTTTACGGCAAGGAGACCCACTATCGCCTTCGCTCTTCGTTATCGCGGCGGAGGCTTTCATTCGAGGCCTTCAAACCCTGTCCATTTATGGTCAGATTCATAGGTTTGGGTTGCCTAGGGGTTGTCCGCTCATCTCTTCTTTGTCCTTTGCATATGACATTGTCATTTTCTCAAATGTCAATCGCTCATCTGTTCGCCGGCTTATTCGATTCATCCGCCTTTACGAGAGGTGCTCGGGTCAACTCGTTAACTCTTCTAAGAGTTGTTTCGTCCATGCGAAGGACATGTCTCCTACCAGGGCTTCCTAGTTAGAGAACTATACCGGGTTCAAGGAAACCTCCCTTCCTTTACCTTATCTTGGAATTATCCTTTACAGAGGCAGGAAGCTTAATGCTATATTCGATCCCCTGACGGATAAAGTTAGGGGAAAGATTCTTCGGTGGAATGCTTCCCTCCTTTCTCAAGCTGGTCGTCTGGTTCTCATCAAGTCGGTATTAGGGTCGATGGGCACTCATATTTTCGCTGCTATGACCCCGACCGCCTCCTTCTTTCGGTCTTTTCAAACCTTGGCTTCCTCCTTCTTCTGGGGGACGAAGGAATGTTCCCGCCGACATCACTGGGTCTCTTGGGATTCTATCTGCCGTCCCAAGAATGAAGGTGGTTTAGGCATTCGCAACCCGAAGGACATCTGCGTAGCCTTTGCTTGCAAGCCGTGGTACCGTTTCGGGGCAAACGACTCCTTGTGGGCGTCGTTTCTACATGTTAAATACCAAAGTCTGGCAAGCTCTGGCTTCACCGGATGTCCTACTTACGCTAGTGAGACATGGAAACACATGCAATCGGTGAAATCCTTTTTTGATGCTCATGGCGGTCTCTCTGGCTGGGATAGCGGTTCGTTTTCTATCTCCAAAGCCTGGAACTCGGTGCGCTCACCGGCTCCGGTGCTTCATCTGTTTTCCTTCATTTGGGATTCCCGGATTCCCCTGAAAGTTTCTATGTTTATGTGGAGAGCCCTGCATGATGGGCTACCATTAGACAAGAACCTTAAGAGGATTGGCATTCCTATCGTATCCCGGTGCAGTTGCTGTGGCACCGGTGACACGGATTCTTTGGCTTATTTGCTTTTTTTGGGCTTCGCTGCCAGATCTTGCTGGAATTACTTCGGAAACCTAGTTGGTATCCGAGGTAATAACAGATCTCTTGCCGATTTACAGAGAAACTGGTGGTACAGTCCCTCTAGGAAATCGCTTCGATCAATCCTTTCCCGCCTGGTTCCCTGCCTGATATGCTGGCATCTATGGTGCGCGCGGAATAAGGCAATTTTTGAGGAAGAACCGATGGATCCCCCTTCCATCATCAGGCGTGTTAGAAATGATGTTCTTCTTGCTTTTCGAGGTAGACCCTTTAAAGGGTCAGTCGGATCCCGTTCCAATCGGCTTGTGAGTCTTTTCTCTATTTACTGTATCCGGGCATCCGCTAGAGCTGGTATAGGTTGAGTTCGCTTCAAGGGGCAGAAGTTTTTCACCCTTCTGCTCCTCCCCCCCCTTTATTTTCTTGCTTATGTGGTTGCTAGTGTTTTAGGATCGGGATCTTCTTGTAGTAGCGCAGGGTGGTTCTTTTTGGCTGCTCTTTGCCTTTATCACTTGGGCTCCTATGGGGGGCTTGTTTGTTTTCTCTGGGCTCGTCACATGGCTACATGTCTTCTTTAGGCCTTAGGTGCTCTCTTAGAGATTTTGTTACATCATCTTTGGGCGATGGCCTTGCCGGAGCTCAAGGGTGATGTAAGATGGGCGGTGGTTTATCCGGAGCTCATCTAGTTTCTTCAGAGCAGCTACCTTGCTTCGGGGTCTGATGCTTCTGCTACCCAGGTTTTGTGGATCTCACATTGGTTTTTATGAGCTGGCTCTTCCTTTCCCTCAGCGCTGGATTATCTCCCTAGGCTTTGTTTCCTCTGTAGTCGGTGTCGTTTGTTTTGTTCTATGGGTTTTGCTTGCGGACTAGCTAGGTGGACTGGCCTTTATCTTATAGGTAAAGACAGGATTGGTGGTTGAGTGGTTGGATTTCTATTGCTTCTGTTCTGTGCGGTTTCTTTCTGTCGTGTTTTGGTTATTTTCTTCTTTATTGTTGTTTCTTTGTTCAGTGCTCTTCGAGCTTAGTCTTGTGTTTTTGTGAGTCTTCGGAGAAATGCGTTTTTTCTCCTTTGTTGTATATATATTGTATTTAAAAAAATGTTTTTATTATTATTATTTTATTAATTTGATTATTTAACAGTGTAGAACAACATTTATTTTATATTTCATCTAAATCAATTGTATTTGTAGAGAATCGTGTATACAAGTTTGAATTATATGGATTTTTGTTATGCTTGCTACCCTATATTATTTCAGTTTCTTCTTTAATTACTGTAAAGAGTAGGTCCACCAATAACTGTGTCTATCATTGACCATCATTGCCAATAAAGTTATTTATCCTTTTAAATAAATGTTTGTATTTACGTATGTAGTTTATAGCTAATATTTTTGTATATATACACTCTTGCAATAGGCAGGTGTTAGTTTGGGATTGGGACTGCCCCGAAGCTTGCTGATGCAAGATTGGTTACAGAGTGATGACAAGGATGCTTCGGCGATCAATTCAAAAAGAGTTTAGAATCACTAAAAGCAATAGGCGACCTAATATGTTTGAAACATTGTACACTAAGACATCGCACTGCACAATACAGATAGATGCACATAAAATACCTTCATCTTCCCATGTGCATTTAAAATTTTAACTATATAATTAATTATAGGATTAAGTAATGTGTTGTAGTTCGAGGATTATGGTCATAGTTACGAAGACCGAACCGTGAGTCAAACCGTTTTAGTGCAAAGTTAAAAGTTTTAGTGATTCAACCGGTTAGACCGTGAGAACCGCGTTGATGTTAAATTTCATTTTATTGATTTAAATGTAAATTATTTCAATTAATATTAAAATTTAACCAATTATAATTAATATATTGAATTTTAAAACAATTATTTTTAAACATTTCATAACAAATATTAATTGAAATAATTTTGTAACACTTTTTTTAGCGTAAAATTGTAAATTTCTTTATTTTTCAAGATGAAAAAGGTTCAGTTCAACGATAATTCGTAAAATGTACACTAATAATTTACTTTGTCATCCAAAATTGATAAGATAATCCAATTATTTACTGCCTAAGGTTATGAAATTACTTGTTAAATTAATTATATGAAAAATTGAAGAATGAAGTTTTAATTTTTCCTCAAAGTTGAAGAACCTTGGGGTTAAATAAGGTCGGTCGAGAAGTTTTTTCATAGTTTTGAGGTTGAACCGTGGGTTCATGCACACGCAAGGTTATTTCATTTTCAGAACCGTAGCACTCTAAGATCGAAGGTTAACCGTGGTCGAACCGAGGTTGGGTTGGATCTTTAAAACATCGATTATGGTCTTGATGTATTAAGTTCAGGTAGGTTACTAGGTATAGGATTATAATATTCATTATAGCGGTATACACAAACGATCGATTATTTAATTCTACTTCTAATCTTGGGGAACAATTAAACTTTATATTAGTATGTGATAAATTATTAACTATAATTTGACCTTTATAACTCAAAATCCTTATAACTTTCACATACAAAGCTCCATTTTATGAACAACTTGCGCCATTGGTTTCGTATTTAAATTCGGGACATCGCATTTTATTTAGTCATTATTACATACTTTGTGTCCAGCAGTGTCTAGTAGGTTACATTATGTCTTGATTTTGATTTTGGTTAAGTACTCTCTCGTTGACATGTTCTCTTTTCTCAAGTTTTGCATTTGTCTGCATGATTCTTATAACGGACTGTGAGTTGAAAATCTGTTCTACAGTGGTCCATATCTCATGTGACTTGCATCCAACAATTTGAGATAGTATATTTGTGCAGATTGATGACATGAGCCAAGAAGATAGTAAACCGTCTTCTGTTCGATGATTTTTGAATTCCTGGTTGCTTATTAGTCTTCCTTCGTTATTTGCAATCATCTTTGCTGGAATTCCAGCAGTACCATTGATGAAATCCTCAAGGCCATATCCCCTTATTGCAGTTTCAACTTGATATTTCCAAAGTAGGAAGTTATTTTCATCAAGTTGAATGACGAAATCAAATGATGAAAGCCTTCAGGAAGCCTTTTCCGATGATCAGAAGGGTGCAACCGAAGCACCAGTATGATGAATTAACTCTGACGGGATGTTTTTGACGAGGCACCTAGAAAGTGAGTAAGGTTCTTGATGGATTCTTGAATGTAAAACGAATTTCTTTGATGATGATTCTGTTAACGTTTGTAAAATGTTTATAAAATCAAAATAAGAAGAAGAAGAAGATAATTCATATTATTCAACAAGACGGCTGAGCAAGAAGATTGATTACATTAGGGTTACAGAGATAGGTTTATATAGATAGAAAACATAAGAAAAGGCTAAAAGGCCCAAACAGATAAAAGGCCAAACAGTAAATGGATCAATATGCTAACATCCCCCCTCAAACACGCGATGGTACAGCAAGAAGCATCGAGAGTTTGCCAATGAAAAATCTATGACGTTCGATAGTGTGAGCCTTCATGAAGAAATCTGCAAGTTGCATGGATGACGAAGTAAAAGGCAGAGAAATAGTTCCATGCAGCAAGTGATACCGAGTGAAATGACAGTCAATCTCAATATGTTTGGTGCGCTCATGAAAAACAGTATTGTGAGCAATTTGAATAGCACTCTTATTGTCACAATACATAGGAGTGGGAGAAGAAATTGAAACACCCATATCCTCCAACAGACAGCGTAACCAAATGATCTCAGATGTAGTGGAGGCCATAGCACGATACTCTGCCTCAGTAGAAGACCGAGAAACAACATCTTGTTTCTTGCTCTTCCATGAAATAAGGGAATCACCTAAAAATATGCAAAAGCCAGTTGTGGATTTTCTATTCGTTGAATCACCAGCCCAATCTGCATCAGAGAAAGCACGAAGCTCCAAAGATGAGGTAGATGGGAATAAAAGACTCTGATAAAGTGTTCCTTGCAAGTAACGAAGAATGCGCATAACAGCAGCCCAATGAACAGAGGTAGGGGAAGATACGAACTGGCTAACAATGTGAACAGCATAGGCAATATCTGGACGAGTGATGGTCAGATATACAAGGCAACCAACAATAGAACGATATAAAGTGGGATCAGAAAGAGGACTCCCATCGGTCGGAGTATATCGGGCATTTACCTCAAGTGGTGAATCAACATTACGTGTATCGGTAAGACCAGCACGATGAATAATGTCAGTGGCGTATTTGGATTGGGAAAGAAGATAGCCTTTTTCTAAGGAAGCTACTTCAATGCCTAAAAAGTAACGTAGATGACCCAAATCCTTCATATCAAAACAACGAGACAATGTGGCTTTAATGCTCATAATACCATTACTGTCATCACCTGTAATGATCATATCATCTACATATAGTAGAAGCAGAATACGGCCTGCAGAAGTTAATCTGACAAAAAGTGCTAAATCATGGGGACTAGAGGTAAAACCAAGTGATGTAACAACATTCGAAAATCTCTCATACCAAGCACGTGGTGCTTGCTTAAGACCATATAGAGCTTTCTTAAGCCTGCAAACCTGACCTGGAGCATGAGAAACGCCAAGTGGAGCAACCATGTAAACTTCTTCCTTAAGATCTCCATTAAGAAAAGAATTTTTAACATCCATTTGAGAGATGTCCCACTTACGACTGGATGCAACAGCAATAAGAACCCGAACAGATGTCATCTTAGCCACAGGAGCAAATGTCTCCTCATAATCCATGCCATACTCTTGGGCAAATCCTTTAGCAACTAAACGAGCTTTGTATCACTCAATAGAACCATCTGACTTGGTTTTAATCTTATATACCCATCGACAACCAATAGTTTTCTTCCCAGTAGGAAGATATACAAGATCCCAGGTACCAGTTTTGTCTAAAGTAGACATTTCCTCAGACATAGCACGTTGCCATACAGGACAACGAACAGCCTCCGAGTAAGAAGAAGGCTCATAGAAAGTGTCAATGGAAACAAGAAATGAAGCAAAAGCCCGAGAGTAACAAGAGTAAGCAAAATCTGATAATTGAGTAGATTTACGTGTGCGAGTGGGATAGCGAGGTTGAATAGGATCTGTCAGCACAGGAGGTGTTTGAACAGTCGTAGTAACAGGAGATAAAGTGTCACCTGCAGAAGGAGGAGGAACATAGTGTATGGATGATGGTGTTTAAATGGTAATGGGTGGTGAATCAGAGGGGTTATCAGCAGGAAATGGATCAATGTGAATAAGATCAGACTTAGTCATACTATGAGGACTAGCTGGAATAAAGTAGAAGGGAATATGCTCAATAAAGGAAACATGACGAGAAACATATAGTTTATTTGAAGAAGGATCATAACAGCGATAGCCTTTTTGTCCAATACCATACCCAAGAAAAACACATATAGCAACACGCGAAGATAATTTTGTACGCTCTACGTGTGGACGAAGAACAAAACAAGTGGAACCAAACACTTTTAGATGTGAGTAATCGGGAGTTTGACCAAACAACTTGGCATGAGGAGAAATACCAGAATTATGAGAAATCGGGATTTTATTAATAAGATAAATGGAAGTAAGAACAGCTTCTCCCCAAAATTCTTTTGGAACACTAGCTGAAAGAATCATAGAACGGGCAGTTTCAACAATGTGTCTATGTTTTCTTTCAGCAACACTATTTTGTTGCGGGGTATCAGTGCAGGAAGACTGATGCAAAGTACCATCAGCCGTGAATATGTTAGAAAGGTCTCCCTTAGTATATTCCCTCCCTAAATCAGAACGAAAGCATTTAACAATAGCAGAGTGTTGTGTTTTAACATATGCTTGAAAGGCAGTATATATATCAATAAACTCAGAACGACGTTTCATCAGAAAAACCCAACAATAACAAATATAGTCATCGATAAAAGAGACATAATATCTGCACCCACCTTTTGTGGGGGTGGGTGCTGGACCCCAAACATCAGAGTGAACTAAATCAAAAGGTGCAGTGGAAGTAGAAACACTTTGATTAAAGGGTAAAGCAGAAAATTTTCCAAGTTTACAACCACTACAATCTGAAATATCATGAGAACGTAAATCTCACAAAACACCAGAATTACATAAAAATTTAAGACGAGAGCTTGAAATATGACCAAGTCTAGAATTCCACAAATAAAACTTAGAAAACAATGGAGTTAAATGAAAAGAAGAAAGGTCAATACTGCCAGCAGCGGCATGACTTGGAATGTGTAAGTCATCCAAAACATAGAGATCGCCCTGCCTACGGCCTGTCCCAATCACCTTCTTGGAGTTGGGATCCTGCTTAGAGCAAGTGGTAGAAGAAAAATGAACAAGATATCCCAGATCACAAAGTTGTCCGACCGACACAAGGTTCATAGTTAATTTAGGAATGCAATAAACATTTGGGAGGGAAACATGTGTTGTTTAAATTGTACCGATTCCTGTTAATGGCAAAGGTGTGCCATCAGCAGTCAAAATAGAAGGTGAGCGAGAATCAAAAGACATAGATATAAATGATGGACAATCATGGGACATATGATATGAAGCACCAGAATCCAAAATCCACAAAGGAGAATTCAAACCTGATATGGAGGGAGCTGACATGGCAAAATGCTGAGACTGAGGAGCAGTCATCTTTTGAGACAAAGACTGGCTAGCAAGGAACTTCTGAAATTGTTCTGCAAGAGAGTCCATAGAGGAATCCACACCTGATTCACCAGAAGGATGTACCAATGCAGCGGTCTTAGGCTTGGAACTACCACGTAACTGTCCATATCCTTGTGCAGTAGAGAAGGACTGTTGTTGGCTATCACGATGTTGCTGTTGTGATCTATCACCTTGCTTAAAACTTTGATTTTTTTGACGAGCTAATAATTCAGGACATTGATTTTTCCAATGGCCTGGTTGTTTACAGTAATTACAATCACGACCATTCTTGATATTTATCTTGTTGCGTTGAGACGGGATTGGTAAAATTCCCGTAGCAAGAACAGATGCAGAAGAGGTCTGTGCAACTTTCTCAGTTTGAGACTTCAAGCGAGTTTCTTCAGCTAATAATTCATGTAGAACAGAATCAACAGAAGGTAAAGGAGTGCGATGTAGGATGGACGCACGACAATGCTCATACTCTGGTCGAAGAGCCATCAACAATTGAACAAGACGTTGTACCTCCCTACGAGCGATATATGGAGCAAATGACCTAAGCTCAGCATCCTCAGTCATAGCCAATTGATCCCAAAGAGCAGTAATTTCAGAGTAAAAATCTTGAATATTTCGATCATTCTAAGACAATGACCGAATATCAGCCTCTAATTGATATTGAACGGCAAAGTTAGAGCGCACAAAAAGTCGCTCCAAATAGTCCCAAACTTGCTTAGCAGTATCATACTTAGCCAATTGCATACCAATTTTATTTTCAACGGAATTATTAATCCAAGTGATGATCTTTGAATTGTTGGTATCCCATTTCTCCATTGATTCAACATTAGCAGTTTCAGGAGCCACAATAACACCAGAAATATATCCCCACATCTGTTTTCCTTTCAGAAAATTTTTCATGACATAACTCCAATAAGAATAGTTTTTTCCATCTAAACGAACACTAATAGCCTGTAATGAATCATCACCTCGTGCCATATTTTGAAGTCAGCAACTACTTCAGGTCGAGTCTGGTATCAATTGGGCTAGGGTTACGGGGAACTAGGGTTTCGAGACAAGGGTAGGGTTTCGATGTGCTAGGGTTTCGGTGGGGACAAGGGCGGTAGGGTCTGGGCGAGCAGACTGGGGACGAGGGCGGCAGACAGGCTAGGGTTTCAGGTTTGGGTGGCAGGGAGGCTGGGGACGAGGGTTTCAGGCAGGCAGGGAGGCTGGGGACGACGGTTTGGGCTGCAGGCAGGGCAGGTAGGGCAGGCAGGGGAGATCGGCAGGGGACGAGGGCGGTAGGGTCTGGACGAGGACGAGGGTGGTGGGGAGATCGGCGGCGGCAGGCTCCAGGGGACGAGGCTAGGGTTTTGAGACGAGGCTAGGGTTTCGGGCTGAGTGCTTGACGACGAGGCTAGGGTTTCGGGCTGAGGCAGGCTAGGGTTTCAGGTTGAAGCAGCGACGAGGCGAAAACAGGAACCTTGCTCTGATACCATGTTAACGTTTGTAAAACGTTTATAAAATCAAAATAAGAAGAAGAAGAAGATAATTCATATTATTCAGCAAGACGGCTGAGCAAGAAGATTAATTACATTAAGATTACAGAGATAGGTTTATATAGATAGAAAACATAAGAAAAAACTAAAAGGCCCAAACAAATAAAAGGCCAAACAGTAAATAGATCAATATGCTAACAGATTCAACACACTGACGAGAATCAATGTGCAGCCAATCTTCTAATGATGAGATTAACGTCTGATGAAGATTTGGTAGGGCACTTTTGCCGTTAGACTTGTGGCTTTGATACCATATTTAAAAAATGTTGGAAATGAAAATGTAAAAGAGGAATTCAGTTTTGTATTTTTAAAGTAAAGAATGTAATCCATATTTCTCTGGACTTGCACAGTGCAAGCTTTATATAGTGTTACGTACAAGTAACGTCAAAATGAAATAAAAGAATGGTGGGCTTGGGCTTATATAATTACCCAATGCCAGATACTATTATACTTATGCAGCTATCGGTTCAACAGTTATCACCATTAGAACCTTTCTTGTATCTCTAGCTATCTCCAAGTGGAGAACATGGCATCTTCATTGAACCATATCTTGATTCCACTTTAAATAGCAATCGTGCACTCTCTTTGCAACTCAAAAAGCCATAAATATATAGTTTAAGACGAACAAAATTCCCATAGTAATTCCGACATCAAATAAGCGTGTTCAAGTTATGAATTTGTTCTGGATATGCATTATGGTTGTTATCATATGAAGCATAACTGCATAGTCAGTATGTGTATTAATATCCATCTTTTATGCAATGAGCTAGCCATTCCAGAACTTATACACTTGATTTCACTGATCTTTTGTGCTTTTATGTAAATTTGAATTTCTAAAGCTGATGACCAACCAATTAAGGTCAGGTCAGCTCAAATAAGAAAGAAGAAACCGAACTCATCTGCTCAATGTTTATGAGATCTGTTTCTCTAGTGAATAGTTTGATCATAAATATTTTAGGATACTTGATTCACTCAATTTGCATTTTTAAGAATTAAACACACTCACACACTAAATTTGACTCATCAATTTTTTTTGAACAGCAAAATAGTTATTTTTAATACTTCACTAAATTTATCTTGGAGTTCCATAAAATGCATATACATACACGACTTTAATGTTTAATGTATAACTTGTTCTCAGTCTTCTAGCAAGAAATAAACATTTGTGTAACACAAATCTTCCAGTCATCATTTGAGCCCGTGAGTTGAAGAGAAAATTAGGTTATATCTTTTCAAATGCAAGGAATATATATGTGTACTATGAGATATATAGATTTAAGATGAAAGTTTTAGTTTACAATTTTATTTGGATTTTATCTGTCAACGGCCAGTAAAAACACAAATATAAAATTAAATGAAAAAGTGAAAATATTATTTTAGCAGGAAATTAAATCAAACGATGGTATATTGAATTGCATACAACCCCAACACTTGTATTATTTAAATTCATCGTAGGTACGTATAAAAGCTAGTAAGGCCTCTCCCCTATGTAGTTTCCTGGAGGGTAATAGTTGCAAGTTATGAGCTCTGGGCCAGTTTTACATGTTACACGCGCACATCCAATATTAACCGACTTAGCCCACACAATCTGAGTGTAATGGCCGCACACTTCGTTTGGATCACAGGAGTTACTATCATAGTGGTAGTACTTCTTTTCACTAGCCCAGTACTTCACAACATCTACTTCTGTATTTTCAGTGCTCCAGCCTTGAAAGAGGTTTTCGCCATATGGTCCTTCTGAATGGATAAGTTTGCAGTCCCCGATCCTTTTGTTTGCATAATTTTGCGCGTATTTTGCAACTGTTTTGTTCCATGACACAGGTCCTACGCCGACCTCTGCACGTATAGCATTGTGGGCAATGACGTAATCTTGAATGTTGTTGTTCCCAGCGTTGGTTGAGTGAAGTAGAATTGTAAGTTTGAGGAGAATTAGTGGTAGAATTGAGTAAATGGATGATCCCATTTATTTTTAGTGAGGAAAATTTGATTTGCTTGAGAAATGTATTGTGAGATGATATATGTATTAATACTGGCCGGATATATAGAGAAAGTATGTCTCATTTTAGCACAAAAATAAAGAAAGAGATGATAATTAGCTTAATCTTAATAATTATAAGATTTACTAACTCATTATTTGTGATATTTTCTTGCCATATCTGATCATTAATTAGAATTCTTAATAGTTCTAAGATGCAATGAATATCTCTTACTAGTAATATTTTCTTACCAATTTTCCAAAATATAATCTATGCAATAGTTTATACTAGGAAGATTGATCAAAATCGTTACTACTTGTACATTTCTAGCCAAATATTTACATTTATCCATAGAAAACCCACTAATAACTTCTTTTTTTCTTGAATCAAAAGAAGATAAAAACAAATCTCTGTTATTATCGTGTTTTAAATTTGTATACATTAGTATTGGATAGTAAAGTGTATGTGCTTTCTACTGACAAGTGTAGTCTATAACTCTTTTACCAAATTTGTCAATGTTAAAAAATACTTGTTTTGATGATCATCATCTGATAGCTCTCACTGCAATTTTTTCCACATAATATAGAATGAATTAATTTTTCATTATGCTGGTTTTTTTCCCTATTCCTGTTTTACGCTAATGCAAAGTATAAGGTTGGAGAATGTTCTCTTTCAGTTCAAAACAGATCTAATTGTTTGTACAAAAGTAATAAATTTTTAGTTTAAACTAAAGTAAGTACAAAAAAAATTCCCAATATATAACTATATATTGAAGTATTAGTATGCATTTTTTATTCTTTAACAGACAATAAGAGAGCCTAACAGTCCAAATATTTAGTTCAAACCCAGTGAAAGCCTATGGACATCTTATGCCATACCCCTCGCACGACAAACTTCAAGATAAAAGCTCCAAGTATGTGTCTCCTATATTGGTCAAATGAGTTAAGTACCCAGAACCATTTTTGTAGCATGGTTTATAAATGATCGGGCTGAGTCGCGGAATAGTTCCTTCTCTTTAAGACATTTTGCGGCTCTATCGAACTGGTGCAAGGCATACTGTCAACCACGTCGTCTGCAAGATAAAACAGACCTCTCGTTTGTAATTTGATTTGTTCTACATCAAAAAAATTCAATCTCTGCATTTTGATTTTATTTGTGAATTTTTTTTTTTTTGGCTCGAATTTTAGAAATTCAGAGGAATAAGATTCGTGGGTAAAAGAGACGTTGAGTTCTCAAAGTTTTGTCTTTTTATTGATTAAATAGACAGAAGAAAAGAGAGCACCATTATTGATTGAAGGAAACATCGCAGCAAAGCAGTAAACAAGGGATCGTGCAAATATTAATTTAGATCTCGTTTTTTCAATGTTAACAAAAGAAAACATGTAGAAATCTACCGCTAAAACCGGGTCATTTTTCCAAAAAAAATTGTTCAAAATTTTGTCCTAAAAATGAAGTTTTGATCACACAAGCGCAGCCCGGTCTGGTTCAGGTTGACTCGGTTGAACGAACAAACGGGGATCACATGTGATGGTCATGCATGGTTTCTCTTTTTAACCCAAATGAAAAACATCAGGCGGCTAAAGAGCCCAACATATGGGATAAGATGTATGTGTGCTTGTGCGTGTGCATGTGTGGTGTATGTATGTATATATGTGCGTATCTTTATTAATTGTTGGAATAAAGTACCAACATTTTAGTCCGACGGTAAAGTTTCGAAAATACTCTTACTATGTGAAGATGAGAACTATGAGGTCACAAGTTTGAATCCAGCTCTTGAAAAATATAGACTTTATTGTTATTTGTAAAGTTATTATATTATTAAGGATATAAGCTTGAATTTCATTGATGCCCGTCTTTCATATACATTTTTTCTTTCTATTTTTCATTTTTGTAATGTCTTTTCTGTTTTAAGTATTAATAGATATGTACACATTTTCCATTTATTCCAAAGCTATATCGAACGTACTCTTTATTTCGATTTTTATATAAATTTTGCTTACTTTGTGAATTTTTATTCGTGTTTGAAAATAGAAAACTGTTACAACAAATCGTGAATAAATTCATAATGTTAAGTCACATTGTGTGTGACATTTGGTTTTTTCTAGCTCATACTATAAAGGATTATGAGAAAAATTATTGCAACAAAAAAATAAAATTTTGCATACATACGCGCGCGCGCATATACACATATATACATACAACATATATATTTTTTTGAAAATGGGTAAACTTTATTACTCAGCCCAACTAGCACTGGTCGGCCCGACCCAAAACTTACAATAAAGTTTACTTAGATACACATATTTCAATGCAACAGATAAGTAATAAACAAAAGAAAACTGCTTCATCTTCCATCAAAGCTATCACGGAGGAATCCATGGCCTCAACAACTGAATCTCAGTATTTCTTACTTCTAGTCCCAGCTTCTTCAATGTCTCTGATTCAGCATTTGATAGATCTGTAAGTTTCCCAACTCTTTTCATAATAATTCGAGCATCTCTTTTAATCAACTCATTAATTTGCTGACCATTTTTCCAATTGTTCTGAAATATGCGTCTGTTTCTTTCCCTCCAAACATGCCAAACTGTGGTAGTCAACAGAATGGAAGCCATTTTCCCTATCAAGCTTTTGGATTTCCAACTTCGGGACAGGTAATTTGCGATGTCACTGATACAGTAATCTTGGTAATTACAATTTATTACAGATTTTTGATTTTCCCATATTTGTCTTGTGAATGGACAGCGAAAAAATAAATGATTATGATTTTCTTCCTCCTTCTTACACAAAACACAGATCGATTCTTGTAGAATCCCCCACTTTTTGAGCCTATCCTTTGTAGGAAGTCTGTTTAGGAGAGCTTTATAGGTAGTCTGCGACATTTTTGGTGTGCTTGCTCTATTCCATACAATTTGTGCCCATTCAATTTCATTGTTTCTCTCCCTCAGATGATCCCAGGCTGTTTTCAAGCTAAAATCTTTATTAGTAGGTTGCCAGGTCCAAGTGTCTGATTCTTCATTACAAATTGTGATACTTTTAATTTCCTGATTGATTTGGGTAGCTGGAGAATCAGGGGGGAAGTACCAGGCCTCTCCTCGAATAATATTCTCTAACTTAAAATCTCTACCCCCATAAGCGTTGTAACTGTCCCAACCAAGCTTGTTTATAACAATTTCATTATTCAGCCAGGGATCAAACCAAAAAATCGTGCATTTACCATCAGCAATTTTCCTACTAACTAGATTTTTAAGATCACCTCTAGCTCTTAGGATGGTTTTCCAAGTACCTGAGGAATTAGAGTCCTCTCTCTGAATCCAGAAATTGTCTTTTAAATATTTATTTCTCATCCAAGTAGCCCAAAACCCTTTGCCTTTTAAAATTTTCAAGCAAGTTTAGTAGCATAAGCTTTTTTTAAATCTCTGAGATTTTTGAGACCCACTCCTCCTTCCTTTTTTGGTTTGCATAGTGTTTGATATGATATTTTATGAATCCCCCCTCTCCAGATGAAGTTAGCACAAACACTTTCAATTTTCTCAATAGACGCACTTGGAATTTGGAATGTTTGAATCCAGAACCTGACCATAGATGTTATGACAGTGTGAACCAGTTCTATCCTACCAGCAAAAGAAAGAAGTTTAGAACTCCAACTTTGTAATTTATTTCTTATTTTAGTTACCAGTACCCCACATTCTCTATCAGTAATCACATTTGTAGATAATGGCACACCAATATATTTGACTGGTAGATGACTCTCTTCATAATTTAGGAGGGAACTGAATTGATCTTTGTTTATACAGTTCTCACTGAAATAACATTTTGTCTTCTGTTCGTTTACCTTCAGACCTGCTAGGTTTTCCAGATTTAGAAATATTTCTTTCATCCCCCTAATTGCTGCATTAGAAGCTTTGAAGCAAATAATAAGATCATCAGCATATAGGAGGTGAGTTATATATGGCTGGATGTTATATACTGGCTAGATAATATTCTTATGAGTGTATAATTCCATTTGTAAGGAGAAAAATTCCATAGCCACTGCAAAGAGGTATGGGGATAGAGGGTCCCCTTGTCTCAGCCCCCTATTACTTTTAATGAAGCCTTTTGGAACACCATTTATTAAGACAGAATAAGTAGGAGAGGATATACATTCTTCAATAAGTTTCATAATTTTAACCGGAAAGCCCATATTTTTTAGCATGTGGATAATAAAACCCCTGTTAATTTTGTCATAAGCTTTCTGCAGATCCACCTTTAGACACATTTTCCCAGCACCCTTCTTTTTGAAATTTCTTACCAGCTCATGAGCTAGCAGAGAATTCTCTGATATACTTCTACCTTTTATAAAAGCACTTGGACATTCACTTATACATTCACTTAGAATTGGTTTAATTCTATTACAAATTATTTTACTCAAGATTTTGTAAGATACATTACAGCACGAGATAGGTCTATAATCCTGAATATGAGTTGGTTTCTCTTTTTTTGGAATTAAACAGATGAAAGTATGGTCATTTCTTTTATGATTTTTCCAGAATCTAGAGCTTCCTGATATGCTAACCTCAGTTTTTCTTTCAGGTCCTCCCAGTGGGTTATATAGAAATGAGATCCCAACCCATCTGGCCTGGGGCTGGAATCATGATGAATGGATTTAATAGCTTCCTCAATTTCCCTGGTTTCAATGTCCCTAGCCAACATGTGCCTCCCCCTTTCAGTAACCAGGCTTCTGGGTTTAATGTCAGGTAAATGGTGAGGGTAACTACCATTAAAAAGATCAGTAAAGTAGTCTATTGCATCCTTTTCAAGTTTCCTCAGATTAGTTCCCAACTCACCTTTGTCATCAAAAATATTATATAAATCATTATAATTCTGCCTGATGGACATTTTTGTGTAAAAGAATTTAGAACATTCATCTCCCTCTGTCAACCATTTTTCTTTGGCTTTTTGTTTTAACTCCATAGCTTGAACTTGCAAAGCATTTTTAAGTTCTTACTGTACTTCAAAGAAGTCTCTATTTAATTCATCATTATAAGGGTCTACATCCAATCTGGATTGGATGTTACCTAGAGTTTCTTGAAGTTGAGTAACCATATTAACTTGCTTTAATCTACATTTATTCCATTCTTTAATTCTCAACTTAATATGTTTAAGAATCATTATTAAAACAAAAGAATTATTACCTTCAAAAATGTCAAGATTAGAGAAGTCAGCTGCTTTATAGTAGTCTTTGCAAAGTGGCCAATAATTAGCGAACCTGAATGGTTTACCTTTCTCAATATTAAGTTGAATAAGCTCAACTAACAGAGGGGCATGGTCACTTGTAGAACAAGGGAGAATATTGACTTTCATTGATGGGAACATATTTATTGCATCAGAATTAGCTAAGACTCTGTCCAGTTTGCAGGCTATCTTTCTAACCTCTCCACTTCTCCATGTGTATTTCAGACCAATGTGGGCAACTTCTGTCAGACCTGCAGCTACTACACAATCATTTAATTCCTCCAACTGGGAAGCTTTTAATGTGAGACCTCCAACTTTATCTTCAACATTCAACATTGCATTATAATCTCCCATAGTTAGCCAAGGACCATCAACTTGTCTTGACAGCTTTTTAATTTGTTCCCAGAGTCCTGCTCGTTTTTTAGCAAGGTTATTAGCATATATAAAAGTGATATTAATTCTTAAACCTCCTTTGTTTGTAGCTTTTATTGTAATTTGTTGATCATCAGTACTTAACAGAGTACATGACCAAAATTCATTACACCATGCAACTAATATCCTTCCTTTACAATTGCTAGAGTTATTATGATAAATACTCCAATTTGCCCCCAAAGTAGAATGAAAATTATCAATATTATCATTATTCATTTTATTCTCAAGTAAACCCAGTAAAGATGGTTTATATTTATTTCTCAAATTAAAGAGGTCTAATTGTCTCTCGTCACTATTGAGACCTCTAACGTTCCAGCAAATTATTGTCATTGGGAGGATGGAGCTTTTTTACTCCTCAAGTTCCTAGGAGCAATGTTCTTTGGGCCATGCTTAGTTGCTTTCTTATTGAACTGTTCTATGTATTCCTGATTTGGTTTAGTGTAAGTTTTTGATTCTGTATCATCATTTAACTCCTCATCACTAGAACTCAGATTTAAATTCATTATATTAATGTCTTCTACTGTTTCAGGTTCCTCTTCATTCTGGTCTTCAACCTCCAGTTCCTGCTCCTTCTCCTGTGCCAAGTTACTTAATTCCACCGTTAGCTTCGGGTCTACCTCTGCAGGACTTAGGCAACCAGGAGGCGTTTGGTTATCAGCAGTACTTTGATGTATTGAATCAGTGACAGTACTGACACAACCATGTATATTTTGTGTGACTGATGGTTCATTGTCAATATTCTCATCTGTAGTTTTTTGCTGTTGTACTTGCAGAGTGTTATCTAACTTCTCATTTTGGGTAGGTTGTACAATATTAATCCTTTCCTCTGATCTGCTCTCCTGAACATTAGTTTTTAGTTGTTCTACTGTTTTTTCCTTTATCCTCCACTCTTGGGTACTACTCCTTGTGCATTGCATTTGAGTATGACCAAAGCACAAGCACTGTGAACATTTTGGAGGAATAAATTCATATTCCACATCTTGAACATACTCCTTTCCAGAGCTGTCTTTAGCACGTATTTCATTTGGTAATTTTGTCTCTGCTGATATTTCTACCAGAACCCTTGCAAATCTTAGCTTCCTAAGATGTTTTGTATCTTCATCCATCTTAATTGGTTTGCCTATAAGACTAGCCAATTTACTAATCCCCCTACTACTCCAGAGAGCTAAATTGAGATTCATTAATCTGATCCAGATCGGGTGAGAGTCCAGCATATCCCTCTCCAATCTTAGATTAGCCTCCCATCTTTTTATAAATAATAATTTGCTATCCATAAACCATGGACCATTTTCTATTACTTTTTGGCAATCAGATTCCATCTCAAATTTAACCAGATAAAAGCCATTTTCTCTTGCAAAGATGCTCCATCCTCCTTGTGGTTTCCACTCTCTTTTAATGTAAGCATTAAAGTGTATATAGTAAGGCCTCTTTCCTGCCATATAGATGTAGATCGAATTCTTCCACATGCTTGAAGCTTCAGCAAAGTCCTCTTCATCTATTTCTGCAAACTCTCCTTTATCATCCTCCGTTTTCTCGTAGAAACGAATATTGCTATCTATACTAGCTTTACAACCCGTAGCTTGACTCCAGCTTTTATTACTCTCTTTTGCAAAGACTTGAGATTTGAGCGCATCTGCATACGTCGATCGAACTTGATTTACATTAGTTCGATTAACGCTAGGGTTAGTCGCCACCTTCTGCTTTCCTTTTCTCCTTACTTCTTGCCAGTTATCATCGTCTTCTCCTTCCTGATCCTCAGACAAGTTAGGATTCGACGAATTAGGGTTTTGATTGGAGGATGAAGATGCGGCCGCCATATCAGCTAAGATTTTAAGATTTTTCATAAATTTTACTCTTTTTTTGTCTACCTTAGTGGCAGCTTGGAGGTTTAAAACCCAAGGGTTCACTAAGTGGAAGTCTAAATAAGGAATTAGGAACCTTATTACCTTTTTGTTTCTGTTTTTATTGTCAGAGTCTTCTTATTTTTTATTTAGACTCATGTAGTCTCTTTTTCCCAAAGTAGATTTTTACCAGTCATGGTAAAGATCCATATCAAAATCATATTCTGTAGATCTGTTTTTTTCCTCATGTTCTATTAGCATGTTCATCCATTCTTTACGGAATTGCTTTAGAAATCTTTGGCTCAAAGTTACGTTTTTATTTCTTGTTCGCGTAAGATAATGAAATATATCTATTTCATTTATTATATTATATAAATTTATTGTAGAATCTCTTATGTCTATAAATTCAGTTACATATTTGTCTTTAAATATGTTTGCAATCGTGTATTGATCTTTTTGATTTAAGTCTATATTTTTTAGAATAAAAAGTATTTTTGTGAGAAACTCTTCTTCTAAGTGATTTTGTAGAAATTCCATTAAAAGATTTGTAATTTTTGCTAGTTTTTTTAGGAAATTTGATATGAGAAAAACAGATATGAATCTTAGAGTACTTAGTGAAAGCAGACTATATGATGGTTTTTATTTATTATCTTCTCAACCTACTACTGGCACAATCTTAGATGTTTTTATTTTATTTTTTCTTTTTGTAACAAATCCTCACCTTGTTACTCTAAGAGTTATTTTCCCTAAGACGCCTAACGCCCTCATGGCTAACGGCTAAAACGGGTACTTTGTTCTTTCAAACGAGCTTACGTCTGTTGGATTTAGTTACATTAAGAACATGAATAAAATACAAATATCTCATCATCATCAATATTCATTCTAGAAAGATAATAAATAGTAACCATACCTAAGTCGCTTCACTGTTCGTCTTAGATTCAAGTCTTAGGAATTTAGCTCATATTTGTGAAATTCGCCAGTGGAAGAGAAAATGAAAACATGAAGATTTTATTGCTTTCAAACTTAAAACAAACTTGCAGCAAAGGATTCTATATCATGCTCTTACAAACTACTACCATATATATAGGCAATACAACTGAAAAATAAACATACAGCTGTCAGCAAAAACCGGCAGCTTTACAAGGCACTCAAAAAAGAAAAGAGAACGTGGAAAAGAAGATTCTCCACTACATTATTTTATAATACTTTATGTTAGGTGGGAAAAGATTATTCCCAATATTCTTTCACCGACGGTCCTTACTATCACATCATTCTCCTTTATTTAATTTCTTCTTTCCTCCTTTGTACCTTTAAGCAGAGAATTCTGTGCATTTGGTATTATGTCATGTCATTAGATCGTTTTCATCCTTTGTCCTACTGCTGCTTGATTCTTCTCTATCTTCTCGTAGTTTTTTTGCAGCTTTCTGTAAATATTTATTGCATTTGGTCTGGGATGAAATATGTCAAAAGGCCTATATCCTGGGTCAAATTCTTCTATACTTGTGGATATGTAAATTTTTGTTATTGGGGACTCAGCATATAAAATAAAGCTTTTATTATCAGCTCTGTCCCAGTTTAAATTTTTGCCAATTGTATAGGCTCTGTATTTTTCATAATGTTGTTGCTCATTCATCCTGGGAGTAGACTTGTCCAGGAACTCTGTAGGATCTTCCCATTCTGGAAAGTCTATGTCAAAATTTTGAGCTTTTACTTTGATGATATGTCTGGCTGGATCTATTATGTCGTTGCCAAAGTGTGGAGGAACAGTAGTAATGTCAAGATATAAGTCTGTATCTAGAACCTCTGTAAAATATTCTGTAGTAGAACCAAGAGGTTCTAAGAGTTCTATATGATTCCATCCTCCGATGTATATTTCTTTTATGAAGCCATAGTTTAGCAATGTTGTCGGATCCAAAGTAAATTTGTTATGTACCAAGTATTTGTATTGTGAAAGCTTGAAGCATATAAGTGGCATAGATGCAATTATAGTGCACCTGCAATCTGTAGAAAAATCTTGGCGGTCTGTGAATTGCTTTGTGCAGGGAATATTTGGATTTTTTAATATTTCCCATGTTATTTTGAACCCAGGGATTCTTTATGAAGAGATCTTTGTTAATAGAGAATAAATCTCTTTTTATGTAGCAGCATTTTGTTCCTTTGTGGTTTGGAGAAATTGGATTTCTTTGTTGAAGGTCTCCGGAAAGGATATTACCGGTTTGTTTATTTGTGTGGAAGCAATTTGGGGGATGTGGCCTAATTGGACCATTTTCCCTTTTTGGGCCTCCTTTGTAATTGCCGCAAAAGATGATTTGGGTCTTAGACTTATTTCTGTTATATTTGTTGGCTCCTCTTTTATTTTCATTCCTGAGGATATAGCCTGAATTTGTTTTATGCTGTCTGAGACTTTGTAGTCTTTGCCAAGAATTTTTTCTATGGTAATTTGTGCAGTTTCATATGTGTAGAAACCTTTGTAATATGGCCTCCCATATTTGGGGCTTTGTTCAAGTTCCTTGAGCTTAGGAACCATCTCTTCCCAAGAGATATATATACCAGCACTAGGTCCATTGAACAGACAGTAGTGGGTGAATTTCTTTGTAGTTTCAGAATTTGTAAAAATTTCAACAAGAGTATATAAAATGCTGAGTTTTTGTTTGTTGTCTTATGGTGCTGTGGATAAGTTCCATATGTTGTCTAACACCATTTGTTGTTCATCTGTAAGTTGAGCATTTGTGACAAATTTGTTTTGTGCATATGTCTTCAGGAATTTCCTGCTATTTGTTGACTGATTTGTAAGAGACATATCTATATCTTCTTCTCTGTTGACAAAGACACATTCTTTTATAAAATCAATAAATAGTCTTGATAATCTATCTGGTAATATGTTTGAATTGCCTTTAATGTGTTCCCATATTATCTTAGCGCCACAATTTAAAATTGCATTCTTAAATTTTAACCACCTATTGCTTATTATGCTTTTCTCCTTTTTATTGTTTGCGTATTTTACTATAGATTCACAATCTGTTCTTATTGTAATTTCCTTTTGTGATATTACAAAAAGTCTAAATGATTCTAAAACATGTATTATGGCTAAAATTTCATATTCTAAAGAAGTCATGTAGCTTTTTTCTTTATATGTTCCTGAAGTATATCTGTAGATTTTTTTCAGTGGATTTAGGGTCAGTTTTATGTTTTTTACTTAATAATATTCCTCCCCATCCCAAGGAGGAACCATCAGTTTCTATGATTAGATAATCTGTAGTAATGGCAACGTTAGTGGTTTTAGATTTTTTGCTAAATCTTTATTTTTTGGATTTGTTTTATGTCTTCGCTATTGAATTCTCTTTTTCCTTTAGGACTTGCTTTGTTATATAGAGGTCCAGTATATTTGGATAAGTTTTGTATAAAAGGTCTTGCATAGTTTATCAGTCCAAGGAATGATTGTAATTGTTTTAAATTTTCTATTTTATATGGAAATTCCAATATTTTTCTGGATATATGGGGTTGGAGTTCTATTTGTCCTTTTCCTATTTTTACTCCTAGGAAATCTATGGAATTTTTAAATAACTCTATTTTCTTTTTAGAAATTATTAGACCATGGGCTTCAAAGAGTTTGAATATTGTGTATAGGTGGGATAAATGTTCTTTTTTTGTTTTTGAGAAAACTAGTATGTCATCTATATATACACACGTGAATTTACTGCAATGTTTAAATATGTCATCCATTTTTCTTTGAAATATTTGTGGGGCATTTTTTTAACCCAAATGGCATTACAAGCCATTCGTAGTGTCCTTCTGAACAAGTGAATGTCGTCCATGGTATAGAATTTGGGTGCATCTTAACTTGCCAGAAACCAGATTTTAAATCAAACTTGGAATACCAATAATTATTTTGTATTTTGTTGATTAATACATCTTTGTCAGGAATACAGTATCCATCTTCATTTGTATTATCATTAAGTCTGGTATTATCCATGACCATTCTGCTTTGTCCTCTTTTTCTTTCAGATTCATTTTGTACTATGAAAGCCGAGGTTCTATGTCTAGAGTCTGATTTTCTTATGATACCCAATTTATTTAGAATGTTTATGTGCATTTTAAATTCTTCGATCATCCAATTGTCATATTTGGGTGACTTGGTTTTTATAGTAATATCTGGGTTGATTATGTCTAGTTTACAATAAATAGAGTCTTTCTCCCAGTATTTTAGTGGTTTTTCTCCTATTATTTCTATTTTTTCGAGTCTACTTATAATTTGGTTTATATCATCAGTTGTTAAAAGAATATTGCTTATTTTATTTGGTTGGATTAGGTCTGTTTCTATATCTTGTATATCTTCATAGCAATATAGTCGTTCTGTTGTTATTTCGTCAGTTTCTTTTTGTTGGCATTGGCCCGGAATGTCACAAGTACATTTTGGTTTTTGTTTTTGGGTTTTGGTATTGTTATCTCCACCACGCTTCTCAGGTAGAAACTCTGATATAAGTGGTGTTAATGTTGTCTTTTTGGCTATTTGTAAATAGTCTTTATCAAAGGAGAAACTTTTCACTTAGGAGGAAATCTAATCCAAGTATTAGATTTATATTTCCTAAATTTAATTTAGTAACCCATAATTGTTTTAGGTGATAATGTGGTGACCAATTATCACAAGTAGTATGAAACCGTAGTTGTACGTTAGTAATTATATCTGTTATAATATTTGTTGTACCATCAAATTGGGTGCTTTGTTTGGGTTTATTAGCTTTTGTGGTTAAGTATTGTGGTATTAGGTCAGAATTTATTGTTGAGCTGGTTGCTCCCGTATCTATAAATGCTAATAACTTGATTTCTAATCCCTTGATTTTTATTAGGGTTAATATTCGAAGTTCTCTTAAACGTTCAGGATTACATATTAAGGGGATTTGTATTATATCATTTGTGTTAGCGAGGTTGTTTTCTTGTAAGTTTGCTATAATATCTTTGCCTTTATTATGTTTGTTTATTTCTACTAATATTTTTCTTACTTCATCTATTTCTATTTCGAAATTGTTCATTCTATCTTCTAAGGTTTTTATTCTATCTTCATTGATTTTGTTTTTATCAATATATTGTAACTTATTTTGATTAGGAGTTTCTAAATTAAAATATGTCTTAGCACATTTATAACATATTTTTGTGGTACATTTTATACATTTAAATCTTTTGTCAAAGGCTGGATATCAGGACAAAAGTAACATTTTGTAGTGTCAGTTCCCATTTTGTACTTGAAATCATGTATACATTCTTCATGATTCATTAAATTCAGCATTCAGATATTTCCACATCTATAAGCACCTTCCACACAATAACAAGACCAATCGTGGCTGAAATCACATGTGGGTTGATCGTTAGAGCTTCCACTTCGTCAACATCTCTGTTTTGGAAAACAATATCGTCCACCATGGTTCGAGATTGTTTTGCCAGAGTTTTGTCCTTAATAGCACAACAACTTTCATTCTCAGCATGTTTTATAGCTCCAATGCATCTATCCAATTCCACAAAGCTTATATTGATAGGATGCGGCCCACCGATGATTATGTTAATCAACAAATGTCTTTCTGGATGCTTAGGTGGATTAGCACCAAGCTGAGCTTGCCTCTGTTGGGAACATGACCCCAGGGTATTAGAAGTATTTTGCTCGCTACCCTATGGGACTTTCATATATTGTTGCAATTTCTTTTTTCTAATCAAATCTTCAATCATGTCCTACATGTGCTTGCACTCATTGGTATTATGACCATCAATCTCATGGAATTTACAGAATTTGCCCGACTTTCTCTCCTCCTCGATTGACTACCTGGGAGCCGGCTTCATATATGGTTCAGTATTCTGAGTAGCCAGCAAGATTTTCTCTATTGAGTTGTTCAGTTTAGTGTAATTTTCGTACTTAGGAGTCCGGATCCTGCTTACATTTCTTAGCCCCATCATTGTTCTTTTTCTGACCTTTATTTTGATTTCTAACTTTCATGTTTACATCCCTAAAATTTCTTCCAATTTGCTTTAAAACGGCATTACTTTGTATCACCTCATCTGAATTTCCAGCAACTGTCCTTCATGGACGCTTGCACGCATCCTCTCGACGTAAATATTCATTGGATTTCTTGTAAAAAGCTTCGATTTTCGATGTTTTCTTCATTTCCGACCAGTCTCCAAAATCCGAATCCAGGTGACCTCCCCTACAGAGCGCCATCAATACCATGTCTTCCTTAGGATCCGTTACTTCTGTTACAGCCGTGTGGAATCGACTCATAAAGTCCCTCAGTGACTCTCCTTCAGCTTGATAAATGTTGGATAGCCACATCACATGCTTCGAACATGAAGTGTGTAAGTGGAATTGCTCCATGAACTTTCGTAACAGCTCAATGAAAGATGATATGGACTTCGACGGAAGCCAAGTGAACCACATCCTTACAACTCCCTCTAGGAAAATTGGGAAAAAACAACACTTCTCAACATCTGAAGCTCTGGTTAAAACCATATGTCATTCATATCTTAATAAATGTTTCCTAGGATCCCTTGTTCCTCCATACAATGACATTATTGGCATATTAAATCTCCAAGGATGTACTGTTCGAAGAATGTCCTCCGTAAACGGGTTCCGACTCGCATTGGTACCCCATTCATCATTGGTTCTAAGTTTGTTTTCACTCATCAATCTCCTAAACATATCTTCCAAATAGTCCTAGTCAACATGTTCAACTGAACGACGGTAATTGGGTCCTATCCCGAGTGTTCGGCCCGGCGAACGCTCTCGGGAAGGTGCTCAATACCTAGGCTCCTCAAACTCCAGGGGATCCATTCATCTAGCAGTCCCCCCATTTGATTACTGTTAGTTGTATTGTCATCACCAGTCCGAAACTCCATATTCTGAACATCAACAGCACGTCCAGAGACTACATCCACGCCACCTTCCAATTATTGATCGCCCGGCCCACCATAATGGGGCTTGGTACTAATCCCTCCTCGGAAGTCAGTACCGATCCCTAAACTTGCGCCCTGGGTTGGCGCTCTGCCTTGATATGATGCCCCAGTAGTGTTTTAGGATCTCTTCTGCCTTCTATCCCTACACCTTTGCTCGAACGATGAAGAACTCTCTGACTCTGAGCTGGAATCCCTTCTACTCCATCTACGGCTATTTTGAGTCAGTTCATTCAGCAGCCTCAAGCTCTACTGCATTGTTTGATTCATCTCCTGATGACTAGCCTGGAATCTATCATCCATCTGCTTCATGATCCTATCCATCTCCATTCTGGTCACAACGTCAGTTTGAGTCTGGATCTCCTTTTGTCTCGGTTGCATAACTTCATCCACATGCCGAGGACTCTAATTCTCAACATCATTGGCGGTAGCTCTAGTTGTTATGGTACATGTTTCTTTCCTTGGTGGGGTCATGACATAAAGCTTCTAGTAGATCTTTGAAAATCCACGTTACAGAATCAAAGGGTAGAGAAATTGGATCTATCTCTTGGATACAGGAAATCCAGTAATAGATGATGGATCCAAATGACCTGAAAATATCCTTTTCAGTAATAGCACCAAAATGTTTGAACCAAAAATGGTAAAAACACCCAAGAAAGTAAGTAGTAAAGATTAAATAAAGAAAGAAAACAATAAATAGAGGAAATCATACAGAAAAAAAGCACGCACAAATTTATAGTGGTTCGACAATCTTGGCATACATCCAATTGAATGATTTTATTGCTTTGCACTAGTTTTTGTGATTACAATAGAGTAGGATTGGAATAGATCCTTGAATACAAGAGAGTAAGAATGTAATGGCAACGTTGAGATCCTTAGAATGAACCAAGACTTCTATAATTATAGGGGTAGACGACCAAATATCTCACCGATATTTCAATTACAAGACCTGTCTATAGAGACAAAGTCCTCCAAAAAATCTCAGCCCCAAATCGTCTATGGTTGGGAATTGGTACCGATCCCTATAGGAGGGATCGGTACTGATCCCTATATATGTAGGTAGGGATCTTGCGGCTTCTTGTGTTGGCTCATTTTGATGTTGGCTTCATACTTCTAAAGTTGTTTTGCATAGTCACCTAGTTTTTTTTTGGTCCAAGTGATGGATCTATAGAAGGCTGAATTGCTACTTTAGACTGTTTATGGAGATTGCCAATATGACGCACAGGAATTTTGGAACAACACTTGAATCAGGCTCTATGTAGATAGAGAAGAGTGCCATAGGAGTGGGGGAAACTTTGAGTGTACCCCTAGGGATCAGTACCGATCCCCTATATAGGGTGGAGTACTAATTCATATATAGTGTATTCCAGGGTGTTGCTCTTCTAAGCCTGTTTGACCATCATCACATGGTCTTTTCTATACATGGTTCCTGGACCCTAGGATCATCTCTCTGGGCTACTTGCCTTAATAATCGTTGAGTCTAACTTGTCCGGTCAACCTGAATAAAGCCGAGCCAAAAGGCTGGATAATAGTGTAGTTGCATCAATCCTGGATCCTCAGACCCACCCCATAAGATGTCTTCTAAATAACTACCATCATAGTGTCAATGAATACTCACCATCATAAGAGTACTATACTTTGGGATATATAATAACTCGTATGCCGGGGTGTAAACGGATCGGACCAGATTGGATGAAGGTGTGTCCTTATCTTGTCCTATAAGAGATTTGAACGGACACGGACCGAACAAGTATTAGGCTCAGACATTGTTCATATGAATCGGATAACAAATGGATAGTGTTCGAACAATAGAAAAATATTGGAAATTATCGGACGAATACATTTTCGTACATTTTTACTTGTCCTAATTCGTGTCTTAAATGTGAATCGTATGGACATGGATTAGACGCCTTACAGCCTTAGACCGAGTCGAACATTAGACAATCGTACAATATTGCCATCATAAACCGGAGAATCAATCAAATCTCAATTTCATGGTGCTTATTCTATGCTACTTCGGAAGGCCAGGAAATAAACCCACAATCATAAGGTCCAAGGTAATCCACAATCATAAGATTTGGACATAGTCATAATCAAGGTGGGCGCCCCCAAGTACGCTCTTTACACGAGCATGGCGGAAAGCTCTGAGTATCTATGATCCCTCTGCACACGTCACTATAATAGAACACGATCATCATTCAATTCCATTCATACCCATAGTGGAACATAATCATAATTACACTCATGAGCTTCCATCATTTAGCTCACCCTTTGGATCATCATGTCAACTCCCATCATTGAGTCGTCGCCATTGGAACACAACTCCATCATCGAGTCATCGTCGTCAAAGTCCTGAAGTCGTCACATCAAAAGTTTTTTATTCCAAATCCTCTTGTAGTGATTTCTCAATTTGGTGACAAGTATAACTTAACCAAAATAACAAAGAGGGATCTACCAAGCATTGCTAGCGAAGAGGATTCTAATACTTCTTCAAATCAAAATTTTTCCAAAATATTTTCATTTTCAAAACAGAGCTTCCATCTCTCTTTAAATCATGAATCTTTTCTTCATAAAAATGCCACCATCATGTTATAAAATAATTTATCAAAATAATTGTTTTAAATCAATTCAAAATAATTTTAAGAAATCATCGATTTATATAAAATAAAATCATAAAAATTTCTTCAAAATAGAAACTTTTTCATTTAAATATTTATGGAAGTCAATTATTTTTTGTATAAATATAGATTTCGAAATGCATATTTTTAAAACTCCTTATTTTGATAATATAGTGAATCTCTCATCCATCATTTTGATTCCTCGGTGGTACCCATCAAGTCTTTAGTCACCAAAATCCTCCAGTTACTATTACTCATCTTTTAGTAACATCTTCACACCTGTTAGCCAATTCCAATCTTCAGTCTTCCTCGGCCTAAGAAACTACACCACCTCACTATGACTAAATCAAATATGTCCTTTAACAATTCACTAGTTTTACCATTGTACATCCCTGTAAAAATTAATTAGATATCTACTTCGTCATTAAATTATCATAAAAAGGAGAGACAAACAAACAACAAGAAACCAAGCAAACACACAAGCAAACAAACAAACTAATTATAGCAAAACAGACAATCAATAATAACCAATACAAGAAAAAGAGATTAATCCAAACAAGCATGACATGAATCGAAGGTGAACATCAAACAAGCAATATAATACAACACAACAAGGCATCAAATATAACTTAACAAGGAATAGATCAATACAAACAACTCAATTAACAAAAATGGTCAATATCCCAATACATCAAAATAGGAAGTCTCTACATCATATCCCAACTCTTTCCATGAAAGACAATAACTAGACGTCACCACACTCATTAGGTATTTTACTATTTCAACCATTTACTTTCAAATCAAATCATCCACGTCTTTGCTAAATATTTTCTCAAACTATTGTAAAACTGGATACTTTATATTACCTTCTTTCTCAATAATATATCCCCAAATATATTCTTAATAAAACAATTTTAAATTTAGGTCTTTTTCTCAAAATAAATTGATTTAAATTAAACATTGTTTCATACATATATTTTCAGATATAATAATATCAACAAAAATTTCTCTTCCCTTAAATAAAGATTTTCCACTTTTAATAAAAGCATTTATGAGTCATAATATCATTACGAAAATACATTCCAAATGATGTTTTCAAAACAATCAAAGTTTCTCGCACAAAATATTTCTCCAAAGACTGAATTCAACTTCTAATGTCTAATCAAAACACCTTTTTACTAAAAATTAGTTCCAAATAAAATATTTTACAGTATTCGCTTTTGCATTTGAAAATATCTGCATAAAAATATTTTATTTTCTAGACTAAATACTTTATTCTTACCAAAAATTTCAAAAATAGATTTATTCCAAAATGTAAACATATTTCCCTTTTTAATAAAATATCTTTAAGACCAAATATGTACATTTTATAGATTTTCCAAACATATATTATTCACTTAAAAATAAACAACGATTCCATCTTGTTAAGGTCCGGTCGTAATTATAATTTAACATAGCGTATGTGTCACTCAGGTTATAACCAACACTTAACCCCATTTGTGTTCATCCGACTCCTACTTTATTTATCTTCCATATAAGTGTAATCATAAACAAACATCATTTTAGGGTGAGGCAATAGTAGCTAAACAAACAATCCATACACATAAAGCATATAGTTATCAATACAAATGCTCTTTCATTTTATATTCTAACCCAACCTTAGATGTAAATCATCACACCTTAAATGGACAAACCTACCTAAGACTTAAAGAATCGCTAAACCTAAGTCGGATACCTAGTGTGACGATCCACTATTTTTAACATCTAAAAATCAGTTATAAACGATGTCAAAATACACTTACAACTAAATTCAAATATTAAAGACAATGGACCATAGGTATATAAAATTAAAAAATTAAAAAACAATGAACATAAAAAGGGAAACCTCACATCGGAACTTGAACATAAATATCATCTTAACAATTAAATATTACACAAATTTGAAACATAAAAACTATACATATTTCAAATCATTAACCATTTAATTTACAACAACAACTATATATCTATGATGCAAGAGATATACCAAATTTTCCTTTGGATATAACCTATTCCAAATTCATTGTTTCCTCCTTTGCTTCCACCCGCATACTTACAAATACACAAATACACGTATAATAAAGGGAAAAGTTGTCAACTATGTTTGGACTGCACCACTTACTATACACCCCTACCATATGGTAATTGACGTAGCCTACAGGATCACACAACTCACGAATTGATGAATTCGCGGAAAATGAATCGATGAAACAAAATGAATCGATGAATTAAAGATACCCAAGTGCCCAAATCCGTTGATCTCTCGAGATACCAGATTCTAGCTATCTTCAACACGTTGATCGCGCACGATACCACGTTAGAAGATCTACGATTCTTCGACATTGATCTCGCGCACGAGATTCCGTGAATCGGCTTCAAGTTCGTTGATTCGAGCGCACTCGAATATCCGAAGATGGAGAAAGAAGATAACACTCAACTTCCAATTTTAATGGTGGCACAAAGCACAAACCAAATTTTGTTCAATATTCAACTTCGTTTACAAATGACAACACACCCCTATTTATAGGGAATTACAACACATATGACTTCAACACAATTACAACACGACTTAACAATCAAACGACTTAACAATCAAACGACTTAACAAACAAACGACTTAACAAACAAGCGACTTAACAAACAAACGACTTAACAAACAGTGCGACATAAAAGAAACGACTTAACAAACAGTGCGACATAAAAGTAACGACCTAAACAAGCACGACAACGACCTAGGCAAGCTTCGGCAACGTCATAAGCAAGCTTCGACAAGCACGGCAGCGACATAAGAAACTGGAGCGACATAAAAAACTTTGCGACCTAAATAATGTCGTTCGCGACCTAAGAATGTCGTTCACGACCTAAGGATGTTCGTGATTTAGGCTGTCTTCGCGATTTAAGGAGGAGCGAATATGTCGTTCTCGACATTAAGAATCTCGCGACAAGAATCTTCAGCGACCTAAGCTTCGTTCGCGACCTAAGGAGGAGCGAGTATGTCGTTTGAAACATAAGGATCTCGCGACCTACTGGAGGAATTCGTGACATAGGGTTTATCGCTGCATCGTCTTCATGACTTAAGGAAGGTTGTTCGCGACCTAGGGTTTCTGCTTGCGACCTACGATTCAGGAAAGCTGGAGTGGTTCGCGACCTAAGGAAATCGCGACATAGGCTGCTGGAGTGATTTCGTTCGCGACCTAAGGAGGAGCGGCTTTGACTTAAGGTAAGTCGTTTACCTTTATCTTGTGCTGCATCATCCTCCCCTGGTTGAAAAGAATTCTACCTCGAAGTCACGCTCTCCTCTTCTTCGACAAGTTTCTCCCCATAATACGGAATTAAGTGTTTGGCATTGAAAACATCAGAAGTATGAACATTTTCCGACAACCTTAACTGATACGCATCATCATTGATCTTCTTCAATATTTCTACTGGACCAATCTTTCGAGCTTTCAACTTGTTGTAAGTTCCAACTGGAAAACGATCTTTCGTCAATACTGCGTAAACAAAATCACCCTCTTTGAAGTCCACACTCCTTCGCTTCTTATTTGCCAATTGCTTATACTTCTCATTTGACTTAAGCAATCGTTCATGAACAATCCTGTGACACTCCTGCAACTCATTCACGAAATCACAAGCTCGTTTAACAACCCCTTTCTGAAGTGGAACTGTCGACAAATCCAACGGTCTCTTCGGAATTGCTGAATATACCACTTGAAATGGACTGAATCCAGTACTCTGATTAACAACATGATTATGTGCGAATTCTGCCTGACGCAATTTCACATCCCAGCTCTTCAAATTATCCTTCACAAGACATCTCAACAAGTTTCCCAAAGATATGTTCACCACTTCCGTTTGCCCATCCGTTTGTGGATGATAGGCGCTACTAAAATTTAGCTTAGTCCCAACCATCTTCCATAGACTCAACCAAAAATGACTTAGAAATCGAGTATCCCGGTCAGAAACAATAGACTCAGGTAGCCCATATAGTCGATAAACCTCTTTAAAGAACAATTGAGCAACACGGACTGCATCGGCGGTCTTCTTACAAGCTATGAAATGTGCCATCTTCGAAAATCTATCCACCACAACATATATAGAATCATTCCCTCATTGAGTTCTTGGTAAACCCAAAACGAAATCCATGCTAACATCAACCCATGGTCTAGTAGGCACGGGCAATGGCATATACAATCCTGCATTCGTAGCTGTCCCTTTGGAAACTTGACATATGTGACATCTCTGCACAAATCTTTCAACTTCTTTCCTCATGGAAGGCCAAAAATATGATTGAGAAATCAACTGCAAGGTACGATCTCTTCCCACGTGACCTTCTTCATGCAATTCCTTCACAATCTTCATTTGCAAACTGCACTCTGGTATACACAACCGATTTCCCTTAAATAGAAAACCTTCTACCAACACATACTCATCCGTCCTCCCTTTCTCGACTTCATCCACAATCTTGGCAAAGTAAGGATCCTCAACAAACAAATCTGGAAATACATCAAACCCCGTCACTTCAACTCTCATCGTAGTCAACAAATGATTTCTTCTACTCAATGCGTCTGCCACACGATTTGTAACTCCCGACTTATACTTTACAACAAATGTAAACTGTTGCAAGTATGCAATCCATGAAGCATGCCTGGCTGCAATCTTATCCTGTCCCTGCAAATGTTTCAATGCTTCATGGTCAGTATACAACACAAACTCTTTATGAAACAAATAGTGTCTCCAATGCTTTATGGCTTGGACAATAGCATAGAACTCCAAGTCATAGTCCTGTATCTTGTCAACTGAAAAATATTCCTCCTCAACCAACTAGAATCATCCTCATGCTTTGGCGTTAAACAAGACCTCCTCATCATCAAGTTACACCCTTCGTCTCCTGACACAACTTCTTCATTTTCATCAAACTTCGATGGATGAGAATAATCAATTTCAGCTTCCACATCCTCAAGATCTTTACTCGTTCCTTGCCTGGTCAACACAAACAATTCATCACTATTTTTCACCTTTTCAACAGACTCTTCCAAAAATACAAGACTGGTTTCTTCAGGCAGTTCCTCTGAAATCTCATCTTCAAACTCTTCAAATACTCAACCTCTTTAGGATTCTCAAAATCATAACTTTCTCCAGATTCAATCAACATTGATAATTCATCACTATCTTTCATTTTATTGACGAACTCTTTCAAAGATAATAAACTATCTGATTCTTCCTTTTCTTCTGTTTCATTTTCACTTTGTTCGGGCTTCTCGGAAACTAAGGAATTTACACTTGGCTGGCTCTCATCTATAAGCTCAGGTGTTAAGCAAAAATCCTCCATCATCAAGTTATTTCCCTCAACTCCGAACACAATTTCTTCTTCCATACTATCGACATCAATCTTTGGCGGTGAAGAGTAATCAACTTCTACATCCACATACTTTGACGTTGAATAAAATTTCATCAACAAATTACATTCATCGTTCTCTAACTCGACTTCTTCATCTTCATTGTCAAACTTTGGTGGTAATTCTTCGAATGATTCCGTAGGACCGACCTCTTCAAACTCTTCTAACATTGGTTTAACCTCCTCAGGAGTTTTAAGCTCTTCACTTGCCTCATACCTAACCAATGATTCAGCACTACCTTCCGCTTCTTCAACACTTTCGCTGAAAGATAATGTACTAGTCGGTTCCTCTTCCTTTTCCGGCTCGCTTTCAGTAGAATCATCCACATTCTCGTTTTCACATTCTTCTTAACTAAGGTTTTCTTCTTGGACTCCGTACATTCAATACTTTTATGGTCAGACTCCTGATAATGATAGCACTTAATTTGGTCATCAACATTTGCCTTAGTGATTCCATGTACAACTGGTTCGTTGACTCTCTTAGAAACATTTATACTGCAATTAACACCTTTATTCTGATTGTTGGGGCTTGTAACCACACCCTTTCCTCGACTCCCTTGACTCAACTTCTGCAACTGTTGGTTCATACGAGCTTGATAATTGTAGGGTAATAAATTTGCCTTCATCATCCTTTTCATCTTATCCCATGTGACAACTTTGGATTTCCCCATTCTCTCTCTGGTTGATTTAGTTTGTTGCCACCAGTTATAGCTCTTCCTCTCAATCTTGTAGCAGCTAACTTAACTTGACGATCTTCAGGCACGTTGTTGAGTTCAAAAATCTTTTCAACCTTTGATAACCAATCAAAGAATTCCTCTGCTTGTAGACCACCTCAGAATTCTGGAATTTCTGTGTCCATCCTTGATTCCCGTGTATGACCATTCTCTTCAACATTCCTATATCGATTTTTCCCTTGACCTGTATACCGAAAGTGAACACTATTACCATAACTATCTTCTTCAAAATTAGATGAGCTTCGATGTCGATTCTGAACATTGACTCTTCTATGACCATGCACGTCCTCTCCACTTCTTCTTTCATAATCACAATATGGCTCATGCTCGTAACCATGATAAGCTCTTTGTTGAGTTTGATTCATATCCATCATGAGCCTTTCCAATCTACCAATTCCCTCATCAAACTTTTCATTGAATTTATCACTAATTCGTTGCTCCATTTGTTCAGCATCTTCTCTTCGATACACATCTGCAACATTCTGATGACGATTAACTCTTCTTGGAGGCATTGTCAAACCTTCAACAAATTCAAACACACAAACTTCAAATCTCGAAACTTCACACCCAACGAACTTGGAAATGTTCGTCTCCTTGCTTTGATACCAAATGACGCAGCCTACAGGATCACACAACTCACGAATTGATGAATTCGCGGAAAAGGAATATGAAAGCTTGGGTTTTAAAAGAGAATAATTCAGGAAGGCAAGTGAATGAAAGGCAAGATCTTTATAGAGGTAACCTTCCTTAACTTCCTTCCTTCATTTTCAAGATCCAACCATTGGATTTCAAGCCTCTTTTTTCTTTATATGGATTGTAATGAAAGAGGTTTTAATGCCCTTTAATTTTTTCAATAGCACTTAGCAAATGATTACATTTAAATCAAATTTAAACGTCCATCGATATCTTTTATCGATTTGTACATATACAATTTTTATATGCACTAAAGTAAATGCCAATGACATAAAAAATACCAATGGCATCCAATACATCAAATAAATAAGTAACTAATATTTTCTAAAAATATTAATTAATTTACAACAACTTAAAAATCAATTAAATCATGTGGTATTTTGGAAAATCTATTAATGCGGTTGTGCGACTCGCAGGTGTAAATACAGTCAGTAATTAGTATCAAACTATTTGAATACCACCGTTTACTCGTCATCTTAGCTAGAGGAGTGACATTTCGGCAGAACTTATTTCTTACACATCTTTTCAGTAAAATCCAATTTTACTTATTTATGCAACACCCACAATAACGATTATTTACACCAATTCTCCTCATTAAACCGTACCAATTTAGACATATGAAATTTGGTAATGGTCAAAATTCAGTATCTTCCATATTTAACTTTATAGTCCAAACTCAAAGTGCTTGGTTCAATATAACAATTATTATTAACCAAACTATTATGGCTAGAGATTTTGACTTTGAGTTGACTTCATTTGACCATGATACTAATCCCATATAACCGAGGAGAAGAATCCTCTCTTAAATAGTGTTTCACTTCCAATACTTCCACTCGACCAAATTATAGTCATTCGATGGATGCTGCATGACAACTTAACTATAATCAAAGCGGAGCTTTCATATTAATGATCAACCATATTCTTAACTCAAGAAAACTGTATAGATTAGTCACTTCGATATTTTCTATTTGACTTTAGTTATATTAACCAATAGAAAACTATTGAGTGAGTCATTCCATAGTTACCCAATAACTATTACTATGTAAACTCTTGGTGCCCCCAACAGTCGTGAGTAGTGTGCTATCCAACATTTGTCGAGCGTTATGTACTCTAGCCTCAACGAATAGATTGATGTCCAGTCTCGATACATCTTAACTAAGAATATTTAAAATGATGTGCATATCATATTATGATATACTCATGGTTATAACGATTTATAACTGTTATCACAAACAATCTTTTATGGACTTTCTGACAAATGTACTTAAATTAACTAATTAATTATTTATAACATTTTATAACAAGTACAAAATAGAAAGGGAATGTGATGACCCGTTTCTTCGACCTTCAGAAATCGACACTAATACATCCTCGGTATTCACGTGCCGCAAATCCAAGTGCCGGAGAGGCGGTTCTTTAAGGATAAGAAAGAGAATAAAGGGAACAGAATCTCACACAAATGGAATAACATATATTATTTCAATATACATATCTTTACAGTGGAAATTTTAAATACATTTATCAGAGTCTATCCTAATCTCAGCCTGGACAGTTATTGATGTCTGTCCTCACAAATGCTGAAAACAGCAAAACACGAATGTAGCGGGAATGGGAATGGGTAACTATCTATAAAGCATCTTCAGCTCCAAGCTTCATCCAATTGCTCTAAGCTAAACCTGAACTACTAGGCTGCCCGGGAAAATTAGGGCACCCAGAGTTTAAGGAATAAGAAAAATAAACTGCGGATTAATCATGGAACTGGTGAGAGAAACTCAAAATATGGATGTTTTGAAAACAAAAAGGGTATATCATAAGACCACGTCGCACATAAATACGGAATATGATTTTACCTTATGATAACCAAAAACATTTGCTACATAAAATCATTTGTTATTATTTTTAATGACATTTTTTTGAAAACATTTGCAAGTAAACTTATTAATCTTAGCCAAAATTGTTACCATTATTAAATTCTGGATATGTTAGGCTCTACAAACAAAACTTCTTCAAGGATCGTTCGGAGAATGGATTCCATTCAATGGCACGTAAGGGACTACATTCTATACAATACATCTCTAGAGGGATGTATCGAGGATACAGAAACAATCCTCCACATCTGGCAAGACCGGTATATCCCAATTCTGACATGGCTTGGATAGATATCGAATGTCATCACCACGGTCATTACCGGCCTATTCGGAGCCCCATAGCATACACAATATACTCGACTTGTAGAGAGTTATCTACAAAGGTGATGATCATACTCTAATAGTTGCGAACCACATAGCCTTCCGACATACCCTTTTTAAGCCATTACAGGGTAATGAGGCCTAAGGTAACGATTACCTTTCACATAGCACATTCCACTTTGAATGCCACACTACCATCCCATGATCACACAACTGATTTCTACAAACATATGACTCCTAAGCTCGTACATCTCAGGAAAGGGTGTTAAGCTAAGAGAAGTTGCTTTCTTCAGCACCAAATAGATAATACGTTCATAGAGATCAATCAATGTGAATTAGAAATGTAAAGTCAGGCATTCATACATACAAGTTGTACAGGAACATGGCAAACTGAAGGCATTCTCCTACCACACCCTGTCGGGAATTACCCCTAGGATTAGTAGCGAGAAGTCCCTACATTGAGGATCTCAAATGAAGGAATATTGTCAAATAATATGATACGGGGAATTTCCCACGAGGAAAGGTGACAAGCAGCCCTACATTCCATCTTCCAAATCGTTTCCATTTCATGGTTTTGCTTTCGAACACGTATATCGGTTCGAAGTGGTTTTCGGATAGGAATCGCCCAAATCTGACCCTGGTTCCTTCGAATCAATCGTCGATAAATAGATATTAGGTAAATAGGTGCTTATTGTTTGTTTCATTACTTCCTTTTTATGAGCAAAAAATCAAATGTTATTTTAACAAAACATGTAACAGAAAAGCAGAGGTGTTGGATCTCTTAAATGTGAAAGTCTTCATGTAAAATATTTAGGTGTTCCTCTCTCTTCCAATAAGATCACTGACAGAGAATGTGCAGTTCTGATACCCTCCATTAGAGACAGACTACAGGGCTGGAGCTCCAAACTTCTATCTCTTGCCGGTCGAATTGAATTGGTGCATACTGTTAATACACTCTAAAGTCAATTTCTGGTTGCAAACTTTTCAACTGCTTGATGCTTCGATACAAAAAATTGAAAAAGTTTGTGCAGACTTCATATGGAAGGGAGGCTTTCACAAGATCAAGTTTGAAAACTTATGTAGACCAGAAGATGAAGGAGGTGTGGGTCATAGAAAACTTAAAGACATGAGAACAGTTTACACCTTGAAACAAGCATGGAGAATAACCAATGGCAAGGGTCTATGGGGTAAATGGATGAGACAAAGATACATTACAGGCAATTTTTGGCAAATGTCTATAGATAATAATGCTTCAGCTAATTGGAAAGCAATTCTGAAAGTAAGAAGTACCCTTGCCTCGTGCTGCACTCTTGAAGTAGCTACAGGGAGGGATACGGATTTGTGGAGAGACCCTTGGGTACATGGTGAATACCTGATTGATATTTTGGGCCTTAATACATTTTCTGCTTTCGGATGCCCAGATAATAAATGTGTACAAGATGTGATCAATAATAATGATTGGAACTGTTCTTCCTTACCAGTGAATAAAGTTAAAAAGAAAAAAAAAATCCAATTTATGCCAATTTTCAGTGGGAGAGAGAAAGACATATGGGTGTGGAAACCTACTAGTAATGAATTTACTATAAAGTCTACATGGAACGAGATTAGACAAAAGGATAGTAAAGCTTTATTGAGCAAAATCATATGGGACCATGTAAATAACCCGAAGATGGCCTTCACAACTTACAAAGCTGTATTGAGAAGACTACCGACCAGAGACAGGCTATCAAAATGGGGAGTGACAAATGACACTGATTGTGTCTTGTGCAATCGGGATACCGAAACACATGAGCATCTGTTCTTTGATTGTAATTTCTCGAAACTGGTGTGGAATTCGTGTAAAAATATGATTAATTCTCCAACCCAATCAAATAACTTAGAAGAAGAGATCACCTACCTGGTTCAGCGAGGTCACAGTAAAGATTTGGAAGCCAAATTGAACAAAATTGCCATAAGTGTAGCTGTTTGGAGCATTTGGAAAGAGAGGAACCGACGCGTGTTTAAAAATAAACAAAGAAGCCATTTTGAGGTCAGTAAGCTTACAAAAGGAGAAATGCAGATAATTCAACGGAGATTAAAAATTATTCCCTTTCCCAGTTGGAACGAGACAAAGCTCGAACTACAAGAGTGGATTTGAGCTCTCCATTGGTAGGAAACCCAAGTACGAGCTATTTGTATCAGCCGCCATGATTTCGCAAGCTCGAATGAGGAAGAAATAGAAGTCGTGTTATTTCTGGAAAATGTATACTTTGTCTTCAGTTGAATGTTGGTTTTGTTTGTATATTGTAAAGGGCCAGTTTGAGCTAATGCTATGGGCTGAAATGCCTTAATAAAACTCTTACCCATTTAAAAAAAACGTTCTTTCTGTATAAACAAAATCATTAAACCTCTCTTATCAAATCCTTTGATTGCTTAAAAACTTTTTTAATTCGAAATCATTTCGTTCTTTACTTAGGAAAATATTTCCTAATCATTTATTTAAATCTTAACAAAGATTCCCAAATCATAATCTTTAAAATGGGTCAAAAATAATATTATTTAAGACATCGTTTACTATAAACCCTAACCAATTAATTTTAAGTGTAGGAAATAAATTAATTCCAAATCATTTTCATAAGTCATATTAGAAAACATTATTGAGTTAAAAAGGTCGATAGAAATTATACTAGTTCTACTCAACATCAATTTCTGTACTCAACCCTTACTATCCATCGAATAACGATGAAATCACCTTTTAAATTCACACTGATAGTACGGATTCCCTCCTCGTAATTTAATACCAAGTATAACAAGATCATTTCTATTCATTCCAAGTTGTTTAAATTTGGAAAATTATATCTTTTATACTTTGGGATAATTTTGATCCGAGTAAATCAAATTTACTACCCCCTCCGTCGGGCTAGTTCGGGTAGCCAGGGAGGGCAGGCAATAGGTTTCTCAAACCCAAGCCAGAGATTACCTCTCTATCACCCATAAGTTAGTCAAGTTATTTGGTCAACTCTAAATCATTTAACATACTTAATTAACTTTTAATTATTTTAGAGCATCCGGCTTTCCCTTCGATCTGTTCCATTTCTCGGCCGGATTTGTTATAACCTCACAAATGGAACAAATATAATAGTCGTTTATGCATACTCATTTTTAAAATCCGCCTATCTTTGACTAAATTTTCAATATTTATTTAAAATTTTCCAAAATACTTTCAAATTTTTATAAAATATTTCTAAACCATATTAAACCATTTTTAAGAGGTTTAAACATCTCATATACACCATTTCATTAATAAAAGGAAAGTGATTTCCTTTGTGATTTTTGACGTGTATTAAATGTGACTTGTTAATACAATTAAGCAACAATATTAAAAAATCAAACTTGATGATCAAAGCATATTAAATATCCATTGTAAACATCACATCATCATCTAAAAATATAATATAAGTAATAGTTTCTCACATTCATTGGTTTCTAACTTTGCTAAACGGACTATAGCTTCGCTAATTGAATTCTAAGCTCAAAAACACTTGGATCTTTGCCTTTGGATAGCTCTGCCCAGGCTAGGGTGCACACGGCCTTGGTTATAAAGGGTGCTATGGTGGTTGTAGGTGGTGGCCTTGGGTATAGAGAGTGGAGAGAAGGTGGTTTGACTTGGTTTTGAAGTGTTTAACAATATATTTATGTACTATATAAATTTTAGATTTCTTTTGCACTAAAATTTACCATAACTTTTCCTAAGACAAGAGTTGATTAAAATGGAGAATAAGATTGAAGAACTTAAGATTTAGAAGGAGGAATTTGTGTGAAAATGGAAGAGAAGAGAGTGTGGTATTTATAAGCAAAAGAGAGTGGATAAATATCTAAATTTCCATGTGCTTATCTTCATTATCTCCACATCCTACATGTTCTCCCCTACCCCCTCTGGTTCGGCCGTGTACTATCCCCCCCTCATGTGCATACTCAAGTCTATACTTCGATGTGTAAGTGTTGACTTGTGTTCTTGCTTAAGTGTTAAGGAGTTACGAAATATCTTGGATATCCTTATTAATATGTATATATTTAATTATTTGTGCCTATGTGTGTATATATGTGTGTTCATGTGCGTGTGAATGTTTTCATGTATGTGTACATGTATATATGCATATGTATGTCACATATAATTAAAATCATACCATAACTTTTACACGTTGAATTGTTACAAATTCCTATTTCGATTTTCAGTCATATTTTCATTTATATTTTAAATTACATATAAATGTAAACAAAATTTGAAAATAATTTTCTTATCATTTTTAACTAATTAAAATGATCAATTTTATTTATAAAACCATATGAATTGATATTAACAAATATTTACAAAAATCGCTATTATATCGATAAAGTGATATGAATTTTCGTATATTTCAAATCAAGTATATATCTTCATAAAACTATTACAAATGATTTATTATCACTTTATAACTATTTAAAATGAATTATCATCATTTAAAACAATTATTTGAATATAATTATCAAACCATGAAATCTCAATTTAAATTCGAAAATCAATATTTAAATATAAGAGCATCATTGATGATGTCATAAACACATTTTATTTTCAAAAATAAAATAATTGATTTTATTTTATATTCTTGTTCAGTTATAAAAATAAGTGTATGTATCTAGCTCCATGCGCGATGTTTTATGATTATAGTACTATTTATTGATAAAACAATTTTCGGCTATTTTATCGATATATCTTTCCAAATGAAATATTTTTGCGAATATTCCTTCAAAATATTTTAAATTTATTTTGGAGTTGAAATAGTATTGACATGGGTTATAATCAAAATCATTAGAATTTTGAAGTGAATTAAAATTTTGATTATTTTGAAATCTTTGACTTGAGTTATTGTACGGATATGAATTACATAAATTATTTATCATTTGATTTTGTTGTGTAGAAATATCAAGTAAAGATTAAATAGTTTCAATACTATTTTCAACAGTTAAGGGTTTTACATTATTTTGAAAACTTTGTGGTGCAAAATTCAAATTGTTCGTGCAATAGCTATTACTAAAATATCCATAAGAATTTGATGTGAAACTATATGGATTATACTGATTTTCATAACTATTTTAAAATTCTTGTGGATAAGAAAAACCGTTTATATTGAATGAAAACAACAAGAAAACAGTTTGAGTTTTGTTGCATCTAAATCAAAAGTTTATAATTTACTAAATCGGTGATTGCGAGTTAACTATTTGACTAGAAGGGGGAGGAGGGCTTTTAGTTGTTCACAAAGGGGGACAACTAATGTTTTACGGGTAGTATGCAACCTCCTTTGCTAATAGTTCAATTATAAAATTTTCAAATCACCAAAAATTCTTATAAAATCCCTATTGTATATCCACGATCTAGCTCATGAGAAAATTAATTTCGTGAAATTTGATTTTTCAGTTATAAAATTTTCAAATTGTATTTCAATAGGTGAATTTATGAATTTTCAAGCAGACAAACATACCTAAATCAACAAATTATCAGCAATCAAATATTTTTGCAAAGCATCAAATTTTGCAAAATTTCAGCACCTATTTTAGCAACCATCAATGCAAGGATAAACTAGGAATCAGAAGACAATACCCGAGCGTGCAGAATATTTGCAATTTTATTTTACAAGTAGTAATAATCTTTAAGCGCAATTTGCAAATCTTTTTAACAAGCGATGCAAAATTTTGAGCATGCAATTTCCAACTTCTCTGCTATTTGCACCAGTTTGTACCCAAAAAAGTAACGATGAATATTTCAAAACATTTTTTTAAGAAGAATAAAACAAAAACACCGAGAAATTAAAGCAAAAATGTTTTTTTGTAAAGATTTTTTTAAAGAATGGAATAAAGGAGTAAAAAAAGAAAAAGAAAATGAAAATGGAGGAGGAAAATAAAAAATAAAAAGAGGGAAACAAAAATATGGAAAGAAATAAACAAAAAGAGAGAAAGATTATAGAGAAGATTTTGTGGCAAATAAAAAGAGGGAAAGAAAACAAGAGCAAAAGGAAACAAAAGTTTAGAAAAGAAGAAGAAATCAAAAAGGGAAAGGAAGATTACAGAGATTATGGTGGGACAAAGATTTGTATAGATTAGGAAATGAAAAGATAAAAAAAAAGAATATTAGAAGAAAGGTAAAAAGAAGAAAAGAAATAAAATAGATTTGCTGAAAAGAAAAATAGAAAACAAATGAAAATTATTGCATAGACTTGTACAAATATTTGTATTAAGAACAAAGATTGTAACAAATCTTATTGCCAAATCTGTTGTACTTTTATTAATAAGAACAAAATCAAAATAAAAGGAAAATTAATCCGAAAAAAAAAAATTAAATTGTCTTCCCCGCCAAGGGCGCCAAAAACTTGATTAGAATATTTTCTATTGACTAGAAAACACCCAATATATCGTAATAAAACCGCAAGTGCACAGCGTACAATTATAGTACGTAAGCAAGTGGGTGTCGAATCCACATGCAAAACAAATAATTTCTAGTGGAAATTAGGGAGGAATCCCTATCATACTTTCATATTGTAAAGCGGGTCCCTGTCAAATTTTCATTGTAAAGTGGGTCCCTGTTTGCTGGAAACGAAGAAAAATTATTGTTGAAATGTCAGCAACTTTTATAAATAAGTGCTGATATTTCAGCAACTATCTGTGTCAAAGTTTTATTGTAAAAACAAAGAAAAATTATTGCTGAAATGTCAGCAACTTTTATAAATAAGTGCTGATATTTCAGCAACTTTCATAAACTGTGTTCACAGTGTACATAAATGTTGCTGAAATATCAGCAACTTTTATAAATAAGTGTTGATATTTCAGCAACTTTCATACACTATGTTCACAGTGTACAGAAACGTTGCGGAAATGTCAGCAACTTTTATGAAATGTTGCATCATGCTCTGCAATAATCGTGAATAAAAAACAGGGACCTAATTTACACTGAAATTTAGTGAAGGACTTTTCGTGAATTTTGAAACTTAATAAGGACCTGTGCCAAAAGTACCCTAATTTCTATTTATTTAATCAAATTAAACTAGAAAGTTGAGAGAAGTACTAAATTAAAAGTGCAAAAAGAGTAATAAAAGAGGAAACTGCTGTGATTGATGAATACTTTAGAGGAATAAATCCAATCTCCAATTTCATCAAATAACAAAAGATAGTTTCTACAATCCCCTTTTCAATAAATGAAAATGACTTATACATCTACTTTAAGTATGAAATATCAACCCTAAATAGAAAAGTATAAATCATCATATTTAAACATACAAATCAATCCACTTATTAATTATTTAGGAAATATTAATATATTTGATACAGAATCTATCTAAGCATGACCGATTAAGGTGCAAGTCAAATATAGATCATCAAATTCAATTCTATACCAAATATTATTAATAATTCCATGCTTCATATATGTAGATAATTATCTATTTAGTTTACTATTGATTTAAGCATAGCCTATTTGGGATAAACCAACATATGCTATCAAAAATACATGTATAAACATGAATCGAAAATTATCTAAAGAAAAGTAAGATCCAAAACAAGAGAATTGTAAATGCATCTTTTTATTGATTTCAATTTAATTGGAGAGCTTCGTTGCCCCCTAAATTGAAGGGAATTAGCTTATAATGAAATATGAATAAAAAGAAATATAAAAGGGGAAAGAAGCCATTAAAGAAAAATAAAAGAAGAAAAGAGATTTAAATTTATTTTCTAACTCCAAACAAAAGACTACAATCAAAAGGTTTAATCCATGAATTAATACAATGATGGGACATGGATATTTATATGGCATTTTGCCTTAAGCCCCAAGTAATAAAAATATTTCCTTCCTAAAATACAAATGGGCCTTTTGCCTTTTCTTCATGACATGTAGCTTGTAATTGTAAATAGGAGCCTTCTATGGGCTTTAAACTTGTTTGGTAAGAGGATTTTCACTTCGAACTTTATACACTTTTTACCTTGAAATCTCTTTCTTTTGCATCAAAAATCCAAGGCTTCAAATCATTCTTCTTTGCACCAATTTCTTGTTCAAAATTTTAAATTAATATTGTGCACCAACGAATCTATCGACTTTTCAACTAAATATCTACAAAAATAAATAATTAATTATAAAAAATGTGCAAATAATTTTCTTAACAATAAAAAATGCACAAAACCCCTTTTTCCCAAAATGAATGATGATTGAAAGAATTTTCATGAATTTAAGAAAACATGTAAAAATACCCTTCATGTAACTTTTATTTGCATGAAATAGATAAAATGCGAGCATAAAAATGTACACTTTTACATGTACATTAATAATTAATCCTCAAACATTATTATATAAATAATAATTATCTTCCAAAACATTATTATAAACAATAATTATAAATTTCAAAATGTTATTAATAAATAACTATTATAAATTCCAAAACGTTATTAATAAATAATTATTAATTCAAAAATCTTATTAAATAACTATTATTAATTCAAAAACATTATTAATAATTAAGTTCACAACATAAAATATTGATAAATACTTTTAGACACTATTAAATATAAATAAATACCTTTCAAAACATTTCTAAATGATTTAGAAAAGACAAATAAAAAGGTTGGAGTAAAATAAAGAAGTTTAAAATCCGCTTAAATGCGAATATTCCATAAAACCGAAAGTTAGAACTAAAATCATTCTCCGAATCAAAAACCAATTTCAAGCCAACGACAATTAATAGTATTTTTCAGAATACTAAATTGAGGCCAATAGCCACCAAAGCACTTAACCAATATTGTTATTGATTTTTATCACTACAGGGGTTAAGTTTTGAACATATAACAATGTCGTAACTAATAGTGCTAAACAATCAAGATTCGGTACTTAACCATCTATATAACCGGGTTGTAACTGAAATAGGATCAAAATGAATATAACTGAAAATTCAAAAGTAACTATATCAAGAAGTCCCGATTTCTCAATAAACTTCTAGTATTTCAATTTTTAAATGCCAATCGCTTGTAAAAGCGAATATTTAACCAAACAGTCAATAATTTCAACCAAACACAAACTCTTAAAATTTAATCTACTATACATACTGATTTATCCAAAGAGGAGAGTTATACTTACCGAAATTCTAGTTGGCATTGAAGAATTTCGGTTTGAATAGCCCAAATTTTAATTTGTTCCAAATTCAACCAAACCAATTTCTAAGCGAAGATAACGATTCAACGATTACAACGCGACTGACCGCATTTGATTTGGACCTTGTATGAAATAAATATTGATTTATAAGATTTGGAATTAAGTAATAAAGTTAATTCCTTAATTAGAAATCATTAATCAATAATTACCCTTGGTTAATCACGTTTCCCCCTAATCTCTCTCGTTACAAACCCAGGATGCATAAAACGATACCCGACATTACGACTTCATCCCCTCACCGCCACCGTCGTGCTCCATCTTCGACTGCCACACACTGGTCCTTAGCTCGGCCCAGCAATGACCTACCCAATGCGACCAACATCGACCTTCCTCGTAGCCTCCAGCCCTAGACGAACCCAAAAACCGACTTTCGTTCGTCGTTAGATTTCGGCCACAAACGACCAACTCCGCCCAATCCCACCGCCAACCTCCATGTCTCACCCCTACGAGCAACTTCCATTTTGACGCCTCCACCTTTCTCGGCCTTTAGTGGCTCCACTTTACCATGGATATTAGATCTCTAGGGTTAGGTTTGAAAAATGGCGGCTAGGGTTTAGATTCACTTTTTGGAAAAAAGAAAGGGGTAAAGGTCCTATATGTAGGTAAATATCCTGCACTATTCACGCCCTTAAACACACTAACTCCAATCGAGGCTTGCTCACTGGCGTTCCTAACTAAATACCCCTATTCCGAACTCAATGGAACTATTATATGGAGCTAATTCTATCATATACAGAAGTTAGCTTTTAAAATTAAATTAAATTATATTTAATTCCTGATATTAATCTCTATGCGTTTCGAGCTCGCACGACCACACAGTACGTTCGATCGTCACGAAACACGTCGGCGTACAATAATTCATTATCCCGAATTCAATGGCACTAGTTTCGCCAAAATGCAAGACAGTGCCCCAAAATGATAATTTCATACGTTAATTATAACGAATTATTGTAAAAAAATTCAATCACTTACATTCTAATTTAAAGTTTACACTAACCATTTATTATTTAAAAAAGAATTTAAATATGCTTCTGAAATCATTTTAATCAAATTAAATCCAGGATCCAATTATTCAAATAATTCCTATATTTAAATCACCATTCCAATATTAAATTCAAAATTCATATAGTCAAATATAATAAATAATTCCTATATTAGGAATTCAGGTTATTTAACTTTTAAAACCAATATTTTAATATTTAAAATGAATTAAATATTTCAAAATCAAATGATCAAAATTTCAGGTCGTTACGTTCTCTCCCCTCAAAAGAATTTCGTCCCCGAAATCTCTAAAGGTAAGAAAAATGCCTCCAAACTTTTTAACTTTTCAAAAATAATTAGTTGGAAAGGATTATTTAAATTTCTAACCGTTTAAAGTTACGAAATTTTTTGCCAGCGTCTCCTTTGCGCGGCTCGATCGAAAAAACTACAAATCGCCATTACGGGCCCAAACCAATAAAAGAATCAATCCAAATAAAATATAAACATGCACCTATTGGTCGTCCAAATCAACTCTACTTATGAAACAAAAAGCAACAACTAGCCTTTGCTTCCATGAACCTGCGTCTTACTTACAAGTAATATCCAACCATATATAATTTATATCAACAGCTTATAATCATATTAAAGCCCGTAAGATGTACATATTCCATCCGTATGCAATATCAAATCCGATCGCTCGCTCGATCACACGAATTTCACTTCAGAACTAGTATTATTCACTTGACCACTCTGGTGCAGACTCTGATCCGGTGCCTTGATTTGAAACCTTGGTTCTCCTTGCGTAGCCATACACTATGATAGAAAACCTCAAAATAAAATCAAAAATCCATATCAAGCATTCGCCATCAAGAATCCTGTGAAAAATACTAATTCGGACCGATGTAAATTACCTTGAATTCATGTGTCTGAATTTGGATCAAATAGTTATGCGAATAAAATGATCTACGTACAACTTACGTATTTATTCCATTGGTTCCTAAATTATACCAAATTCATTTTATTCATATTCAACTTTAAATCACACTTAATCTTCCAACAATATTTCCATTAATACTAAAACTCATTTATAAACCATATCATAAATCATTTTATTTAACTTTACTTAAGTTAAATTTCATCTCATAGCTCAATATCAAATTTATTTTTCTTAACTGTACCAATTATTTTTAATTCACATTATTACTACTTAGTATATTCCATTTAGGACTAAAATTATTTATGAACTATTTCATAAAACCCTTACTTAAGTTCACAAACATCTTATAGCACCACTTACGTAAATCAATCCCTATAAAACTCAAGTTTATACACATTTTCAAAAGTCACAACTTCATTTTAAAGCTCCGCCATACTTAAGTTTATTATAAACATTTTATAAAGCACACTTACGTTTATTATCCACTTTAAAACTTAAGTTCATATTTTTAATTGATACTAGAATTCATTTTATGAGTTATTTCATAACATATTACTCCAGGCCTACAAATACTTTATTAGGATTTACCTTCATTAATAAAACATTTCCTAAGATTATAATTACCTTTTAAGGAATCAATATTTTTCTTAAGAAACCTTACTTGAGTCTACTAAAATTCTACAACTCAAGTTCCTAATTGCAAAATACTCTTTTACTTCTTAAGAGCATATATATTCATAATTGTTTTACTTAACCAGAATATTCAAAAAATATAAAACTTGTTTAACTTACTATTTTTCAAATTATAAATTACAAAAATTTATTTCCTTATAATTTCACAAAACACTTAGCTTCAATTTCTATATATGTTTAGGAATTTCCGACTGTCCAAAATCATTGAAAATTCCATTTCATTTTAATAAATGAAAATTATCAAACAACATATCATGAAGAGATGCACCAAACAAACTACCCTAATGGATAAGATACACGAGTCTATAATATCATTTACCTAAAAATTTCAGAATCTAAACATCCTGGTTTTACTTCAAATCATTTTGAAACAATAATAATAATACTATATATATAATCATTCCTTTGGGATTTTTAAATCATGACCCATTTACCCAAACAACTCTAAACAAATTTCCATGGTAGCAATTCCCTATTTAGAAACTCGAAAATGAATACCGGTGATGTTGCAGTTATCATCGCAATTATTTTCCAACGATCGAAGTGAGTTTAATGCTTTCTATATTCTTTAACATCTTTTAAAAAAAATTCTATTCCACGGTAGTTCCAAATATTAATATTATTATTTCTTCCAAAATTTCAAAAAACAATTTCCAAAAATACCAGAATTTAAGTTCTCAAATTCTCAGTTCGAATCTCTTTAATTATAAACAATACTTTACAGTTCACATTTTATAAATTCACTTTTTATATAAGATCAATTCGCAATTGTTTCTCTTTATATATATTATGATAAAAAACTTCTATTAAAATACAATTTGAACCCAACATTACCACCGAACGCCTTCTAATCAAACTGTGAAATCAAATTCAGAAAGTGTTTGTTTTTTATGTTCCCATAAATTTCTATCTACCTAACACATGCAGTGAAAAGGATAAAACTGCTCCTAATCAACCATAATAGTCCATGCCCATAAACTAGTCGAGCACAACTACTCAATCATCAAACAATAGCCAATGCCCCTAACTGGTTGAGCATGACTAATCAAATAATAAACGATGATAAATAAATATTATCATTTACTAACAAACAAACACACCATAATAATTAAATATTATCATTTCCTAACAAACAAATAAACCATTAATAACTATACTTAGTTTATGAAAATTATCCCTTTATATACAAAATATAAAATTTTAGTAAAATTATTTCATTTACCAAAATTTTAAGACAATATTGTGTCGGTTTTCCTTTTTCAAGTGTTTAGAAATCCCTATCCATAAAGTTGTTCCTTCTGTAACGGCCAGAATTCATAAATCACTCAACCAATAAATCAATATAATATAAAACATTTTATATCACTAACAAATATGCGCTCATATATATATATATACACACACTCAAAGTCATCCTAGGGTCTCACTTAACCTATCACAAATGAGGTAATTCCACCAAAGCCTAGGTGTTCGCTTAACCTAAGCTCTGATACCACCTGTAACAACCTGCCTTTTCGATCCTCAGATGTCGACACTAATATATCCACGATATTCATGTATCGAGCAACTAAATGTCAAAGAGACAAATTGTTTGGGAAAATAAAGAAAAGATAGAATAGAATCTTACTTCATGACGAGAAATATATTGTAACGACCCGCTATTTTGGACCATTCGCATCAGCATATGTCGGACTTGAATGATTCAAAATACCGAATTGTTAATTTATTTTTGGCAAAACTGAGCATATATAGTAAATAAATAATCACTGATCACAGACACAGAGTAATAATTGCAACGGAAACAAAAGATAGTAGTTCATGAAGCTACTATATACATATCAGAGTTAAATAAGGTACAACAGATGTCTTGAATATAATAATCAAATACAATATCAGAATACATCACTGGAATCAACTAAATATCTGGAAGCTGGATAGATAGCTCGATCTCCAAGCGAAGCTCCAACTCCAAAGGCGAGTCTCAAATACTGGTACACTCAGTCTGACCCGAGCGTAAAGCAAAACACAAAACACTCGAGTCAGGATTAACATTCTTATATTAATAAATCCAACTCAAGTGAAATAGCAACTGAAATACAAGTAACTTAGAGGATGTTTGGAATAACCATCCTTTAAGGATCTGTTAAACTATCTACTATGTAGTAGTGTACGATAAGTAGATAATGCCTATCAGTAATATAAAGTATCAAAATAGTATTAAGGCGTTACCATTATCCCACTTAACACATTTTATATAAGCGTTAAAGTTTATACAGCACTATAAACTCCACCGTAAACTAGTGGGCTATCAGGGAGTACTCCATAGGTATAACACAAAACAAATTGTAGTGGTCGCGTATATAGGAATACAAGTATGACAAGGCACATGAGGCAATACCCAAGGTAGTGAAACTACCGTTTGCCTGATCCGGACTGGTGAGAACGCATCGCCGTAGCGATCGCAACACCGCGAAACAACACTCCCAAAATCAAGGGTGCACCAATCGACAACAAGTAATGAGTAGTTTCGAAGAAGTGTGTTCGCTCGAGGTAGTTAACCCCCATTTGGCCCGGCACGGCTCCTGTTTTAGTCATTTCCAATTTGACACAAGTGTCAAGGCTATCCATTATCGTTCTCTTTCTTCAGTCATCACGTACATCATTCCAACCACTTCATTCTGGATCACACTCCGTGTATAGTTATTAAAGTGGTTTTCGGTTTCATAAAAATTCAAATTCTGACTTCCTTTCAAAACTTATTATTTAATCAAATAAAATCTTCAATTTATTTTTAAATCAAATTATTGACCAATCGGGTTTTTATTAAATTTTCTATCCTAAGTCAAGTTTTATTTGGGTATTTATCATTTCAACCCGATTCCAATTCAATTCAAAATCAAAGCATAACAAAGGGAACTTGCAGTGTGATAACTGGGATGGTGTCGAAGTAAATAAACAAGCAATAACACAATCAATAACAATCCAATAATTAATTCAGATAATCTCGAAATAATCGTATTAATTCACATTTTTTTTTGTGCAAATTAATATAATTATTTCTAGAATCTACACTATCATTTCATGTAGATTAAAGATTATTGCATTACGGTTTTTCACTTGTCATCTATTTACAATTTCATGCATCATCAGTTTAAACAACATACAATTGATGGTTCAAGGTGTAGTTAACACTATTTTCTACGTGTCAAATGATTAAACATTTAAGTGGTCATATTAAACAGATTTAACTAACCAAATTCAACACATATGTCGATTCAATTTTTTTTAACTATTCTACGTCAAATTCAATTGCATAATATTTATCACTTTATACATTACAATTTAACATCCAATATAACAACCATCAATCAATCAATTATCGACCAAACTGCATTATCATCGCATAAATAATTAACAGATAATGGTGTCAGATGTCATAGGTGAACAGATACAGGTAATAGCATATATAACAGTGTAAATAACTAACAGCTGCATATTTCAAGTGTCGTTTCAATTGAAATCAGATTTAATAAATAAAAGAACATTAATCGTGAGTGATTGCTCACCTTTCGAGGCTAGAGATAATTCGACAAATGGAATGAGCTACGAATCCAGGAATGCATTTCAAAGCGAGGCAAAGTTGGAACGAATTTTGACAATCAAAGCAGAGCTGGAAGTTGAAATAGACGAAATAAATCAGCATAAGTTTAATATAGACAAATCAATCAGTTTGATAGAACTAGAGAATGCATATTTTATTATTATAATTTCATTAAAACTAATATTTTAAATTCAATTGCATAATATTTATCACTTTATACATTACAATTTAACATCCAATATAACAACCATCAATCAATTAATTATCGACCAAACTGCATTATCATCGCATAAATAATTAACAGATAATGGTGTTAGATGTCATAGGTGAACAGATACAGGTAATAGCATATATAACAGTTTAAATAACTAACAGCTGCATATTTCAAGTGTCGTTTCAATTGAAATCAGATTTAATAAATAAAAGAACATTAATCGTGAGTGATTGCTCACCTTTCGAGGCTAGAGATAATTCGACAAATGGAATGAGCTACGAATCCAGGAATGCATTTCAAAGCGAGGCAAAGTTGGAACGAATTTTGACAATCAAAGCAGAGCTGGAAGTTGAAATAGACGAAATAAATCAGCATAAGTTTAATATAGACAAATCAATCGGTTTGATAGAAACAGAGAATGCATATTTTATTATTATAATTTCATTAAACTTAATATTTTAAATTCCAGACAAATATTAACGTAACATAGATATAATAAAATCATAATTCTTAAAATACCTATATTAAAAGTCAAAAATAATGTTAAAACACATAAAACTTAAAACTCAAAAATAATTTATATAGATTCCAAAACAACACCTTTATAAATATGCTTAACCTATTACTGTATACAGCAAACATGGCCTATATTAACCGAATTAAATAACTCAAATGCTTATACACAATACACAGGTCAATTAGAAAAGAGAAAAATTTAAACAGCTAATATAAAGTGACAGCTATATATATACTAGAAAAATAACTCCATACAATACTGTAAAATTATATAAGCTAAACTTTTAACAAGTAAATAACTCATATACTATAACCACTAACAAACTGTTTTGCACAAATCCTAACAACAACTTATACAGAAAAGCAACTTTATAGTTTATTATTTTCAAGAACAACTTATAAAACTGTATATTATATAAATTAAAACGTATCACTTTTTATATAAAGTCATCATGTAAAATAAAATATCAAATAAAACCTTTAAACTATAATAATAAAGTAAACACAGATTTTTATTCCTATATATGAAAACTAACATAACATACCCATAACTTAAACAACTTTACAAATATATTCATCATATTATACACAATAGGAAACAGACTTCAAGTTAGGGATGATAGGAACATGGTTTCAGAAAAGAGCGAATATAAATATATACTTACATATAAAAGAAACCAGCATGCAGCCATGGGCACGGCTTTGGAAAGGCTTGCGCGGCGGAGAGATTTGGATCAGAGAAAGGGCTGAAGGTGGGTCTTAGGTTGCAGGCGGCTGATGTGGAGTGGCGGGCTTCGGTGATGTGGCGAGCGGTGATGGTGTGTAGGTCGTGACCGAGCTCAGAATGATGGGAAAGGAAAAACTTTGGTGGGTGCTTCGGTTGCACGGTGGGAAGCTATGGGTTTGGGTGAAGGTGACAAGGCTTGCAAGTGAGGCCAAGAGGGGAGAGAGCAGTGGGGTAGAGGAGAAGATGTTGCGTGCGGAATGGCAGATGGCGGCGGAGGTGTTGGCTGAGGGAGGAGTTAGCATACGGCGATGGTGGAAGGCGGAAAGGGAAGCAATCGGGCTGGAGATGTGTGCTCGGCGTAGGGAGGAGGCCGAGGTTGCAAGCGTGAGAGGTGGTTTCGGCTTTGATGGAATGTAGGTCGTTGCATGGATTTCAGGTGGAAGAGTGGCACGAGGTTGTACATGAAGCCGTGTGTTTTTTTTATATATCAGTAAAATGACTAAAGAAGAAGAAGAGGGGAGGGAGGGAGTTTGAGTATGAGAGGCGCAGGCAGAAGAAAGAAATGCATATGGGAAGAAGTCTAACATGTACTAACGTAACTTGTACATGTTCATTTTCCTTCAAAATAAATACAGGGGAAAGTTCCAACGCTTGCTTCGGAAAGCAAATAGAACTATAAATGTGAAGGTGGAAATCAACCAACCGGACCCAAAATCTCAGAAATAATAAAAGCTAAGGACCATTGGTTTACACTGTGGAAATTTGAGTAGGCACGAAACGTGTACCGATACGAAAGGCGTTTCGTAAAGTGCAACGTACACCGGACTCCGAATTTGACAATCGAATATACCGTAGAGATCAGTACAACGAGACGATCAAAATAGTATATGGATATCAGTGGTGTGATTGAATTATAAGAATTCGAAATTTTCTACTGGCGGAAAATGCATGAAAAACACAGAAAAATAAGATCGACGGAGCTAAAGAATTCCGAATTTTGAAAAACGAAAAATGACGTCTTACTCAGAAGATGGTTTAGAATTTTTCCATATAAAAATATTTGGGTTTCGAAAACATTTTATTTTCATCAATTCCTAACTGATTAAATTTAAATAAAATTACACATGAAAATAAACTTCATATTTTTAGATGAAAATTTACAGTTTTCTATGTTCAATTAGACGTATTCCAAATATTAAATTTTATTTCCAAATTTCATCGTTTACAATTTCATAAAATTTCAACTAATTACGTTATTAAAATAGTTAAAATTTACGGGTCGTTACACTCTCCCCCACTCAAAACTTTTCGTCCCCGAAAAAGAAGGAGGTAGGAGAATAGAACCAACCAGAAAGAAAAATGGCTTTGAAAACAAAATAAACAACTGATTTTAAAACCATATAAATTTCAAATTAAACTAATTAATATCCAACATTCTAGTTAAATCCCTTTGAGTTTACTTAAGTTAAATCAAACTATCTATTTCTAAATTCATTATCTTATTATCTAGTCATCCTGAATTAACAATTTCTAAATCATCAATTTGTATAATCATCTATTGTACTCATATTTTATTCAACAAATTTAATTCTTTTATTCCAAATTATTATTAAGTTTATTCCACTTAGTATATCTTATTACATATATTTAAACCATATAAATTAATTTAAACCATATAAATTTCAATTTAAATTAATTTATATTCAATAATTGGTTTAAATTTAAGATATTTCCATAAGTTGATCTAATTCAATTTGTTAATTCTTTCAGAACAAAATTTATATTCATCTCATTCAATTAACTTATTATAATTATCATCTTTATTAGCATTTTTTTTATAATTAAAATCTAAGTGTATAACATTTACTCAAATTTTATTTATAAAATCATTTTATATTGTATATTATCCAATTACATTTTAACTTCTGAATCATTTAGGTAAGTTATATTGAAATGCAATTTAGTACTATACAAATAAAATTTTCAAATTCAATTATTTCAAGTTTAAATATTTATCCAAAATTTTGCTTTGTTTATAATTGAAAACATCCTTTTACAAATTTTAAGAATTAAATTTCCGTTTAATTTCAAACCCTTTAGAAATAATTATGTATATACTATATATATTAAATCAAATTAAATTTAAAATAATATACTTATATATATATATATAAATCAAGTCATACTTAAGAAATTCAAATTAAATATTTTCCAAACCAAACCGTAGCACAGCTACAAAATGGTTTCTCCACTTCGAAACTCGAAAATGAATGTCGATGATGCGGCCGCCATCACCGAAATTATTTTCCAGCGACAAAGAGAAGAGCACTAATTTCAATATTTTAAAATTCTTTGAAAACGGTTTCTATTTGAAAATACGTTCAATTATATACATTTTAAAATTTTAAAACCAAAGCTTGAAATTTTAGGAAATTAAATTCTCAAATTCTTACTTTAAATTCATTTAAATCTCTAAATAAATCTATAAACCAACTTTTATAATTCCATTTATTTTTATGTTGGAATAATCAATGATTTACAAGACAAATCGCGAAAATCAAATATTACCTTTCTGACAACCAATTCAGTTAACAATTCAATTTCAGAAAATTTATACTTATATATAATATAATCATACAAGATTATTTTATTTACCAATTTTTGAAAATACTATCGTGTCAGTTTGCTCTATTCAAGTGTTTTGGAAATCCTATCGATAGCGTTGATCAGACGAATCGATCGGAAACCCAAATCAACATCAACAACTCAAACAACACACTATATAAACATTTTAAATATAAATTTACAAATACTCTTCTTTGCTTGACGATACAGAATGGATTTCCAATCAAGGATGTAGATTCAAATTTGATGCACTCAAATCAAAGGATTCTGATTCGAAGATAGGTTCGAAACGAAGATAAGATGATTAAATAACAAAATAGGAAAATGATAAGTTTATATAAATCGCGAGCAACCTTAACCAGGTCGACCGTGACTTCAAGAATAAGATCAATGTAGAATTTCGAGGTAGATCGACATTTGATCTCAAGAGATAGAATTTGGCATAACCAAAGATGTCAGCATCTAAACCGAGGATATATAAATCTCCGGTGAATCGATTCTATCATAAAAAAGTTTCACCCCTTTACAAATCAATTTGAGGTTGGCGGGACCGCCAACTCATTATAAAGATCATTCGAAGTGGAGTTGTGTGATACTCCAGAATTCAAAAGAATATGAATAGTAGGGGACAAGAATGAATTTCGGAACCGCAGGGAATGTTCCAAAATTCAAAGGGATTGAGTCAAAAGGAAGAGATTCAGACTCGATTGAAAGTGATTCTGTAAATACATTTACCCTATATGCCAAGTTTTGCCTAGAGCTACCAAAGCTCTGATACCAACTGTAACGACCCGCTATTTTGGACCATTCGCATCCGCACATGTCGGACTTGAATGATTCAAAATACCGAATTGTTAATTTATTTTTGGCAAAACTGAGCATATACAGTAAATAAATAATCACTTATCAAAGACACAGAGTAATAATTGCAGCGGAAACAAAAGATAGTAGTTCATGAAGCTACTATATACATATCAGAGTTAAATAAGGTACAACAGATGTCTTGAATACAATAATCAAATACAATATCAGAATACATCACTGGAATCAACTAAATATCTGGAAGCTGGATAGATAGCTCGATCTCCAAGCGAAGCTCCAACTCCAAAGGTGAGTCTCGAATACTGGTACACTCAGTCTGACCTGAGTGTAAAGCAAAATACAAAACACTCGAGTCAGGATTAACATTCTTATATTAATAAATCTAACTCAAGTGAAATATCAACTGAAATACAAGTAACTCAGAGGATGTTTGGAATAACCATCCTTTAAGGATCCGTTAAACTATCTACTATGTAGTAGTGTACGATAAGTAGATAATGCCTATCAGTAATATAAAGTATCAAAATAGTGTTAAGGCGTTACCATTATCCTCCTTAACACATTTTATATAAGCGTTATAGTCTATACAGCACTGTAAACTCCACCGTAAACTAGTGGGATATCAGGGAGTACTCCATAGGTATAACACAAAACAAATCGTAGTGGTCGCATATATAGGGATACAAGTATGACAAGGCACATGAGGCAATACCCAAGGTAGTGAAACTACCGTTTGCCTGATCCGGACTGGTGAGAATGCATCGCCGCAGCGATCGCAACACCGCGAAACAACACTCCCAAAATCAAGGGTGCACCAATCGACAACAAGTAATGAGTAGTTTCGAAGAAGTGTGTTCGCTCGAGGTAGCTAACCCCCATTTGGCCGGCACAACTCCTGTTTTAGTCATTTCCAATTTGACACAAGTGTCAAGGCTATCCATTATCGTTCTCTTTCTTCAGTCATCACGTACATCATTCCAACCACTTCATTCTGGATCACATTCCGCGTATAGTTAAGTGGTTTTCGGTTTAGACAGTGAGTATGTCCCTAACCGATTCCGGTCTCTTTAATAACTTTCGTAATTATTACACCGATTGGTCGTTTAATAACTTTCAAAATAGTTCATATTTCAAAACCGAAATATCATTGCCATTTCAAAACCATATCCATACGATATCAATTTCACTTCAAATAAATCCATTTCCAAAATCATATTACTTTCCAAAGTTATATCGCTTTTGAAATCGTAAGTCTTTTAAATTCAAAACACTTTGGAAACCAGAACCTTGAAATTCATAACACTTTGAAACTATAGTTTGAAATCATAACATTTTGGAATTCATAACACTTTCCACTTAAACAGTTTAGATATTAAATTAATGTATATAATAAAATAGTTTATAAAATAGTTTATAAATAAAATAGTTTATATATAAAATAGTTTATATAAATAGTTATTAGTTAAAATAGTTTATAAAATAATTTATATTAAAAATGATTTATATTAAAATAGTTTATATTAAAATAAATTTATAAAGTAAAATATCAATAGTTTTAAATTTAATTTTAAATTACTTTATAAAATAAAAATAGTTTCCTCGACCTTCACAAATCGATTCAAATCAATTCGAGTTCCAAATTCAAATTTAATCAAATCTAATTCATCAACTTCAATTTCATTACATTTCAAGTCTTACATTAATTTCAATAAAACACATTTTATTTCTTATTAGAGAAATTCAATTTCACTTATTAATTTACTTAGTTACAATTTCAAAACTCAATTAATAAAGAAACTAAATTTCACCTATTCAAGAAGTTCAATTTTACTTAATAAAGAATTCAATTTTATTTAATTATTAAATAATTCGATCTTATTTAATTATTAAATAATTTCAAAACTTAATTATTAACTAATTTCAAAACTTCATTATTAATAATTCCAAATTTAATTATTAAATAATTAATTTTAAAACAACATTCTTTCATCATCTACTATGTTAATATTTTGATTCAGATTATTAAATATTAACATTTTCCTTTCATAAAAATTCAAATTCTGACATCCTTTCAAAACTTATTATTTAATCAAATAAAATCTTCAATTTATTTTTAAATCAAATTATTGACCAATCGGGTTTTTATTAAATTTTCTATCCTAAGTCAAGTTTTATTTGGGTATTTATCATTTCAACCCGATTCCAATTCAATTCAAAATCATAGAATAACAAAGGGAACTTGCAGTGTGATAACTGGGATGGTGTCGAAGTAAATAAACAAGCAATAACACAATCAATAACAATCCAATAATTAATTCAAATAATCCCGAAATAAACGTATTAATTCACATTGTTGTTTGTGCAAATTAATATAATTATTTCTAGAATCTACAATATCATTTCATGTAGATTAAAGATTATTGCATTACGGTTTTTCACTTGTCATCTATTTACAATTTCATGCATCATCAGTTTAAACAACGTACAATTGATGGTTCAAGGTGTAGTTAACACTATTTTCTACGTGTCAAATGATTAAACATTTAAGGGGTCATATTAAACAAATTTAACTAACCAAATTCAACACATATATCGATTCAAATTTTTTTAACTATTCTACGTCAAATTCAATTGCATAATATTTATCACTTTATACATTACAATTTAACATCCAATATAACAACCATCAATCAATCAATTATCGACCAAACTGCATTATCATCGCATAAATAATTAACAGATAATGGTGTCAGATGTCATAGGTGAACAGATACAGGTAATTGCATATATAACAGTGTAAATAACTAACAGCAGCATATTTCAAGTGTCGTTTCAATTGAAATCAGATTTAATAAATAAAAGAACATTAATCGTGAGTGATTGCTCACCTTTCGAGGCTAGAGATAATTCGACAAATGGAATGAGCTACGAATCCAGGAATGCATTTCAAAGCGAGGCAAAGTTGGAACGAATTTTGACAATCAAAGCAGAGCTGGAAGTTGAAATAGATGAAATAAATCAGCACAAGTTTAATATAGACAAATCAATCGGTTTGATAGAAACAGAGAATGCATATTTTATTATTATAATTTCATTAAAACTAATATTTTAAATTCCATACAAATATTAACGTAACATAGATATAATAAAATCATAATTCTTAAAATACCTATATTAAAAGTCAAAAATAATGTTAAAACACATAAAACTTAAACTCAAAAATAATTTATATAGATTCCAAAACAACACCTTTATAAATATGCTTAACCTATTACTGTACACAGCAGACACGGCCTATATTAACTGAATTAAATAACTCAAATGCTTATACACAATACACAAGTCAATTAGAAAAGAGAAAAACGTAAACAACTAATATAAAGTGACAGCTATATATATATACTAGAAAACTAACTCCATACAATACTGTAAAATTATATAAGCTAAACTTTTAACAAGTAAATAACTCATATACTATAACCACTAACAAACTGTTTGCACAAATCCTAACAACAACTTATACAAAAAAGCAACTTTATAGTTTATTACTTTCAAGAACAACTTATAAAACTGTATATTATATAAATTAAAACGTATCACATTTTATATAAAGTCATCATGTAAAATAAAATATCAAATAAAATGCTTTAAACTATAATAATACAGTAAACACATATTTTTATTCCTATATATGAAAACTAACATAACACCCATAACTTAAACAACTTTACAAATATATTCATCATATTATACACAATAGGAAACAGACTTCAAGTTAGGGATGATAGGAACATGGTTTCAGAAAAGAGCGAATATAAATATATACTTACATATAAAAGAAACCAGCATGCGGCCATGGGCACGGCTTCGGAAAGGCTTGCGCGGCGGAGAGATTTGGATCAGAGAAAGGGCTGAAGGTGGGTCTTAGGTTGTAGGCGGCTGATGTGGAGTGGCGGGCTTCGGTGATGTGGCGAGCGGTGATGGTGTGTAGGTCGTGACCGAGCGCAGAATGATGGGAGGGAAAAACTTTGGTGGGTGCTTCGGTTGCATGGTGGGAAGCTATTGGTTTGGGTGAAGGTGACAAGGCTTACAAGTGAGGCCAAGAGGGGAGAGAGCAGCGGGGCAGAGGAGAAGATGTTGCGTGCGGCATAGCTGATGGCGGCAGAGGTGTTGGCTGAGGGAGGAGTTAGCATACGGCGATGGTAGAAGGCGGAAAGGGAAGCAATCGGGCTGGAGATGCGTGCTCGGCGTAGGGAGGAGGCCGAGGTTGCAAGCGTGAGAGGTGGTTTCGGCTTTGATGGAATGAAGGCCGTTGCATGGATTTCAGGTGGAAGAGTGGCACGAGGTTGTACCTGAAGCCGTGCGTTTTTTTATATCAGTAAAATGACTAAAGAAGAAGAAGAGGGGAGGGAGGGAGTTTGAGTATGAGAGGTGCAGGCAGAAGAAAGAAATGCATATGGGAAGAAGTCTAACATGTACTAACGTAACTTGTACATGTTCATTTTCCTTCAAAATAAATGCAGGGGAAAGTTCCAACGCTTGCTTCAGAAAGCAAATAGAACTATAAATGTGAAGGTGGAAATCAACCAACCGGACCCAAAATCTCAGAAATAATAAAAGCTAAGGACCATTGGTTTACACTGTGGAAATTTGAGTAGGCACGAAACGTGTACCAATACGAAAGGCGTTTCGTAAAGTGCAACGTACACCGGACTCCGAATTTGACAATCGAATATACCGTAGAGATCAGTACATCGAGACGATCAAAACAGTATACGGATATCAGTGGTGTGATTGAATTATAAGAATTCGAATTTTTCTACTGGCGGAAAATGCATGAAAAACATAGAAAAATAAGATCGACGGAGCTAAAGAATTCCGAATTTTGAAAAACGAAAAATGACGCCTTACTGAGAAGATGGTTTAGAATTTTTCCATATAAAAATATTTGGGTTTCGAAAACATTTTATTTTCATCAATTCCTAACTAATTAAAATTTAAATAAAATAACACACGAAAATAAACTTCATATTTTCAGATGAAAATTTACAGTTTTCTATGTTCAATTAGCCGTATTCCAAATATTAAATTTTATTTCAAAATTTCATCGTTTACAATTTCATAAAATTTCAACTAATTACGTTATTAAAATAGTTAAAATTTATGGGTCGTTACATATATAATATACAACAGAACTTTACAAAACTAAAATCATCTTACTATACACAACACTGGAGTAAACTAACCTATTTCAGCCTGAACAGTTATAACAGCCAACCCTTACAATTGCAGATAAATACAAAGCCAAAAAATGCAGCGGAAATAAAAAGATACGTGAATACGTTTTGCGGGCATCCTGTTCTTCTCCTAAAGCTCCAAAGCATCCAGAACTAAATCTAAAGCATACTCGAGCTGACCTGATCATTATAATAAAAAACACGCGGATCGGTTTGGTAAACCATTGTAACATCCCGCCTTTTTGTACGCTTAAGCAGACACACATGCCAACTTAAACCATACAGAAGGGCGGATTGTTATGGGGTAAATAAGAAAAAATGGAGAAGTAAAAGAAACAAAATAGAATCTTGCAACGGAACGATAAAATATAATAATCAAATAACAGTTCATGAAGCTGTTTTACAAAACATTTGATTATACTTATACAATACATATCAGAGTTACACATACCAGAGAATGATAATTAATTCAGCGGAATACAATGGTGTAGTGGAATATATAACAAATAGTAATAATAATTCTTCGTCTTCGTCCTCCAGAATTTAGGCCTTCAAATCTTGAAATGCTCAGGATGACCCGAGCGAATTGAAAAGACAAAACACTCGAGTCAGAACTAAAAGATCTTATGTAAGTTAAATCAATAATAAATATATGAGTGGAAAGGCGTCAGAGATGTTTACGGGATTTGACATCTCCTATCCAGTGTCTAACATGAGTGCAGTAACTTAAGAGATGCTCGGGATTCACATCCCCTAAGGATCCGTTAAACTATTTACTATGTAGTAATATTCGCTATTATAATAATGTCTAATATAAAATAAACATACTTTTAAATAGCATTAAGGAGTGACCCAATATTCCCCTTAACACGTAATAGTCCCAGTAGTCTATCCAGTATTAGCATACTCCCAAAATGGGGGCTACCCTCGATACTCCATAGGCTACGGGAGAAATCACAAATCGTAGTAAAGCTCGATACGGTAGGTGACACGGCACACAAGGCAATGACAGGGTAGATATACCAATTACGCATCCGGACCGGTGGTGACGCATAGCAGCCACTACCGCCCACCTCGAACAACACTCCCAAATCAAGGGTGGCCACCAAATCAATCACAAGTAATAGAATGGTATCGAAGAAGTGTGTCCGATCAGAGGTGCTACCTCCTTGGCCCATCGATCGCTCTTGTTTAGCCACCTTATGCCAACTCACGGGAGTTGGGTCCACGTATATACCTTAGGATCGTCACCACCATCCTACTTCATTCTAGAAACTCCACCGCGTACACAGTTGTCAAAGTGGTTTTCGGTATCGACAGAGAGTATGTCCATATCCGATCCCGGTCTCTTTAACAACCAATCATTATTATAACACCGTGGTCATTTAAAAATATATATACTTTTAAAAACACAATCATTGCTCTTTCAAAATATATTCTTTATTTCAAAATAGTATATACTTCAAAACCCAAAATATTATTGCCATTTCAAAACATATCCTTTACTTCAAAATAATATATACTTTAAAACCAAAATATTATTGCTATTTCAAACCCAATTTATCAATGTATTATTTCCATTTCAAACCCCAATTCAATAATATATCATTTCCATTTCCAAAACAATTCAATAATATATTATTTAAATAAAACCCAATTTCCAATCACTAATCTTTCTTTAATTTAGATAACTTGAAATATTCTTTTAAATCATCTTAAACCCAAACCACATTTTGAAGTCATATTCTAAATTTTCAATTTCAATAGGTTTCCAATCAATATGTTCACAGATAATTCTTAAATAAATTCTATTTCAAATAAATTCATTTTTCAAACCATATTACTTTCAAAGTTATAACAATTTCGGAAACCAATACTTTGAAACCGATAATACCTTAATTTCAATAAACATTTCAATTTTGATATATTTCAAGTCTTTAAATATTCCAAAATTCCCAACCAAATCTGATAATCTTATATAATCTTATATATACCTTAATTCAATTCACTATTATTTAGTTTAGAAATATTTATTTAATAAATTCAATATCACTTAAATACAGCTCAAACTTGATATATTCGTAAATCAAACTTAAAACATCATCAAGTTATACATAGCTTAAATTTTAGAATTTAACCATATATAAAATAATATTTATATAATATCAAAATTTAATATTTATTAAACCGTATATTTCTTTCCAAACCATAGAAAATTACTTTAAAATATTTTATATATAGACCACGGTGCCTGTATAAAATTTTCTATCCTATGGTCAAGTGATACGGATATTTATCATTTCAATCTGTAATTTAAAAATATAAAAGTTTACGGTTATATATCATTTCAAATTGCAATCCCGAATGAAATGAAAATGCATAATAACTGGCAGTTTATACAATAAAAAAAATAGCATCCATTCATCCAAATATCAATAAACAACCATTTATTACAATCATCATCCAATTTAAACAAAACATCAATATAAAGCATATAAAATATAACAGGCATCAACGAATAGTTTATATTCAATAAAAATTAATAACTGTTCAACTGGCAGTTTATATGCAATAATAAATAAATTTAACTGGCAAATTATATGCAAAAATAAATTAAATAACAATTAAATTTAACTAAATGCTATCTAACTGAAATGATGACTAAATATATGCCCAAACAATCATAGATAAATTTTAAATCACATTAAAATTTAATTTAACAAACATAAGAAATCTTAGAAGTTGTGAGTGGGTTAAAACACTCACCTTTTGAATTTAAATTGAATTTAAATCCAAAAATTTGACCGTCTCAGAATTCGTCCAAACCAGCGTCATCAAGTCCGGAATTTCAATACGATCCTAACAAAAGAAACCGTGCGTAAAACGGATATCGTATGCAAAAATTATGCCGGTAAATGCGATTGAAAACATTTTTAAAAATAAAAGAAAATGGAACACATTTACCCCTTATTAGCATGCCACGTCATCACTCTGTTACCCATGCGTTCATGCCCAGCTACAGAGAAACGCGAAACAAACGAACCCATTTACACGCTGAAGCCGGCCTTTGACCCACCGTTGACCATGCCTACCTCTGCCCTTGCGCCGCCGCATGCTACGGCGTCACCACCCAAAACTCGCCCCAGTCTCCTCTGCATGCCGACGTGAGTCCGACCTCCCCCAGTGCTAGCCGCCGCCGTTGATTTTAAACCCTAGATTGAAAAATCATGATGATCTGGCCGTCGAATCGACGAACGAACCACATAGATCGACTCCCCTCGGTCCCCTCTGCAAAACCCAGAAAGGGTTTGTCGATCCGATAACTTTCACCGACGCGTGATGGACGGCCGAGACTTCTTCGATTTTTACCGGTCAGACGACAAATTGAATCGAAAAACGAACACTACCAGTGAATTACGCTGGTCGAGAGCTTCAACATATATTTTTTCCAGATTTTTCTGAGGACATTGAATTTTTAGCATTTGATTTTGAAATGGATCTGGATCTGAAATTTTGACTGCCATTGTGGTGGAGAAGGAGCTGAAGAATTTTTTTATGCGCAGACAAATGAGAATAGGCCGAGGCTAGGGTTTAGCGGGGATATTTATAGAGAATGTTGAAAATAGAATAGATGGATAAAACAGGTGTACGCGCTAACGCCAACGTGGTCCAAAAAGCCCGTTCTGACCCCGGAACGAAATTGGGTTAACCCATATATCAAAATAGGTGTTTTAAAATATTTTAAATTCAATGGAAAAGGTTTCAGGTTCAAATTCCATCGTATGAAGAAGTTATGCTTAAAACAATATTTTCCAAATTGATTTTTTTGATTTCAATTGCATAAATTTCAAGGCGTTTCGAGTCCGTACGATCAAACGACAAGTCCGATAGCTACGAAACTTGAAACACTATTATAATTCACCGTTACGGATCCGATGAAACTTGTTTCGTCAAAATCCGTGTCAGTGGCCAAAATGACTATTTTTCCATCAATTAAATAAGTAAAAAAATAAATTAATAAAATCCAACTTTTAATTTAAATCTTTAAAATTTACCAATTTTAACCCTTTTATATTTCTCAGTAAATTACAATGTTTTAACCAAATTAAAAGTATATTTAAAAATTGATAAATTAAACAATTTCACTGTTTATCTCAAATTCATTGAATTTAGAAATTGTAAATTAAATTTTCAAAATTTCATTTAATTACCTTTCATTCTATTATTCAGTCTATTATTATCAAAAAGATGCAATTTACATTGGCTCACTATTGTTTACATTTATTTTCTTAGATTTCCTATACACTTCCTTCAACGTAAAATTTAACTGTTATATTACATTTATTCACAATAATTTCAAAGAAAGTAATTAAGTTTTCCAATTAAATAAATAAATATAGCTTTCTATTCTGTAGATTAGCCAACTGTCATAATCTAAATAGGATTAGTATTAATTTCATGTTATAAAATTTACTAATTTCAATAAGTTAGAACTTCAAAATTTGCTTGCATAAATTTGGATTGTACTACACTTATTATATTTCTGCCAAATAGATACATTAATTTCAATTAAATATTCTCTGTAACTATTTCTTGGTTTCATACTTTTTATTTCCCTAAATTACTATCTTGTATTAAGTTTACGTTTCTATTTTACTTTATATTCAATTATAACCTAACAGTCGTTACAATCAATTGGATTGTATTGAATTTGGTTATCCATCAACTGCCATTTACACTACTACCTAAATTTACACAGTCACTATTAGAAAATCTTACTGCATTGGTAAATTAAATGTTTGCTTTAAATTACTTATTTAAATTTTTATGCTCAAGAGCAACAATTAACACTTTCCATTATTATACAAATTTGAATCCCATTCAAGTTATTCTTTATTAATAATTCACACAATATTATAACTTCGTACAAGACATCCAATTACTATTTATTATTATAACTTTACAATCTATATAAATTCATTGATTGATTTACTATTTGCCTTTGTTTCCTTATATTCAATTCTTAGCTTAGTATGACAATTTATAGTACTCCATTTAAACTACATTTCATTTCAATTGTTAATACTTGGCTTAAGTTTTTACGGTTGCATTTCATTTACTCTTCCGTTACTATATTAATAATTAGTAACGCTTATTATCAATAATAACATCATAATTACTTAATATTTATATGAACTTTAATTCCAAATAAATTCATTGACCAATTAAAATTGGAAATTTGTAATAGTTGTTATTCTACTCTTAAATTTATTTCAAATTTATTTCTTCCAGTATTAATTACACAATCAAACTTAATTAACCAATTATAATGGTTCCTACTATTCCTTCAATTGGATTTCATTCAAATTTGTCAAGAATTTGTTATATTTACCAATGCAACATTTAATTTCTAACATTCACTCCAATATAAATTATAAAATTTTCATTTCTTTTTACATTAAATTACAAAAATCAATTTAAATCAACATATTCAAATGGTTGAAATTTAAGGGTGGTTACAACCATCATGAGAAACACACCTTAAATGGATTCTAATGTTATGAAAAACCTTTCAAAATAAGGTATCTCGTAAGACCATGTCATACATAAACACAAACGGGTTTCTACCTTATGATAACCAAAACATTTCTATAAGAAATCCATCGATATTAGTAATGTCCAGGGTTTAAAATAAATATCGTATATAGTTGGAATGCTTGCATCTCATGTTCCAGCATAGTTGGACACAACTAAGTCCGTAAGGCACTTATTAGAGAATGGATTCCATACAATGACAAGATAAGTGACTACCTTCCGTATAGTACATCTCTAGATAATGTACCGAGGGCCTCACATGGGCTCCTTGCGAATCAGGACCGGCCCTACCCCTTACTGGATAGTTTCGAATATTTCATCATCTCAGTTGCTTTCGCAACCTTTTTCGAGAGCTCTCATGCACAACCAAATCCATAAATGTATATATATCTAGAAAGGGTGATGAAAATATCCTAATGGGTGCGACCCACATAGCCCTGAAGCATTCCCTATTTTAGCCATTCTTGAGTTGTGAGGCTTGAGGCTACGATTACCTTGTATATATCAATTCCATCAGGTATGCTAATGTTGCCCTCCAGGCAGAAATACAATGCCAACATTCATCCTTACAAGTTTGTTCTGGTTTGAACGAAACCGAATGCACTACCTCTAATACATCCATTTTGGAATCACCCCCAGGATTAGTAGCAAGTAGCCCTTGCACTTCAAGAACACCATCTTCAATCAACTTCACACTATAAGAAAAACATTCTTTTATAGCGGCATATACGTATGCAATGCACAAAAGGTGCCTGTATAGTCCGTCGTTCAATTCTATTTTTTTTCTTGTTTTTTTAGTCCTTACTTTAATCCAATTCTTCAAGATAGAAGAACCGTTCATGCATGATGTTAGATCAATATTATCAGGGTTATGATTTACCAACCTGCTAGTTCTTTTTATGAGGCACCAAGATTTCATGATCTGCTGCCGAACCTGTTCCAATTCTAACAGCTCGGACTCGGATCGTGGGGATCGTCGGAATACTTCGTATCAACAGATAAGATACTCGGTATATCAATATTGATTAGATCTGAAATCTGTTATTGAATGCTCATTCAATGAGCATTCTCAATATTATGCCTTATGTTATATATGTTATAACATATGTGTGTTTCATTTTTTATATTATATTATTTAATATTTGGATGTGCTTTTTTCTAGTTAAATAATTAACTAAATTGAGAAAAAAGACTCAAAATTCAAAATACTATTTAATTAAAAATACTACTTAATTAAAAATACTACTTAATACTAATTAATAAATACTAATAAAAAAAAATTATTTGAATATTCTTTCATTTTCATATTTTATAGTACTGGATAAAGGATTTGCAGTCCCCCGCCTCACCACTTGGCCATGCCGCCAAATTCGATCCAAAATAAAATGGATAAAAATATTAGTCATATTCTATTTCTACTACTAACTCACTTTTTTTTATCTTGAATCCCGTTGTACTTAATCTTCAAAAACACATTTTTTCTTTCTTTCTAGTTTTCTATTATTTTCTTCGATTTATTATATCTCAAAATATACATCAGTGAATAATTTCCCTTATCGTTTCTTTTCTTTTAAGAGTCAAATTCTAGCGACAGACTACAAAATTCAGGGTAAATTGGATCCACTCCTCTCTTTGATACAAAGGGCGCTTTCGGATCTGTGCGTGCTTCAAACAATTTTGTCTTCTCCATATTACCATATCTACTAAACTCAATCACTTGCTGCCGTTACTCAACAGTTTTCTGTTGAGGTCTATCCCAAAGAGGTACTCAAATTGGATCAGTGATTGATTTCTAGGTTTCATCGTAAACCTAATTGGTTACTTCCAATTACGTAAATCCATCTGCTTCCGAAAGAATCGAAGAATTTCTTGGGAATCCTATAAGATCAATTCATTCTTTTTTCTCTGACAGATGGTCAGAACTTCATCTGGGTTCGAATCCTACTGAGAGGTCCACTAGAGATCAGAAATTTTTGAAGAAAAAACAAGATGTTTCTTGTGTCCCTTCCAAGCGATCATAAAGTAAAGAAATGGTTAATATATTCAAGATAATTACGTATTTACAAAATACCGTCTCAATTCACCCTATTTCGTCTTTCCCTATGTATACAGATAAAAAACATACATATCAAGAAGAAAGTATAACAATTTTGAATATTCAGGGGACTACATGGGCATTTCAGAAATTAATGAATTTATTTTAACACTAAAATAAATTCATTAAAAGAATAATTAGTTCAAATTAAAGGGTATCATGACCAATCATGAGTGACTCACTAAATCATTAATATGGATAATATCCAAATACCAAATACGTTTTCTCTGTGATCGATGTAAAGTGAAGGGAATTTGTTTTGGGAAGATCAAAGAAAGAATCCGTTCTTCTTCCGTAAAGAATTCTTCATCCTCTTCTAATTGAATTAATGGATCCTCCAATTGGAAATGATAATAGAAGACATAGGTTGTTATAAGGAGTTCTAACAAACAAATACATATAGTATACCATCTAAATATCTTATTCCCTTTATAAGGGAGAAATAAAATTGAGGAACCCGCAAATATTGGCAAAACTACTAGTATTGTTAACCAAGGGGGCTTGCTTAAGAATAAGAAAGAGGAATCTTATGGAAATATCATGGAATAAGGTTTGATCCTATTCATAGGGATTCCGTAATTAAAATATCCAAAAAGTTTGAAACAATTGGGACTTTTTTGGAGATTGGATGCAGTTACTAATTTATGATCTGGATAAAATAGAAAAAAAAAGATAAAATAAAAATTAAGCATTTAGGTATGTGTAAAAATAGATTCTAATCCGCGCCGCTTTTCAACCAGACAAGTAAATTTTTAGTAATATTGAAAAATAAATAATATAAATTAAAAGTGGAAGTTAATTTAATAATAGAAGAAGAAGCTCCGTTTACTCAATGAATGACCCCCCTCTAAAACTTTTTGTGAAAATAAAAATAAAGGATTAATTCGTTTTTTATAGCCATTTCTTTAATCAGTGAGTAGAAGCATACTCGAGATCGGAATCGTGGAGAAGTACTACTTGGTCATTTCTACCAACTTAAAGTCCTCATTATGATTCGTTTTATCCAAAGCTTTATGTAAAAAAATCCTTTTTTATCTTAAATTATCTCCATTACTAATCATTTGTGTACCTTGGATAATAAATTTCAAAAAAGTTTTTGTGATTGTTCCAAAAGAAATGAAACAAAAGATACGGTAGAACTAGGACAGTTATTGTATAAGGTCTACCCAATGCTAGATGCAGAGGCGCATAATAGATCGATATGAACATCATGAGCTGCCCCGTAATAAAACCCGTTGTTGCTGATATCTCTTTCTTAGTTCGGCATTTTAATACCACCGGGAATGAAAAAAATATTCTAAGGAATCAAAAATTTTGAAAAATTGGATTATGTCCAACGAATCACACCCATTAAAAAAAAGTATTTTGTTTTGGTTCGGCCCGTAATCATATATGAAATAGCTGATGGGATAAATTTAGCTAAACCTTTCCTCCCAAAAGTTTGATTTTAGTTCAAAATAATCAATATGTAGAATCTGAACAAGTTATTGCTGAGATTTGTACTGGAACGTCTACTTTTCATTTTATCAATTTTTTTTTATCCTTCGATAAAAAGATTCATTCTCCTCATAAAAAAGAGGAGGTAGAACCAATAAAGATTTCTTTTTCGATTCATCTATGGAGTTGAATACCTCATTCAAGAATTATTTTTTTGATCCAATCCATAGGAATCAATAGAAAAGGGTCCATAAATAGAATTATTTTGATGACCCATCTTGTTTTTTTTGAAACTTTTAGAACCCTATTTCCTCTTTCTTTAAAACTCTTATAACTTCCAAAAGTTTCTTTTTCGCTTTTATCATTTTTTTTAGTTCTTTAAAATTGGGTTCAAAAGAAAGAAGGTCATTTTCGACATTATAGCTATCCTGGGGTTGGACGAATTATCTGACGAAGATCATTTAACTGTAGCAAGAGCACGAAAAATTGAACGCTTCGTATCACAAATATTCTTTTTCAGGTGGTCTACGGGCTGTTGCTCAATCTACCAGTTATGAAATACCATTAACTCTATGTATGTTATCAATATCTCTACGTGTGATTCGGCAGAACATTATTATTTTCCCTCTTTTCTAGAACTAGAAATAGAATAAAGAAATTTAATATATTATATTCAATGGATATTTTCTTTTTAAAACGGATTATTCCGATATATAAAATATAAATTCCAATTGCTTTTGCTACTATGACCTTCCCAACCACGATTTTTTATTCTTTTCGGGTATTTTACCCGGAAAAAATAAATTCTAGCGAAAAAAAATAGTAGGTTCCATCGTTTCTATGGTTACTTCGTAAACGATACCGATCCACTTTCATTTTGTATTTTGGACTAAATTCTTTTAATCCTCGATACTCAATCAAATTTTCTTTTTTTACGACTGAATCCACCTCTATGGTCCCATATTTAGTAATTCCCGAACTGTTTCTTCTATATTGTGGATCGTCAAAATAAGCAAGAATACTATTTCTATGTAAAATACCATTTGTGGGTATTTCAATTGAAATACCAAAAGAGGGTATTAGTTCTTTCTCTCCCTCTGGATTATATTGCATTTTATTCCAATTTTGGCGAAGCGGGGGATCAAATGGTGTAGTTCATTTGTTGGTAACTTGGAGGATTAAAAATATGACTATTGCTTTCCAATTAGATGTTTTTGCATTAATTGTGACTTCATCAATCTTACTTATTAGTGTACCCGTTGTATTTGCTTCTTCTGATGGTTGGTCAAGTAACAAAAATGTTGTATTTTTCGGTACATCATTATGGATTGGATTAGTCTTTCTGGTAGCTATTAAACACAACTTTAGTGGTTTGATAAACGCTGTATATCGACATGTTATAAAAAAGAATTGCACATTTAGAACACAAAAAAACCGGTATAAAAGAGCATGATTCTATAGCACCTATTTCGCGCTATATAAACATGTTTTTAGTATATTCTACATCCATTTACAGCATATATATACCGCTATAAAATGTGTAGATACAATAACGTCTATTTGCAGCTATCCTTTGATAGTAACCTCATACACTGCATTATCTTTTTATAGCACTTATGTCATATAGTTATAACGCTTTTTAGGAGCTATGCTTTATTTAGTGGAAATTAGTCACAAGGGCCTCTTTAGTTAGTGCAATTAGTTTCTAGGACGCACAACTGAAATAATTACTTTTAAGGACAAAATGCAAAATAATTAGTTTATAAGGCCAAAAATCCTATGAAATTATGTCCTTGAAAGTAATTGAACTGCTAACTTTGTCCTTAAAAGTAATTATTCTGCTGACTTTGGCCTTGAAATTAAATTCTATGGATGTGTGTCCTAGAAACTAATTGGACTGCAAAGTTTGTCCTTCTAGTGAAATGCCCCCTTTATTTAACTATATATTTGATGCACCCCACTATTACATTTTAATAATAACAATCAAAATGAATATTCTTTAAATAGATAAAAATTTGAACAATGTATGAACGAAAAAAATATAATAATCAGCAAATGTAACTTATATTCATGATAACAAAATAAAGTATCAACTAACAAAAAATAAGTTCAATACACGAGTTACCAAATTTAATACATATTCATGATAACAAAAGACAATATAGTTCAAAGTTAACGTTTACAAGTACCAAATGCATCACTAAGAACTTGAACTGCTCAAAGCCTTTCTTCATGCATGTCTTCGGTCATTGGTAGTACTTCCTGAAAATTCAGAATAATTTGAAAATAAATATATAAAACTGGGAAAATTACAGGTTATTGGTAGTACCTTGGTTAATATATATATATATATATATATATTACAGGTTAAATATATATATATATAGTTTATTTTATAAAATTGAGTTTACCTGGTTAACATTTTATGATTTATTATTAATATTAATACTATTATATAAACTTAGTTATTTTTGTAAAACTTAGTTAATTTGGTTAATAATTTATTATTATCATTAACTTAGTTAATTTTTATAAAACTTATAGTTAATTTATTATTATTATTATAAATTTAGTTAATTTTTATAAAACTTAGTTAACTCGGTTAATATTTAATAATTTAGTATTATTCTAAACTTAATTAAATGTTATGTAACTTGGTTAATTTTTATAAACATGGTTTGTTTATTGTTATTATTACTATTATTTTAAACATTGTTAATTTTTATAAAACTAAGTTAATTTATTGTTACTATTGCTATAGTGATTGTTGTTGTTTGTATTACTACTATAAACAATAATTTTTATAAAAATTAGTAGAATTATTATTATTATTATTTAAATTTTTATAAGCTTATTTAATTTTTATATAACTTAACAAACGAAGTTAGTTTTTATAATTTTAGTTAATCTATTACTGTTGTTGTTGTTACAATACAAATTAGTTAATTTTTATATAACTTAGTTAACTTGGTTAATATTTTATAATTTATTACTATTATTATTCAAAATTTAGTTAATTGTTATCAAACTTAGTTAAATTTTAAAAAGGGGCATTTCACTAGAAGGACAAACTTTGTAGTCCAATTAGTTTCTAGGACATACATTCAAAAAAATTACTTTCAAGGCCAAAGTGTGCAGAATAATTACTTTCAAGGACAAAGTCAGCAGTCCAATTACTTTCAAAGACATAATTTCATAGGTTTTAGGCCCTAGAAACTAATTATTTTGCATTTTGTCCTTGAAAGTAATTATTTTAGTTGTGTGTCCTAGAAACTAATCCACCTGCTAAAGAGGCCCTTATGGCTAATTTCCACTTTTAAAAATTAGTTATATTATTATTTTTATTATCAACTAAGCTAATTTTTATAAGCTCATTTAGTTTTTATTAAACTTAATTAACAAAGTTAACTTTTATATTCTTAGTTAATTTTATTGTGATTATTATAATTATTTAAATTTTATTGTTACGGTTTGTTAATTCAACTAATCTTAGTTAATTTTATTATTATGATTATTTAACTAAGATTATAAAATTTTATTGTAACTATTATGATTATTGTTGTTGTTGTTGTTATTAGTATTATTATATCCTAAACTTAGTTAATTGTTATGAAACTTAGCTAATTTTTATGACCTTAGTTTATTTATTATTATTATTACTATTATGATTATTATTGTTGTTCGTATTATTTATTATAAACTTAATTAAGTTTCATAAACATTAGTTAAATTATTATTATTATATTATAAACTTAGTTAATTTTTATGGACTTGCTTAATTTTTATAAAACTTAATTAACGAAGTTAATTTTTATAATTTTAGTTAATTTATTTTGATTTTGACTATTATTATATATATTTAGTTAGTTATTATAAAACTTAGTTAACTTGGTTAATATTTTATAATTTATTATTATTATTATACTGCGCTTAGTTAGTTTTTATAAACTTATAATTATTTTATTGTTGTTGCTGTTTTTATATTAACTTAGTTAAATTTTATAAAATTAGTTAACCTGGTTAGTAATATATAATGTATTATTATTATTATTATTATAAACTTAGTTAATTTTCATAAACTTTGCTAATATTTTAATATTATTATAAACTTATTTAATTTTTATAAATCTTACTTAACAAACAAGGATAGTAACAGCTTCTTGAATCAAATTCATTTTAATAGTAGCAATTGATTATACTAGGCGGCTCGTAATAGTAGAAAGTAAAAAATTAAATAACAATACCTCATTTGGTACCACATCCTATAAATCATCACTTGCAAGAATGAAAAATCAAGTGATCCATCAACCACATCCTCTCACATTAGCAGGATCTTCACTCGCAGTAATTAATCGGTAATAAGCAGTATATGCACTTCAATTGCAAAAATGTGCACAACTAGAGTATAACATGATGAAGAAAATACCTTACTTTCAGGCTCAACAGCAACATATTGCTTCAAGAGTTTATCACAAAATACGCGAGAAATAGCAAGCACATCTCCCACCTGCCATATGCTGATTTGGGTTTGATCCTACATGCACTGATGATCTAATTTCAATTTAACGAACTAGTTTTGATACCTCAAAATCTTTCTGGTTTTACAGTACTATATAGTTAATTCTATTACAAACCTTGCCAGCCAAAGAGCAGTAGCCTACATCAAGTTCTGAAATACTTTTAGGCCTTGCATGTTGTAAATTCAAGTTCTGAAATACTTTTAGGCCTTGCATGTTGTAAATTCAAGTTCCTACATACAACTTAAACATAGTTTAGAAATGATAATTGATGAACTGCAGTTGCAAGTTTTCTTGCCACTACAAACAAGTAACTTGAAGTTGCAAGCTTGCTTGCAACAGGCAACTTCCAACTGCACGCAAGCAACTTGTAGTTGCAAGTTTGCTTGCAACTTGCAAGCAACTTCCAAGCTGGTAAGTTGCAGGAAACTTGGAGCTGTAAGCTTATAACTTGCAATAATAACCGGGATTCCATATAAAATGTCAATTTTACCATATAAGTACGAGTGATGTACTGGAAGAGTAGAAGAGCATGATTAATAGTTCAAAGTTTTTACCTTATTAATTAAAGATGCAACCAGACTGTTGAATACACATAAAACTTTGGTATTCATCTGCATCGATGTTTAGTATGATTACAGACCAAAGGGGTGCAAAATTTGTAAAATATTTTGCATTTGATAGAAAAATGCAATGTAAAACACAATCAACAACGAAAACAAAGCAAGCGCTTCCAGAACAATATTATTAAAAGTAACAAATCAAAAAAGGTAAACAAAACAACTTGATTACCAAACAAACAATAACCAACGTTCCATGTCAACTTGAAAACCTTCTGGTGATGAACGAGTTTGTAAGGTGCAAAAAAAGTGAACATAAAAAACTACAGCCAAATTACCAAACAAACATTGCCTATTGTTCTACATCAACTGAAAAACCACTTAGTACTAAAAAAATCAATACGAAAGTAAAGCATCTACTACTACATATACCAATATAATGAACCAAAGGCATAAAAGCAATCTTTTGGAATAGCTATTAGATGATCCAGATGAACCCACTAATGAACATAATGAAACTTCAGATGAGTATGCACCTACAATTGAATTTATTTCTAGATGAAAGTATGGTGATAGAAAATATTTCAGATGCCATTCAAGAAATAATTATAATACCTAAATCTTGAAAATAAGGAGGATGAATGACATCTTACAAATAAGGAGGACGAATGACATTAACAAATAAAAAGAATAAAAGCGTAATGAAGGATCGTCATCACTCAAATTCTTTTGGGATAGACTAGTTTTAATGATGAATTTACTTAGAGTTGATGAATGATTGAACAAAGGGAATAATGATGACACCAATATAAAAACTATTATTCAAAGATAACATATTTTACCTGGGATAGTGTTGACAACATCCTCATGTATGCCTTATCGATTGTTGTTTAAAGATAACATATTTGGCCTTCCCGATCAATGAATAATTTTTTTTTCTAAACCGGCATGTATAGCTTAAGGGCGGACATTGATGAAATTTATAGGCTTTAACAAAATAGAAAGGAAAACCATTATATCCTTGCTCATTTTATATTGTAAATTCAACTACTTACCTTTTTTTACACTGTAATTCAAATTTTAGTTCTGCAATAAAATATTTACTAAAAACAGCAAACAATTACATACTGCAACATCTATCACCATTTGTTGAGGCGGCACAATCCTTAAACCAAGCTTATTTTTTCTCCAAACGCATGTTGAGCTAATTCATGATACCAACCGAATTGTTTTCCAAGAACAATTCCTTGCATTTGGACCATTTACCATAGAGTGTATAGTGTTATTATCCATAATACAATTAAACTTGTGATACCAATAATCCTAATGAATAAAACGTCTTTCTAAAATTTCATATAATTGTATATTTAAATGAACAAAAAAGAAGAGGGAGGGGGTGTGTTGGTGGTGGTGGGGTGGTTTTCTGACTCTCAAGTTTAAATGCATCCAAACAAATTAAACTAAGTACACATCTAAAGTTTAACTTTCTTCCTTTATTGAGAACCCGACCAAGAAATTAGTCACTGGATTCAAACACCATACCCGATGTTCATTTACAAAAATTAGGGTGAAATTTAGGCCTACTCCTCTTTTTTCTTACTCTTTGCAAGACCATCATCACCCGTGTCGGTTCTTGAAGTGGTAGGTTGGTTGATGCTGGCTCTAGCTGTAAGTACGAAATTCAGGTTCTGGTTGCAGACTTTCCAAATACCAGACTGTTAAATTGCTAAAATCAATTCAGTCCATGCCAATTTCATATGGAAAGGAGGTATCCATAAAGTGAGCTATAATGAATTATGTAGACCTAAAAGTGAAGGAGGAGTGGGACTTAAAAATCTATTTGAGCTTAAAAAGATCTATGGACTCAAACTAACTTGGAAAATCCTTAATTCAGACAATTTGTGGGCCAAATGGATGAGAGCTAGATACTTAAAAGAAAATTTCTGGACAATAAAATCAGATAATAATGCTTCAGTCATTTGGAAAAATATTCTCAAGCAAAGGGAGAAACTAAAAGAATCGGTTGAAAGACAAATAACAAATGGTCAAGACATAGATCTTTGGAAGGACCCTTGGATTAAAAACAAAAGTCTTTTGGATAGAATGGGATGGGAATGTTTTCAGCAAATAATACCCAAAAAATACAAGTTGCCAGCATAATTCACAACTAAAGATGGGAACCAGAAAAACAGTTAATAACCAGAAGCCTGAAGCAAGAAATCGAGGAAATTCCACTTTTCATAAATAGAGAAAAAGATGTATGGGCTTGGAAAAACAACAGTAATGGCAATTCAAAATGAAGGAAGTCTGGGAAGATAGTCAACAACACTACTCAACTGTTCAATGGCATAAGGTGATATGGAGCAAGTCTAATTGCCCCAAAATGGCTCACACTACTTACAAAGCAATCAAAGGCAGATTAACTACAAAAGACAGACTCAAAAGTTGGGGGATAATAGATGAAGACACATGCAATTTATGTAGACAGGGAATTGAAACACATAGACACTTATATTTCGAGTGCAAATACAGTAAACGAGTCTGGGCTATTCAGAAGCTTAAAAACATGCAAACAGAAGCAGTGATGAGTTTAGAAGATGAAATTAAATACCTGAGTGACCGAACAGACCTCACGAACCTTATGAAGGAAGTCGGAAAAATTGCGCTGACAACAACTATTTAGCATCTTTGGTGAGAACGAAATGTACGGGCTTTCACCAGAAACAAAGAAAAGACAGAGTTAGAGCTATTGGAAAGTATTAAAAGAGAAGTTAAGATTACTATAGGAAGAATCAAGAGAATTACCAGCTCAGAGGCAATAGAAATATAGCTACAAGAGAACTGGAAGTGGAAGGTTGCGAGGCCAGGAAATCGAGCAGACACCGAGGAGCCGCCATAGATTGAAGCTGATGAACCCTAAATTAAATTAGGAAAATTATGTGTTAAGTTATGTTAGTTGTCAAACTGTCTGATGAGCTGTCTCATATATAACATTGTATATTTATGGATTGTAATTGCTTTGGGCCGCATAGCCCAATATAATACTATTAACCAATTTTCAAAAAAAAAACTTTTGATCATCTTCGACTTCTTCCTTATCAATCGATATGCTATCTGAATTTCCATAAAATTGTTTGTGAATAGCCCGTGAAATACAAGGGATAGAATACAGAAGATATTGCTGCAATTTGTTTTTTATACTCATATGTTTTTTTTACATGTTGTCATTAAACAGGGATATAATTTAGGATTTCAAAATCTAACTCACCACGGGCCAGTTTTGATTACTGTTATTGTTTGAAAAGAAATTGGAAGCTTACAAACTTATTAGCAACATGTATGTTTACAAAATATGAAAATGAAGTTATACAATCTTGATTTTACGAAACAAAATAAATAAGGAAATGCAAAGAAAAATAGTAGTACAAGTTGCATTTCAGTAACTACAAAAAATGGCAGGTTAATAAGGGAAAATGTATCTACACTAACATCTGTGTCCCTGTGCCATTTTATATTTATATAATGTAAAATGAATATGCTGAAGCATAAAAAAGAATGGAAAATGGAGAACAAATAACACTAGTAAAAAACGACAGTGATTATAACTTAGCAAATGTTGTTATTAGCAATATAATGCTCAAGGAAATCAATCAGAAGTAAACTTGTTTTGTCACAAATAGCATTTAGTAAGGATTAGTAAGATTTATCACAAACATCGATAACAACGTTAGTAACTATTCACATTTGGTATATGTCATGACTATTATTCACATATTGGATAAATATGTTGCTTGAATTGTTTCAAAAGTTAGTTGACAATTTTGACAAGAGATAGATAGGCAACAGTTATCCAAGCATGTCAAAATTCCTTTTGTAACATCCCGAAATTTTCGACTTTCGAAAATTCGACATCGATACTCACTTTATCGACTGCCGAGCCATCGAATGCCGGAAACCCGAAAGGTTATGGTTTTAAAAAGAAGAAAAAGGTAGAAGAAGAAGAAAATAGTAGAAGAAGAAGAGAAGAAAGAAGAAAAAGAAAGAAGGAGAACAACAGAACAACAGAACAGCAACAGAAACAGAACAATATCAGAATCTCACATATCGCAGCGGAACAACATATAATAGATAAATGAATAATCTTTAAACAAAGAACTATATCATTTTATACATACATCAATCAGAGTCAATATACAACTCAATACAACACAGCACATCAATGGACAGTTATATAAACTTGTCCTCATACAGAATACACAGCGGAATAAATACTATCAGATACAAATACTACGTCTCGTCATCCAGCTTATCTCCAAAGCTCCAGAATATCCTGATAACCTAACTCTAGACTGCACGTGTGGAAATTGGTGGGCACCCAGAGTTTAGAAGGGAAACAATAAACTCCGAGTCAGTCATGGTGACTGGTGTGAGATCGTAAAACAGTTATCTTTAAAACAACAAAATAATTTTTGAAGTCAATTCGAAATGCTTTTGGAAAATGAAACTACCATAAGACCTCCCACCACACACACAATGCAAACGCAGACTTGGAGGAGATTTCTTCTTATGTTAGTCAAAGATGCTTACTACGCAAAATCAAATCATTTTGATATTATTATTAGTGCATAGTGTAGAAAACATTTCGAAAGTAGAATATAAATCTTAGCCAGCATAGGTACCATTATATTATGCCTGCTATAGCTGCCTCCTGAGGAGACAGGTTATACAATTGAAATCGTAAAGGCTCGTATTGTTTCTTTAGATTTCCAACAAATGGTCAGGCTAAGGAACTTCCTATGCCATGATGGGTACGTCCCTGGAATAGACGACCCGAGAACCTAACCGGATCTCTGCCAACACAAGGCCGGGTTACCTCTGCAAAAATAGGTAACTACTGACACGCGTATGCCATCCCCCGATCGTCACCGATCTTCCCGAGGATCCCCGATTCGCAACAACCACAAAGTAATAAATTTGCAGCAACCACATAGGTTAAGTATCTGGGCTCCATACCATGATACCACCTCTATCCAGAAGGAATGACATACACTAAGGGGCGCTACTCCCTAGAACCTTGCCGCATCCTTCCTGTTTTGACCATTTCCGGGGTGTGAGGCTCGACGAAGTCTCGTCCACAAAGCTACGCTTTCTACAAAGCCATGCTTCGGGTCAAACAAATGATCAACCTATGATCACAAAGATATAAGATCAAACAAATGATCATATCGCAAATGATCAAACACTGATCATTTCACAGCAACACTCAGTATGCCACGTTACCAAATTGGGAGTATATCGCTGATAAATTTCAACTACATAACCTCTGAGCTCGTACGTCTCAAAGAAGGGTGTTAAGCTAAGAGAATAAATTCTCCGCCACCAACAGAAATGTATTTGAAAGAAATCAGCTTTATATCTCAAATTGTAACGTCAGACACACAATCCATACAAGTCTGTTCCGGGATCGAACAAAACCGAAGGCACTTCTCACGAAGCCCTTGCACATCCGGATAATTTTCTAATCACGTCCGGACTTCCCGTCACTAAGGGTGATAAAAACCTCTAAATCGGAGATCAGCCGATGTAGAGTAACTCGACGGTAATCCTTCCGTTTTCAAAAATATCCGGTCTTCAACACCGGTCTTCGAATGCAATTCATAACGACGTATCACATATTCGGAATGGGTTATACGACCCCATGGTCCTTTCCCGGCTAACCCGAATAGTGAGCGCTTATTCAAAAATAAGTGTGGCATTCAAATTCATCCAATTCACAACAAATACCCATTCAAGGTAATTATTGATAGTCGGTTATTTAACTATCAATAAAGATGCGTAACATCATCAGATTCCAAATAATTTTCCAAATTATTTATCTTCCAAAAATATATTTACTAGATATATAATTTCCACACTTCAAAAATAAATCAACGTTTATTTTTAAGACGAATTCCCATTTCTTTTATAAATTCAATAGTGAATTTATATTTTCGAATATCTACTGATATTCGATTTTCAATTGATTTCAAAATATTCAATTTCAATTTATTTTTAAGAAGATAAATTCTCAAAACGTTTCATTTCTTATTGGAAAAGCATTTCCTTACTTAATAATAAGTATTTCACAAATCTATTTATTTTCAACACTTGGAAAATATTCGATATACTTAAATCAAATTAAGTATATTATTCATTCTTTAAGGAAAACATTTACTATAACAACATCTATTTGAGTCAAAACGAATGTTACGTAAAAATCGTTACGACGACTCAAAATCACTAGTATAGGAATTCGGAATTAAGATAGATATATAAATCCCAATACTAGATAAAAATATTTCCTTTCGGAAATCATTTACTATAACAATAGTGTTATAGTCCATCATTTCCTTATCTTTTCGAAAACGCCTATTTTCAACAGTGAACGTTGAAATTTATGCTTTCGATTCATAATACATTTTAAAACATCTTTTTAAAATGTTTAACTTCATTTTTAATATCACTTCTTTAAAAATGAATCCATTTTATTCAATAATATATTCATTGTCCAAAATCGTGAATATATCTTCTTTAATAATCTTCTATATTTAATTTATCAAATTCAATTGATTTTGAATTTATAAACACGTTTATAAATTCTATTTCTCTTTTATAACAACTTTGATTTATAAATCTTCTTTATTAACAATTCGATCAATATTCCTTTTAAAGGCAAAAATCCAATTTATAAGTAAATCTCTTATAATCTTTTATTCTACAATTTCATTCATTCTACAACTTCATACTTTATAAATCTATAAATTTCATATCCTTACAATTTATAATTCTATAAATTTCATATCTTCACATTTTATAATTATAAATTTTTTTACACTTATAAAACTCATTTTAAAATTCCAATAACTTTAATTGATAAATATCAATTTGGTACATCTTTTATATACATTGGTTTAATAATTAAAAAATCCCAACTTAAACCATTTTATAAATTTCTTAACTCTTTATTTCAAAAGAAATTACTTTTTTTTTTAAATTTTTTTTTACAAATCTTAACTTTTATAACTTTAAAATTTTAACGTTTTTAAATCAATTCAAAAATTCCATAAAACGTATATTTTCAAAAATCACTTTAAAAATCCTTTTAAAGTAAAGTCGTTATTTTTAACTTCAAAACTTGAATCTGATGATGCAACAGCACCAATTAGTCAATCACAACAACAACATCATATATCAACATATGGTAACAGAATATACATCAATATCTGTAAATAAATAAATACTGGTGAGGAATCCAGTTGGATCCCTCCAACTTGTTTCCCTGCATCCACAGACGTTAGCACAATACCAATTCCACTTCGAGGTGGAATATCGCGGTATATGGGTTTTTATAATATATCCGCTTACTAACGGCGCAATAGGGTCTCATCCGCTATACGAGGCGGGAAATCAATCAATCCAATATATACATATGCCAATATGTATATATTGCTATATATGTATAGATATATCCTACTATATCTAATATCATATCCAAACAAAAATCAAACAGTCAATCATCAATATACTGGCATACAAATATATTTTTGAGTGAGAAAAATCTCACCTTAGCTTTTTATTTTGCATTCCATTTCAATCCTTCCTTTGTTTTCTCGACTTTAACCTTGTATAAGCAATTTATATAATTTTATTAATATTCGAAATAAATCGAACACATCAATTACTCTTTAATTTAACCAATCTTTGTTTAAACTAATAACTTTTATTTTTAGCTAAATTTTCCTTTAATAGATTTTATTTAACTAAAATTTAATTTAAACAATTGAACTTTCTTTTTAATAAATTCAACTAACTGTTTAGTTGTAAACCAATTTTGTCTTTAATAATTGATTCAATTAAAAATTAAGTTTAAAATAAATTTCCATTAAATAGATTTAATTAACTAACTGTTATACAAACCCTTGTATATTTTTCCAAAGATTTATATGTATATTTATCTATTCATTATTAGTTTTCAACTTTATATATATATATATATTTTCAATCTTTACAACAATATAGCAAATTTCTTCCTCTATAAAAATACATATACTTTTCTGTTTTATAAAATTTGCTTTCTTCAGATTAAACATAGAGATGAATAAAAGTATCAAAGCTATACTTCACTGTCTAATTACAATTATGTAAAGTTATTTTCAAATTTTAATTTAAATGAAACAACTGTGAATACCTTACTGGAAATCGAAATTCCCATCGACCATCGTCAGAGACGAACATCGCATCCTTCGCCGACCCTCCCCTGCCACGAATCCCACTGCCGAGCTTCCAGATCCTCTCGACTGATGCCAGCCTCGTCACGGCCTTCATCGCTGAACCCTAGATCTCGCGATGCCACCATCGCCTGAGTTGCCTCGTTTTCGCCGCGCCTGCCTCCTCGCGATGCTCGCGAAACTCTACCAGACTTCGCCGCCGCCCTGCGCTCGAGAACCCAACCTCGCGCCTAATGACTCGCCCCATACGACTCCATCTCCGCTTGCTAACATCGCAAGCCATTCGCGATTGCTCCAGAGGAATACTTCACCCCCTTCGACTTTAGCCTCACGCGAAACCATCGCGAGCCCTAGAAATCTCGAGTTGTTTTTCGTTCATTTTATCTATGAAGACTTGAATTTGTAAAGGAGGAACTCGATGTATTTGTGAAGGAGGGAGGAGGCGAAGTATACTGGAGATAGACAATTTAAGCTCGACCATTTTTTTCTTTTCTGTTCTGCCATTATTTATTCTTCTTGTTCGTTTTTGATTTATGAAGAGGGAGAGGGGAATTTAAAAATGGAAGAGTATGCTCTGCACGATTTCTATCTCGTGATGCTTGGCGTGTTTTTAGGCGTGAGATAAGGGGAAGTACCGTGCCTGCCTTAACTGATGTCGGCAAAATTTAAATTGTATTTGGTTTAAACTTTAACGCGTTTATGTGTCGTACGCTCACATAACGACTCCGAAAAATACGAAAATTGAAATCCGGTAATAATTCAATACTACGGGCTCAATGGAACTGGTTTCATTGAATTCCGAGACTGTGCCTCGGACGGCTATTTTTAAATATCGATCCAAACGGTATAAATTCAAAACTGATCAAATCACTTTCAAATTTGATTCTGAAGCTTCTATTATCATTACGAATTTCAAAAGCTTTTGAAATATTTTTCTTCAGCTTAAAATTGAATATTCAAATTTTTATTCAGCATTCAATAGATTAAATTTTATAATTTAAATCGTCAGTTTCAAAGTTATATTCGGGATTCAAATTAAATCATCGTTCAAATATTTAAAATTAATTAAATATTCTCAATTTAATTTGTTCAAAATTCTGGGTCGTTACAAACTTCCCTCCTTAAAAGAATTTCGTCCCGAAATTACAAGTTAGGAAAAAAAAAGTCCTTAACTCGTCTATCATTTTTCAACATCTAATAGTTTTATCAATTAATCAAAACAAATCTTTCTACTAAAGATTCGTTATCAATTCAACTAAATTTTCCAACTCAAATTATAAGTTCCAGACAACATTGTTACTTAACAATTCAAATTTAAGTTTAAATTCAAATTTTAAACTTTCAAAATTTCTCAAAAATTTTCTAACACTCTAAATTTCCGAAAAATTTCGCCAGCGTCTCCTTTGCGCGGCTAACACGGCACGACTACAAAACGTCCCTACGGACTCTCAGATTTCAAAAAGAAAAAGAAAAAGCCAAGCGGCTAGACAAGAAATCATCAAAATTCATATACAAATTTAAATACTTACCTTTTGTCGAGCAATTCAAAATTATCTTTGAAATCAAAATTCAAATCCTTTATAACACCTGTATATCCTACTAGCCATAATATCTAGTTACATATCCAAACCATTTTGCACATTTCTGTTACAAAAATTTTGATACTTACTTCTTATACATTTTTACTTCATTGTTGAAGTTATATATCTATTTCCATTAAATTTTACATTTCACATTAATTTGAATTCAGTTCACAATTCCAATCTAATTTGGATTCAGTTTAACTTCTGAATATTGAATTTTATCGATTTACTTTCCTTTACAACTATACTATTTTAAATTAGTTCCAGTTACTAATTCATCACAAATTCTAATTCATTTATTCAAATTTGTCTTCAACATTCAGTTTCAATTCCAGTTTTATTCACTTTTGTTCGCTCCCACAATTTATTTACAATTCACTATTTTGGTTTATAACCACTTATATTAAACTGGATTTCAATTTGAATTCAATTTACATTCATGTACTTGCAATTGCAAATTGATTCATTCATTCACAATTTTATTTTCATAATTCAATACTCAATTCCAGAGTCTTTTCAACCTTTTCAAAACCATTTTTGAAAACAATTCAAATTTATCTTTTGAATTTTCTAAAACAAAATCCAAATTTTTCAAACAACTTTCATTTAAAACAATTTGGCAGCAATTTCTCTTTTGGAAACCCGAAAATGAACACCAACGATGCCGTGGTCATCATCGAAGTTATTTTCTAGCGACCGAAAAGAGTTTAGAGCTTTCATCTCTCCAAAATACCTTTCAAACCTTCAAAATCCATTTTCAAATCAAAAAGGATTTAACTTTTCAAATCTCCAAAATTTTCAAATTCTTTTAAAAACATTTCCAAAAACTTCTCTGGAATTCCGTTTCAAATTACAAATCACATTTATAATTTACATTCTTTAAATTTCATTTGTATGTGAATTAATTTCTTAACTTTGGAGTTATGATTTCAATTTCTTATTCAATTTCATATAATAATGATAATATTTCAATGTTATTACTTTCCTAACAAACATGCAACCATATACTGTAATAATTTACAGAAAATCATTTTTTTTCTATACAAAAATAGTTTTGGGTAAAATTATTTCATTTACCCTATTTAAAACAATACTGTGTCGGTTTATCTTGTTTAAGAGTTTAGAAACTCCTATCAACACAGTTAGCTAGACTGCACCGACCAGAATCTATAAACAATCAACCGATAAGTCAACACAATACAAAACAATTTTTATATTCAATAACAAATACGCGCTCATATCTATTATTACACTCAAACTCATTCTAGAGTACTACTGACTCTATCTCTAACGAGTAACACCCAACAGAGCAGGGGTTGTCGCTTAACCATATGCTCTGATACCAAATGTCAAGACCCGCAAATCCATACCCTTGATTGAACACTAAATTCCATTGATTAACTCAAGATGCACGGAAATACGAACCCTGAGGGGTTTTAAGAAAAAGAAATAGAAGAAAAGATAGAAGAAAAAGAGAAGAAGAAAGCAGAAGAAGAAAGAAGAAAAGAAAGAAGGAGAACAACAGAACAGCAACAGAAACAGAACAATATCAGAATCTCACATATCGCAGCGGAACAACATATAATAGATAAATGAATAATCTTTAAACAAAGAATTATATCATTTTATACATACATCAATCAGAGTCAATATACAACTCAATACAACACAGCACATCAATGGACAGTTATATAAACTTGTCCTCATACAGAATACACAGCGGAATAAATACTATCAGATACAAATACTACGTCTCGTCATCCAGCTTATCTCCAAAGCTCCAGAATATCCTGATAACCTAACTCTAGACTGCCCGTGTGGAAATTGGTGGGCACTCAGAGTTTAGAAGGGAAACAATAAACTCCGAGTCAGTCATGGTGACTGGTGTGAGATCGTAAAACAGTTATCTTTAAAACAACAAAATAATTTTTGAAGTCAATTCGAAATGCTTTTGGAAAATGAAACTACCATAAGACCTCCCACCACACACACAATGCAAACGCAGACTTGGAGGAGATTTCTTCTTATGTTAGTCAAAGATGCTTACTACGCAAAATCAAATCATTTTGATATTATTATTAGTGCATAGTGTAGAAAACATTTCGAAAGTAGAATATAAATCTTAGCCAGCATAGGTACCATTATATTATGCCTGCTATAGCTGCCTCCTAAGGAGACAGGTTATACAATTGAAATCGTAAAGGCTCGTATTGTTTCTTTGGATTTCCAACAAATGGTCAGGCTAAGGAACTTCCTATGCCACGATGGGTACGTCCCTGGAATAGACGACCCGAGAACCTAACCGGATCTCTGCCAACATAAGGCCGGGTTACCTCTGCAAAAATAGGTAACTACTGACACGCGTATGCCATCCCCCGATCGTCACCGATCTTCCCGAGGATCCCCGATTCGCAACAACCACAAAGTAATAAATTTGCAGCAACCACATAGGTTAAGTATCTGGGCTCCATACCATGATACCACCTCTATCCAGAAGGAATGACATACACTAAGGGGCGCTACTCCCTAGAACCTTGCCGCATCCTTCCTGTTTTGACCATTTCCGGGGTGTGAGGCTCGACGAAGTCTCGTCCACAAAGCTACGCTTTCTACAAAGCCATGCTTCGGGTCAAACAAATGATCAACCTATGATCACAAAGATATAAGATCAAACAAATGATCATATCGCAAATGATCAAACACTGATCATTTCACAGCAACACTCAGTATGCCACGTTACCAAATTGGGAGTATATCGCTGATAAATTTCAACTACATAACCTCTGAGCTCGTACGTCTCAGAGAAGGGTGTTAAGCTAAGAGAATAAATTCTCCGCCACCAACAGAAATGTATTTGAAAGAAATCAGCTTTATATCTCAAATTGTAACGTCAGACACACAATCCATACAAGTCTGTTCCGGGATCGAACAGAACCGAAGGCACTTCTCACGAAGCCCTTGCACATCCGGATAATTTTCTAATCACGTCCGGACTTCCCGTCATTAAGGGTGATAAAAACCTCTAAATCGGAAATCAGCCGATGTAGAGTAACTCGACGGTAATCCTTCCGTTTTCAAAAATATCCGGTCTTCAACACCGGTCTTCGAATGCAATTCATAATGACGTATCACATATTCGGAATGGGTTATACGACCCCATGGTCCTTTCCCGGCTAACCCGAATAGTGAGCGCTTATTCAAAAATAAGTGTGGCATTCAAATTCATCCAATTCACAACAAATACCCATTCAAGGTAATTATTGATAGTCGGTTATTTAACTATCAATAAAGATGCGTAACATCATCAGATTCCAAATAATTTTCCAAATTATTTATCTTCCAAAAATATCTTTACTAGATATATAATTTCCACACTTCAAAAATAAATCAACGTTTATTTTTAAGATGAATTCCCATTTCTTTTATAAATTCAATAGTGAATTTATATTTTCGAATATCTACTGATATTCGATTTTCAATTGATTTCAAAATATTCAATTTCAATTTATTTTTAAGAAGATAAATTCTCAAAACGATTCATTTCTTATTGGAAAAGCATTTCCTTACTTAATAATAAGTATTTCACAAATCTATTTATTTTCAACACTTGGAAAATATTCGATATACTTAAATCAAATTAAGTATATTATTCATTCTTTAAGGAAAACATTTACTATAACAACATCTATTTGAGTCAAAACGAATGTTACGTAAAACATCGTTACGACGACTCAAAATCACTAGTATAGGAATTCGGAATTAAGATAGATATATAAATCCCAATACTAGATAAAAGTATTTCCTTTCGTAAATCATTTACTATAACAATAGTGTTATAGTCCATCATTTCCTTATCTTTTCGAAAACGCCTATTTTCAACAGTGAACGTTGAAATCTATGCTTTCGATTCATAATACATTTTAAAACATCTTTTTAAAATGTTTAACTTCATTTTTAATATCACTTCTTCAAAAATGAATCCATTTTATTCAATAATATATTCATTGTCCAAAATCGTGAATATATCTTCTTTAATAATCTTCTATATTTAATTTATCAAATTCAATTGATTTTGAATTTATAAACACGTTTATAAATTCTATTTCTCTTTTATAACAACTTTGATTTATAAATCTTCTTTATTAACAATTCGATCAATATTCCTTTTAAAGGCAAAAATCCAATTTATAAGTAAATCACTTATAATCTTTTATTCTACAATTTCATTCATTCTACAACTTCATACTTTATAAATCTATAAATTTCATATCCTTACAATTTATAATTCTATAAATTTCATATCTTCACATTTTATAATTATAAATTTTTTTACACTTATAAAACTCATTTTAAAATTCCAATAACTTTAATTGATAAATATCAATTTGGTACATCTTTTATATACATTGGTTTAATAATTCAAAAATCCCAACTTAAACCATTTTATAAATTTCTTAACTCTTTATTTCAAAAGAAATTACTTTTTTTAAAAAAAATTTTTTTACAAATCTTAACTTTTATAACTTTAAAATTTTAACGTTTTTAAATCAATTCAAAAATTCCATAAAACGTATATTTTCAAAAATCACTTTAAAAATCCTTTTAAAGTAAAGTCGTTATTTTTAACTTCAAAACTTGAATCCGATGATGCAACAGCACCAATTAGTCAATCACAACAACAACATCATATATCAACATATGGTAACAGAATATACATCAATATCTGTAAATAAATAAATACTGGTGAGGAATCCAGTTGGATCCCTCCAACCTGTTTCCCTGCATCCATAGACGTTAGCACAATACCAATTCCACTTTGAGGTGGAATATCGCGGTATATGGGTTTTTATAATATATCCGCTTACTAACGGCGCAATAGGGTCTCATCCGCTATACGAGGCGGGAAATCAATCAATCCAATATATACATATGCCAATATGTATATATTGCTATATATATATAGATATATCCTACTATATCTAATATCATATCCAAACAAAAATCAAACAGTCAATCATCAATATACTGGCATACAAATATATTTTTGAGTGAGAAAATTCTCACCTTAGCTTTTTATTTTGCATTCCATTTCAATCCTTCCTTTGTTTTCTCGACTTTAACCTTGTATAAGCAATTTATATAATTTTATTAATATTCGAAATAAATCGAACACATCAATTACTCTTTAATTTAACCAATCTTTGTTTAAACTAATAACTTTTATTTTTAGCTAAATTTTCCTTTAATAGATTTTATTTAACTAAAATTTAATTTAAACAATTGAACTTTCTTTTTAATAAATTCAACTAACTGTTTAGTTGTAAACCAATTTTGCCTTTAATAATTGATTCAATTAAAAATTAAGTTTAAACTAAATTTCCATTAAATAGATTTAATTAACTAACTGTTATACAAACCCTTGTATATTTTTCCAAAGATTTATATGTATATTTATCTATTCATTCTCAGTTTTCAACTTTATATATATATTTTTTCAATCTTTACAACAATATAGCAAATTTCTTCCTCTGTAAAAATACATATACTTTTCTGTAAATGAATTTATAAAATTTGCTTTCTTCAGATTAAACATAGAGATGAATAAAAGTATCAAAGCTATACTTCACTGTCTAATTACAATTATGTAAAGTTATTTTCAACTTTTAATTTAAACGAAACAACTGTGAATACCTTACTGGAAATCGAAATTCCCATCGACCATCGTCAGAGAGGAACATCGCATCCTTCGCCGACCCTCCCCTGCCACGAATCCCACTGCCGAGCTTCCAGATCCTCTCGACTGATGCCAGCCTCGTCACGGCCTTCATCGCTGAACCCTAGATCTCGCGATGCCACCATCGCCTGAGTTGCCTCGTTTTCGCCGCGCCTGCCTCCTCGCGATGCTCGCGAAACTCTACCAGACTTCGCCGCCGCCCTGCGCTCGAGAACCCAACCTCGCGCCTAACGACTCGCCCCATACGACTCCATCTCCGCTTGCCAACATCGCGAGCCATTCGCGATTGCTCCAGAGGAATACTTCACCCCCTTCGACTTTAGCCTCACGCGAAACCATCGCGAGCCCCAGAAATCTCGAGTTGTTTTTCGTTCGTTTTATCTATGAAGACTTGAATTTGTAAAGGAGGAACTCGATGTATTTGTGAAGGAGGGAGGAGGCGAAGTATACTGGAGATAGACAATTTAAGCTCGGCCATTTTTTTCTTTTCTGTTCTGCCATTATTTATTCTTCTTGTTCGTTTTTGATTTATGAAGAGGGAGAGGGGAGTTTAAAAATGGAAGAGTATGCTTTGCACGATTTCTATCTCGTGATGCTCGGCGTGTTTTTAGGCGTGAGATAAGGGGAAGTATCGTGCCTGCCTTAACTGATGTCGGCAAAATTTAAATTGTATTTGGTTTAAACTTTAACGCGTTTATGTGTCGTACGCTCACATAACGACTCCGAAAAATACGAAAATTGAAATCCGGTAATAATTCAATACTACGGACTCAATGGAACTGGTTTCGTTGAATTCCGAGACTGTGCCTCGGACGGCTATTTTTAAATATCGATCCAAACGGTATAAATTCAAAACTGATCAAATCACTTTCAAATTTGATTCTGAAGCTTCTATTATCATTACGAATTTCAAAAGCTTTTGAAATATTTTTCTTCAGCTTAAAATTGAATATTCAAATTTTTATTCAGCATTCAATAGATTAAATTTTATAATTTAAATCGTCAGTTTCAAAGTTATATTCGGGATTCAAATTAAATCATCGTTCAAATATTTAAAATTAATTAAATATTCTCAATTTAATTTGTTCAAAATTCTGGGTCGTTACACCTTTTCCTACAAATTGTTCCTATAATTTTAGGCTCTTGATCAGTTGCTTCTCCAACAAATTTTTTGGAAGTCGTGTGTTACAAATAGCCTAAAACTAATAATTCTGACTTCTAAGATAATGTGTATGTTATACTTGTAAAAACATGCAAATTAAGCTACCCAGTTTGATATATTAATGTATAATTTCTAGCTTCTAAATCATAAATGGACGTCATTTAGTGAGCAAGTATTAGTATTTTGGTTAATATTTTATAATTTATTGTTAGTATTAGTATTATTATTTAAAAAAATCGGACATGGAAGCCAAAAAAAGTGCACCAAGTGCTCCAGCTCCTTGTCTGACATAACTGCCTTTATGAACCGGATGAGGAACTCGTATGGGGTTGGGACTGTCAGGCTCTGTTCCAGCTTGTTCAGGATTGCCTTCTGCATATGTAGGTTCTGCTCCTCGTTGTAAGCCAGGTCTGATATGCTTATGAAATCCTCTACTCGAGGAGCCCAGATCTCCTCATATGTGGAAGTAATGAGCATTGAACTGACACCTACAGGTTGTAGTTCCCTTCTCTTAACTTGCTCCATCGACAAGTACTTATCTATGATGTAGAAAGTCAGGTACAGAGTCTTTGGCATCAGCTCAAACTTGTGATACACATCAACCAACAAGTCTCCCAGTATTTTCCTCATCTTCTCGTTGATCTTTACTTGAGATCCGATGTAGATGCGAGGCCTGTTTGAACTCAGCCAATCTGTAAAACTTGCAGAGGTCTTCTATGTGATCCACAAAAACCAACTGGTTGTCTTAGCCATCGATATCTGGAATTGAATTTTTGGGCAGTTTAGGAATTTCACAAGTAGCTTTGCTGCCGGTAGAGAGCACTGAGCTCATGGTGTGAACTTTCTTCTTTTTGTACTTCTTTCTTGGTGTTCTTTCTTTAATAGAAGATGCTTGACCTCAATCAGAACTATAGGCTTGCTAGGCTTAAGATTATCTACCACTCTAACTTTTCTTATTGCTCCTGATTCGCCATTCAAATTTACTACTTGTTTCTTCTTGTTCTCAATGGCAGCAAATTAAGCATTAGCAAGAAGTTGTGCACCAGAACTTGTAACAGGTCTAGTGATCTGCGTAGGAGGCGTAATGTCAACTACATTGGCAGCGCGTTTAGTAACCACGTCGCCAATATCTCCTAATATACATCGTTAGAAGAAAATCAATTAAATGTTGTGCAAAATCAATTATGTTACTTACTTTGTCTCCTTGTTAGAAGAAAATCCTCCACGCTTCGCTCCCGTACGCTCACCGATGCCCTCGCTTTATGAATTTCGTATGTACTGCTCCCGTACGCCCCTAGCTTCACATATTGTTTAGTCGATCGATCCAGGTGCTCCACGCTCCTCTTTGAACTAGATCTAGGTGCTTCACGCTCCATCAATATTCTATTCTTCCTGGTTTCATTCATCTCCACCGAATCAAACCCATACAGCGTGCATCAACTACACTTTTTAAACGATCACGTACAAACCTTTCCCCTACGCAACAAGTTCCAACTAGGCATCAACCACCTACTCTCATCACACAAAGACCATAGCCCCTCCCAGTACATATAGAGGAACTTGTTTGAGGATTTTAGATCGTAAACCTGGACTATAGAGAGGTGCCTCCAGTGAAAAAGAGCTTGATATTGAACACTTGAACTGCTTTCCCCTGATCTAATGATGTGAGATTGGAGTTATCTAAATTGTCAACGTGTCAATCTCAAATTGGAATCTGAATAGGCGGGAAAGAGGAAGTGTCATGGCAGATGTGAAGAAAAGGATGGTGCACGTAAGAGCAGAGTGATCGAAGGAACCGTGAGATGGTTGTAGGAGATACATACAAAGTCCATGGAGATGCCGTGATGACCGATTCAGAGCGGATTTTTTTATGGATTTGAATTCAATTTTTTCACACAGAAAATAAAAAAGGAACGAGGGATTATCTTTATTTATAAATTTAAAGTAGGAGGGAAAATTTGGAGATTGGAGTCATGTTTTTGCCGAAATTTGGAAAGCAAAGAGCCAAATTTTGAGTGATTTAGGAATTATAAGGAAAATATAACATTTCTTCTGATTTTAGAGAGAGAGAGATGGGGAAGAAAGGGAACGAAAAAAGGGAAATAATTGAAAGAATGGGCGGCCATCAAAATAGTTGAAGGTTCTGGTTTTCTGAAAGCCTTATATGTTAATTCCCTGCTTTGAACAAAACAAATCAACATAAACAATAACATTATAGAATAAAGCGTTATCAATTGGCCTTATCAAAAAATAACCTTTCAAGATGTCTTCCATTCGAACGCTTATGTTGGTTCCAAGTGGTTTTCGGATAACACATCCAATCCCGATTTCTCCGACCAACAACCAATAATTCCCAGTTCTTTTCAGAAGTAAGCGGACTATATTAGAGTTGATTATATTAGAGTCCTAAGGGGAACTCCAATATATCCCTTAAAGTACGGTACGTTTCACCAGAATGAGTTCTTCTGAGGGAACTCAAACCGTATGAACACATGAAGCTTTTATTTACTTCCTAAGTCAAAATTGGCAAAAAAATTTGTAGTCGGTTATTTAACTATCAAATAAACAAACAAGCACCAATTAAATCAGGATTTATTTCCATAGAGAAACCCAACATTTGTTAAGTACATAAGCAACAAATAACCTTTTTAATTAATTCTTTCATAAACTAAAATCACTTTGTAAATACTTGTATCAAAATACTTTTACAAAGACATATTCATAAACCCTTTATACTGCTTTCAATACTTGGATAAATATCCCCTTTTATACAACTCTAAAATCATTTATAAAACTCCTTTCATAAATCTCTAAAACCATTTATAAAACTCCTTTATAAATCTTCAAAACAAATTTATAAAACTCTTTTTATAAATTTCTAAAACCATTGATAGAACTCTTTTTATAAATCTATAAAACTATTTATAAATTTATAAACTCATTTATAAAACTTTATTCATTTATAAACTCCTTTATAATGATCTCTTACAAAAATCCCTTCTAAACCTCTTTATAAAAATCCTTATAAAGCCTTTTTAAAAATTCTTATAGACTCAAACCCCATTTTCAATTATAAACTCTTTAATAAATCTCTTTTGTTAAATGAGATTCCTTTTTGTAAATCAATTTATAATATATAAATAGAATTAATCAGATAAATTATTTTACTTTAAACATCCTAAATAAATAATAAGTTAACTTTCGAACATCATTAAAATAATAATTTATTAACTCCAGAACATTATTAATATTATAATTAATAACTTCGAAACATTATGAATAAATAAAAATTATTTACTTCAAAACATTATTATATAATAATTATTATTAATAGCAAAACGTTACTAATAAATAGTAATTATTAACTTCAAAACATTATAAATATAATTATTAACAATTGCACACATTTTTAATAAAATAATAACAATTAATGCTCAAACATTATTATAGAAATAATAATTATCTTCCAAAACATTATTATAAATAATAATTAAAAATTCCAAAATGTTACTAATAAATAACTAATATAAATTCTAGAACATTATTAATAAATAATTATTAATTCATAAATATTATTAATAAATAACTATAATTAGCTCCAAAACATTATTTATAATTTTTTTTCACAACATTAAATATTGATAAATAATTTTAAACACTATTAAATATAAATACAAAACTTTGAAAACATTTCTAAATGATTTAGAAAAGACAAATGAAAAGGTTGGAGTAAAATAGAGAAGTTCAAAATTTGCTTAAATAGAAATATTCCATAAACCCCAAAGTTAGATGTAAAATCATTCTTCGAATCAAAAAACAATTTCAAGGCAACGACAATTAATAGTATTTTTCAAAATACTTAATTGAGGCCAACAGCCGCCAAAGCACTTAAACAATATTGTTATATTAATTTTTATCACTACAGGGGTTAAGTTTTGAACATATAACAATGTCGTAACTAATAGTGCTAAACACTCAAGATTTGGCAACTAACCATCTATATAACTAGGCTATAACTGAAATTGGATCAACATGAATATAGCTAGAAATTTAAAAGTTACTATATTAAGAAATCCGAATTTCTCAATAAAACTCTTGTATTTCAATTTTAAATGCCAATCATTTGTAAAAGTGAATATTTAAGAGACAGTCAATAATTTTGACCAAATATAAAAAATAAAATTTAATCTATTATACATGCTGATTTATCAAAAAGGGTGAGTTATACTTGTCGAAATTCTAATTGGCGCCGAAGCGTTTCGGTTTGAACTAAAATTGAACGACGCCCGATTTTAGCCCAAATTTCCACTTATTCCAAATTCAACCAAACCAATTTCTAAGCAAAGATAACAAATCCATGATTACAACGTGACTGACCGCATTTGATTTGGACCTTGTATGAAATAGATATTGATTTATAAGATTTGGAATTAGATAATAAAATTAATTCCTAAATTACAAATCATTAATCACTAATTACCCTTGATTAATCACATTTCCCCCTAATCTCTCTCGTTGCAAACAAAGGCCGCCTAAAACGATACCCAACATCACGACTTTATCCTCTAGCCACCTTCATCGTGCTCCATCTTCGACCGTCGCGCTCCGGACCTAGCTCACCTTGACCATGACCTACCCAATGCGACCAGCCTCGAACTCTCTTGCACCGCCAGCCCTCAGACGAACCCAAAAACTGCCTTTCGTTCATTGCCAGATTCCAACCACCAATAGCCAACTCTGCCTAATCCCACCGACCAACCTCCATGTCTCACCCCCGCGAGCAACTTCCATGTTGACACCTCCGCCTATCTCGGCCTTTAGTGGCTCCGATTAACCATGGCCATTAGATATCTAGGGTAAGGGTAGAAAAATGGTGGCTAGGGGATAGATTCTAGTTTGGGCAAAAAGAGAGGGGTAGAGGTCTTATATACAGGCAAATATCAGGCACAATTCATGCCCCTAAACACACGGACTCCAATCAAGGCGTTTTCACTAGCGTTCCTAGTTAAATGCCCATATTCCAAACTCAATGAAATTATTATCGGGATCTATTTCTATCATATACAGAAGTTAGCTTTTAAAATCAAATTATATTATAATTAATTCCTGAAATAGATCGTTGCACGTTTTGAGCTCGTACGACCATACAGTACGTCTAATCGTCACGAAACTCGTCGGCGTACAACAATTCATCATTTCGGATCCAAAGGCACTAGTTTCATCAAAATCCAGGACAGTGCCCCAGAATGATAATTTCACACGTTAATTAAAATGAATTGTTATTAAAAACAATTTTTAATAACTTAAGTTATAATTTAAAGTTTACATTAACCATTTATTATTTAAAAAGAATCTAAATAAGCTTCCAAAATTGCTTTAATCAAATCAAATTCAAGATTTAATTATGTAAATAATTCCTATATTTAAATCACTATTCCAATATTAAATTCACAATTCATATACTCAAATATAATAAATAATTCCTATATTGGAATTCATGTTATTTAACTTTCAAACCCAATATTTTTATATTTAAAATGAATTAAATATTTCAAAATCAAATGATCGAAATTCCGGGTCATTACAATTGCATTTAAACTGATTTAATTCTTTTTGCATAGCAACGATCCAATATTCATCTTTTCCTGACTGCTTATAGTTTTTTGTTTTACTGTAGAAATAAAAGCTAATTGACTCATTTCATTAAGTTATTTTCTAGTCCAGACTTTAGCCTTAATATCTCCTAGTATATTTCAATTGGTTGATCTTTTACTATTCTTGGAGTTTCTTTATTTTTATTTTTTCCTGGTGAGTTAACTATTTCTTGAGAAACTTCATTGTCTTTATTTTCATCATTTTGAAAGGACGTAGATGGTTGATTAATGTTTAGTTCTAAATCATCGTCAATTTTACTAAAATTTTCGTCAAAAGAGATGTGTAAAGTTTCCTCAATTGAATTAGTTCTTTCATTAAACACACGGTAGAGTTTACTTCTTTAAAATAACCGACAAAAATTCCATCATCGGCTTTAGATTCAAATTTACCAAGATTATCTTTGGTATTTAAAATAAAACATTTTTGATCCAAAACTTTGAAGTCTGATATTTTTGGTTTCCATTGGTAAAAAAAGTTCATAAGGAGTATTTTTAGTTTTAGGATGAATTGAAATACGATTTAAAACATACCATGTTGTAGCAACCGGTTCAACAACAAAGTTCTGAGATAAAGTGTAGCAGTATTTCTAGCCCAAAAGTCCTATTTTTTCTTTCCATAACACTATTTTGTTGTGGTGTTTTGGAAAAAGAAAAATTATGGTTAATTCCCTTTTTATTTCAAAAGTTAGCAAACTCATCGTTAGCGAATTCTCCTCCATGATCGTTTCGAATGTTCTTAATTTTTAAAACTTTTGAATTTTTATTTTTTTACAAAATTTCTAAACATTTCAAAAGTATCATTTTTATGTTTTAAAAATAAGGTCCAAGTATATCTTGAAAAATCATCAACAACTACAAAAACATATTTATTATGATTTATAGATCTTACTTGTGTTGGGCCAAATAGATCTGGATGAAATATTCTAGAGGTTTACTAGTTAAAATTTCATTTACAAGTTTAAATAAAGATTTTTTTAAGCTTTCCCTTCTAACATGCATCACATAGATTATTTACGTTAACTTTATTTTTCGTAAACCTCTAACAATTTCATGTTTTGTTAATTTATTTAATAATTTAAAGTTAATATGCAAAACGTTTTATGTCATATCCATGCATCATTTGTATTTGTTATAAGGCACATGTTACTATCATTGGTAACTTTCATATTCAAGATATAAATGTTTTGTTTTCTAATTCCTTCAAAAATTAATTTACATTTTTATAAAAAATATTACAACAATCTTTTTCAAATTTAATTTTGAAACCTTTATCACAAAGCTGACTAATACTAAGTAGATTATGATTTGAATTTTTAACTAAATAAACATAAGTAATTAAAGGTGAATTTGGATTACTATTGTTGTTGACGTTACCAATTCCAATAATGTGTTCTTTTGAATTATCATCGAAGGATATGATTCCTTTATCTAGTAGTCTAATATTTGTATGCATAGTGGAGTTCCCTATCATATGATTGGAACAACCACTATCTAGAATCCATCATGTCCTTTTACTAGTGTGGGTGGATACTTGCAAATAAATAAATAAATTTATTGGTATATACTTCCTACGTTACGGTCTTGGGATTAAGTTTTGGTAACCATACCCAAGAGGGTTTGGTAAAACCTTTAAAAGAATAATTGATATTATTATGAACATCAGTAAGAAATTTATTTATATACTTCTTCTAATAAGATTATTATTAGACTTTGGAATCCATATTTATATTGTTTTTCTTTCAGTATTTTAATTTCCTTTAGTATTACCAGATTTTTATAATTTAGTATAGAGAAATCTGCTTGTCTTAGAAACCATTTTGATCTTTTCTCTTTTAAAACCCAAACCTTTTTTGTTGTGAATAGTTATAGAATATTTTATTAAATTTGATAAATTTTCTTGACCTTTATTAAATTTTGACACGTTCGAAGAGATTTTTTTCTAATTTTCTTTGAAATCCAAATTTTTTGTTTTAGATTTATGAGTTTAATTCACAATTATTTTTTGACAATTTGACATTTTCATTTCTATAAGAATAAATTTCCTTTTCTAGTATAGAAATTTTATTAGTCATATTTTCAAATGAGTTTTGTGAAGTTTCTAGTTCTTTATTATTATTATTTAGAATAATATTTTTACTTTCTAAAGAATTGATTTCTTTTTCAAGATAATCAACTTTATAATATAAATTATTATTTGAAACCTTTAAATCCATATTTAAATCCTTTAAAAGCTCACATTCCTTAGATAATTCTTATTTCTCTTGAAATAAAGTTCCATTTTCAGAAGTAGAATTTTATATAGATTGTATTTGAGATTCAATAACATCTTCTAAATAAAATTTTCATCTTTTAATATATATTTCTAATTCTGCCTTATTAAAGTTAACTATGGTTTCTTTGTATGTTTTTCATAAATTTCTAAAAAAATTATTTAAATATATACAATGTTCAAATAGCTCATTATAATTTAGATTAGATTGTACCTCATCCTTTGTGGCCATAAAGTAGACGTTAGCTTTCTCAGTGTTGTTGTCGCCGTCTGAAGAAGATAAGGAGTCAGAATCATCCCAAGTAACTTGATAAGCATATTTTTTTTTTACCAAATTTGTTTTTTCTTTTAAATTCCCTCTTTCCTTTCTTTTGTTGTAGACAATCTTTTATGATATGTCCAATTTTATTGTAGCCAAAGCACTTAAGTCCAAAGTTATTATTTTTATTGTTGTTTCCTCTTTTCACCAGCTTCTTGAATTTTCTATTATTGTTCGCTATGAATGACATCTTGTCTTCATCTAGATCTAGATCTTCCACGACTTGGAATGCTATAGGTCTTTATTCCTGGTTCTAATTTTTTCTTGCTTGTAAATTAACTTCATAGGCCATCAAATTTCCAACTAGTTCTTCAACTTTAAGTTGAGAGATATCATTAGCTTCTTCAGTTGCTAATAATTTTCTCTCCCAATCATTTGTTAAAGAATTTAATATTTTGTGACAATATCAAATTCTTATAAAGTTTCACCATGACCAATCAAAGCATGTGTAATATCTTGCAGTCTAGTGTGCATATCAGAAATATTCGTTATCCTTCATTCTAAAATTTTAAAATTGATTATTAACATAGCAATTCTAGATTGTTTGACTTTATTTTTGCCCTGATGTATGATTTTTAAAGTTTGCCAGATGTCATAAGAGGTTTTACAAATCATAACTCGTGAGAACTCATTTTTGTCTAAAGCACAAATTTTTTTATATAGCTTTAGAGTTATTAGTAGCATTAGTTTTTTGATCAACTGTCCATGTGCTAATGTGTGTGGTAGGTGTTGTATTGAGTTTATATAGCATCCCAAATTTCAAGATCATTAGCATACATATAGATTCTCATTCTAGTTGACCAAAATTATAGTCATTGCTAGTAAATAGTGGGGATCGTGCATTAGATTGGCCTTCAACAAATGTGCTAATGTGTCTATATTATAATTTATTCAATAAACTACGTTACAATTTTTGAAAGCTCCTAGCTTTGATACCAACTGAAAGTGTGTAGGATCGTGTATGGCTAAGTTAAGTGTGTGTGTGTTTATATGTGTGTGTGTGTGCACTATTATAAACAGATAAAAGATAGAGTAAAGTAAACTAAAAATATGCATACCAGGCTTTTTATATTGGTTTGGGCCAACGCCTTACATCTAGTTCTAGAATCTCTTATTCTGGCTTTAACTCACTAAAACCCTCACTTTACTCGGACGAATAGGCCTCTACGCTTGTCTGAGCTGCTGAATAGGCTTTTTTTACACTATCTGAATTGAAAATAAACTTCGGCAGTAGTTGTGTCTTTGATACAGTGATTTGCCTAAATACAATACTAGCTCCTATAATTCATAAGAATCGATTTTATTTGAATGAACAAGAGTTTAGGAAGTAAAATAGATTGAGAATTGAAGATTGATAAGAGTATATTAGAATAGACTAGTGTTTTCATAAAATCAGAAATAAAGATTATCACCAAAGAATTAGTCAAACAATTCATTGAAAACCATAGTTATTTATGGGCATGAATGGTTCTCGTTAAGAGAGGTTTATAACCCTTCTTGCAGAGGGTTGTGGCTGAAAGAGGAAGAAGAGACATGCCTGTTTGAAGCAAAAAGGAGTTTCAGATTCATCTCTAGAAACTTGAAAAGAAGTGGGCAGCGGTGCATCTACGGGCTTCCACCGGTTCATCGTTGAGCGCTTATTTTCCAGTTTCTAGAGACTTTCAAATTTGTTTAAAAAAAATATATAAAACCTTATTTTCGCTATTTAAATATGAAATATTTTGAAAACATTCTTGTGAGTTTTAACATCATCATCTATGACAATATGGCTCACATTAAATAATCTTGAAGTACCCTTTGCTAATTGATGTTCTTTGAGGCTTGAATGTGATTCCATTTCTTCCTTTTGAGGCTGTAGCAACACTTCTCCGACTAGTGTAGTTGAAATCTTCTATTATGAAGTTGTCGTATCAAAACTGAGAATCGTAGTCCTAATAATAACCATTGCCAAATTACTAATACAATACGTTGAGGAAACAACCATTTCTCTAGAACAACTATGTCTTAGATCATTAATACCAATATCGAGGAAATAACCATTTCCATTTCAAATATTGAAGAAACAATAATTGTAACAACCCAGTTTTAAGTAATAATTAATTTAAGTCAATGATAGTAATTTAATCAATTAAATTGGAATTAGGTAATTTAATTAATAAATTGGTTCGAAAATTATTTAACTTTGGACTTAAAGTGAGAACATTGTGTATTTGAATTTAAATAAAAAAAATATGGAAATAAAATTTTATTGAAGTAATATATTGAAATATAATATTGATTTGGTAAAAGTGAAATTTTAAATAGAAATTTGTAATTGTTACAAATTAGATAGAGTTTGGTTTTAAAGTAAGTGTGAATAAAAATTGATATACATATTTATCTACTTACCTTAAATTTAAAAAAAAACCAAGCCTAACTCTTTGTGGCCCAAGCCCAATTGTTAGCCCAAAATCTTTTCTACATTCATCTTTCTATTTTTCCACTAACATATTCGCAAGGAAATCGACTTAAGGAGGTACACGAATCTTTCTCCAAAAGCTTTTCCTCATCCCTTCTCTCTAACTTTCAAAATTAAAGAACATAATCTATAAACTATCATAAATCCTAAATTCAAGTTTGGGCTTCTACACAACATCTAGCATCTCTGGCACAAATTGGAGTAGAAGTGGAGTTGGGATTGTGAGTTACGTGCAAGTATCAAGTGAGAATTTTTATCTGACAAACCTATGCTAATCAAAAGAATTCATATATATGCGTCTGTGCAGTTAATGCCCCGCTATTACCCCGCTATAACCCCGCTATATCTCATAGCGGGTTTCTACCGCTACGATATTTCCATATAGCCCCACAATATAGCCTTTCCGCTTTAATCCCCGCTATTTCCGCTATATCCCGTAATTTCCGCTATATTCCGCTATTCCCGCTATATCTTCTTTAATAAAATGAATTAAAAAATTCACTTTATACATTATAAAAATTATGAAACTAATTTATTTGATTTAATTTTTAATATATTTTCAGAAATGAAAATACTCTAATATTCTACTAAATTCAATTATGTTATATAACAGTTTTACGTTTATTTAAAGTATATTCGCACATGTTTTTATTTAAAAATTATTTATGTATTAGTTATAATTCAATTGAATGATAATTTTTCATTTAATTACCTTTTATATATTCTTAAAAACATTAAGTATGAGTTTTATATGCTATTTTAAAGCCATCCGCTATATCCTGCTATATCCTCGCCGTATCCCCGCTATGACTTTTTGCACCTCCGCCGCTTTGAATCTGCCGAGCGCTTTAACTGCACAGATATGCGTTGAATGATGTATGAGTGCTTCAAGGTATCAAATTCGACCTCAATATGATGGTCGACTCTGGCCTTCATCTCTCTCGTGCGTGCTGATATATATATATATATATATATATATATTCTACTTTCCTTATGCAAAATTATTTACTCACTTTCCTTGCATTGCTACAACTTGTGCCTTGGTCTTTGAGTAACACGGTTGTGAATTAGTGCTTGAATATCTTGCTGAGTTGCATGGGTTATATTGGATTATTGAATATATATATGTATGTATATGTATATGTATGTATATGTATATGTATGTATATGTATATATATGTATGTACGTGTGTACGTAGTGCAACTTGTGGGATAGAATGGACTGTTGTGGGTCCATGAGCATTGTTACGCATGGTATATTGCAAGTTATGTTTACATTGAAGTGGAAACCTATATATATCAAAATATATAATAAAAGAAGAACTAGAAGAGATATTCGTGTGTGCGTGTATGTATATATATGCAAGCTTATGTATTAACTTTGTATCTTGCATCACTGGTACACTTGCTTTTAAGTTAAACACTTATATGTTGTCGTACATCCTTTGCATTATCTACATTACCAATACCCTATCCTTTTATATTTATATGTGTGCGTGAGTTAAATTGTGTGAGTCTACATTTAAGTGTGTGTGTGTGTGTATAATTATCTATGTGTATGTTTCATCATTCTTGCTACTTCTTAGTTTTTATTGCGTGTGTGAGTTTTGAAGGAGCGGCAGTTCGTGAGTATGTTAAGAGAGTGTTTGTTTGAGTTTAGTGCATGTAAGTGTATAGTGGAATCTGTGTGCATGTGTGAGTTTTTGGGAAAGTGTACATTTGAGTATATAAATAAATTCCTACACATCTTTATATATATATGCGCATTTGTTCAAATAGGTTGTTGCTTTTTATGTTGTTTGGGGTTCTGCATATTGGCTGTACATTTCATTATATACTCGTTCTTTGTTTCATCATATATTTATTCATGCAAGATCATGTGTCCGTGGATAGTTTTGTGGCTCTTGCTTTTTCCATGTTTGTTATTTGCTTTGCTATTTTCTATTTAGTTTTGTCTAGGGTCTTTGTATTGCTCTGTTTTATGTTTGGATTTATTAGCTTAAATAATTGATTTATACTTGTTAAACCATTCTGGATATTTTTTTCCTAGATATATATACACGCATGTAAGTATAAGCATCTTAGTTTCTGTTTCTGCAAACTGTTATTAAATACTTTATACATATCTTTAGGAATTAAAGAAAAAAGAAGAAGATGAAGCTTTATTTAATAATTTTTACTTTTCGAATATTAATACATATAGCTAAAATAACATATATAATTGAAATTTAGTGTTTTCTTCAGCCAAGGGGAAATCCATTCTCCTCGAAAAAATCAATCTAATCTTCCATTTTCAAGACATCAGGACAAACCACCTAAATCTCACATCAGAAAGTCAGATGATGGTATCATCATCAAAAACGACGATTTTCAACTGGTTCAGTCAAGATTGCAAAGAAAGCGTCGGCCCAGAAAGGATCAGGAGTTGCCACCGGTCAATAATGGCGTTCTAAAGAGAAAGGAGTGTCAGAAACTGACCAACCCACATCAGAATAATGGAAAAAAAACTATTGCAACCAAGAAAACCGGCTACCTTCTCACTGAATTAAGTACAAGGCCATAAAACTTGGGTTGATATAGTATCAGAGCAATCGGAGGAACCAAAAGAAGATGAATGCAATCTTGAGACTATTTCACCAATCAAGATTAACAACAAGAAGTATGGTTTGGTTAAGGAGGCCGTCTGCAAAAGAGCCATCGAAAGCTGGAATAATTCAGTCATAGTTTATGTTGTAGTACCAAACCATACTACATGTATTTTAAAGCGTACACACAACGCGTTTGGAAACCAGTAGGAGAATTCAAAATCTTTACCGGAGAAAACAGATTCTTCCTTGTTAAGTTTAAAGAGTCTCCATATTGCAATTCATTAATTCAAAATGGCCCATACTTTTACAATGGCAAATCATCATAATGAGAAGATGGTCTTAATCCATGAAAATGGACAGAGATCTATTGACAACAATGCCGATATGGGTTAAATTGCCCAGTGTTAATCTTAAATTATGGGACCGCGAGGCATTTAGTGTAATGGCTAGTATCATCGGAATACCCATTAAAATGGATGCGGCCACATCTATGAAGACGAGATTGAATTATGCTCGCCTTCTTGTGGAAGTGTCTACAAATGATGATCTTCCTGAAGAAATCAATCTCACTCTTTACGACGGTGAAAATAATACACAAAAAGTTGATTATGAATGGGTTCCACCGAAGTGTAGCATCTGTAAATGTTTCGGTCACACTAGAGAGCAGTGTAATCCAAAACAAATGTGGATACCCAAAACCAGTAATCAAAACAGAGATTAGTTGTTCAAGAAAATAGATCCGTTGAGGCATCTCAAGAACCAAATTTCAACAAAGAGACACAAAACCAATCGAGAACTCAAAGGAGCAATGATCGAATCAACCAAGAAAGTATCATCTTCAATCAAGAAACAAATTTAAAGATGCTCATTGATCAAGATGATCAAATCCTTGCCATGGAAGTTCATCATTCAGATGGTTGCAAAGAAAGTTCGAATGATACAAACCAACACAGTACAGAGGAGGGAAATCATATTAAGAAGGTCTTTAACTCTGAAACCCCTCCTATTTCAGAGTCATGTTTAATTACAGAGAATAATGGTACAATAATAAACAAAATCTCACGTCAAAGAAACAACTAGAACCGAGACAATGATATGGAGAGTGAACCTCCATTAGAACATGCTGCAGAAGGTTAGGACAGGGACCGCATCTACTCAACCTTGCCTCGCAATGAAGCACCTTCCCCAAAGCAGACTGCAATAGTTGAGTGTTGCGACTCAGCCATGCCTCGCACAGCTAATCCTTTTGATATCTCTCTGATTAAGGTTACAGAAATAGTGCATAAGGAAGGAACTGAATCAGAGATGGTAGATGCTACTGACCAGTTCCATATCTCAGAGCTGCATATTCCAAAACCAAAAGCAACTAGTAAGATTAAGGGAAACAAAGCGAAGAAAGCTTTCAAACAAAAATGCATTTCTATCAATCTAGAATGGGATGAAATGTCTACAAGACTAAAAGCTAAAAGTGTTGAAAAAAAGGAGGGGTAATGGTACTACAGTGTCACGTACCATCTAATTTTCAATTTATATATTATATAAATGTCTATATTTGCTTGGAATGTCAAGGGAATGAACTCCCCTGCTAAACAGTTTGATATCTTACATATGTTGAGTGTCTATAAGCCTTCTATTATAGCTCTAATAGAAAATACACTGAATGACGAGAATTATGAAATTTTTTGTCTCAAATTGTCTAGCGATTGGAAATCTACAAATAATAATGATTGTGGCTGTAAAGGAAGAATCATTATTATATGAGATTCTAATATCTGGACAAACTTAAATACTAATAAAGATAAGCAGTTTATAGACCGTCAATTCAAAAATATAGGAGGTTTTTCTCCGCAAATTACAAGTATTTATGGAAGTAACTTTGAAAGTGAAAGAAATGGTTTGTGGTGTAAACCAAAAACTTTGAATCTAATTTATAATTTTCCCTGGATTATTTTAGGTGATTTTAATACTGTTTTTCATGTCTTTGAAAAAATTAGAGGCAGTAAAATTCCTCAAAGTAAGCTAGATAGATAGGTTAAATAAATTTTTATTAGATACAGGTCTTGTAGAACCTAATATTAGTGGGAATAAATAAACTTGGAAATCTGGTTTGGTTAAAAATATCCACTGTAAACTGGATAGAGTTTTAATTAATAAAGAATTTTCAAACATTTTTCCTAATTTTGTTTGTTCCACTCTTAAGCAAAATTCTAGTGACCACAGTTCTTTACTTGTCAATCTTTTTGTAAAACTGGATTTAAGTAATAAAATTTCTCCTTTCAGATTTAAAAATAGTTGGGTTTTAGAAGAGGATTATAAAGTTTTAATGGAAAACTGCCGGAATTTCTCTTGTATTGGTGCTAAACAATTTCAGTTTAGTATGCTTCTGAAAAATGCAAAAAACAATCTTAAAACTTGGAATAAAAATAATTATATGAATAAAAACAATCTGGTTATTTTAAGAAAAGAAGGAAATTTTTTACAAGATCTGGCAGATAATAATCCAGAGGATATAAATGTTTCCAATAATTTTTTCAATAATCAGAAAAATCTATCTACTGAACTCTATAAAAATGCAGTTAATGCTAGAAAATAGGCTAAAGTAGATTGGCTTACTCTAGGTGATGACTGTACCAAATTTTTTCATGCTAAAATGAGTAGTAGAAAGCATATAAATAATATTGGCAATATTATTGACAATGCTGGGAATTTATCTAATGCTTATGACAGAGTAGTTAATGATGCTGTTGGGTTTTATGAGAAGCTATGTTTCTCTGACACCAATGAAAAAAAAATTCCTCAAATTATTTGTAAAAATATTTTGAATGACAATGCATCTGAAATTTTACTTGCCCCTATCACTTTAGAAGAGATAAAATATATTACTTTTAATGTTGGTGATAATAAAAGCCCTGTCCCGGATGGGTTTAATGCTAAATTCTATAAAAATCACTGGGATTATATAAAAGGTTATGTATTTGATGTCATAAATGAATTTCTGGTTAAAGGTAAGATTCTTAAAAGTTTAAACCATACTTTTATTACTTTGATCCCTAAAAAGAAAAATCCCACTAATATAGGTGACTATAGACCCATATCTTGCTGCAATTTTATATATAAAGTTATTGCTACTGTTATGAGTAATAGAATAAAAATTTTGTTGCCTTTTCTCATTTTTGAAAATCAGAGTGCTTTTGTGCCTAGCAGACTAATATATGAAAATTCTCTGTTAGCACATGAGATGGTCAGAAAATTTAATACTAAAAATGATGACAATGTTTGTATCAAGATAGATTTACAAAAAGCCTATGATAAAGTGAATAGATATTTCATTTATCATATGAGATGTATGGATTTCCTAGTAAATTCTGTGATTGATTCTAGAATGTATTAATACCTCTATTTTTTCTATTCTTATTCAAGGTAAATTAGTAGGATTTATTAAAAGTAACAGGGGTATTAGACAAGGTGATCCTTTATCACCTTATCTTTTTACTATGGTCATGGAATACTTTTCTATATTAATGGAAATTGAAGCTATTAAGGATAATATTAATCCTATTAATAGAGTTCAACCTTGCATAAACCATCTAATTTATGCCGATGATTTAACGGTGTTTGTTAAAGCAAACAAAGGTAATGCAGACACTATTATGAAAATCTTTGACAATCTGAATAATTATGTAGGGTTGCAACTTAATATAGATAAGAGTAAAGCATATTTCACTAAACATAGTAGATATAAAAATGATGTTTTAAATGTTTTAAAAATTGCAGAAGGTAATCTTCCTATTAAATATTTGGGGCTGCCTTTATCTGTAAACCAAAGTAAAGATTCAGACTATTCTATGTTGATTGAAAAAATCCAAGAGAGAATGGAAACGTGGTCTTGTAAACTTCTTTCTATTTGCAGGAAGATAAGAATTAATAAAAATTGTTGTTTATGCAATCATTCTTTACTGGTTGCAAACATTTCACATTCCTGCAGCTTCCATCAAAAAATAGAAAGTAGATGTGCTGATTTTTTATGAAGGGGTAAATATCATAAAATCAGTTGGGATAAAGTATGCAGACCAAAAAAATGAAGAGGGTTTTGGTATTATAAATATGAATGATCTCAGTTTAACTTGTCATTTAAAATTATTCTGGAGATTTATTAGTGCCGACTCTTTGTGGGCTAGGTGGATGAAGGCTAAATACCTTAAGAAGGGTAATTTCTGGAATATGTTACCAAATAGCAATCAATCTTATGCATGGAAGCAAATCTTAAATTGAAAAAATATTAGTAAATCTTTATTAGAAAGAAAGTTTAAGCTACGTGAGGAAACTAGCTTATGGTTTGACCTATGGTTTAATAATGATTCTTTTATAAATAAAGTGGGTTGGAATAATTTAGTCATTTGTGGAGGTTCCAATGCAACAGTGTCTACAATAATTAAAAAAAATCAATGGCAACCTCACCTTCGTCCAATTATTAACCCACACAAGTATGAAATATGCAAAATTCATCTTGATCTTAGTGCATACAGTCATTTTTGGGAGTGGAAAGCAGCAATAATGGAAAGTTTTCCTTTAAAAATACTTGGGATGCTATCAGAAATAAAGTCACCAAGGTTGATTGGTATAATTGCATATGGAACACGGTGAACAGTCCCAAGATGGCTTTCTGTACTTTTTTGCAGTGAATAACAGATTGCCAACTTGAGATAAAATTAACAAATGGGGCAATAAATCTAGTTCACTTTGTTCCCTATGCAATTTGGTTAATGAAAGTACTGATCATTTGTTTTTTGAATGCAGCTATTCTTATTTTATCTGGAATCGCATTCTAGCTGAACTGGAAATCCTAAATAATGGCCAGATGGATCTCAAGCAAGCTATTCATCTTATTAACAACAAATTTAAGGTCAAATCTATCGAAAGAGACTTAGCTCACATACTACTTACTACTGTTGTCTACCATATTTGGAGAGAAAGAAATTCGCGTACTCATAATAAAGCAAGTATGAATAAAAAGCAGAAGTGGTTACTCATCGAAATAGACAGCAAGATACTGCTTTAAAAATCTAAGAAAAAAGTGAAAGATCAAACCAAATTTGCTTATTTAGCTGATGACTGGACAATCGAAGCTGGCAGTAAACATTTAGAGCACTTCTTAACCCCGAAGAGCTTTCAAACAAGTCATCAACTAATTGAAGCTAATAATTTTGACTGTGCCTCCAATCTGCTTGTGCTGACTTCCAGAGGGAAGAATTAACAGATCTGAGTCGTATTGACCACATATCTACTAATTCCCCCCTTTTGAACCTTATTCAGAGAGATATCTTCTCCAACAAAGAGATTGAGGGGATGAGGGGGAGATTTAACGAAGGCTTGTCGTACTAGGAAAGGGGAGAGGCCAGTGGAGTGAAAGAAGTTGGACGAGAAGGATAGAGAATGGCTTCGACGAGTCGCCATTTTTATTCCTTTCTTTTGTTAGCTGATAAGTTGTTTTATGAGAGTGTTTTGTCGGCGCTTACCCTAATTAGGGTTATAGCTTTTGCTGATTCGAGTTGTAGTAATATACCCGTTACTTGTTTTGTGGGGTGGTCCCAGTTTAGCTTCTTTCAAAAAAAAAAAGTTTTACTTTTCGAATGCCTGCATGCAATCCAACCTACACATACATTTACATATACTTTTATATTTAAAATAAGAATATTTTTACTTACATATGTGTGTATTATTACACTTATAACAAATACAGTTAAACATACTTAAGATTTATAATATTATATAGATATAAATTTGGGTATGCATGAGTAATTCTTAGCTTTGCATTTTCCTCCGTAGTCAGTTTTCTTTTGCTTTTGCCTTTATCCTTGCATATCCTTATGCTTTCATACTTGCTGCTATATGTTTGGGACATGCATTTGCATTGTTTTAATCCCTATGTGTTGCTGTGTATTATAATTTGTATTATAGTGCTGGATGATTTTGAGTGAGTGTGAAACTAAAGGTGCGTGTGTGAGTGACCAAATACAAAGTGCATGTGAGTTAATATGGGCATGCTTCAGCACATATATGTGAACTGTGAATGTACTTTATATGGAGGAGTTGCATTACTTTATGTTTTTTGACGGTTGTTGTATATTTCGAAACCAAGAATTTTGTATTAGAGATCTTTTCTTTGTTTTAGTTTTTATATATAGGCAACATGCTGCTATAATATCTATACCATACTATAACTGGTACATATTTTGATTGAATTGTTTGCATTCCTTGTGTGTATATGCATCTTCTTATTTATTAGAGCAAGTTTAGAGATCTAAATTGAAAGTATAAATTTTAATTAACCCAATAATATACATATGTTGTTCATTTCTAAGTGTTTACTTTTACAATAAGAAAGTGTTGAAATTGATTTCTTATTAAATGTATTTATTTATGTGTTTATCTGTTATTAAATACATATATTTATTTATTTGGCATCTCATCTATTTTATGTTATAAATTTGATAACTCTTTTCTTGTTTAACAATTATTTAAATTTATATCTGGGTAAGAAATTTGTTTCTATGGATATTGAATACATTAGGTTTTGTTAATAAATTATTTATTTTGAGCCTAGTACATATTTATTGTTTGTCTCATAATTTTGATTTTGATATAGGAAATTATATATTAAGAATGTTTTATTATTAAGTTTTGATCCATCCATTTATATTCATTTGAATAAGTTATTTTTTTCGATTTTTAATTTCTGATTTCCTATTTGCTTTATAATGATCACGATGATATGAATGGATCACTGTGAGTTGAATTTGTTTAGTATTTTATTATGATACGGTGATGAAACCCTTTTTATTTGATACATTGTTATTTATTCTGTATGACGAGGAATTAGAATAAACGGTTTAGTGATACCGTCTGGTATAGAACTTTCAGTAACACTTTTCAGTTATTCTTTGGACTCGTTATATATAATATAGAAGGGCAAGTGTGATGTATAAGCACTGAACAAATGGACTAGTAATACGCGGTGGTATGGGACGTCGTTGTGTTATTAATTTAGTTATTCTTTGCTCATGGATGACACTAATACGTGGGTATGTGGTATATGTTGTGTATGACTCGGTGTGGTGAGCATGTATGGAGGCTACTAGTTAGCCACATAGATTGTGTACATTATATGTCTATCCACCTTAGACCGACTCCTTTTATGTTTTGGAAGTGAACCAGATTGGCCAGTATGCACCCTGGCGGCCTGATCGTGGGGTCGCGCCCCAGATCTACACACCATTGTTGTTTATAGTATTAGATGTGCATCATGAGATTGATAGTTGGTTGCCCCTTGTGTCGCATAAGTCAGCAATCAGTTGCCATAGGGGCACATGTCGGTAGTCGTGGCCAAACAGGCTACGCTTTGTCGAGCCTATGGTGGATCATTGTCACGATACCTAGAGGGAAGAGGTAATGGTAATCGATAACTATAGGATTCATGTCATATGGACCACATATGGCTCCTGGAGCAAGCAGATGTGCTGTCAGTCTCCCATCTGGTTCCGATATATGTGTATGTATGTGTGGGTGGTAGATAGATATATACTATGCATGGATGAGATTATACCTGAGATTGTGTATAGAGTATGATCAAACCCTGTATCCTTCTCGAGCACACGACTTACTTATTATTGATTCGTTGTTCTATCTTTTTAAGACCTTTCAGTCGATAGTTTCGCCTCTCCAAGGACTGCAGGTCGAGATATATGATTTTGCATATCGCAACATTTTTATGAGCTAGATTAAATCTTTCTCATTGATTTTATTGATTTGATATTGATATTTTATAATATGATATTGAGAGAGATGATGGGCATTGCTTCATTACTGCCCGACTTCACTTAAGGATGTCTCATTACTAATTAGTTTGGATTTGATGATGATTTCTAGATATGTATGATTCACCCATTTTATTGATTTTGTGATTTCTGATTCGATATATTTCTATATGGGTGATGACATCTTTTGACATTAGCGTTGATTGTTCTATATGAAATCGAGTTATTTATAGTGCGAGATACCTTGATAAATATCTATTATACTATACATACACACACACACAAACTTTATACATACATTTCTATACTTATTTATCTAACTTGACATGCTAGTCGATGATTTGAATGTCTTTCATTGTGATATCATATTGTTTTTTTATACACACTATTATCCTTATTTATAATCCTTGATTAGACATAGTCTGACCTGTGTGATATTTTATAATAATCAGGTGAGTCCGAGATATTTCAGGTACAGGGACAACTTGACCAGCATGTATTTTTTTGGGCTTAAAGGAGTATTATATTAGGATAGTTACCTGAAATTTGTATGATATTGATTTACTGTATATGTATATACTTGATATTTGAGTTGTATAGTATTCTATAACATTGTTGTGTATATATTATATTTTATCGCTGCGATTAACTCTGTGTTCCCTATGTTATTCTGTATATTACGTATTGTTCTATCTTGGAGGCACACGTGTCTATTGCTTTGTACCGATACTGTGTACGTATAGGCGAGTTTTATATTAGATGTTTTAATACATACTAGATTTAGTCCAAGGGAATATTTACGTGTGTACCCCATATGGTCTCATTCTCTATATTATCTGACAGTATTACTCTATAATACTCTTGGATGGTATGTGTATAGAAGTGGGGTCTTACAATAATTTCCCTGAGACAACTATTCCCCGGACCATGCATGTCTTGTAAACAAATACCAATATCCAATATCTAACCCCTCAATAATCAACAGCACATCAAGGGTGCCCAATGAAACAATCCAGTGTTTAGTCGCTTTAACTAGGCAAATTTATATAATTTATATAGTCAATAAATGGATTATTGATAAATGAACTCATTCTAATTAATTGATGATGATGGAAAAATCATTTTCAAAATTTGTTTACCAAATTAAATAGTTCGTAGAAAAATGGAAAATGTGACCGTAGAACGTTTTCCGAAGTTTCTACCTTTCGACACCCGAAAGCTGTCGGGAACGTTGTTAATTTTTGTGCACTATATATACACATATATAAGAGTTAATTAACCGAATAATAATAATAACTAATAGTATATTATCTTATGTTAATTAGGTTTAGCAAGTGATGTGAAAAGTTAGGTTTTAAAAATAATAACTTATATATATATATAAGTATATATCATTATCTCTTGTTACATCTTGGCATTATCATCATTATCCATCATGACCCAGAGGATGTGACTAGAGAAGGGGGACATGACATATGAGCAGGAGGAAGTTGGTGATGCGACTTGTCAAAATAATGACATGTTAGGATATTTTAAAACTAAGGTTAAAATGATAATTTTCCTACTTTCTTTCATTTATAAATACACACCCTCACACACACATTTTCATTTACATTCCAACTTCATTATTTCTAAACCTTATTCTTTAAAAAAATTCAATGGCTTCCATAGTTCAAAAAAAATAGGAAAAAAAGTTAGCCTTTTGTGTTGTAACTTGCTTCCATACCTTATGTACTTCTTATACTTTCATTTCAACATCCTCTCTTCCAAAAACCAAGGCCATCACTACCCCCATAAAGCCCAAGCCAAGCCAAATCACCTCTGATCAAACCCATTCTAAGGCCTTAGCCCCTCCAAAGTTTCAAATTTTTCAGCTAGAGTCGAGCGTAGAGGCGTTGCCGAGTTATAGACGAAGTTCGAGCGAAGTTAGTTAGCATAAAGGTGAATAAACTTGCTTATTTTGGAAAAAATATTAGCTTGTTCATATTGCTAATATACGATGATAATATGATGTATTAATTGGATGGTTATCATGTTGGTCGTAAATGTTTGGTTAAGCATGTGTAGTTTGATTTGATTATGTGGTTTGACGCGATAAATGTGAAGTTAGCAAACACACACACACACACACACACACACACATATATATATATATATATATATATATATATATATATATATCTGTGTGTGTGTGTATGTATGGATATGTGCCTCATTTACAATGGTAGTATGTGATATTGTTTTTGCATAATTGTAAGCATGAACCAAAGTCATGATGTTTAGAAAACAAAGCTAGTAACTTTGTGTATTTGCGACGGACGTGAGATCCGGTTGAAATCAACCATTGTTTTCAAAGTTTAAAGTTTGAAATGTATTAGAGTTTGTATATTTGGTTTAAAGTTTCAAAAACTTTCCAAAGTATATTTTCAAATCATGAATAGTAAGAGTTAATGAAGTAGTTCATGTTGAAATATGTTAGAGCGAATTGCACTCATAGCGACAGTCGCTATGGACGTAGTTTGACAAAATTTTCGATTTTCGTTTTAAAACGTTTTCTTTAGAAATGGTTTTGCAAAAAAATTTCAAACTTAATTAGTATTATAAAAGCAGATTAAGTTTAGTTAAATTAATATTTTATTATTTAATAAATTAATTAAAAATAATTAGTACATAATTGATAATTAAGTAAGTGATTAAGGGTTAAGACCACTTAAAGAAGGTTAATGCCTAATTAGTGATTAATAAAATTTTAATCAGTGATTAATGAAGTTAAGAAATAATTTAATGATGAATTATTATTTAATTAATTTAATTGGTTAATTAATTATTATTTAATTAAGTGATTATTTAATTGACTTTTAATTAATTAGGGTCTAACTAATAATGAATTGTTTTAGCCTTAACTAAGATGCATTAAGAAGTTAATTAGGACTTAACTAAGTTCATTAGGTTAATCAAAGTTTAATTACGAATTAATCTTGATTTAATTCAGATATAATTAGGCTTTAAGCTAATTAAATATACTTTAATCTTTTCAAAACTATTTTTAGACTTAATTGGTTATGTTTTAAATCAATCTTCTTTTCAAGTTAAGTGATTTTAAATCAAAGGATCTCATCGTCTGGACCATTAAGTATCCAAATGAATTAAAGTAGTGATTATAAAACGTTGACATGTTTTATGGAAAGTAAGTTGACTTGTGTTTAGCAAAAATGCTGAATATTAGTAACGTGATAAACACAAGGAGGATAATTTCGATAAGCGAGTCATGAAAACTTAAGTATATGGAGTGTATGTCCATATATAAATCTTGCACTTGATAGTGGAGTTGTTTACTATCAAATAACTTGACCATTTTAAATTATTGAATGTTGGTCTGAAGAGACCGGGATCAGACGACGAATAGTTATCCAAAAACCACTTCGTGCCAACATAAAGCGTTCAAATTGGAACTATCAAAGTCATGACCAAGATTCAAGACTTGAAGTGCAAAGGCTATCTTGCCATTAACCCTGATGGTAATTCCAAAACGGGTGTATTGGAAGTAGTGTCTTCTATTCGTTTTACTCCTGAACGACTTGTATGGATGAATGTTGGCATTGTGTCAACATCGAGAAGACAATGTTAGCATTCCAAGAGAGAAGTGCAATATGTGAAAGGTAATGACATAGCCTCAGGCCTCATTAACCAGAAATGACTAAAACTGGGGATATGCAGTAAGGCCATGTAGGTCGCACCCATTAGGGTATGATCATTTTCATCTATAACGAGTCCCTACCCAGATATACTATAGTCCCAAATGGTTGCTAATCCTAACCAAGGGTGTGATCATATTCGGTACTATCCAGCAAGGGATAGGCCAGTCCTGTGTTGGCAGGGATCGTTCGGTACGATCTCGGTACGCTAATCTAGAGGTGTACTCTGTTAGGCGGTATCCCAGTATCCTTGTCATTGTATGAAATCCAATCTCCAATACGTGACTTTACGCCTTTAGTTGTATACCTAAATATGTTGGAATGTAAGATGCAAGCATTTCAGCTATGTTCTATATTTATTTTAAACCCTTAGGCATTATCATAATATCACTAATTTTAAATAGAAAGTGTTATTAGTTATCGTTAGGTAAAAACACATCCGCGTTTATGTGTGGCATAGTCTAACGAGATACCCTTTGTTTTTCAAAGGAGTTTTCAAATAAAAATATTGTTGTTTAAGTTTACTCACACCAAAATCATGTCTGACCCAAAGTTTATTTTTCTTTTCCCTAAAGTCTTGGGTACTAAATTTTTATGAGTAGTCAAATGATCCAGGTTTCTCTCGAAAGCATGTTGGAGGAGCTGGAGCAGGTGGCTTCATGGATAGCTGTTATTAGTATAAATTATTCCGCTATGTATGTATGTATGGTCTATGTATTTTGTGGACAAGCAGTTGTAATTGTCCTAGTTTGGAACTTGTATTATTGAACTCTGATGTAATATCTTGGCTATGACTATGTAATATACTACATTATCTATTATATTTTGTTCCTTGCGTTGTAAGATTCTGTGCTTGATTAGTCTCCTTCTTATCTTTCTCATTTCTTCAATCCATAATGACTCGTCTTTCGAATGCAAGAAAGGCAGTATGTTACACCAAATATCCAAAATCCAAGCGTACGTACTAAATTCGACATCCAAACATCAATAAACTAATCAAACAACTAATATCACACACATTGGACACATGTATATTTGACAACACCTATACATTTCGCAATGCCACTATCGTATCATTTAACCTTATTCGAAGTAGCCAGAAGTGTCTCACGAAGTCCCGATTCTATAAAGCATATTCGATTCGTACTGGCCTGACTGGGTCTAGGTTTAACTTGATCAGGTATTTGGCCACTAGTTGGCTGGTCAGACTGGTGGTTTTCACCAGTGCACTAGTTAGGTCGCGATTTCTGCCCTCCCTATGTGTTTTATTCCTCCATTCTTTTATGTGGTTCACCTATTTTTGTTCTTGTTGATCACATTTCACTATATTTTGATCATATATCATTATAACTCATTTATACATAGTTTATATAACATAATATCAATTCCTAAAAGAAATATGTCACTTCATACTAGTTAAATTCAATATAGATTGGGTTATCTTCAATTTGACTAAACTATATTTACTATAACTTCAAATAAATATTATCATCAAGTTTATTTATCAATTTACCACTTTTATTTCGTTATTATATCCTAACCAGACTCCTGACAATATTTTAGCATTCAATTTGCAATATAGATGGATAGAAAAGCCAACTCACCCAAATTCAATGCCCAATTCCCGAAATCCTTGTTGTCCAGACTGTTGCATACACCAACTTCATAATTACACCACTAAATTGCTTCTGGATCATAGCTTTCATCCTCCACCTCGATTTTTTGCTACTTTCATCCAATTTCGTTAAGAAATAAGAAACTTATGGGTTTTTGAAGTTTGATAGTGGAAGAGGAAAGAGAAGTTGAGAAATGAATCAGGGAACAAGAATTGAGAAAAACCGTGCGTACTTTCATAAGTGGGCTGGTTATATATATTTGGAGAAAAATCTAACAGCCATCTTAGATTCAAATTTTTAAAGTTAAGCCAAAGCCTATTAAAAACCCAAAATTTATTTTCATCTGTATCTCCTCCGTGCAACCTCCGAATCAAACAAATACATATACGATGCGAATCAGAAAAATGAATTGATCGCAATGGCTCACATCCCTTTGTAAAATTCAAAAGTTGAAAAATGGCCATTTTTCCCTCTAACAATTTAATTATCAATTAAATCCAATACTATTAAATATTATAAATACTAAGGTGCTAGATTCTTCTCCCCCTAAAAAGAATTTCATCCCTCGATATTCTCAAAGGACAAAGAATGTAATTCACATACTCTCATTTAACTACATATCGCTTATATGTTACTCGTAACATGCTCTAACATCTAATTAAGCTATCATCCATTCTGAGAAATCATTCACACAATAAAGAAACGAATTATACGATCCATCTAAAACAATCATCCACTCGTACTAATATTCATATATAACATAAACAATCTGTAATCAAATTCATCAATAAGTGTATTTGTGTTCTGTCTGCATATATTTATATATATAGTATATAGTATATATATAGTATTGGTTGTGTATTTGTAAAACAAAACCAATAAATTAACATCAAAATGTGCATGAAGATGACATGTGGAATTATATATATGGAAACATCTATCATTTGCACCCTCCTATATGAATGAGATGATATAACATATAAGATATGCATGTAAGCATCATAGGGTGAACATATTAATTCTATATGCATGCACAACAAATCACATCATCATAACATATGGTGAATACATATATTAGTAAATCATGAAATCATATAAACATATCAAGGTTATAATACAATCTATAATATGAAATAAACAATCATTCAAGTCAACTATTAACCAAGCTAAGTAACCTAATCAAAACATTAAGAAATCCAAAGCAACCATCCAATCTATACTAAATATCCCAAGTTAAACAAAATGCGAATCCATAGAAATCATTTAGCCAAACCTAAGTGAAAACTACACTAAAAACCATGATAGTGGGAAACGTTTGGGAAAGGAGTCGAATTGAAAACATCGGATCTACTCCTCCACTTTCCAATTGTTCCTGACCAAATTGTTCTTCCCAATATAATCTATCAAACTCCAATACTGGCATAAACTCATTTTGCAACACCAATCTCAAATGTACGTGCATGTCTACAACTTCTGCAATCCATGCTACCAACTTAAATAAACGGTGCCATAATGCACAACAACAGGTAGCTTTAGCACAAACGTGCCCAAACTAAAATGATGTCTTGTACCATTTGTAAATGCACATACTCAATACTCAAACCACTTCAGTATATATACTCATCCTTTTGGATTGCTAAGGTAAGAAAACTCAAAGTGGATGGTGTCTTACCTAACAACCCCAAACAACTTGAATCACTATATGGTGTCTCCTTTCACTTAAGAATATCCAAAATGATCGATGTCTTAACCTGGTGATCAAAGCACATCTTCCATCACAATTCCCAAACAAACTTAAGTGGTATCATTATGATAAAGATTTCACTTCTCCAAATATCCAACATGTTTGATACCCAAAGTATCACCTCCTTAACTATCCAAACATTTCATCATAAGTACTATGACATACTAACAAGCAAACATTCAATTAGTAGAAATCCTATTATATTCAACCAATTTAACTACAATAGGAAAACTCCTAAATCAAAGTTGAATTCAAACCTAAAAATAATACTAACCTAAGATAGAGATTGTATTAAAAGAATCACTATACAATACATTGTAACCACGTACCTCATATGCAATATAGACTATGCACCTTTTAGTCGTTACTCCAAAAGAACTTCTTTAAATAGACATCCTCTTTTCAATCTGAGGGATGATTGAAAAGAACCTATCTACTCCTCACTCAAAGTCATATCTGAACCTTAAAAGTTCCATCTTCCATAAAGTCGCCTCTACATTATTGGGTGCCATTGTATATCTTTCTTCTAAATCTTCCAAATAAATTTTCTTCAACTATCATGGAATACTTAAATTCACACCAATCAGTGATACTTCCTTACTTTATTTTAGTATCCATTCAATCTAGTTACATTTTCTCTTCAATTTCGCAAATCGAGTTAGTTCCAATAGCTCAAAATCCTTTATATGAATTCTTATCTACACTAATTAGAAGTACTTCCCATATAATTCTTTCCACAAATCCAATTTGTAAAGTCCTTTATAAACAGAGGTCACAACTCTACTCGATCCATTATTTTCCAAATCCGGTCCATCTATACAATTTATAAATATTTCATCCTATCCATTACTAATATGAACTCATTTAATATTAATACGCATGCATATCGAAGTATTTCTACATACCCATACATCATACCATAATCCTTATACTTTTATAATCTTAGTACTAAATCAAATCCAGGATAACCTTTAAGAATCAAAAATCCAAGTTCAGTACCCTTCATAACCAAAAATCCAAGCTTAAATCTGTTTCTAATGTAAACCAACCAATGGTATCTTTCCTCATATTTCTTTCTACCAACTTACTTTCCTTCTTTACCATGAACAAGATCTAGGAAGATAAAAAATGGTATGATGTCCTAGCATAGTGAACATACTATCAAACTCATGTCACATCCAATCCAAACTATATACTTGCTGTAGCAACTATCACTAAAGTACTAACACATATAACTATCACCCGAAAACATATACAGTAAGTCGACAATCGCTTACTTGGAGAACAACATCCATCCAAGCCGTCTAATGTAAATGGTGCTACGTTACCACAAACATCAAGTGAATAACACCCCTCTCAAATCAATTCGAATCATCTACAAAACAACATATATGGTGTAACGTTGCCTGCTATGTCGAATCAACGACACCCAGTCACATATAAACTTAAATAATCTACCTTTACAATGATATATAACAACAAAGCATTTTAAATATCATTCTCCTTCATCTCCAATCACTACCGCAGTGATAAAAAACAAAAGAGTGTGAATGTTAGTTGTTTCAATTTCTGTACTATGGACCAATCATCGAGTCAGATCACATAGTAGCAACATTGGATCCTATGTAGTTAAAGTGCTTGGCAGTTCTATAGTAGTAGAGGTGGTAAAAGTTATAATGGGGATAAAGCGAGGATATAGCCAAAAATAATCGAGCTGCAAAAAGCTTCAGTAAATTCAATATCAGATATTTAAAGTTAATTTTTTTCATTGTCACATCATTTGCGTAGGAAAAAGAAATTATTCAATCTTATATAACAAAACCGAATAATATCATGATTTATACAGACTAGATTTGGGGATTACAATAGATTATTAGCATATATCGAGTACTTATGCCTTAAAATTAGGTCTTTATCCCAACTTTATCGATTTTGTTGTAAGTAGAACTAATCAAATCAACCTTTATGTATTAATGTTGCTAAAGTGGGTGCTAAAAAACCTTGATTTAGTGGGTGTAGTGGAGTAAGGGCTTCAAGCGAATCTACTGTTTACTAGCTTGGCGTAGAAGTCGAGGAGCTCTATGTGCTATAGCGGGATTTTGCAAGGCTTTAGCCTGGCTTTAACTATGTAGATTGGGTTACCAGGACCCTATCCTAATATGAACTCTAAAAATATTTTTCAATCGATTGGTTAATGGGATCTGATCAATTTAAAATTCCAATAACATTAGTCTTTCCTTTACTACCAACCTTTTTCCGAGTCAACCCTACTTCAAAATATCCTTAAATCTTTCAATACTAAGCAAATATCTTTTTGGTCTAACCTCCTTCATTTATCTTAACCTAAATATTTATTATTATGATAGTGCCTCCTCTGTGTCATTTTAACCAAAATAATTTAAATTATCTTAACTTAATCCAAAATATCATCTCTCTTCTTTACCAACTTAGAAATGTCCTGTCAAAGTCTGAATCATCATTCTATAACATACGCCAAAGTGGCATGTCAACGGGTGTAACAACCCGCCTTGAAATGAGCTTAATTTTCAACCCAGGAAAGGCCTATCGAACCTTAGCCCATTCCAAAGTTGGTTCTTGGTTAGTAAAATTGATTTAATGAACAATACAAAGAGCTATCTATCTACACATTCAGAATCTCATAGCGGAAGGATAAAATATGGTATCCAAAACAGTAGTCATTCATTAAAAATTCAAATGTCAAAAATAACAACATAATCTCACATAACAACGCCAATCGTGGTACAGTATCTTAAAATACATCATATTTCAATGGGTACATTAGGAATATAAAAATAACATAGATAGCTAAATAACTGCACAAGTATAATCCTACCGTGATTATAGTTTTCATTTCCAAAGCAAGTTCAAAACTGCAAATAAACAAGCCATTGGAATTATGTAGTAAGGTATCCTACAAACTGCTAAATCATCAAGCAAGCACGGAAAAGGATTAAGTCCCAGGAACCACTAGTATTGCTTATTGACATATCCCATACAAGTTACAGATCAAGCAATCAAATTCAAAAACAAGTACAACAACCAAAGGTGTACTAAATCACTTATGTTTAAGTGTTCCATCATACACTGTCAAATGCTGGATTTTTAAACATAGTTAAATCATACACATGTACCAAATTCTATAAATCAAACACAAACAAAATGATTATAAATGCATAGAATAATTCATTTGGGATTTCTGGAAACGCAAACAATAAATCAGACACAAACAAAATGATTCGAAATGCACAGAATAATTCAATAAATCAGACACAAACAAAATGATTCGAAATATACCAAAGTTCGTTTGGGATTTCTGGAGACGCTTGTTCATGTAGCAATAAGTTCGTTTGGGATTTCTGGAAATGCTTGTTCACACAGCTATGGAATCTCTGGAATCTCTGTTTACTTCTGGATATTACTGGATCGCATGGAATAATTCGATCGACATCCTAATCTACCCCTTCAATCAGTATGATGAGAATTTGTTGGATTTCTCTTTACTTCTGGATCACACAAATTTCTGGAATCGATCGTCTGGGATTTCTATTTGCTTCTGGATCGAAAGTGAAAGGAAGTATTTGCTGGAGATGATAAAAGTGATGGCGATTAATAGGAGATGATAAAGTGAAAGAAGTATTTGCTGTAGCCTGTGAGGAGAGGAAGTGAAAGCAAGATTCCCGCACAATTTTTGTTTCCCGCCTACAAATATATAAATAGCATTGTACATACAAATAGCGTTCACTAGATTTACAAATAGCGTACTGGACCCTAATTTTCATAGCGTACCAAAGGTGGTATGCAGAAACGCTATAGATTGATGCTATCAAAGGTCCTTTTTTGTTGTAATGATTAGGATTTTCCCCTCAAACCTATCATTTAATTTCAAAATCCATTTTATTCATTATTGTTTGATAACATGGAAAAAACAAAAAAGGCATATCATTAAATCATCAATCCATTCGCTTTCAAGTCTGAATCAAAATTTAACGATCAAAATGTAATAAAAATAAGATCGATTTGATTATTATTCACATTGATTCTGATAATAGAGTTGAGATTTGATAAGTGCTTTAGTTTCCCTAACTTTGCTCTAAAATCTCCTTTAGATTTTTTGTGATTTCCCCTTTAGCAAAGGCCAGCCTCTTTATATTCTTTTGATTACTTATGTTTTGTTAAAGTGAGAAGGATAAGGGAGGGATAGAGTTTAAGGTATGAAGGGTTTTCCTATTCCTAAATTACCCCTCTTATATGTCTATTATTCTTAAGTTATAAAAAAATCTTATTAACCAATTAGTTAGTTAATTATGGCTCGACCATGTTGGTTATCAAATCTCAATTTCTTATCACACTATGCATCACATTATTCTATTTAATTTACGTAATTAAATTGCTTGAATCATGTTAATTAAAATTAGGGGTGTTACATTCACGATACTGCACATCGGAAAAAACATTAATAGCTCCAAAAGTAGATACATGAAAGCACCAACTGTTAGTCCATGAGTTGATGGTTTTGATGACAACAACATTAGAATAAGATTATGAAATATAAATACTAACATTATAGTTTAGATATATACGTATATGCAGGATTTAACCATGCAGGTACCAAGAATGAAGACTGTACAGTATAGAGATTCAAGATATCAAGATTGAAGACTCATGAGTATCAAGATTATCAAGATTATCAAGAGTTCAAGATTTCAAGATAAGTGTTGAGTCTAGAATTATGTTAAAACTTCACAATAGCACTGAAATCTTCATTCAGTATTTTCATTTGGGGTGGAAACCATTTCTACCTTTTTAGTGGCTTACAAACCCACGACAAGTAGCTTACAAACCTACGACAAGTGGCTTACAAACCCACGAACATCCTGGTTTTGTACAAGTTCTCGAGTCCTGATGTGATGAGATATTCTGCAGGAAGAAGCTTGCAAAACTACTTCAAAATGATTTTCAAAACTGCTTTTCAAAATGTTTTAGCCTTAAAAATTATCTTTTCAAATGATTTTCAAAAAGATGTTTTAGCCTTAAAAAATATTCTTTGATTTTGTTCTTAAATAAATTCTTGTTTTAAACTATCTTTTAATATATTTAACTTTTAATATTTACTTAGATTTAAATATAAAATTATAGTAAAATTTTATATATATTATTCTCTATATTTATCTATGTATTTTATCTATAGTCAAGTATATTAATAAAGTTTAAAATAGTTTTAATATAAGATAAAGGTTATTTTCAAAGAAAAACAAAACATCAAAATTTCCTTTGGGATGTCGACATGCCCTAGCACCCTATGTCGACATAGTGTCAGTTAGGACCAAAAATTTGAATTTCAAAAGAAGTGTCTATTCGCCATAACCTTTCATGAATAGACATGGCTGTTGTTCTTCTATAAATAGGGGTTGGTTTCAACGAATTTTTGATCAGATTTTCTACTTTTTCACTTCTCTTCTTCTTCCACATTTTCTTATTCAAAATTCTATCATCACTCTGCCGAAATCAACATTGAATCTAACTAGATCATCTCTGGTTGATTCTCTATCACTATCTCAACAAGATCCCAGTGCTATTCAGAGTTATAGGCTTCTTTGTAATCTATCTAGCGAGTAAAGGTGTGATTGTAGCCTTGGAAATCAATCAAGCGAGAAAAGATGTGATTGTAGCCTTAGAAATCAATTGGGTGAACTTGTTGCCCCGGAAATCAAGTATCTCTACCCAAAGGATTGTGATTCTGGAGGGTGTACCTCGTAGCCTTGAAACCGAGGGTGTAATTGTACAATTGTTTTTGAAAGGAAATCTGTACTTAGTTGTGCGGGACTGGATATAGGGTAACTCCGAACTAGTATAAAATCCGGTGTGTTCTTTCCTTTACTACATTTACTTTATTTCTGCATCTGTGTTTGATTCTGAGATTATATCTATGTTTGAATATTTATACATTTGTGTACAAATCAACAGAAACCCAAAAAGATTTAGTAATTTCTTATAAACACTATTCACCCCCCTCTAGTGTTCATTCTAGCCTTAATATCTGTATTCTGCATTCCTCACATTTGGTATCAGAGCAAGGTTTTCAAAAGTTTCATAATCTGAATTTTGAAAAAGTTTTCTAAATGGCTACCAACACTGGTACTGTTTCTAACACTAGTTCATTTGTAGAAGGTCAGTCTACTATCAGACCACCACCTTTTAATGGCAGTAACTATGCATATTTGGCATGTAGGATGAAAATATATTTACAATCTATAGGATTAGACACTTGGAATATCACACAGAATGAATATTCTGAACCCACAATTGACTTTGCACAGTGGACCATTGAGCAAAAGGCTGTTGCACAAAATAATTCTAAAGCAATGAATATTTGTTTTGTTCACTTGATAGGAATGAATTTAATAGAGTGTCAGTTTGTAAGTCTGCATATGAAATCTGGAAAACTTTGCAAGGTACTCATGAAGGAACAAGCAAAGTTAAACAGACCAAAATTTCCATTCTCACAAATCAGTTTCAGTTATTTAAAATGAATTCTAATGAGTCTATTTCTGATATGTATAGTCGGTTTCAGGATATTTTACATTCTCTCATATCCTTGGGAAACGTGTTTTGCGAAGAAGATCAAGTCAGGAAAATTTTAAACTCACTCACTCCAGAATGGGATCAAAAGACACTTGCAATCGAAGAGGCAAATGACATCAGTACTTTAAAGATAGAAGAATTAATTGGAAATCTAATGTCGTTTGAAGTCCAAATGATCGAGAGAAGAGAAAGCAAAGCATCTGAAAAGAAATCAATGGCATTCAATGCATTGACCGATGAATCAGACTCAAATAGTGATAATGATGAAGAGATGGCTCTTATGACCAGAAATTTTCAGAAATTCTTGAAATACAGAAAGATGAAAATTTTCAAGAGAAACAACTATAAGAATCCGGGAAATCAGAATGTAGTGACGAATAATGTCAAATGTTTCAACTGTGACGAACCAGGCCATATCAAAAGAGACTGTCCGTATCCAGAAAGACAAAATCCTCCTATAAACAATGAATCAGTAAAGAAACAGAAGCATGCATTTACTGCTACTCTAGATGACTCAGACTCGTCCTCAAGCGATGATGATCAGAAGACAGATAACTCAAATTTGTGTTTCACGGCAGTTCACTACTTCAACAAATTCAAGGAAACAGACTTAGAAAAAGGTACACATTTACAATACAATTGATTGAAATTGCATGCTTAGAATTAGATGATTGATTGCTTGATTAATTGTTTTTTGAATTGGTGTGTTGATTGAATTTTAAATTTATTTTCTATTATTTTATTGTAATTTTATTATTTTTATTATTATTTATATATATATATATATATATTTTATGGAATATAATATAATCATAATATTATTCCAAATATATATATTTAGTCATATATATATATATTAGAGTAGTTAGGAAAATTAAATCATAGAATATTTCAGGCACATGTCGACATGGTCCCTACCATGATGTCGACATGGGTACAAATTTTGAAATTCAAAATTTGAATTCAAATGCTTGAATTTCCCTCCACCTTTTCACTTCATTCAATACTCTTAAAAGGCATCTTTTGACCAGAGAACATGTCTTTCAAAAATCTATTTATTCACTATCTTTTATCACAACTTTTCACTTTCATTTTCAAATTCAAACTCTCTCTTCAAAACTCCAAGCTCTCTACTCTCTACTTTAATGGCTTCTTCAAGCAACCCCTCCACCATGAGACTTTCCAGAAACTTGAAAAAGCAACTCCTCAATAATCCGGAGGCAATAAAAGCATACATCAATTATGCTAACTATGGAAAAGTCCATCCCGGAAAGTTTGCTATTTTTCAAGATTTTGCTTCTTATGAAATTGATACTCTTTTTGCAAACAATCAAATTCTTAGTCTTGTTGATTCTTCTCAAAATGATTTTGTTTGTTACCCAAATCTTGTTAAAATTTTCTATGCAAATCTCAATCGAGAATTTTATGAAGGAAATGATAATGAAATTTGGAGTAGTGTCAAAGGCACTAAAATTGTTTTGAATTGTGATCTTTTGGGTACCATTCTCAATTGCAAAAGTACGGGAATGGATCTTTCTAGTTTTCAAATCGATGAACATGATCGTGAGACATTTCATCATATTTTTGAAGGAGATGAAAACTTTGAATTTAAAAACCAAAACTTTCATCCTAAAGCAAGAATTGTCAATCTTCTTTAACAACATACTTTGACCCCAAGATCGGGAAATTTTAACAATCCTACTTCAAAAGTGTGCAAAGCATTTTTTGCTATCTTCGGAAATTATGATATCAATTGGGCGTAAGGTATTTTGGATGAACTTCGTCCTAAAAAATTTTAAATGGGAGAAAACACTTTATATCATGGAATTTACCTTACTCGGATTTTCAACTATTTTGGAGTAAATTTCAAAGGAGAAGAATTTATTTCAAGAAAAGTTTTTAATATCTCAAACATTTCTCTCATGAAAATCCCATATGTTTTTCAACCTTATGAGACTCTTGCCGAAAAGGAAGAGCATTTGGCTCATGAAGAAATGGAAGAGGAGGAAGAGGAAGAAGAAGAAGAAGGGGATGAAATGGAAATAGAAGAAGAAGAAGAAGAAGGTGAATCATCCCTAGAAAGTATTGAATATCCCTCCAATCCTACCAACAAAACCCTTCTCAAAAACCAAAAGATAATTGTTAAGAATCAACGGATTCTTAAACGATCCGTTAGTAAGAAGTTGGACAAAATGTCATCCAAGTTGACCAAGTTTTTCTCCAAAGTCAGCAAGAAACTTGGATTATCTTCATCTTCATCATCCTCTAACTAGTTGCATCTTTTCATTTCATGATGTATTACTCTAGTTTGCTTTAGTTTGAATGTTTATGTAGTTCTTTATGGTTAATCATTGTATTATCCTATTATGCAATGAAATTGATTTCCTTTTCTGTTATCTAGCTTATCTTATCTCCTGAATAAATGTTAGTATATTATATAAATATATATATATATATAATTATTCACAAAATAAAAATAAATCATCAAAATTCACTGGACCATGTCGACATCCCCCCCTTGACCATGTCGACATGTACTGGTCAGAAATGACAATTCATTTCAAATTTGAAATTTGAATAACTACCCTATGTCTATTCATTTCAAACGAATTCCTACACCTATAAATACCTATTTCTTCCAGAATTCTTCAATCAATATTATTTTCTATCTTCTTTATCTCTCATTCTTCTAACAAATTCAAAAATGGCAAATCCTATTCACAATTTAACTGAGAATCTTGAAGAGACTCTTAATTCGTTCAAGAATATTCTTTCGTTCATTCTTCATAACCAGCGACACTTAGAGTTGAGTCAAATGCATATGATCAAGGAGAAAGAAAGGCATTTCGATGCAATGTGATGGATGATTTCTTCACTGCACAAGGATGATAACGAAGCACATCCTCCTGTCTCTCTCACAAATGACAATGAAAATTGGGATGCCATCAAAGCAGACCCTATTTTCGGAGAAGAAGGATGGGTGGAAGTTCCTCGAAACGTTTGATGTTGGTTTTTTTGCTTTGTTTGATTTGATTGTTTTGATTGAAATTGTGTGTTTTGATTGGTTTGATTGACACTTGGTGTGGATTGATGAATGTATAAATATACATTGATATATTAATTGAATATCATGTCTATAAGTATAGCTATTTCTTAATCTATCTATTATATACTCTATTATATAGTTTAATGCAGGTACTTAAGTACAAGAATGAGGGGGAGTTATATAGTTTGGAGTTAGTTTGTTTTGTTGATGACAAAGAGGGAGAAATATAAAATAGAAGAGTTAGCCATAGATTAAGGGGGAGTTGTCAGTTTTAGGGGGAGTTATTAGGATAGAAGTAATATTTTATAAACAAAGGTTGTCATCATCAAAAAGGGGGAGATTGTTAGTCCATGAGTTGATGGTTTTGATGACAACAACCTTAGAATAAGATTATAAAATATAAATACTAACATTATAGTTTAGATATATACGTATATGCAGGATTTAACCATGCAGGTACCAAGAATGAAGACTGTACAGTATAGAGATTCAAGATATCAAGATTGAAGACTCATGAGTATCAAGAATATCAAGATTATCAAGAGTTCAAGATTTCAAGATAAGTGTTGAGTCTAGAATTATGTTAAAACTTCACAATAGCACTGAAGACTTTATTCAGTATTTCCATTTGGGTTGGAAACCATTTCTACCTTTTTAGTGGCTTGCAAACCCACGACAAGTAGCTTACAAACCTACGACAAGTGGCTTACAAACCCACCAACATCCTGGTTTTGTACAAGTTCTCGAGTCCTGATGTGATGAGATATTATGCAGGAAGAAGCTTGCAAAACTACTTCAAAATGATTTTCAAAACTACTTTTCAAAATGTTTTAGCCTTAAAAATTATCTTTTCAAATGATTTTCAAAAAGATGTTTTAGCCTTAAAAAATATTCTTTGATTTTGTTCTTAAATAAATTCTTGTTTTAAACTATCTTTTAATATATTTAACTTTTAATATTTACTTAGATTTAAATATAAAATTATAGTAAAATTATATATATATTATTCTCTATATTTATCTATGATTTTATCTATAGTCAAGTATATTAATAAAGTTTAAAATAGTTTTAATATAAGATAAAGGTTATTTTCAAAGAAAAACAAAACATCAAAATTTCCTTTGGGATGTCGACATGCCCTAGAACCCCATGTCGACATAGTGTCAGTTAGGACCAAAAATTTGAATTTCAAAAGAAGTGTCTATTCGCCATAACCTTTCATGAATAGACATGGATGTTGTTCTTCTATAAATAGGGGTTGGTTTCAACGAATTTTTGATCAGATTTTCTACTTTTTCACTTCTCTTCTTCTTCCACATTTTCTTATTCAAAATTCTATCATCACTCTGCCGAAATCAACATTGGATCTAACTAGTTCATCTCTGGTTTGATTCTCTATCACTATCTCAATAAGATCCCAGTGCTATTCAGAGTTATAGGCTTCTTTTTAATCTATCTAGCGAGAAAAGGTGTGATTGTAGCCTTGGAAATCAATCAAGCGAGAAAAGGTGTAATTGTAGCCTTGGAAATCAATTGGGTGACTTGTTGCCCCGGAAATCAAGTATCTCTACCCAGAGGATTGTGATTCTGGAGGGTGTATCTCGTAGCCTTGAAACCAAGGGTGTAATTGTACAATTGCTTTTGAAAGGAAATTCGTACTTAGTTGTGCGGGATTGGATGTAGGGTAACTCCGAACCAGTATAAAATCCGGTGTGTTCTTTCCTTTACTGCATTTACTTTATTTCTGCATCTGTGTTTGATTCTGTGATTATATCTGTATTTGAATATTTATACATTTGTGTACAAATCAACAGTAACTCAAAAATATTTAGTAATTTCTTATGAACACTATTCACCCCCCCTCTAGTGTTCATTCTAGCCTTAAGATCTGTATTCCGCATTCCGCATTCCTCACACCAACCACTTGCTCTTCCTTCGCACTTCTCTTCGAACGGCTAAATCTCTATCGGATTAGAAAAATAGCCGATCAAATTTTAATAAGAAATTACTGCAAGCGCACGGCGTTTGATTCTAGTACGTGGTGAGTACGGGTCGGTCCGCAAGGAATTGTTTAGATTTTAAAATTCTATTCAATCAAATTAAACCAAGAATTTGAAGAGTGTGTTAAGCTAAAAAAATGTAAAAACTAACAAAAAGCTAAAATGGATAAAAATAAGAGAGTAGAAGGCAATTTAGAGGCAATTTCCTTCTCAAGATCACATAAATCAACATATATGAAATTATGATCTCTCTTTTGGTAATTAGTGAGTTTAGTTGATATGTTTATCATAAGTATGGAATATTTGTGCTATTAATTAGCCCAATATAAACCATCAAACTTTAACATACCCAATAAACCACTTTTTAACTCTCATGAAAATGACAATGAACTTGAAAATAAAATCTATTCTAAGCATGATCTATTAACTATTGATTAGAAATATAGACCATCAAATATTGATTTTAATATTTGCTTCATTACCATAATCATATGTAGATGAAGAGGTAATTTGTGTTTGTGTTTGTTTAAGCATAGCCTATTTGGTGTCAACAACATAGGCTATCAAATTCAAAGCTAAAACAACAATGTTAAACCCATTCAAACATTTCCATTAAGCACAAAAAGAGATCAAAAATTATCAAAATGTTGAATCTAAAAGATTAAGAGAGCTTCATTACCCCTAAACTGAAGGGTTTTAGCCTCTCATATTTGTTATCATTTCAACTAATGTTGCATTCAACATAAAATAAAAACAAGAAGAGAATGCAAGCTAAGTAAAAAGAGAACTAATTAAAATGAAATAAAAGCTATTCTACTTGAATAAATAAAAAGATCTACACTACTAACATGAAAGGAAAAAGCATGTAAATAAAAAAAGAGCAAGAATTAAAATTGTATTAAGAAGAAATTTACATAAGAAAAGAAAACGGCTAAGTAGCCATGAAAAGAAAGAGCTTTTGTTTATTTTATTTTAGCCTAAAACTAAACTAACTAAAGAGGAGGCTCCAAGGCTCAAAGGAGGCTAAGAGATCATTACATGAAACATAAGGGGTATTTATACAAGTTTGAAACCCTAATCCATATTTTTGGGGACTACCCAAACTACCCCTCTAGGAAGTGTGGCCACCAAATTATCATTAGCATGAGATAATCCTCCATTTAAATGTGCATGAAATTTTAAGCTATATTCGCATATGCATTAGCTTCTAATTGTACATCATGGTAAGTGGGTAGGTGGGGTCCTACAAGTTGCATTGTTTGAATTATTTTCATCTTCATTTACTCGTCTACATGCATATTTCTTCATGAAGCCTCTTGCATTTTGTCATCCAATTTTTTACAAATACAAATAAAATGTGCAAATAAATATTCTCAACTTAAATTATGCACAAAAATGACCATTTTGCCTCTAAATGAAGATAAATAAATGATGATTTGAAAATAATTTGAATTTTGGTTTAAACATGTTAAAACACCTTATATGCTCATTTATTTAATTAAATTAGATTAAATGTGGAAGTAAAAATATGCACATTTACGTGCACATCAAATACCCCCACACTTATCTTTTTATTCGTCCTCAAATAAACTAAAACTAAGTAAAATCCATTTTCGTAGGGAGCATGATTGCATTGAGCGTATGCAACAAGCCGTTAAACCTCTAGGTTTCCTTAGTAGGACGAGTGTTGTCTCGTAAGGATTTTCGGCAGATAATACCCACAAAATCCAAATTCCAAATAAAAAATTTACAAACTGGAAAATTCCAAAATGCAAGATTTTATTTACAAAAATATGAATGCAAGTTTTTGAAAATATTTACAAATGAAAGATTTACTTTCAAATTGACATGAATAAGTTAAATATAAGTTTCGTCATTACCTTGAAAATTTAAGTCTTTTACTCATCAAAATTTCCAATAAAAATTAAGTTATCATCACAAATAGACTCTAGTTTGGCTAGTTGTTTCGGTTGATAACATAGTGCAACTATGAAATAAACCCTTAGTTGATTATCAAAGTTTTTCAAAGCAGTATTTTCATTTCTCTTTAATAACAAATTGAATCAAATAAGTCAAAATAGTGCTTAGATTTCAATTGCTTTCTTTCTTTATTTTTGAAAATTTTATTGATCTTAACAATATTTACATATGCCTAACTCAGAAAACTTAGGCCAGATATATTACCCATGCACCGCCTTTCGGGCTTATGTGAGGGGAATATAGAGCATGGCGAGTGAACACGCAAGTGTGTACACCTATCGACTATAGGAATTATTAATAAAAGAATTTTTATATACATACACCTAACTCGGATAAACTAAGGCCAGATATACCGATCGTGCACTGCCTTTTGGGCTTACGTGAGAAGGGTACAGAGCATGGCGAGTGTACACATTTGCGTGTGAACACATGACTCTAGGTGTTAATAAAATATATACATATGTACAAATATAATTTTTTTTTTGTTTTTTTGTTATATATATATTTTTTTTTTGAAGAGAGAGTTTTACTATATCATCTCAGCACCACTTAACTTAGAAGATCAAAAATGTTATATCCTTTACTTTAAATCCACCACTTTTTAAACAAAGATTTTCAATTAGGATATACTTCATAATTATCACCATGAACCTTCCTATATACTAGTTAAACCATAGTTACTTGTAATCAAACTTTATTTTTATTTTATTAAGACAAACAATTTTTCAAAAATTCAATTTAATAACCAAAACCATATATTTATCCTATAGTGTTTCTTCAAAAGTAATTAAAAAGGAATTTTGTTTTTGGGATTTTTTTGTTTTTTTGTTTTTATTTTTTATTTTTTTTCTTGTATTTTGGAAAGAAAATGCAAAAATAAACCATGAAAAATAAAAAAGAAGATGAGGCTTCACCCACACTTGACTTTGACTATGTCCCTACAGTCAACCTAACTGAAAGGAGAAAAATAAAACAAAAATAAAAATATGACCTATATTTACATAAAAAATTATTATTTACACGACATCAGAAATTATATCGTCAAAGAGTAAATGAAACGGCCTTCCAAAGACCAATTCATTTGTCTCGTCAAATATGAGAGACACAGCTTAAGCTCAGAAAACCAAAACGTAAAAGATTTCAAAGTTGAATGTTGATTTGGAAAAACGAATGTCGTTTAATTGAAAATCATATGAGTTGTTTTATTTTCGATGATTTTCGGGGTTGATAAAACAATTGGAAGTTCAAGTTTATTTTCACCAAATTGAAAGTCAAGCTTATCATTGAAAACTTCATTAAAATTACCGATTTCAAAATCAAAATGGTTATTTAAATCTTCCCCTTCAGAATTCAACAACTCGTTTTTGAAAAGTCCAAATAATTTATGTTCACAAAATTCATCTTCCTTTGTTGGATTATCAACAACTTCATTGCGTGTATCAATTTCAAAATCCAAAGTTGTTGTATTCAATTTTTCGAAATTAGTAAAAGGAAGATCGAATTTTAAATTGAGTTTCTCACCCTCAAAAGAATTTAAACCCAACTCAATTACCATATTTTCAACAACTTCATTAAGAACGTCATTTTTAATTTCAAAAGTTGTTATTTGAATATCGTCAAATTTGGTAAAAGGTGGATTATTATTTGACTCGTCATATGTTGGGATTTGATTTTGTTTTTCACGTTGTTTCATATATGTTTCAAACAACAAATCCATGTGGTCATTATGAATTTCATCCATTTTCTCAAAAAATCAAATTTATAATTATTAATTTTAAAATTTTCAGTTTGAACTTGTTGGGAATGAAAATTATCAATTGCATCGTAGTCGAGATTATTTCCATTGCCAAATTATTTAAAAAGTTGTTTCCATTTTCATTTCGATTTTGAAATTCATTTTGAAGTTAGAAATTGAGTTGGTATGGGTTAAACTCGAAATCATTTGAATTTTTAAGTGAATTCAAATTTTGATTATTTTGAAATCCTTAACTTGAATTATTGCACATATATGAACTACACAAATCATTTTTCCTTTGATTTTGTTGTGTAGAGAGTTCATGTAAAGACGAAATCATTTCAATGCAATTTTCAAGATTTGAGGGTTGGTCATAATTTTGAAAATTTATTATTCAATATTCGAATTGTTTGCACAATAGTTATCATTGAAATTTCCATAAGAATTTGGTGTGAAATTATATGGATTATATTGATTTTCACAACTATTGTAAAATTCTGGCGAGTAAGAAAACGAAAACTCGGACATTTTCAAGAATGTTTTTGGTTTTTTTTATAAAGGAAAAGAAAAAATATTTACCAAAGGGAATTTATTTGAAAAGGGAAATTTTTATTTTTGTTTTGTTTTTTGGTTTTTCAATTTTTTTTTGTTTTCGAAAAGATTATTATTTTTGGATTTTTTTTCTTTTAAAAAAAACTAACTTAAATTTTTTTTTGGATTATTGATTTTGATTTAAAAATTCCAAAAGAAAGGATTTAAAACTAAGTTAAGGAATATTTACAAGTTTTTTTAAATTTTGGATTTTGAATTTTTTTTTTCAAATATGCATGAACTAATGCAACTAAATGAATGCAAGAGTTTAATTACAAACTTTCTATCCTAAGTAGCTCCTAACCCAAAATTGTATAATCACACTTTGTCTTAATCCAACAAGATAGTTCTCAGCCAGGTAACGGATAGGATTTATCGGTGCACCACGAATCGTCGTAACAATGCAGCCAAAGGTTTAAGTACCTTCAGAGAAACAACCACTATAATATTTACGAATCACCATAATTTTTATAAATGGTTATTGCTCTGCCGTAGCCTAGACACTAAGAAATTAAATTGTCGAAAAAGGACAACTTGTCAATATACAATTAAGCCCTAGGTGAGCCCGTGACTCCTTAAGATGTCTAACCGCTAATATTAACAAATTCAAAGATGAAATGCAAAACTGAAATTAAACATGTATTAACAATGCAACTACGAAAAAAAAATTTAATGCAAGCAACCAACAATGCAAAGCAATTAAAAACAAGGGATAAAGGCACGATACCAGAGCGTGCTGAATTATTTAGCAATTTATTTTAATGCGGCAATTTTCTTTTATATAAGCAAGCGATTTATTTTTGGCAAGCGAAGCAAAGCAAGCAACTCTTCCTATCTGCTTTAGCAATCTGAAACTAAAAAACGAGATATATATATATATATATATTGGATTTTTTTTTAAAAAGATGGAAAGAAATCAACGGTAAGGTATTTAAAACAATTGGAAAACAAAAGCAAGATATATACAATTTTTTCTTTTTTTCTTTTTTTTAAGAGAAAAGGAGGAACAATTGGTAAACAAAAGAATTTTTTTTATAAAACACTAGGGCCCGGCCCAATTTAAAGAAAGAATTAAAAATAACACACAAATTTTCAATCAAGGAAAGCAAACAAAATAATGCATAGAATCCTCGATCAAAATATATACCGCACCCCAAATCGATCAAAGAACCCAAATCAATCTGCTAAAACAAAATTTGCATCCAATTTCCTCACTCAAAATACCAAACTAAATCGCAGGCAATTTCCTAGTCTAAATTGAATCGCGGCAAGGTGGGTCACTTCAGTCGAGGGTTGTTCTTGAGGAGGAGTTATCGAAGTGTTTTTATGATCAACCGGATGTTGCTAATGAGGTTGGAGATGCTGTAGCTGCAGTCGACAAACATGGATGTGGAGTTGTGTGGTGTAGTTGCTAGAGGAGTTGTAACTGTGGTAGTTGCAGTCGAAGTGTTATTGTCTCAGGTGGTAAGAAAGCAACAGTGGTTATCGAGTGGGAAGAATGTGGCGATGAATGTTGAGGTGATTGGTTGAGGCGATGCTCGATGTTGGAGGGAAGTATGAAGAAACAGAGGGGTAGAGGTGATGTGGTGCTGTAGTGGTAGGGGACTGGTGGATTGGGGATGCAGTTTGAGGGTGTGAACTGTCAGGCAGGGATGAAGTGTAGAAGTGTTGAATGTGTAGTTTGATAGGCAAGTATGGGTGGGTATTTGTATGTAGTTGAACCAGAAGTTAAAGATGAATATTTGTACAGGGAGAAATATGACACTGTAGGGGTTGTGATTATTTATTTGTTTGTATGGCTAGTTTATACTAAATTCACCACTGTCCAAATCTAAATTGGTTGATGACGTGGAAGTTTAGATGACAACAGCTGGTTGGATGTATGACAGTGATGAGTAGTGACAGGGGGAAGTGTGGAAGTTGTTGAACTGGTTGAAGAGGCTGAAGCAGTGGTGAAGTGTATGAATTGTGATGTCAGGGGTTGTATATTTATGGTAGAGGTGGTGATGATGGTTCAGTGCTTCAGTGGTGGAATGGGAATGTAGTGCAATCAGTGAAATGTGATTGGTTAAGTGAATTGAAGGCAGTGGTTTGAGAAGAGGTGAATGTATGGGGCAGTTTTGATGAATGAACTGTGGTTAGGAAAACTGTGGTATGGCTGGAGTTGTTTGGGGTGTGGTGATGTCTATTGCTGTGAATATATTGGTGAATGTCATTGACTAAGTAGTTGGCAGTGTTGACAGGCAAAGTGGCAGGGGTGATGTATAGCAGTATGGCAATGCAAGTTGTTATATGGCAGTAGCTATTGTTTGATCGCAAGCAGGAGAGGTGATGATGGTTAGGTGATTGTAATAGTGGATCAGTTTGACAGTTATGCAAGGTTGATGTGAGTTGGTTTGGTGATAGTGTAGTTAAAGGCAGAGCAGAGGTTGTTGACTGAAGTAGTGTTAGGAAGAGGAAGTATGCAGAAGTAAAGTGCACAGGCATAGGAAGAGGATGATAGTATGTTTTGATGTGTGCACAGAGGTTGATAGTATTTTGAAGGTGGTCAGAAGGATAGGAGAAGTATTGCTGTGAGGAGGTTAAGGCAGTTTGAAATGTATATGGATGTGCACAATGTATCAGTGGATGGTAATGTGATAGAAGTGGGTAATAACTGATGGCAGACTGGGTTGTAACAGAGGGAATGCAGTAAGATAACAATATGCAAAAAATTTGTAAGAAATATGAAATGTAAATACAAATGTAATTGCAAAAGAAATGGAATAAAATTCTTTTTTTTCAAATGAAATTGTGTATAAATTTTTTTAATAGAAATGCAAATGCAATGCAAATAGAAAACAACAATCACACAAATCAAAATGAAAGCAAAATTCACACAATAAATATACAATAATAACAACAATAATTTTTTTTTAAACAACAAGTTAACACACAAAACGAAAACACACAAGAATAAAAAAAAAATTATTCGAATAATAGAAATTAAAATCAAAGACAATTCCCCGGCAATGGCGCCAAAAACTTGTTCGAACGGCTAAATCTCTATCGGATTAGAAAAATAGCTGATCAAATTTTAATAAAAAATTACCGCAAGCGCACAGCGTACGATTCTAGTATGTAGTGAGTACGGATCGATCCGCAAGGAATTGTTTAGATTTTAAAATTCTATTCAATCAAATTAAACCAAGAATTTGAAGAGTGTTTTAAGCTAAAAAAATGTAAAAACTAACAAAAGCTAAAATGGATAAAAATATGAGAGTAGAAGGCAATTTAGAGGCAATATCCTTCTCAAGATCACATAAGTCAACATATATGAAATTATGATCTCTTTTTTGGTATTAGTGAGTTTAGTTGATATGTTTACTATAAGTATGGAATATTTGTGCTATTAATTAGCCCAATACAAACCATCAAACTTTAACATACCCACTAAACCACTTTTTAACTCTCATGAAAATGACAATGAACTTGAAAATAAAATCTATTCTAAGCATGATCTATTAACTATTAATTAGAAATATAGACTATCAAATTTTGATTTTAATATTCACTTCATTACCATAATCATATGTATATGAAGAGGTAATTTGTGTTTGTGTTTTTTTAAGCATAGCCTATTTGGTGTCAACAACATAGGCTATCAAATTCAAAACTAAAACAACAAAGTTAAACCCATTCAAACATTTCCATTAAGCACAAAATGAGATAAAAAATTATCAAAATGTTGAATCTACATGATTAAGAGAGCTTCATTACCCCTAAATTGAAGGGGTTTAGCCTCTCATATTTGTTATCATTTCAACAAATATAGCATTCAACATGAAATAAAAACAAGAAGAAAATGCAAGCTATGTAAAAAGAGAGCTAATTAAAATGAAATAAAAGCTATTCCACTTGCATAAATAAAAAGATCTACACTACTAACATGAAAGGAAAAGGTATTTAAATAAAAGAAAGAGAAATAATTAAAATTGCATTAAGAAGAAAATTACATAAGAAAAGAAAATGGCTAAGTAGCCATGAAAAGAAAGTGCTTTTGTTTATTTTTTTGAGCCTAAAACTAAACTAACTGTCACATACCGGAATTTTCGACTTTCGAAAATTCGACATCGATACTCACTTTATCGACTGCCGAGCAATCGAGTGCCGGAAACTCCAATAGTGAGGGTTTTAGAAAGAAGAAAAAGTAAGAAGAAGAAGAAAAGAGAAGAAGAGAGAAGAACAACAACAGAACAGCATCAGAAACAGAACAATATCAGAATCTCACATATCGCAGCGGAACAATATATAATAGATAATTACTAGTCTTTTAAAACAAAGAACTATATCATTTTATACATACATCAATCATCAGAGTCAATATACAACTCAATACAACAATGGACAGTTATATAACTTGTCCTCATACAGAATACACAGCGGAAAAAATACTATCAGATACAAATACTACGTCTCGTCATCCAGCTTATCTCCAAAGCTCCAGAATATCCAGAATATCCTGATAACCTAACTCTAGACTGCCCGTGTGGAAATTTGGTGGGCACCCAGAGTTTAGAAGGGAACAATAAACTCCGAGTCAGTCATGGTGACTGGTGTGAGATCGTAAAACAGTTATTCTTTAAAATAAACAACAGGAAGATTTTAAAGTCAATTCGCAATGCTTTTGGAAAATGAAACTACCATAAGACCTCCCACCACACACACAATGCAAACGCAGACTTGGAGGAGATTTCTTCTTATGATAGTCAAAGATGCTTACTACGCAAAAATCAAATTCTTTTTGATATTATTATTAGTGCATAGTGTAGAAAACATTTCGAAAGTAGAATATAAATCTTAGCCAGCATAGGTACCATTATATTATGCCTGCTATAGCTGCCTCCTGAGGAGACAGGTTATACAATTGAAATCGTAAAGGCTCGTATTGTTTCTTTGGATTTCCAACAAATGGTCAGGCTAAGGAACTTCCTATCCACGATGGGTACGTCCCTGGAATAGACGACCCGAGAACCTAACCGGATCTCTGCCAACACAAGGCCGGGTTACCTCTGCAAAAATAGGTAACTACTGACACGCGTATGTCATCCCCCGATCGTCACCGATCTTCCCGAGGATCCCCGATTCGCAACAAACCACATAGATAATAATAATGCAGTAACCACAGAGGTTAAGTATCTGGGCTCCATACCATGATACCACCTTTATCCAGAAGGAATGACATACACTAAGGGGCGCTACTCCCTAGAACCTTGCCGCATTCGTCCTGTTTCGACCATTTCCGGGGTGTGAGGCTCGACGAAGTCTCGTCCACAAAGCTACGCTTTCTCAAAAAGCCCTGCTTCGGGTCAAACAAAATGATCAACCTATGATCACAAAGATATAAGATCAAACAAATGATCATATCACAAATGATCAAACACTGATCATTTCACAGCAACACTCAGTATGCCACGTTACCAAATTGGGATATATCGCTGATAAATTTCAACTACATAACCTCTGAGCTCATACGTCTCAGAGAAGGGTGTTAAGCTAAGAGAATAAATTCTCCGCCACCAACAGAAATGTATTTGAAAGAAATCAGCTTTATATCTCAAATTGTAACGTCAGACACACAATCCATACAAGTCTGTTCCGGGATCGAACAGAACCGAAGGCACTTCTCACGAAGCCCTTGCAATTCCGGATAATTTTCAATCACGTCAGGACTTCCCGTCACTAAGGGTGATAAAACCTCTAAATCGAAGATCAGTCGATGTAGAGTAACTCGACGGTAATCCTTCCGTTTTCAAAAATATCCGGTCTTCAACACCGGTCTTCGAATGCGATTCATAACGACGTATCACATATTCGGAATGGGTTATACGACCCCATGGTCCTTTCCCGGCTAACCCGAATAGTGAGCGATTATTCAAAAATAAGTGTGGCATTCAAATTCAAGCAATTCACAACCAATATCTATCTAAAGGTAATTATTGATAGTCGGTTATTTAACTATCAATAAAGATGCGCAACATCATCAGATTCCAAATAATTTTCCCAAATTATTGTATCTTCAAAAATATCTTTACTAGATATAAAATTTCCACACTTAACCGTTTGAAAACAATTTCAAATCAATTTCCACATTTCTTTTTATCTTTGAAGATAAAATTTCAAAACAGTTCATTTCATATTGGAAAAGCAATTCCATACTTATTTAATAATAAGTATTTCACAAATCATTTATTTTCAACATTTGAAAATACTCGATATACTTAAATCAATATTAAGTATATATTCATTCTTTAAGGAAATCATTCTTTAAACACATTTATTTGAGTCAAAACGAATGTTACGTAAAACATCGTTACGGCGACTCTAATTCACTAGTATAGGGATTCGGAAATTAAGATAGATATATAAATCCCAATACTAGATAAAAACATTTCCTTTCGGAAATCATTTACTATAACAACAGTGTTATAGTCCACCATTTCCTTATATTTCTCGAAAACGTCTATTTCAACAATAAATGTTGAAATCTATGCTTTCAATTCATAACACATTTTAAAACACCTTTAAAATGTTTAACTTCATTTTTAAAATATTACTTCTTCAAAGATGAATCCATTTTACTTAACAATATATTCACTGATCAAAATCGTGAATATATCTTCTTAACTAATCTTCTATATTAAATTTATCACATTCAATCTATTTCGAATTTATAAGCACGTTTATAAATTCTATTTCTCTTTTTAATAACAACTTCGACTTATAAACCTTCTTTTATCATCTTCTATATTTAACTTATCAAAATCAGTGACTTTGGGTTTATAAACAACTTTTATAAATTTTAATTCTATTTATAAAAGCTTCAATACCAAATCAATTTCAATATTGATTTCTAATTTTATTTTCAACATTTGAATAAAATTTCCATATTGATTTCTCAAAAATTCATTTCTAAATATTAAATCAATTACAGATTGATTTCTAATTTTATTTATCACTACTAAAATAAATTCCTTATTTTTCTCAAATTATTCAATATTCTGTTTTAAAATGGATTCTTCAAATTGAAATCATTTTACATTGATTTCACCACTTATTTAAATTTACCGATTAAATTTCAAACTGAATTTCCAACTTATCTTCTTTTAAATAAATTCCTTTTTAAGAAAATAAATTTCAATCGTTTCTTTCAATCTATTTAAAAATCCAAATTTAAATTAATTTCTTCAATTTAAAATCACTGTTTTTACGAAATCCATTTATTTAACATTTTCACTTTATTCTGGAATTTACTAAATACGATTATAAAAATTTACTTTTTATACTTTAAAATTCCTTTCTTCGAAATTTATTCAATTTCTAAAATTGATTCACTTAGAAATTTCTACTTGAATTTCAAAAATTCAATTTCGTTTATCTTTGGAATCCAATGATGTCAAAACATCCGTTCAGCTAAATTTTAGCTTCCAAATAATTTTCCAGACATCGATATGATCAATAACATCAATATGATCATTCACAGATTCATATCACAGTATAAATAAATTCAATCAAAGTGAGGGGTCCAGTTGGATCCCTCCAACCTGTTTCCCTGCATCCAAAGATGTTAGCACAATACCAATTCCGCTCCAGTACGGAATTATCGCGGTATATAGGTTTTTATAAATCCGCTTACTAACGGCGCAATAGGGTCTCATCCGCTATACGAGGCGGGAAATCATCAATCCAATATATACATATGCCAATATGTATATACTGCTATATATATAGATATATCCTATCATATCTAATAGCACATTCAAACAAATCGATCAATAACTGCAATTCAATTATAAATCTGAGTGAGAAGATCTCACCTTAGCTTTTATTTTGCAATCCATTTTTATTCCAGCTCGTTCTTTACAGATTTTGACCTAGTATAAACATTTTATACCATCTATTAATATTCGAATCAACTGAATAATTAAATTTTCATTTTTAAAATTTTGACTCATTGGTGGTTTCATTTTAATAGTTTAATTAACTGATAGTTTTATTTAAACCAATTTTAATTTCCAAATTTATTTCCCTTTTTGAATAAATTCTTTTTAACTCTCTCAAACTATTTAAAATACGTATCTTAAAAAAAATCTCTCCAACTATTAAACAAACTTACTCAAAATTTCCTTATTAAAAATATCTTTAACCACTAAAAATTAAATAAGTTAATTTAACTAATTAATTTAAACTTTAAACTATATATTTTAATCACTATATATCTATTTTATTAAATACAAAACAGAATTGCTTTTACACTTTTTTTTTTCCAGTATCAAAACATTTTAATAGAAATCTGAAAATAGAACTTTATATTTACTGTCTATTTACTTCCTAAACTAGATATATATATATATATCAAAACAATAAATTTTTCAAAATATTTCTTACCGTTTTGCCTAGCATTTTCACAGTTAACTTCGTATATTTTTCCAGAATCTTATACATAGATGCAGATATCTATTTTCAATTTTTTATATAACCCAAATTCGTTAAAATAAATAAAATAGAGAATCGAATTACCTTACTGTAAATCGATATTCCACTTGCGACGCGAGCTCGAGCCCGATCTCCTCGACATCACCCACGCCATCACTTCGTCGACGCAGCCCACCTCGCGAAGCACTGCAGAACCCCCCTTCTACTTGCGTCGCCAACCGCTATTTCGCTTACCCAGATTCGAAACCCCAACTCCATCCAACTGAAATCGCGACATCACCTACATCGATCGAACTCCACAAACTTCAATCGCCTGCTTCTCCCCCAACTTCGCCGCCTCGCGTGAACCCTAGTCCAGATCGAGATCGCGAGCCTCGACTCGCCACACCCATCTCGACGCGCCTCCGCGCCTGACCCCCGCTCCCACTCGAGTGCCACCATGCTGCGACCTCGCCATCGCGCGCGCGAGCTGCTCGTACGAAATCGCGACACCCCAATGCGAAACGAACGCGAGAATCCTTTTTTTTTTTGATATTGCGAATTTAAATGATGCAGAGGGAAATTTCGATTAGAATTAGGGAGTCGCTGTATTTATTTATATTCTTTCTATAGTCTGAACGAGGATGTGAAGGATGAGGGGGGTACAAGCGACCATTCTTTTGATTACTGTCGCCATTTCATCAGTTTATATTTTTGTTTGATTGCCGAGAAATTTGAAAGATGGAAGGGAAAGTAGGGTACGGGGGAGACAATAAAGGGGCGGGTTGTACGAGTTGTTTGTGGGAGTTGAATAATATATTCTTTAAATTTTCTCGCTATAGACACCATCGCGTATATCCATCGTACAACCACACGTCAACTCCGAATGCCACGAAATTCGAAATCCGATAATAATACACTATTACGGACCCAATGGAACTGGTTTCGTCGAATTCCGAGACTGTGCCTCGGACGACTATTTTTAAATATTAACTGAACGATTTAATTTCAAAACTGAACAGATTGTTTCCAAATCAATTTCTGAAGGTTCTGTTATCTTCCGTATTATCAATACGAATTTTAAAAGCTTTTGAAATATTTTTCTTCAGCTTTAAATTGAAGAATCCAAATTTTTATTCAGCATTCAATCGATTAAATTTTAAAGTCTAACCGCAAATTCCAAAGTTATATCGGGGATTCAAATTAAATCATCATTCAAATATTTAAAATTAATTAAATATTCTCAATTTAATTCGTTCAAAATTCTGGGTCGTTACAGACTTCCCCCCTTAAAAGAATTTCGTCCTCGAAATTACAAGTTAGGAAAAATGGTCCTTAACTCGTCTACTATCTTTCACAATCCAATAATTTTATCAATTTATTACAACAAATCTTTCTACTAAAGATTCGTTATCATTCAACTAGTTTTCCAAACCTTTCATAGTTTTCAAACAATATTGTTTTACTTCAAAATTCAAATTCGAGTTTAAATTCAAATTTTAAACTTTCAAAATTTCTCAAAAATTTTCTAACGCCCTAAATTTTCGAAAAATTTCGCCAGCGTCTCCTTTGCGCGGCTAATACGGCACTACTACAAAACGTCCCTACGGACTCTCAGATTTCAAAAAGAAAAAGAAAAAGCCAAGCGGCTAGTCCAGAAATCATCAAAACTCATATTATAATTCAAATACTTACCTTTTGTCGAGCAATTCAAATTATCTTTGAAATCAAATCCAAATCCTTTATACCTGTATATCTACTAGCCATAATATCTAGTTATAACATCCAACTATTTTGCAAATTCGATCACAAATTTTTAATATAAACTGCTTATATCATTCTTAAGTTCGTTATTGAAGTTACATATTCAATTCCGTTAAATTTTCCATTTCACATTCATTTGAACTTATAATTCACATTTTAAATCAAATTTGGATTCAACTCAACTTCTGAATATTGAATTTTATCAATTATCTGTCATTTACAACTGCACTATCTTAAATTAGTTCCAATTACTAATTCATTCGTCTTCACATTTGAATTTTATTCCAATCAGATTTCAAATATTCTATAAGTTATCAACTTATTTACATCTTGATTTATACGATCATTTATACATTCACATTCACAATTCCATTTCATTAAAGGAATTTTATTTTCAATTATCTTCTTGGAATTCTATTTTCAATTTAATTTAATTCTACTTACATTTAAACTGGATTTCAAATTCCATATGAATTTTAATTCATCTTTCATTTACAATTATTCAATTCAATTCATTTGCTTACAAATTCGAAATGAGTTTCAACCTTTAATTTCACTTTCATTAAATTGATTCGCTTGTATTTACATTCATTTAACTTCATTCTTTAAGCTTTACTTACTAATTTTAGTTTAACTTCACAAATCAAATTCAATTCCAGTTATATTCACTTATACTTACTTTGATTTAACTTCATTCTTTAAGTTAAAATTATTCTATCAAAAATCAACTTGTATAAGTTATCAACTTGATAATATTTCATAAATATGGTATTCCAGAGTCTACCAACATTTCAAAGCCATTTTGAAAACAATTCAAATTATCCTGGAATTTCCAAACAAAACCCACATTTTTCAAACAACTTCCATTTAAAACAATTTGGCAGCAATTCCTCTTCTGGAAACCCGAAAATGAACACCGGTGATATCGCGATCATCATCGGAATTATTTTCCAGCGACCGAAAAGAGTTTAGAGCTTTCAACTCTCCAAAAATACTTTTCAAAACCTTTGAAATTCATTTTCAAATCAAAAAGAAATTTAAACTTTCCAGATCTCCAAAATTTTCAAATTCTTTCCAAAACATTTCCAAAAACTTCTCTGGACTTCCGTTTTAAATTACAATTCACATTTATAATTTACATTCTTTAATTTCATTTATATGTGAATTCATTTCTTAACTTTGGAGTTACGATTTCAATTTCTTATAATGATAACATTTCCACATTATTACTTTCCTAACATCCATGCAACCATATACTATGATAATTCATATAAAATCGTTTCTTTTCTATACAAAAATAGTTTTGGGCAAAATTATTTCATTTACCCTATTTTAAAACAATACTGTGCCGAATTGTTCTATTCGAGTGTTTAGAGATCCCTATCAATGATCGTTAATTACTCGTATTGACCAGAATCCATATACCACTCAACAAATCAATCATCACAATATAAAACAATTTTTATATTCAATAACAAATACGCGCTCATATCTATTATTACACTCAAACTCATTCTAGAGTACTACTGACTCTATCTCTAATGAGTAACACCCAACAGAGCAGGGTTGTTGCTTAACCATATGCTCTGATACCACTTTGTCACATACCGGAATTTTCGACTTTCGAAAATTCGACATCGATACTCACTTTATCGACTGCCGAGCAATCGAGTGCCGGAAACTCCAATAGTGAGGGTTTTAGAAAGAAGAAAAAGTAAGAAGAAGAAGAAAAGAGAAGAAGAGAGAAGAACAACAACAGAACAGCATCAGAAACAGAACAATATCAGAATCTCACATATCGCAGCGGAACAATATATAATAGATAATTACTAGTCTTTTAAAACAAAGAACTATATCATTTTATACATACATCAATCATCAGAGTCAATATACAACTCAATACAACAATGGACAGTTATATAACTTGTCCTCATACAGAATACACAGCGGAAAAAATACTATCAGATACAAATACTACGTCTCGTCATCCAACTTATCTCCAAAGCTCCAGAATATCCAGAATATCCTGATAACCTAACTCTAGACTGCCCGTGTGGAAATTTGGTGGGCACCCAGAGTTTAGAAGGGAACAATAAACTCCGAGTCAGTCATGGTGACTGGTGTGAGATCGTAAAACAGTTATTCTTTAAAATAAACAACAGGAAGATTTTAAAGTCAATTCGCAATGCTTTTGGAAAATGAAACTACCATAAGACCTCCCACCACACACACAATGCAAACGCAGACTTGGAGGAGATTTCTTCTTATGATAGTCAAAGATGCTTACTACGCAAAAATCAAATTCTTTTTGATATTATTATTAGTGCATAGTGTAGAAAACATTTCGAAAGTAGAATATAAATCTTAGCCAGCATAGGTACCATTATATTATGCCTGCTATAGCTGCCTCCTGAGGAGACAGGTTATACAATTGAAATCGTAAAGGCTCGTATTGTTTCTTTGGATTTCCAACAAATGGTCAGGCTAAGGAACTTCCTATCCACGATGGGTACGTCCCTGGAATAGACGACCCGAGAACCTAACCGGATCTCTGCCAACACAAGGCCGGGTTACCTCTGCAAAAATAGGTAACTACTGACACGCGTATGCCATCCCCCGATCGTCACCGATCTTCCCGAGGATCCCCGATTCGCAACAAACCACATAGATAATAATAATGCAGTAACCATAGAGGTTAAGTATCTGGGCTCCATACCATGATACCACCTTTATCCAGAAGGAATGACATACACTAAGGGGCGCTACTCCCTAGAACCTTGCCGCATTCGTCCTGTTTCGACCATTTCCGGGGTGTGAGGCTCGACGAAGTCTCGTCCACAAAGCTACGCTTTCTCAAAAAGCCCTGCTTCGGGTCAAACAAAATGATCAACCTATGATCACAAAGATATAAGATCAAACAAATGATCATATCACAAATGATCAAACACTGATCATTTCACAGCAACACTCAGTATGCCACGTTACCAAATTGGGATATATCGCTGGTAAATTTCAACTACATAACCTCTGAGCTCATACGTCTCAGAGAAGGGTGTTAAGCTAAGAGAATAAATTCTCCGCCACCAACAGAAATGTATTTGAAAGAAATCAGCTTTATATCTCAAATTGTAACGTCAGACACACAATCCATACAAGTCTGTTCCGGGATCGAACAGAACCGAAGGCACTTCTCACGAAGCCCTTGCAATTCCGGATAATTTTCAATCACGTCAGGACTTCCCGTCACTAAGGGTGATAAAACCTCTAAATCGAAGATCAGTCGATGTAGAGTAACTCGACGGTAATCCTTCCGTTTTCAAAAATATCCGGTCTTCAACACCGGTCTTCGAATGCGATTCATAACGACGTATCACATATTCGGAATGGGTTATACGACCCCATGGTCCTTTCCCGGCTAACCCGAATAGTGAGCGATTATTCAAAAATAAGTGTGGCATTCAAATTCAAGCAATTCACAACCAATATCTATCTAAAGGTAATTATTGATAGTCGGTTATTTAACTATCAATAAAGATGCGCAACATCATCAGATTCCAAATAATTTTCCCAAATTATTGTATCTTCAAAAATATCTTTACTAGATATAAAATTTCCAAACTTAACCGTTTGAAAACAATTTCAAATCAATTTCCACATTTCTTTTTATCTTTGAAGATAAAATTTCAAAACAGTTCATTTCATATTGGAAAAGCAATTCCATACTTATTTAATAATAAGTATTTCACAAATCATTTATTTTCAACATTTGAAAATACTCGATATACTTAAATCAATATTAAGTATATATTCATTCTTTAAGGAAATCATTCTTTAAACACATTTATTTGAGTCAAAACGAATGTTACGTAAAACATCGTTACGACGACTCTAATTCACTAGTATAGGGATTCGGAAATTAAGATAGATATATAAATCCCAATACTAGATAAAAACATTTCCTTCGGAAATCATTTACTATAACAACAGTGTTATAGTCCACCATTTCCTTATATTTCTCGAAAACGTCTATTTCAACAATAAATGTTGAAATCTATGCTTTCAATTCATAACACATTTTAAAACACCTTTAAAATGTTTAACTTCATTTTTAAAATATTACTTCTTCAAAGATGAATCCATTTTACTTAACAATATATTCACTGATCAAAATCGTGAATATATCTTCTTAACTAATCTTCTATATTAAATTTATCACATTCAATCTATTTCGAATTTATAAGCACGTTTATAAATTCTATTTCTCTTTTTAATAACAACTTCGACTTATAAACCTTCTTTTATCATCTTCTATATTTAACTTATCAAAATCAGTGACTTTGGGTTTATAAACAACTTTTATAAATTTTAATTCTATTTATAAAAGCTTCAATACCAAATCAATTTCAATATTGATTTCTAATTTTATTTTCAACATTTGAATAAAATTTCCATATTGATTTCTCAAAAATTCATTTCTAAATATTAAATCAATTACAGATTGATTTCTAATTTTATTTATCACTACTAAAATAAATTCCTTATTTTTCTCAAATTATTCAATATTCTGTTTTAAAATGGATTCTTCAAATTGAAATCATTTTACATTGATTTCACCACTTATTTAAATTTACCGATTAAATTTCAAACTGAATTTCCAACTTATCTTCTTTTAAATAAATTCCTTTTTAAGAAAATAAATTTCAATCGTTTCTTTCAATCTATTTAAAAATCCAAATTTAAATTAATTTCTTCAATTTAAAATCACTGTTTTTACGAAATCCATTTATTTAACATTTTCACTTTATTCTGGAATTTACTAAATACGATTATAAAAATTTACTTTTTATACTTTAAAATTCCTTTCTTCGAAATTTATTCAATTTCTAAAATTGATTCACTTAGAAATTTCTACTTGAATTTCAAAAATTCAATTTCGTTTATCTTTGGAATCCAATGATGTCAAAACATCCGTTCAGCTAAATTTTAGCTTCCAAACAATTTTCCAGACATCGATATGATCAATAACATCAATATGATCATTCACAGATTCATATCACAGTATAAATAAATTCAATCAAAGTGAGGGGTCCAGTTGGATCCCTCCAACCTATTTCCCTGCATCCAAAGATGTTAGCACAATACCAATTCCGCTCCAGTACGGAATTATCGCGGTATATAGGTTTTTATAAATCCGCTTACTAACGGCGCAATAGGGTCTCATCCGCTATACGAGGCGGGAAATCATCAATCCAATATATACATATGCCAATATGTATATACTGCTATATATATAGATATATCCTATCATATCTAATAGCACATTCAAACAAATCGATCAATAACTGCAATTCAATTATAAATCTGAGTGAGAAGATCTCACCTTAGCTTTTATTTTGCAATCCATTTTTATTCCAGCTCGTTCTTTACAGATTTTGACCTAGTATAAACATTTTATACCATCTATTAATATTCGAATCAACTGAATAATTAAATTTTCATTTTTAAAATTTTGACTCATTGGTGGTTTCATTTTAATAGTTTAATTAACTGATAGTTTTATTTAAACCAATTTTAATTTCCAAATTTATTTCCCTTTTTGAATAAATTCTTTTTAACTCTCTCAAACTATTTAAAATACGTATCTTAAAAAAAATCTCTCCAACTATTAAACAAACTTACTCAAAATTTCCTTATTAAAAATATCTTTAACCACTAAAAATTAAATAAGTTAATTTAACTAATTAATTTAAACTTTAAACTATATATTTTAATCACTATATATCTATTTTATTAAATACAAAACAGAATTGCTTTTACACTTTTTTTTTTCCAGTATCAAAACATTTTAATAGAAATCTGAAAATAGAACTTTATATTTACTGTCTATTTACTTCCTAAACTAGATATATATATATATATCAAAACAATAAATTTTTCAAAATATTTCTTACCGTTTTGCCTAGCATTTTCACAGTTAACTTCGTATATTTTTCCAGAATCTTATACATAGATGCAGATATCTATTTTCAATTTTTTATATAACCCAAATTCGTTAAAATAAATAAAATAGAGAATCGAATTACCTTACTGTAAATCGATATTCCACTTGCGACGCGAGCTCGAGCCCGATCTCCTCGACATCACCCACGCCATCACTTCGTCGACGCAGCCCACCTCGTGAAGCACTGCAGAACCCCCCTTCTACTTGCGTCGCCAACCGCTATTTCGCTTACCCAGATTCGAAACCCCAACTCCATCCAACTGAAATCGCGACATCACCTACATCGATCGAACTCCACAAACTTCAATCGCCTGCTTCTCCCCCAACTTCGCCGCCTCGCGTGAACCCTAGTCCAGATCGAGATCGCGAGCCTCGACTCGCCACACCCATCTCGACGCGCCTCCGCGCCTGACCCCCGCTCCCACTCGAGTGCCACCATGCTGCGACCTCGCCATCGCGCGCGCGAGCTGCTCGTACGAAATCGCGACACCCCAATGCGAAACGAACGCGAGAATCCTTTTTTTTTTTTGATATTGCGAATTTAAATGATGCAGAGGGAAATTTCGATTAGAATTAGGGAGTCGCTGTATTTATTTATATTCTTTCTATAGTCTGAACGAGGATGTGAAGGATGAGGGGGGTACAAGCGACCATTCTTTTGATTACTGTCGCCATTTCATCAGTTTATATTTTTGTTTGATTGCCGAGAAATTTGAAAGATGGAAGGGAAAGTAGGGTACGGGGGAGACAATAAAGGGGCGGGTTGTACGAGTTGTTTGTGGGAGTTGAATAATATATTCTTTAAATTTTCTCGCTATAGACACCATCGCGTATATCCATCGTACAACCACACGTCAACTCCGAATGCCACGAAATTCGAAATCCGATAATAATACACTATTACGGACCCAATGGAACTGGTTTCGTCGAATTCCGAGACTGTGCCTTGGACGACTATTTTTAAATATTAACTGAACGATTTAATTTCAAAACTGAACAGATTGTTTCCAAATCAATTTCTGAAGGTTCTGTTATCTTCCGTATTATCAATACGAATTTTAAAAGCTTTTGAAATATTTTTCTTCAGCTTTAAATTGAAGAATCCAAATTTTTATTCAGCATTCAATCGATTAAATTTTAAAGTCTAACCGCAAATTCCAAAGTTATATCGGGGATTCAAATTAAATCATCATTCAAATATTTAAAATTAATTAAATATTCTCAATTTAATTCGTTCAAAATTCTGGGTCGTTACAGACTTCCCCCCTTAAAAGAATTTCGTCCTCGAAATTACAAGTTAGGAAAAATGGTCCTTAACTCGTCTACTATCTTTCACAATCCAATAATTTTATCAATTTATTACAACAGATCTTTCTACTAAAGATTCGTTATCATTCAACTAGTTTTCCAAACCTTTCATAGTTTTCAAACAATATTGTTTTACTTCAAAATTCAAATTCGAGTTTAAATTCAAATTTTAAACTTTCAAAATTTCTCAAAAATTTTCTAACGCCCTAAATTTTCGAAAAATTTCGCCAGCGTCTCCTTTGCGCGGCTAATACGGCACTACTACAAAACGTCCCTACGGACTCTCAGATTTCAAAAAGAAAAAGAAAAAGCCAAGCGGCTAGTCCAGAAATCATCAAAACTCATATTATAATTCAAATACTTACCTTTTGTCGAGCAATTCAAATTATCTTTGAAATCAAATCCAAATCCTTTATACCTGTATATCTACTAGCCATAATATCTAGTTATAACATCCAACTATTTTGCAAATTCGATCACAAATTTTTAATATAAACTGCTTATATCATTCTTAAGTTCGTTATTGAAGTTACATATTCAATTCCGTTAAATTTTTCATTTCACATTCATTTGAACTTATAATTCACATTTTAAATCAAATTTGGATTCAACTCAACTTCTGAATATTGAATTTTATCAATTATCTGTCATTTACAACTGCACTATCTTAAATTAGTTCCAATTACTAATTCATTCGTCTTCACATTTGAATTTTATTCCAATCAGATTTCAAATATTCTATAAGTTATCAACTTATTTACATCTTGATTTATACGATCATTTATACATTCACATTCACAATTCCATTTCATTAAAGGAATTTTATTTTCAATTATCTTCTTGGAATTCTATTTTCAATTTAATTTAATTCTACTTACATTTAAACTGGATTTCAAATTCCATATGAATTTTAATTCATCTTTCATTTACAATTATTCAATTCAATTCATTTGCTTACAAATTCGAAATGAGTTTCAACCTTTAATTTCACTTTCATTAAATTGATTCGCTTGTATTTACATTCATTTAACTTCATTCTTTAAGCTTTACTTACTAATTTTAGTTTAACTTCACAAATCAAATTCAATTCCAGTTATATTCACTTATACTTACTTTGATTTAACTTCATTCTTTAAGTTAAAATTATTCTATCAAAAATCAACTTGTATAAGTTATCAACTTGATAATATTTCATAAATATGGTATTCCAGAGTCTACCAACATTTCAAAGCCATTTTGAAAACAATTCAAATTATCCTGGAATTTCCAAACAAAACCCACATTTTTCAAACAACTTCCATTTAAAACAATTTGGCAGCAATTCCTCTTCTGGAAACCCGAAAATGAACACCGGTGATGTCGCGATCATCATCGGAATTATTTTCCAACGACCGAAAAGAGTTTAGAGCTTTCAACTCTCCAAAAATACTTTTCAAAACCTTTGAAATTCATTTTCAAATCAAAAAGAAATTTAAACTTTCCAGATCTCCAAAATTTTCAAATTCTTTCCAAAACATTTCCAAAAACTTCTCTGGACTTCCGTTTTAAATTACAATTCACATTTATAATTTACATTCTTTAATTTCATTTATATGTGAATTCATTTCTTAACTTTGGAGTTACGATTTCAATTTCTTATAATGATAACATTTCCACATTATTACTTTCCTAACATCCATGCAACCATATACTATGATAATTCATATAAAATCGTTTCTTTTCTATACAAAAATAGTTTTGGGCAAAATTATTTCATTTACCCTATTTTAAAACAATACTGTGCCGAATTGTTCTATTCGAGTGTTTAGAGATCCCTATCAATGATCGTTAATTACTCGTATTGACCAGAATCCATATACCACTCAACAAATCAATCATCACAATATAAAACAATTTTTATATTCAATAACAAATACGCGCTCATATCTATTATTACACTCAAACTCATTCTAGAGTACTACTGACTCTATCTCTAATGAGTAACACCCAACAGAGCAGGGTTGTCGCTTAACCATATGCTCTGATACCACTTTGTCACATACCGGAATTTTCGACTTTCGAAAATTCGACATCGATACTCACTTTATCGACTGCCGAGCAATCGAGTGCCGGAAACTCCAATAGTGAGGGTTTTAGAAAGAAGAAAAAGTAAGAAGAAGAAGAAAAGAGAAGAAGAGAGAAGAACAACAACAGAACAGCATCAGAAACAGAACAATATCAGAATCTCACATATCGCAGCGGAACAATATATAATAGATAATTACTAGTCTTTTAAAACAAAGAACTATATCATTTTATACATACATCAATCATCAGAGTCAATATACAACTCAATACAACAATGGACAGTTATATAACTTGTCCTCATACAGAATACACAGCGGAAAAAATACTATCAGATACAAATACTACGTCTCGTCATCCAGCTTATCTCCAAAGCTCCAGAATATCCAGAATATCCTGATAACCTAACTCTAGACTGCCCGTGTGGAAATTTGGTGGGCACCCAGAGTTTAGAAGGGAACAATAAACTCCGAGTCAGTCATGGTGACTGGTGTGAGATCGTAAAACAGTTATTCTTTAAAATAAACAACAGGAAGATTTTAAAGTCAATTCGCAATGCTTTTGGAAAATGAAACTACCATAAGACCTCCCACCACACACACAATGCAAACGCAGACTTGGAGGAGATTTCTTCTTATGATAGTCAAAGATGCTTACTACGCAAAAATCAAATTCTTTTTGATATTATTATTAGTGCATAGTGTAGAAAACATTTCGAAAGTAGAATATAAATCTTAGCCAGCATAGGTACCATTATATTATGCCTGCTATAGCTGCCTCCTGAGGAGACAGGTTATACAATTGAAATCGTAAAGGCTCGTATTGTTTCTTTGGATTTCCAACAAATGGTCAGGCTAAGGAACTTCCTATCCACGATGGGTACGTCCCTGGAATAGACGACCCGAGAACCTAACCGGATCTCTGCCAACACAAGGCCGGGTTACCTCTGCAAAAATAGGTAACTACTGACACGCGTATGCCATCCCCCGATCGTCACCGATCTTCCCGAGGATCCCCGATTCGCAACAAACCACATAGATAATAATAATGCAGTAACCACAGAGGTTAAGTATCTGGGCTCCATACCATGATACCACCTTTATCCAGAAGGAATGACATACACTAAGGGGCGCTACTCCCTAGAACCTTGCCGCATTCGTCCTGTTTCGACCATTTCCGGGGTGTGAGGCTCGACGAAGTCTCGTCCACAAAGCTATGCTTTCTCAAAAAGCCCTGCTTCGGGTCAAACAAAATGATCAACCTATGATCACAAAGATATAAGATCAAACAAATGATCATATCACAAATGATCAAACACTGATCATTTCACAGCAACACTCAGTATGCCACGTTACCAAATTGGGATATATCGCTGATAAATTTCAACTACATAACCTCTGAGCTCATACGTCTCAGAGAAGGGTGTTAAGCTAAGAGAATAAATTCTCCGCCACCAACAGAAATGTATTTGAAAGAAATCAGCTTTATATCTCAAATTGTAACGTCAGACACACAATCCATACAAGTCTGTTCCGGGATCGAACAGAACCGAAGGCACTTCTCACGAAGCCCTTGCAATTCCGGATAATTTTCAATCACGTCAGGACTTCCCGTCACTAAGGGTGATAAAACCTCTAAATCGAAGATCAGTCGATGTAGAGTAACTCGACGGTAATCCTTCCGTTTTCAAAAATATCCGGTCTTCAACACCGGTCTTCGAATGCGATTCATAACGACGTATCACATATTCGGAATGGGTTATACGACCCCATGGTCCTTTCCCGGCTAACCCGAATAGTGAGCGATTATTCAAAAATAAGTGTGGCATTCAAATTCAAGCAATTCACAACCAATATCTATCTAAAGGTAATTATTGATAGTCGGTTATTTAACTATCAATAAAGATGCGCAACATCATCAGATTCCAAATAATTTTCCCAAATTATTGTATCTTCAAAAATATCTTTACTAGATATAAAATTTCCACACTTAACCGTTTGAAAACAATTTCAAATCAATTTCCACATTTCTTTTTATCTTTGAAGATAAAATTTCAAAACAGTTCATTTCATATTGGAAAAGCAATTCCATACTTATTTAATAATAAGTATTTCACAAATCATTTATTTTCAACATTTGAAAATACTCGATATACTTAAATCAATATTAAGTATATATTCATTCTTTAAGGAAATCATTCTTTAAACACATTTATTTGAGTCAAAACGAATGTTACGTAAAACATCGTTACGACGACTCTAATTCACTAGTATAGGGATTCGGAAATTAAGATAGATATATAAATCCCAATACTAGATAAAAACATTTCCTTTCGGAAATCATTTACTATAACAACAGTGTTATAGTCCACCATTTCCTTATATTTCTCGAAAACGTCTATTTCAACAATAAATGTTGAAATCTATGCTTTCAATTCATAACACATTTTAAAACACCTTTAAAATGTTTAACTTCATTTTTAAAATATTACTTCTTCAAAGATGAATCCATTTTACTTAACAATATATTCACTGATCAAAATCGTGAATATATCTTCTTAACTAATCTTCTATATTAAATTTATCACATTCAATCTATTTCGAATTTATAAGCACGTTTATAAATTCTATTTCTCTTTTTAATAACAACTTCGACTTATAAACCTTCTTTTATCATCTTCTATATTTAACTTATCAAAATCAGTGACTTTGGGTTTATAAACAACTTTTATAAATTTTAATTCTATTTATAAAAGCTTCAATACCAAATCAATTTCAATATTGATTTCTAATTTTATTTTCAACATTTGAATAAAATTTCCATATTGGTTTCTCAAAAATTCATTTCTAAATATTAAATCAATTACAGATTGATTTCTAATTTTATTTATCACTACTAAAATAAATTCCTTATTTTTCTCAAATTATTCAATATTCTGTTTTAAAATGGATTCTTCAAATTGAAATCATTTTACATTGATTTCACCACTTATTTAAATTTACCGATTAAATTTCAAACTGAATTTCCAACTTATCTTCTTTTAAATAAATTCCTTTTTAAGAAAATAAATTTCAATCGTTTCTTTCAATCTGTTTAAAAATCCAAATTTAAATTAATTTCTTCAATTTAAAATCACTGTTTTTACGAAATCCATTTATTTAACATTTTCACTTTATTCTGGAATTTACTAAATACGATTATAAAAATTTACTTTTTATACTTTAAAATTCCTTTCTTCGAAATTTATTCAATTTCTAAAATTGATTCACTTAGAAATTTCTACTTGAATTTCAAAAATTCAATTTCGTTTATCTTTGGAATCCAATGATGTCAAAACATCCGTTCAGCTAAATTTTAGCTTCCAAACAATTTTCCAGACATCGATATGATCAATAACATCAATATGATCATTCACAGATTCATATCACAGTATAAATAAATTCAATCAAAGTGAGGGGTCCAGTTGGATCCCTCCAACCTGTTTCCCTGCATCCAAAGATGTTAGCACAATACCAATTCCGCTCCAGTACGGAATTATCGCGGTATATAGGTTTTTATAAATCCGCTTACTAACGGCGCAATAGGGTCTCATCCGCTATACGAGGCGGGAAATCATCAATCCAATATATACATATGCCAATATGTATATACTGCTATATATATAGATATATCCTATCATATCTAATAGCACATTCAAACAAATCGATCAATAACTGCAATTCAATTATAAATCTGAGTGAGAAGATCTCACCTTAGCTTTTATTTTGCAATCCATTTTTATTCCAGCTCGTTCTTTACAGATTTTGACCTAGTATAAACATTTTATACCATCTATTAATATTCGAATCAACTGAATAATTAAATTTTCATTTTTAAAATTTTGACTCATTGGTGGTTTCATTTTAATAGTTTAATTAACTGATAGTTTTATTTAAACCAATTTTAATTTCCAAATTTATTTCCCTTTTTGAATAAATTCTTTTTAACTCTCTCAAACTATTTAAAATACGTATCTTAAAAAAATCTCTCCAACTATTAAACAAACTTACTCAAAATTTCCTTATTAAAAATATCTTTAACCACTAAAAATTAAATAAGTTAATTTAACTAATTAATTTAAACTTTAAACTATATATTTTAATCACTATATATCTATTTTATTAAATACAAAACAGAATTGCTTTTACACTTTTTTTTTTTCCAGTATCAAAACATTTTAATAGAAATCTGAAAATAGAACTTTATATTTACTGTCTATTTACTTCCTAAACTAGATATATATATATATATATCAAAACAATAAATTTTTCAAAATATTTCTTACCGTTTTGCCTAGCATTTTCACAGTTAACTTCGTATATTTTTCCAGAATCTTATACATAGATGCAGATATCTATTTTCAATTTTTTATATAACCCAAATTCGTTAAAATAAATAAAATAGAGAATCGAATTACCTTACTGTAAATCGATATTCCACTTGCGACGCGAGCTCGAGCCCGATCTCCTCGACATCACCCACGCCATCACTTCGTCGACGCAGCCCACCTCGCGAAGCACTGCAGAACCCCCCTTCTACTTGCGTCGCCAACCGCTATTTCGCTTACCCAGATTCGAAACCCCAACTCCATCCAACTGAAATCGCGACATCACCTACATCGATCGAACTCCACAAACTTCAATCGCCTGCTTCTCCCCCAACTTCGCCGCCTCGCGTGAACCCTAGTCCAGATCGAGATCGCGAGCCTCGACTCGCCACACCCATCTCGACGCGCCTCCGCGCCTGACCCCCGCTCCCACTCGAGTGCCACCATGCTGCGACATCGCCATCGCGCGCGCGAGCTGCTCGTACAAAATCGCGACACCCCAATGCGAAACGAACGCGAGAATCCTTTTTTTTTTTGATATTGCGAATTTAAATGATGCAGAGGGAAATTTCGATTAGAATTAGGGGGTCGCTGTATTTATTTATATTCTTTCTATAGTCTGAACGAGGATGTGAAGGATGAGGGGGGTACAAGCGACCATTCTTTTGATTACTGTCGCCATTTCATCAGTTTATATTTTTGTTTGATTGCCGAGAAATTTGAAAGATGGAAGGGAAAGTAGGGTACGGGGGAGACAATAAAGGGGCGGGTTGTACGAGTTGTTTGTGGGAGTTGAATAATATATTCTTTAAATTTTCTCGCTATAGACACCATCGCGTATATCCATCGTACAACCACACGTCAACTCCGAATGCCACGAAATTCGAAATCCGATAATAATACACTATTACGGACCCAATGGAACTGGTTTCGTCGAATTCCGAGACTGTGCCTCGGACGACTATTTTTAAATATTGACTGAACGATTTAATTTCAAAACTGAACAGATTGTTTCCAAATCAATTTCTGAAGGTTCTGTTATCTTCCGTATTATCAATACGAATTTTAAAAGCTTTTGAAATATTTTTCTTCAGCTTTAAATTGAAGAATCCAAATTTTTATTCAGCATTCAATCGATTAAATTTTAAAGTCTAACCGCAAATTCCAAAGTTATATCGGGGATTCAAATTAAATCATCATTCAAATATTTAAAATTAATTAAATATTCTCAATTTAATTCGTTCAAAATTCTGGGTCGTTACACTAACTAAAGAGGAGGCTCAAAGGCTCAAAGGAGGCTAAGAGATCATTACGTGAAACATAAGGGATTTATACAAGTTTGAAACCCTAATCCATATTTTTTGGGACTACCCAAACTACCCCTCTAGGAAGTGCGACCACCAAGTTATCATTAGCATGAGATAATCCTCCATTTAAATGTGCATGAAACTTTAAGCTCTATTAGCATGTGCATTAGCTTCTAATTGTACATCATGGTAAGTGGGTAGGTTGGGTCCTCCATGTTGCATGGTTTGAATTATTTCCATCTTCATTTACTTGTCTTCTCTTGTGCATGCATATTTCTTCATGAAGCCTCTTGCATTTTGTCATCCAATTTCCTACAAATACAAATAAAATGTGCAAATAAATATTCTCAAATTAAATTATGCACAAAAATGATCATTTTGCCTCTAAGTGAAGATGAATAAATGATGATTTGAAAATAATTTAAATTTTGGTTTAAACATGTTAAAACACCCTATATGCTCATTTATTTAATTAAATTAGATTAAATATGGAAGTAAAGATATGCACATTTACATGCACATCAACTGCTCCATGCGCTATCTCATAGCTGCTATCTCTAATCTACTCAACTAAGAGTACCTAAGATAATAGGAATCAAAGCAAATAACCTTGGGTCAGGCAGTCTGGTGTTAGCGATCTATAATTTTGAAATAGGTATAAAGACTGTAATACTATAAGTTAGAAAAAAACGCTGTGTAGAAACATACCTGACATGTCCCTATATCCAAGATTTAGCACATAATGTCGATACATGCTAAACTACTATCATATCATATAGGTGTACCGCTACTCAAAATATAGTATATGGTACCTACATATCCAACTCCATAATACCTACATCACGTGGCATCCATATCAAATATAACAAACATAACAACCATCAAACAACCTTGTATCTCTCAACTCAAATGTCGTTGGATATCGAATAACTCATATGATTATCCCATATTGATCAATGACTACTTAACGTCATGATCGTAGTAGTGCCTGAATCCTTGACCCCCCTGTAACAGCAAAGAAACTAGATCACCCCACAAAGATCTAGGATTAAATAGATCACCTCAATGATATGCAGTGAGCATCCCCACCAACCCCTCCCTCTCGAGCATACATCAGGACCTCTAAGGTATCAACGATCCCTTTGGCACATGTCCCAATAATAGAACCTATATGTTCTACTCCACAAATTCACTCCCTATCGAACTTGCTCCTTGGACGATCCCAGATGCTACAAATAGTTAAATCACTTACGATGTCGAGTTATTAAAGTCTGGAATTTCACTTTGTTGCCTTACAAAATCTCGAGATTCTTCGAAGTCAATCCTAAAATAACCCCTGTATTTCTCCATGTCAAGAACGAAGTAAGCCTCGCGTAACACCACCATTTTCCCACATCTTCTCCACTATAGCCAAGTTGATAGATGGTTAGTCGTATCTCACAAACCATGCCTTATCTCTACCCTCTATCACTACAGTAGCTTCCCTTAGACTTGTTGCATGTTTCTACAAAATTTGCATCAATCGGTGCCGATCGATTTAGGTTTGTACTTATCCAAATTCAAGCTAAGTACTTTAACCGCTTAACTTCCTCGCCCCAATCAATCGGTCCCCCAACTAGCCTGAAGTTCCTGGTAAGTTTCCACTTCGAAGTAGACCATCTCCTTAGCCGCTTCATGCCAGACACCGATCCATCTGCCAAAAACACATGCACTACTTGAGTACCTCGATCGGTGTCAAGTGATAATTACCGGTGATGATTGATATTGATCGGTGCCAATCGAGTCACTTAGCAAAATTTTTAGAAAAGCCCTTTCTGACCAAAAATCTGCCCCAATCCAGATTTGCCTCTTCGATCTATGTGAAATCTCCTTTGCATCAACGCAACACTAAACAATCTAAAACTGATCCATCAAATTTCTTCAATCGCTATGGATCTTCCATCCATTGTGTAATCAAATCGGAGAGAACACCATATCGCTACTCCAACTACATGAAGATCCTTACTAATGGAATATCCAATCCAAATTTTGCTTTCAATAAGAATTCTCAGTCAATCCAAATATACAAACATGCATTCAAATTACAAACAAACATAATATTAATAGAATACAATGAACTTAACAATCATAACCCAATCTAACGTTCGTATCATCATCCAAAGTATGGATCTTTATGTAAAAGCCAATTTTAAATCATCTAAATTTGTTTATAAATCATTTAAAATTCCAAATCAGTCAAAGATCTTATTTTTAATATCATATTTTCAACATATGTATGTAATAGAAAGAGTGTGATATGATAGATCACTCACCTATCGATGTGTAATCGAACAAAATCACCCCAATAAGTATAGATATGAAACGAATAGCAGGTACACATTTCTAATGCACCTAAATCAACAAACTTCAAGATCCCTTGCAAATCCCCTTGCTAATCCTTCTTAATTGCTTAAGTAAACTAGTTTAAATGAAGATTGAGACCGTTTTGATAATAGTAGGTTTAATGGAGGTTAAGAAATGTTTTTAGGAAGAAGAGAAGTAAATAATGGTTGTTGGAGGTGCTGTAATTAACCATAATTCTGAAATCATTAGCAGACCTAATTATGCGCTTGGGTTAATTACTCACAAATCTACCATCTTCTAACTTAAAATGATTATATCTCCTAAAGCATAAGACCAAAAGACTATTATGACCACTCTACGGAATGTGAAACTATTAAATCTTTCATTTGAAAGTTGTTTTTTACCCTAAATAACCTTTATCAAAAGTTATAGCTTTTACAAGTTTCTAGGTAATAAGCGTCCAAAATTTATTCTACGGGTCAAAAATATCTCAACATTCCCCAAATTTATAGCCTAATTAGAAAATAATATTTGTATGATCCATTGATATCTAAAAATGTAGGTCTTAACATATATGCAAAATTATCATTGGCTACAATAGCCAAATGAGCCCTATCTCCACCTAACTGCCTCTTTTGACCAATAATTCCTCCACATTTACCTCGTTTGAGACCAAGCGACCACCACTATTGAGTCCACCTTACGCCCGCTTGCCTGATCGATATGCCCATGTTAATTTCGGCAACTACCTCCGCTGCTTATACTTACTGTTTGGAAAATCATCAACGCCAAATTCTTGCCAACTCAAACCAATTTCGGCTACCCTACCGCCAATAGTCGACTCCATGCCTTGAGTGCTACAGATCCTTGTCTTTAGTTTCACCTATCGACTCCTCAATCGAAGATGCCTAAATTAATGCCTAATTCCCTGATTTCCAACTTTAACCGTGAATTCAGGTCAACCTGAGCACCATCTCCAAAAATAAATGCTTGTTTTCGATTCATCTTGTCAAGGCAAATATATGACATATAATTTGTTGGGTTTAAGAACTATAAATTTTTTGATGTGATTTATAATTAGTGGAGGTTAATGACCATTGTATCTGATTAATGAAGAATTCGAGATTAATAAGAATATCTGAGTATAGTGGCTTATAGAGTTAGGTTACTCACATATTTATTGTGAATAATTGGGTTTAGGGTCTAAAGTGGTCCTGATCCTAAAAATATCGGATTCGATCAAGTTATCAAAACTCTAATAATTTAATATTAAAATTCATCTCTCGGCTGTTCCAAACTAAATAGAAAGGTCAAAACGTCCATAAAGGCAACTCTACTGAAATTTATTTTTAATTATCGACCTAAATTTCTAATTCAAAATAAATGCATCACTTTTATGAGCCATTACATCCTCAGCCATATTTGTGCTCTCTTAGCACATATTTACATGTTATACTTGGAGCAACAGGGGCGAATGTTCATATTAATAAAGAGCTTATGATTTATGTAAACTAGGAAAAAGTTCTTTATTAATTTATAAATTCTTAACAATATTTTTAATAGTTGTCCAATTAGTTTATAAATGCTTAACAATATTGTGCATGATAAATCTTTTTGTCGAAGCTTAAAGGATCCTTCTCAAATGCTCTCTTTCCTTATATGTTGATGATGAGTCCTTTCTTAAAATCCATGTTGAACTGTAATGTTTCTATACTTGTGATTTTCCATACCAAATCTCTTTAGTATGGTGTCTATGCATATTAACTGCAACAATCCTAAAATCCTTCTGGATCTATGCCTAACCTAAATCCTTCATTGATTAGTTACTATGCAAATAAGCAATCACTAATCACAACATAGCAAATCATTTCTAGTTAGTGATTAGGCATTAATATGTAGAGCTAAGTGATAGCTACTTTATCATCATTATAATAAATGCACACTTCCTTCGTGTTTTGATTGAAATCAAACTACTGGATTACTCTATCAATATATATTTCCATTTTTAAGATGCTTATTTAAGGCCATAAATAGATGGTAAAATTATGCATGCTTTATTGTCACTCCTACTGACCTCGAAACCTTATAATTAACACATATAATCTACATCTTCAAAATTGCTAAATAGAAGTGATATTTTATGGTCCACCAACATATTTAATAGTCAATGTATGCCAATTGCAAGCTTAATACAAATGGATTTAAGCATGGACACTATAGAAAACATTTTTTCATAGTTAACACCTTACATTTAAAGGAAAGCTTTTAGCACCGACCTGTCTTTGTAGGTCTCTACCTTTCATCAATATTGAATTTTTTTCTTAAAAACCCATCTCCAAATATGGGTTTTTCCCCTTTGGGCATATCTTCCAAAGTACATTTATTTTGTGTACACGGAATTCATCTTGAATTTTATAGAATCAAATCAAAGTGCAAAGTATTTTCTCTTCAAGGTTTAACGATAACTGAGGGGGTCATCATCATGACAATCAATCTTCTTTCTCACCATCAATGAGAAATCCATTTTATCTCTCCGGTGTGCAAGATCTACTAGACCTTCTAGCATGTTCCTTCTGTTTAGTTAGGGTTAATTCTATACTGTTTAAAATATCTACTTCCATGTTAGTTTCTTAGATCTCATCCAAGTTTATTGCATTATCATTAATTTATCTAGGAAGACATTCCTTTATTACCTATTGTTCCTCGTGATGATAGAATAGCTATCCATGGAATTTCTGAGGATATCCAATAAACTTACGTAGTTGATATCTACCCCAAAGTTTAAAAGGGTATACATCTTTAACATAAGCGGAACAGCCACAAAACCTTATGATACTAAAGGTGAGTTTTTTTCCAATCCATATCCCCTATGGTATCATGGTTTTTTGCTTTAGGTAGAACAAAATTTAATATACATGTAGTTGTTTCTAGTGCATATCCTAAAAGAAAGAGATAAATCAGCGCCATTCATCACTAAATTCAATTTTTCTTCTCTGAAATACTATAGTTTTGTGGAGTATATGGGGGAGCAACTTGAGAGAGAATCTCATTTCTTTTATGTAACCTTGGATCTTATATCCAATGTACTCACATGTTTTAATGTTCTTAGATGTTTGGTTTTTGACTTTATTCTTATATGCTTAAAGTTATCATGGACCATTGATTTATGTTTCATTAGATACTCATATCCATATCTGGATAAGTCATTGGTGAATTTAACAAAGTATTTGGAACCATTTATGATTGTTGTAGATATTGGATGGCATTCATATATATGCACTAGTCCTAGGTGTTCTATAGCTCTTTCATTGCTTCTACTAAATGAGTGTGTTGTAGACGGTGTATTTTCCCTTCCTTCTTCGTTGTAGCATTATTTTGAGGACCTATAGGGTCATCTAGGTTGCGGAGCCTTCGCTGCTTGTTTGCTTAGTGATAATGAAGATTGATACTCGAGACCCGACTTGTTTTCTTTCACTTCGGAAACACGTAGGATGAGTTATCCTTGAAAATTAAGGTAGCATTGTCATCATTGAAAGCAGATTGAGCTCGTTTTTTCAGTAGTAGTGAGTTAATGTTACATAGTTTGGATTTGATTTGTGGCTAGCTTCACCATTCTTATTTTCAAGAGTGCCATTATCTACCCACTATGTAGTCAATATAATTGGTGAGTGATGACAATGAGCTATGGATGACGGAGAATAAGTTATCCCAAGAGTTGTATTTTGAGTTATCGTTTCCTTTACCTTTTCCTTTGTTGGTTTACTCGGTTGATAAAGGATCGGATTGTGGTCAGGATGGAATCTATGGAGGCTTCAACTGAGGTCCACCTTAGTTTGAGTTTTTAAGGTTATGTGTGGCATCTTTGAGATTTTAGAAACTAGGAGTAACTGTTCTTGAGTAGGGGAAATAGATGAATCGGTGGGATCTATTTCTTGTAAAGGTGATATTTAAGTTGAATTTATTGAAAACGGGAAACAGGGAATGGAGGTTCAAGCCCTCCTTTTAGCACCAAAAAATGTTGGTGAGATTTTTCGTCTTGATATACCTCAACTGGTCATGAAAGCAATAATAGCGTACTTTCATGAATTTGAATCAATAGATTTAAGTAATATTAAGTTTTTGTTTAAGTAGTAACTATGTTGCTAGGAGCTTACATAATTAAGTAACGCAGTTTAGCTGTTTGTTAGAATGCTGAATTGAACTCATATATGATTAACGAATAACATAGAAGTAAATAACAATGCATGTAAATAAGAGAGTTCAGTTTCTTTGAATCCTATATCCATAGGACAAATCATTGTTTATATATTTCCTCATGGTATAAGTTTTTAATGGAAGATATAAAAAGCTACAACTTTCTGAATTCCAAAACGGGACCCACTTCTCATTATAGTGTCTCTTCTATTTATAGTGTGGAGATGCCCATTGATAATCCCACATCTGCTATTCTGATTTCTGCCTTTGGATCATGCATCTGTTGTAACGACCCGAATTTTGGTCATTTAATTTTGAACGTCAATTTAATTTTAAATGTTGAATTTGTAATACTAATTGATTTTGAATATGGATATTTTGGTTGAATTAGTTAAATGGGTTAAAATTTCAAATATAGCGATTTATTTGGATTTGGTAAATATAAATTTAATATTTGAAATTGGGTAAATATGGGAATCTGGTGTTAAATGTGAATAGAAATGATTTCTAAGTTGATTTAAAATTCTATTTGGATTAGAATTATAATATTGGACTTTTGGATGGAACTAAAAATCGATAAGTTAAAATTTGGAATTTTATATATTAATTTAATAGTGAAATTAATATATGGTAATAGTGTAAATAATGGGATTTTGATTTAATATAAATCATAATGATTTCAAATAGGGATATAAATTCTATCTGAATTATAAATGAGCCAATAAGATTTTTAAAATCTGAATTTCAAATAATCTTGTCGATTTTGAAAATCGCTCGATTTAATTGACGAGTTAAAATAGCCTTCCGAGACACAGTCTCGGAATTCGACGAAACCAATTCCATTGGATCCGTAATATTTTATTATTATCGCATTGCAAATTTCGTAGCGTTTGGAGTTACCATTTAGTCGTGCGGAATAGAAACGCGTTGAAATAAATATCGAAGATTTAATATTTTTTAATTCGATTCAAAAAGCTATCTTCTACATATGATTGAATTAGGCCCCGAAACATATTCCATTGTGTTCAGAGTTGGGGTAAAACATTATAAATGCTAGGCGGCACATCTCGTTTGGAGTTAGTTCAAAAAAGTATGTAAATTGTGAAAAATAATAATTAAATAATATATGCACGTATATATATGTGTTGAAACAGTAAACCCTAGCCATATAGAACGCAGCTACCTCCATCATTTTCAATGGCCGAAATGCTCTCGTCTTCTTCTTCTAAATTCTCCTTATCCATTCACTTATATCAAAAAATTTCAACTGCAACATCGAAGAGCATAGAAAGATCTAGACATCCAACGGTCGTGATCATATATAACGTGGTGGATCGCTCTAATTTTGGCCACATTCTCGTGGTGATTAGTGGCGTGTTTATCGGCCTAGGGTTGACCGAGCTCGCCGAAATTGGAACCGGAGGTGGGCGTTAGGATGTGCTACGACGTGGTCATGTTTGATCGACTTCTAGTCGAACGATGGGGAGGCGGTGGTCGTCGAGGTGGGTGGCGTGATGGGTTTCTTGTGTACGAGCATCCTGGAACGTGAAGAAGAGAGGGAAAACAAAAGGGACGACCTTGATTTGTAGATCTGGGTTTGATCGGCCCAGATTTCGTTTCGGTAATAATAATAAAAAGAAATTATTTATATAATTTATATTTAAAACTTTAAAAATCCATATCTTTGTCAGACGAGGTCGAAATCGGACGAAACAAGTGGCGACGAGCACTACGCGCTGGAACATATTTGGAGTTGATCGGAGCTAGCTAAAATTTTAGTTTAAATCAAACGTGTTCGATTTAATTTAAAATTTGTGTTCGATTTAACCTAAAATTTGGAGCGTTTGTCGAAATTAAAACTCAAGGTTAGTTAATCTCACTCAATTTTGGACTACTGGTATTAATTTTAAAGAGTTAAATTTAATTAATGATATTGGTTGACTTGATACATTTTAATCAGTTGAATGTGATATTATAGATAGTAGTATATATATATATATTGAGTGATTGATATTCCCGCATATATATAGCGGGTGAGACCCTATGCGCCCCGCATAATAGAGGATGACCCTATATACCGCGATATTCCGCCTCGAAGTGAAATTGGTATTTTTATGTTGATGCAGGAAAACAGGTTGGAGGGATCCAACTGGATTCCTAAAAAATGTTGAATTTAAATTCATATATAGTGATATATGTTTTGTTGAAATAAATCTATGATATATTATTATGTGATTTAAATTGATTGGATGCTATGGCAGTTTTGGTCGAGATTTTTGTACTTTTAAATACCTATAAAATATGGTTTGAATTGGAAAAGAATTGGAAATTGGGATTTGAAGTAAAATATTTATATAGAGTTTTGGATAAATTAATTGGATAAAATAAATGGTTTTGAAATTGTACTTAACTGATTCGGAATATCGTAAATAAAGATTTTGGAATAAAATATATAAAAGGATTTTAAATAATAAATCCTTAAGTGGTACTTGTTTAAATATAAAAGGTTTAAAAATCGGGATTTTAAATAACTTGGAAGGATAGAAGTGAAGTTGGAAATAAGTATAAAATTGGTTATACTGGACTCAAGTAAGATTTCCAAATTTACGAAGTGAAATTAGAATTGAGAAATTGGGCTTGTTTTAAAAAAAGGATTTTAATTATTAACTAGGTAACTTTAAAGTGTTAAAAATATTCTAGAAATTAGTTATTTAATTATTTTAAATTGTTTGAAGCATATTTAATTATTAATTAGATACCCTATAATGACTGTTAAAGATTTATTACTATTATTTAAGAATTAGTCAACATTGCTGTTTCATAAGAATAAATTTTAAATATTAATATAGCTTTGTATAATAACTTTTATTGAAGTATATTTGCCTAGATTAAACTTGGAAATATATTTTAGAAACTTATAAGCATTATTTTGAGATAATTTTTAAATAAAGTTTCGGGAAGCAATGGTATACTCGCATGGTGTAATTGGAGGCAGTGAGTGCCTGCAGTTAAGTCTTGGATTTCTCTGGGATAGAGACGTAACCATTGAGCTGTGAATCCATGGTTGATACCGAAGTGGTACTTTCCACAATATTTTCAAAAAGGGTTTCAAATATTTTTGAAGGATAGTTGTGAATTTATTGAATTCGATAAGATAAGTACACATATTTTGGATAAAGAGATTTAATTTATTAAAATTAAATTAAAAAGAGATTTGGGGTTTTTTAGTGGAAAAAAAAAAGAAATATTTGGTTGAATGATAGTTTATTTGATAGTTAAATAACCGACTATCAAATCTGGACCCAAAATATAACTTTGGGAATATCTAGGAGAAATACGGGAATTATATGGTACAGTTACCGTTCGAGGTGCTATACTATACGTGTAAACTCATTCCGTTCTTCTAGGACATTTATAAGGAAATCCATCCACTAACGGTTAGGAGGTGATCTCCGATCTTATTTTCGTCTGTTTATTTCCTAAAGAACTGGGGGTTGAGTTTACCGGAAATATCGAACGTTGTTTCGAAGAGACCGGGGTTGGATAAGTTATTCGAAAACCACTTCGATCCAACGAGTATGTTTGCGAAAGGAAAACACGAGCATGGAGTCGAAGATGGAGCTGTGAAGTGCAAGGGCTAATTGCTACTAATCCTGAGGGTAATTCCAAAATGGATGTAGTAGGAATAGTGCCTTCAGTTTTGTTCGGACCTAGAACGAACTTGTATGGATGAATGCTATCAATACATTGTCATTGGAGGACAATGAGCATTCTAAGTGAAAATTTTCTTTAAAAGGTAATCATAGCCTCTAGCCTCATCAACCGAGACTGAAAAGAAGGGGAGATGTAGTAAGGCTAAGTGGGTAGCACCCAATTAGGATATGTTTATCACCTTTCTAGATACCCTCGGATATTATTACTACGATTCGTGGTAGGAGCTCGGAAAGGGTGGGAACACCCGGGGTGATGGCATATTCGGTCTATCCTGGTTAGGGGTAGTCCGGTCTTGTATGGCAGGGATCCCGACGTGGTCCTCGGTACATTGTTTCTAGACATGTACTGTGACAGGTGATACCCCAGTACCTAGTCATTCATATGGAATCCATTCTCTAATAAGTGTCGTAAGGTTTAGATTGTGCCCAACTATGCTGGAACGTGAGATGCAAGCATTTCAGCTATTTGAATAAGTATTTGTACTTAGACACTATTATAATATCAGATGATTTTGATATGCAATATTTTGGTTATCGTAAGGTAAAAACCCATCGTGTTTATGTGTGGTGTGGTCTTATGAGATACCTTTGATTTTCAAAGGGATTTTGACACTTTAATAATTCAAATTCAGTGTGTTTTCTCATGCTAGTTTTCCAGACTGACTCGGGTGTTATTTTATTATAATGCTCGGGTCAGACCGAGTATTACAGGTTCAGGTTAGGATGCTATGGAGCTCAGGAGACGAGTTGGAGACCGAGATGTATTCTCGTACTTGTTTGTTCTGCTGTAGTGTTTTTGTTGAAATTACCAGTAATTGTGAGGGCAGGTTGTTATAACTGTCCAGGCTGGTAATTATTGATTTGTGTACTCTGATGTGAGATATGTATATTATAGTTTGGTTGGTGTAAAGAACTATTTATATCATATGTTATTCTATCCGCTGTGAGATTCTGTTTTTGTTTAGTTTCTTCTTTCTTCTACCTACTTTCTTTCTCCTCAACAATCTGTCTTTCCAGCACTCGATCGTCCGGCATGTTATACAATGAGCGTATTTATGTCGATTTTCGAGGGCCAAAAAGGGCGGGTCATCACAATTGGTATCAGAGCTTAGGTTGGTGATATACCTAGGCTTTGGGGGGGATTACTCATTAGAGATAGAGTCGGAGTTACTCTAGAATGAGTTGAGTGTATTAATAGATATGAGCACGTAATTGTTAGTGAATATAAAATGTTTTTATATTGTGTTGACTTATCGGTTGAGTGTTTATGAATTCTGGTCGGTACAGGAAGTACAACCGTATCGATAGGGGTTTCTAAACTCTTAAACAAGGTAAACCGACATATTATTGTTTTGAAGTGGGTGAATGGAATAATTTTAGCCAAACTATATTTTGTTATAAATGAAATAATTTTCTGAAATTATTATAGATATTTGGAATGTTTGGTTGTTAATATTATAATCAAACAAGATTATAAAATTTGGAATGGTTATATATATATATATAACCAAATAGAAAATTGTATAAGAATGATTTATACAAAAAGAGTACAACTAAAATTGGATTCAATCCAGAATTTGAAATCTTGGGAATTTTGGGAAATGTTTTTAAATTGGGTTTGAACTAAATGTTTGGAATTTTTAAATCTTAGAGCTTTTGGAAATGTTTTCCAAAATGGTTTGTGAGGAAAAATGGAGTATTATTTGAAAATGTTTTTGGAATAGAAAATTGTTTTTAAATGAATTTTGGGAGTAAGGAAGCACTGAACTCACTTTGGTCATTGGAAAATAATTCTGGTGATGACGGCCGCATCATCAGTATTCATTTTCGAGTTTCTAAGTGACAGATTGCTACCATAGTGATTGACTATGATTATTCGCTTTGGACTTGTTTGGTAAACAAGTTTGTTTTAGAAATTCCAAAAGGAAATTGTTTTGGGAAAAACCAAGTTGTTTTAAAATTCCGAAAGTATGATTTAGTATACCAAAGTGATATATGTATATTATGATTTCAAAATGATTTGAAATAAAACCGGATGGTTGAATTCTGGGATTTCCATTTAAATGATTTGTAAAGTCGGAGAAAATCAGTTAATTCAACTTATAAATTGAAGTTGGTACAGATAAGAAAAGGAAAGTGTAAATTTTAATCCTGGAATTAAAATTTGATCTGAGTAAGTTAAAATGAATATTATGAGTTGAAAATTTAACTTAAGATAAGTTAAATAAAGTTGAAGTTGGATTTGAATTGAATGGAATATAAAGCTGAAATGTAGAATAATTATATAATTATAAGCTATAATATTTGAATGGAATAGATACACTTAAGTTATAAAGTGATAGATATATATAATCCAGAGTTATGACTATAAAATGTAAATGGGCTCAAGTAAGTAATAGGAGATGTTAAGTAAATAAGTTTTTGAACTTATGAATTTGAGTAATGCAACTGTAAAACCAAAATGAAAATGGTTTGGTATTATGGTATAGGAATGGAAATTCAAAAAAAAATTGAATTTGAAATGAAAGGTGAATTGAAATGGAGTAAATTGAATATAAATATGAATGGTGAAGTGACTATATAACTATATGTTATAAATATTGAATGTGAGTAAACTTAGGTCGAAATTCAGGAAATTGTGAATAAATAAGTTTTTATAAATTATTAAACTGGAAAAGTGGAAAAGTACAACCAAGTTAAAAGGTTAAGAAATTGATAACAAGTAATGAATTCAATTTAAGAGTAAATAAATTGAATATGATTTGGAATATGGATTTGATAAGAACTTAAGTTATAAAACCGAATATGAACTTAAGTAACGATATGGGATGTTTATAATTAACCTTAGAAATAATTTTATACAATGGTTTATAAATGAAATTAGCATGAAATGAAATACCGTTCACTATAAAATGAAGTGAATAAATCTATGTGGATTAAATGAAAGTGATGAAAAAGATGTAATATAAGTTGGAAGTAAAGTTAATAGGAATGAAAGTGCAGGAACCATGTTATGATATAATAAATTGTTCAAGAATAGATTACATGGAATGATTCCCAAGTGATAGTATGAAATTGGATATACTAAGTAAATAGAAGCAAATAAATTGAATGAGATTCAATTTGAAATGAATTAGAATTTGATTGCCATGGAAACTTAACTTAAGTGATTATTTATGAAATGAATTCATCAATAAACTAACATGGTTTGGAATGTGTTTAATATAACACAAAGTAAAACAAGGTTTGGTGAATAGCATAAATAGGAATCAAATGGAAAATAGAAAAGATTGATTTAGAGTCAATTTAAAAAGGATTAAATTGAAGTTTAATAAAATGGATTTGCATATAATGGAAGTGAATATAAATGGAATGCAAATCAATTTTGTAAATCAATTTGAAATTGAATAGAAAGTGAATAAATTGATTTTGAAATCAATTCGGAATGGATATGAGTTTTTTTGTTGTAAATATGAATTAAATGCAATAATTTGGTTGTAAATCATTTCGAAATGAATGAAATAATATATGGACCCATGGAAAGAAATTAAATTAGTGTTGGAACCTTATAATTGCTTGTAATATGTGATTGGCATGTTCGGGTTATGAAGTTTATATGTTTAGCTAGCTAAAGGAATGAAATATTATAAAATTTCATTTTTTTGAAACTTATGTGCTTATTTTGAGTGAGTACAGGTACAGGAAGCTGTTGGGATAGATTTGGGTGGCGTAAATGCATATAAATAAGCCGCTCGCTTAAAAACGCTAATATGAGGTACGCCTACGCCTTAAAATGAAGAAATGATAATATATTGATATATATTTTGTTTTCCGACCGTGTGGGTCGATGTATATATTTTTATCTCTCTTGTCATATTGTAAAAGGATCTTCGTACAAAGGAGTCTCTGTCAAAAATTTCTGAAATTTAGGGTGTTAGAAATTTTTTGAAAGGTTTTGAAAACATTTTGTTAACTAGAAAAGTTAATTTTTGAATCGTATTAGAAATCAAGGCTTTTAGAAATAGAAATGAAGCTAATTATTTTAGAAAAAACCAAAAGGGTTTAGAGAAGTGAATGTAGGATTTTAATTAAGTGGGTTTGGATAGGTAAATGGGTTAAGGAGCATTTTTCCTACCTTAGCAATTTCGGGGACGAAATTCTTATGAGGGGGGAGGAATGTAACGACCCAGAATTTTGGTCGTTTAATTTTGAACGTCAATTTAATTTTAAATGTTGAATTTGAAATATTAATTGATTTTGAATATGGAGGTTTTGGTTGAATAGTTAAATGGGTTAAAGTTTCAAATATAGCGATTTATTTGGATTTGGTAAATATAAATTTAATATTTGAAATTGGGTAGATATGGTAATCTGGTGTTAAATGTGAATAGAAATGATTTCTAAGTTGATTTAAAATTCTATTAGGATTAGAATTATAATATTGGACTTTTGGATGGAACTAAAATTGATAAGTTAAAATTTGGAATTTTACATATTAATTTAATGGTGAAATTAATATATGGTAATAGTGTAAATAATAGGATTTTGATTTAATATAAACCGGAATGATTTCAAATATGGATATAAATTCTATCTAAATTATAAATGAGTCAGTAAGATTTTTAAGATCTAAATTTCAAGTAATCTTGTCGATTTTGAAAATCGCTCGATTTAATCGACGAGTTAAAATAGCCTTCTAGGACACAGTCTCGGAATTCGACAAAACTAGTTCCATTGGATCCGTAATAGTTTATTATTATCGGATTTCAAATTTCGTAGCGTTTGGATTTACCGTTTGGTTGTGCGGAATAGAAACGCGTTGGAATAAATATCGAAGATTTAATATTTTAATTCGATTCAAAAAGCTATCTTCCACATATGATTGAATTAGGCCCCGAAACATATTTCATTGTGTTTGGAATAGGGGTAAAACATTATAAACGTCAGGTGGCACATCTCGTTTGGAGTTTGTTCGAAAAAGTATGTAAATTGTGAAAAATAATAATTAAATAATATATGCACGTATATATATGTGTTGAAACAGTAAACCCTAGCCATATAGAACGCGGCCGCCTCCATCATTTTCAATGGATGAAATGCTATCGTCTTCTTCTTCCAATTTCTCCTTATCCATTCACTTATATCAAAAAATTTCAACTGCAACATCGAAGAGCATGGAAAGATCTAGACATCCAACGGTCGTGGTCGTATATAACATGGTCGATCACTCTAATTTTGGCCACGTTCTCGTGGTGATTGGTGGCATTTTTATCGACCTAGGGTTGGCCGAGCTCGCCGAAATTGGGACCGGAGGTGGGCGTTAGGATGTGCTACGACGTGGTCATGTTTGATCGACTTCTAGTCGAACGATGGGGAGGCGGCGGTCGTCGAGGTGGGTGGCGTGTTGGGTTTCTCGTGTACGAGCATCCTGGAATGTGAAGAAGAGAGGGAAAACAAAAGGGACGGCCTTGATTTGAAGATCTGGGTTTGAACGGCCCAGATTTCGTTTTGGAAATAATAAAAAAAAAGAAAAAAAAGTATTTATATAATTTATATTCAAAACTTTAAAAATCCATATCTTTATCCCACGAGGTCGAAATCAGACGAAACATGCGGCGATGGAATCGTGGTGACGAGCACTACATGCTGGAACATATTTGGAGTTGATCGAAGCTAGCTAAAATTTTAGGTTAAATCGAACGTGTTCGATTTAATTTAAAATTTGGAGAGTTTGGCGAAATTAAAACTTAAGGTGAGTTAATCTCACTCAATTTTGGACTGCTGGTATTAATTTTAAAATGTTAAAATTAATTAATGATATTGATTGAATTGATACATTCTTATCAGTTGAATGTGATATTATAGATAGTAGTATAAATATATATTTGAGTGATTGATATTCCCACATATATATAGTGGATGAGATCCTATGCGCCCCGCATAATAGCGGATGACCCTATATACCGCGATATTCCGCCTCGAAGCGGAATTGGTATTTTTGTTGTGCTAATATCTGTGGATACAGGAAATAGGTTGGAGGGATCCAACTGGATTCCTCAAAAATGTTGAATTTAAATTCATATATAGTGATATATGTTTTGTTGAAATAAATCTATGATAGATTATTGTGTGATTTAAATTGATTGGATGCTATGGCAGTTTTGGCCTAGATTTTGGTACTTTTAAATACCCATAAAATATGGTTTGAATTGGAAAAGAATTGGAAACAAGGATTTGAAGTAAAATATTTATATAGAGTTATGGATAAATTAATTGGATAAAATAAATGGTTTTGAAATTGTACTCAACTGTTTTGGGATATCGTAAATAGAAATTTTGGAATAAAATATATAAAAGGATTTTAAATAATAAATCCTTAAGTGGTACTTGTTTAAATATAAAAGGTTTAAAAATCGAGATTTGAAATAAATTGGAAGGATTGAAGTGAAGTTGGAAATAAGTATAAAATTGGTTATACCGGACTATAGTAAGATTTCCAAATTTACGAAGTGAAATTAGAATTAAGAAATTGGGCTTGTTTTAAAAAAAGGATTTTAATTATTAACTAGGTAACTTTAAAGTGTTAAACATATTCTAGAAATTAGTTATTTAATTATTTTAAATTGTTTAAAGCATATTTAATTATTAATTAGATACCCTATAATGACTGTTAAAGATTTATTACTATTATTTAAGAATTAGTCAACATTGCTGTTTCATAAGGATAAATTTTAAATATTAATATGGCTTTGTATAATAACTTTTATTGAAGTATATTTGTCTAGATTAAACTTGGAAGTTTATTTTAGAAACTTATAAGCATTATTTTGAGACAATTTTTAAATATAGTTTCGAGAAGTAATGGTATACTCGCATGGCGTAATCGGAGGTAGTGAGTGCCTGCAGTTAAGTCTTGGATTTCTCTAGGATAGAAACGTAACCATTAAGCTGTGAATCCATGGTTGATACCGAAGTGGTACTTTCCACATTATTTTCAAAAAGGGTTTCAAATATTTTTGAAGGATAGTTGGGAATTTATTGAATTCGATAAGATAAGTACACATATTTTGGATAAAGAAATTTAATTTATTAAAATTAAATTAAAAAGAGATTTGGGGTTTTTAGTGGAAAAAAAAGAAATATTTGGTTGAATGATTGTTTATTTGATAGTTAAATAACCGACTATCAAATCTGGACCCAAAATATAACTTTGGGAATATCAAAGGGAAATATGGGAATTTTATGGTACAGTTACCGTTCGAGGTGCTATACTGTACGTGTAAACTCGTTTCGTTCTTCTAGGATGCTTATAAGGAAATCCGTCCACTAACGGTTAGGAGGTGATCTCCAATCTTATTTTCGTCTGTTTATTTCCTAAAGAACCGGGGTTTGAGTTTACCGAAAATATCGAACGTTGTTTCGAAGAGACCGAGGTCGGATAAGTTATCTGAAATCCACTTCGATCCAAAGAGTACGTTTTCGAAAGGAAAACAAGAGCATGGAGTCGAAGATGGAGCTGTGAAGTGCAAGGGCTAATCGCTACTAATCCTAAGGGTGATTCCAAAATGGATGTAGTTGGAATAGTGCCTTCAGTTTCGTTCGGACCCAGAACGGACTTGTATGGATGAATGCTATCAGTACATTGTCATTGGAGGACAATGAGCATTCTAAGTGAAAATTCCTTTAAAAGGTAATCGTAGCCTCTAGCCTCATCAACCGGGAATGACTGAAAAGCAGGGGAGATGCAGCAAGGCTAAGTGGGTAGCACCCAGTTAGGGTATGTTTATCACCTTTTTAGATACCCTCGAATATTATTACTACGATTCATGAAAGGAACTCGAAAAGGGTGGGAACACCCGGGGTGATAGCATATTCGATCTATCCAGGTTAGGGGTAGTCCGTTCTTGTGTGGCAGGGGTTCCCGGCTTGGTCCTCCGTACATTGTTTCTAGACATGTACTGTGACAGGTAATACCCTAGTACCTAGTCATTCATATGGAATTCATTCTCCAATAAGTGCCGTACGATTTTGATTGTGCCCAACTATGCTGGAACGTGAGATGCAAGCATTTTAGCTATTTGAATAAGTATTTGTACTTAGACACTATTATAATATCAAATGATTTTGATATGAAATGTTTTGGTTATCGTAAGTTAAAAACCCGTCGTGTTTATGTGTGGCATGGTCTTACGAGATACCTTTGATTATCAAAGGGATTTTGTCACTTTAATAATTCAAATTGAGTGTGTTTTCTCACGCTGGTTTTCCAGACTGACTCGGGTGTTATTTTATTATAATGCTCGGGTCAGACCGAGTATTACAGGCTCAGGTTAGGATGCTATGGAGCTCAGGAGACGAGCTGGAGATCGAGACGTATTCTCGTACTTGTTTGTTCCGCTATAGTGTTTTTGTTGAAATTACCTGTTATTGTGACGGCAGGTTATTATAACTGTTCAGGCTGGTAATTATTGATTTGTGTACTCTGATGTGAGATATGTATATTACAGTTTAGTTAGTGTAAAGAACTATTTATATTATAAGTTATTCAGTCCAGTGTGATATTCTATTTTATGTCTACTTTCGAGGGTCGAAAAGGGTGGGTCGTCACATATGTCTTGTTTATTTGACGTGCACATATTGCTGGCGTGTATTTGGCAGAAAACCATGATTTGAGCAGTTGAATTTTGGGCTTTGGCGGGGAATTAAAAATTGAAGCAGGAACCAATGAAATTATGGCGAGAAACTAAATTTCAAATGGGCCTGCGTTGTTGATCCGGAGAAGTGAATGACTTGTGTACTACCTCAGAAGGATGTTGAGAGCCATTCTTTTGTTTTGGGATGCTATTGACATGTCTCAAGCAGAGCTGTGCTGTTTGATATGCAACTTCTATAAGTGTGGATCCGCTCTAAAGCACTTGTTTGAGTAGCCCTACGTGCTGCCTATGGAATGCTTTTGGTTCCACGTGGTATCATGGTGTTAGCTCAATGTATGTACGAATGTGGTCTGGGTAGCCCTTGATGTTAATATGCGTGATTTGCTTGGTAAGGGCCGCTTGCGACTTTGTTATTTCCTAACAAATGAGGAACTGTAATGGTACACTATTTAGGTAACCCTATGTGCCGCCTTGGAATAGCTTGGAATCCTCATGGTATTGCTTAAAGATTCCTTAGTAAGTGCAGCGTAGACTTGGGGCTTGTATGGAGTGGATCAAGGGTATATTTTGGAAAATGGTTTTACGCAACATTTGCACAGGTTATGTGTTTGGTTAGCCTAGGATTTGAAGAGTGCAAACTTATCATGGCCCTAGGGAATATTTTTCTAATGGTTTCAAGAGGTTCTACGTTTTCTTTGTTTTAGCTAGTAGACAGATGCGCTGACCGAGTGCAGTTTTGATGTTATCCGACCTTGGCTAAGCCTTGGCAACTATTCTTCACAGTTTGCCTCATTTGGATTCAAGGTTATCGGAAGGATGTGGTAAGCCTGACGCGACTCTCTAAATTTGAGCAAAACTCCTTTTTTGGTTGTAGTTCAGTTTTACTCTTTTGTCGCTTTCTTTGCGCTCTTGTGTTTACGATGTCCTGATGGCAATGCTCTTCTTTATTAGCTTATTCTGATGGCGACGTACTTCTTTGTTTTCCTATTTTGGTTGTGGCAAACTTATTTTCATTGGCCTTTGGATGTAAGATTGTTAACGCAGACCCATTATCCTTACACAATGATTTATAAGTGCAAAACACGTCCTCATTTGCATACAGCTTTTTTTAAGCGAAATGTGTTGCATTTTGACATTACTAATACAATCTCTAGCGTCGCAGTACAACATCTCCATTCCATTGCGATATCTTGGTGCGTTGCAGTTCCATGTATTATAGTTATAGACCATTTTCTCCACCATGTGACCATGTCAGGGTTTGGGCTCAGTATCATAGTATAACACTAAAATTATGGGATCAACATAGTTTTAATCTTTGTCGTTTTCTTGAAATTTCTGAGTGCACTGATCTCTTTACTCTTTGCTTTTCCCCTTTATAGTCCAACTTTTATTGTGAGGGCATCCCATTCTGATCTTGGTGTTCATGTCATCTTGCCTTCAACCTGGTTCGAAAAATATGGGTGTAGGACTTGCCTCCCAAGTCTACGGCGATCGTAGATCGGTGTAGACTTGTCTTTATTCACACTTGGAAATTGCATCCCATCATTTACATCTACTTCTTTCTTTCTTTTCACAAAAGGAAAATTCTTCATAGCCATTTCACATATAATGTTCTTGCACACTTTTATTCACTCTTTGGCCAATTCTCTAAATTGTGTCACTTCGCCCCTTTGTTTTTTGAGGAGAATCTGTCTCGATCTTAGCATGTGTTAATTGATTGATGTTTCCGCAAATTTTCTCATCATTCTGATTGTGTGATTGGCATTTAAATTAGGATATGTACATATTTTCCTCTTCTTCTTCCTATTCTTTTTATGTCGTGTTTAAGCAAGAGAAAGAAAGAAGCGAAAAAATTGTTGTTTGCTAAATTGATTATGTTCTTGAGTTCAAGATTTCTTTTAAGTTGAAGTAAGGATCTCATATTTTGTAACCCTTTTTTTGCTTTAGTATTGTTATTATCATTTAATTCCATGATCCCGAAATTGCTTCTTCTTTATCTCCTTCTTTGCCTTTGCCCTGCAAAATTACTTGTCTGAAAGATGTTGAGGGTATTTTAGACCAATTTGGGTTCATGGGTTACGAGGTTAGGGTTCCTTAACCCTACGAGCATATTATGACTCCCCCAAATGGGTTCACGTCCCTTACTCCTAAACACATACGATGTGGGCTTTATATTTCCCCTCATCCTGTCCTCTACCAGTGGCTTGCCACCATTGATCTCATTCCCATCCAACTTGCTCCTTTTATGTATTCTCTTGTGATTTCTACCTTCATTCTCGATGCTGAGAATGGTTATACCTTTACTTACGAGGAGCTCTAGTTTTTAATTGATATAAACAAGAGTTGCACATTGGGTGATGCTGGTTTTTATTACACCCGGGCCAAGAAGGCGATTCTTATAGATGTCCCTAGAAAGACTCAGAGGTGGAATAATTTATATTTGTTTTTTTCAAATTCTGATAATTTTCCTTATTCCTTTCGCCCTTTTCCCACTCGACCTCTTTTTCTGATGATGTCACCAACTCTTATGTCTCCCGTAGGGATCATATTCTAGAATTAAGTGTAGAAGCGAGGAAGTTAAAACGTTTTTCACTGAAGAAATGTTGAAAAAGCTCAAGTTTTTGCACCCACATCGCACATTCCCTCACACAAATTTTAAGCTTTCCTTTACCTTGGCTGAGTCTAGGGGTATAGTTTGTTAATAATAGATTTTAGATTGGTTTTTTTTATTGATTTATGGTTTTGACCTTCGTAGGGAGCTTCTTCTAACCTTATGATTTTCTTTTCTGTACAGGTAACATCGATGATGAAGCTTGGTCGCGCTCCTTTTGACTAGCGAACCGCCAAAGAAGCATGTGCAAAAGAGAAAACTTGATGCTAATAAAGATCCTGGTCGGGGCTCCAAAAAGTTAGTCACTTCTACATCTCATTCCCTTTCAACGGTTCCCCCGTTTTTACTTCAACGGCTCTCCCAATCCCTCCTTTGTAAAGCCGTCCTTACCCCAGCACTTGATATTTGTTTCTACCTGAGGGGGGCATTTCTGAACTTGCCAAAAAGGTAAGAATGCTGGATAATTTATCTAGTATTGCTTCGTCTTCCACTTCTTTTCTTCATCTTCCATTTCCCGAGCTTTCCTCTTCTGAGCTCATATCTGAGTTGGAAAAGTATTGGTCCTACGTAAGCATTTTTTTTCGAATTGGCGGCTTATTTACCTATTTCTTACTCGTTATTTTCTCCCTCTCCTTTTTTAGGTCAGATCATTGGCGGTCGAGGCTCAAAAGATGTGAGAATGTGAGTAAGTCGTTACTCACGGTCATATTGCTGCACTTGAAGCAAATCTTACTTCTGCCATCTTTAAAAAGGCCGAAATTGCTTTCAAAAAGGCCAAGATTGGGGAAGATTTCAATGTGCATCGGGAGAAGGCTAAAAGAAAGGCCAAATTTGTAGTGGATGCCATAGTTTCAAAAGAGCTCGAACCTAAGGAGAAGGATCGTGAGATGGTGGTGAAGGATGAGGAGCTGGCAACATCGCGGAAGCAGCTTTATAGAGAGCACTTCCATTATGGTCTACAAACTATATGCCTCAGCCAGGCGTGAGTTTAAAGTCGAGATCAATCTTGACTTCTTAGAGGATCAAGCGGTGGTTAACAAAGTTTATGCCTACTGCCGGGTTAAGTGGAACAAGGAGCTTGCTGCATAAAATTCCTCTCCTTTCAGTTCTTTACAAATAATTGAGGAGGAGGAGACTCAGGATGATGAGATATCTAAGCGTGTCGAGGGATCTAAGAAAATCGAGGTTATTTCAAATCCTCATGTAAACATTCAATTTTTGTATGTGAATTTTATGGCTTCTTTCAATATTCGATCAAAGTTTTTTTCTTCTGTTTTTGTCATATTGACCACTTTTTCGTAGCTATTTTTATTTAGTTGTTGTCTTGCGAATGATCATGTCGCCTTTTATTGATTTGTTTGTTTTATTCTTCTGAAGAAGGTATATTTACTAAACTTCTAAGGGAAAGTGAAGACAAGCTTAGAACTCAAACTTTAGATCGCCTCAGTCTAAGTGCTGCGGCTATCAGTTAGCATGAGAAAGAGTTAGATAAGTATTTTACAAAAAGTAGGGATCAAACTCAAGGGTTGCTTTCCAGGATTGATCAAGTAATTAAAGAAAAGGAGGCACTCAGTGACTTTGTATTGCATCGGTGGAAATACATCTTAGAAAGTGGTTCCTTCTCACTTGATAACCCTTATTTGGAATGGTTTAGGCATAGGCTTAGAAATTTACATAAGGATTGAGTTCTTCTTATCCTTTGCTATTTTTGTATATGGGTTTGTTGAACTTTGTTGTATAGTGATGTAGTTAATAACACAAGTTCATATTTGATTTCATTTTGGTGCATTTAGCTTTTCTTTAAGTTGGACTTTTATCATTATCCACTAGGCCAGTCTTCATGGGCTTTAACCCAAGTTTAATGAAGTCCTTGAATTCAATATCCCTTCTGCTCCCATTGTTCATGGCCCTAACAACACAAGAGTACTCGAGTTTGAAGTGAAGACTACTACTGTGGTCACCGAACAAGAAAATCTATCTTACAATTTCTAATGAAAGACTTGAGAAATACTTAAAGAAGGTTGGTATGGAGCTCAAGGAGGCAAAAGATATGCTGACCTGCCAACATCAAATTAACACCACGTTGCGTACCAGGCTTAATGCCACTGAGCTAAAGTTAGGTAAGATGCAGTAGTTACTGAAAGTTGGGGAGAAACTTCATGGGAGTGTTTATAAAGTAGAGATAAAGAAATTGAATAAGACAGTAGAAAATCTATCCACTCAGCTTGCCCGCTAGTTTGAGGAAAAGGATGGTACTGAAGAAGGGAGAATGGTAGAAGAGTCCTGTTCGGATTTGGTTCCTGCTCCTTCGGTGGGTATGCATCCTTCTTTATTAATTGAGTGGAAGAAAAGCATGGAGTCTAGGATGCTTTCTCATCTGCGAGGAAAAGGATGGAAGACTGATGCCCTTAGGTATTTTTATGGCTTTGCTAAATATATCAAGAAAATTAAGGTGCAACTAATTGACACTTTAGAACGCACAAGAAGGAGGCTGTGCTCAAGATTTATGAGACTAAGGATTCTTTGAGTGAAGCTCAGGGCAAGGTTGCCACCTTTTTCGAAAAACTTAAACGAGAAAAAATTAACAGCAAGACAGGGCAAGGCTTTCTTGTGGCGTGCCATGGATATTTTTAAGTATTTTTACCCTACGCCCGACTTGAGTTTACTATGGAGCATTGCAGGCTTTAAGGCGAACGCGGATGGGTCGATGGACCATTGGGTAGGGGCTTTCTATGACCCTCGAAAGAATTTTTTCATCAGTTCAGCCCTGCCTTTAGCCCATGCATCTTTGTAGGCTACGAAATTATGGATCTTAAGGTTAATTAAACACTAGAAGGTGGTTGATAGTGTTTTCTAGCTTTTGTAAATCTTGTAAATTTTCTTTCAAGTTTGATACTAAATCACATATTAACAACACAAAATTATACTAATAGTTAATCACAGATGCAATACAGATAAAACTAAAAGCAATAAAGTATAAAGAGTTAGAGAGATGACACCGGGGATTTTATAATGGTCCATATTTCTCCTATATCAAGTCCCGTACAATTTCTTATACAGATTTCTTTCCAAATGCCAATCGTTAACTGGGTAGAACGCAAACCAAAATAGAATCTTGATTTCAAGGCTATGAGACACACCCTCTTGCATTACCGAGCTCAGGGTAGACTCACTTGATTTGACCAGGCTACAAGCACACCTACTTGATTTGAATCGGGCTACAAGCATAACCACTTTTTTTGAACGGGCTACAAGCATACCCAAGCAAACACAAATAGAGTTGATAGTTTTTCCAAAGACAAATTCTTGTACTTTGGGTACAATGGTTTCTACAGTCTCTTGGATAGCACTTTGATCGTTAAAATGAGAATAAATGGTTCCAAAATAGTGAGAAAATAGTATTGAATATATACAATGAAGTATGAATTGATTCTATATGATTTAAAGAGAATATAATATATTTTTCAAGAGAATTTTCAAAAGAGTAAGAGGAGGGAAGTAAGTAGGTAGTTTGTTATGAAAAAATTCGTTTGCACTCCCATTTATATAGTAAATGAGTAGTTGTGTCCGTTCATGAAGAGTTGTGTCAAATAGACATTTCCATTCAAAATTTGAAAAACCAATTAGCGGCATATATGTCGACATATATTATCTAGGTATGTTTACATACCTTAGTTAAAAATGAAAATTATTTTCTTAAAAATAATATGAAATTCTATACTTTGTAAAATAATTTAACATATTTTTTAAATATTTAAACTCTAGAAGAACCTTATAAAATATTTAAAGAAATGTTTTGAAATTTAAATAATTCATTTTTACTTAAAATATCAAAGATCATAATTTTGAGATGAAGATCAGAAATTGCTATCAAGGACTTTAACAATGTATACAAATGACTCTATACACTAAATTATAACCTTGAGATCTTCGTATATTTTCCTTTGAACTCATGAGTCTTCATATCTTTATCTTGAATTTTTATACTATACAGTCTTCGATTTAGCACCTATGTAATATTCTGCACAATATACTATATAACTTGACAAAAACATTAGTACCTATATTTTTATATAATTGTATATGGTTGTTGTCGTCAAAATCAATAAATAAGGTATTAACAATCACTCATTTTTTGATGATGACAACCATTAAATATTCTTGTATATAAAATATGATATAACTCCCTCTGAGTTACATAACCCTTTGATTATATGCATGTATATTTATATTTTTCTCCCTCTTTGTCATCAACAAAAATGGGTGAAAGAATAAAAACTCCCCTTAAATGAAATACATATAAACTATAATTCAATAACAAGAATTAAGTAATATGCTAGTCAAAACATGTTTATCCATATATTTGGACTAAATTAATTAGAGTGTATCTAAATGAGATGTAGATGCAACATAACTGAGATAAAATACTAGTAACAAGATAAATAGGCAAAATGCAAATTTTACTTATTTGAGTCATACAATGAAATCAAAATACCAGTCTTAATCATTTGCACAAACCATACTATATCACACTAATAAATCCAAACTTTAAGAGTTTTAATAAATATACACACTTATGAATTTAAAATAAGTAGAAATATAGACATTCCTAGGAACTTCAATCCAACCTTCAGATCCAAAAATCGGATTTGCTTTGATGGCATCCCACTTTTCATTATCCTTGGTGTTTGAGCATTTTGGGTTGTTAGTTTGATCATCTTTGATCAGGGAAGAGATTAACCATCAAAGAGAATCAAAATATTTCTCTGGTTCTTTTATCATCTGCATTTGGCTTAATTCCAAATGTCTTTGGTTCCTTAGAATAAAAGAGACAATATATTTGAATGATTGGAGAGTTTCTTCAAGGTTTTCACAAAGTTTTTAGTGTGGAGAAGACATTTTTATTAAAAAATGCTTGAGAATGAAAAGAGAATAGAGAATGAAATGATAAGTGATTTTTTTTGAAGAAATAGGCTTAAATAGGAGTGAAAAGTCGTTTGGAATGTTTGAATGGATGGTAATTATAGTATTTTTAAATTTCAAAATTTTGCCAAACGGCTAGGATATGTCGACATATGTGCTTGAAATTGCAATATTGAAGTTTTGATATAGTTTTCTTTATTAATTTAACACCATTATATTTTATAATTTCCATAGACTAGCAGAAATCTATAGAAAAGTAAGAAATAGAGTATAGTACTTAGAATAGAGAAATAAATGGATATCAAGGAAAAAAAGAAATACATGAAAATTACATTAAATAAAACTAGATAAACACACAAAAAGGTAAAAAGATAGGATATCTAGATCTAAAAGGATGACGATGACGATGAAGAGTTTCCATCCAGCTTCCTAATGATTTTTCCAAAGTAATTGTCCACTTTGTTGGAGAGATAAGTGAACTTTTTACTAAAATAATATTTAAGCTTCTTTTGGTTTTTGTGAAGCTTATCTTTGTTCTTTATAATTTCTTTGTTGGAAGGATGAGAAGGATTGTCGAAACTTTCTAAATAAATATATGTTTCCTCTTCTTCCTCTTCTTGATTACCCTCTTCTTCAATTTTCATTTCGTCACCTTCTTTTTTTTCTTGAATTTCTTGCTCCTTTTCCCATGCCAATCTTTCTTCTTTTTCAGCAATAGTTCCATAGGGTTGGAAATAAGGAGGAATATGCACAAGAGGGATGTTGACCTTGTCAAAAACTTTTTGAGGCAAAGTGGGTTCTCCTTATAAATCAACAACAAAATATTCGAACACTCTAGATAGATACACACCATCGTAAAGTGTATTCTCATGTTTAGAAATATTCTTTTGAAAAAAATCATCTAAAATGACTTGTGCCCAATTGATGTTGTAGTTTTCATAGATGGAAAAAAGTGTAACAACCCGCCATTTCGACCCTCAAAAGTCGACACTAATATATCACGGTATTCACATGTCGAGCATCTGAGTGCCAAAAAGATAGATTGTTGGGGAAGAAGAAAGAAAAGACAGAATTGAGTCTCACATCATGACGAGTAATATATAATATAAAATAGATCTTTACAAAAGAAAAAATGTAATATACATACATTAAATCAGAGTTGACTAAACAATTCACCAGCCTGGATAGTTATAACAAACCATCCTCACAATTGCTGATAGCTATAAACAACAAAATGCAGCAGAAAATAAAATATACATGAATACGCCTTGGAGGCATCCAGCTCGTTTCCTGAAGCTCCAAAGCATCCAGACTGAATCTGAAAATATACTCGATCCTTTTGGCAAGGCCGTGACACCAAGAAATTGACTAGGAATCAAAGACAGCCCATCCTGTAGGACGGCTACATCCCAAGTTCACCGTGGATATCGATGAATTTTGCCCAAGTCCGGATCAGGCTACAATTGATAGGACACATCAAGCAAAGTCATGGGAACCAGAGTTCCAAATTTCGAGTCAATCGGGGTTCGTATGAATGAGATATGATCGATGCAAGTTAGGGAAGATGCGATGTTCGAATCCATAGGAGAGCCACTGTTCGAATCCATGAAGTTCGTATCCATCTAGTTCACAACCACAAGCACGAGTTCGAATCGACTAAAACATTTTACTCCGAATCCATGGACAATGGTATGCTCGAATCCATCAGTAAACGAATCCATGGCATTCGTATTAGGGGTGGGCATTTAACCGACCGAACCGACTTAACCGACCAAACCGATCTTAATCGAACCGCTTTAACCGAAAAAATTGGTTAACCGAACTTTAGGTTAACCGACCGATGTTAACCGACCAAAATCGGTTCGGTTAAAGGTTAACCGCGGTTATTTATCGGTTAACCGTTAACCGAATATATATTTCAAATTATCGGGCCTACCCAACAATTGCTACCCGACCTATTGCTTTCGTGCAACTGCGTGCTTGTATAACCCTAGTTTAGTTTCCTCCGCCGCTATTCTATTCAGTAGTCACGACTCACTACTCCGTATTCAATTTCATTTACTCACAACAATTCGCTCCAAATTCAAACAATTCACTCACAAATCTTTGCTCACTAGATCCGTAGATCGTCCATTTCAGCGACAGCGATGGTTAATACTAGCAGGAAGAGAAAAAATGTGAGTTTGATTTTTATTTTGCATCATTCGACTTCCAATCGTGATTTGGTTGTAAGTAAATCGCGTGAAATAGCAGGACACACGACACTACCAGGCGATTAATTTTTGTAGCACGTCTTCGACCTGTTTGAGAGTATTTTTGTGCGTCCTTTTGGTTTATATGTGTGCGCGTATATATTTGTACCTATGTATTAACTCTAACCAAGAACATATGCGCTGCCAGTACTGTAAATTATTTAATAGGCAAACATGATATTACATATAGAGCAAAATCAATACGAGTTGGTCACACTGACTTGTGATGTAAACCTCTGCTGTTTTTATATACAGGGCATGTTGGTGAATGAAGATTATCATGTAATATAATGTAGGCTATTATTTGTATAGTACAACGTAAAAGAATTACAATAATTTTTAACTATGCCTAACGTCAGTGATTGGGTTGCTCTTCTACCAACACAAATACATAGCATAGTAATTACAAGTCTAAATTATTTAGTTATAAGTTTTATAGATGCAGATTGAAGATAAAGTTCTACACTGTTAAATAACTTAAATTCTTGTGTATGTCTCAGCTCTAAATAGTAGTCATGTCTTGAACCAGCAACCATGTTTTTTTAACCAGCAACCATCATTAACATATAGCTAATATGCACACTTTTAACCAGCAACCATCATTAACATCATTAACATATAGCTAACCAGCAACCATCATTAACAGTAGTCATATCCCAGAATCTTGAATGCCAATGACAGCTAGCAGTAGATCATTCTTTATAAGATCCCAATGCTGCTTGTAAAATTTAGCATTGCCATTAAGTCCATCAGGGCCTGAGAAGCTGATGTTTTCAATCTGAACACTGTCAGTAATAATTCTTTTGCAAATAATTTTAGGAAATGATGAGGTCAGAGAAGGGCAATTAGATTATAAATTGGAATAATAAGAGATGCCCTCCTGATAAGATTATCAATGGTAATCTACTGACCATTCTGATCCATAAAAATAATGCTTTTGTTAGTAGATCTTGGTACAATCAGATTTGTATGAGAAAAGTGAGTAGCCTTGTCTCCTTAAGTTATCCAGTTAAACCTTGAAAGCTGCAACTTATTGAGAGTTTGACTGTGAATGGGATTTGATAAATTCTCAGTGCATTTTTATAATCCTTTTGAAGCTGCTGATTTGAAGGATCCTGGCAAAGCTTTTCATAAATAATATTATTTATTATTCTCTGTGAATGGTCGTATAGTGATTTGCACTAAAGAGGAGCAAAAGTGCTGACATTGTCTAGTCCCATGCACTTTATTTTATTTTTCTACAAACTGATAAATTCTTATTATTTTATTTTCAGAAAATGTCGAAGAATACGAGGATGGAGAAGAAAGTTCTTGTGATTTTTTATCGCCATGCAGCATTATCTAGAATCTACAAACCAATATTGTATTTACACCGTGTTCTGTATAACTTTTAGCTGCATGCAGCATTATTGTAATTGCAATGAACTGAGGTTTAAGTGTATGGTGACTTTATTTTAGCTGCATGCAACATTGCTGCATTATTTTCTAGATCATTATTGTATAATTTGTATTTGCAATGAACTGAGGTTTGTACACACAAAGAGGTTTAAGTGTATGGTGACTTTATTTTAGCTGCATGCGGCATTGTTTTGCCGAGCTAAGTGTATGATGGCTGAGGTTTAAGTGTATGTATGGTGTGTGACTTGTATTGTTCATGTTTATTACTTTATTTTATTTAGTTTCATTTACCTGATATACTATTAATTTAGCACATTAAGGTGCACATATCTGGATAATTTATTTTCTATGCAAACATTTCAAAATTGCAAATAATCAATCGGTTAACCGTTCTAACTTTACCGGTTAACCGATTAACCGTTTAACCGTGAATAATAGTCGGTTAACCGTTCTAGGTGACCGGTTAACCGCGGTTTAAATATCGCGGTTCGGTCGATACTACCAACATCATTTAACCGAATATCGGTTACCCGAACCGCATATTAGTTTAGGTTAACCGCAAAAATTAACCGATTTGTGCGGTTAATCGACCGCGCCCACCCCTAGTTCGTATCCATCGGCAGAAGGAGTTAGCCTCGTGCTTGCATTGTTCGTATCCATCGAGATAAAGTCCTTCGAATCCATCGAGCACTCCTTAGTTCGAATCCATCCGCGCGTGCCTCAAGCTTCGAACCCATTGGAGCATTCCCCGCCTTCGACTCCATCAAGCAAATCTTCGCGTACTCCAGTTCGAATCCATCAAGTATCCTCTCTTCGAATCCCTCAAGGTCAGGCACTTCGAATCCATTCAGCTGAGAAGTCTTCGTATCGATCGACAATGGAATATCCTGATCGATACGAAGGAACATCCCTTCAATCGATTCGAAGGGCCACGTCTCTGAATCCATTGCCACGAGTCCACCCAGTCAAAGCAGCGAAGGATATGGAGTCGACACTGTCAACCCGGAGTAAAAAGCGGCTCGATGCGAGAAATGCGCGCCACGCCACCATCTTCACGTGCAGGAGCATGGAGTCGATCCTATGGATTCGAACCATATCGATTCGAACGAATCCATAGGACGAAGAATGCAACCTTGAATCGATCATAACTTGAGATCTACAAGTCCAAATGCCATGAAATTTTCACAGAAGCTTAAGCACATGATGAAGAATGTCCACCCCAAATTTCAGCTCGATTGGACTCTTTTTTGATCGATTCGAACCAATGGTCGAATCGATCCCAAAGTGGGCCCAGATCTCCAGATTTCGGCCGTATGGGCCCCCTGACGTGCCAGAACTGGTCTTCCCTCATTTTAGGCGAAATATCAGCCTCCTACACCTATAAATAGAGCCCCTGGTCATTCAGAAAAGGGGTCGGAGAATTCTAGGAGCAAAAGAGCATCCACACTCTGCCAGATTTACTCAGAATCACCACTGCTTCCTTAGATTCAGATTGTAATCATATAATCAGTTGTACTACATCAGAGGAAATTGTAATCATCAAGTGAACATCAATAAAATCATCAACTTCAGAGTGGACGTAGGCAAGATCGCCGAACCACTATAAATCTCGCGTTTGTGTTCATTATTTTTGAATTATGATACTCTGTTTGCTTAGATTTGAGATTTGTGTGTGAATATTGTTGATTTATATTCATACACTGGTGCTTTCACAACATTCGGGGTTTGTGACCAATTTTGGCACAAACACTTTGGTGCTTTCACTGAGAACTGAACTCATGGATTCTACCGCTTGGAAGTTGAATTCGAAGGTTTAAAAGTTCGGATTTGAAAAGCTATGACGAGACAAACTAGTAAAAGGCAGAGACCAGAGCGAAGTCAGCACGAAGGGAGTCAAGAGGCTTCCTCAGGAGCAAACCAAGCATCGATCTTCATCACCAGGGATGAGATGGAGACAATGATGAAGAGACAGGAGGAGATGATCCAGAATTTGCTTCAACAAATTGGACAACTTGGAGCGCAAAATCAAGGAACAACCAGAATCCAGAACGGAGCAGGACCATCTGGCGCAGCGCCGGAGCTGGGGGCATACACTTAGGACATGTTGATTCGAACCTGGGAAGAGAGACAAGGACATCCGAGCAACTTGGCGGCAATAGAGGGATGAACGCTCAGCCAGGGGGGCAGACACCCGAAAGCTCACACGGACTCGGGGGGCAGATCGAAGGTAGCGAACAAGGACTACAGCTTGGAGACAATGATAGATTGGCAGAGATGGTCAGGCGAGCCATGAGGGGCGGATTAGTAAACAGAGATCTTGAAGACGTGAACAAGAGTCCCTTTTCTCCTGCGATTAGGTTGGCTAGGAACCCACCAGAATTCAAACTGCCAACAGTAGAAAGGTATGATGGGAGGACGGACCCTGCGGTCCATCTAACGAGGTATATAAGGCACATGGAAGTGCTGGGGGCATCACAGGAAGTCATGGCCCGGTGCTTCCCGTTGTATTTGACAGACATAGCAGCTTTATGGTTCAGACAGTTGGAGAGCGGCTCCATTGGGACATGGACCGATTTGATTGAGAAATTTATGAGGCAATTCAGGGTTCATATTTCAAGACCCAAGAATGTGATGAGTTTGGCAACGCTAAAGCAGAAAGCTGGGGAGTCTTTGAGGAATTTCTGGACGCGGTTCAATGCGGCAGCAGCATCGGTGTATCGGCCAGATCCATCCATGGTTATGATGGCAGCTTTGTCCGGAGTAGCTGACGGCACGGAATTCAAAAATTCATTAACTAAGGATCCGCCTATGGATCTAGGAGAATTCTATCACGAGGCAGAAAATTTTTTACGATTGGAAGACGCTAATGCTGAAAGAGAAGAAGGGGAGGGAATAGAAGTTTATGCACTTAAAGGCAAAAAGCCCTTTGAAAAGGATTCAGACCAGGATAAAAGAAAACGAAAGGCTGAAGAAAATGATGACAGGTCAAAGCGGCAACGAAGGGAGCCGCGATTTACCACCTATTCAGAGCTGAATGAGAGTTTGGAACGAATCTACCGAGACACACGAGAGCAAGTTGCCTATCGTAGACCAATGCGGCGGGATCCAACTACCGACAAAAGAAAGACAGACAAATATTGCTTATTCCACGAGCTGAATGGACATAACACAAACGACTGTAGACACCTGAAGGATGAGGTAGAAGGCCACATCAGGAACGGTATGCTACTTCAGTATGTGAGGAGGCGAGCTCCAGCGGTGGAGGCAGAGCGACCACCATCTACATCAGCTAGGGGTGACCCCGAGCCAGGACACCGTATGATTATCAATTATTTAAAATAACGATGAACAAGTCGTAAACCTCTCACCAACACGGGTAAATCATTTGCACATGTGCGAGATCACGCACGGTCCATAAGCATGCGCTGAATGACTACTGACCCTATCGTTGTGGGAATTTACACTTTGACATCCTTGCTTTGCTTTTGTTTTGTCTTGATATGAACATTTGAACTTAATTCTGTTTAACATTTCTGCTAAAGACTTATTTTCAATGAGAAAATGCTACTTGTAATTTCATAACGGCTAAGCCACTTACACATGTACGGGATTGCGAATGGTCCCTAGGCATGCTCTGAGATGGCGATAAGCCGTTGCAACAAACAATCTGGGAATTCACCTGAACGTGAAACCTGGTATCGATGATACTAAGTCCCTCCTCGGGCACACTCAAATTGCCACGAACGGCACCCGACCACGAACGGTCACAAATCGCCACGAACGGCACCCGACCACGAACGGTCACAAATCGCCACGAACGGCACCCGACCACGAACGGTCACAAATCGCCTCGTACGGCCCCCGACCGCGAACGGTCACATTCGCCTCGAACGGCACCCGACCTCGAACGGTCACCATTTGCCTCGTACGGCACCCGACCACGAACGGTCACAATTCACCTAATATGACATTCGATCGCGAACGATCACATTTTTGCCTCGTACGGCACACGATCGCGAACGATCACGTTCCTCTTTCCACGACACCTGACCGCGAACGGTCATGATTCGTCTAGAATGACACCCGATCACGAACGGTCGCAACTCGTCTAAAAAATGACATCCGACTTCGAACAGTCACAATTCGTCTATAACGACATCCGACCGCGAACGGTCCCATTTCTTTATTGGCCGCAAACGGCATCCGACCTCGAACGGTCCCATGTTACCTCAAATGACATACGATCGCGAACGATCGTCATTCATGGTCAGATAAAACTATCAATTTCTTTGCAGGTCATCAACAGGATATGAACATCCAGCTTATGGTATTACAAAACACGCCTTCCTACCACAAGGCATATTTTGGGGGGCAAATGTTATCCCGCCTTTTGGCAAGGCCGTGACACCAAGAAATTGACTAGGAATCAAAGACAGCCCATCCTGTAGGACGGCTACATCCCAAGTTCACCGTGGATATCGATGAATTTTACCCAAGTCCGGATCAGGCTACAATTGATAGGACACATCAAGCAAAGTCATGGGAACCAGAGTTCCAAATTTCGAGTCAATAGGGGTTCGTATGAATGAGATATGATCGATGCAAGTTAGGGAAGATGCGATGTTCGAATCCATAGGAGAGCCACTGTTCGAATCCATGAAGTTCGTATCCATCTAGTTCACAACCACAAGCACGAGTTCGAATCGACTAAAACATTTTACTCCGAATCCATGGACAATGGTATGCTCGAATCCATCAGTAAACGAATCCATGACGTTCGTATCCATCGGCAGAAGGAGTTAGCCTCGTGCTTGCATTGTTCGTATCCAACGAGATAAAGTCCTTCGAATCCATCGAGCACTCCTTAGTTCGAATCCATCTACGCGTGCCTCAAGCTTCGAACCCATTGGAGCATTCCCCGCCTTCGACTCCATCAAGCAAATCTTCGCGTACTCCAGTTTGAATCCATCAAGTATCCTCTCTTCGAATCCCTCAAGGTCAGGCACTTCGAATCCATTCAGCTGAGAAGTCTTCGTATCGATCGACAATGGAATATCCTGATCGATACGAAGGAACATCCCTTCAATCGATTCGAAGGGCCACGTCTCCGAATCCATTGCCACGAGTCCACCCAGTCAAAGCAGCGAAGGATATGGAGTTGACCCTGTCAACCCGAAGTAAAAAGCGGCTCGATGCGAGAAATGCGCGCCACGCCACCATCTTCACGTGCAGGAGCATGGAGTCGATCCTATGGATTCGAACCATATCGATTCGAACGAATCCATAGGACGAAGAATGCAACCTTGAATCGATCATAACTTGAGATCTACAAGTCCAAATGCCATGAAATTTTCACAGAAGCTTAAGCACATGATGAAGAATGTCCACCCCAAATTTCAGCTCGATTGGACTCTTTTTTGATCGATTCGAACCAAGGGTCGAATCGATCCCAAAGTGGGCCCGGATCTCCAGATTTCGGCCGTGTGGGCCCCCTGACGTGCCAGAATTGGTCTTCCCTCATTTTAGGCGAAATATCAGCCTCCTACACCTATAAATAGAGCCCCTGGTCATTCAGAAAAGGGGTCGGAGAATTCTAGGAGCAAAAGAGCATCCACACTCTGCCAGATTTACTCAGAATCACCACTGCTTCCTTAGATTCAGATTGTAATCATATAATCAGTTGTACTACATCAGAGGAAATTGTAATCATCAAGTGAACATCAATAAAATCATCAACTTCAGAGTGGACGTAGGCAAGATCGCCGAACCACTATAAATCTCGCGTTTGTATTCATTATTTCTGAATTGTGATACTCTGTTTGCTTAGATTTGAGATTTGTGTGTGAATATTGTTGATTTATATTCATACACTGGTGCTTTCACAACATTCGGGGTTTGTGACCAATTTTGGCACAAACACTCGGTCCTAAGCATTTTAAGAAAAGTAATGCCCGGATCAGTTTGGTAAACCAGTGTGAGAAACACACCTTAAATGGATTTTTAATGTTTAAAAACCTTTCAAAAATAAAGGTATCTCGTAAGACCAAGCCACACATAAAAACTGAAAGGTTTTTACCTTACTATAATCAAACCATTTTATAGGGAATCCAGTGATATTAAAATACTGTCTAAGGTTTAAAATAAATATTGAATATAATAGAAATGCTTGCATCTCACGTTCTAGCATAGTTAAGCACAACTAAGTCCATATGGAACTTATTAAAGAATGGATTCCATCAATGACAATGCACTAGGATACCGCCTATCACAATACACTCTAGATAAAATGTACCGAAGTTGAACTTATCGACCCCTACATGGCAAGACCGACGTACCCTTACTGGATTGTATCGAATATTTCATCATCCTGGTTGATTTGCTACCTTATCTCGAGAGCTCTCATGCACACTAAATCCATAAATAATAATCTAGAAGTATGGTGACAATACCTGAATTGGTGCGCCGACATAGCCTTGCGACATATCCCCTGTTTCAGTCATTCCCGATTGATGAGGCTAGAGGCTACATTTTATCTTTTAGCAAATCCCAGTTAGAATGCTAACACTGCCCTCCAGGCAATAGTGCAATGCCAGCATTTATCCATATAAGTTGTTTAGGATAAAAAACAAACCGAAGGCACTACTTTTACTACATCCATTTTGATATCGCCCTCAGGATTAGTAGCAAGTAGCCATTGCACTTCAGAGATCTCTTCCTTCAATCATCTTCAAGATGTCCCAATTTGAAACACTAATGCGGTTCGAAATGGTTTTGCGATAATATATTTGATCCTAGTTTCTCCGAACTGACAACCATAGTTTTTAAAACTGACCAACATTTGACAGTCGGTTGTTTAACTATCAAATAAACAAACAATTCAACCAGAGGTTTAATTCCATAAGTAAATAACACTAGTTAAGCACAAAGAAACCATAAGCCTCTTTAATTAATCTTTTCATTAATTAAAACTACTTTGTAAATTTTCGTATTAAAATACTTTTATAAAGATATATTTCACAAACCCTTCTCTACACCTATCAATACTTTGAAAATATTCATATACTTATCTTATCGGCATAAGGATATTCACAAAATAATTATGAAAGATTTTACTTCCAAAAACCCACACTTAGCTAGGTCAAAACCAATGTCATCTTAAAAAAACAGAGATAACAATAACCCAAAACACTATTCCTTCGGTGTTAAGTATGGAAAAAGAATGTTCCTTACCACCATAATTAAGAAGGTCATTTAGGGAAATCAAATCCCTTTTATAAATAAACTCCTTCATAAAATTACTTTTTTTATAAATCTTTTTCTATTTATAAAGTTTCTTTTGTAAATCTTTAAAAAATATTATAGCTCTTTTTATAAATTTCTAAATATAATTGCAAAACTCCTTTTTATAAGACAAAACTCCAAATACATAAACCAAACTCTAAATATAAAAAAACTCCAAATATAACTATAAAGGTCAAATACTTTCCATAACACTATCATTTCATATCATTATAATAAATTTACAACTGTGATTTATTTCTCCCATTTATCACATGATAATATTTTCCTTTTTATAAAATACCATTTATAAACATATTCTTTTGTTTATAAAATACTGCTTATAAATCTCTCTTTAATTTATAAATACCCTTTAAAAATTTGTTCTTTTATTACAAAATTTATATAAACTGTTTCCCACATCATTATCCCAAAAAAATTATATCTTCTTTAAAAGCAAAATCACTTTTAAATGAAAAGATAAACCCCTTTATATTTCCTTTAAATTAAATGGTAATTATTGAAATAGTTTTTCTATAAACATAAACACTCTCCATAATAACCTTAAAACATTTACATATATACATGTATTAGAAAGAATAATAAAAGAAATTAAAGGTAAATAGAGAAGTTCAAAACTATTTTTAAATGAAATATCACAGAAAATTCAAAAGGTCAAATTCAAATCATTTATCAAATCGGAAATCATTTCCAAAATCAAACAGCAATTTATATTATTTTTCAAAATACTACATCGAGGCAAATAGTTACTATAGCACTTAATCAGTGTTATTACTATCTTTTCTCTAAAAAGGTTCGATTTTTAACATATGTTGGTGTCACATCTAATATGGCCAAACTATTCGGTTTTACGATTTAACAATCTATATAACAGGTATATAACTGAAATAAAATCAACAGGAATATAATTGAATATTAAAAATCGCAATATCGAGAAATCCAGATTTCTCTACAGTTTTTCCCTATATTTTATTTTAAACGTAATTCGTTCTTTTTCAAAGTGGATATTTAACCAAATCAACCAATAATTTATCCAAACACAAATAGTAAATTTTATCTACTATATATCATACTAATTATCCAAAAAGGTGAGTTAAACTCACCAAAATTTCAGTTGACGCCGAAATGTTCCAGTTTGAACTAAAGTCAAACGACATCTGATTTTAGCCCAAATTTTCACTTGCTCTAAATTCAACGAAACTAGTTCCATCACGTAGCCTTCTCTATTACAAGCATAATGCAAAATGTCTCGTCTCGATTGGACCTCGTATGAGAGAGTTATTGCATTTATAAGTTTGAGATTGAATAAAATATAATTATTTTCACTAATTACATAATTTAACTAATTACCTTATTTAAATCCATCCCTCCCAAGACAACTCCTACTACTGAAACCCATTACCAAACTTCGGTCGACACCCTCCCACGCCACTTCGGACCACTATATGTCCCGCCATCCCCGCCAATGCTCACGTCAAGGTGAGACGGACCCATCCTTGCCCAAAAATCCATGACCACATGCCTTCATCTAATCGCAACTTCATCCACCCCTTTCTATGTAGCATGATGACGCAAAGTCCAAATGTTGACCGGACCCCCCTATAATCCCGGCACTGAAGCTCCCTGGCACCACGTATCCAAATAACCTCTAATCAAGCTAATTCCTCTTCAATTTCATGAAATGCCTAGCCTTGTTTGACAAATACCCACTTTCATTAACTGTCGAGCCCCTTGAACTCTATTGCACCTAACGATATTAGTATAGAAATGCTGACCTCAACCTTATAAGTTCAAAGATCCAAGCCTTTTATTTTATCTGATTTTTAAATCATTTGTTTTGAATTTTATAAGAAGAGTATTTTTCTTTTTGTTTGCTTCTTGGAAAAAGCTATGTAACAGTTAAGAGAAAGTAAAAAGTAGGAGTTGAATATTCCTATGCGTTGAGATAAATTAGATTTGCAAATTCTAGCATTTTGCTGCACAGATTTTCATTCGCATACGGGTCACGAATGACAACATGAAAATATGATCGCGCACAAGAATGTGATAGGATCCCATAATAATAATGTACCTGATTAATTAATACTGTAAAATCACAAAAATACCGTCGTTTGCCAAAATTCCATAAAACGATAATTATAATACTTCCCAATTAAAAATTATGGAAAAATCAAATAAATTATACTAAAAATACGTCAATAAAAATCGAGTCGTTATATTAACAATTTATTTTCTTATTATGTAACGACTTGGAATTTGACCGCTTTGTTTTGTGGATGTTTAATTTATTTTAAATATTCAAAAAATATGTTTTATAATTAAAATAATACTCATTAAAATAACAAATAATGATGGTGAAATGGTTTTCAAAATTTGTTTACAAAAAAAAATTAGTTCGAAGAAAAATCGAAAATGTGACCAGAATTCGTTTTCTGAATTTTCGACTTTTCATCGACTAAAAGTTGCCGGGAACGTTGTAAACTCTATTTTAAAAACATATACATACATTTGTAAATAATATTAGGATTATATTAATATATACACACACACACACACACTAAAGTGTGTGTGTGTGTGTGTGTGTGTGTCTATAAGAGATATGACTTGTGTAAGACTTTAAAATAAAATATAAAAGGATGTTTAACATGAAAAGACACCTTAGGAAACATTAATATATAAGGCATTGAATGCATGTTGGCAAAGAGAAGAAGGAGGAAAAAGTGGTGGTCGTGAGAACCATGGAGGAGGCAAGCAAGATGAGGTGGCATTCATTTGTGGAGGGTAGGGGTTTTGGTCATTTAACTTATGTGTTTTATATAAAAACAATTTCATGAATTTTGTTTTCATTTTTCATTCATTCACATTTTCCAACTTTGTCTATCTTCTTGAAAATGATTTCTATGGCATCTTTGCTTTTTCAAAATGTTATAAATCATTTATTTTATACTTCTATTTCATGAAAACATTTGTTTAAACACCTTACTTCTTTTCTACAACCTTCCTCCTCCTTAACCAAGGCCCAACCACCTTTAAAAAACCATGGGCGAGCCATGTTGCACAGTGGCTGAACCCTCCCTTAGCCCTTATGGCCTCTAAAGTCCATTTTGTTGAGAAAAAAGCATGGTTCTAGGACCCATTCAAGTCATTATGTGATCAAAGTTAGTTTGGATAGCTTTTAGGTGAGTAAAGCTCACCTTGTATTTAAAGTTTTAAACTTTAAATAATTGTTTATATTGGTTGTGAAAATATGTTGGTTGTTGGATATATTGATGTTGATTTGTATGTGTATATGTATGCTTGGATGTGAATGTTGTTTAAACTTTGAAATAGAAAGTTAATGTTAGTAAAGTGCAAGTTAGTACCTTTGCCTATACTATGATGTCATGGCCTATATGTATGTTTGAAATCATGCTTACAATGTTGTAGGCTAGGAAAAGTTAGCATTTGAGCTTGTTGTATGTTGCGACATTGAAATCCCTTACTTTAAATTTGTTTTTCACTTATGTGTTTTCGAGAAAGTTATAAAGTTTTTAACTTTAGTTTTGTTCTCAAAAAGCTTTATTCAAAGTTATAAAGTAAGTTAATGCATAAGATAAAGTTTTAATGTGATTTTGGTATATAAAAACAAGTTTTGAAATTACGGGTCATATAGCGGTAGTCGCTATAGATGTAGTTCATAAAAGCAAACTTTTTTTTGCTAATTTAAAATATTTTTACTTAAGTATATTTTTGAAGAGTGTTTTCAAAACTTATTTTAATTACAGATAAGTGATTATTAATTAATCAATTAATGATTATTTAATTAATTAAGTAAGAAATTAATTACCACTTAATCATTAGTTAACAAGGTGATCAGTACTTAAGTATTAATCAAGTAAGTTAATTATAATTAGTTAATTGATTATAGATTAATTGTTAATTAAGAGTTAATTATTATTTATTTAATTTATTAAGATAAAATTTTAATTAATTGTTTATCTATCAAAGGGTTTAATCATTAATTAGTTAATAATTAAGTTAAGATTTAATTAAGGTATAACTAAGAATTAATTAAGGTTTAATTATTTTTATGAAGAGTTTAAATGTTATTTAATTACTGAATAAAAGTTGTAAAGTTTAAACTACTTTATTTCTAAAGACCGGTTTTGTTTTTAAAGCAACTCTCTTTTAAAGAATTTTTTAAATCTAAGGGATTTCTTCGTAGATTACCTTTAAGTAACCTCAAATGAATAAGGAACCCAATGACATATTATTTAAATTGTAGAGAACCTACCTGACTATTTATATATTATCTATAACCATTGTTTTGTAGGGACCTTTGTAGAGAGACCCTAAGAGGTTTCTCACCAAATAATTATTTATTTATTTTCTTATGTTGCATATTGATGTTTGGTTGAAAATAATTATAACATTCAATTTGAATTGTTTAAGTGTCGTTATAGCGATTCTTCGCTATACCGTCACTTATCATCTCCTTAACCTCTTTGTATGTATTGAACTTGAGTTGGTATTTTCACAAAATAAATGTTTAAAATTAATTAATCATTTTAATTAATATTTAAATCAAATAAATCAATTTAATTAATGATGTTTAAATTAATTAATCATTTTAATTAATGATAGTTGAATTTAATTAATCAATTTAATTGATGATATTTGGACTTAATTAATCATTTTAATTTATGATAACTAAAGTTGATTAATCATTTGAATTAATGATATTTGAAGTTAATTAATCATTTCAATTAATGAGGTTTTAAATATTAATTAACCATTTTAGTTAATGATGTTTTAAAGTTAATTAGCCGATTAAATTAAAAAGTGTTTAAAGGTTAATTAACTTGTTTAATAAGAGTTTAAAGTAAACCAATTGATTTAATAAAAGTATTTTAAGGTTAATTAACTAATTTAATAAATGTTGTAGAAATTTATAAATAATTGTTTATAACCGAGAAGATCTTTTAAGAAGAATTGTTTAAAAATAAAGCTAAAATGTAAATTGTTTTGGGTTTATGGTAAACAATGTTTTGATGACATCTGTTTTTGACCCTTTGTTTAAATGCACTTAGAAATATAATTTTCCTTTTAAAAAAATAATGTTTCAAAGAGCATTTTTAAAGGTGTTTTACAAATATTTGAAATGCGAAAATTGAGCTCAAGCCTGAATTAGACGTTTTAAACGTTTGATTCATTAATTCATGGTAAGGGTATGTAATTTAATTCCCATACGAGAACCACTTTGTTATTCCTGATAATTGATTTATTAACTGTCGATTTCGATTATGCTATCTTCAATGTTTTCTCAGAGTAGTATTATTTTATTTTTAGATAGTTTATTTCTCAACTATCGATTTTAATATCATTCATTGTGCTTCATCATTCTAAGATGATTTGTCGCTCGTTTTAGGCATTGGCATCCAACACTATGGATAACTAAAACCAAAGAGCGAGTGGGAGCCAAGCCATATGGGTCGCACCCATTAGGGTATATTCACATTTGTATAGTGGTGTTGATAGAATGCATGCATTGATGTGATATTCAGATGCTCATGTAAAGCACGTGTAACATCCCCTATATAGAGGCCCAAAGCTAAACGCTACAGATGCTATAGTCATCCATAATAGTAACTTCCGGCGACTAAATACAGCTATGTTAATGGTATCCATAATATCAGAAGCATTTGAATATGAAACAAAATCATAGATTTCAAAAACATCTGTTCACATTACATTTCCAAAAGACATGTTTCATATTCAAATTACATAATCCCATAATTGTTTCCTAGGTTTATATAAAATATACTTATTACATAAATACACCAAGAGTGACATATTATGATGCCCCCTTGGTTGACCAGAGTACTGTATAGACATAACTGTCTTAATTACAACACAACGGAATAAAACAAAAAAAACAACAACTCCTAAATACCAATCCGTCAGCCACCTGCTCGTCTCCGGAAGCTTTATTCGTCAACCTACTAAAACCTGTAAAACCTCAACCCTCAGCCTACTCAAATCAACTTTGAGCACCCGAGAGTTTAAGGGGAAAGCATAAACTTCGAGTTAGACATAAAGCCTGGTGTGAATAATACTATACATCTCGATTATTTGATATTAAGTGAGACCATGCCACTTAGCGGAATGGGTTTCCCCGTACTAACATCCTTTTAAAACATATCTTTTGCAAATCAAAATCCTACAACCAAAACTAGTTAAAACTGTAAAGCATTTTATGTAAACTTAAATATCAGGTAACAAATGGACTATCTGTCTGAAAACTATAGTTTTGTTTGGCTAACTACTAACTTTTGGCTGACTTGGGCCTACAAGACAATATAAAAAAATCATCTAACATCCGTTAGACACACCTCTTCTGGACGGTCTGTACTTAACTATCTGTTAAATACTTTTCTTCTGGATAGTATGTCCCTAACTTAACATCTCCCAAGGTCACCTGATCCTAATGATTTTGCGGGCTCACCAATAACCTATCTATATACAAATATATATTCCCTTCTATGTGTAACTATAATTTTAGTCTTACCTGTGACATAGCCCTACACACTAGAATTTTGGACTAAATTAGCTAGGGCTAATAGCTAATGTATAGGCCGTGACCCTATACCTGTCCCATATGGTATTCTAATATCTGAGTCATTTTACTTAGGGATACCTTCCCAAAATTTTCCTTGAAAACCTTTTCATCTAAAATTGGTTTAAAACCTTTTAAACCAAACTTAAACAAGGAAAATATATTGTCTCTATGCTTTATTCAAAATCACCTTACCATGTTATATATATATATATATATATATATACTTTACTCAAACCATAGTTGATGAAAACATTTAACTTTTGAAAGTACCCCTTTCAAATCCATTAAAAGCACCTCTTTCAAAACCAAGTAAAACCATTTATTTCATCTAGGCCAAAAGGCCAAAATATTCCTTTCGAAACCATTCTCAAAACCTTTCGAAACCCTTGAAAACCTTCCTTTTGAAAGCTTTAAAACCTTAGACATCTTTCTTTTAAAACACTTTAAAACTACCTTTCGAAAACATTGGAAAAACCTTTCCCCTTAGACCTTTCGAAACCACTAGAAAACCTTCCTTCGAAACCTTTAAAAATCATTGGGAAACCACCCCTTCGAAACCTTCATTTAAAAGCCTTTTGAAAGCAATAAAACATTAAACCTTTTGGAAGCCTTTGGGTTCAATTAAAACATATGGAAACCTTTGAAAACCGTTTCGACCGAAACCATTTGGATTATGCCTTCAAGTAGAGCGAAAGGATCTGAAATACATTATTAGTCGAAAGCATTCCGTTCAAAATCTATTCCTAAGTAAAGAAGTGATGCTGTCGAAACCACCCTTCCGAAAGCATTGGAGAAGTGGCCAAGTTTTTAAAACAAGTATACCTTCCGAAACCATTGACTTTGAAAGGTAAGAAAAGCGGCAGCTAAGGGCTTCGACCTAGTCGAAAGCATGTATTTGAAAACAAAAGAGAAAACTCTTTAAAAGCACTTCTATAATCCATTTGACCTGGTTGGAAGCCAACCAAGTCGAGAGCAATATAGACGAAAGCAAAGTAGGCGCATTTTTCACTTTAAAACAAAGCAACACTTCGACCCCTTCGGAACCCCTGGGTTCCGATCTCATACCTTTCGCCTTCTTTCCAATTCATTGTGCACCAAGTCTTTGATGCCATGCACATTGGTTTCGATAGTGATTGAGGGGAAGGGACTAAGTCGAAAGTCATCTGTGTCGGAAGCAGGGTGCCGAAAGTGGCAAAACAGGCAAAAACAAGTAATTTTGTCTTTAACTTAAAAGAGAAATACTTTTTGACTAACCTGCTATGTTTGTCAAAATCTTATTGGTTGCTAATTTTTCCTTTCTAAAAGCACTGCCATAATTTCAAAAATAACAATTAAATTTATTTTATAAAATACCCATTCTTCTTTTATAAATATAAAACATTTAAGTCCCATACCTTTAATAATTTTATATATTCATTAAAAAACTTAGGAAAATTCTACAAAAATTCTAGAAAATCATTTTCAGTATGTTTTCTAACATATATAAATTCCAGACCGAAATAAATAATTATTTAGCCGTAAATAATTTATAACCCAAATAATCATTTTCTACACTAGAAAATTTATATAAAATCCACAATAATTTAGAAAATTATGAAAATTGAAACCCATCTCTAAAATATCATTTTTGATCTAAATCTAAAATCGCAAGGCATTTGGATGTCATTTAATAGGGTTTTCTTATCAAAACATATCATAAAATCTATATGAACAAGCATAAATCATCAATAAGCATATGTACACATTTGATCATTCAAAAACATGGCTTAAACTTGCAAAACACTTCGGATTTAACTTAAAACCGAAATCATTTAGGAAAATGAGATGTAGTCATTATTCACCTTAGCTTGAGACTAAGGATTTGAATTGAATAGCTTTTGATTTGATTAATCTTCTTCCTTAGCTTTTTCTTCCTTTAATTCTCTAAAATGGTGGCCGGACTCTATGTTTTAAATTTTCAAATGAGAATGAATAAGAGAATACATGGCTAAGGGGTTTAAGGTTTAGGGTATAAGGATTTTTCTTGTTCCCATTTTGCCCCTGCCTACTTCCTAACCCTTTATCTATTTTATTTCATGTTATCTCATTTTGATTTACTTATTAACATGGCACGGCTACCCTTATTAATCACAAATCTCAATCCATTAATCACCTTACATTATTTTATTTTATTTAGCTAATTAAATAACCTAAATAATATTACTAAAAATATGGGGTGTTACAATCTCCCCTCCTTAAAGAATTTCGTCCTCGAAATTACGATAAGGTACACAACAAAACAATTAAAGGTAAAACATACAATCAAACGAATCAGGATAAGTGTCCTTAATCCTTCTCTCGGTCTCCCAAGTACAATCTCTAGCATCGTCACTCCATTGGACCTTTACTAATCTAACTGTCTTGTTCCTCAACTTCTTCTCATCTCTCGCGACTATCTGGATAGGCTTCCTAACTATAGTCAACTCTAGTTCCACTACTAAATCTTCTAACAAAGTCAGTGCTATAGTAGTGTCTGGATTGCTAACACACCTCCTTAGATGAGATACATGGAAAACATCGTGGACTCCTGCCAAACTATTTGGTAACTCTACTCTATACGCAAGCTTCCTGATCCTTTCTAAAATAGGAAATGGTCATACGAATCTCGGTGCTAACTTCCCTATCTTCCCGAACCTGATAACAACTTTCATCGGCGATACTTTGACGAAAACATGATCTCCAACAGAGAACTCTAAATCTTTCTGTCTTCTATCTGCATAGCTCTTCTGCCTAGACTGAGCTTACTTCATTCTCGCCCTTATCAGCTCAATCTTCAATGCAGCTTCTCTTACCAAATCGGGACCAAGGACTAATCTATCTCCGGTCTCTAACCAACATGCAGGGGATTTGCATGGTCTTCCATACAAAGCTTCAAACGGCGCCATCCTTATACTAGTCTGATAACCATTGTTATATGAAAACTCAACTTGGTGTAGGTGGTCTTCCCATGGTCCCTCGAAGTCTAATACACAAGCTCTTAACAAGACTTTCAAGATCTTGTTAACTCTTTCCATTTGCCCATCTCTCTACGGATGGTAAGCGGTACTCATCTTAAGCTTGGTCCCTAAACATTCCTGTAGGCTCTTCCAGAATTCGCTAGTGAATAAAGAATCGCTACCACTAACAATACTATTAGGAATCCCATGAAGTCTAACTACATTCTTCATAAATAACTTAGCAAATACAGGTGTCGTCCTATTCGACTTAACGGGAATGAAATGGGCACTCTTGGTCAATCCGTCCACTATGACCCATATGCTTTCATTTCCTCTATTAGATCTCGACAACCCATCTATAAAATCCATGGAAATAGAATCCCACTTCCATACTGAAATATCCAATGGCTGAAGCAACCCACTTGGCTTATGATGCTCGGTTTTCACCTATTGACATTTCAAACACTGTTGCACCCATAAGCCAACATCCCTCTTCATTCCTTCCCAGAACAAACTTCTTTTCAAAGCCTGATACATCTTCGTTCCTCTTGGATGAACAGTGAACTTCGAACGATGGCATTCTTCTAAAACTTTCTTTCATATGTCTCCCACATCTGGAACACATAATCTACCCTTCTTTCACAACCACCCCCTTTGATCAAGACTGAAACCCTTTAAGTCATCGCTCTCCATTCCATCCCTTAATTTCCTGATCCTTTCGGTTAACACTGGATCCTCTTCCTGTCTAGAAGCAATATTCTCATTCAATATCAGTTAAACTTCTAAACAAGATAATACAACAATCTCTCCACTTGACTTAGCCTCGGATCTCCACTGCACTCTACATGTCGACAACGCTTACAAGTCTTTCCATTTTGTTATCATAGCCAACACTGCATTCAGATGTTTCCTACTAAGCACATCTACAACCTTGTTGTCTTTCCCTGGTGTGTATTCAATCCCAAAATCATAAGCAACAATAAACTCTAACCACCTCTGCTATCTCATGTTTAGCTCCTTCTAAGAGAACAAGTACTTCAATGACTTATGATTCGCATAAACCTCAAACCTCTTTCCCAACAGGTAATGCCTCCACACCTTCAATGCAAATATCATTGCAGCTAACTCCAAGTCATGTGTTGGATATCTAACCTTATGTGGTCTAAGCTGTCTATAAGCGTAGGCAATCACTTTAACCCTCTGATTAGTACAGCTCCTAATCCAGTTCTACACACATCTGTATAAACTACCAAGTCCTGATTCCCCTCCAGAACCATTAACACAGGTTCATGGTTCAACAAGTATTTCAAGCTTTAGAGCGCTTCCTCAAACTTATCGGCCCACACAAACTTCACATCATTTCACGTTAGCTTGGTCATTGGTGCTGCAATCTACGAAAAATCTTTTATAAACCTTCGATAATATCTGGCTAATCCAAGAAAACTTCTTATCTCAGTTATCGTTTCTGGTCTATTCCAATTAATAACGACTTCGATCTTATTTGGATCGACTGACAACCCTTTCTTTGAAACCACGTAACCTAGAAACTTCACTTCCTTCTTCCAAAATGGCACTTCGAAAACTTTGCCTTTAGTTGATGCTGCCTCGGCGTCTCAAGCATAACTCTAAGATGAACTTCATACTCCTTCTCATCCTTAGAGTATATCAGAATATCATCTATGAAAACCAATACGAACCTATCCAATTGCTATTGGAAAATCCGGTTCATTAAATCCACAAAGAATGCCAACGCATTAGTGAGTCCAAACGGCATAACTAACCATTCGTATGACCCATACCTTGTTCTAAACGCTGTTAAAGGTATACCATCTTCTGCTATCCTAAGCTGATGAAAACCTATTGCCAAGTCTAACTGAGAAAATACCTTCGCTCCACTCAGCTGATCAAACAAATCATCAACCCTAGGCAGCGGATATCGATTCTTTATCGTCTTCTCATTCAACTTGCGATAATCGATACGTAGCCTTAACGGTCCGTCCGGCTTCTTACCAAATACTGCAGCTGCTCCCCAAGGTGAACTACTCAGTCTGATAAAACTCTTGCCTTCCAAATCTACCAACTGAGCCTTCAACTCCTTCATTTCCGTCGGCATCATCCTGTTTTGGTGGTCTACTCACCAGCTCTGCTCCAGGCACCAAATCTATCTGAAACACATTGGCTCGTTTCGATGGAAATCCAACTACCGGCTCGAAGACTTCAGCGAATTCTCTAACCATGAAAACACGATTCAACTCATCTTCTAACTCGATAACTCCCAACAAAGCATTCATCTTACAACTAGGGTTTTCAATGGTATAAACTATTCGATCAGTACAGTCCGTGTGTCTAAGTGATATTTTTCTATTCTGGCAAAATATCCTAGCATCATACTCACTTAACCAATCCATGCCCAATATAATTCCGAACCCTACAAAGTCAAATATATGCAAACTGCAAAAAAGGTGTAACCTAGCAAGTCAAACTCTAGGTGGTCACACTTCATCCTAAGTGTCGCAACCCTCCTATCTACCAAACATCGTGATATAAAAGAATGCGATGCACCAGTATCAAACAAAACGCTAACATACATATCATGGATCTGAAGCGTACCTCCCAATACCGATTTCCCTTTCTCCTGGGCCGTTGGCTTCGATGTAATAGGCTCCAATGCAAATGCTTGGACTTTATCTCCTTTAGTTGGCTCTTTGCACTAGTTCTTGTAGTGCCAAACTTGATCACAGTTGAAACATCTAACTCCTTTCCTCTCAGTAGCATTCTTTCCTTTGCCTGTTCGGCACTCATATGCATAATGGCCTTTCTTATCACACTTGTAATAGACTACTTCAGACTTCCCCTTCTTTGCTGCTCCACCTTTCTGAGCACCCTTCTTATGAAAGAACTTTCTCTTTTGAACTTGCCCAACCTAGACCTCCTTCTTCTTCTCCAAACAAGCAAGCATTTCCTCATGTTTTATCGCCATCTCCACTACCACATCACAGGGATCTCTAATATGCGGTAAGGTAGCCCTAGCCAACTCAGGCTTCAATCCCCTAATGAACTTCTCATTCCTCTTCATCAATGTATCAGCAGTGGCATACCCATATCTAGCCAACTCTTCAAACCTGGTAGCATACTCCAAAACAAACATTTCTCCTTGTTCTAACTCAGCAAACTTTTTGATCAGAATAGACTGCGCCATTACCGACATGAACCTCTCCCTGAACATTCTCCTAAGCTCAGCCTATGTCATCTCCTCTTCAATTACTCCAGCAGTCACACTATTCCACCAAAATAAAGCTACTACCTGAATCTGTCTCGAAGCAATCCTACTCTTCTGCTCATCGTTGAGCCCTAAGTCAGCAAATATCCTTTCACAGTGTAATAACCAGTTCTCCACTTCTATAGCATCTTTAGTTCCAATAATCAGCTTCCCTCCAAGCCTAGCATAATCTCTACTCAAGTTAGCATAATGGTTTACAATCGGAGCTTCTTGAACTCCTCTCGCAGCATTTTCTCCAACAACCCCAGTGGCAATCCCAGCTTGCATCATGTTCAAGAAAAACTGATACATAGCCCCCATATCTACTTCTGGGACTCCAGCACCAACATTCTCAGCTTGAGCCTGACCTTGAGTCCTCCTTGTATTGGGTTGGGAATTTCCATTGGTGATGGTGTTGTCCCCTCCTAGGTTAACTCTACCTCTTCTAGTGCCCATATTTGTATTCAAGCCTCGTGAGATATAGAAGAATAGCCTAATAGAGATATAGCATATACTTATATATAGTAAATACAAGTATGTTACTGTAGCGTTATCCCATACCCTGATCTTACTCTAATTCCTAAGGATTATGTTTTTCAAAAATACATTTTTAGTTAAAGTATTTCATAAACCTATGCTCTGATACCAAGTTGTAACATCCCCCATCTAGAGGCCCAAAGCTAAACACTACAGATGTTGCAGTCATCCATAGTATTCTAGCGACTAAATATGGCAATGTTAATGGTATCCATAATATCAGAAGCATTAGGATATGAAACAAAATCATAGATTTTAAAAACATCTTTTCACATTACAGTTCCAAAACACATGTTTCACATTCAAATTACATAATCCCATAATCGTTTTCTAGGTTCAGATAAAATATACTTATTACATAAATACACCAAGAGAGACATATGATGATGCCCCCTTAGTTGACCAGAGTACTATATAGACATAATTGTCTTAATTACAACATAGTGGAATAAAACAAAACAAAATAGCAACTTCTAAATAACTATCCGTCAGCCACCTACTCATTTTCGGAAGCTTTATTCGTCAACCTACTAAAACCTATAAAACATCAACCCTCAGCCTACTCAAATCAATTTTGAGCACCCGAGAGTTTAAGGGGAAAACATAAACTTCGAGTCAGACATAAAGCCTAGTGTGAATAATACTATACATCTCGGTTATTTGATATTAAGTGAGACCATGCCACATAGCAGAACAGGTTTCCCCTCACTAACATCTTTTTAAAACATATCATTTACAAATCAAAATCCTGCAACCAAAACTGGTTAAAAATGTAAAGCATTTTATGTAAACTTACATATCAGCTAACAAATGGACTATCTGTCCGAACACTATAGTTTTGTTTGGCTAACAACTAACCTTTGGCTGACTCAGGCCTACCAGACAATATAACAAAATCATCTAACATCTGTTAGACACACCTCTTCTGGACGGTCTGTCCTTAACTATCTGTTAAATACTTCTCTTCTGGACGGCATGTCCCTAACTTAACATCTCCCAGGGTCACCTGATCCTAATGGTTTTGTGGGCTCACCAATAAATTGTCTATATAGAAATATATATTCCCTTCTGTGTGTAACAATAATTTTAGTCTTACCTGTGACAAAGCCCTACACACTGGAATTTTGTACTAAATTAGCTGGGGCAAATAGTCAATGTATAGGGCGTGACCCTATACCAGTCCCATCGGTATTCTAATATCAGAGTCATTTTACTTAGGGATATCTTCCCAAAATTTCCTTGAAAACCTTTTCATCTAAAATTGATTTAAAACCTTTTAAACCAAACTTAAACAAGGAAAATATATTGTCTCTATGCTTTAACCAAAATCGCCTTGCCATGTTATATATATAATTTACTCAAACCTTAGTTGATGAAAATATTTAACTTTTGAAAGTGCCCCTTTCGAATCCATTGAAAGCACCACTTTCGAAACCAAGTAAAACCCTTTATTTCATCTAGGCCAAAAGGCCAAAATCTTCCTTTTGAAACCATTCTCAAAACCATTCAAAACCCTTGAATGCCCATCCTTTTGAAAGCTTTAAAACCTTAGACATCTTTCTTATAAAACACTTTAAAACTGCCTTTTGAAAACATTGGAAAAACCATTCCCCTTGGACATTTCAAAACCACTGGAAAACCTTTCGAAATCATTGGAGAACCACCCCTTCGAAACCTTTATTTAAAACCCTTTCGAAAGCAATAAAACATTAAACCTTTTGGAAGCCTTTGGGTTCAATTAAAACATATGGAAACCTTTGAAAACCATTTCGGTCGAAACCATTTGGATTATGCCTTCAAGTAGAGCAAACAGATCTGAAAAAAATTAAACTCAAAAGCATTCCTTTCGAAATCTATTCCTAAGTAAATAAGTGATGGTGTCGAAACCACCCTTCCGAAAGTATTGGAGAAGTGGCCAAGTTTTTAAAACAAGTATACCTTCCGAAACATTGACTTCGAAAGGTTAGAAAAGCGGCAGCTAATGGCTTCGACCTAGTCGAAAGCATGTATTTAAAAACAAAGGCGCAACCTCTTTAAAACCACTTCTTTAAACCATTTGATCTGGTCGGAAGCCAACCAAGTCAAAAGCAATATAGACAAAAGCAAAGCCGGCGCAATTTTCACTTTAAAATAAAGCAGTGCTTCGACCCCTTCGGAACCTCTGGGTTTCTATCCCATACCTTCTTCCTTCTTTCCAATTCACTGCGCACCAAGTCTTTGATGCCATGTGCATTGGTTTCGATAGTGATTGAGGTGAAAGGACTAAGTCGAAAGCCAAGCAGGGTGCCGAAAGTGGTGAAACAGGTTAAAAACAGGTAAATTTTGTCTTTAACTTAAAAGATAAATACTTTTGACAAGTAAAATCTATATGAACAAGTATAAATCATCAACAAGCATATGTACACATTTAATCATTCAAAAACATGACATAAACTTGCAAAACACTTCGGATTTAACTTAAAACCAAAATATTTAGGAAATAAGATGTAGTCATTATTCACCTTAGCTTGAGATTAAGGAATTGAGATTTGAATAGCTTTTGATTTGATTAATCTTCTTCCTTAGCTTTTTCTTCCTTTAATTCTCTAAAATAGTGGACAGCCTTTATGTTTTAAATTTTCAAATGAGAATGAATAAGAGAATACATGGCTAAGGGGTTTAAGTTTTAGGGTATAAGGATTTTTTTTGTTCCCATTTGCCCTTGCCTACTTCCTAACCCTTTATCTATTTTATTCATATTATCTCACTTTGATTTATTTATTAACATGGCACAACTCCCCTTATTAATCACAAATCTCAATCCATTAATCACCTTACATTATTTTATTTTATTTAGCTAATTAAATATCCTAAATAATGTCACTAAAAATATGGGGTGTTACAGCAAGGTCCAGCTTGGAAGTTCCTGAGAGTGCTGCATGTTTGGTGTGGGCTCTCAAGTATGTTTTATCTAGAAGTATACTTTCGGTGTAGGGGGAGCACTCTCCTAGTTATGTTAGTTAAATTCATTCTCCTTGTTTCTATTCGAACCATGGAATTAATCTTCTCTTCTTTTAAGTTTTGTGAATTTAAGACGTTGTGTTTGCTCATTTGAGCTTTGATATCCTTTGTCGGAAATGACTAAAACCAAAGAGTGAATAAGGGGGGTGCACCCTCCTAGTCATTGTTGGAAAAACTTCTCTTTACAAGTTTAATTCAAATCTTTGAACTGTTTCATTAATTGCATTGAGAACCGCCTTGTGCTCTTCTCAATGTTTAATTATTTGTAACCATTCTTTCAAGTCTGGATTTTGATATTATTTATGCCTATTCATTAAGTATGAGATTTATTATGACAAGTATCCATCCTTTATATTTAGATTTGTTTCTATTGTTCATTCCTATTCTTTCATATCTGGACGTTATTCTGGTAGGGTGAAACCCCGTTCCGCATTCGCGGTGTGGTCTCACCATTTGTTTTATGTTTATACCATTACTTGATTTTTCTCACTCTGGTTTTCCAGACTAACCTAGGTGTTATTTTATTATAACGCTCGGGTCAGACCAAATATTTTCCCTAGTTAGCTTTGGTGATATGGAGTTCTTGGAAAAGAGCTGGATGTTCACCTTCCATGGTATTTCATTTCTGCTGTATTATATTGTACACCTATCCGCAATTGTAGGGTCAGGATTTTATAACTGTCCAGCTAATAAGGTTTAATTTTTAACTCTTATGTACTCTGTATTTTGGAGTGATAGTTTATACTATCTTTGTTATATTGTATGTTATCGATTTTGCTATGAGATTATGTTTCCCATGTCCATTGTTCTTTTCTTTTTACTTTACACTAAGAATCTCCTTTTCAATGATTGGATATTCGACATTTGAATGTCGTAAATGTATTCGATGTCGACTTTCGATGGTCAAAAAGGAGGGTCGTTACATTTGGTATCAGAGCTGAAGGTTAAGCAAGAACCTTGGCTTGGGTAGGATATGACTCATTAGAAATAGGGTAAGTGACACCCTAGAATGAGTTTGAAAGTATTATATATATTCGAGAGTGTATTTGTTATTGTTATAAAAATGTATTATGTTAATTGGTCAATTGAGTGGGTTATGAATTCAGGTCGAGCATGTGGGGCGCCATGTTATCGAAAGGATTTCTAAACACTTGAACGAGACAAACAGACATGATATTGACTTTAGAAAATTGGTAAATGAAATATTTTACCTCTATTTTATATATATAAAGGAATAATTTTCAAAATTTTATATAGTTATAGAGTGTTTGCTTATTTGAAAGTGATAATATTTATTTATTATCACTATAGTTCAATCAGTCATGCTTGATTTTTTTAAAAGCAGTGCTTGCCAATTGTTGACTGCTGGTTATCTATGCTTAACTTATTTTAGAGCATTTGTTGTTTTAATTATTAAAGAACCCTTTGTGAATTCAGTTTCACAATTTGACTATAAGGTGTTCATTTATAATGATAGTTAAGAGTAAACATTTGATAAAAGTTATTTAATAAAATCAAAATGATAGGATAAGACATTTAGAGAATAAATATTTGAGAAAATTTTAATATAATAAAGGAGAGTTATTATAGTATAAGATGATTTTATATAAAGGTAATTTTATATAAATTTGATTTATAAAATGTGTTCTAAAAATGATTTTTTGAATTTAAATCCCAGAATTTTTTTGAAAATAATTTGAAAACGATTTAGAGAAAAATGTTACTTGGAATATTTTTAATTAGAATATTTTGGAAGTGAAATTTTGAGTGAAATGCATTTTCTTTGCGGTAATTCAGAGGAAAATATTTCGGTTAGTTTTATGGTAATTTGAATAAGTGACGATCAAATGTTTTCTTAGGCGAGTGTTGTGGCATACTTAGTAAATTATTCTCTTTATCATTGTGCGATCGAAATAAGTTCAAATCCGAATGAACCCAAAGTGAGTTTTAGAAAATAAATCATTTTAAGTTATTTCATAAAGAATATATATAATATGTTTTCAAAAAGGAGTTTTGAAATAAAAACCGGGTGTTTAATTTTTAAGTTCCCTTAGAGGGCATTGATTTCAAAATAAAAAAAAATATTTGATAACATAATAATTTGATAAATGAAATTTTAAAACTCAAATTTTAAAGTAGGTTAAATTAGAGAGGGAGGTTTTAGTAGACATTGTTTATTTAAAACCATACATTTATTTAAAACATCCAAGTGGTGTAAATTAATTGATGTTATTGGGCCAACCTGTAAATATCTTTCATTATAGAACTCTAAGGTAAAGGGTCAATAGGTTGATTCAGTTTTTAAAAGACCCATAATTTGATTAGGTCTCCATCTAATTGAAAAGTAAAATGGAATCGATGTCTTGTATATGCTCCTAGGATATAGAAGAGTATTATACATGTAAATAAAGTGGAGTAAGTTTTATTTGATGGTTTATAAAGAAACGACTTTATAAATTATCTATTAACTTAGGCAAAAAAATTATGAAATATTTAATGAACAATTTTAGTGTTGAATGAAATACTAAATAGAAAATATAAATCATTTAGAAAGATTGGTTTAGTTAAGAAACCAATAAATTTAGAGAGTGACTTTCAATTTTGTTTGAGGAAGCATGGATACTCTTCTAAGCATTAACCAAAGGTTGATGAGTAAAATGGTATGTTTAGGGGATTATCTATATTCTTTTTTTTGGCAAGGCCGACGGGATTAGATGGACCCCGACCATTTTATTGCAGCACCAATCAGAACAACACACTCAAGAAATGCAAAAGAAAACAGAGGGAAACAAAGCGCTGCAAACACAGAGGGAAACAAACACAAAAAGGAGAAAAAAACAAATAAAAGTCATCACCCAAGCGGACTTAGCCATTGAAAGACTGAAGAATTCCCGGGTCAAAAGAGAACTGCAGCATTCCCAATTCTCGCTTTATTTCATGCATGACCTAATGCTCGAGCATAGAACTTCTCTTCGAATTTACGTGGTCAAAAACCCTAACGTTACGCTCTGTCCAAACATTTGAAAAGTTATGAATCTAAGCTAAGATTTGATTGTTAGTCATTTGACATTTTAAATAATGTTAAGTGTTAGTTTATTCCTTTATGGAATTTGATTGATTGGTTATATGATTTTATATACAATACTTTATAAAGTTTGAATTTATAAACCAAGGTTTCTGAATTGTTGTTTATTAGGACTTAAACCCCGGCACTTTTGAAAAATGTAATTTTGAGAAAGAAGTTGTGAAAGAAATAATAAAAACATTTCTTTGACCTTTTTTCTAATAATGTGTTATATTTCAGAACATTTGAAAAGAATATTTTTGAAATATTTTTCAAATGTTTTGTTATGACTAAATTTAAGCAATTGGAGGTTTTCTAATTTGGAAGACTCGCCCGGTATATTTTTTATTCTTCCTATTGTTTTAGGAGGAACCAGAATACCACTAGATGCTCCATGTTGTTTTGATTCTAGAATTATACTATGATATGGTAGGAGAGCCCTCTCCTTGTCATTATTGATTTTGGTTTTGATATATTTCTCTTTGAAGAAATTTTGAAAATATTCTGAACGTAAAACCTGGGCATTTAGTTCTAAATTTTTCTTTTGAAAATATTGGATGCATAACATTTATTACGGAATATTCTTTTTATTTTGTTGCATATGCCTATTATATTGCTTTGGTTGCATGTAGATTTGTTACATACTAGTTTTTGCATGAAGAGTTACGTCTGAATAGTGTTAGGTTATTTTAGGACGGTTTGTTTTTTGGGTTAGGTTTGTGGTAAAATTTCGAGGATGAAATTCTTTTAAGGGGGGAGAGTGTAACGACCTGGAATTTTGCCGCTTTGATTTGTGAATATTTAATTTATTTTAAATATTCAAATAATAGATTTTGTAATTAAAATAAAACTCTTTAAAATAATAAATAATGATGGTGAAATAGGTTTCAAAATTTATTTACAAAAAAGTTTAGTTCGAAGAAAAATCGAAAATATGGTCGGAATTCGTTTTCCGAATTTTCGACTTTTCATCAGCTAAAAGTTTTTGGGAACGTTGTGAACTCTATTGTATAAACATACACATATATTTGTAAATAATATTAGGATCATATGTATATATATACTTAAGTGTATATATATATATATAAAAGAGACTCGAGTTATGTAAGAATTTCAAATAAAATATAAATGGATGTTTAACATGAAAAGACACCTTAGGAAACATTAGTACATAAGGCATAAAATGAATGTTGGCAAAGAGAAGAAGTGGGGGACAAAGTGGAGGGAGTGAGAAGCATGGAGGAGGCAAGCAAGATGAGGTGGCATTCATTTGTGTAGGGTAATGTACTTAAGGGTGTTTTGGTCATTTACCATATGCATTTTATATAAAAATAATTTCATGAATTTTGTTTTCATTCACATTTTCTAACTTTCCTCCATCTTCTTCAAAACTATTTCTATGGCTTCTTTGCTTTTTCAGAATGTTAAAAATCATTTCTTTTCTACTTCATGAATACATTTGTTTAAATGCCTTACTTCTTTCCTAGAACCTTCCTCCTCCTTAACTAAGACCCCACCACCTTTAAACAATGATGGCCGAGCCATGTTGCATAGTGGTCAAACCCTTCCCTGGCCCTTAAGGCCTTCAAAGTCCATTTGGTTGAGAAGAAAGCATGGTTCTAGGACCCATTTAAGTCATTGTGTGATCATAGTTTTTTTTTGAGATTATGGGGAACCTTAAGATCATGGTATTCATTGATACTCACTTAAGTAAACCCCACGCCGTGTGTCTACCCCGCTTTTACTTATTCGTCGCACATGGATGCGTAACGTTGAAACTCCCACTGATGGTTTGGCGCTGGGATTCGAACCTGCCCGGACACAGTCCTTTTGGTCCCCATCTCCCATCTCCCAAACCAACCGAGCTACGAACGGCGGGTATTGTGTGATCATAGTTAGTTTGGATAGCTTCTAGTTGAGTAAAGCTCACTTGTATTTAATGTTTTAAACTTTGGATATACTGGTTGGTTGTGAAAATATGGTTGTTGGATATACTGATGTTGATTTATATGTGCATATGTATGCTTGAACGTGAATGGTGTTTAGACCTTGAAATAGAAAGTTAAAGTTAGTAAAGTGCAAGTTAGGACATTTCCCTGTAATATGATGTCATGGCCTATACGTATGTTTGAAATCATGCTTACAAAGTTGTAGGCTAGGAAATGTTGGCATTTAAGCTTGTTGTATGTTGCGGCATAGAAATCCCTTACTTTAAATTTAATTTTCTCTTATGTGTTTTCGAATAAGTTACAAAGTATTTAACTTTAGTTTTATTCTCAAAAAGCATTATTCAAAGTTATAAAGTAACTAAATTCATAAGATAAAGTTTTGAAGTGATTTTGGGATATAAAAACAAGTTTTGAAATTACGGGTCATATAGCGGTAGTCGCTATAGATGAAGTTCGTAAAAACAAACTCTTTTTGCTAATTTAAAATGTTTTACTTAAGTATATTTTTGAAAAGTGTTTTCAAAACTTATTTTAAGTACGGATAAGTATTTATTAATTAATTATTTAACAATTAATTAATTAAGTAAGTAAGTCAATTAGTACTTAATCATTAGTTAACAAGGTGATTAGTACTTAAGTATTAATCAAGTAGGTTAATTATAATTATTTAATTAATCATTAATTAAGGGTTAATTTTATTTATTTAATTAAGATAATTTTTAACAATATTTATTTATTTATCAAAAGGTTTGATCATTAATGAATTAATAATTAAGTTAAGATTTAATTAAGGTATAATTAAGACTTAATTATGGTTTAATTATTTTTAAATGAAGAGTTTAAATGTCATTTAATTATTAAAATGTTTTAAAGTTTAAATTACTTTATTTCTAAAGACCGGTTTTGTTTTCAAAGCACCTCTCTTTTCAAAAATGTTTTTAAATCCAAAATATCAATTTGTCGATTACCTTTAAATAATCTTAAATGAATAGGGAACCCAATGACGTATTGTCTAAATTGTAGAGAATCCATCTAACTATTTATTGATTATCTGTAACCATTGTTTTGGAGAGGACATTTAAAGAGAGTCCCTAAGGGGATTCTCACCAATAATTATTTATTTGTTTCCTTATGTTGCCATATTGATGTTTGGTTGAAAATAATTGTGACATTCAATTTGAATTGTTTAAGTGTCGTTATAGCGATGCTTCACTATACCGTCACTTATCATCTCTTTAACCCATTTGTGCGTGTTGAACTTGAGCTGGTATTTTCATAAAATAAATGTTTGAAATTAGTTGATCATTTTAATTAATGTTTGAATCAAACAAATCATTTTAATTAATGATTTTTAAATTAATTAATCATTTTAATTAATGATAGTTAAATTTAATTAATCAATTTAATGATGATATTTGTACTTAATTAATCACTTTAATTTATGATATTTAAAGTTAATTAATCATTTGAATTAATGATATTTGAAGTTAATTAATTAATCATTTCAATTAATGAGGTTTTAAATATTAATTAATCATTTTAGTTAATGATGTTTTAAAGTAAATTAGTCGATTAAATGAACAAATGTTTAATGGTTAATTAACTGGTTTAATAAGAGTTTAAAGTAAATCAACCGATTTAATAAAAGTGTTTATTAACTAATTAATAAAAGTAAATCAAACGACAAATTTCCAGGTTGTTACTTTTATTCAAAATTAAACGACAAATTAAAATCCAATCAGTTCGACGATTAGGGGAAAGTCTGCCAGATGCAGTTGCGGAACTAGATTCGGCTCTAGGGTTACCATGTTGTGAAGTTGGTTTAGAGGACATTGCAGCTAGACGCTCTAAATGTCTGAAGTCCATATCAACTAAACTCAGTAGATTATCGGGATTAGGAAAATTTACATGTCCCCCCATGCTAAGTGTAAGCTAGTATGGTGCAGTGTCGTGCAGTGAAAAGATAAACAGTTCAAAATTAAAAGCAAAAGTAAATGACTGTTAGCGCCAAAATTGGTCACTAACACCCAAATGTAAATGAAAGCACCAACCAACAGACACAGATAACAGATAGAGTGTATGTAGAGAGTGTAAATATGAAGAATAGTCAAAGTTAAAAAGAAAGCAGTAAAAACACAGAATTTATAGTGGTTCGGCTAACTCCGGCCTACGTTCACTTTAGAAGTTTCCTTTTTATTGATGTTAGAATCGATTTACAGTTACAAAATGGTAGAGTAACCTTAGTCTTAGGAAATAGAAAGCAAGAGAGCAGAAAGAAGATCCCTTTTCTGAACCCCCACATGCTGTATTTATAGGTTACTCCCGAGTTACTGGGCTTTCTGAGTAGCCCGGGCCCATCAGATCCATAGCCACATCATCCTGCCGAGCCTGCACAGTCCTATCGAGCCTGCACAGTACTGCCGAGCCGCATCATGTCGAGCCTGCACAGTCCTGCCGAACCGCATCCTGCCGAGCCGCACAGTCCTGTCGATCCTGCACAGTCCTGCCGAGCCGCACAGTCCTACTGAGCCGCAGAGTCCTGCCGGGCCGCACTCCTGCCGAGCCGCCTCATGCCGAGCCGCACAGTCCTGCCGAACGACCCTCATCTTCCAGACCGAACCGTCCATGCCGAACGACCCACAACTTTCGGACCGAACGACATATCGAAGTGGACTTCATCCTTTTAAACTGAACCCATCATATTCCAGCCTCGATAATCGTGAAGTTGGTCGGGTTGAATCCGCCTGTTTATGGCCTTGACAAAATGCGGGTTAACACTTTGCCCCCCAAAACATGCCTTTTGGTAAAAGGCGTGTTTTGAACGGCTTCGAATCCAATATCGTGAGTCCCTATTTTATTAATAGCTATAGTATACCTGATTAAGTTCGTGATTGTTCAATGCCGAATCGGTATTCATTTCCACTTGTGGAAGTCAAGAATTAAATTCCGCAGCCTCTTCGGACTATCAATGGTCACTTCGGACCCTTGCCAAGTCCATTCCAAACTCGACGGTCGAATAGAAAGATCCTATTGTGCTCCGGCGTTGCTTTCTATCCCTTGCACTCTGACCCCAGCGAGGGCATATAGCGATGTCTTGGTCATCCTAGACCGATCATAGCCTCTCCGGGATCTTACTGGATCACATCCTGTCACTCACCGGTGAAGGGGAAACAGCGTTGAGTGAGCCGATCCTGTCGCTCTCCGGCGAAGCAGCGTCACTCCCTTCACTCCGGTTCAATGTCCCTAAACGTTAAGCGATGCCCTGATCCTCCTGGATCGATATCAGCCTCTCCGGGCTCTTACTGGATCCCATCCTATCACTCTCCGGTGAAGGGGAAACAGCGTTGAGTGAGCTGATCCTGTCGCTCTCCGGTGAAGCAGCATCACTCCCTGCACTCCGGTTCAGTGTCCCTGAACGTTAAGCGATGTCATGGCCTAAATCCTAGGCCGATTACAGCCACTCCGGGTTCTTATCGAACCCCGGTCCAATCACTCACCAGTGAATGGGGAACAATGTTAAGTGAGTTGATCTTGTCGCTCTCCGACGAAGCAACTCACTTCTTGCACTCTGGACCTTGTCTCTTCGGGTAGGGTCATAAAGCGATTAATTTCAAATTGACTTCCAATATTCATCCTTTAACTCTCCAGTCCAAGGTTTATTTCATGAAATTCAAGTTCATTTATTAAATTAAAAGTCCAAATGTTCAAACACAAACAAAGGAAAAATCTAGATACTGCCACTCTGGGCAGAGCAGTCTATTACCATCTCAGAGCATGCTTGGGGTTCTCTCTGGTTCCCTCACATGTGTAAGTGGAATAGCTGTTTTATTTTGAAATCAAAACCTAAGAATTTTATGTAATCGACCAGAGTTCAAGTCTTGAACTTGGCCCATGCCATCATGATCAATTGATGACGAGTCATGATCCCGATCTAGGATTAGTTCTGTAGGGTGCAGGCGGTAGTGGCTCAGGTCCTACGGCCGCTGTCCGATTTCTCACGTACTGTGGCAATCCACATTTCTAACATGCTCTTCCACCTCATCCTTCAAATGGCGGCATTCATCAGGAGCATGTCCTTCCAGCTCATGGAATAGACAATACTTTCCACTTCTACATTCCCGTTCTGTGGGATCTCTCCTGGGTGGTTTCCGATAGGGGAGGTGCCCCTGAGTTTCCGTGTAAATCCGTTCCAGGTTTGCCGTCAAGTCAGCGTATTGTTTGAATCTGGGTTCTCGGAATTTCTTCCGTTTGTCAGGACCATCGTATATGTCATCCTGCTTCCGCTTTCCTTTGTTTATTCCACTCTATTCCTTGGAGGTTTCTTCGCCTTGCATGGCGTTTATTTCTTGCCTTTCAGCGCGTGAATCCTCTAGCCGAATGAACCTTTCAGCTTCATGATAGAATTCTCCAAGATCTTGTGGTGGATCCCTTGCCAAAGAATCCTTAAACTCTGTGCCTTCCGCAACCCCTGCTACCGCCACTATCAAAATCATCGATGGATCCGGGCGATCTATTGAAGCCACCGTTGCATTGAATCGCAATAGTAAATCTCTAATGGACTCTCCAGTCCTCTGCTTCATTGAAGCTAAGGTCATCACACCCTTGGGTCGCATCACGTGGACCCTAAACTGTCTCATGAAGCGTTCCACTAGCTCACCCCATGTTCTGATTGATCCATTCTCTAGCTGCCTGAACCAAAGCGCAGCCAAGTCTGTTAGATATAGAGGGAAGCATCGTGCCATCACTTCCTTGGATGCCCCCAGCACTTCCATATGCCTGATATATCTGGTAATATGCATGGTTGGGTCTGATTTCCCATCATAAGGATCCAGCGCGGGTAACTTGAACTTTGGAGGATTCCTTGCATTTCTGATATTCGGAGTGAACGGACTCCGACTAACTTCCTCTAAGCCTCCGCTTGGTAATCCTCCTCTCATAACCCTTCTTATTAATCCAGCCATCCGCTCGTCTCCATCTGGGGGTAGTCCCCTATTTGCATCTTTACCTTGCCCCCCACGTCCTAGAGGTACTCCGGGTAGTACTCTTCATGTTGGTCATTTACGTTCACGTTGGTCCCTGCTTGTTGAGCTTCATTCACCGCTCTCCCAGTATCCAATCCTAGAGGTCTGCCCCCGAGCCCTTGCTGATTTCCTTCAATCCCTCCAGTCTGGTTCTGGTGTTGACCTCCAGAAACTTCTACAGCTCTGGTTCCTTGTTCTACAATGCCAGCAGCTGCGGTTGGTCCATTCCCTTGACTTTGTGCTCCAACATGTCCAACCTGTCGAAGCAGGTTCTGTATCATGTCTTCCTACCTTTTCAGCATCGTTTCCATCTCGTCCCTAGTGATGTAGATGGATGCTTGACCTGCTCCAGCTCCAAAGGAGGCCTCTTGACTTCCCTCCTGATTGCTTCTTTCTGTCACTTGCTTCCTTGTTGATGGCCTAACCATTGCTTTCCAGAATCCAAAATCCCTGAGTGCTTGCCTTCTCAATGAAAGCACCAAAATGTTAGCACCAAAATTGGTCACTAACACCCAAATGTAAATGAAAGCACCAACTAACAGACACAGATAACAGATAGAGTGTATGTAGAGAGTGTAAATATGAAGAATAGTCAAAGTTAAAAAGAAAGCAGTAAAAACACAGAATTTATAGTGGTTCGGCTGACTCCGGCCTACGTCCACTTTAGAAGTTTCCTTTTTATTGATGTTAGAATCGATTTACAGTTACAAAATGGTAGAGTAACCTTAGCCTTAGGAAATAGAAAGCAAGAGAGCAGAAATAAGAAGATCCCTTTTCTGAACCCCCACATGCTGTATTTATAGGTTACTCCCGAGTTACTAGGCTTTCTGAGTAGCCCGGGCCCATCAGATCCATAGCCACATCATCCTGCTGAGCCTGCATAGTCCTGTCGAGCCTGCAAAGTACTGCCGAGCCGCATCCTGCCGAGCCTGCATAGTCCTGCCGAACCGCATCCTGCCAAGCCGCACAGCCCTGTCGAGCCTACACAGTCCTGCCGAGCCGCATCTTGCCGGGCCGCACTCTTGCCGAGCCGCATTCCTGCCGAGCCGCACAGTCCTGCTGAGCCGCATGCCTGCCGAGTCGCATCTTGCCGAGCCACACAGTCCTGCCGAGCCGCATCCTGCCGAACGACCCTCATCTTCCAGGCCGAACCGTCCATGCCGAACGACCCACAACTTTCGAACCGAACGACATATCGAAGTGGCCTTCATCCTTTTAATGTGAATCCATCATATTCCAGCCTCGATAATCGTGAAGTTGGTTAGGTTGAATCCGTCTGTTTATGGCCTTGACAAAAGGCGGGTTAACAATGACGAGACTTAGGATTCTGACCAGAGTGACCGTCATCTCTGACCATCTCAACCGGCATTTAGATTGACCGGTTATGTAATCTTTGGGATCGACCATCGGCCTGTCAAAGTATGAAGTCCAATATTAGAGTCTATATGTTAAGTTTTAGTTCATGTCCTAAGTCCCGGGAGTTTGGTCGTTTAATTTCTAGTTTGATATTGGATATGCAAATCCTGTTGATCATTATCGTCATATATTCAAGTTTATTGGGATGAGATTGGTTCTAATTGTTCCAAAAAATGAACAAGGATTATTTTTCAAGTTCAATTCGAAGTTTAGGATCGGCTAAGTACAAATAACCGATACCTATATTAGCCGATCCCTATAACAACCGACCCCCTATTAAAGGCCTACAACCGATCCCTATTTCAAAGCAAAACTACCGATCCCTATTTCAAAGCAAAACTACCGATCCCTTCGTCCACAACACTCCATTGTTGATCCCTATACTTAGCTGCATTCATAACTCTCCAACATTTCAACTGATCCCTCCGTCCACAACACTCCACCATTGATCCCTATACTTAGCCGCATTCATAACTCTCCAACATTTTAACCGATCCCTCTGTCCACAACACTCCACCGTTGATCCCTATACTTAGCCGCATTCATAACTCTCCACCATTTCAACCGATCCCTCCTCTACTTAGCAAAATCACAAATCCCCCAACTCAACCATCCTACTGATCCCTCCACACAAGCCACCGAACCCTTTCCTCCAACATTTTCATGCTTTCCCTCAAGTATTCTGACCAATCCCTACGTCTCCTTTATCCTACCCTCCTTTCTTCCTCCTTCTATCCTACTTTGTCGAACCCTACTCCATCATAAGTCTCGTCTCCTACAAACAACTTCAACCATCACCTCTCCGTCGCGGTGAACTCCAACCCATCCACCAACGTAATAGAATATATCGTCTTGTCATAAAATTTAAGGTTAAAGGCGAGAAAACCTACCTACGTATATGGAGAATGGGATGTTTAAGGAAAAGTACCGGATTACAACTCAAATAGAAGATGAAATGACGATCTGAGGCAAAATAGGAAGGTGGGTTTATGGATGGAGATGGTGTTCGATCTAAAAGGTAAGGGTCGGGTTTTCAAATTAACAGGAGGGGGTTCGGGACCGAGGAAGAAGGAAGAAGGAAAGTAAAAGTAAATGGGGAGGAGATGAATAAGTGAGGGTTGAAGGAAAAAGTGATAGCATATATATATATATATATATATATATATATATATATATATATGTATGTATGTATGTATGTATGTATGTATGTATATGTATATGTATATGTATATGTATATGTATGGACAAGGGTTCGGGCCGCGTCTTCGTTCTCTACGAAGTCAAAGCAAAGGAGGGAGCGATCGGCTAAGAGAATGTCAATCCCTATAAGTGCAAAAAAAGAAAGGAGGGATCGGCTAGGAGAATGCCGATCCCTATATGTGTTAAAAAAAGAGAAAGGGAGAGAAGAAGGGGTCGGCTATGGGAATTTGTACATGTAAACATGGGCATGAAAATTATGCAAAGAACGTATACTCAAAATGCAATGAAATCACATTTAACTCAATGGAATTTGGCGATGACTCATGAGTGTACGAACGCATTCAGAAGCCATGACCAGAACGTGTGCCAAGACATGCACGTGTATATTCTAAAGGTTCAATTTTTAAAATCGATAGAAATTGAATTCAAACCTGAAGCTTTCAAGTTCAAGAGTGGATCGGATAACCTAAGCTTACTAGTCTCGTAGAACTGGATTAAACTATCAGCCGATGGAATATAATCCGTGATTTATACTAGTGGGAATCGACCAAACGTCATGACGATCAAATAGAGTTACAATGCTATGGGAAAATGATTTGATGGAAGGATAGCGACTATTCAAAAAGATGGATGGATTTCCTTTCGATGACTCTAACCTACTTCGATTCAAAGCACGTCATGTTTAGCACAAGACGTACTTTGGGGGGCAAGTGTTATCCGACATTTTGACCCAGCTATATTCGAGAGTACTGGACAAGTTAGATTCGACTATCATCCTGGCCAGTAAGTCCAGGGCGATGATTGTGGGGTGCAGAAGTCAAGTACAGATGGTAATATGAAACCAGGATCGAATGGAATTGAGAAATATGCAATGCCGAATGTTCGAAGTATGGAATATGGTTCAACATATAAGAGGGATCAGCAATAATCAACCTCCAATATTGGGATCGGTATGTTCCAGGGAGCAAGAGCAGTTCAATAGAAAATTATTAATATCTCAATATACATAAGTCCAATGCTTATGAAATTTTGTAAGTGAGATGTGGGGACCTTAAGGAGCCTACCCTAGGGATCGGACCTCAAAAGGATGGAGTTAGAGAGATCGGCCCTCTTCCCCCAATAGGGATCCGCTGAAATTAGAAGGCAATTCATATTGAAGCAATGATCAAGCAATAACTCAAGTTCTACTAATCCAATTGGCATGAAAATTGGAGGCTAAGAATGTTTAAACATGGGGAGGCTACCATCGGGATCGCAGCCCCAAATTCCTTCAAAATTAGGATCGGTACCGATCCTATTCATTGGGAGTTGGGCCATGCGATCCCTCTTATGGGTCCATATGGTTCTGGAGGTTCTACTACCGAGTTTTCGAGGAGATATTTTGCCATCTTCGTCTATAAATATAGGCTTGGTTGTTCATTTTTGGTGACCTTTATGCTGCTAGTTGCTTTGCACTCTATTTTAAATAATGGTTTTCATTTGATCCCTATTGTACTAGTTCACAAAGTGATTAATAAAGCAACCTATTCAAAGTGGACGTAGGCAAACAACGCCAAACCACTATGAATCATTGTGTTTGTGTTCTTGCTTTGATTTTCTTCTATTAAACTGTTTAATTCCTCTGATTTTATTTTATATTCTTTATTATTTTTCTTCAAAACTTCTATTGGGTGTTTGTGCCAACTTTTGGTGCAAACATTTTGGTGCTTGGCTGAGAGCCTTGATTCTCAACTTATTCGGATCCATTTATTGCTAATGGATTGCATAAATCCTAGAGGAGATCTATAACTATTTTAATGAAACTTGCTTGCTTTATTCAGATTTGCAAAAGTCTAAGTAAAGCTATCAATAATGGTTAGGAACACCAGATCTACTTCTCAGAACGCAGAAGTAAACAAGAACGCTAGCATTCAGCAAGGAGGCCCGAGCAATCAACCAGTTGATGTGAATACTACCAATTCGGTTGATTTCTAGAATCTAGCTAATTCCACTACAAGTGCTGAATTCCAAAATCTGATGAGAGAGCTGTGGATAGCCGTCGACAACTGAATCAGCAGATTCAAGCCAATATCAGTCTAATGAACCAACTCAGTCAACAATAGCGTGGGAAAACTAGGAGAGACCCTACCATTACTTTTCATAAGAGAGTTCTAGTTCATCGAACGAGCATCGCAAATGCAAGCGCCGTAGAATTAGCGGATATCGCGTAGAAGCTTCGGGCCATCAGTTGGCAAACCTGCCTGGTCTGCCAAGACTGATCAGTGACGAACCCTCCATAGGGATCGGTACCAATCCCTCCTCCAGAGGAGGAAACTTACCTATCCATTCTAGAATCCAAGATGGAGCTACTGTGACTGATTTGGATGCTGGAGTTCAGGTGTATATCGACCAATTACTTCCCCGGAATGACGATAAAGTAAATGCACGTGATATACATCGAGAGGATGTTGGACCAAGAAGGTGTGGAATGTCCCATAAACATCGATCGGACCATTCACATGAGGTGGAACATGACCACTGCTTGGCTCTAACTATCCAAATGTCGGACTTGTCGGCTATGGTTAGACATTTAGTGAAAGGGAGCAAAGGCTTGACCAATGATGGCTGGGGAATCTCGAGAAGCCATACGCCGTTCACTGATAATATCCTACATGTAGAATATCCAAGGAGGTTCGGCATGCTGTCAATGTCTGCCTATGAGGGAAAGACCGACCCCAGGCAGCATATTACGAGATATGAATGGATGATGGATTCTGCATGCAACCAAGTGTAGATGTTTTCCTATTACTCTCTCTGGAATAGTAAAGATGTGGTTTACATGATTACCTCCATAGTCAATCTCTAAATTTGATGATTTAGCAACGAAGTTTGTGGAGTAGTTCTGTATGTATTTAACTCACCCTAAAGATGTAATGTCCCAATCCTCCGGGAGAATTGTTGAAATATTATTTGGAGAGATTCCATACGGTTGTCATAGAAATCAGTAATTCGAATGACCATGCCATATTGATGGCAGTAACAAGAGTGATTGACATAGAATCCGATTTTGGTAACTGGATAGCTGACAAACCACCAACAACAGTGGAACGTTTCTATGCACAGACAGCTCGGTATTCGAGGAAAGAGGAAGCTAGATTATAACGATCTGCATTTCTTGCACCCAAAGATGACACTTAATACATCCTCGGTATTCATATGCCGATCATCTAAGTGTCCGAAAGACAGGTCATGGGGTAAAGAAAATAAAAGACAAAGGAAACAAATATAGATTTTTCTCACAAACAATAGAGTTACATATACATCATCACAGAATAGTACATATGGTTACTCCAAAATGTTACATCAAAGTTACAACAAGTACTATTCTCAATAAGAACAGCTATATCAGCCTACGTAAATTACCAATACATAATGTACAGTCACCGCGGAAATAAACATAACAACTGGATATAATGAAAGCTTCTGCTCTATACTGCTTCCCAAAACGCTCTAAAGAAACCTGACTACTTGGCTACTCCTAAAAATTTGAGTACCCAAGAGTTTAAAGGAAAGAAATAAAACTTCGTGTCAGACATGGGTCTGGTGTGAGTAAATCATATGTTTAACTTTATAAAAAAATCTTCAAATAAAAAGTATCTCGTAAGATCACGACGCACATAAACACGGATGGGTTTTTACCTTATGATAACCAAAACATTTCTATATAAAATCCACTGATATTATCACAATGTCTAGGTTTAAAATAAATATGGAATCATAGCAGAAATTGTTACATTATTAAATTCCAGCATAATAGTTATACAATCAAGTGTGAAGGCTCTCGCATTGAAAAATGGATTCCAACTATGAAACGGTAAGGGTCTACCCACTGAATCCATACACCTCTAGATAAAATGTACGGGAGGCCACAACGTGTTGCACCTCTGCTACTCAGGACTGGCCCTACCCTTTACTGTGTAGCGCCGAATATGATCACCACTTGGTTGTGATAACCAACCATAAAAAGGGATCCCGAAGCATACATAAACCGAAGATATCGCTCTAGATTTGGCGATGACCATACCCTAATGGGAGCGACCCACATAGCCCTGCTACACGCCCCTACTTTAGTCATTTTCTCGGTTGATGAGGCTTGAGGCTACGATTACCTTTTTATATATCAACCATCTTGAAATGCTAACACTGCCCTCCAAGCAAAAATGCAATGCTAGCATTCATCCATACAAGTTGCACCGGGATCGAAAAAACATTCAACATTTACCATCTTCCATCTTGGAATCACCCTCAGGAAGAATAATACAGCTTTATAACATACTTCATAACAATCCATCACGAACGTTATTAGTTTGGAGGGGTTCAGATAAATTATACTTATCTGAAACCGATGTCTCCAAACTAAGTGACAATTCCCGGATAACTCAATTCCGGTTCTTTTGGAAGTATATAATCAGTATTTAAGTCCTCACCAGGGAACTCTAATATACACAACATACTTTCTGAGTTAAACAGGTCAAGTTATAAATAATGGACAGCCTGCTCCTTAAGGTAATTATACACAGTTCGCATATGGATAACCATATACTTAATTTAAACATGACCCATTGATAGGATTTAACCCTCCCATATCTATCATGTTTCGGATATTTCGGCCTTACTCTATCCCTCACCTAAAAATAAATTCTAGATTTCACAAGTAGAGGATCAGCCTACTCATCGGCTTTTAGTGCTAACTATGGGTTGACTTACATTCCATAAATGTGCCATCGCATTAACATTGGTTTCATATTTGTTTGAGGTTACTTAAGGGTAATTGACAAAGAAATCCCTTGATTTAAAACATTTTTGAAAAAGAAAGACAGTCTTAAAACAAACTGATATTTTGAAACAAAAATGATTTTTAAATTAAAAACCCTTATTAATTGATTAAATAACAACTTAAACCTTAATTAAATCTTAATTAAGTCCTAATTAACATCTTAATTAAATTTAAATTACCAATAATTAATTAAATCCCTTTAATAAAAATTAATTAGTAATTAATATTTAATAAATAATTTAAAATAAGTAACAATTAATTATTAATTAAATAATAATTAACTTTAAGTAATTAACTAATTAAAATTAAATTAATTGATTAACACTTAAGTATTAATTACCTTTATTAACCAATAATTAAGTACTAATTACTTAATTAATTAATTAAATAATCATTTATTAAATAAATAGTCTATTAAATAATAATTAACTTTTTAATTACTTAATATAAGTTTTAAAACATTTTGCAAGAAGATTTCTAAGTAAAAACATCATTAGATTCCAAAAATTGTTCGATTCTTCGAACTACACATATAGCGACTATCGCTATACGACCCGTAATTTTTAAAACTTGAAATTTTATTTTCTAAGTCTTTTCCAACTCTAACTCTTGAAAACCTTACTAAAACATAAAGGTATATTTCTTGAAAACTAAAGCAAGTTTTAAATTCAGAAATATCTTGAAATTTTAAAACCAATGATTATAGTCTTTATACAAGAGATTCCATGTCACTTAAGTTAGCAAAAGTGCAAACTTCCTTAGCATACAATCATTTATTCAACATCATAGCATACATAATTACATCACAACATAAAATCATGTCGTGACAAACATATACAAGTAAGGATTTTAACTTGCAACTAACTTGACATTTCAATTCTCAAATTTCAAACTGTTTGTCATCTCATCCAAACACATACACATATATCCAAGCTAACACAATTTATATCCAAACAACATCATATTTTTACAACAAATTAAGCATATGTTTAAGTTATAAAACTTTGTTAAGTGTTAGATCTTTACTCACCAAAAGTCGACGAAACTAAGCTAATTTTCCTATAACTCGAACACAGCCTAGGCCTTTGCTTCTAGCTTGAAAAATATGAAGTCTTTAAGTGGTTTATGTCCACAAAAGGTCTGGCCCTAGGCAATATGGGTTCAGCCTTGGCAATATAAGGTGGAAGTGGACTTGACTTTTGGATAAGAAGTGAAGTAGATGATGAAGAAGTGTTTTTTAGGAGCATTGGAAGGAATTAAAGTGGAAATCCAAGGTTTTTAAAACTTTGAAATATATTAGGAAGCCATGAAAGACTTTCTTAAGAGCTTAGGATTTTGGAAATGAAGATAAGAATGAGGAAAAATGAAAATAAATTATGAAAATTTTCTTTTATAATAGGTTAACAAGTTAATATACTAAAATACCCTATGTACTTTACCCTCCCTCTCACACTTTGCTACCTCACTTCTCTTGTCCCCCTCCCTTCAAATCAAAGCCAGCATGCATTTAGTACCTAAGTACTTCATGTTTCTAAAGATATGACAAGTTACGTCACTTTTATTTACACTTACATTTTTTTAACATTTACATAACCAGTCATATCATATATTTTATATTTCTTAAGTTAATATATACATCTATATATTACAAATCCTAAGTCATTTATAAAAGTGTGTGTATGTGTTAAAAAATTTGCATAATGTTTTCTGACAACTTTTCGACAGCTAAAAGTCAAAAATTCGAAAAACGATTTCCAGGCACATTTTCTATTTTTCTTTGAACTGACTATTTTAGTAAACAAAATTTGAAAATGATTTCATCATCATTAATAATTATTTAAAAGTGTTTTATTTTCATTATAATATCTATTATTTGAATATTTAAAATTAATTAAATATTTGCAAATCAAAGAAGTGAAATTCCAAGCCATTACAAAAACTATTTCACCATCTTTAGTTATTATTTAGAAGGAGTTTATTTGAGTTACAAAATCCATTAATTAATTAATAAAAATATATTTAAATATTCATTATTAAGGTAATTAAATTTTTGGCCGTTACACTCTCCTCCCCTTAAAAGAATTTCGTCCTGAAATTACCACATAAGAAGATAACTCGATTGCTTGAAAAGCTATATATTCATATCATAAATCACATACAAAAGAAATACACTAAACGTCCATAGCAACAATGCACAAGCTACAAACAAACAACTAGCTATCCTAACATTAACTCAGGATAGACCTCCTTCATATGGTCTACAGTCTCCCACGTGTAGTCTCTTGGATCCTCACTCCACTGAATTTTAACCAACTGCACTACCTTATTACGCAACTGCTTCTCATCCTGATCTACAATATAGACTGGATGTCTAACCACTGTCAAGACTGGCTCCACTTCCAGATCCTCCAGCTCAGATGGCTCTTCAATCAAGGTCAGATCATGCAAAAATTTCCTTAAATGCAACACATGGAATACATTATGAACACCTGCCAATCTCTCCGGCAACTCAACCTTATAAAAAAGAGACCCAATCCTTTCAAGAGTACTGAAAGGTCCAATATACCTTGGAGCTAACTTCCTAGCTTTCCCAAATCTAACAGCTCCTCTAATTGGCGAAATCTTAATGAACACAAGGTCTCCAACATCAAATTCCAAATCTCTTCGCCTCCTATCAGCATAACTCTTCTGGCGATCTTGGGCTGCCTTCATCCTTTTCTTAATCACTGCAACTTTCTCCATCGCCTCTCGAATCACATCTGGCCCAAGAACTAGAGGATCTCCAGACTCTACCCAACATGCTGGAGACTTGCATGGACGTCCATAGAGAGCTTCATAAGGTGCCATACCGATGCTTACTTGGAAGCTAACGTTATAGGAGAATTCCACTAGATGCAGATGATCATCCCAAGACCCTCCAAATTCCAAGATGCAGGTCCTCAACATATCTTCCAAGATGTGGTTAATCCTCTCAGTTTGTCCATCGGTTTGAGGGTGGTAGGTAGTGCTCAGACTCAGCTTTTTCCCCAATGCAACTTGAAACGCCTCCCAAAACTGACTGTGAAGATGGGATCTCGATCGCTTACAATACTCACTGGGACTCCGTGCAATCGAACAATCTCCCTCATATAAATTTCCGCCAAAGAACTACAGTTCTTGTCGGCTTTACTGGGATAAAATGAGCACTCATCGTTAGCCGATCCATGATAACCCACACACCTTCATTTCCTTTTATGGATCTAGGTAAACCATCGATAAAATCCATTGATAGCATCTCCCATTTCCAATCTGGGATTTCCAAGGGTTGAAGTAAACCAGCCGTCTTCTGGTGATCGCCTTTTGTCTATTGATAGTTCAAACATCTGCTGACAAAGATGGAGACATCCCTCTTCATTCCGCGCCACCAAAATACTCGGTTCATATCTTTATGCATCTTAGAAACCCCCAGGTGGATACTTAATTTGGATCGATGACATTCCAATAAAACTTCTAGTCTAAGTCCATCGACATTAGGGACACAGATTCTCCCCTTAAAATGCAGTATGCCTCGATTATCTATCTCAAAACTAGCACATAGATCCTCCTCAATATCCTTGATGATCTTCCTTAAACGCTCGTCCACTCTTTTCTTACTAGCAATCCTTTCCAAAAGAGTTGGTTTAACTTCCAAGAGTGCCAAAATTGCATTCCTACTAAGAGCGTCCGCCACAACATTTGCTTTTCCTGGCGTGTAGAGAATAACTAAGTCGTAGGCTGCCAGGAACTCCAACCATCGTTGTTTCCTTAGGTTCAGATTCTTCTGAGTGAAAAGGTACTTCAGGGACTTGTGATCCGTGAAGAGCTCGAACTTTTCACCTATTTAAAGAAGGAAATTACTAACTAGGATCCCTAAAGACTAGAAATAAACAAAAAAAAGGAAAAGAAGGATTCTTACCCAGCAAGTAATGCCTCCACATCTCTACCGCAAATGCTACGGCTAACAGCTCTAAGTCATGTGTTGCATAGTTCTTCTCATGAGGCTTTAACTATCTACTTGCATATGCTATAACCTTTCCATGTTGCATCAACACTGCACCCAAACCAACTCTACATGCGTGCGTATAAATGGTTAACCCTTCTCCTCCACCAATAATAGCCAAAATAGGGGTACTTGTCAATCTCTCCTTTAACTCGAGAAATGCACTCTCACACTTCGGAGTCCACTCGAATTAAACATCCTTCTTTGTTAGCTTGGTTAAGTGAGCGACAATCTTAGAGTAATCCTTTATGAACTTCCTATAATAGCCCGCCATCCCTAAAAAGCTTCTCACCTCAGTAGGAGCTTGAGGTCTTTTGAAATCCTGTACAATAGCTACCTTAGCAGGATCAACTGAGATGCCATCACCCGATACAATATGCCCTAGGTATCTCACTTTTGATTGCTAAAAGTTGCACTTAGAAAACTTAGGTTTAAGAACGTTTTTCCTTAACATTTCCAACACCACTTCCAAATGGTGTTTGTGCTCTTCCTCGGTTTTTGGGTAGATAAGAATGTCGTCGATGAAAACCAACACGAACTTATTCAACACATTCCTAAAAACTCGATTCATAAGATCAACAAAGAATGCATGCACGTTAGTTAGCCCAAAAGGCATAACCAACCTCCCAAAGAAAAGGTTGGACCTCTAAAAGCAGTTAAGGGTATACTATCCTCCGTTGCCCATAACTGATAGAAACCCGTAGCAAGGTCTAATTAGGAGAATACTCTAGCTCCATGAAGTTGGTCAAATATATCATCTATGCGAGGTAAAGGGTATTTATTTCGAATGGTTTGTTTGTTTAATTCCCTACAATTCACACACAGTCTTAACGAACCATCGGACTTAGCTGCAAAAACTACAACCGATCCCCAACTCGAACGGCTCTGTCTAATTAATCCTCTTCTAACAAATCATCGATTTGATTTATTAGCTCTTGCTTCTCTCGCGGGGCCATTCTATGGAAGGGTTGAATGACAGGTCTTGCATCGGGAACTAGATCAATTCGAAATTCAATTTCCCGATGGGAAGGCAAACTGCTAGCCGGCTCAAAAATATCAGGAAATTTTTAACAACTTCTATCAATCCTAACTCTTCATAGGATGTTTCTAAAGAATAAAGGAAACTACTCATATTTTTATAAGGCTTCTTACAAGCTATCTTTTCCAATACCTTTCTAGAGTAGGGTTTCAATACTACCCTTCTCTTAGCGCAATCTAGAATAACTCCATATTTCGACAACCAATCCATACCCGGTATCACATCAAACCCCTTAAAATCCAAGACAAATAGGTCACAAAAGAGACAATGTTTTCGGAAATCAATTTGTATTCTTTCACAAATTAAGCATAAGTTAGTTATAGCACCTACGGGGTTGGACACACAAATAGGTGTTTCTACAAATTTCGGGACAAGTTGTAACCTATCTACTAATTCTTTAGAGACAAAACTATGAGAAGCTCCAGTGTCAAACAAAACATAAACAAAAATACCATTTATAAGTAAAGTACCTTCCAAGACTTCATTCCCTTTAACATCTTTAGAGGTTGAGGGCTCGTCCTTGATTGTATAAACTTTAACCTGCTGACCCTTCTTCAATAGTGGGCAGTCCTTAACCATGTGTCCAGGCTGGTGGCAATTATAGCAAAGCGTATTTTGGACCATTGGAGAGATAGCCTCCGCCCATTGACAATGTGGTGAAATGTGCCCCTTTTTATTACACTTGAAACATGAAACGTCGTTGAACTTGTCTCCTTGATTTCCTCCTGCTGGTTTCCCTTACCCTGCTTCCTTTTCCAATTTGGATTAAACTCCTTTTATTTGGATTAATGGTACCTCCACTAGGTGTTTTCGCTGCAGGTTTCTTATCCAAAAGCACTTCATACCTTAAGGCCATATCTACCAAATCTACAAATGATTCCTTTACATGTGTGGTCATCTTTTCATGGAATTCTTCTCTCGTACCGAATACGAACATCTCGTTTTTCTTTAATGGTGTATCAATGAGTCCAGGGCCAAAACGAGATAATTCATTAAACTTTGTCTCATAATCTGCCACCGACATGTCTCCTTGCTTAAGATCTATGAAACTTCTACATAATCGTGTTTTGCCTGCAGCTGGCATGAATTGGTCTTCGAATACTTCTTTGAATCTAGCCCATGAGAACTCATCTTCAGGAACATTTGCGGTGACAGAATCCCACCATCCAGCTGCACCCTCTTGTAATTGCCATGATGCCAAGAACCGTTTTTGATCATCAGAAATGTCTAAACCTTTGAAAATCTTCTCACATGATCGTAGCCAAGCTTGCACTTCAATGATGGATTCGGTACCCTTGAAAGGTTTTCCACCTAAATTTGTGTAGTCCTTACATAGAGTTGCGAAGTTTACTCGAGGCTGCATTGAACCTATTGTCTCAACAGCTATTCCACCCCTTCCAACATTCGGGGTTCTTCCATTTGTGGTCGTTGTGCTACTATTTCCCCTTCCTCGTCCCCTTCTCGTACTCATTCTTACTACCTGAATAAAGTAAGATATCATTAGAATACATTGACTAGATTATCTTAGGAAAAAAAGCATAAAACCAAACATATAGATGCTTATCAAAAACATACGGAAACACACTCTCAAAGACTAAACTCATTCTAGGGTACTACTAACCCTATTTCTAATGAGTTGACCCAACCAAGGCCTAGGTATTCGCTCAACCTAAGCTCTGGTACCACGTGTAATGATCTTCCTTTCTTACATCCAAAGACGACACTTAATACATCCTTGGTATGCATGTGTCGATCATCTAAGTGTCCAAAAGATAGGTCATGGGGTAAAGAAAATAAAATACAAAGGAAACAAATACAGATTTTTCTCATAAACGATAGAGTTACATATACATCATCACAGAATAGTACATATGGTTACTCCAAAATGTTACATCAAAGTTACAACAAGTAATATTCCCAACAAGAACGGCTATATCAGCCTACCTAAATTACCAAAACATAATGTACAGTCACCGCGGAAATAAACATAACTACTGGATATAGTGAAAGCTTATGCTCCATACTGCTTCCTAAAATGCTCCAAAGAAACATGACTACTTGGCTGCTCATAAAAATTTGAGTGCCCAAGAGTTTAAAGAAAAGAAATAAAACTACGGGTCAGACATGGGTCTGGTGTGAGTAAATCACATGTTTAACTTTATAAAAAAATCTTCAAATAAAAGGTATCTCGTAAGACCATGCCGTACATAAACACGGACGGGTTTTTACCTTACGATAACCAAAACATTTCTATATAAAATCCTCTTATATTATTATAATGTCTAGGTTTAAAATAAATATGGAATCATAGCCGAAATTGTTACATAATTAAATTCCAGCATAATAGTTATATAATCAAGTGCGAAGGCTCATATTGAAAAATGGATTCCAACTATGAAAAGGTAAGGGTCTACCCACCGAATCTGTACACCTCTAGATAAAATGTACGGGAGGCCACAATGCATTATACCTCTGCTACTCAGGACTAGCTCTACCCCTTACTAGGTAGCGTCGAATATGATCACCACTTGGTCGCGATCAACAACTATAAAAAGGGATCCTGAAGCATACATAAACCAAAGATATCACTCTAGATTTGGCGATGATCATACCCTAATGGGAGTAACCCACATAGCCCTGCTGCACGCTCCTGCTTTAGTCATTTTCTCGGTTGATGAGGCTTGAGGCTACGATTACCTTTTTATATAGCAATCATCTTGGAATGCTAACACTACCCTCCAAGCAACAATGCAATGCTAGCATTCATCCATACAAGTTGCTACGGGATCAAACAAACATTCAACATTTACCATCTTCCATCTTGAAATCACCCTTAGGAAGAATAGTACAGCTTCATAACATACTTCATAATAATCCATCACGAACGTTATTAGTTTGGAGGGGTTCGGATAAATTATAATTATCTGAAACCGATGTCTCCAAACTAAGTGACAATTCTCGGATAATTCAATTCCGGTTCTTTTGGAAGTATATAATCAGTATTTAAGTCCTCACCGGGGAACTCTAATATACACAACATACTTTCTGAGTTAAACAGGTCAAGTTATAAATAGTGGACAACCTGCTACTTAGGGTAATTATACACAATTCGCATATGGATAACCATATACTTAATTTGAACATGACCCATTGATAGGAATTAACCCTCCCATATCTGTCATGTTTCGGATATTTCGGCCTTACTCTATCCCTCGCCTAAAAGTAAATTCTAGATCTCACAAGTAGAGGATCAACCTACTCATCAGCTTTTAGTGCTAACTATAGGTTGACTTACTTTCCATAAATGTGCCATCACATTAACATTGGTTTCATATTTTTTTGAGGTTACTTAAGGGTAACCGACAAAGAAATCCCTTGATTTAAAACATTTTTGAAAAAGAAAGACAGTCTTAAAACAAACTGATATTTTGAAACAAAAATGATTTTTAAATTAAAAAACCTTATTAATTGATTAAATAACAAATTAAACCTTTATTAAATAATAATTAAATTTTAATTAAGTCTTAATTAACATCTTAATTAAATTTAAATTAATCAATAATTAATTAATAATTAATCTTTAATAAATAATTTAAAATAATTAACAATTAAATAATAATTAACTTTAATTAATTAACTAATTGAAATTAAATTAATTGATTAACACTTAAGAACTATTAATTACCTTTATTAACCAATAAATAAGTACTAATTACTTAATTAATTAACTAAATAATCATTTATTAAATAAATAATCGATTAAATAATAATTACCTTTTTAATTACTTAATATAAGTTTTAAAACATTTTACAAAAATATTTCTAGGTAAAATTTTCTTTAGTTCGAAAAAGAGTTCGATTCTTCAAACTACACATATAGCGACTATCACTATATGACCCGTAATTTTTAAAAACTTGAAATTTTATTTCCTAAGTATTTTCTAACTCTAACTATTGGAAAAGTTTACAAAAACATAAAGATATGTTTCTTGAAAACTAAATTCGGAAATATATTGAAATTTTAAAACCAAAGATTATAGTTTTTATACAAAAGATTCCATGTCACTTAAGTTAGCAAAAGTGCCAACTTCCTTAGCATACTATCATGTATTCAACATCATAGCATACATAATTACACCACACCCATATCACAACATAAAATCATGTCATGACCAACATACACAAGTAAGGATTATAACTTGCAACTAACTTGACATTTCAATTTTCAAATTCCAAACTATTTGTCATCTCATCCAAACACATACACATATATCCAAGCTAGCACAATTTATATCCAAACCTGTGTAGTTAAAGCGCTCGGCAGCTTCAATGCGACGGAGGTGCAAAAAGTCATAGCGGGGATACAACGAGGATATAGCGGGATATAGCGGGATATAGCGGATGACTCTAAAATAGCATATAAAACTCCTACTTAATGTTTTTACAAATATATAGATGGTAATTAAATGAAAAATTAACATTCAATTGAATAATAATTAATACATAAATAATATTAAATAAAAACATGTGAGAATATACTGTAAATAAATGTAAAACTGTTATATAACATAATTTGAATTTAGTAAAATATTAGAGTATTTTCATTTTTGAAAATATATTAAAAATTCAATTAAATAAATTAAATTTCATAATTTTTATAATGTATAAATGTCATTTTTCAATTCATTTCTTTTAAAGAAGATATAGCAGAAATAGTGGATTATAGCGGGAATAACGAGATATAGCGGAAATAGCGGGGCTTAAAGCGGAAAGGCTATATTTGGGGCTATATGGAAAAATCGTAGCGGTAGAAATCCGCTATGAGATATAGCAGGGTTATAGCGGGTTAATAGCGGGGCATTAACTGCACAGATCCAAACAACATCATATTTTTACAACAAATCTAGCATATGTTTAAGTTATAAAACTTTGTTAAGTGTTAGATCTTTACTCACCAAAAGTCAATGAAACGAAGCTAACTTTTCCTATAACTCGAACACGGCATAAGCCTTTGCTTTTAGCTTGAAAAAATGAAGTCTTTAAGTGGTTTATGGCCACAAAAGGTTCTACCCTAGAGAATATGGGTTCGGCCTTAGCAATATAAGGTGGAAGTGTACTTGATTTTTGGGGAAGTGAAGTAGATGATGAAGAAGTGTTTTTAGGAGCTTTGGAAGGAATTAAAGTGGAAATCTAAGGTTTTTAAAACTTTGAAGTATATTAGGAAGCCATGAAAGACTTTCTTAAGAGCTTAGGATTTTGGAAATGAAGATAAGAATGAGGAAAAATGAAAATAAATTAAGAAAATTTTCTTTTATAATAGGTTAACAAGTTAATATACTAAAATACCCTATGTACTTTACCCCCTCTCACACTTTGCCACCTCACTTCTCTTGTCCCCCTCCCTTCAAATCAAAGCCAACATGTATTTAGTACCTAAGTACTTCATGTTTCTAAAGATATGACAAGTTACGTCACTTTTAATTACATTTACATTTTTTTAACATTTATATAAAAATTCATATCATATATTTTATATTTCTTAAGTTAATATATACATTTATATATTACAAATCCTAAGTCATTTATAAAAGTGTGTGTATGTGTTACAAAAATGTGCACAACGTTTTCCGACAATTTTTCGACACTTAAAAGTCAAAAATTCGGAAAACAATTTTCGGGCACATTTTCTATTTTTCTTTGAACTGATTATTTTAGTAAACAAAATTTGAAAATGATTTCATCATCATTAATTATTATTTAAAATAGTTTTATTTTCATTATAATATCTATTATTTGAAAATTTAAAATTAATTAAATATTCGCAAATTAAAGAAGTGAAATTCCAAGCTGGTACAAAATCTATTTCACCATCTTTAGTTATTATTTAAGGTGTTTATTTGAGTTATAAAATCCATTAATTAGTTAATAAAAATATATTCAAATATTTATTATGAAAGTAATTAAATTTTGGGCCGTTACACAGATGTTGTAAGAAGTAGAATGTTGTGGAAACAAGTGGAGAGGGAGTACGAAGTACCATTACAGTGAAGCAGTCATGTGAAAGTTCTGGAAAAGTTCAAGTGAATATCCAAAATGAACCAAATCAGTAAAAGAAAGGCGAAGATAGGGGCTAAGAACGAAAAAGGGATTCTGGAATAGGAAAGCCTAGGATTCCGATATATGATACCTACACGTCACTGAATACATCCCCAGAGAATGTATATTTGTCTACCTACAATACCATGCAATATAGGAAGCCGCCTCCGAAAGAATCAATAGAGAAGTAGAAACAAATCGGAAAATATTATCGGTTTCACGGATGTTATGGTCATAACACAAATGAGTGTAGGCATCTCTAGGATATTATTGAAAAACTGATTCGAGAGAGAAGGTTACAACAGTTTGTTAAAGCCCCGCATGATGGCGAGCAAGGGACATCTGACCCCAACCGAGATAAGCACCACATAGGGCTTAGGAGCCTACGTGGACAAGTGGAAGATTATTAATCAATACAATAGTCGAAGGATCACATTCAGCAGATAAGAGTTGGAATGAGATGGAGCACTATGCTAGCGCGATCAAGCATGTGAATTTTGAATGTTGTTTGAGTACATAAGATGGAGCTCCGGCAAACTAGGAACGTACAATGACAAATGATATTGTGTTCAGGAATAGAGATGCATATAAGGTGGCGGCATGGACGATCGACTCAATGGTCATTTCGGTCATGATCGACCCTGCCTTGGTGAGGTGGATTTTTGTTGATTGTGGAAGCTCCATGAATTTAATTTCCAAAAATGCTTATGATCAGATGAGGATGGAAGCTAAGGACTTGAAACCGACTAAAGCCCATATTCCATTCTTTAACGGTGTTGTGACCAAAGCTGTTGGTTATGTTGAATTGCCCGTAGAGTTGGGAGAAGGTGACCGAAGAAGAGTGCAGATGTTGTCATTTGTTGTCTTGGATGCTAACTCTCCATACAATGTTTTTTGGGCTGACTAGCCCTAGTTGAATTCCGGGAAACTCTTGCCCTATGGTGTTTGACCTTGAAGTTTCCGATAGATAATAGTGTTGGAGTTGTTCATGGTGATTAGACGATCGGACGTGCCTGCTATGTAGCTGAATTGAGGGATGCTCAACGGAAGGAGAAAGGTAAAGGTGTGGACAAGTCTCTCCACATCCAAGCCACTGAAGATTTACAATCAGCACCTGAGTCTTGGCTTGGGTGCCATAGTCGATTCTATTAAGACATAGATCTGAGGGATAATGAGGAGGAGCCTAAAGAGACCAAGGCTGCACCGGCTGAGCTGACAGTTAACATCATGGTCAGCCACGATGACCCGTCATGAGTCCTAATTTGCTTGGACTCACTCTAACATGTGTGGGATCTTGCCTGCCATTGCGAGCCATGCATTGAATATTGACTTGAGGCACGTCCCAGTGAAACAGAAAAGGCGTGGCATGGATCCGAAGAGATCTGCTGCTCTTAAGGAGGAGGTGGATAGGCTCAAAAGCAAAGAGTTTATTCATGACGCCCTCTACCCTAAGTGGGTATCTAATCTTGTACTTGTTAGAAAAGCGAATGGGAAATGGCGGAAATGCTTTGATTACTCAGAACTGAACAAGGTGTGCCTGAAAGACTGCTTTCCCTTCCAAGGATCGACCAGCTGGTAGACTCAACCATGGGACAAGAATTACTATCTTTCATGGATGTGTACTCAGGATATAACCAAATACCGATGCACATTCTCGATCAAGAAAACACCAGCTTCATTACTGACGTTGGATTATATTGTTATATGGTGATGCCCTTTGGATTAAAGAATGCTAGAGCGACCTATCAACGTCTAGTCAATAGAATGTTTAAAGATCAAATTGGAAAAATGATGGAGGTGTTTGTGGATGATATGCTCGTGAGGTCACGATGATCTAGCGACCACATTAGAGACTTAGCAGAAATGTTCGATATCCTCCGATTTTACAAAGTGAAGATCAATCCTTTGAAGTGTTCTTTTGGCGTTGCATCAGGAAAATTCTAGGGTTTCATTGTTAATGTCTGCGGAATCAAAGCTAATCCCGACAAGATCTAAGCTATTCGCAACATCCAGGCACCAAAGACCATCAAACAATTTCAGAGCCTGAATGGGAAGGTTGTCGCCCTAAGTCGATTTATTTCCAGAGCTGCCGATAAATGCATCCCTTTCTTTGACTTGATTAGAAGAGGAATAAAGGGATTTTGAATGGATGTAGGATTATAAAGACGCATTCCACGCTTTGGTGAACCACTTAGAGAGACCTCCCATCTTGTCAAAACCGGTAGATCATGAAGACTTGTATATCTACTTGGCCATGTCAGTACATGCTAAAAGTGTCGCATTACCTCGTGAAGAGAATCGAATCCAAAGACCGGTTTATTATATTAGCAAGCGATTGACAGGAGCTGAAAGGAACTATTCGAAGGTAGAAAAATTGGCATGCTGCTTGTTAGTTGCCTCACAGAAGCTTCGCCCCTATTTTCAGGCTCATCCTATCAATGTTTACACCGACCAGCCATTACGACAAGTCCTACAGCGACCTGAGATAATTGGAAGGTTACTTAAGTGGAATATCGAACTGAGCCAATTCGACATCACTTATCTTCCTCAGAGGGCTATTCAGGGACAGACACTGGCGGGCTTTATAGCAGAATTTACCGAACATGATGATTTCTCGGAGAGCGGTGGAACACGTACCATACGGTGGAAGTTGTATACGGATGAAATCCAATAATCGCTGTTCTGGAGCTGGAATTGTGCTAGTAACTCAAGAAGGTTGGTCGATTTGCTATGCTTTGAAGCTTGATTTCCCTGCAACAAACAATGAAGCTGAGTATGAAGCTCTGATTGTAAGACTTAACCTTGCCAAAGAACTGGGGATAAAATCACTTGAAATCTTTTGCAACTCACAATTAGTTGTATACCAAGTCGGGAGAGATTACCCGGATAAGGACATCGATTCGCTCCGTACCTCACCCGAGTCCAAGAGCTATTAATTGACTTTGAGTACTATGATATTACACACATTCATCGAGATCAAAACAAAGAAGCCAACTCATTAGCAAAGTTTTCTTGCATTGGGGATGCACTACAAATGGGCTTGGTCCCAGTCGAAATATTAAACGCTCCAAGCATAAACCTAATGGAAATCGGTCGAATGCCAGAGATGGAGCCTGAGAAGGAGTCGTGGATGACTCCGATTAAAGACTATTTTCTACGGGGAGTTCTTCCCGAATGGAGGAATAAAAAAGGACAAATCCTTCGCAAAGCTTCACGATATATCATTCAGGAAGGAGTTATGTATAGAAAGGGTTATTTCATCCCTCTGCTCCAGTGTATCGCTCATGATGAAATAACACGAGTCCTGAAGGAAGTTCATGAAGGGGAATGTGGCGATCACACTGGGGGTAAACCCTAGCAAAAAATACCCCGTTACAGGTATTTTTGGCCAACTATCAATCGAGATGCTGCTGATTATGCAAGGTGTTGCGACAAGTGCCAGATGTATGCAAAAGTTCCGAGAGCTCCGCCGATAGAAATCGCACAATGGTCAGCCCATGGCCTTTTGCCTTGTGGGGCATAGATATTATCGGTTCCTTACCGATCTCTAATGGTGGTGCAAAGTACGCCATCGTCGAAGTTGATTATTTCACTAAATGGGCCAAAGCAAAACCTTTAGCTGCGATCATGACAAAGAAAGCAATCGACTTCATCGTCCTAAACATCATTTGTTGATGTGGTCTTTCGCAAACTATTGTAACTAATAATGGGACTCAATTCGATAGTGCTAAACTCAAAGACTTCTGCCGTCGGCGTCATACTGAAAAGAGATTTGTGGAAGTTTGTCACCCTCAAGCAAATAGACAAGTTGAAGCTATGAGCAAAATCATAAAGTCCATTCTAAAGAAGCATTTGGAAAAGGCTAGAGGCAAGTGGATGGATGAACTCCCAACAACACTATGGGCTTATTAGACCACCCACAAGTCTACAATTGGCCATACTCTATTTGCCCTTGCTTACGGTTCCAAAACCTTAATTCTTGTTGAACTCGAAGTCCCTTCTCATCGAGTAACCTGCTATGATCCCAGAATGAACAAAGATCTCCTCTAAGAAACTCTTAACTTTGTAGATGAGAAGCGCGAAGAGGCTGATTTGAGAGCAGCTGCACACCAAAAACGAGTCGCTCGATACTACAATACTGAAGTTCGACCTAGAACCTTTGAAACCAATGATTTGGTCTAAAAACGGGTTTTTCCTTCCCCGTTGCATATGAATCTTGCTTGTGAAGGACCGTATGCCATTGAACAGAGGCTTGGAGAGGGAACATTCAAGCTAGCGACTGTTGATGGCGTCACATTCCTAAGGGCATGGAATAGCGAGCATTTACGATGCTATTTCACTTAGTTTATTCTTTTTCATTCAGTTGTATTCAGTTTTCTAATTTGCTTTAGCATTTGATTTTTCAGATATGTAATATGACAGATTATGTCATTTCTTTCCATTTGGTAAATAAAGTTTGAAATTTCCTTCCCGTAACCTTGCATATTAGTTACAATACCCGATTAACTAATATTTATATGTCCAACCAGGTTCCTAGAGTTTGGAGCTAGCTGATTTCATAAGTTCACGGTTGAACTAAACGAAATTAGAATGGTCGACCATTCATTCGATAATTCTTGCTTACAACCTGATGGATGGAATACCTAATGAGGGATAGATGTGACTCGACCGTCCAATGATCAAATTAATCCTATCAAATGATGGAAAAATATGAATCAAAAGCCATCGTGACACGAATAAGCACTCGCTAAGTTAAACCCCAGACTTGGGGCAATCAATCAATTAAGGAAAGTATGGTCCGATTATTTTTCAAAATAACTCTAAGTGCCCAGAGCGTGGACTGGAGTATAAACATGAATGGGTGTGATCCGACCGCCTGCTAACTAATTCTTATCCCCAAAGTGCGGATATGAGTATAAAAAAATAGATGAATGCGGTTCGACCACTAACTATCCCATAAATTCCGGCCTGAAACAGACTGGAGGATTATAAACTTGCTAAGGATAGAATTCGAACATCATCTATCTAACTACGCTAATGCGAGATTGGGGGCAGGAGTATAATCGTTCAAACCGCTGAATTTGACAGTGTAATATTAGGGCTTGAGCCTCGTGTTTGGTATGACTCTGGGCCACGACTACATGGAGGCTTTGGGATAGAATTAACGGATTACCATCCAAATCAACGAGCAGCAAATTACAAGTACATTGAATGGAGAAGTAATGGCTTGGCTATGCAGACAAAATTATATAAAAGTATAAAAGTTCGACAGAAAACAAAGAACTTTTATTTGCATGCTAAACTTCAAAATTGTGATACAAGTTTATTCAAAAAATGTGGGGGCCATACCCACACATTCATAGCCAACAAAATTGAAAAACAACTATGCAAACTATATACAAACTAAGCCGGAGTGATGACTATTTCTTCTGCCCTTTCTCCTTTCTGGATTTTTTAAAAGTGCCACTACCCGAACTTCCACCTGTCCTTTTCCTTGATCCTTTGCCGCCTTTGGCAGGAGAGCTTTCAGAGGTTGGAGGGAGTTCTTGGGGAACCGACTCACTGGGTGGAACGACTTAAAATGGACTGAGATTTGGATCGTCAATGTCTGCATTGACGGGTTCAGCCTTACCTTTTTTCTTTAGCAACTCCTCTCTCTCAAAGCGCTCTTTTAAGCTCAGCTCATAGGTCTTCATCCTTATCATCATCAAGTTCCCCGATAACTTAAGCGTCGAGCCCTAGAGCATCGAAGGCCGCCAGAATCTCAATAGATGTTGATTGTTGCTCCATGACGACACCGCTTCTTGGAGTTTGGTTAGGAGCCAGGAGACCTACAGATTTGCGAAAACAAGAGAATAAGCCCATGACTATTGGGCATAAAGAATGACATCTCTTGAAAAGTAGAGAATAAAGCGGGATACCTACATACGGCTGACTCTCAGTTATTGCCGGAGTGCTCCCATCTAGGATAGGAATCAACACCTTAAATTGATAACCGGGTCTGTCTAGATCATAGCTTAGATACTGTCCTAGGCCGAGAGAAATCGACGCATCGATTGTTTGACAAGAGGAGGGGCCCTTAGGATCGACTTCCAAAGGCTCAGCAGTGTTTTTCCCTTTGCCGGAGAGTGCTACGATGTTAAAGTATCGGAGTCTTTCAGCAGCAAGGTCTAAAGGTTCATCCCCATGAAGAATCTCCTATACCAACTTCTCTTTGTCTAAATCAGCTTCACCCAAGGTTTTCCTTTTTCATTTCTGCAATATATTCCCAGGCTTCCATGAGTGACTCGAGGTAGCCCTCTCCAAGAAAACTCAAATTGCGATAGATAAGGACTTTAGCATTATATTCAGTGATCAGGGGATCAAACATGTCCTTAATTTCATTTTGATCAGCTTCCGTGGCATCTTCTAACCGGGCCTCGATCAGTTCTCTATTCTCACTACGGCCCGCTTCTCTTGCCACTTTCTTAAGGACTTCGATTTGACCAAGTTACTCGTCAAGCTAAATTTACTATTCTCGGGCTTCAACAGCCTCTTCGCAATATCTCTGCAACTCCTCATGAGCTTCGATTTTCTCTTCCCTCTTTTTTTAAGGAGTTCTTTAAGCTCCTCAATGCGGCGGGCCAAAATATTTTTCTCCTTTTGCAAGGTATCTTTTTCCAAGGCAAGGACACTGATGCGGTTGAAGGCAGCCTCCAGTTCCTTTATGGGCGGCTTCTAGACGACTCACCGCCTCAAATGTTCCCTTGGCATTTTTTTGCTTCGGTTAGCTTCAATATCAACTCTAGGATCTCATTATTAATGTTTAGTTATATCTTTATCATGGATTGCCTCTAGCTAGAGACGATCGATTTCATGCTGTCTCTCGTTAGACAACTTGGAGGTTTTTTTGGCTAAGTGTTGGAATGATTCGTGTTGCACAAAAACGTAGTTGACGCTTGCGAGCGAACTCGCTTTAGTTGCCCTTGGGATTGTATGAACGGAAGGAAGGAACTTAAGCCCATCAAAGCAAATATTTAGGAAATTGACCTTAAGCTCAACCAATTTTTTTCTTGTGGAAGCCACAGGAGCTGAGGCGGCAAAGATATATCAGAAGTCACGATTGGGTGTTTACTCGACCTTCGATCATGAGACTGTCTAGATCTAGATGATCTAGAATATTGCTCAAGCGGTACAGCAACTTGAGGACCATGAAAAGAAGTCTGATCGCCACTATGTACAGGAATATTATGTTGAACGTCCTAATGAGACGATTGAGACTGGGATTTATGTTTAAAAGATGAAGATTACCTCGTACAACGACTTCTTTCCCGGTCGTCATCTCTCTCTCTCTCTCTACACCTACCTGATTATGAACCATGGCTGGATCTGAACTGTGTTGAGGAGCCCCTCAAACGATCTAAAGCACGTGATTAAGACATTGCGTCTACAAACCAAACAAAAGTATATGAGTGACTATTAAACAAAAGATAGATGAAAATCGTGCAATGAAGTGCACATGATCATGAGTGTCCTAGTGTCCCCCCGACGGAGCAGTTGCTGCAGCCTTGCTCATTGGAGTTTTCTCCCCTTTACCAGTGGGAAGAATGTCATCACCACTTCTGGTGGGAGAATTGAGTCCTCCAATACTGATGTTAGGGAAGTCATCTGTCATGATGTCACCGGGGATTGGAAGTTTCGAGAACCCTTCCATTGAGCTTTCTAAATGTTGAGAGGAAGACTCTTCATTAACTGAAATGATAATAAACTTAGGATCTTTAGCGTTTTTTCTTCTACAAAGTTTATATGCAAGGTTTTTTCTTCTCCTCGTTGGCATGTGAAGTTTCCATCTTATGACGGTTCGACCACGGGCGCATTGCCCGGGCCTGCGTCAACATCGCCAGGCTTGTTGACTTTGGCATCCCTAATTTCATCCTCTTCGATGTTATCCAAAGTCCACTAGATTGGGAGCATGATAGGGTAATTGGCATCGCCTTCTTGTTTTGCAACATTTCTTGATGATGTAATGCTTCTTGGAAGCCCAATGCAGTGACCTTCTTCCAGCAGCCCAAACAGAGATAGCCATTCATCGGTTACAAGGGATTTAATGTCCCTATCTTCAACCGGGGTGGCACGAATTGCAGAAATTGCCCTAGAGAAACTATCGCCCTCTGGACATGAATGGATGACTGTAGGTTTTCAAAATATTAGTTGTTTCAAGATATGACTTGGACTAAATAATTGAGATTAAAGTGAGGACGACACTTACGTCCTTCCAACCATTGCCTCACAAAGCCAGGCGGACATCGTACATAGAACCATTCATGTTTGAAGAGGATATTCCAATCCCCGGTTAAGACTTGACAATTGGGCGAAGGCATAAGGAAAGTGTAGGAAAGGCTTCCTCTCCATCGTTTGAAGTTATAAATGAACCTGATATCCTCAGGAGATGGCGGGCAGAACAGAACGTCTATGAATATCAAAAAAGTGCCATGAGAAAGGCATAGCTATTCGGGTGTAGCTGAGCGAGAGCTATTCCGAGATGTTTTAGTATCTCTCAGATAAAAGAATTGAAGGGCAGCATGCATCTGCCCCAGCACATGAACTTATTGCATGTTGTATACCCCTCTGGGAGCAAATGAGCCCTGTCATTCACCGAAGGAACCAAAACATCTCCAAACGGAATCGCATGTCTTGAGCATAGTCTGTGAAGAGCGGCTATACCAATCCTGGAGGCTTGGAAATCCGTTGGATTATCTAAAAATATAGCACCTTCTACGGGATCAAGGACAGGACTATCATCTGCCAGGAGAATGGGAATATCAGTGAAAACGTCGGCAGACAGGCCAGAAACGCCTGGTTATTCAGTTTGATGATCAGGGGAAAGTCTACCAGATACAGTTGCGGAACTAGACTTGGCTCCAGGGTTGCCATGTTGTGAAGTTGGTTGGGAGGACATTGCAGCTAGACACTCTGAACGTCTGATGTCCGTATCAACTAAACTTAGTAGATTATCGGGATTAGGAAAATTTACCTGTCCTCCCGTGCCAAGTATAAATAACCGACTCCTATTAAAGGCCTATAGCCTATCCCTATTCCAAAGCAAAACTATCGATCCCTCCATCAAAAACACTCCACTGCCGATCCCTCCGTCCACAACACTCCACTGCCGATCTCTATACTTAGCCGCATTCATAACTCTCCAACATTTCAACCGATCCCTCCTCTACGTAGCAAAACCATTGATCCCTTAACTCAACCATCCTATCGATCCCTCCATACAAGTCATCGAACCCTTTCCTCCAACGTTTTCATGCCTTCCCTCAAGTATTCTGAACAATCCCTACGTCTCCTATATCCTACCATCCTTTCTTCCTCCTTCTATCCTACTTTGTCGAACCCTACTCTATTATACGTCTCGTCTCCCGCAAACAACTTCAACCATCACCTCTCCGTCGCGACGAACTCCAACCCATCGACCAACATAATAGAACCCATCGTCTCGTCATAAAATTAAAGGTTAAACGCGAGAAAACCTACCTAAGTATATGGAGAATAGACTGTTTGAGGAGAAGTGCTGGATTACAACTCAAATTGAAGATGAAACGATGATCTGAGTTAAAATAGGAAGGGGAATTTATGGATGGAGACGGTATTCGATTCGGAAGGCGGGGGTCGAGTTCAAAATAATAGGAGGGGGTTTGGGACCGAGCTTTGAGGAAGAAGGAAAGTAAAACTAAATGGGGAGGAGAGGAATAAGTGAGGATTGTAGGAAAAAGTGCTAGCTTATATATAGGGATAAGGGTTCGGTCCGCGTCTTCATTCTCTATGAATTCAAAGCAAATGAGGGAGGGATCGGCTAAGAGAATGCTGATCCCTATAAGTGCAAAAAAAGGAGGAAGGGATCGGCTAGGAGAATATTGATCCCTATATGTATTAAAAAAAGAAAGGAAGAGAAGAAGGGGTCGACTATGGGCATGAAAATTATGCAAAGAATGTATACTCAAAATGCAATGAAATCGCATTTAACTCAACGGAAATTGGCGACGACCCATGAGCGTATGAACACATTCGAGAGCCACGACCAGAACATCTACTTAGATGTGCACATGTATATTCTAGAGGTTTAATTTTTAAAATCGACAGAAATTGAAAAGCTTTCAAGTTCAAGACTAGATCGGATAGCCTAAGCTTACTAGTCTCGTAGAACCAAACCAAACTATCAGCCGATGGAATATAATCCTGGATTTATACTAGTAGGAATCAACCAAACGTTATGACGATCAAAGAGAGATTCAATGCTTTGGGAAAATGATTCGATGAAAGGATAACAACTATTCAAAATGTTGGATGGATTTTTTTTCGACGACTCTAACCTGCTTCGATTCAAAGCACGTCATGTTCAGCACAAGACGTACTTTTAGGAGCAAGTGTTATCCGGCATTTTGACCCAGCTATATTCAAGCTGAATGGACAAGTTAGATTCAAGTCCAAGGCGATGATTGTGGGGTCCAGAAGTCAAGTACATATGGTAATATGAAGTCGTGATCAAATGGAATTGAGAGATATGCAATGTAGAATGTTCGAAGTATGGAATATGGTTCAACATATAGGAGGGTTCAGCTATAATCAACCTCCAATATAGGGATCGGTATGTTTCAGGGAGTAAGTGCAGTTCAATAGAAAATGATTAATATCTCAATATCCACGAGTCCAATGCTTATGAAATTTTGTAAACAAGATATGGGGACCCTAGGGATCCTACCTTAGGGATCGGACCTCAAAAGGATGGAGTAAGAGGGATCGGCCCTCTTACCCTAATAGGGATCCGCTGAAAATCAGAAAGCAATTTATATTGAAGCAAAGATCAAGCAATAATTCAAGTTCTACTAATCCAATTAGCATGAAAATTGGAGGCTAAGCATGTTTCAACATGGGGAAGCTACCATAGAGATCGCACCCCTAAATTCCACCAAAATAGGGATCGGTACCTATCCCTATTCATTATAATTTGGGCCACGTGATCCTTCCTATGGGTCCATTTAGTTCTGGAGGTTCTAGTGCCGAGTTTTCAGGGAGATATTTTGACATCTTCGTCTAATATACAGGCTTGGTTGTTTATTTCTGGGGACCTTTATGCTACTAGTTGCTTTGTACTCTGTTGTAACTAAGGATATTCATCTGATCCTATTGTGCTTAGTTTATAAAGTGATTAATAAAGTAACCTATTCAAAGTGGACGTAGGCAAACAACGCCGAACCACTATAAATCATTGTGTTTGTGTTCTTGCTTTGATTTTCTTCTATTAAATTGTTTAAATCCTCTGTTTTCATTTTATACTCTTCATTTATTTCTCTTATAAACTTCTATTGGGTGTTTGTGCCAACTTTTGGTGCAAGCAAAATCAAAAACCTGTATCAAGTGTTCGCAGTCAAGAATCGAGTGAAAAATCCTTGTTCGGACCGGTAAAATCACCTCGAAATTGTGTACTCGAATCTAGATCAAAATATTTATGCGAATAAAATGATCTACATACAACTTACATACTTATTCCAACTGGTTACTTAACTATTCCAAATTCTTTTTAATCATATTCATTATCACTTAGTATATTTCCTTTAATACTAATATCACGTATGAATCATTTCATAAAGCTATCACTTAAGTTTATTATAAACATTTTATAAAACACAACTTATGTTTATTAACCACTTTAAAACTTAAGTTTATATTCGTATTATACCCTTCTATATCCTACGAGTATATATACAAAATTCAAATTTTGTTTTACTAAACTAAGATGTCCAACAAATTTAAAATTTGTTCTAACTTACTATCATCTCAAACTTATAAGTTATAAAACTTATTATGTTATATTTTCACCAAAAACACTTAACTCCAAATTTCTATATCACTTTGGAAGGTTTCGACTATCCAAAATCGTCGAAAATTCCATTTCATTTCAATAAATGAAAATTACCAAAAAACATCACAAAACGCGATCCACAAACCAAACTATCCTAATGGATAAGATACAGGAGTATATAATATCACTTAACTGAAAACATAAGAACTAAGCATTCGGTTTTATTTCAAAATATTCTAAAGTAATAATATACTTATCTTCTTTTGTAATTCAAAAAGCTCCTTTGGGATTCAAAACCAACTTTGTTTACCAAGTAATTCTGAAGCAAAACTACTATAACAGCAATTCCTCACTTAGAAACTCGAAAATGAATGTTGACGATGCTGCAGTCATCACCAGAATTATTTCTCAATGACCGAAGTGAATTCAGTGCTTTTTAAAATTATTTTTAAAATATTTCTATTCATATATACTTCCAAATAATACTATTATTATCTTTCCCAAAATTTTGATAAACAATTTCCAAAATACCATGATTTAAATTCTTAAATTCTCAGTTTAAATCCTTTTTATTTATAAATTCACTTTCTTGTATAAACTCATTTCACAAATGTTTATCCTTGTTACGATTATAAATAATAACTTTATTAAAATTAAATTTTCATCCAATATTATCATCGAACGCCATATAGTCAAATCGTGAGACTGAATTCACAAGATGTTCGTAATTAACTCAACTAAACAATAAATGCTCATAAACTATCTGAGCACAATAATCAATCAACAATAATAGTCAATACTCCAAAACTAGACGAGCATAGCTAATCAACAATAAATGATAATAATTGAATGTTATCATTTCCTAAAAGACATATACACCATATGTAACTATATTAATTTCTGAAAATTATTCTTTTATATATAAAATATAATCTAGGTAGAACTATTTCATTTAACCAATTTTCAAAACAATACCGTGTCCTTTTGCCTTGTTCAAAAGTATAGAAACCCCTATCGATACAGTTGTTCCTTCTATACCGACCAGAATTCATAAACTACTCAGCCGATAAATCAACACAATATTAAATATTTTTATATCACTAACAAATATGTGCTCTTATATATACACACTCAAACTCATTCTAGGGTCTCACTTACCCTATCTCAAATGAGTTCACCCCACCAAAGCCTAGGTGTTCGCTCAACTTAAGCTTTGATACCATGTGTAACAACCCGCCTTTTCAACCCTCAGAAGTCGACACTAATACATCCACGGTATTTATGTGCCGAGCATCCGAGTGTTGAAAAGACAAATTATTAGGGAAGAAGAAAGAAAAGACAGAATAGAATATCACATCGTGAAGAGTAATATATAATATACAATTGATCTTTACACAAGAAAAGCTATAATATACATATCAAATCAGAGTACACCAAACAATTCATCAGCTTGGACAATTATAACAACATGTCCCCACAATTGCTGATAACTACAAACAAAAAATGCAGTGGAAAATAAAATATATGTGGATGCATCTTTGAGGCATCTAACTTGTCTCCTGAAGCTCCAAAGCATCTAGACTGAATCTGAAAATATGCTCGGTCTGTCCCGAGCATTTTAAGAAAAATAAAGTCCGGATCAGTCTGGTAAGCCAGCATGATAAACACATCTTAAATGGATTTTTAATGTTTAAAAACCTTTCAAAAATAAAGGTATCTCGTAAGACCACGCTGCACATAAACACGGATGTGTTTTTACCTTATGATAACCAAACCATTTCATAGGAAATCCAGTGATATTATAACACTAATGTCTAGGGTTTAAAATAAATACTGAATATAGCTGAAATCCTTGCATCACACACTCCAGCATAGTTGGGCATAACTAAGTCAGTACGGCGCTTATTGGAGAACGGATTCCATCAATGACAAGGCACTAGGGTACCGCTTGTCACAGTACACCTCTAGATAAATATGCCAAGGTCGAACCTATTGACCCCTACATAGCATGACAAGCCTACCCATTAGTGGATAGTACCGAATATTTCATCACCCCGATTGTTTTGCAACCTTATCACGAGAGCTCTCATGCACAACCAAATCCATAAACAATAATTTAAAAGGGTGATGACAATACCCTAATGGGTGCGACCCATATAGCCTTGCAGCATATCTCATGTTTTAGTCATTCCCAGTTGATGAGGCTAGAGGCTACGCTTTATCTTTTTAGCAAATCCCACTTAGAATGCTAAGACTGCCCTCCAGGCAATAGTGCAATGCCAGCATTTCTTCCATATAAGTTGTTCAGGATAAGAACAAACCGAAGGCACTACTTCTACTACATCCATTTTGGAATCACCCTTAGGATTAGTAGCAAGTTGCCCTTACACTTCAAAGATCTCCGTCTGCAATCATCTTCAAGAAGTCCCAATTTGAAACGCTTATGCCGGTTCGAAGTAGTTTTCGACTAATATATCTAATCCCGGTCTCTCCGAACCGACAATGATAGTTTTTAAAACTGGCCAACATTTGATTGTCAATTATTTAACTATCAAATAAACAAACAATTTAACCAGAGATTTAATTCCATAAGAAAAATAACACTAGTTAAGCATAACGCAACCCTAAGCCTCTTTAATTAATCTTTTCATTAATTAATACTACTTCGTAAATTCTTGTATTAGAATACTTTTCCAAAGATATATTTCACAAACCCTTCTTTACACCTTTCAATACTTTGTAAATATTCATATACTTATCTCATCAGTATAAGTATATCCACAAAACACTTATGATAAATTTCACTTCCAAAAGTCCACACCTAGTATGAGTCAGCGAAATAGGGATCTTAAGACTAAATTAACACTAGAAGGGGGTGAATAGTGTTTAATTGATCATATGAATATTCCTTGAATTCTTTAAGATTATACTTGGAATGATGTAATTAACAATCACAGAAATAATCAAAGAATCAAAGTACAGATAAAAGTAAATGTAGTAAAAGTAAAAAAGGAAATAACACATCAGGATTTTATACTAGTTCAGAATTACCCTACATCCAGTCCCGCACAATTCCTTGTACGGATTTCATTTCAACTAGTAAATGCAAATACAATCTCGATTTTAAGGCTACGAGACACACCCTCCAGAATCCAGACCTTTAGGTAGGGTCACTTGATTTTTAGGCTACAAACACACCCACTAGATTTATGGGCTACTAAGCACACCTAATTGATTTTATAGGCTATAATCATACCTACTTAGATTTCAGGGATACCAAGCACACCACAGAGTATAAAAGTATGATTTGATAGAGTTTACAAACTCATATCTTCAATCTTGATTACAATTGATCATATAACTCTTGAATAGCACTTTGATCTTGAGAGAGACGAGAGAAATCATAGAGTATATGAAAGAGAATCAAACTAGTAATGATTGAATTTGATTCTAGTTGAATTTCTATAGAGTTTCGATAGAAATTGATTTAGAAATCAAGAGAGTGAAAAGAGGAGAGAAAAATAAGAAAGTAATTAATGAAAATTTGTTTGGAAGCTTGGTATATATAGGAAAACAACGGTCATGTCCATTCATGAAGAGATACGACAAAAAGACACATCCATTCAAATTTGAATTTTGAATATTCCGGCCACCATGTCGACCTATGCCTATAAAGTATGTCGACATGCTCTTCACAATTTTGAAAAACACTTTAAAAATATTATTTTGAAAATCCGTTGTTTTTTAAAGTAATTTGATACTTTGTAGAGTCATTCAAATATAGTTTATACACATTTTAATCAAAATATAACATATTAAAACTATATAAAATAATTTTGAAAGATTTAATAAGAGTATTCAATAATATATAAAAAAATCAATATAATTATAACTTATTAAAATGTAAACAAAGTTCAATATATATAAACTTATAAACACTGAAATAATATCTTTATAAGTAAGAGATTGAAAATCATTGTAGGAAATATTTTGAAAATATTATTTTAAAACCAGAATATTTGAAAAACAATTTTTAAAAAATTAGAGAATGTGAGAGAGATCAAGAAAGTGCTATCAAAGTTTTAACATAAATTCTTAGGCTCTATAATTTATTTGGAATATCCTCAAATCTTGAACTCTTTAATACTCATGAGTCTTCATTCTTGAACTCTTGAAACTTTATATCACAATCTAGAATCTACTCTTGATATCATCATCTTGATATATCAGCAGCTTGATACTATACAGTCTTCTTAATCAATACCTATCTAATATCCTGCACTATATATTATATATTTCTTGATAAAAATTAGTATCTATATTTTATATAATTTCCTATAGTTGTTATCATCAAAACCAAAACTTAAGGTACTAACACTTAGCTGGGTAATACCAATGTCATCTTAAAAAACAGAGATAACAATATCCCAAAACACTATTCATTCAACGTTAAGTATGGAAAAAGAATGTTCCTTACCACCATAATTAAGAAGGTCATTTAGGGAAATCAAATCTCTTTTATAAATAAACTCCTTTATAAAATTCCTATTTTATAAATCTCCTTCTATTTATAAAATCTCTTTTATAAATCTTTAAAAAAAAATTTAGCTCTTTTTATAAATGTCTAAATATAATTGCAAAACTCCTTTTTATAAGACAAAACTCCAAATACATAAACCAAACTCTAAATATAAAACAAAACTCCAAACATAACTATAAAAGTCAAATACTATCCATAACACTATCCTTCCATATCATTACAATAAATTCACAACTGTGATTTATTTCTCCCATTTATCAAATGATAATATTTTCTCTTTTATAAAATACTATTATAAATATATTCTTTTGTTTATAAAATACTACTTATAAATCTCTCTTTAATTTATAAGTACCATTTAAAAATTTGTTCTTTTATTACAACATTTATATAAAGTGTTTCCCACATCTTTATCCCAAAGTTTTTATATCTTCTTTAAAAAGCAAGATCACTTTTAATAAAACGATAAACCCATTTTTATTTCCTTTAAATTAAATGGTCATTATTAAAATAACTTTTCTATAAACATAAACACTTTCCATAATAACCTTAAATTATACAAATGTACATATATTAGAAAGAATAATAAAAGAAATTAAAGGTAAAATAGAGAAGCTCAAAAACTATTTGTAAAAAATATATCATAGAAAATTCAAAGGTCAGATTTAAATCATTATTCAAATCGGAAACCATTTCCAAAATCTAATAGCAATTTATTATGTTTTACAAAATACTATATCAAGGCAAATAATTACTATAGCACTTAACCGGTGCTATTACTACCTTTTTGTAAAAGGTTCAATTTTGAGCATATGTCGATGTCACATCCAATATGGTCAATGTAATACCCCAAAATTTTGTGAAAAATCATTTTTATAAAATGATTTAATTTTTGAAATATTTAGATTTAAATATGGTGAAATTTTTGGGAATAAATAGTGTGCAAGGATATGTGGGCACATGCACACTGGAAATGGCACAAGGAAAAGATTCAAAAATTTCTAGAAAAAAAATGATGATAATAAAATAAATAAACTGAGCAAGGAAGCATTTCAAATGTGATTTTGAAATATAGATTATTAATCAAATTAAAGATGTTTTTTTTATGCATGAAAAATTAAATATTCCCAGTAAAAAAAAGATCAAATAAAAATATGTACACTTATGCACTTGTATATTTTCTGTGAGCAGAAAGTGTTAAAGCAAAACAATAAAAAGGAAACAATAAAAATGACATGAAATGTAATACAAGTCAATATGCTTGTGTAGGCAAAAATAACAAAGGGGATTCTCAGAAATAATTAAAATATAAAATATGGTAGTCACACTTTTAACATGACTAGGTGAGTGGCCATTTTCTGAAAAAGTAAAGGGAATAAAATACTGCCTTCAAATAATTATTATGGCCGGGGTATTAAGGAGGAAAATGAATGAAAAATGCATGAAGATGGTTAGATCAGAAATGGAATTTTGTTTTAACAAAACCCTAGTGGAAAAATGCATATAAATAGGCAGTTTTAGCCAGTAAAATTATCTTTACCCCGAGCTGCACAAAAATAAGAAAGGAAGAAAAATATTGGAAGGAAGGAAAAAACACACATACAAGGGTTTTCAGGATCAATAAGAAGAAATATTTAGGTGAGTAATCTCACTAGATTCATGGCATTAAGACCTGATATGAGGCAGCCAAGTACTTATGTTGCTATTGATATTTTCTGATTATTGTTAATCACTGTTATATTAATGTTGTTGAATGGATTTTATTTTCTTGAGCTGATATAATGTGTATTATGGATGCTCTTTGGATGAATTCCTTTAATCTGTTTGAATGGTTGCTATGGATGTACATACTACTATTTGTTTACATTTTGAAAAAAAAAAGCTAAGGCAACAAACCTCAAAATCAAGGAAGGAATACACACTACTGATGGGGATCTATGGCAGGAAATTATTCTTAAAAAAATATTATGAGCTGCATTATATTTTATATAAGTGTTGAGGCTTAAGAAAAGAAAGTGTAAGGGATGCAATAGAAATTTCTGTGTGCTGATTCCCTCATGAAATATCAAAATTCACTAGATAAAAATTGTGATTCAGCTAGACCTTGAATCTAGTTCAATCACAGTTACTTGTAAGTCATAATAACATAGCATACCATGGTTCCACCCTCAGTTGTAGATGTACTTTTATATGATTTAAAGTTAAGACCTCTTATAGCAATATTTATGAAATGATTATCTGTTTGTTTTTGAACAAAATACTTGCAAGATAAAGGGAGATGTCTTTTTTTTATATACACTGTGACATGTCCACATAGCTATCTGATGATAGGATTTTTAACCAACACTACTAGTAAATATACTAGGGTTATGAGCCAAGAAGGCTGCTGGAATGCTTATCATATTTGAAGTATGCAAGTTGGCACATGGTTTGTTTAAGCCCTGAGATCTTTGTGCAATGATGTGAATTAGTTCATTGCAATGTGTCCCTGTGATTCCTTACTAGCAGATGAGGCTAGGGATTTAAATTAATGAAAACAACCTATAAATGAAGAAATAGGAAAATGAGTATTTCCTAGGTTGGTTGGAATGGAACCCTGGTTATTCCATTGAATATACACACTGTAGATTGATATTCATGATTGAATAAATAAATTTGTGTGAATAAATGATAGATAAAGATATCATTCTTGTATCAAAGTGTATGTAACATAATAAAGCAGTGGATTACAAGCATACAAAATAAGTATTAAGGCTCATCACCCAGAGCTTAATGTTTTGAATATTTTGATATTGCTCATACCAGATCTTAGATCTGACCCTTGTTTGCTCATGGCATATGGGGGTGTCTCATTTTAAAATGAGGCAGCCACTCATGCTCTTTCAGGGATCGCAGGCACTAAGTAGAAAATGAAGTTATGGCTATTATGGAGGAGTGAATGAACATGCTAGCTAGTTTCAATAAGAGCTTAAATTGATTATATCTGCATGTATTCAGGAAAAATTATGTTTCTAAGATTTCCAGTCATGTAATGAATATTCTATGGTTAGTGATCAAGTTGCTCTTATGTTCTGTAAAGTGTTAGATTAAATTAGTTGTTCTGTCGAAATCGTTGTGTGTTAAGGTTTGATTTGTTTTTGAAGTAGAGTCTGGAACATAAACAAGAAAAATATGCTCAAGTATTAACTATGGAAACCTGGTAAAGAAATATACAATTATGTGAGCAATTGCTTTGCAATTATATTATGTATTAGACAATCTTAAGTCATTTTTAAAACACCGAGTTTTGGAGTAAATTCAGAGTTTACCTTGAAGTATACCTTTAAGTATCTAATTGTTTTTCCTCTGAAATATGTCTACAAATGGTTCAAGTCTACTTTCTAAATTGTTTTGAGAAAAGTAATTGTATGGGAAGGCTACAGGTATGATGCAAATGACTGGCATTTCAATTGCCATGATCAGGTACCTGGCATGACACTAGGCACATGAGTTAACCAGCTTCAAATAAGTGAAGTTTTGGTTGATTATGTTTGGTTGTGTTTTGACAGTAAAATGCCTTTCAAAAAGCTTTAGGTCTTTTAGCAAATGGTTTACCATAACCAATTTTCAAAGTCATAACAGATATACAATCTGGACAGGCTTGCACAAGCAAACCTGGAAGTATTCTTATGAATATTTTTAAGTTCAAATTCTTGACATAGCAAATCTTACGCAAATACACAACTCACTATGTGTCATGTGGGCTAAGATTAAGGCAAACAAGTCACATAGATTGAATCTTAAATAAGAAAGTTTTTAGAAAATACATAAGTTGAAAATGATAAGTGAATATATCATTTCTGGCCTTAGCCAAATATCAATACCTTTGATCCATGATCTGAAATAAAAATCTCAAGAATCTTGAGATTTAACTGTCATGGTAAATTGATATTAAAGACTATCAATCAGAAGGAGCAAGTTCATATAAGTTAAATACGCATAGGATTTACTGACTTATTTCAAATATTCAAAAGTATATAGTAATTAACTTTAGGCAGAATTGCTCAAATCCAAATCAAACAAAATACTCTTGTTTAACAAAAACAATATATACTCTGAATTTAAACAAGAGAAACACATACATCTTCATATGTATGTGTATATTATTAGGGATACACTGATATATTTATATTGGTAATGAATTTTGAATCCTGGTTGAATTGTTTGAAAAAAAAATGACTCTGATAATTCAAAGGAAGTTTAAATCAAACTTAAAAGTGCAAATGATTATAGGTGGACATCCAGATACACATAAATTAAATGTGCATTTGCATGAACACATATTTATATATTAAAAAAAATCCATATGAAATTAAGGTAGAAATAGGAGGGTCATTTCAGTTGGTATCAGAGCACTTGGTTGCATTGACTGCTAAGTATTATAGAAATGTATTATGTCTGTTTGTTTTGGATGAAATAATTTAGATAAGAAAATAGTAATCATAGAAGTACTCATAATATACTAATACCATTTTCCCAGAATTTAGTTAGCAGACCATGGTAGGAAGAGGATCTCATCACAATGCAGGACCCAGTGCACCTCAAATGCTTGATATGCAAGAATTTGTGAAGGTTTTAAGAGATGGAATTGGGCATAGGCCTGAGAATCCCCATAATTAATTTAGACTCATCCACCATATCATTGCAAAATTCTAGAGGCTAGAGGATCACAGTTCTATGTGAAGTAGCTAAGGAAGGGAAATTATATCATTTAGTTGACTTAGAAAAAGATCTCAGTGAACTAACCATTGAAGAAATTCCCATAGTTAATGAATACTTGGATGTGTTTAGGGAATTTAAGGGTGTTCCACACCACAGACCAGTTAAGTTCCAAATTAATCTCATTCCAGGAGCAAGTCCAATAATCAAGAAACCCTATAGAATGGGGCCAAGTGAACTGAAAGAATTGAAAAATCAGTTGGAAGAATTAGAAGGCAAGGGATTTATAAGGCCAAGTAATTCCTGCTGGGGTTCTCCAGTAGTGTTTGTAAGAAAACATGATGGTACCTTGAGAATGTGCATAGATTACAGAGAACTAAATAAAGTAACCATCAAGAACAAATACCCATTGCCTAGAATAGATGATCTCTTTGACCAACTCGGTGAAGCTAAAATATTTTCTAGATTAGACTTAGCCTCAGGATTCCATCAAATGAAGGTTGAAGACTCAAGTGTTAAGTATACTGCATTTAACACAAGATATGGCTTATATGAATTTATGGTTATGCCATTTGGCTTGACAAATGCTCCTTCCTATTTTGTTGATTTAATGAATAGAATATTTAGAGATTATTTAGACAAGTTTGTACTGATTTTTATTGATGACATTTTGATTTATTCCAAGACAGTGGAAGAGCATAAAAATCATTTGCATTTAGTTTTGTCAAGACTAAGGGAAAATGATTTAAAGGCAAAAATTTTAAAATGTGCATTTTGGAAAGAAGAAGTACATTTTCTTGGGCATGTTATCTCTGCCAAAGGAATATCAGTAAACCCCAATAAGGTAGTGGCAATCCAAGCATGGAAAAGGCCTAGTACCATCAGTGAGATTAGATCATTCATGGGGATGGCAGGATATTATAGGAGATTTATAAAAGATTTCTCAAAAATATCATCACCACTTACCAATTTAACTAGAAAGAACCAAGCCTTTGTATGGACAGAAAAATGTGAGCAAGCTTTTATCAAAATAAAAGAAGCTCTGATTAATGCACCAGTATTGAGAGTGCCAGAAGGAAATGAAAATTTAGTTGTGTACACTGATGCAAGTGGCTCTGGGTTAGGGGCTGTGTTGATGTAGCAAGACCAGGTGGTAGCCTATGCATCTAGGCAATTAAAGCCACATGAAACAAGATATGCAACCCATGATCTTGAACTAGCAGCAGTTGTGTATGCTTTGAAACTTTGGAGACATTATTTGTTAGGTGCCAAATTCATTTTGTACACTGATCATAAGGCATTGAAATATTTATTCTCACAAAAAGATTTGAACATGAGGCAACATAGATGGGTAGAGTTCCTAGCTGCCTATGATCTAGATATACTGTATACACCAGGCAAGGCAAATAAAGTTGCAGATGCCTTGAGTAGACAACATGCCAAAGTAGCCATGTTGATGATGGAAGAGTTTAAGGATTTGTCTATACTTACTGATTTGGAAATTGAGGAAAACAGTGAGGTACAAATGATGCCCATTGAAGAAGATGAAGGTAAAGGGAAATTAAGTATGATATCTTTGCAATCAGATTTACTTCTTAAGGTTGGGAAAATGCAGGAACAAGACCTAAACATGGTGGAAAAGAAAATGCTCATATCAAAAGGGGAAGAAGTAATAAATTATCAAGTTGATAAAAATGGTTATTTAAGGAATAAAAATAGGATATGTGTTCCAGAAAATATAGAATTAAAGGAGGAAATATTAAATGAGTACCATAGGAGTAAGTACTCCATACACCCAGGTAGCACCAAGATGTATCAAAATTTGAAAAGAAATCTTTGGTGGAAGGGGATGAAGTCAGATGTGTCCAGACATGTTGCAAGGTGCATGACTTGCCAACAAGTCAAGGCAGAGACACAAAGGCCATCAGGACTATTGCAACCCCTTAGTATACCACAGTGGAAGTGGGAGGATATATCTATGGATTTCATAGATGGTCTGCCTAGATCTAAGAGGGGAAACACAAGTATATGGGTAATAGTGGATAGGCTAACTAAGGTAGCACATTTTATCCCAGTTAAAACAGAGAGAAATGCTCCAAAATTGGCTCAAATATTCATGAAAGAGGTAGTAAGGTTGCATGGCATACCCAAAACCATTGTGAGTGATAGGGATACCATCTTCACCTCAAGGTTTTGGAAAAGTTTTCAAGAGGCCATGGGGAGTGAATTGTGCTTAAGCACTGCCTACCATCCACAATCAGATGGTCAAACTGAGGTGGTGAACAAAGTCTTAGAGGATTTGTTGAGAGCATGTACACTGGACTTTGGAGGCAACTGGGAAGACCACCTCCATCTAGCTGAATTCACATACAATAACAGTTACCAAAGCACCATAGGGATGGCACCATTTGAAGCCTTATATGGCAAGCCATGTATATCACCTATATGCTGGGTAGAGACTGGAGAAAGGGCTGTTCTAGGACCTGAATATGTTAAAAAAACTACATAGAAAATTGGGTTAATAAGAAAAAGAATAGCAGCAGCTCAAGATAGGCAAAAGAAATTTGCAGGCAGGAAGAGAAAGCAAGTGGAATATGAAGTGGGAGACTTTGTTTTCATCAAGATTTCACCTATGAAGAAAGTCTTGAGATTTGGCAAGCAAAGTAAGCTCTCACCAAGGTATGTTGGACCCTATAAAATTCTGGAAAGAATTGGTTCATTGGCTTACAAATTAGAATTACCAGAGGAAATGAAAGCAATGCATAATGTTTTTCATGTGTCCCAACTTAGAATATGGGTACATGATAAAGAAGACATTTTGGAAAAGCCTACCAAAATTCAAATAAATCCTGACTTGGTTTATGAAAAAGAGCCAGTTGGGATTATAGCCAAGGAAGAAAAGAAATTAAGGAGCAAAACTTTGAAACTAGTAAAGATCCAGTGGAGTAGTGATCCAAATGACTGCACATGGGAGTTAGAGGATAAGATTAGGACGGATTATCCTAAGCTTTTTGCAAATTAAAAGGTAATTTTTTTTTCTGGAAAAATTTGTTATGCATGGTCGATATGGTTGAATTTGTTTGCTTATGCATATGTTTGATAAGTTTTCAGAAAAGAAAATGATGCTTGTTATAAATGTTAGAAAAATTGTGAGGACACAATTCCTAAAAGGAGGGGTGAATGTAATACCCCAAAATTTTGTGAAAAATCATTTTTATAAAATGATTTAATTTTTGAAATATTTAGATTTAAATATGGTGAAATTTTTGGGAATTAATAGTGTGCAAGGATATGTGGGCACATGCACACTGGAAATGGCACAAGGAAAAGATTCAAAAATTTCTGGAAAAAAATGATGATAATAAAATAAATAAACTGAGCAAGGAAGCATTTCAAATGTGATTTTGAAATATAGATTATTAATCAAATTAAAGATGTTTTTTTTATGCATGAAAAATTAAATATTCCCAGTAAAAAAAAGATCAAATAAAAATATGTACACTTATGCACCTGTATATTTTCTGTGAGCAGAAAGTGTTAAAGCAAAACAATAAAAAGGAAACATTAAAAATGACATGAAATGTAATACAAGTCAATATGCTTGTGTAGGCAAAAATAGCAAAGGGGATTCTCAGAAATAATTAAAATATAAAATATGGTAGTCACACTTTTAACATGACTAGGTGAGTGGCCATTTTCTGAAAAGGTAAAGGGAAGAAAATACTGCCTTCAACTAATTATTATGGCCGGGGTATTAAGGAGGAAAATGAATGAAAAATGCATGAAGATGGTTAGGTCAGAAATGGAATTTTGTTTTAACAAAACCCTAGTGGAAAAATGCATATAAATAGGCAGTTTTAGCCAGTAAAATTATCTTTACCCCGAGCTGCACAAAAATAAGAAAGGAAGAAAAATATTGGAAGGAAGGAGAAAACACACATACAAGGGTTTTGAGGATCAATAAGAAGAAATATTTAGGTAAGTAATCTCACTAGATTCATGGCATTAAGACCTGATATGAGGCAGCCAAGTACTTATGTTGCTATTGATATTTTCTGATTTTTGTTAATCACTGTTATATTAATGTTGTTGAATGGATTTTATTTTCTTGAGCTGATATAATGTGTATTATGGATGCTCTTTGGATGAATTCCTTTGATCTGTTTGAATGGTTGCTATGGATGTACATACTACTATTTGTTTACATTTTGAAAAAAAAAGAAGCTAAGGCAACAAACCTCAAAATCAAGGAAGGAATACACACTACTGATGGGGATCTATGGCAGGAAATTATTCTTAAAAAAAATATTATGAGCTGCATTATATTTTATATAAGTGCTGAGGCTTAAGAAAAGAAAGTGTAAGGGATGCAATAGAAATTTCTGTGTGCTGATTCCCTCATGAAATATCAAAATTCACAAGATAAAAATTGTGATTCAGCTAGATCTTGAATCTTGTTCAATGACAGTTACTTGTAAGTCATAATAACATAGCATACCATGGTTCCACCCTCAGTTGTAGATGTACTTTTATATGATTTAAAGTTAAGACCTCTTATAGCAATATTTATGAAATGATTATCTGTTTGTTTTTGAACAAAATACTTGCAAGATAAAGGGAGATGTCTTTTTTTTATATACACTGTGACATTTCCACATAGCTATCTGATGATAGGATTTTTAACCAACACTACTAGTAAATATACTAGGGTTATGAGCCAAGAAGGCTGCTGGAATGCTTGTCATATTTGAAGTATGCAAGTTGGCACATGGTTTGTTTAAGCCCTGAGATCTTTGTGCAATGATGTGAATTAGTTCATTGCAATGTGTCCCTGTGATTCCTTACTAGCAGATGAGGCTAGGGATTTAAATTAATGAAAACAACCTGTAAATGAAGAAATAGGAAAATGAGTATTTCCTAGGTTGGTTGGAATGGAACCCTGGTTATTCCATTGAAAATACACACTGTAGATTGATATTCATGATTGAATAAATAAATTTGCGTGAATAAATGATAGATAAAGATATCATTCTTGTATCAAAGTGTATGTAACATAATAAAGCAGTGGATTACATGCATACAAAATAAGTATTAAGGCTCATCACCCAGAGCTTAATGTTTTGAATATTTTGATATTGCTCATACCAGATCTTAGATCTGACCCTTGTTTGCTCATGGCATATGGGGGTGTCTCATTTTAAAATGAGGCAGCCACTCATGCTCTTTTAGGGATCGCAGGCACTAAGTAGAAAATGAAGTTATGGCTATTATGGAGGAGTGAATGAACATGCTAGCTAGTTTCAATAAGAGCTTAAATTGATTATATCTGCATGTATTCAGGAAAAATTATGTTTCTAAGATTTCCAGTCATGTAATGAATATTCTATGGTTAGTGATCAAGTTGCTCTTATGTTCTGTAAAGTGTTAGATTAAATTAGTTGTTCTGTCGAAATCGTTGTGTGTTAAGGTTTGATTTGTTTTTGAAGTAGAGTCTGGAACATAAACAAGAAAAATATGCTCAAGTATTAACTATGGAAACCTGGTAAAGAAATATACAATTATGTGAGCAATTGCTTTGCAATTATATTATGTATTAGACAATCTTAAGTCATTTTTAAAACACTGAGTTTTGGAGTAAATTCAGAATTTACCTTGAAGTATACCTTTAAGTATCTAATTGTTTTTCCTTTGAAATATGTCTACAAATGGTTCAAGTCTACTTTCTAAATTGTTTTGAGAAAAGTAATTGTATGGGAAGGCTACGGGTATGATGCAAATGATTGGCATTTCAATTGCCATGATCAGGTACCTGGCATGACACTAGGCACATGAGTTAACCAGCTTCAAATAAGTGAATTTTGGGTTGATTATGTTTGGTTGTGTTTTGACAGTAAAATGCCTTTCAAAAAGCTTTAGGTCATTTAGCAAATGTTTTACCATAACCAATTTTCAAAGTCATAACAGATATACAATCTGGACAGGCTTGCACAAGCAAACCTGGAATTATTATTATGAATATTTTTAAGTTAAAATTCTTGACATAGCAAATCTTACGCAAATACACAACTCACTATGTGTCATGTGGGCTAAGATTAAGGCAAACAAGTCACATAGATTGAATCTTAAATAAGAAAGTTTTAGAAAATACATAAGTGGAAAATGATAAGTGAATATATCATTTCTGGCTTTAGCCAAATATCAATACCTTTGATCCATGATCTAAAATAAAAATCTCAAGAATCTTGAGATTTAACTGTCATGGTAAATTGATATTAAAGACTATCAATCAGAAGGAGCAAGTTCATATATGTTAAATACGCATAGGATTTACTGACTTATTTCAAATATTCAAAAGTATATAGTAATTAACTTTAGGCAGAATTGCCCAAATCCAAATCAAACAAAATACTCTTGTTTAACAAAAAAAAATATATACTCTGAATTTAAACAAGAGAAACACATACATCTTCATATGTATGTGTATATTATTAGGGATACACTGATATATTTATGTTGGTAATGAATTTTGAATCCTGGTTGAATTGTTTGAAGAAAAAAATGACTCTGATAATTCAAAGGAAGTTTAAATCAAACTTAAAAGTGCAAATGAATATAGGTGGACATCCAGATACACATAAATTAAATGTGCATTTGCATGAACACATATTTATATATATAAAAAATCCTTATGAAATTAAGGTAGAAATAGGAGGGTCATTTCAGTCAAACTATACAATTTTACAATTTAACAATCTATATAACAAGTATATAAATAAAATAAAATCAATAGGAATATAACGGGAAATTAAAATCACAATTTCGAGAAATCCGGATTTCTCTATAGTTTTCCCCCGTATTTCATTTTAAACGTCATTCGTTTTTTTCAAAATAGATATTTAACCAAATCAACTGATAATTTATCCAAATACAAACAGTAAATTTTATCTACCATATATCATACTAATTATCCAAAAAGGTGAGTTAAACTCACCGAAATTCCAGTTGATGCCGAAACGTTCCAGTTTGAACAAAAATCAAACAACGTCCAATTTTAGCCTAAATTTTCACTTGCTTCAAATTCAACGAAATTAGTTCCATCACATAGCCTTCGCCATTACAAGCGCAACATAAAAGTCTTGTCTTGATTGGACCTCGTTTGAGAGAGTTATTGCATTTATAAGTTTGAGATTGAATTAAATATGATTATTTTCACTAATTACAAAATTTAACAAATTACCCTGCTTAAATCCATCCATCCTAAAACAACTCTCCCACTCAAACCTATCACTAGACTTCAACCAACACCCTTCCATGCCAGCTCGGACGACCATATCTCCCGTCGTCACTGCCAATGCTCACGTAAAGGTGAGACGGACCAATCCATGCCTAAAAATCCACGACCGCATTCATCCATCGAATCGCAACTTCAGCCACCCCCTTCGCGGTAGCGCGATGACGCACGGTCTAAACGTCAACCGGAGCCCTCCAAAATCCTGACACCAAAGCTCCCTGCCACCATGAATCCAAATATTACCACCAATCGAGCTAATTCCTCGTCAATTCCATGAAATGCCTAAACCTAGTTGGCGAATACCCACGTTCATAAACCGTCGAGCTCCTTAAACTTGATCGCACCCAACCATATTAGTATAGAAATGTAGAACTTAACCTTATAAGTTCAAAGGTCCGAGCTTTTAATTTTATTTTATTTTCAAATCATTAGTTTTGAATTTTATAAGAATAGGATTTTTCTTTTTTACTTGGTTCCAAGAAAAAGCAATGTAACAGTGAAGAGCAAGAAGAAAAGAAGGTGTTGAATTTCCTATATGTTGAGATAAATTAGGTTTGCAAATTCCGGCATGTGACGCCCCACCTCTATACCCACGCTAGCCAAGAACACTACGGTGTAGTGCTGTCAACTAGCACGGAGAATAAGGCTGTTGAGGAGCGACCATCTATGTAATTGCTTTGTGCGAGCACTGATATGTCAGATAACAAAAAGGAATACCGACATACCGATACAAACTCAAAGCTACTACACAGTGGCTATAATAGTTTAGGACAATAGATATAAAAATAACACAGATAACATAAATGCGGAATAAAGATGGAACGAAAAGTCTCATATATACAATAACTGATATCAGTTACAATACATTTGACACAATACAAATGATACAACTACAACTGTCGACTCAAGAAGTTATATATACAAGTACATTATCGACTAATATACATGAATACATTATCATCTTAAAACAGACACACTGACTACTACAACAAGACGAAGACCACTTCAACTGATATAAAAAGTCTTTATAGCTCTAGCAGCAACCCAAAGCTAAAAATCTACAACCTGTAAATACTCGGTCTGACCCGAGTATTACATTCAAAAGAAAATAATACTCGGGTCAGTCTAATTCAAACTCAGTTATTAGTGCACAGAAGCAATGATAATCAAATCTCAAAAAGACGACAGTCACAGAAATCTCGTATATCCGATTCCTTGATAAAAGAATCGGATAACGGCAGATATAACACTAAACAGTGTTAAACAATAAATCAGAAATCCAAAGCAGTTTAAACAATTGAAATGTCAATTAAAAACATCAATGCTGATTGGCTGTCGTACACGCACGCGTGTACGGCCTCGCCAATACGGCATAAAAGATCAATTCAAAACTGTCGATTCTGGGTGGCTGCAGTGCACGCACGCGTGCACTGCCTCGCCACAACAATGCGTAGAAACTGCAAAGGTCAGACCCAAAAATCGGGTTCAACACAAGGCCAATGAACAGTCAAAGTAACACGGTGTCGAGTGGGCTGCACAATATCAGGGCATGATATGAAATGTGCACAGTAAGTGTACAACTAAATCAAGTGCACAACTTAATATGAATTGCAGTTCAACTGAAATGAACGCAGGTGAAGGCAGATACCAAGAAGTGATAACATGAAACAGTGAGACTACAGGTAGAAGAAGATAGAGTGAAGTACCAACGTCATAAACAAAGGCGAAGTCAAATAGATCGAACAACAAGCAACAGCAGATACAAGTGACTCAGGCAATGTACAGAGACGCCAACAACTACAGGGGCACCATAATGAAACAGTGGACAGGGGCTTGGCTACAACTCAAATGTAAACTATGTCATATATGAAACAGTGGCAAATTGCATAGGTAAGTTCAAGTGTGCTTCAGAGAATATGCAACATGAATGACATAATGGCAGTGCAACAGTGACTACCAAGATCAATGTAAATGCAGACTGAAGTGCACATCTAAACCAATATGAATGCAGTAACAACCATCTAGCTAAAAGCAACTCAATGCATTTGGAACCAAAAATGAATGCAACCCAAAACTGGTACCTCATGGAAACAGTAAATGGTGAAGTATTAGATTTCAATGAAGCAATGGACAGGAACAATAAATGCCAAGCAATATCAATACGACAGAAACGACAGTGACGATAAGGCTCTGAAATTACAAGGCAGTGACTGTATGCAAGCTGTTCCAAATGAACTCCAACTAAATACCAATGCAAACCCAAATGTACACGACTCGATAATAAATCGAGCAATACAAAGTTGTCAAGAGATAACAGCAACCAACAAAAAGGGACCGAGTACGACGTGAAATAGTCGAAACTGCAATAATGGCCAAGAATCAAAATCAAAGCCAATGTCTACAGAGATACACTAAAAATGGTCAGGGTCGAACAGGAAAAAATGGAACGAAGTCCAATATATAAATTAACTTCAAATGGCCCCAACTCGATCAAAGTCAGTCTCAACAACGAAAACCCCAAACTACGTTCGAATAGCAAGCGGAGGCCGAAGCCTAAATACATTCCCATACTTCAAATTCAAACTCGTAATAATGATTATCACGAGAACAAACATCAAAGCAAAGTCGAACAACATAACCCACTAATAAGGGAGAATTAGATGTGAGAAATTACTCACCATTTTTCGACGAGGCAGTGAAGCCAAAGCTTTAGCATACGAAGCGAAGACGAGCGCGAGCGATCGAATTTCACGAGGCCCCAATTCGCAGAGGAACGAGCTAAAGCGAGTATGCCCTAATTTGGAGACGAGATCGAAGCCGCCATTTTTATCTCCAGTAAAAAGGAACGGGCTAATTCAAAGCAAAAAGGAACGGGCTCGAGAATAATAAAAAGGGGATCGATATAAAAATTTAAAGCGGGCCTAAAAATGGAAAATGAAACAAGATAAAAGGGGAATGGGTTTTTATCACGGCCCATTTAACCTTTAAACAAACTTCGAACGAAATTTAACTGGATTTAAAAACTCCACTGTAATAAGCTAAGGAAAAGAAATCGTGCAAAGACGATAATTATTCAGTATGGAATACCGGGTTGTTACAGACTTCCCTCCTTAAAGAAATTGCGTCCTCGCAATCATATGGAATAAATGGACAAAAGGTAACAACCGTAAGAGCGTGGCAATGTCGAATGCATAAGCAAAGCAAATGTCAGCAGGGAAAGTATTAGATATGAAATCAAAAGGTTCGATTGCTTCAAGTCAAAAGAATCAACAATCGTGGGGATCAAGGAATCAAAATCAGACGACTATCAAAAGCAAGAATCAATCGAGTTCCAGCATTTAAAAGAAAAAGAAAAACAGAGCTGAAATCACATACAGAGCACGAATTGAATGTGAGTAAATCAGATTACTCACTTGAATTGCCAGAGAAAAAGACGAAGCTCAAATCTCAAAAATCGAAAATATTCAATCATCAAAAACGATAGTCGAATTTTCAAATCGCAAATAGGTTTAACTATCAAAAATATTTAATTATCTCAAACGATAATCAAATTTCATAAATATCTGATTATCAAAAACGATAATCAGAAACACAAACATTCGATTAATCAAATCGAAAAAATATTTAATTATCTCAAACGATAATCAAATTTCATAAATATCTGATTATCAAAAACGATAATCAGAAACACAAATATTCGATTAATCAAATCGAAAAATATTTAATTATCTCAGACGATAATTAAATTGGAAAATATTTAATTATCACAAATGATAATCAAATTTCACAAATATTTGATTATCAAAAACGATAATCAGAAACACAAATATTCGATTAATCAAATCGAAAAATATTTAATTATCTCAGACGATAATTAAATTGGAAAATATTTAATTATCACAAATGATAATCAAATTTCACAAATATCTGATTATCAAAAACGATAATCAGAAACACAAATATTCAATTAATCAAATCGAAAAATATTTGATTATCTCAAACGATAATCAAATTTCACAAATATCTGATTATCAAAAACGATAATCAGAAATCACAAATATTCGATTAATCAAATCGAAAAATATTTGATTATCTCAAACGATAATCAAATTTCACAAATATCTGATTATCAAAAACGATAATCAGAAATCACAAATATTCGATTAATCAAATCGAAAAATATTTGATTATCTCAAACGATAATCAAATTTCACAAATATCTGATTATCAAAAACGATAATCAGAAATCACAAATATTCGATTATCAAATCGAAAAATATTTGATTATCTCAAACGATAATCAAATTTCACAAATATCTGATTATCAAAAACGATAATCAGAAAATCAGAAATATCCGATTATCAAAAACGATAATCAGAAACACAAACATCTGATTATCAAAATGATAATCAGAAGTCATAAATATTCAATTAACGAGTCCGGAATTAACCGAAGTAGTAAAAGTATGGTTCCATACTCCTTACTTTTGCTAAATCGTTTAAATCTCTTTATCGTTTCCTTGAAAGTGCAGTTTTGAAAACACGTGATTAAATTAGCAATATCAGTATTGCGGGAGAACCGCTTGTAAATCCATTTCGAAATTGACGGTTACTGAAGTTAACATGTCAAAATCTCATCAAAATAACTGGCATCAAAGTATAATACCAATGAATTTTCATTCATAAGAAAATGTCACAAGAATCTTCTCAAAGATAGAAAGGGATATCATACCCTAAACTTGTATTCATAACAAGTCAATAACACATGGATTCACCAATACACAAAAAAAAAACTGATATCATATCAGTGAAAACCACAAAAGTTGGTGAAGCACTAAATCCAGAAATCAACACACGAAATCCAGAACAAATCCCAGAAATCAACACACGAAATCCAGAAATCACTAAAAGGGGGAAGTCCGAGCACACGGACGAGAAGCTATCTCATGGAAGCTATCCATTTAATTTTCCGAACACACGGATGGCTCGAAGGCAAGTTCGAACACACGGACGAAGAGACATCGCTCAATCGCTAGTCTAAATCACAAGAATGATCGTCATGATCATAAGGAAGTGTCAATCACACTAAGCTAGTAAATATATGAGTTTAGCTTCATGTCCCATAACCACTTGCTTAACTTAAATATTTACGAACAAACTGTAGATCTTCACTAGGAAATTGTCACAAAAGGTTCAATCGAACAAGTCCAGGAGTTAACCGACGAAGTAAACGCAAGCGTTTCATACCACTTGTTTTACTAGGCCGTTTAATTCAATTTCTCATACGAGTGAAATAAAGGCTTGTATATACTAATAGATTGGAAAACGATTTAAGAAAAATAGCTTTGTAGTAAAATAGTTTTGAAATCGTTTGGCAAAAAGGATTTTAATATTTACTACTAGTATAGAAAACCTTTATATTTTTTTAAAGTGACAAATCACAAAAATGATTGTAGAAACAATCAATCACAAGAATTCACATACGAAGATGTGAATGGAATCCAAAGAAATCGATACTGAATCCATCAGAAAGTATGTTCACAAAAATCCCGAAGAAAATGTCATCAAAGTTGCTAATAAATGATAGCAACAAATCGGGGAAATGATCAAGAATCGATTAAATTGGGAAACCAAGTCAGTTCACTAAAATTTCACATTCGAAGACGTGAATAAAATCCAAAGAATTCGATTCCAAATTCATCAATGTAGGAATACCCAAAAATTCCAGAAATAGAAGTTATCAAAATCGACAAAGGTGATAACAACTAATTAGAAAAGAAGAATCGATTATCAACTGGAAAAACAAAGCAAAACGAGCAGAAATGCATAAATGACTTCAACAAAAGTAAGAATCAAGTCAATGTCGAAGTGAACAATTAATAGCCGCAGTCGAGTACAAAATGAATCAATCATCATTATCAAAGAAACCAACGGCAAACAAAATCAGAGTCTTGAAAATCAAGAAATTAGTAATTTCTCTAAAACAAAGTGACCGAAGTCGAAGGGAAATCCAGATGAGGAAAACACAAAATATCAAGTTCAAAATCGCTGAGATTCGAACTATATGTGAATGAGAAATCAAAATCACTCAATTTGCAACTGGTCCAGCTATTTTTCATCACAGTGTAACAGGTACACAATGACACTCATAGCATAGAACAAAAGTGGAACAAAGTCCAAAAGTCAAAAATGGCTTTAATTTGCCAAATTAAAACAAATCAACATCGGCTAAATCAATTCAAAGCCGAAAACACAAGCATAAACGTTAGGAATTCATACCTAACAATCAAAAATAGTCATATGTAAAGATGAGAGATAAAACATCGACAAATAGTTGTAACACATGCTCCATCTAGGTTATGTTTTATAATTGTCCTAAACCCTAGGCTCTGATACCAAGCTGTGACGCCCCACCTCTATACCCACGCTAGCCAAGAACACTACGGTGTAGTGCTGTCAACTAGCACGGAGAATAAGGCTGTTGAGGAGCGACCATCTATGTAATTGCTTTGTGCGAGCACCGATATGTCAGATAATAAAAAGGAATACCGACATACCGATACAAACTCAAAGCTACTACACAGTGGCTATAATAGTTTAGGACAATAGATATAAAAATAACACAGATAACATAAATGCGGAATAAAGATGGAACGAAAAGTCTCATATATACAATAACTGATATCAGTTACAATACATTTGACACAATACAAATGATACAACTACAACCGTCGACTCAAGAAGTTATATATACAAGTACATTATCGACTAATATACATGAATATATTATCATCTTAAAACAGACACACTGACTACTACAACAAGACGAAGACCACTTCAACTGATATAAAAAGTCTTCATAGCTCTAGCAGCAACCCAAAGCTAAAAATCTACAACCTGTAAATACTCGGTCTGACCCGAGTATTACATTCAAAAGAAAATAATACCCGGGTCAGTCTAATTCAAACTCAGTTATTAGTGCACAGAAGCAATGATAATCAAATCTCAAAAAGACGACAGTCACAGAAATCTCGTATATCCGATTCCTTGATAAAAGAATCGGATAACGGCAGATATAACACTAAACAGTGTTAAACAATAAATCAGAAATACAAAGCAGTTTAAACAAATGAAATGTCAATTAAAAACATCAATGCTGATTGGTTGTCGTACACGCACGCGTGTACGGCCTCGCCAATACGGCATAAAAGATCAATTCAAAACTGTCGATTCTGGGTGGCTGCAGTGCACGCACGCGTGCACTGCCTCGCCACAACAGTGCGTAGAAACTGCAAAGGTCAGACCCAAAAATCGGGTTCAACACAAGGCCAATGAACAGTCAAAGTAACACAGTGTCGAGTGGGCTGCACAATATTAGGGCATGATATGAAATGTGCACAGTAAGTGTACAACTAAATCAAGTGCACAACTTAATATGAATTGCAGTTCAACTGAAATGAACGCAGGTGAAGGCAGATACCAAGAAGTGATAACATGAAACAGTGAGACTACAGGTAGAAGAAGATAGAGTGAAGTACCAACGTCATAAACAAAGGCGAAGTCAAATAGATCGAACAACAAGCAACAGCAGATACAAGTGACTCAGGCAATGTACAGAGACGCCAACAACTACAGGGGCACCATAATGAAACAGTGGACAGGGGCTTGGCTACAACTCAAATGTAAACTATGTCATATATGAAACAGTGGCAAATTGCATAGGTAAGTTCAAGTGTGCTTCAGAGAATATGCAACATGAATGACATAATGGCAGTGCAACAGTGACTACCAAGATCAATGTAAATGCAGACTGAAGTGCACATCTAAACCAATATGAATGCAGTAACAACCATCTAGCTAAAAGCAACTCAATGCATTTGGAACCAAAAATGAATGCAACCCAAAACTGGTACCTCATGGAAACAGTAAATGGTAAAGTATTAGATTTCAAGTGAAGCAATGGACAGGAACAATAAATGCCAAGCAATATCAATACGACAGAAACGACAGTGACGATAAGGCTCTGAAATTACAAGGCAGTGAATGTATGCAAGCTGTTCCAAATGAACTCCAACTAAATACCAATGCAAACCCAAATGTACACGACTCGATAATAAATCGAGCAATACAAAGCTGTCAAGAGATAACAGCAACCAACAAAAAGGGACCGAGTACGACGTGAAATAGTCGAAACTGCAATAATGGCCAAGAATCAAAATCAAAGCCAATGTCTACAGAGATACACTAAAAATGGTCAGGGTCGAACAGGAAAAAATGGAACGAAGTCCAATATATAAATTAACTTCAAATGGCCCCAACTCGATCAAAGTCAGTCTCAACAACGAAAACCCCAAACTACGTTCGAATAGCAAGCGGAGGCCGAAGCCTAAATACATTCCCATACTTCAAATTCAAACTCGTAATAGTTATTATCACGAGAACAAACATCAAAGCAAAGTCGAACAACATAACCCACTAATAAGGGAGAATTAGATGTGAGAAATTACTCACCATTTTTCGACGAGGCAGTGAAGCCAAAGCTTTAGCATACGAAGCGAAGACGAGCGCGAGCGATCGAATTTCACGAGGCCCCAATTCGCAGAGGAACGAGCTAAAGCGAGTATGCCCTAATTTGGAGACGAGATCGAAGCCGCCATTTTTATCTCCAGTAAAAAGGAACGGGCTAATTCAAAGCAAAAAGGAACGGGCTCGAGAATAATAAAAAGGGGATCGATATAAAAATTTAAAGCGGGCCTAAAAATGGAAAATGAAACAATATAAAAGGGGAATGGGTTTTTATCACGGCCCATTTAACCTTTAAACAAACTTCGAACGAAATTTAACTGGATTTAAAAACTCCACTGTAATAAGCTAAGGAAAAGAAATCGTGCAAAGACGATAATTATTCAGTATGGAATACCGGGTTGTTACACGGCATCTTACCGTACAGATTTTCGTTCGTGTACGGGTCGTGAACGACAAAACAAATATATGATCGCGCAGAAGAACGCGATTCTATCCCAAAACAATACTAAAATGCACCGATTAACCGATTCTGTAAAATCACAAAAATACCATCGTTTGCCAAAAAATCCTCAAACGATAATTTTAATACTTCTCAATTAAAAATTATGGAAAAATAAATTAAATTAATTAAAAATACGTCAATAAAAATCAAGCCATTATATTAACAAATTAGTTTCATATTATTTATTAAAACAATTTATTATTACAAATAAATCTACAAACTGAATTCACCTTTATTATTTATTAATTAAAAGATGTTAAATAAGAACATTAAATTCATGTAATTGATATTTCATTTAAAATTCAGATGTTCAAATCACTATTCAAGTATTAAATTCACAATTCAATTTTTTTAAATAATCCCTATATTTGAGTTCAAGTTTTTAAACTTTAAAAACCAATTATTTCCATATTTAAAATTAATTAAATATTCAAAATCAAACAATAAAATTTTGATTTGTAACAAAAAGAGATTTAAAAACTTTTTGAGTCGGGTTATTGTTATTTCCCATCCTCGGAGTGGTGCTTTGTTATAAAATAAGACTCTTAAGTCTTGATTTTGGTCTAAGATTTTTGTGGTTGAAGTCAAATTCTTCATCACTTTCAATAATATCAAGAAAAACGTTATGATTATGTTCATCAAATTTAAAGATGGAGTGGTCAATTCCATTAAATTTGCAACCAAGTATTTGAGCCAAAATTTCACAATCTAAAACAATAGTAGTGTCTTTAACACTACTCCAAACTTGTCTCTCTTCTCCTTGAAATTTTTTTCCATTTAAATTTGCATAAAACATTTTTACCTAATTTGAATAAAATAAAATCATTTTTAGAAGAGTTGACTAAACCAAGAATATTATTTTGCAAACAAAGATCTTGAAAGCCATGAGAAGAGAAATTATCAAACATTGCAAATCTTTCGGGAAAAATTTTCCGAAAGTAGCATATTCAACATAAGTATCTATGACCTCTTTGTCATTGAAAAGAAAGCCTTTGATTCATTTTGAGAGCCTTATGGTTTTTGATGATTGGCCTGAGGAGTCCATATTTGAGTTGTTGAAGAGATATGAGAGCGATGAGATAATTTGAATTTTGAAATAAAGGGAGTGAATGAATGAATAGAGATATGATGATTTAATAGAGAGTGAACTAATATTTAAGTTTTAAAAAGATGCATTTTCTGTTATTAGAGTCAATACAAAAGAGAGGAAAATTCAAAATTCGAATTTGAAATGAAATTTCAAAATTCTGGCATGTATGCCGACATATGGGCTATGGGTATGTCGACATATGGTATGTCGACATATGGGCTATGGGTATGTTGACATATGGACCGTGAAATCTAAATTTAAAAGTAAGGTTATATATATATATGCATCCAATATTATTATTAATCTATATTTTACTCCTAAAAAATAAAAAGTAAAAAATAAATTTAAATGTAAAATGTACCATTTTTTGCTCCTTTCCTTTGATTAGTTCTTATTAGTCTACTATTATTGTGAAACACATGTTTGCATCCTCGGTATCTAGTTTATTGTCATTTGCAGTAGTATTTGAATCATCTAAAATTTCTATGAAAGCTTTTTTTCTTTTTCTGTATGAATCTGTAATTGACGAGATTTTTGATTTATTTTGATATGGGCAGTATCTTTGAAAATGACCGGGTTCATCACAGTTGAAACATCTAGTCACAGTTCTAGTTCTAGGAGTCTTGTTTTCAAGTCTTTGAAAATCATTCATCTTCCTCTACTTCAAGAACTTTCTGAAATTTCTGGTCATGAAAGCAATTTCCTCATCATTGTTATCATCTGAATCCTGATTGTCAGTTATTGCATTGAAAGCAATGGATTTTTTCTGTTGCCTTACTTTCTCTTATGCCCTACAATTGTGCTTCATAGTTGTGCAGTCAATTCCCCGATATTGCCCCGATATATCCCGTAGCGGACTTTTGGGGCAACGATATTCCTATAAAGCGGCCCAATATAGCGGATCCGCTATTATCTCCAATATTGCGGCAATAATCTGCTATATCCCCGATTTTGTTGCTCGCTATATCCCCCTTTCCTATAAATAAGCATTTTGCTTGATGTCTTGCTTTTATGTTTTATGGTAACTTCAAAGTTGATGTAACAATGATATACGCGGTTGGTTATTATAACTAGTTCTAACTTTTTAAGTGTCAACTTTGTTTATCTTTACTTTATTATAACTTGTTTTGCTTGGTGGGAAATAATAAGTAATACTTGTTCCTCTTTTTAATGTAGAATGTTCATCATTCCTCTTTTTAAAGTCGTCCGTTATATCCTGCTACATCCCCAATATATCTCCGCTGCAACTTTTCGCACCTCAAACGCTATGGAGCGGCAGGGCGCTTTAACTGCACAGCTTCATAGGACATTAAATTACCTATCAACTCTTCGATTTTTAGAGTGCTTATGTCATTAGCCTCTTGAATTGCTAGTGGCTTTTTGATCCCATTCCAAAGAGTGAATTCAGGATTTTTCTAACTTGATCCTCTTCAAAAGTGTTTTTATCCAATGATACTAAAGAATGTGCTATATCTTGAAATCTACAATACATGTTAGAAATAAATTCATTCTAATTCATTTTAAATAACTGAAACTGGTTAGCTAGCATAGAAATTTTAGTTTGTTTGACTTTACTAGTGCCCTCATGAGTGGCTTGCGGTATTCTACAAATTTCATATACAAGCTTGCAAATAGAGACTGCTAAATTCATTTTTATTTAATGAGCAAAATAAATTATTCATGGCCTTATAATTATTAAGTGCTTGTGTCTTTTGGACAATAATCCAAGTTGAAAAGTCAGTCTGGGGTTCAGTGTACTCATTTTATGTAACATCCCGATTATCTAAGCCATTAGACTGTTAATAAATCTTCTCCTACATGACCAGTAAGTATAATTACTGCCATTAGAAAGTGGGGTCTAGCAGTAGATTGTCCTTCGACAAATGTGTTAACAAGTAAACCAACGGAGTTGTTAGCCATTTAAAAAATTTCAAAAATCAAATTTCGAGTTTTTGAAAACCTAATGCTCTGATACCAAATGTGGGTTGCAGAATTATGGATATTAAGGCTAATTAAACACTAAAGGGGAGTGAACAATGTTTTCTGACTTACGTAAATCTTTTTGATTTTCTTTCAAGTTTGATATTAAATCACAAATTAACAACACAGAATTATTCTAACAATCAATCACAGATGCAATCATAGATAAAAATAATAGTAGTAAAGTAAAGTAAAGTGTTAGAGAGATGACACCAGGGATTTTATACTAGTTCAGATTTCTCCTACATCCAGTCCTATATAATTTCTTGTACAGATTTCTTTTCAAATGACAGTTTATAACTAGGTAGAAGGCAAACCTAAATACAATCCTGATTTCGAGGCTACGAGACACACTCTCCAGAATTTTCGAGCTCAAGGTAGACTCACATGATTTGACCAGGGTACAAGCACACCAACTTGATTCGAATCGGGCTACTAGCACACCTACTTGACTTAAACGGGCTACAATCACACCCAAGCAAACACAAATAGAGTTGATAGTCTTTCCAAAGACAAATTCTTGTACTTTGGATACAATGGATCCTATAATCACTTGGATAATACTTTGATCTTTGAAATGAGAGAGAAATGTTTCCAAAATAGCAGAAGATAGTATTGAATCAATACAATGAAGTATGAATTGATTATATATGATTTTGAAGAGAATAGTGTATAATTTTCAAGAGAATTTTCAAGAGAGTAAGAGGACGGAAGAAAGTAAGTAAATAGTTGTGAAAAAATTCATTTGCGCTCCCCTTTATATAGTAAATGAACAGATGTCCATTCGTGAAGAGTTGCGTCGAATAGACACTTCCATTCAAGATTTGAAAAACTAATCTGCGGCATATATGTCGACATTTATTGTTTTGGTAAGTCAACATACCTTAGTTAAAAATGAAAATCGTTTTCTTAAAATAATTTGAAAATTCTATACTTTGTAAAATAATTTGAACATAGTTTTTAAATACTTTAAATTATACAAAAATATTTAAAAAATATTTAAAGATATGTTTTGAAATTTAATAATTTTATTTTTATTTAAAATATCAATGATCATAATTTTGAGATGATGATCAGAAATTTCTATCGAGGACTTTAACAATATATACTAATGTTTATACACTAAATTATAACCTTAAGACCTTCATATCTTTGTCTTTGAGCTCATGTGTCTTCGTGTCTTTCTTATAGTCTTCGATTTAGCACCTATGTAATTTCTGCACTATATACTATAACTTGACAAAAACATTTGTATCTATATTTTGTATAATTGTATATGATTATTGCCATCAAATCAATAACTGGGGTATTAACTGTCTTAGGCATTTTCAATGTAGTATCGTATGGACTTATGACCATGAATGCATTTGTAACTTTATATTATTGGATATTTCCTTTGGGTTGTACATATATTATGCAAATTAATATTTCTTTGTCAAGTTTGTTAATATATTGTACTTATTTTACTTAGTTGTACCTCTCTTTGATTTTGCTTCGCACAGGCTTGTTTAGCTTTCATCGTATTTCTTTTTATCAAGACACGGCGATGGCTGCTCTTGAAGGGAAGCTTGATTTTGCTTTGGCTAGATTCGTAAAATTGGAAGGTTTGTTAAGGGATGCTAAAGGCATATATATGGACATCTATATGAATGAAACTATCGCCTTAGAACGCGAAGTCAAAGAATTAGATGAGCAAATTACAAGGCAAATTAGTATAGATGACGCTCCTACTTCCCCGCCTAAGGCAGATCCTAACATCGTTTATTTGTAAAGGATGAATTGAAAAATTATTACAAGGCCAAACTTGCTAAGCTAAATGGCTATTATAGAAAGGAGTTGGAAACTGCAGGTGGTGGCAGCTAGCCTTACGTTTCTACTACGTAAGAGCTTTTTGGTTCCTACTCTAGAATGGCCGTTAAAACAAGGTATCAACTTTGGAAAGAGATCAAATGAATTAGGAGTGTATCTATGAGACGTGTTAATGGCCTCAACAATAAAATTTTCAGATTAGATTCTGACGTCTGCCTTGATGCTGCTGCTACTTCTGGAGGTGGGTTAGACATAGCCTTCTTGTTGGAGAAGCTTCATAATGGAAAGGTAAGAAAGGTTATAGGTGAGATTGGTGTAAAGCCCGCAGTTGGCATTTTCACTCGCTTTTGACCGGGGCTTAGTCTGACCTCCCTATACAATTGTGCAGATTAAGAATTTGATCTGCGGACAATTGTGATGCTTGGGCCGATGCTAATTACAATCCTTGTACAGCTTACAGCCATGCTACTACCGGTCGTTCATCAGCTGCCGTTACTGAATTGAACGATCCATCTCCTGTATTTCAACTTCGGGGTGGCTCTCTTTGGCGTTCCGCATCACATTCCCATAAATCATACAGTCGAAGAGAGATTATCACTAGTTCTTTCTCTGAGTCTGAATCAGACTTGTAACGCGGCTCCATTTGATTGTAGTGCATTGTTTTTTTCCTTTGTACTTTTAAAGTGTTTGCATAAGTTTGGATCATGTATGTGAGTGCAATATTTAGTGTATACTAACCGGACTTAAATAAATATAAGAAAATCCTTGGTCTTGATGTTTTCCTGGCCAGCTTTAATTAGCTTCTAGAATTGTACATGATTTATAGGTTACAGGACATTTAATGCGCTGTCTTTCCTTGCCATTTTTTGAATTAACTTTTTGTGCAGTTCGCGGATTCTGAACTTAATATTTTAGCAGTCATGTTTTGTTGCATGCTTGGTATGATCTGCCCCACTAAACGAGTGCAATTTCATATTCGTGCACTTAGCATAATCTGCTCCGCTAATTGGGGGCAGACTAATGTTTGACTATGGAATCAGGTTGTGTATTTACAACCTTTTTATTTCATGCACATGGTTTTTTATACTAGTTCAAGATGTCTAATATCCTTTCGTCCAGTGTGGTTATGTTACATCAGTTAACATAAAGGTGTTTTTATACTGGTTCGGGCTATCTAATATCCCTACATCCAGTTCAGTAGTTTGGCTGAAAAGCAGGGCTACATTAGCGCGATTTTGTTTTGATAGCCGGTTTGGGACGTTTAATATCCCTACATCCAGCGTGGCTATGTCAACATAATTAACATAGTGGGTATTTTATACTGGTTCGGTCCATCCAATATCTCCACATCCAGTTAATTAGTTGAAAAAACCGATCTGCATTATGTGCATTTTTGTTTTGATGGCTTGTTCAGGCCATCTAATATACCTACATCTAGCATGGTCATTTAGCCATGTCAAAGGAATTAACACAGAGATATTTTTATACTGGTTCAAGCCGTCGAGTATCCCTACGTCCAGTTCATTGTATTATTATCTTTCATAATAATTATAACGTTTATTACATGAGTAATATGGATCGTTCAGAATGAGGCTTGAGATCCCCAGCACAGTATTGAACATTTATCTTTGCAGTTGTGGTAGATGCTTCAACTTTAATTCCTCTAACAGATTTCGAATAGATAAGTCTTTTGATCAAGGCTATCCTTCTAATATAGGTATTTCTTCTGGTTGAGCTCTTTGTATTAACTAGAGAAGTATCAAAAATCCTGGAACGGTCGGTAGGATTTGATTTCAACCGAGAGGGGTAAAAAATCTTTCAAATCGATGTGCATCTCAATCGATTCAGCTTGTTGTTTAACCAAGATAATAGTTAGTATTAAAAACACAACAATTGAATCTCTTGGTTTCCGAGCAGAATGTGCCAATGTCCTTATTAGCATAACCGCAGTAAGAGTTTTTTTAGATCCTTTTTGCACAATAAGGGGGAGTTCTCAGATTCCAGCTCTAGACTAGGTTTCTTCCCATAGTCAGAAACATTGTTCAAATCAACAAATGCATGTGCTTTTTTCCAACTTATGGTCATTGATCGATAAAGGAGGATCATAATCAAATGGTAGTAGCTCTTCAACTTGATTCCATGCAACATCATTGTCAATCAAATCTTATTGAAGGGGAATCAATTCTTTATAATTGTTGGAACTGCATTGAAGTGGTGGAGTAGTAAGAACTGGATCAACCAATTGTGCACATTCATATAAGCTCCGTGTATTTTTTTCCTTCCTTCTCCATTGTCGCATCATCATGAGGACATATAGGATCATCTGGGCTGGCGAGCCTTCGTTGTTTGTTTGCTTAGTGACGATGAGGATTGATACTCGAGACCTGACTTGTTTTCTTCCACTTCGGAAACACCTGGGATGAGTTATCCTTGAAAAGCGAGCTAGCGTTGTCATCATTTGGAGCAGATTAAGCTTGTTTTTTCAATAGTAGTAGGTTAATATTAGATAGTTTGAATTTGATCTGTAAGCCAGCTTCACTGTTCTCATTTACGAGAGTGTCGTTATCACTTACCCGCTGTGTAGTCAGTACAATTGGTGAGTGATGGCAGTGAGCTGTAGATGCAGAGAATAAGTTGGCCTAAGAGATGTACTTTGAGTCATCGTTTCCTTTAACCTCTTCATTTGTTGGTTCACTCGATTGATGAAAGATTAGATTATGGCCAAAATGGGATTTATGGGGGCTTCAAATGAGGCTTCCACCTCAGTTTGAGCTTTTAAGGTTATGTGTGGCATCTTTGTGATTTTTGAAACTAGGAGTAATCGTCCTTGAGTATTGGGAATAGATGAATCGGTGGGATCCATGGCTTGTAAATGGGATATAGGGGATATAGGTAGAGTTTATTGAAAATGGGAAACTGGGAATGAAGGTTCAAGGCCACCTTCTAGCGTCAAATATGTTGGTGAGATTTTCATCTCGCAACACCTCAGCTGGTCATGAAAGCAATAATAGCGTACTTCCATGAATTTGAATCAACAGACTTAAGTCATTTTAAGTTTACCTTTAAGTTGTAATTATATTGCTAGGAGCTTACACAATTAAGTAGTTGCACTTTAACTGTTTGTTAGAATTCAAAATCTAACACATATCTGATTAATGGATAACATGAAGAAGAATCTGATGTAAAGGAAGTAAATGACAATGTATTAAAATAAGAGACATAGGAAATTTTACGTGGTTCAGATTCTTTCGAATCCTACGTCCACGGACCAAACCTCTGTTTGTATATTTCTTCTTGGTACAAGTTTTTAATGGAGAGATAAAAAGATACAATTTTCTAAATTCCAAAAAGGGATCCCCTTCTCATTACAGTGTCTCTCATATTTATAGTGTGGAGATGCCCGTGGATTGCCACAATCCCTCATCTGCTATTTTGATTTCTGCCTTTGGAGTATGCCATGTGTCATGCATCTGTCTTGTTCATATGACGTGCACGGATTGCTGATGTGTATTTGGTGGGAAACCATGATTTGAGTTGTTGAATTTTGGGCCTTGGCAGGGAATTCAAAATTAAAGCGAGAACCTCTGAAATTGTGGTGGGGAACTCAATTTTGAATGGACCTTGTGCTGTTGATCCGGAGAAGTGAATGTCTTGTGTACTGCCTTGGAAGGATGTTGAGAGCCATTCTTTTATTTTGGGGTGCTGTTGAAATATCTGGAACAAAGTTATGCTATTTCATCTGCAACTTCTATAAGTGTGGATCCACTCTAGAGCACTTGTTTTAGCAGACCTGCATGTAGCCTATAGAATGCTTTTGATTCTGCATGGTGTTGTGGTGTCAGCTCAATGTGTGTACGAATGTGATCTGGGCTACTTTTGATGTTGATATGAGCGAGTTGCTCGATAAGGGCTGCTTGCAGGTTTGTTGTTTCCTAACAAATAATGAGCACCGATGGCATGTTGTTTTAGATTCCATGTATGCAGCCCTTGGAATGCCTTGGATTCCTCATAGTACTACTTAAAGATTCCTTAGTAAGCGCAGTGCAGACTTGGGGCTTGTATGGAATGGATCAAGGGTAGATTCAGCGAATGGTTGTACGCAACATTTGCATAGGTCATGTATTTGGTTAACCTATGGTTTGAAGAGTGCAGACTTATCATGGCCTTGGGAAATATTTTGCTAAGAGTTCCAATTGGTTCTGCCATGTGTGGCTTTTAGCTAGTGGGCAACTACGCTGACCGAGCGCAGTGATGTTATCTGATCTTGGCCAAGCCTTGGCAATTATTCTTCATGGTTTGCCTCATCTGGATCCGAGTTGTCAAAAGGACATGGTATGCCTGACACGGTTCTCTAAATTTAAGCAGAACTCCTTCTTTGGTTGTAGCAGGGTTTTCGACTTTTGTCCCTTTCTTTGCATTACTGTGTTTACGACATCGCGTCTTCTTTATTATCTTATCCTAATGGCGGCACACTTCTTCCTTCGTCTATTTTGATGGTGGTGCACTTCTTTTCATTGGCCTTTGGATGTAAGATTGTTAACACGGACCCATCATCCTTGCACATTGATTTATGAATGCGAAATGTCCTCGTTTGCATTCACTTTTTAATATCTGAAATGTGTTGTATTTTGACATTACTAATACAACCTTTGGCGTCGTAGTACAGCATCTCCACCCCGTTCCCATATCCTGGTAGCATTGCAGTTCCATGTAATATAGTTGTAGACTATTTTCTCCATCTTGTGACTATGTCAGGTTTGGGCTCAGTATCATAATGTAACACTGAAATTAAGGGATCGATGCAGTTTGAATCTTTGTCGTTGTCTTGAAATTTCCAAGTGCAACATTCTCTTGACTTTGCTTTACTATTTTCTTTTCCTCTTTATAGTCCAACTTTTATTGTGAGAGCGTCACATTCTAATCTTAGCGTTTATGTCAACTTGCCTTCAATAGGGTTTTGGAAATATGGATGTAACAGAGTGAATAGCCATGTTTCCTTTGAGACATAATTCACAGTATCATATGATTCAAAATCATATGAAGGTAGATAACTTTGTTTCCCAACTTGGTTAACCTTTTCTCACTGATATGGCCTAGTCTATAGCGCCAAAGGTAATTGTCATCAATTTTAGATATATTAATATTTTAAATAATCAACACGTTATACAGTCAATAATATATATTGATCATTCGAAGTAAGAAAACCAACACTCTTACTTCAATAACAAATATTCATAACATCATAAATCAAATTGAAAATATAATCATCCTCCATCACATGGGAGACTTAAATTATCCCATAAATAAAATTAGGTATATAATAGCAATTGATCAAGATTATAGTATGTCCATTGGCAAAAGTCTTGTGGCACTGTCCCACTACCACATTGCTATAATTAAGTCATTAGCAACACGAAATTCCCTGTCTCCTTTGGCTATAGTCTTTCTTCTCCTAAGTTACTATTAATTATTTTAGAATGAGTTCCAAACCCAATATTTAAAGTCCAATAAGAAGTATTTATAAAAAGACAATCTTTTGTAACAAAAGTACCTTAGGGAGGGAAATCAGATTATTTTTTCTCCTTTAGCATCTTCAAGTAATCCAAATGGTTCCTCTTCTAGTTTCCCTTTTTTATGTAGTTATGATGTTCAACTATTTCCTCCATGTCATTGCTCTTCCTCCTTTTGAAATTATCCTTCTCTTCCTTCTGGTAGTACCTTTAGAAGAGTAAGGCTTCAATGCAAGCACTGAACACAAATCCTTTGCTAAAGTGCTCTTAGGTCCTAACATATTAAGGAGCTCAAATACTTTACACTTAAGCGAGTCATATTGTAATTCAATAGTACGAATGAACCTAAGGAGTTAGTGATCCAAAAATCAGATCAACTTGTGGCCCTCCATCAAGAGTTGTTCACAACTCCTATAACAACTCGCATTTTTAATTACTGGATATTTAAATCGATTTAAATATTGGATAATTAATTAATTGAAGGTCCAAAATTTGATTTTTTTTCCCGCATATGGTCAAATTAGTACTCGAGACCACTTCCGTTGAGTCGAGATTGACACTGCGAATTAAAATAAGTATAAATATCACTATATTTGGAATCACAGTAATATTACAATTTACGTATTGTTATAAGTATCTTGTAAATACACATGCGTAGTCGAGTCCAGTGGGATCTCGACTGATGGTTTGTGTTTCTAGAATGATGGTTTCATTTTTTTGATGTTTGGTTGAGGAATTTTTGGAATCGGGCTATCCGATGGCCAAAACGACCTTGAAATGTGTGAAATTATCGTCTCGGAGCGCAAACTCGAATGGAAATGAAATTTACACCATTAGGAGAGAGAAAATGAGGTGGTGTACACCGACAAGTCTCGTTGCGATCCGATTTACCTTATGGTCGTGTAAGCCCAAAACGTGTGGCAGTTTGTTTGAGAAATCAAATAAAAGATTATATATTATTATATATACACTACCCCCACTTCTATTTGGGGACTCACTTTTTCCCTCTCCCTTCAATTATCAAATAGGTTCCCCTTAATGGATATCAGGTCTAGACTGATTTTGAGAGCTATGGGCAATGATGAAGGATGGGATCGGCTCCATTGAATTCTTGGAGGAGAGAGCATTACATCTATGGCGGCTTGGTAGGGTGCGGTGTCGTTTGAGGTTGTCGGCCTACTGTAGCCATGGAGCTAGGTTTGGAGGTTTCTGTCGTTTGATGGGATATAGGCACAACAGAGAGTGTGGTTGAGTGTCTCTTGGCGGCACAAATGTTTTTGCACCATCAGTCGGAGATCCGGCCCACTACATTGGATCGTTACCTATCATGGCCGTGACGGGGGCACGCACATCGCATTTTGAGTGGGGTGGTCGAGCTTTGAAACTGTAACAACCCTGGTTTAGATTACCTGAAATTAAATTAGGAGAATAATTTAATTTAGTGATAATTAAATAATTAAGAGAATTGGTAATTTTTAGTTTTAATTATATTAGAGTTTGGAGAATCTATTTGTACGAAGTTCATGTAAATGAATTTAGTACTAAAAATGGGTATTTGAGAAATTTTAGTAATAATGGAAATAATTTCAACATTTGAAATATAATTTTTCCATAAGTAGATTATTTTCGTAAAACTATGGAGAATATTTTTATTCTAAAAGTTGTATTAAATTTTGGACACAAACGATGTATTTTTACAACGTTAATAATAAAAATATATTTTATTATAAAAAATATGGTTTAATTAAATTTAAACATGTTCTAATTTATAAAATGAAGATTTTACCTTATAGAGCTTGTTAAAAGTTGAGTGGTTGAATTTATAAAAAAATATACAAATTTGTTTAAATATAAAGTAAAGTGTTTTATAATTCAAAGTTGTAATTAGCAACACCTTGTGATAAGAAAACTTTAGCAACACTTGATAATACGTCTACGTCTCTTTACCCATTTCAACCCATTAGGTTTAGGAAGTGAGAAAAGAGAAGAACGTACATGTTACTTCTCATTTTTCTCAAAACCAAAAAGCTCAAACTCCTCCTTCTTTAATTCTTTTCATAAAACCCTATCCATTCAAAATTCAAGAACAAATCAAATAAAATTTCAAAAATTTTGAAATTTGAATACGTTGTTCTCAACTCATAAATACACCTTTTGTAAAAATTTCGTAGGAAAATACTTAGTTTTACTATGTCAAATCTTTGCTGCACTAAGGGCCAAATTCTGGAAATTTTGGTTGTTTGGGTTGAAAACAAAATGCAAGCAATTTGAAGCCTTAAGCATAATTGAGGTGAGTAACCCTCACACTTCTAGTCTAAATTCATTTGCATGTGGTTGAATGGTGAAAACACTAGTTTTATTAATCTTTGTTTGGTGATTACTTTCAGTGTTTTTAAATCTACACCTTGTTTGCTCACATCAGTTTACTGCTTTCTAAATGTTGAAATTAGACTTTGCTCAAATTTTTAATATTATTTTTCGATAATTTTCTAATATGAATTTTGAGTTCTGATTCAATGGAAAATAATTGCATTTTGATGCCTTTATGTTCTATGGAAGAAATCCCATTTTTGATGTATTCAATTACTGCTGAATCTTAGTGGTTTAATTCGTATTTTGATGTATATTCATTTATGTTGTCTTAGATATTTTATATGTATATCGTGGATCTTTTATGACCACCTTTTGTAGTTCACATCATGTGTGATATACATGTTCACATCCGCTTTATGAGAAATGTTTATATTTCTTTGTCGTATTCTGTGATCTATGTTCTGTTATATTTTATATTGTTCTGAATTATATTAAGCCACTATATTGTTATTTTGTGCCTGGATCAGATACGTTGAATCCTCTTATAAAAGAAAAATATTTTCGGTCAATTCGACGTATCAGTACTCGCCTAGAATAATAATACAGCAGGTTGCTCCTAACAAGCCTTATTCTCCACATTAAGAGACAATATTTCATTGTAATGTTCATTGTTAATGAGGGCATAAAGGTAGGACATCACAGCTTGGTATCAGAGCCGAGTTCGGAATAGTATATGATATTAAAGATGAGAATATTTTCATATATGTGTCTTCGAGACCGTCTCTTAGAGTTCTTTGGGTCACTACTAGGAATTCTTACTCTAGAGATGAGTCATATCTTAGAAAATCTTAGGATACATCATGCATATTTTCTATACATGCTATTTCGTACCTTGGAGTAATTCTTCCTTTGAACAAATGTTTCAGTTCAACTTTAGCATACTTCAAATTGAATTGTGTGTCTTTGTCCTTAGTAATCTAAGTTGTGTAGTGAAGGCGGACGAACTGCTTTCCACTGAGCGCCTCAAATTTAAGTGCCTTTGTAATTTGTTGTCAATAATAAATGCTTGCTTGTTTAATAATTAAACTTAGTAACCATTAAAGATTAACATTGAGTTGAATTTACTTTTAAGAATTTAAAAGACCTACTCGATATTAATTGGACCTTATGGTGTATAGATTTGACGTCACTACTGCAAGGCATAATTGAATTTAGTTTAATAATTAATTTATCCTATGGACAATTAAATGAAAAACTAAGATGAATTTTAAATAGATAATTGATTAAAGCAAGCATGGATAAAAGGAAATATCATTAAATTGATTTTAATGGGGTATCATTTATAATGTTGTAAAGGCAATGAAAGAAATTTAATAAAAATAAATCTTTGGAAAATCTATTTTGTATGGCAAATTGTTCGTTAGATGCTTTAAGAACTCTGGTCGAAGCATTTGGCCAACATTTTTCGATAAGGGTTCCTAAAAATTTGACCGAGTCAACGAGACACTGAAAATTGAGTTCAAATGTTTTAAAATGTTAAAATGTTCAAAAGATTTTAAACAATATTTAGACGAGGAAATAAAACTTTATGGAAGTTGATACATTATTTGGAATTGAATGATCTTTTGAGAAAAGATGTATATATATAATTGTAATGTTTTGAAAAAGAAAAAAATTCAATTGTAAACAATTTGCTATAAATAAATCTCATATGAAGTTTTCTTTTTAAGAGATTTGCCTTGAGTGTGATTTTCGTTAGAAAATATCACTCAAGTTCATGTCTCATACGAGTTTGGGTGATTCAAACCCAACAATATCTTTAGTTGCAAAATTGCCGTGAGAAAATCCTCTCACAATTCTTTTTTAAATTTGATTATATTTCAGTTTTTAATATGGATTTACATTAAATAATAAATGTTTGCAAAGTTGAACTGAAAACCTAGAATAAAAGCGTAGTTCTTTTCACAAACACACTTTAATCACTATATCATTGTTTGCATGTGTTAGTAAATTGACCATATCTTTTTCATTTCTAGTCGGATTTTGATAATTTTTGATGTTTCGAAAAGCTAGCTTTATGTATGACAACTTTAATGAAGAACACTTTTACAAATTTTGAGCATAGTTTGAGCAAAAACCTGTTGCAAACTTTCAGCCCTGTCACATTGAAATTTATATTCTCTGAGCTAAACACTGTTAGTAAATTGACCATATCATTTTCATTTCATGTCGGATTTTGATAATTTACGATGTTTTGTAAAGCTAACTTTACGTATGACAACTTTTATGTTTAATACTTTTACAAATTTTGAGCATAGTTTGAGCGAAAACCTGTTGCAAACTCTCAGCTCTGTCACATTGAAATTTATATTCTCTGAGCTAAACACTGTTAGTAAATTGACCAAATCCTTTTCATTTCTAGTCGGATTTCGATAATTTTTTATGTTCCAAAAATCTTACTTTGTATGCGAAAACTTTTATGTTGAACACTTCTACCAATTTTGAACGTAGTTGTTTCGAAAACCTATCCCAAGACAGAGTCATTCGTTGTCCCGAATTTGAACTAAGTTAAAGCTCTAATATTTGTTTCTTTATTTTTTTTTCTTGAACTTTCTTTTGCTTATTTTCTTAATTGGTTTATGCATTTTAAATCATATGTTAGATTTTTTTTAAGAAAAAAGATTTTGGGAACGAATAAATAACTTTAACCGGATGAGCTAGTATCCATTCCACTAGCTGATTGATTTATCGGAATCACGACAACCAGACTTTGCCGTAACAGTCAACGACCAGCTGCATGGCTAGTGTTAATTAATATTAACACAAATGATAGTTATATCTATCACTGATAATTTCTTTTATCATTGTTTGAGGCTGTGTTAGTACGCCTTCCGAAAGCACAGTATCAGATTTCGCGAGTTTGGACATGTATTCTTCATAATGGGTGGCGATAACGTGAGATCTTTTTTTTGGGCGGTAGATGGATGTGTATCAGCATTTGTGATGATGGGTTGTTATAACTATCCATGCTGATGATAGTATTTAGAATTATAACTCTGAAATGCTATGTATCTTAGAGTGAGTTTATACTATCTTTTAATATTATATGCTATTGTTCCGCTATGAGAATCCAATATTGTATTCCTTCTTTCTTGTTCTATTTCTTTTTCTTTTTATATTACTCTAATAATCTTTCTTTCTGACACTTGGATGCTCGGTACACGAATACCGTGGATGTATTAGTGTCGATATTTGAAGGTCGAAAAGGTTGGTCGTTATATACCCCTGCCCCCTCCCCTCGGTTAATTTTTGCCACTAACCACTCTAGTAGCTTGCAGAAGGACATCTAGTACATGAGGATAGAGGTTACGACTGAGTTAATAAGGATAAGTTTGCTAACTTTAGATAGAGAGCTTCCTTTCCATGTAGCTAGACTTGGTTGAAACTTATCGATCTGTAGAAACTAATCGTCATGATGCTAAGAGAGGTTGGTCTTAGAGTCATACCAAGATAGCGGGTAGGAAATGAGTCCAACTTATAGTTGAACGCAGAGGCAATAGAAGCTCCAACCCCGGAGAGCTCTCTAACCATAAAAATAGAAATTTTGTTGTAGTTTATTGCCAAGCCATAGGGAATCTCAAAGTAGTACATGAGGAGTTTTATAGAAGTTAGATGTTTAGGATCCCTGGTGTTGAAAAGAATTGTGTCGTCTGCATGCTAAAGTGAAGCAATCTCAAGATAAAGCATAGATTCACCAATACCTTTGATGATATTATTGGAGATGACAAGGTTAATCATGGAGATTAAAACATCAACTGCAAGGTTGAACATAAGAGGGGAGAGGGAATCACGTTGACGTAGTCCTCTTCTAGACTAGACGATATTACTTTGAATCCATTTACCACGACCAATGACATTAAGAAGTGAAGAATTGCACGGATCTAAGAAATTGACTTGTCAGGGAATCCCCTATGCACAAGGGTGTTGATAATGAAGTCCCAGTTAGAAAATGACTTCGAGAATACATCAGATAGCATTCTTTATCACAAAGCTATTCGGGTCATTGAGCATGTTCGCAGGGCTTTATTTGTTCGGCCCAAATGTAACTTTCTTTTGTATTTTTGCATGTATAAATACGATGCACCATGTATTAAAGAGAACATAATATAATACACATCAATTTCTCTCTCGCAATACAAAAACCATTTCATCTCAAAAGATCATAAAGATCAAAATCACAGTTTCATAAATCTTATATGGTATCAGAACCTCAGCCAAACGGCATTAAGGCAAGTCTGAAATTCATCAAAGTTTATCATCAAATAATTCGAAATCATCAAAATCTCATCAGGAAAATTTTCATCATCAGAGATTGGAATTTGAGTAAGCTTTCATAGAAAGAAAACAAGTGCCTTGCCATAAGTCTTCAAAAGCAACTTAGACTGCAACAGGCTTTCTTTCAGAAAAACAGAATCAAATTCAGATTCAAGAAAAACCAAGAAAACCAGCAAAATCTAACACGATAAAATCAATCAAAGAGGCAGTGCCTTGCCTGAAAAACCCATCATCAAGGAAAGCAATCATTTGGGTCAGTGGCTGCACTTACCTGATCTATGTGATCATTTCTTTCTGTTCTTGAGTTTTTTCTTGAAGCATAGTATATGTTCCTGCATTTTCTTGCCCACAATTCTGTTTCATCCCTTCGTTTCTTGATTCATCATCATGGCTACCAGTTCTGAATCATCTGAAACCAGTAACTCAGATCAAACAGCCACTGAAAGTCTGATCAAAACAATCATAAATCCTCAAAGTCAATTAGTCACAGCCCACTTAGAAGAAGACAATTATCTTCTCTGGAAGGTGCAGGTGGAAACAACCATAAGAGGCTATGGTTTAGAAGGCTTCCTCCTTGGCACCCATGCTGCCCCACCAAGATTCATCACTAATGAAGAAAACAAGACTGTTAGCAATCCAGAATTTCCAAAATATCAAAGGCAGGATAGTCTAATTTGTTCATGGCTTTTATCATCAATAAGTGTCAAACTATTGCCACAAGTTATTGGGAGCAAAACTGCAAATGGAATATGGTCAACAGTTGAAAGAATCTTTAATTCTCAATCAGAAGCAAAAGTGATGCGTCATAAAAGACAGTTGCATAGTATTAGGAAAGAAAATCAAACTATGGGAGAATACCTTGCAAAAATCAAAACAACTTGTGATCTGCTTGAAGCAGCTGGTCACAAAGTACCAGTAACTGAACAGGTACTAATCACACTAAGTGGCCTAAGTGAAGAATATGAAGCTATTGTGGCTGTTATATCATCTCAAAGAATTACTCCATCCATTGAAGATGTGCATTCCATACTTCTTGCCCATGAGGGAAGGTTAGAGTTCAAGAAACCCATAGCTTCAGATATGTCAGTAAACTATGCATCAAACTACAAAAACAAGAATCAATTCAACAATAAACCAAATCCTCCCGTTAGAGGCAGAGGCAGAGGAAGGTGGAGCAACAACAATAGACCAAGATGCCAGATATGTGAAAAAGTTGGGCATACTGCACCAAAGTGTTATTTCAGACTCAATCTCAACTATAATCCAAATCGGAATTCAACAAATCAGAGAAACAAAAACAACTTAAGTGTCAACTTGGCCCAAGCACAACAAGAAACAAGCAATCAGTCATGTAGTAACAAAGCAAACAGTCAAAGTGAGACAAGCAGGCCTGAACAGATTTTTGATGAGAGTTGGTACCCAGATTCTGGAGCAACCAACCACATCACCAATAGTTTGGATAATCTAAATCTTGGAAACAAAGAGTATAAAGGTAATAAATCCATACGCATGGGAAATGGTGAGCCAATCAAAATTACACACACTGGAGTTGTTTGCATCAAAGGTGAAAGAAAACTATATCTCAATAATTTACTGATGGTACCACAGATAAAGAAAAATCTTCTGAGTGTATCTCAGTTTGCAAGTGACAACCATGTCTACTTTGACTTATGTCCTAACTATTTCTTAGTCAAAGACATACTAACAAAAGAAATTTTATTGAAGGGTGAAGCAGTAAAAGTCTTGTACAGATTTAATCTTGTTGACTCTAGAAATTCCAGTACAATTAAATCCCTGAAAACTATAATTACTCTGAACTCTCTCAAACAGAGAAGAAGTTAAGCAACTTTGATGTATGGCATTTTAAACTTGGTCATCCCAATGTAAATGTTGTGAAGAAAGTTTTAGAAGAAAACAAAATTTCTTTTGATAATGTCATTTTGCCCTATATATGTACTTATTGTCAATTAGGTAAAAATCAAAAATTAGCATTTATTGAATTAGCAAGCAAATATGACAAGCCACTGGAGTTAATAGCTGCTGACCTCTGGGATCCAGCCCCTATCAATTCAAATTATGGATATAGGTATTATATATCATTTGTTGATGCTTTCTCTAGACATACTTGGATATACTTTTTGAAAACAAAATCTGAAACACACCATGTAGTGATACACTTTATTACACAAGTTGAAAAACAAACCAATCATCAGGTCAAAATGATACAGACTGATGGTGGTACAGAATTTAAAACTCTCAACAATTATTTTAGTGGAAAGGGAATAGTTCACAGAGTTACATGTCCCTACACTTCTGAACAGAATGGTTTAGTGGAAAGGAAACACAGACATATAGTGGAATCTGGTCTAACTCTACTAGCTCAAGCAAAGTTACCTTTAAAATTATGTCCAGACTCTTTTAGTACTGCAGTTTATCTAATCAATAGGTTACCAACTAAAGTACTAAAAGGAGAAATCCCATTGAAAAAATTGCTCAAAATAAAAGCAGATTATCAATCTCTAAAAACCTTTGGATGTTTGTGTTTCCCCTACACAAGACCATACAACACATACAAACTAAATTTTAGATCAACGCCGTGCACTTTTATTGGATATGCTTCAAATAAAAAAGGTTACAAATGTATTGATAGCAATGGGAAAATATTTATAAGCATACGTGTTGTGTTCAATGAGCATATTTTTCCTTATTCTGATTTAAGTATAAAGACTACAGAGAAAATTTATAATCCAAGAGTTTCAATACCTCCTATACCTTTGGATCCTTCTGAATGCATCCATAAGGAAGGTGAAAGGGACACAATGAACTCTGCTCCATAACACACAATGTTCCCAGAACTAGGTCAGGCAGAGTCATTCAGTCCACCTGTAGATACAACAAATCAAGCAGAAGGAACAAGTCAGCATGATTCAGATACTCAAAACCATGAGTCAGACAACAATTTAGATCAAGACAATAATTCACCACTCAATGCAACTCAAATCAGAACTGAACATCACATGATCACAAGGTCAAAGAGTGGTATACTCAAACCAAAGATGTATACAGCAACAATATCAAGTGAGCCAGAAACATTTGACCAAGCAATGAAGGACAAAAATTGGAAAGCTGCAATGAATGATGAATACAATGCCCCAATCAAAAACAAGACATGGAGTCTTGTCCTGCCACCAAGGAATAAAAATATTGTTGGATGCAGGTGGACATACAAATTAAAGAAAAATCCAGATGGCACAATAGCAAGGTATAAGGCAAGGTTAGTGGCAAAGGGATATACAGAAGAACATGGCTTTGACTTCAGTGAAACATTCTCTCTAGTTGTCAAACCAACTACAATCAGGATTATACTTACTAGAGCCCTATACAAAGGTTGGAATATCAGGCAACTAGATGTGAACAATGCTTTTCTTAATGGTTAACTCAAGGAAGAGGTGTATATGGAGCAACCACCGGGCTTCCAACAAGACAGAAACCATGTGTGCAAGCTGAATAAAGCTATATGGGCTTAAATAAGCACCTAGAGTGTGGTTTGATAAATTAAAAACCACTCTATGTGATATGGGGTTTCAGTCAACTAAGTCAGACAACTCATTATTCACAAAATTCAGTGATGAAATTATCATTTATATACTAATATATGTTAATGATTTGATTCTAACAGGGAACAGTGAAGCAGAAATCAATAAAATCATTCAAGTTCTAGACAAACAATTTTCTATCAAGGATCTTGGCTACATAAACTACTCTTTGGGCATTGAAGTGAAAAGACAATCTAATACAGAGATTATGCTGTATCAGACAAAATACATCAGGGAATTACTGAATAGATCCAAAATGAGTAGTGCAAATTCACAACCAACACCAATGGTAACCAATCAACATTTATCCAAAAACAGGGGAGAAGCCATATTTAATGATAAGCAGTATAGAAGTATAGTTGGTGCATTACAATATGTCACCATAACTAGATCTGATGTTTCATTTAGTGTTAATAAAGTTTGTTAATTCATGCAGGGGCCTCTATATCAACACTGGAAAGCCGTCAAGAGGATACTAAGATATCTAAAGGAACAGCAAATTATGGCATTCAACTAAAGGAAAGCAAGCATTTAAACATAACTGGTTATGCAGATGCTGACTGGGCCTCTGATCCAGATGACAGGAAATCAACAACAGCTGTATATATATTGGTGACAATCCAGTTTCATGGTGTTCAAAGAAACAGAGTACAATATCTAGGTCAAGCACAGAAGTAGAATATCGAAGTATTGCCAGTGCAACAGTTGAAATTATGTGTATTCAATCTCTGATGCATGAACTAAAAATAAGTACAAACAACAAATCGACTCTATGGTTTGACAATCTAAGCACTGTGTATCTATCAACAAACCCGATACTTCATGCAAGAACAAAGCATATAGAAATCAACTTGTACTTCGTAAGAGAGAAGATTTTAAAAGGAAAGTTACAAGTGAACCACATACCTGCAACTTACCAGATCGCTGACATCCTAACAAAACCACTTTCATCGAGAGGTTTTGTTCGACTCAGAAAAGAATTAAAGGTTGAAGAAAACACTAGCAAACCTGATGAAGTCTCAGGCAACAACCACCAGCAAACCGAGGCGCCGACACTCAAAGACCCACCAATATAGGAGCTTGAAGCCATGAAAGCCTTGCTCTTTCTCTCAGATCTCAGAAACATGAGGAAATTTGAAGTCTTTGCAGCTAAAATCAAAGAAATTTTGAGAGGCGGCTCAGATCTGAAACCCTAACCCTAATTGCTTAGATGGGGCAGTTAGAAAATGACTTCGAGAATACATCAGATAGCATTCTTTTATCACAAAGCTATTCGGGTCATTGAGCATGTTCGCAGGCCTTTATTTGTTCGGCCCAAATGTAACTTTGTTTTGTATTTTTGCCTGTATAAATACAGTGCACCGTGTATCAAAGAGAACATAATATAATACACATCAATTTCTCTCTTGCAATACAAAAACCATTTCATCTCAAAAGATCACCAAGATCAAAATCACAGTTTCACAAAATCATAGTCCCAATTAATGGAATCAAAAGCCATGGCTAAATCAAGTTTGAGAAAGGAGCGGGAGATGTTGTGGAGATGATAGTGGAAAATGTTTCCATGGGCCATGGCAACAGAGTCAAGGATAGCTCTACCTCTAGTGAAAGCAAACAGGGAGGAATGGGTTAGGGAAGCCATGAGAGGTTGCGGTCTTTTAGATAGGACCATAATGATTAACTTGAAGATGACGTTGAGGAGCTAATGGGGCCGAAATCCCCAACTTTGTCCTCCCCGAGAAATTTCGAGATAAGGAAAATGTTACCATATTTAAGTCAACTACAGTGATCTGGAGTGGCATGAAACTCCTTGAAAATTTCTAAAATGTTGCGACTGAAGTGCCAGTATCTTTTAAGAAGAAGGTAGAGAAGCTTTTTGGAATTGGAGCCTTCTCATCGACCATGTCTTTTAGGGCCTCCCAGATTCGTTTAAGGCGAAGTTATGGTTAGGGGGAGAGTGCGTTTGGATACAGGTTGGGCCAGTGGAGGATGGGACGTAAGGAGCAGATCCGAGAATCTTTTAGTAGAAATCATCAAAAATTCTGTTTAAATCTCTTTGAGGGTGATAGATATGATCTTGGTGACCGATGGAATGAAGAATGTTCGCCCTTCTCCTTTTGTTAACAAGCCCGTGGAAGTATTTGGTAACCTAATGGCTTTATTATCTTAGGGTTTGAACTCCGGGTATCTCCTTTAGGCCATTGGGCATATGAATGCTGCTTCCATGCCATCTCCTCTTGAAGTACTAGCCTTGCAAGTTCAGATTCAGGCCTACGACGCTGGGAAAAGGCTTCAGTCGGGATATGACCTGCTTCCCCCTTCGTGTTGACGGTCAGGATTTCTTCTTGGGTCTAAAGCAGGGGCGGAGCTAGGTACAAGTCAAATATGGTCAAGGCCCCACCTCAAATTTTGATTTTCCTATTGTAATAAGCTACTTTGGCAACTTAGGTCATACCTCAAAATAATGATACGCTATATCTCAACTAATATTGCTGATTCCTTGTACTTTTTTATTGTTTGTGAATGATTATATTTAATAGAATGGAAAGTATGCCCTATGTGAAGATGTGAGCTGGCTCCGCCACTGGTCTGAAGCTTTCTAGATCAAAGAGATCCTCGTAAATTTCTCACTCATTTCTTTAACACATGTCTCACCGATGAATACCTCAATCGCAGATCCACGGATGGGACACACGTCCCAAAGAGAGGCCACCAAGTCATCAAAGCCCACCTCCGGAGTCCACATCCTTCACAATATGAAGTACGCTTTGGGGATGAGAGTCAAGAAGCATCGAGCAATGATCAGATATGATAGACTGAAGACCATTTTGGGTTGAGAGGGGATGGAAGTCTACCCAGTTGGAGTTGAAGCAGCAATCTAGTTTTGCAAGAGATGGAGAGTTTCTTCTATTACACCATGTGAAGCGCCCGCTGCTTAAAGGAATATCTATCAGACCGCAATCTTCTATGAAAGTATTAATAGCCTCCATGTCAGCAGTACAGCTAGAAACAGAATTTTAATTACATCAACATTATCTCAATATACTTTTACTTATGTAAATATCACTAAAAAAGTAGGCAAGGATCTCACAACATATACTCCAAATATTTTAATAAAATATCAAAACCATGATGATCAAAGTTTGAACAGTCTTCAAAATAATAAACATTCCTGACTACTTCAAAAACTCAGCTTTCTTACGCAAATATGGAGTTTGTATATGCAAATACAGACTTCATAACTTAGTATCAACCCAACAACTTGTACCATCTCTATAACAACATTGCACGAAACCCCATAATCGTCCCTCACTTAAACTTTTACAAAGCCAAAAAACAAAAACCCATAGCAAAGTTCATGTAATGCACCTGCCTAATATTACAATTCTACAGTACACTTCATCACTCATTAGCTTCATCATAAGATGTCATTACTTCATTTTGCACTTGGGGTAAGGTTGACATATCGATTCTATCATTTCTTTCTTCTTCCATACTGCCATCATCATGCACTGAGATTTCAGAAGTTTCTTCGTTTTCACCTCTGCCTTCATCTACATTTTTCAATATTGGGTTCCCATTCTCATCTAAGTTCACCTTATTCTCTGATTCATGTTCCTCTACCACAGTTGAATTATTTGCAGAGCCGTTATTCTGCAATATAATTTCGCGGCTTTCAACACTTGTGTTATTTGCAGGAACATCGATTTTGACTGCATGCTCATCTGGAGCTGTATTATTGTTTAAAACATACACATTTTGTGTTGAATTCACATTAGCAATATCATCTAATGTAGTAGTATTGTTCTGCACTTCTACTTCATTTGTTGAGTTAGTTTGTACAGCCACATTCAGAGTCACATTCGTTGATGTGGTAATATCACCTTTTTCTTCAAATTTTTCTTGAACAGCATTCATTGTTGTACCATCATTTGTTCCATTGGCTACAGTTTCAGATTGCAATACTTCGTTCACTAAACTTTCAGTGTTGGTATCACTACCAGTACCATTAACTCCTCTAGCATCTGAATCATAATCGTTTTTATCAATTGTTGGTTCCTCTTCTAAGGGTTTTTCAACTACAGCACCGGTTTCAGACTCTGTTGCATGAGCATCGTGAACTACAGCACTTGAGGCATCGTCCCTTTTGTAATTTTCTTCACGTGCTTCTTGTGTACTGCCTTCATGTTCTTGAATGTTATCGAATATATCCACTTCACTATGTTCATCTTTATCCTCTTCAATGTTACTTTCATTGTTGTTATCCTTGTCCTCTTCTTCTATAGATTCATCTAAATGCTCAGGTTCTTCTTCTTCATCGCCTTTTTCTTGATCTTGTTCATCGATAAAATCTTCTTTAGCATCTTTGTCTTCGTCAATTTCGATTTCGTTTACATTATCATCTTGCTTTGTATCCTGATCTTCTTCTGCTTCATCTTCTTGAGTCTCCTCGTTTACTGCAACTTTACGACTTTCCTCGATTTGAGGTAGATCTTTTCTGCCAAACTTGAAAAAATCATCTTTTTTATCGACGTTATTGTTTAATAAATTGGACCTTAATAAAGCTCTTTTCTTATCATGTGAATGCTTGACTTGATACAGCAGCCATATGCAAACAGCAATCAATAGACATATTTGAAGCCCATGTTTGATTTTGAAACCTTTTGATCTTTGATTCCTAGAAGATGCTTGCCTCAACATTGTAGTTGATTATATTTCTACTCCTGTGGATCGGATGATAAGAACCAATGTGAGCCTTCTTTGACAAGTTAATATATAAATATCTGCGACATGTTTGAAAGCAAATCAAATTACAATAGGTAGTCAAGAATTACTTAGTTACAGCTATCAGGCTGTGAGCTAAAAAATATTAACTATGAAAAACAGACTAGAAATATACAAATCAGAACAAATGCATATACTTTACCATCTGCACGTTTACCACATGCATTAATGGAGTTAAGAAACAATCGCTATGTATAAATAAAAAAATAAAAAAAACTAGAAAAAAAAATATTACATGCTTTGAACGTCAAACATTTTGGTCAATTATGCTTTAGCTGTAAATATTATTCACAAATTGATTGTCTGCATTCGTTATACATTTGATGTTACAACTAACTGGTTTTTCAATTAGCCATATTGTTTGTCATTTTGAAGAAACTGTTTAAGCAAAATTAGGATTAGAGATGATCGCGACTTTGGAACTCGAAAGCTTAGTTGTAGTATCCATGGTATATTCCGAGCTACAAATTCAGAAAATGAAATGCTAATTCCAAATAATAATATTTTAAAATGTTTGGAAAAGATAAGGGATCAATTCTCACATGATGCCTGAAAGTAAACAATACGTGATCAGTTGAACAAGCATGGTCATAACGAAGCATTACAGCCTAATATGATAGATACAAGATTCATACTAAATAGCTTGACTTCTAAATTTCATATATCTTATTAACAAAATATAAAATACTCATTAGTTTAAAGATCAATTTGACGTAATGAAGTTATTAATGTATATTCTATATATCACAGTGAACCAGTGACATATTATGTTTAAATATTGAATTCATGTATAATGGTATTAACTATGTGGTGTTTGACTGCTTCATCGCCAAGGTTCATCATGTTGGACCCAAAATTTATACAGTTTTGCTGCTTCAGTTTGAGCAGTTTATTAATTTGGCTCCCCCGATATCCACCCTACACTTACCTATTCACCTAACGTCTTAAATCCCGGTTGTTCTAACTTCCTCCAAATTTATATTTATACGAAGTATTTAAAAGTTTCAGTTGATAAAGGTGCCTACTTATAAGTAGGAAAAAAACTTAAGTTATTTATGTAACTTGATAGCCGTAAGATATTAAAAAAAATAACAATAAATAAATAAATAAAAATATATAAACCGACTTACTTTTAAACGTTGACAGCTTCATTTGATTAGTATCTCAGTTAAACAATCCAAACATTTGTACTTTCTATTGTTCATCTAAGACTACTTGAAAGTTACAACTCTTAAAAAAAAGCTGTTCCCAAACGAACATTTAACGTTACCAATGCTTATTCTCAAATTTTCAGCACTACATATACAGCACAGTAAGTTAAAAACAGTATTACTTATCAATCTAAATAGGTTTAACGGCAAATTGACCATTGAAATATACAGGAGTCTTTAACTAATTCAAATATTAAGTACGCAAACTCAAGCAGACATTAGCAACATCAAATGGAAACTCTATATTTTATCAACAAAAACAACAAGCACATACCCTAAATCCCCAAATCCAAAAAACAACCCATCAAGTTACTATTTGACTTAACCCATAACTTGATAATTGAACCCATCAATTCATCTAAGCTTATAATTACCAAAATAGTAATTTCATTAGATTATCACCACAACAGCAAGATCTAAAGAAAGCCCGTGTCATCAAAACACATAAACATGACATAGTTAGGCTACAGATCTAGAATAAGAAAGAAGAAGACAGGGAAAGCGGTACCTTGAGAAGCGAACTTGATGTTCCACTTTGTTTTAGATAGAGAGAGAGCATAGATTGGATCAGAGAAAAGTGTAAACTGTGTTGTTTTTATCTACTCAGTGATAAATTACAATTTTTGTGCATTGGCTTTGACTACAGTATTGCTTAGTTCTAAGCAAAGTCTTGTAATTCTGAAATAATTAAATTCACTTTAAAGTACATAATAAAATACACTAAAAAGTCGCCATTCGGGTAATGTCAAGTAATCAAATTTTAGAACCCGTTTGCCTACGAAGTTATTCTGAATCTATCCAATATTAACTTTTAGTTGTTTTAAACCGTAATTTTTAGCTAAATTTGCCAAAATTTAATTTGATTTGAAAATAAAAGGAGCTAATTTCCATGTTTGAATATCATGATTTAGGGTGCATTTGTAATGAATGAAAATGGAGCATTTGAACCGAGAAGTTGAGTGAACAGAAATGCGTTTGTCACTACCAACGTAATATTTGAACGCGGTATTTAAGTTGTGATTTTTAATTTATGTGAGTTTAATAATTGCAAATAATAAAAATTAAATTACTCGATTTTTCATTAAAACAAACTAATATATTTTAAATTCAAAGTCATGCAAAAAAAAAAACTAACTAAAACTACAGATGACGACTAATACAATTATCTTGTACATCATAAATCCTTGTACCTCGACATCAAACATTTTCATCATATTCAAGTTTGTGAAATCTTCGCGAAAAATCATCATAATCTCCCACCGTTGAATAGGCATAACAGCAGACAGTATAGAATGACAGATAACGATGGACAGTTAAGGTTCAACTTGTCGTTAAATGTGGTCACCACCGACGCATAAAACCCGTTGATAGAACTTCTTCTGTCCGATAGAAAATCAACTCACAGATCTATGAAAAGTTCCTCCTTTGCGGGTGTCCATAGAGCAATGGGCTGGGAGGAAGTAGAAGCAGTAGCAGAACTAGAAGATTCCGCCATACCGAAAAATGAAAATTGTAAAATATAGGGAAAAAATCGCAGAATAATATACGTTATGGATCGGAAAAAAAATAAACATAATAGCGGAAAAGAATACCTGAAAATATGCTCGAGCGGTTCAGTAGAAATTGAGAAAGAGAATGGTCGGGGGCTGTTTGCTGCTAGTGTGGGAAGAGGAGGAAGATGGATGGTTATATAGAGGAGGAGGGAGCCGGGAAAATGCAATCGTTGGAGTGAAACGCACGATGCGTCGGATGCGAACGTATCTTTTTACTCTAACCAGCTGAACGTTCCATTTGTTGGAGGAGGGAATCGAAAAAATGCAACCGCTGGAGTGAAACGGCACGATGCGTCGGATGCGAACGTATCTTTTTACTCTAACCAGCTGAACGTTCCATTTGTTGAAATTGAAAAGTTGGACTGTCCGACGCGTTGGACTCGTCGCCAACGTGGTAAATTTTGACTGCGAACGAGACATTACATGTAATACTGAATGTATAGAAAATAAGCAGCAAATAATGATATTATCATTGTAAAGTTTTTGAAACCATAAATTTGTTTTGGTTATTTACTTAGGTAAAGTTACTTAAAATTCCTTAATATAAGTAATAAGTAGTTGATTTTAAATCTACACTTTTAAGTTCCTTATCAAACGTTCGTGAACACCAAAATTCAAATAAATTACTTTAAGTAGTTTTGTATACTTATAATAAGTTGTTGAGCGTGCACTTAATTCATATAATAAATAAATAAATAACGAGATCACGTGTGACGCACACGAAATCAAAGTTACGTAAAAATAACTAAGACACTATTTTGATAGTTGCAATGAATAATATTTGTAAACAAATTTGAATAAAAACATTGTTAAACAATTACATCTATAATTTACTTAACTTTCACTGATCTTAATAACATTAGCAGTTGCAATAACATGTTATGTACCAAAAATTACTAATAACCTTTCATGTTATTGCACTTAGACACAAGTTTTAGAATCTCTAGTAGTTAATATGTGTAAATCAGATATCTCCCTAGGTATTTGTTTTGTTTTAGAATTTAAAAATGCTTTAGATGATTTTTAACCCCGATGTGCTTTCTCTCATAATGTATAATCCTTACCAATCCTTATTTTACAATTGATAATAATGAAATCAATACAGCAAGGTTCTTACTTACGTTAGCATAATTGTGGACCTTTGAGTCCTACTAAGTGTGGTGATGAATTTTTAGATTATGAGAGTAGATGGTTTACCTAAAAAACAAATAGTTTAAATATTTTTTGAGTGAAGTTCAAGTATAATATGTTAAACTACATAACATGTTTTTCCTTTTTCTATTAAAAACACAATTGTCGTATAATACTAAGCTCATTGAAAATATTTATATATGTATCTGTTGGATCAGAAAATGATACAATACCCTATATCAATCAAAAATGAAAATAACAGATCTAAATATGAAACTAAAAACTTTAACATACTGAATTTTATAATGGTTTGATCTCAAATCACTGTCTACGTCCACTTTAATTTTATTTTAGAGGATTATGCACAAGTACCATCGTGCTACAAACTTTCAGATATAGAAAGCCCGGTGAACTCGAGTTCAACGACACTTATCGGCAAAATAGAGTTAGAGAAGGGAAACCTTCTTTCATTGCTCTAAGGTTGATATTTATATGTGGATCCATCCACCAATGTTGCTAGCATGTAAAAGACTGGGTAAGAGATCGGATCCATGCTATCAAGAAGGAAGAACGAGTAAAACTTATAACTCAAATCATGTCGATACCGATCAAATCATGTCGGTCGACATGATTTTGCACCTTGTACTTTCACTTTTGTGACAACACGTACTCCTTGGCCCACCTATCCAAAGCCTATGGTGACTTTCAGACTCGCATCGGTGTCAAGAAATACGAGCTGTCAGGTTTTTATAATATTACAGAGACTAAAAATAAGCGAATATGATTTATGATATACTACGTTTTCAGAACTTACAGTGAAATGGAAAAAAATATAGATACTGGAAATATCCAACTCAAAAAATATCCAAAATAAAGTCTTATATAGTACATAGTCAAATACAAAGTACATAAAAATACCACTCAAGGTCTGATAAAAGAAATACTAAGTATTTATATGATAAACAGTTACATGGAGAGTAAATAAAGGATAAGCAACTCCTTTGATGAGCTCGTCTCTCTACGCACTGAAATCAGGCCAAATCACTTGTTGCCCTGTCCTCCTGTGGTGGGGAAAGAAAGGAAAAAGGGGAATTAGACAAAAGTCTGATGAATGAGTACAGGTTTAATATATGGTGATCATGTGCAGTTGACTTTAATTCTACTCTATGTGACCTAGGGTGTCCTACAATTGTCCGTGTATTCCTAGGGTCTTTTACTTAACCGTTTTTATCCAACACACACCTACACTACAACTTATGCATGCCATTAACCTCAATAACTAATGATCGGCTACCACTCCTAGAGATACTCAATATGGAAACACCACTCCCAGAGCTACTCAATATAGAAGCACCGCTATTAGAGCTACTCGATATAGGAACACATGTGACAACCCACACCTCCCGACACACTATTCCAAGGCCTATTGTGACTTTCAAACTCGCGCCATGCCGAATCGGATCGTCGAGTTCTTATAACATTTTTATATTATAAAGACTAATACAAGCAAATATATAACACAAAAAAATATCTATCTTAGAAAATATCTAAATCACGGTCTCAGAAAATCAGTAGGCGGTCCAATACATAGTATATAGAAAATATCACTCTAAGTATGATAAAAGAGATAAACTGTACTGATAAGACAAATAAATACATGGAGAGCAAATATGACATAAAGCAATCTTCAAAGATAAGCACAACTCTCCAAGTATCAAGAATGGACCGATCACCTGCTGTCCTATTCACCTGTGGTGGAGGCAAAGAAGGAAAGAGAATGGGTTCGACAAATAGTTTGGTGAATAAGTATAAGTTTAATATGTGAAGATCTTGTGCAGTTACTTTAATACTACTCTAAATGATATAGGGTGTGATACAAGTGTCCGTGAATTCCTAAATTCTGTTACCTAAGGGTTCCTGTCTAATCCGTTCCTACACTGCAATTTGTGTATGCTATTGCAATGGATCGAACTAAGGATCGAACCTCACATCTAACGGTCAGCCATGGCTCCTAGAGCTACTTAATATGTAAAACACCGCCCACTTGGTTCCTAATTATGGAAACACTGCAACTAGGCTACTGTGGAACTACTGCCACCAATATATATTACTAATTATGGATTACGCATTTCAGCCTTTAACCGGATGACTACTACAATCTATCAATTGATTGCTTGCAGTCGCCTACTCAGGATGAACGGCCGACTGGTCATAGTGTAAAATTTAGGATTTTCTCATTTAAATTATTTATTAATTTCATCAATTCTAGTTTGATTTATGAAGTGAATCCTAAGTATCAGTTTACAGTGATCAGTCTTTACAATTTACCCTACTTTTTATTTATTTCAAATTCATGGGTTTGTACAATTTATATATAATAGTTTAATTTAAGGTAAATCAATTTTAGGTGTTTCAATTCAATAATAAGAGGGCTTTAACTTGGGTTAAAATTATTAACAAATTTATATCATTTTCAATTTCTAGTTCAACTTCAGATTTAAACAATTGAGGTTTGCAACTTAATTACTAACATCCTAAATCAAATAGAATATGTTAAAATTAACTGTAAATAATCAGATTATTAAACTTATTCTCACTCACCTCAGATCCAAGCTCTAACTCTAAACTCCATCGGAGGATCGTCACCTGTTAGCTTGCCTCCTCCTTGATCCGATCTAGTAGTGCTCTTTAACTTTGTTTTTAATTTGTTTTTGAAAGAAGTTTTATAAGTGGAGAGAAGAAATTTTGACAAAGTTTCAGTACGCAGTAAGTTTTCTGATGAAATTAGATTAGCTTAGGTGTTAATTTATAGGGGTTAGAGATTGATTTGGAGCATTGGATTTAGCCTAGGATATCTTTAGTTTTATCCTAGATGCACATCAATTATTTGGCAACGAAGAAAAATAGTCGGTTCAATCGTCTTCGTTCAAATTCATGCTCTAGTTCCATAAAGATACACATCAACGGTCGACCATCACTGGGAACCGATCCGGTCGACTGCTGAACCCTAGGGGTCGACAACTTGTAATGTGAATTTTTGGAAAGTTTTTATATTTAGTTTTTTTTATTTTCAGACGTCCGTAACTTCTCCATTCTAACTCTGATTTCAAAATGCTATGTATGAAAATTGTCTATAAAATTGCTGCGAACGCAATGGTGTAAGTTTTGTAGCCAAATTCGATGTTTGTGAAAATTTCATTTTAGCTCTTGTTTTATTTAGATATAATTTTCTTATTAAATTTTCTGCTAAATTTTCGGGGTGCTACGCTTTTCCATCATATTGTTCAAGTATCCAAATTCCAAAGCTTCATTGAAACATTACTCCTATAAATCATGTCAGTACCAGCGTGATTTATCCCATATGAGTCTTGTCTTTTCCTACCAAGTACATTGCATCTTCAACTACTACTGAGAAGTGGATCCCACATCAAAAATAAACTCGGTGTCAATATGATTGATCATCGTTACCAACATGATTTGGTATATATAATTTTTGTCCAACTACTTTTACCTTTTCTTTTCATCATTCCTATCACCTCTTGAGCTCCTTGATTCATTCCTTCATCGTATCGAAGCCTGGATTCATTAAAAAGTCGCTCGTTTCAACCGTTGGATAACACTTCCCTCTAAAGTTTTCTTTCATGAGTACAAAGCATGTTTTGAATTGATACGAGAAATCTAATGCCAACCATTGAAGGTCATCAATCGACAAGCAGTCCTCTTGAAGCATCACGTTTATTCCAAGAATGTATATTCATCGCTTCAAGTAGTCACTGAACCCTTTTTTTCGTAGTAAGGTTGGAGCCTTCGATTTTTGGAAACTACATTATATCTCAATTAGGTAGACTTTCCCTTTTCCTTTCTTTTCTTTTAATTTTTTTTACATGGAACAAAAACAGGTTAGCCAAAACTTATCGATACTGACATGATCATGTCGATACCGACATAATCATGCCGATACCGACATGATTTAAGCGTTGAGCATAAAATTAGTATTTATAAATTTTTTAAGTTCGCATCTTCATTCACCAACATTCATCTTTTCTGCCTATAGAGATTTTTCAACCGTTGCTGCTACTTTGCCTTTGTCGTCATCGCGACCACCAATTCGACAACCGTCACTCAAAATCTAGCACCATCACTATTTAAGCTACCTTAGCAACTCGACACCAACCAATTCAAATTTTCTATAACCAGATCTCGATCTCATGCCTAGGTAGGTTTCGACCTTAGCGCCGCTAACATCGCCGCCATCTTGTCATCGTCGTTCCATCATCGCCAACATTGTGCCACATTTGTCGATTCACGTTCGACTCCAAATTCATGCTCCTCTTTCTTTCCATGGCTAATTTCAAATGTCAACTCAAGAATGATTTCTCACTGGTCCAAGTTGACTCCAAGCCCTCTCGGGACCTGATCCCAAGTCCTTCTTTCTCACTTTTTCTTAGTGTACACTTCAAGTCCTCAAGGTCCTCACTTTGAGTTTTTTCAAGCTCGGCCTCGAATATCGATATGTGATGAGCTTTCACATATGAAAGAAAAAAGTCAATTTTCATCGAATTTCAGTCGAATATGGACCGACGACTCAATCTCGATGAGACAACTTCAAGAAATGTTCACATCGAACGCACTTCGGCATCCGATTGAAACACATTTTGACGCGTCCAGTGAAACATCACAATCCTGTAATTCTGTAAAGAAAACACCGTGTCACCCTGGACAATGGTTCCGTTATCGAATATTCTATGATAATTGGTAAAATCCGATACATAGTCTCATAATGCGACATAGCTCATTTTCTAGCACGAGCGAACTATCTACATAGAATGCTCGCGTACTTTGGTCCATGGATACATGACCCACACTACATGGATTAACACTTCATACTACCCTGGTCAATATACAGAATTTGATTGGTCAATACACATCGACATCCGTTGAACTCTCCACATCGGCTACACGATTGTCAATCAAAGTAGAACATCAAAATAAAACATACCTAACCACCTTCGTCATCAAGTTTTTTTAGTTTAAAATGACCAACCAGAGATGATCTTCATGTCTATGAATCCACTATTGCTTTTCAACCACTCCATAGGTGTGCTCATTTACTGCCCAAGTGTCTAATTCTACTCCATCAGGAGTTAGATGCTCAATTACGCAAGAGCTTTAACTTCAAGTTATTCCAACATCTCAGCCTCATGGCCCTACCCCTCCAAGGAAAGACCAGCCTGTTCTTATTGTTCTGGATAACCCTTCAGACCAAACACCTTCTAGGTTGATCGCCAAGGAGCTAAGATCAATATACCTCAAGCATGGGATTCTTAAGGACGAAGTTCTCTTTCTTGATCCCCAACAAAGAGCCTATCATCCTCCGGACAGCTATACATATGCAATAGATATATTTTCCCTTTGAGAACCATGCTCGTAGTCAACAAATTCCTTAAATTCTTTCTTCAAGAGCTCGGGCTAGCTCCAACACAATTTCATCCAAAGGATAATGCTCTACCGATTTTTCTCTATATCATATTCGTGATGAACATGAGCTGCTTCCCTTCCTTCGAAGAGCTAACCTAACTACTAAGCTTTAGGAAGAGAAGAGACACCCCATCTCTGATGATAGTTGAGGCCTTCAACCATTGCAAGGTTGTTTAGGGGCTCCATAACAAGAAAAGTTACTTCAAGAGCAAATATTTCTTCGTTCGATGCCCCGAGGGCTTCAACCACCTTTGGCTGTCTAAACCTAAGTTTCTTCATTTGATATCTTCCTTACACTTGGGATTTCTTCACCCAAACGTCTAACATTCTTTCCATATCTCCCTCAAATCTCTTGGAAAGAGTCTTAACTAAAGAACTTGCTAACACATCAGCATTCTTAAAGAGGATCGATCCGGATCTGGAAAAGTTCTTATATCCTCAGAAATGCTCAACCATGACAGTTTCACCTCCTCTACAAAGGAAGGAGTGTCGTTCCTAACCCGGTTCCTTTTAGAGCAACTCGAGTCGCTACTGGTCCTTCTGCTCCAGAGGGCAACTCCAACGATAATGAACAAAGAAGGGAAGAAGGCCAGGGAGTCGAGGCAAATCATGGAGAGGAGGAGGAAAATAGAGGCATAGAAAACTTAGGCCAAGAAAGTACAAGAGGAGGAAAGAATATAAAAGAAGTCGGGGGGTGAAGAAATAGATGAAGGTGAGGAAGAGGGAGAGGATGAGGAAGATAAAGATGAGGATAACAATGCCCGTGGAGACAAATTATTTAGGGAGATATCCAATAAAGGCACAATGGTAACTTCACCTCCTAGGCCAGAATGATTGGCGATCATGTCTTTCCAACCCACACTCGAACCATGTCACGAGCCCGTCAAAGAATCTACTACTCCAGTAAGTGTATCTGAAAACATTTTCGGTTCTTTGAGTAATCTCCCTGACTTTCCTTCTGGTGGAGTAAATTTTGAAGACATCTTAAATACCACACCTCATGAATTTAGCTTCCCTTCGGGTGACATTCTCCTAACCGCTGAGGGTGATAAGACTCCATCTCCAAACCCCCTCGAACATGGTCCGAGGTTCCTAGCAAATGTCGAAACTTCGCACACCTATAGGAACACAAGCACAAATACTCCACACTTGTTCTAATCCATCAATTTAACATGATACGATAAGTTTTCCTTTCTGTTACAATAGGGAGACACAACCCTATAGACATACTTAGAGAACACACTGGACAACATTGATCCTCGACTCCAAGGCCCTCCTACTATTACTCAGAGATGGAAAGACTAAGGAGAAGGATTGAGAACGGCGTGATGTTGAGCAAAGACGGCATCGCCAAGATGAATAAAAGGAATCGCATGACTGCTCCGGGCACGACTTTGACTCCTGTCATCAATAACACCCATATGCCTAGCCTTTCCAACATCAATCGTCCTCCCGCCAAGAACTTCCTCTATCATCCTGACCTCACAACTACTACTTTAGCTCCCTAATTATCCATAATAATCAGCCCTTCTCAATCTCTGCAATCCCATGGGACTGGAAAAGAAATAAGCTCTCATCATGTTGCTCCTCCTCAAAACCATGAAGGCCAATCTACTAAAGTTACTACTAAGATGCAAGCAACCTTTCTTGAATGTTGCCTTCAGGGGGTTAGATTCGATTGTAATGTCAGGGACTTCTGAAGGCTTTGCCTTACACCAGGAGGTTGTGGAGCAACTATAGGAGTGGAAGAAACTGGCTAAGGGCCTCTCCAATGTCAACTGTGCTAACCAGTTGACCATTCGATCTTTTGACATGAAGAGAGCCAACTATAACTGTATATGCAAAGATAACAAAAGAGAGCTGGCCAAAATTAGAAAGGAAAGATATGAAAAGGCAAAATCTGCTAAAGACCCGTAGAAAAGGCTATCTAAGTTAGCTCAACTCCACGCGGCCGAGAGCTAGTTTCTAAACTTACAATTGAAGAATGCCTATGTCTTCAGCGCTGACCTCGAGAATAAGATCAACGCAAAAAAGATGAAAACATTATTCTTAAGGCCAAGGTCGAGAAACCCGAAGCTAACCTGAAAGCTGAATAAGAATCCAAGGAGTAGGCTTAAGGTTAGTCTACTGAATTAAAAATCAATTTGGCCACCATTAAGAAAGAGAACGCGAATCTCAAGGCTAAAGCAATCGAAACTAAAGCGGATATGGAAGCTACCTTGCTTTAGTTTTTTTCCAATATCATATAGATGAAGAACCTCAAATGGCTGTAGGGCGACTATCCTAAAACTTTAGTTGAGGCTTAGAATAAAATCTTGAGAAAGGCTAGAGAATCTATGTAGCAACCCATACCTTAATGGGCCTAAATTTCTACAAAATTGAAACCCAAGTCCATCAAAGCAAAGATCGTTGGATTTTGTACCTGCAAATAAGCATGAGCATCATAAGAGATTAGTATAAATCTAAAGTCATAGTGGAAACAATAATAGGATAAGAATACTGATTATGACTATTACCTTGGAATTAATGGTATATTCTTGGATAGCAGAATTGTCACATCAGCATTGAGCATGAGAGAAAAGAAGATTCTCCAACAACTAAACACATCCAGCCCTAGTGACATGTTCCTCTAAATCTATCCAGTGGATTGTAACGAGGAGAGGTTAAGAACAGTGTTTTGGTGACTGGAAAATCTATAAACTGTCCATAACATAAATTTATACTGATTGGTTTCCATTTAATTATTATGTCTATTAAGGTTAGCAATTCTAATCTAACATTCCATTGCACAAATGATTGCTTACCTACCCATTCCCAAGGTACAAAATACCGTGAAAACTTTATCAACCACCCAATACTTCCATACCCATTTTCCACTTAATACTTCTAAATATGAAGTGGGCTTCTACTATCACCGCATAATGCTTTTAAAAGAGAAATAGGCAGACTTTAGCATTTAAGATTTCAATCGAGGTAGACTCCATCATTTAAGACCGATTCCCAAGGTGGACTTCTAGCGTCGTCATTATTGGTATATTGGTCCTAACTATAGAGACCTTTGACCACTATATATGGCCTTATTATTTATAATAGTGATACCACTAGAACATCTATCGTATCAAAGTCTTAGCAATGTGAAAGACCGTACCCAAACCACTTAATACCTCACTAACAAGGACTAGGCCGGCCTCTGACCATTTAACACTTATTTATAAGTAGGCCTTTTCCATTTAATACCTAACCCTAAGGCGGACTCCTTACTGGTACTATCTAGTGACATTGCTTGGAAATCTCATTAGGCTACTTAGTACTTCTATTATTGGAGAGAGGCAAACCTTAGATTAGTCACACGGTACCTGAAACTCGAAGCGAACTCTTTCCGAGATATCCATCATCACTCCTAATTATAAATATGAAATCATGTTAGGTTACTTCTTTCCGTAGGGAGGCAGGCCCCAAGATAGCCACTTAATACCTCAAAACTTAAGTAAACCTTTTTAGAGATATCTCTCACCGCTCCTATTTCCAGATTTGGACCATATAATACTTTTCAATTAAGAAAGTAGGTCCAATCTTTCATGTCGTCACGAGTCCTAGGATTAGTGATATCGCACATCAGTAGTAGCACCCAACTGCTGGTAACCTTAAAGTGAAGGGCAATCTTCCATCGAGTGACTCTACTGACCTAGCATCACTAACCTACTAAGTTCAATTAACCATCCTAAGTCTTTACTTATATTATCTTAGGTGGACATTGGACTTAGCTTACTAATTCCCTTTTTAAGGCAATAAGATTTACCTTAAATACTTATCTACCCATAAATCCCGTTTTAATGCTCATAAATGTCAATTTATCTATAAAATCCTAATGGACATTTCCCTCGACATTTATGTATGATTACTAATTTCAAATTAGTAACCTTTTATATCTGTTCCATTTTTATCAGTCAAATTAATCCACTTATCCCTATTAAGTATAACTCCTCATTTATTTCCATTAATTGCCCATTAATTAGAGTTACAATCTTTAATTCTCATAATTCCCACATACAATAAGGGAATAAATATTCATATAAAAGCTTGCGATAATGGATTTGTAAATAAAATAGAAATCCAATTTATTACATCAATTCAATGGAATACTCTAAACGACAGGAATTGCAATTTCAACCCCATAATCTATTCAACTCCTCTTTTACGAAGAAATCGATAAGAAGGAAATTTATGTGGAACAAGTGGTATAAACTACGAATAAAATATGTAACCTAAACCCTTATTTTATTGAAGAATCACAAATTTGAATCAAAGAGGAAGGAGAAGTGGAATAGACTGTAATAAAACAACCCCATTAAATTTATGTAAATAATTGAGAATCTAACTCTATCCATTAATTGCCTATTAATAGGAATTATTACCTTTCCTAATTTCTACCTATTCGATTCCCTAAATATAATAATACTAACGAACATTACGCATAAATAATGCAAAAATAAATGCTTTTCTTCTTTATTAACGCAATAAATACGTATAAACTGCCTAATAAAACTACTTATTCGTAACCCAAAATATTCTAATCATATATATGTTACTACAATATGCTTTCCATATTTAATTTGATGGAATTAAAATCCTTAGGAAGATTTTTTGCCATTATTTTCATAAATTAGTTAACACAAAGAGGAAAGATTGACTCTATTTGAAATTACAAGGAATGGATAATTTGGATATTCCTTGTTAAATCAAACGTTGCCTTTTGAATGAAAAGATGAAAAAGTAAACAAATTTATACAAATTAAATGGATGTTCCTCCTACAAATTAAACTATGGAAAATCTACAACCTAACACAAATTGAGCAATAATCCAAAAATCCTATTTTACACCCAAGTATAGATCTAGAATGAAAATATACAAGATTCAAATTCTAAAATCTTTGGGACTGATTTTCAGATCTAGGTGTAAACATATTTCAAATAGACCTAAAACAAGAATATGTAGGCAATAATTTTCTACACTAATTTAAGCATACAATTCATAAATTAAATTGATTTAGGCATAAAAATCAAACGTATGCCAACAGAATGGATTTAAAATCATTAATAGTATATAAGATTTCTCACTCACATTTCAAAAGCCATCCAAATATCCAGATCCGAAGTAGAACTTTAAATTCATCTCCAAATCCTTTTTAATCTAAGAAATATGTATAAAGAGGGTATATGCATATATTAGAATTACAGATCTGAGAAGAGATTTGGGACTGGGAGAGAAAATAGATACAAATAAACAAATATATATAAATTACCTCAAATACGCATATAGTTGATTCTCTTCTCTTCTCCTTTTCATTTGATTTTTTGTTCTTCTCCAATATGTATGAATATAAATACAAATATCTTATTCTATAATTTAGAAAGAAAGTGGAGAAGAAAAAATGGTAGAGCTTCGCTACTACCTCCAGAATAAAATGAGAAGAAAAATGAGGGTTAGGTCCGAATTTATAGGTGCTAGAATCAACCAAAACCGCACAATTAAAATATATTAAATCTGGGCAGTTGGGCTTAGGCAATCCCTAGCCTCCATACATGAAGTAGTCGACCGCCCCTTCCTAGGTATCGACCACCTTGGTCAACCGCTCATATATGTTGATCGACCTATAGGCCTTAGATAATTAATTTATAAACTTTATTTTGTTCTAATCGAATTATTTCCAATCCGAATTCGTTTTTCATCCGTAACTTATTCGTTTGAACTCTGATCGCAAAAATCTAAATATGAAAGTTGCTCAAAATTTTGCCATGAACACAGTAGTGCAAATTTCTTAGTCAAATTCCATGTTTTGTACAAATTCCATTTTTGGAGCCTAACTAATTAACTAACCAACTAATTAAATAAATAACGCCAAATTATGGGTGTTACATTCTTTCCACCCTCAAACAGAATTTCGTCCCTGAAATTTCATCAATGACTAAGTTATGATTTTGGTTCATAATTATCCTAAATTATACAACCAATGAGTGTACAACCAATTTTGCAACTAAATGTCCATAAGTGCATAGTGTATTACTGCGTCACCACACCGAAAATATGTATGCAGAATAATTCTAAATCGATTCCTCCTATATGAATGTATTTCTTTGAAAACATTATTTTTGAAAAATATGATATAAACAACCTATATGTATACTGGCAGTTCTATATTTATACAGCTTTTGAAAAATATTTTCAACCAAAACCTCCATACTCCTACGAATAGAAGTATGAAGCAACCAATTTTGTATCCAATTTCTTTCATCCAAAAGTCTAACACGTCAAAAAATCACTTCCTAAACTTTATTCCTATGCCAAAAAAGGAATTTAGGTGTATAATTTAACATTCTTACCACTCTATAATCTTTCTATTCCCGTAATATAATGGAAATATCCTCGTTGTGCCGGATTTAATCCAAATTTTCTACGCACAAAACGCATAAGGAGGCTTAATTTTAGGCTCTAAAACAGAATTAAGTTTAAAAATAGACTCGCATTCATTATCGATAAGGTATGGAAATAGAAATTCCAAGGATAAAACAGCTTTTCCTTTGTTACCGCTTGAATTTATCGCATCGTCGATCCTAATGCACCACCAAATCTGCAAATTCGAACTCTATTTGTCTTCCCTACACTTAACACGTGGCCTTCAAAATCAAATATTTCACAAAACTATTTCTTACTTTTCAAATTTGTACGTCATTCGAAAAATAAAATCCCAAAATATTTAGACGCACATTTTCCTTGAAATCAAATTTTTGGACAAAAATTATAAAAATAATTTAAGAGCCAAAAATAACTAATACCTAAAAACATTTTTTTTCAATAGAGAAGCTTTTTAAAATATTTCATTTTCAAAAGTATTGATAAATTAAGCCATAATTTCAGCATAGTCGAAAGTCGGTTATACGCTAAACGCATAAATCAAATTCAAAAATTTTACAACTAACCATTACCTATAAAACTTGATATTTTATTTAAAAATGTCATCATGCCCAATTACCCAAAAAAAAATATCTTTTAAGAAACATGAGCAATGACCCTTGATAACAAAACAACTTTATCACTTCCTTTGCTAAAATTTTCCATCCGTTCTAAACTTCCAGTCATATAATGCATTTACTGTTGGTTAAGCGTCTTTTATGAGATTCCTATATTTACGTTGTTTCTTTCATATGCATAAATAAGAGCAGTTTACATAGCTAGAAACAATAACACAGTAAATAACAAGAATGTTCTCATAACGTTGTGCGTGCATTTTCAAGGGACACCCTACGGTTCTACAACCCAAACAAACCTATAGAATAAAGATAAATGTTGATAAAAATAGAACAATCCTAAATAAAACACCACCTACGAATTGTGAGAAGGTCCCACTCTGCAGCTGGAGCGCTTGATCCATTGCTGCGACCCTTGAATGGTCGTAGCATGGTGGTTATACTACCAACCTCGTGCCAGTGGTGCTGCAGGTGTTGCTGATGGCTTCGGAATTGCCATCATCTTAAGGAAGGTTTAATGACGGCAGAAGGAACCTTCTACTGAACTGCCTCTCCAAGGAGGTTCATTCGTATTACCTAAATAGAAGAGTAGATAGGTAAAAATATGGAAAGTGACTCTGTGGAGTACTAATCCTTGATCTATAAATTGCATCATAAGAGTGCAGGACCAATTGACGGCGATGTCGCCAATACTAGTATAGGTGGTCTTCCGCACCATGGGATAAATCCAGTTGTAACTTCCCGTCTTAGGGATGACATTATGCTGAATGATGCGCACAACCCGACAGGCAATCAGACGGGGATTATCTGTCTTCCAAACATAAACATCTTGGAAAAAGGTCTGCTGCAAAATCTTTGAGTCGGTCACATCAAAATCATCCAAGTCCGCGTCCTTCGTGGAGGCCTGCAAAATCTTGTGAGAATATCATCGGTCAGCTCAATCAAGACACCCTTCACCTTTGAACGAATCAAATTGTTGCCTCCATCGAAATTCAATGCTAACAGGACATCGAAAAGGCAGATGCAACACAAATAACATTCCCCCTCAAAGGTTTCGAAGCAGAGGATCGGTGCAAATCCTACCGCGACGAATAGCGCTTCCAGTCCAAAACCGACGAAACCTTCTGCTCATTCCGGTCTCCCCAAGTGGCTTCTTAAGGATTGAGACCATAATGGTGTGTGGAAAAACCGGTAGTGCGGAAAGGTGTCTTGAGCTAAGAAGTGGTCAGAGCGAGGAAATAGGGTTTAGATCTAGAGTGGTGGTGGGTGAGATCTTGCGTGAAAAATCAGCATGAGGAGGAGGTGAGGCTGCTTCTCTTGGAAAAACGGCATCGCCTAGAGGAGGAACGAAAGAGAGATGCTGATACTTGGAGAAGGAGGAGGAGGAGGAGGATGGAGATTGGGTTCGGCTTGTTGAGAAAGAAGGAATGAAAGAAGGCAACTTAAGGCAATTCAGACGCGACTTTTATAGTCCCGTTAGGTTCAAGTTGTGCCAAAACTCGTTAACAGGTAGGCCACTCTAGGTTTACCACTAGGTGGTCAACCACTAGAGGAGCTTTGGACGTTAATTGAATCTAGACCCAATTAGGGTCAGATTAAATAATAATAATCGTTTTGCGCCGTCTCCTTGGATTCGACATGATCCATAAAATTCATGCCCTTATCATGGCGGTGTCAAAGCCAACCGCCTAACCCCGAACCATGTTTTAGCAATTCACAGTAGTCCCAAAAAACTGTTGTGACGCCCCACCTCTATGCTCATAATAACAAAGAGTATTAAAGGAAATATTGTCTATTATTACGAAGAATAAGGCTGGATAGGAGCGACCATCCGTAATTGGCCTTACACTAATATTGGTTATCTCGATAGGAGTGGTACATACTTTTTATTTTTCTTCTATTATTTATTTACTCCCATCGACACACCCAATACTTAGTATAAAACGAACTACGACGGTTCATAATAGTTTAGGACATTAGATATAACAATAACACAGATAATATAAATGCGGAACACAGATAAAAACGAAAGTTTCATATATATATAACTGATGTCAGTTAATACATAGTTGACACGATACATATGATACAACTACAACAAAATGACATTGACAACTTCAGAAGATGTGAAAAGTCTTCATATCCTGAACAGCAACTCAAAGAAGAAAATCTACAACCTGAAATAACTCGGGTCTGACCCGAGTATTACATTCAAAAGAAAATAATACCCAGGTCAGTCTAATTCAAACCAGTTTATTAGTGCACAGAAGCAATAATAATCAAATATCAAATAGACGAAAGTCACAGAAATCTCGTTTACCCAACTTCTCGATAAGAGAACCGGATAACGGTAGATATAACACTAAGCAGTGTTAATCCACTAAACAGTAAATCCCAATCGATACCACTTCAAAATATGGAATTGAACCCACGAAACAATTCAACAAATCAAAACATCAAATTAAAGCTGTCAAATCTGATAGGGCTGCAGTACACGCACGCGTGTACTTCCTCGCCACTATCGCAAGAGATGCACAAAAACTCAGTGGAAGTCACAACGATCACAAGGTCAAACCCCGAAATCGGGTTCAACTCAGGGATAACAAACAGTAACAAACAAAGTCAAGAGATTCAAGATTACAGAATGTAGAACCTACTCTAGACAGAATGACAACGTACATGCAAGTATACAACAGTGAACAGCAACTGTCGATCAAGCTAAAGATATCAATGCCACTGACCCAAGTACACTAACCAAATGCAATATTGAGGTCAATTCGAGTATACCATAGAGATGAATACAAATGACCAGAGGAATGCACAAAGATGCTACAGGGAGGAACAAAATTATACAAAAGGGACTGTGCTATGCAGTGAAGCCAAACAGGTCAAGGGTGAACACTCGAGAAGTCACAGGTCAGGGATGCATGAAGTCAGGGATCAAAGATCAAACATGCAACTACAACACAACTACACAATATAGGAATGAATAAAATCAAGTCCAGATACTCAAAGGCAACAGACTCAATTTCAAACCACAGTGACAACAGTGAAGACAGTGATACAAGCTAATGAATGCAAGATGCAACACAATGAAGACAACATAGTACAAGACACAAAACTGAATACAATGCAGATTGCATCAGACCACAACATGATCAACTACAAGATCCAGTGAATCGAGTTCAAATATGCAACAATAAAAACTCAAGCTAGATGTCAACAAGCAACATATAGCAGTGCAAATGAAGAGACCACAAGTATGTGCAAAACTGCAGTGCAACAAGCCGGAGAGGTTGAAATGAGAACAACCAAACATGACAGGGATGTAGCATATACAATAAACCAGGGTGCACTACAATGAAGGCAGAGGTGAGGAATGAACGGAAATGGTCAAGTATAACAGAGTTCGACAATATGGACCAAGGCAAAGCAGAAAATCAACACAACAACAATTCAAGTAAAGTGCATCAGGTCAGAAGGCATAACAGAGCCAAGTCAGAGCCGAGAAAGTCATCACAAAATCAAAACTGTGGTAGTCGAATAAATTCAAAGCTGATCAAATACAATTATACATGTGTGCATATATATATATATATGCATACACATATATGTCTATATCAAATGAAACAAAGAGGAATATATCAATGTGTTCAGCAGCTAACAATGGCAAGCTACGAGTACAGTTAATCTCAATGCAATCACGAATGCAACTGTACACGGAAATATCAGACACCAAACAACCTAGTGACGAATGAATGCAACACACTCGAAGTACCATGGACAGAAGTAAACGCAGACATGTACCAGAGTACATCACAAGAAATATATGCCACTGGGAATACACTTGAACAAAGGTTTCCCATTTAAGAAATGAAATGTCAAAGACAATAAATGATATGATGAGAACAACCAACCCATGTCAAAGACTGTTGTAGAACCAAAAACCCAGAAATTCCCACCACAAAATCGGAGTGACCGAAGTCAAAAATAAAGCAATGCCGAAGTCCACAGAGAATTCAAAATTTCCAAACTGAGAAACCCTTATCACGAAAATAAGTGAATTCATACCAAGTCCAGTAAACAAAATTGGAACCAATGGTTTCAACATCAAACCAAAATCAAAGCAAGCCAAGAATCACGACTGAAACAAAATCACCAATACACGAATTCGAATTAGATGTGAGGGAATTAACCACTCACCTTTGTCGAAGAGCACGCGACGAGATCTCTCGATTGAGCAAGGTAATGAATTCATCGTTCGATCGCACTGTGGAAGTCGACGCCTTCGGATCTATGCGAGCCTTAGCAGCCAAGAGCAACTGAACGAGGACGAAGCACACGCAAATAGTTGGCGCAGCTCCGAAAGCCCCAAATTTTCGCAAATAGGAACGAAGAAGGGACGAAGTCGCCATTTTTTTTTCTCGTTCGTTTAGTTAGGTTTTCGAATTGATAATGACTTGAGAAAAAGAGACTGCCCTAGCTTTACTAATACCTTAGGGTTTTTACGAAAAAGAATAAGGACCAAATACAAGCTTTGATAATCTTGGCAACAACGAGTGGGCCAAAACAATCTTTAAAGCCCGCATAACATTTTAAAATTTTAACAAAAAGAATTCAATTCGATTCAAAACTGTAATGGCAATTAACAACCGACTTTATCGTCATTTTGATGATAAATAGTTGCTGTAAAACTCCGGGTTGTTACAGACTCCCCTCCTTAAAGAAATTGCGTCCACGCAATCATAGGGAATAAATGGATAAAAGGTAACAACCAAAAGAGCATGGCAATGTCGAAGGTATAAGCAAAGCAAGTGTCAGCGGGGAAGTATTAGATAAGAAATCGAAAGGTTCGACTGCTTCAAATCAAAAGAATCAACCTCGTGGGAATCAGGGATCAAAATCAGACGACTAACAAAAGCAAGAACAATCGAGTTCCAGCAACTAAAAGAGAAGGAAAAACAGAGCGGAAATCCCATACAGAGCACGAATTGAATGTGAGTAAATCAAATTACTCACCCGAATCGCCAGAGAAAAAGACGAAGCTCAAATCTCAAAAATCGCAAATATTCAATCATCAAAAACGATAATTGAATTTTCAAATCGCAAATATTTACTTCTCTCAAACGATAATCAGAAGACAAATCAAATATCTGATTATCTCAAACGATAGTCAGAAAACCAATCAAATATCTGATTATCTCAAACGATAGTCAAACTTCTCAAATCAACAAATATTCGACTATCACAAGCGATAATCAAATTTCAAATTCAACAAATATTCAATTATTAAAAGCGATAATTAAATCTCAAACTAGCAAATATTTAATTATCAAAAGCGATAATTAAATCTCATATCAACAAATATTTAATTATCTAAAGCGATAATTAAATCTAAAATCAACAAATATTTAATTATCAAAGACGATAATTAAATCTCAAATCAACAAATATTTAATTATCTAACAGCGATAATTAAATCTCAAATCAACAAATATTTAATTATCTAAAGCGATAATTAAATCTCAAACTAGCAAATATTTAATTATCAAAAGCGATAATTAAATCTCAATCAGCAAATATTTAATTATCTAAAGCGATAATTAAATCTCAAATCAACAAATATTTAATTATCTAACAGCGATAATTAAATCTCAAATCAACAAATATTTAATTATCTAACAGCGATAATTAAATCTCAATCAGCAAATATTTAATTATCAAAAGCGATAATTAAATCTCAAATCAACAAATATTTAATTATCTAACAGCGATAATTAAATCTCAAATCAACAAATATTTAATTATCTAAAGCGATAATTAAATCTCAAACTAGCAAATATTTAATTATCAAAAGCGATAATTAAAAACAACAAATATCTGATTATCAAAACGATAATCAGAACTCATATCAACAAATATCTAATTATCACAAGCGATAATTAGAAACAACAAATATCTGATTATCAAAAACGATAATCAGAACTCATATCAACAAATATCTAATTATCACAAGCGATAATTAGAAACAACAAATATCTGATTATCAAAAACGATGATCAGAACTCATATCAACAAATATCTAATTATCACAAGCGATAATTAGAAACAACAAATATCTGATTATCAAAAACGATAATCAGAACTCATATCAACAAATATCTAATTATCACAAGCGATAATTAGAAACAACAAATATCTGATTATCAAAAACGATAATCAGAACTCATATCAACAAATATCTAATTATCACAAGCGATAATTAGAAACAACAAATATCTGATTATCAAAAACGATAATCAGAACTCATATCAACAAATATCCAATTACCTGCAGATAATTGGAAGCAACAAATATCTAGAAATCAATTAAGAAGACTAGAAAATCAACATAAAAGCTTGGATCGATCCCATCAGATGGCGAGTTTTTAATTCGCCGCACGTGCATCTCAGAGTGGCCGAAGCCTACCAAGTACTCAACATAATTTTGGCGCCCATCAGATTGACCCGAAGGTCCGCAGAGTGACCCGAAGGTCTAGTACTGGTATTTGACCCGAAGGTCCGCAGAGTGGCCCGAAAGCCCAACAAATGACCCGAAGGTCCGCAGAGTGGCCCGAAAGCCCAACAAATGACCCGAAGGTCCCCATAGTGGCTCGAAAGCACACGAAAGCATCAAAATGTTTCAATTAACGAGTCCGGAATTAACCGAAATAGCAAACGCACATGTCCCATACCACGTGTTTTACTAAATCGTTTGATTCTCTTCATCGTTTCCTTGAAAGTGTGAAATCATCAAATTCATCAAAACAACATATATTCAATTGACGAGTCCGGAATTAACCGAAACAGTAAGAGTGTGGTTCCATACTCCGCACTTTTGCTAAATCGTTTAAATCACTTCATCGTTTCCTTGAAAGTGCAAAATTGTGTATTTTGTAAAAATACACTTTACATTCTCAAACGGACAAGTCCGGAATTAAGCGAATCAGTAAAAGAAAGGGGTCATAATCCTCGATTTTGCTGAATCGTTTAAGTCGCTTCCTCATTCTTTTGAAAACGCAAACTGTTAAAAATTTATAAAACAATTTTCATTTTAAAAACGATTTTCCAATCACGTGATTATAGTAGCAAATCAGTAACAATTTCGATAAGGAAATTGTACTTCTCAAAATACCGTAAAAACGGTCACAAAACAGCATTGCGGAATAACCGCTTGAAAATCCACTTTTAAAATTTGACGGTTACTGAAGCCAAAGCGACAGTAATTTTAAAACGTCAAAATCACATCAAAACACATCAAAATGTAATATCAGAGAATTTTCATTCATCAAAATGCCACAAAACACCGTGCTTCAAAATATAGCATTGGTGTAAAATCCCGTTATAAAAATAACGGCAACAAAATACGTTTCATAACCAAGCATCGGTTCAACGTAAAATAAATGCAATAACGTGCAATTCAAATTTTTGCACGTACTACAAAATGAACAAAGAAATCATTCGAATGTATCTTCAATGAAGATAATTTAAAACAGCAAAAATCTAATCAATAGATGATTAGTACAAAAGAAAGCCAGCGGAAATTTCAACAAAAATTACATATCTGCAATTTCTTCGAATCCTCAATTCGGATTCGAAGTTCTCAAAGAAACAAAATAATTACAGCTATGTAAACAACAAATGAAATTCATATCAATTTCGTATTTTGATTTTTAAATCAAAAAGATTATCAGTTGTACTCAGCGAAGACAGTTTCACTGTTTCCGCTGCGCACTCTGATAAACAGAACACAAATCAATCAAATCATCAGAACACAATTTCACTATTATTTTTAAATAACGTTATTTAAAAATTTCATCCAAATTTCAAAACTTTAGTTTTGACTCAAGCACAAATAAAACATCGACCAATAGTTGTAACATATGTTCCATCCTAGTTATGTTTTATATTATGTCCATAAACCCCAAGCTCTGATACCAACTGTGACGCCCCACCTCTATGCTCATAATAACAAAGAGTATTAAAGGAAATACTGTCTATTATTACGAAGAATAAGGCTGGATAGGAGCGACCATCCGTAATTGGCCTTACACTAATATTGGTTATCTCGATAGGAGTGGTACATACTTTTTATTTTTCTTCTATTATTTATTTACTCCCATCGACACACCCAATACTTAGTATAAAACGAACTACGACGGTTCATAATAGTTTAGGACATTAGATATAACAATAACACAGATAATATAAATGCGGAACACAGATAAAAACGAAAGTTTCATATATATATAACTGATGTCAGTTAATACATAGTTGACACGATACATATGATACAACTACAACAAAATGACATTGACAACTTCAGAAGATGTGAAAAGTCTTCATATCCTGAACAGCAACTCAAAGAAGAAAATCTACAACCTGAAATAACTCGGGTCTGACCCGAGTATTACATTCAAAAGAAAATAATACCCAGGTCAGTCTAATTCAAACCAGTTTATTAGTGCACAGAAGCAATAATAATCAAATATCAAATAGACGAAAGTCACAGAAATCTCGTTTACCCAACTTCTCGATAAGAGAACCGGATAACGGTAGATATAACACTAAGCAGTGTTAATCCACTAAACAGTAAATCCCAATCGATACCACTTCAAAATATGGGATTGAACCCACGAAACAATTCAACAAATCAAAACATCAAATTAAAGCTGTCAAATCTGATAGGGCTGCAGTACACGCACACGTGTACTTCCTCGCCACTATCGCAAGAGATGCACAAAAACTCAGTGGAAGTCACAACGATCACAAGGTCAAACCCCGAAATCGGGTTCAACTCAGGGATAACAAACAGTAACAAACAAAGTCAAGAGATTCAAGATTACAGAATGTAGAACCTACTCTAGACAGAATGACAACGTACATGCAAGTATACAACAGTGAACAGCAACTGTCGATCAAGCTAAAGATATCAATGCCACTGACCCAAGTACACTAACCAAATGCAATATTGAGGTCAATTCGAGTATACCATAGAGATGAATACAAATGACCAGAGGAATGCACAAAGCTGCTACAGGGAGGAACAAAATTATACAAAAGGGACTGTGCTATGCAGTGAAGCCAAACAGGTCAAGGGTGAACACTCGAGAAGTCACAGGTCAGGGATGCATGAAGTCAGGGATCAAAGATCAAACATGCAACTACAACACAACTACACAATATAGGAATGAATAAAATCAAGTCCAGATACTCAAAGGCAACAGACTCAATTTCAAACCACAGTGACAACAGTGAAGACAGTGATACAAGCTAATGAATGCAAGATGCAACACAATGAAGACAACATAGTACAAGACACAAAACTGAATACAATGCAGATTGCATCAGACCACAACATGATCAACTACAAGATCCAGTGAATCGAGTTCAAATATGCAACAATAAAAACTCAAGCTAGATGTCAACAAGCAACATATAGCAGTGCAAATGAAGAGACCACAAGTATGTGCAAAACTGCAGTGCAACAAGCCGGAGAGGTTGAAATGAGAACAACCAAACATGACAGGGATGTAGCATATACAATAAACCAGGGTGCACTACAATGAAGGCAGAGGTGAGGAATGAACGGAAATGGTCAAGTATAACAGAGTTCGACAATATGGACCAAGGCAAAGCAGAAAATCAACACAACAACAATTCAAGTAAAGTGCATCAGGTCAGAAGGCATAACAGAGCCAAGTCAGAGCCGAGAAAGTCATCACAAAATCAAAACTGTGGTAGTCGAATAAATTCAAAGCTGATCAAATACAATTATACATGTGTGCATATATATATATATATGCATACACATATATGTCTATATCAAATGAAACAAAGAGGAATATATCAATGTGTTCAGCAGCTAACAATGGCAAGCTACGAGTACAGTTAATCTCAATGCAATCACGAATGCAACTGTACACGGAAATATCAGACACCAAACAACCTAGTGACGAATGAATGCAACACACTCGAAGTACCATGGACAGAAGTAAACGCAGACATGTACCAGAGTACATCACAAGAAATATATGCCACTGGGAATACACTTGAACAAAGGTTTCCCATTTAAGAAATGAAATGTCAAAGACAATAAATGATATGATGAGAACAACCAACCCATGTCAAAGACTGTTGTAGAACCAAAAACCCAGAAATTCCCACCACAAAATCGGAGTGACCGAAGTCAAAAATAAAGCAATGCCGAAGTCCACAGAGAATTCAAAATTTCCAAACTGAGAAACCCTTATCACGAAAATAAGTGAATTCATACCAAGTCCAGTAAACAAAATTGGAACCAATGGTTTCAACATCAAACCAAAATCAAAGCAAGCCAAGAATCACGACTGAAACAAAATCACCAATACACGAATTCGAATTAGATGTGAGGGAATTAACCACTCACCTTTGTCGAAGAGCACGCGACGAGATCTCTCGATTGAGCAAGGTAATGAATTCATCGTTCGATCGCACTGTGGAAGTCGACGCCTTCGGATCTATGCGAGCCTTAGCAGCCAAGAGCAACTGAACGAGGACGAAGCACACGCAAATAGTTGGCGCAGCTCCGAAAGCCCCAAATTTTCGCAAATAGGAACGAAGAAGGGACGAAGTCGCCATTTTTTTTCTCGTTCGTTTAGTTAGGTTTTCGAATTGATAATGACTTGAGAAAAAGAGACTGCCCTAGCTTTACTAATACCTTAGGGTTTTTACGAAAAAGAATAAGGACCAAATACAAGCTTTGATAATCTTGGCAACAACGAGTGGGCCAAAACAATCTTTAAAGCCCGCATAACATTTTAAAATTTTAACAAAAAGAATTCAATTCGATTCAAAACTGTAATGGCAATTAACAACCGACTTTATCGTCATTTTGATGATAAATAGTTGCTGTAAAACTCCGGGTTGTTACAACTGCTGTGACTAACAACAATTCCAAAAACTCGTAAATATTCCAACTGCTATTTTCTGTCTACTTCGCGTGGAAATATTTTGTTCCAATAGCTGGTACAACAACACTTCAAACTACATACGATATGGCTTATTAATTATAATGCCATTATTAGGCACTTATGGAAAGATCCTCGGTGTACGTGGACAAGACGGTCTAGACATAGATGGTGGATGCCTGGCATGGTGCAAAGTTACGAATACTAACAGGAAAAGTATCCTGGTCCAAAGACGGACTGTGGTACTTATATATTTATTTTTTGAAAATGGGTTTTTTTATTAATTACGAAAAGAACACTAAGAAATCCGCCTCCTTTAAAGACCTTGCTATAGTAGCAAGGAAAAAGAGAACGACGAATCTTAAACGTTCTCAATACAACACCCTTTACAACAGATAAATAAAAATACAAAATATATAACTCATCCTAACTTTCTAATTAACATATAAATCCAGTCCATTAACACTACCCGAAGTCAAAAAAATATGATAAGCCTAGCCATCTCCTATCCAGGATCCAATATGATGATCAAGCTTGGTATAATGTCAATATCCTCCATCTTAACATCTCCTCCCCACCAAAGAACTGAGCTGAAATCTCCAAGTCAATCAGTCTCTCTCTCTCATTTGGTGTCAATTGCTTCCGCTCAAAGATACGTCGATTCCTCTCTTGTCAGATCTAGTGAATGATCGTGGATAATCCAGTGAAAGCCACACTCCATCTAATTCCCTTGCGAACAAACAAACAGAGATACAAAATCATGGATCTCATGTGCCAACGTCGGATCTAAAACCAGAGGTAGCTTGAATCAGTGTCAAAACCAATTCCAAGATAAGTGCTATACTCACATTTAAAAAAATAAATGTCCATGGCTTTCCTATTCGTGTTCACACAAAACACGCGTAGTATCTTCTAGAAGCCCTCATGCGTGTAGTTTGTCCTTAGTTGGTAAGCATCCCATGCATGATTTGTATGCAGTTAGGCTAATTTTCTTAGCTGTAGTATGATGTCATATAATTCTGCCTTATTCTTGAGTAGGATAAACCAATCTAACTCTATTCCAAACAGCCTCAAAATTGAAATCCTTTGAGTCTAAGATCTTCCAATAGTCAGAGTTGTTGTCTGAAGCCATAGTAATCTGATTGATTTCATTAGCAAGTTCACATGCGAATGTCATACACTCTGGTCATAGAAAACCTTGTTCAACAATACTATTAACCTGAACATTAGCCTGAGAAGATAACATAACTCTATTCCACCCCAATAAGTCAACCAAGGACCTATGGTTAATCCATGGGTCATACCATAATGAAGTAGCATTGCCATCAACAATTATTCTATGCATTATCTGAACAGCTTTACCTCTGAAACGTAGAATATTTTTCATTGTGCATGAGTAATTGTTATTATAGCCGTTAGGCCTATCAATGAGTACCCGAAACATCCGAAATCCGTCCGCATCCATATCCGAAAACATAAAAAATATCTGATATTCGAAAAGCGGATGCGGATATCCGATATTTGAAATGTATTTCGGATACGGATATGGATATGGCTGTATCCGTATCCGATAACTATCCGTCCAGTTTGAAATTAAATATATATATATATATATATATATATATATTAATATGTTACTTTATATCCATAAATTTAATATAAATATACTTAATTTTACAGAAATACAACCCATTATCCCTTGGCTCGGCCCAAATTCCCAAAATACAACCCATAGTTTCATTCCAATTTCCACATACCGCTTCAGGCTTCAGACCCTAGATCTAGATGTACGGTGAAAAAAGAAAAAAAAGCCGGTCGTTCATTCAAAGCTTCAAACACTAGACCCCATAATTCCATTCCAATTTCGTTCGACCGCGGCTGCCATTTGCCAACCCTAGTTCCATAATTCAAACCTGTAGTTGTTGCATCCGTCGCCGCACTCAGATCGACCGCCGCCGCACTCTGATCGACCGCCGCCGCACTCCGTAAGCTTTCAGCCTTTTGTTTTTGTTTTTTTATTACACAGTTCGTAATGGTGCATAATACATTAAGGTGATGTTAATATTACAGTGATATGCATCTGGTTAGCTATACATGATTAGTTGGTTATCTGAATAAATCTAATTTATGATACTGGAAGCATAAAATATATAACTTGTGTGTTTCAATTGAAACTCTTTTGCTTGTTGGAGAAACTCTAACTTGCTGAACTGGAATTTTTTATTTTTATATTTTATGTTCATAAATCTTCAAGCTTGATAAATACAAGTATCATTAGTTAACTGTTTGTTCTTCTTTTGTGTCCACGTTTATTTACTGTTTGATTTTCCCTCTTTTGATTTCGTAATTTTTCTTTTTGTGAAAATTATATTATTAACTGCATTCTATATATTAGAAAGTGGTGGTGGTTATGACATAAAAAAGAAAAACAATGTTTGAATGCACTTCAGTTGGTACTTGGTGGTTTAGATTGTTGAATTGTTGCTGCTAAAGTGAAAACTGCAATGTTTAGTTGGAGTTTTTCTTACTTGCCATGTTCATGCTCTCTAGGTAAGATTCAGTTATTGGAGTTCTTCTTCCTCAGAAGGTTTCACATCATCTTTCCAGGTAAGATTTACCATGATGAATTAAACAGTTTGAAACATCAAGCTCAGTCGAGCTTGCTGTTTCAAACAGCTTGAAACAGCAAGCCTAGGCTTACTATTTCAAACAGCAAGCTCTTGTTGTTGGAAACAGCAAACCTGGGGTTTGCTGTTTCAAACAGCAAGCTCAGTCGGGCTTGTTGTTTCAAACAGCAAGCCTAGAGCTTGCTGTTTGAAACAAAAAGCCCGAGCTTGATGTTTCAAAATACTATGAGTTTTTCTAAATTATTATGGTTTGATAAGCTGTGGCGTCTTCGTTGATAAATTAAATGCATATTATCATTAATCATAGTGAGCTTTTCTGTAAGGTTAAGGTGCTGCATTGGTTTTGTTATCATATGAATTGAACTTATATTAGTTTCTTAATGCTATAATGTACTCTTACTATGATATGCGCAGGGAATTTTTCTTATTTATTAATACACAACTTTGTATTTTGCAGGGTAATCTTTTGGTTTTGGAGCATTAACCACTTCATGGAAAAAGAATGCAATATTTTAGGCTATATGTATGTTATGAAGATGAATTTTATTTTTTGGTATTTGTTACAATTAAGAAGATGTGTGATGCATGTTTGCTTTTATGATTTGCTGTGATTCAATTAGCCTATGGATTTTGCGTATGGATTATATTTATATATGCAATATTATTGTACGGATTTTGTGTGATTGGATTATCTATTGTTAATTTGATGTAATTTATGTATTACAAGGTTTTTTCATCTTTTTTTCAGTCAAAAAATGAAATATGCATTATATTGATTAATTTTCGGATATTTTCGGATACATTTTGAGGTTCGGATACGGATATTTTCGGATATCCAACAATATCCGTATTCGCTAAGCCGGATACGCATATTTTCGAATATCCGAAAATATTCACGGATACGGATACGGATAATATTCAACGGGTATTCGCGGATATCGGATACGGATTCGGATATGGATTTTCATTTTCGGATACGGATACGGATACAGCACTATCTGTATCCGATTGCATCCGTTTACAGGCCTAATAGCTGCATGCTAGAAATTTTGTTGTGATATGTACTTGTTCCACATCCATATACCCCATAACCTTGATTAATAAGTAAATTCCATAAGAGTTTCAGAACCGATGTCTCCTTAAGGTCTGTGAAAAGTCTGAGGCCTATACCACCTTCTAATTTTGGTCTACATAACAAATCCCATGCTATTTTATGAAATTTACCGCCCCAAAAGAAATTAGCACACATATTTTCAAGTTTATGTAACACTGATGAAGGTAGTTGATATATTAGCAACCAACATAGAACAACGGGGGTGATGGTACTTTGTATCAACTCTGGTCTCCCTGCTGTTGATAATAAAGTACTATCCCATCCCTCAATTTTATCACACACCTTTGCCATAAGCGGTGCACAATCTAAAGCATGAATATAGTCTGTAGATTGTGGGACACCCAAGTACTTGATAGGCAAAGTACCTTCTGTCATCTCCAGTATTTGTAGTATTGAAGCCTTGTATGTAACATCCTTACTAAAGTAGACTTTCAATTTCATACGATAAATTTGAAGACCCATAGTATTTTCTAACTGATTGAAAATGTTACCCATAGCACTTGCATTAGAGATTGTAGTAGTTAAGAAAATCATTACGTCATCAACATATAGGAGATGAGATATAATTGGCTGCACTTGTGAGATAGGCTGTATGCGATTTAGAATGAAAGCATTCTCCATATGTAATGAGAAGAATTCCATAGCCACACAAAATAAATAAGGGGACAAAGGATCACCTTGTCTCAAACCTCTTTTATAAGTTATAAAACCATGTGGAACACCATCAAACAATATAGACAATGTAGGAGTTATTATACATTCGTAGATCAAGTTGACAAGAGAATAAGGAAAATCTATAGTATGTAACATATATATCACAAATTTTTTGTTTACCATATCGTAGGCCTTTTCCAAATCAACCTTAATACACATCATTGGCTTTCCTTTTTTCTTGAAATCATGAACCAATCCATGGGCCAGTAGCATATTTTCTCCAATGTTTCTGTCTGGCACAAAAGTAGATTGGTTCTGTACAATAAGAAAAGGCAATAAGTGCTTAATTCTATAGTAAATAATTTTAGAAATTATCTTGTAAAGAACATTTGCACATGATATTGGGCGGTAATATGATATACTTTGTGGTTTATACTTTTTAGGGACAAGGGTGATGAAATTATGGTTCAACCCATGGGCTAGCTTCCCATTTTGAAAGACACAAGTGATGGCAGAGAAAAGGCTATCTTTCAACTCCTCCTATTGCAACTTATAAATTTTGGTAGAAAATCCATCTGGCCCAGGGCCTCTGGAATCACCAATGGAGAAAATAACTTCCCTGATCTTAGTAACAGTCACTACTGCAAATAAGTACTTCTTACCTTCCTCATTAATGAAATTTCTAGGTTGAATAGGTGGAAAATTCCAACCTGTTTAACCATTGAATAGAGTAGTGTAACAAGATATAGCTTGTGAGATAAGCTGAACTTGGTCATTGAAATAATTTCCCCCTGAATCAAATAATGCATGCAATCTATTTTTATGTCTTCTCATTGACATTTTAGCATATAAGAACTTTGTGTTGCCACTTTAAAGCAATGAGATTTTTCTTTGTCTTTTATGAAACTCATTTTCCAATTTCAATTTCTTCTTTAACTGTAAATGAATCTGCAATAAAGTATCATACTGAATTGTATCCTCGAGATTAGCATCTAATTGTATAAATACTCTGTCATATTCATCTTCTAGTTGATAAGTTGAGTTAGTTTTCACTCTGGTTTTATTCCAATTTTCAAATACTTCTTTATGGATTGCAACACAAACATGAGTTTATGCATACTTTTTCCCCATGTGTCTGCTTTGAGTCCTTCTTGAATGCACTGTATGTATCCTTCTAGTAGATGCCAGTTATTTGCATATTTAAATGGTTTCCTTTTAGGTTGTCTCTGTTGAACAGAGAGTTGCAATAATATTAGGGTATGATTACTGTGTTGATCAGGCAAAGCAATTGTTACTAAATCTGGAAACTAAGTTAACAAGGCGTAATTAACAAGTACTTCATTAAAACTTGTAGCCATCCCCCTTCGTCTCCATGTACATTTGCAACCCTGTAATTCAGTTTCAACCAGACCACAATGAAGCATCCAATTTTTAAAATTGCTATTAGGGCTTGAAGCACTGTTAAAGTCTCCCATCACTAACCACGGTAGTTCTATGGTTGTAGCATTCATAATTAAATACTCCCAAAGTGTTTCTATATCCTTATAAAAGTTACTAGCATATACAAAATTGAACACAGACTCAAAACCACCTCTATTTTGCAATTGAGCAGCAATGTGTTGTTCACTCTTGTGCAAAATTTCATAACACCAAACTTGTGAGTCAATAAGGATCAGTATACAGCCTTTACACCCCAAATCATTGTTGTGGAAAGTAAAAGGAAGTGTGTTTTCTCCATCAGTTGTCTATCTATCTGCACATCATTCAACTCATCATCTCAACCGCTCGTGCAATCCAAGGGTTGGCATCTATCTGTAGATTCATTTCAGATCATGGGCTAATCTTTTTAAAGCCCAATACTCCTTTATGTATCATATATATATTGCTATGTGTATTCTGTATCTGATTTAATGTGAGATAATAAAAACAATCTCTTCATCAAATATTATTCAAATCAAAACATGTGTACTGCATCACTTTTCTAACTTGGTATCAGAGCAACTGAATGTGCTAACTGCACCGATCATAGTTGTGAGTCCATCAGAAAAAACTTCATCACGTGGACTCCTCTCATCAAGGATCCAGAATCCTTCACTTGAGAGTTGTGGCTGTTCACTGATAATCAGCGCCTCGCCAGAAACACAGTCTGGCTGCATCAGATTATCAGAGAAAGCGTGTGGTACATAAAATCCCAAACTAAAAGAGCAAACTGATCAAGAACATCAAGAAAATTTCCAGTTGAATCAAGAGCATCAAGAAAACTCATCAGAAAGCAACTTATTCACAAGCAATCAAAGAAATCATCATTTAAGTTTACATAATACCATCAAGATTCAACCACAAAAAATTTCTTGAAATTCCCAATTCAAAGCAGGCTCAAGTTCAGAATTTACATACCCATTTCTTCTTGCTTAGCATCTTTGTGATCACCATGGTCAATCTGGATGATGTTACAAGCCCACAATCATCAAGCACAAGAGTATCTCAAAGCCAACCACAGTCAGATCTGGTGAATGATCTGATGAAGGCCATAATCAAGCCTCAGAGCCAGATGATATCCATTCAGCTTGACGAATCGAATTTTTTTCTCTAGAAATTACAAGTTGAAACATCCATCAGAGGTTATGGCTTAAAGGATTATATTCTTGGCACAAGAATTACTCCACCGAAGTTTATTAAAAATAATGAAGACAAACTGGTGCCAAATCAAGAATACACAGCACACCAAAGCAAGACAGCCTTGTATGTGCATGGATGATGTCATCCATAAGTGCATTAATTCTGCCATAACTTATAGGCTGTAAAACTGCTCAAGAAGTATGGACAACAATTGAAAGAAACTTCACTTCTCAGTCATCTGCAAGAATCATGCACCACAGAAGACAACTACAAAGTATCAGAAAGAATGATATGACAATGAATGAATATCTACTCAAAATCAAAAAATTATGTGATCAACTACACAAAGTGTTTGAATCAGAACACGTGCTGTACATAATCAGTGGTCTAGACAGTGAATATGAAGCTGTTGTGGCCATCATCTCCACTATGCAGCCTACACCACCCTTACAGTTTGTGTATTCTACCCTTCTTTCACATGAAGGAAGGATAGAACACAACAAAACAGTAAGTTCAGATATCTCAGTCAACTACACATTCAACAAAGGTAAACAAAATCCAAATACCAGAGGACAGTTCAATAACTTTCAAAGAGGTGGACCATCCAACAGAGGAAGAAGAGGAGGCAGAAGCAACAACATCAATGAAATAAGGTGTCAAATATGTGAGAAGTATGGTCATGGGGCAAATAAATGTTACTTTAGATTCAACAAGAACTATACTCCTTCACAACAAGGTAGCAGTGCAAATGTAAATCTAGTCATTGTGCCAAAGGATAGCAGCTCAAATCAAGCAGAAGTTCTAAACACTGAAACAGCAACAAATGATGATACTAGAGATGACTGCTGGTACCCAGACTCAGGGGCTACTAATCACGTGACCAACAACCTCAACTTAAACTTGGGAAACAAAGAGTACAAAGGTACACAAAATCTTTTTGTTGGTAATGGTAAAACAGTGCCCATTACACACACTGGAAATGCAAGAATACATGGACCCAAACAACTTCTTCTAAGAAATTTGTTAAGGGTTCCTTCAATTAAAAAGAATCTAATGAGTGTTTCCCAATTTGCAAAAGATAACAAAGTATACTTTGAATTTTATCCTAGCACATGCATAGTTAATATACTAACACAAGAAATTATCTTGCATGGTAAAGAAAACAATGGATTGTACATATTTGATTTTTCAAATTCAAAAATCTCTGAGAATAAGGAAAATACCCATGTAATGAATGTTACTAGTGATTCTAAAAATTGTAGTAAATTTGATTTGTGGCATCGCAAATTGGGACTTCCCAGTATAAAAATTGTAAAACATGTCATGAGTAGTAATAACATTTCATCTAGTAACATCCCTGATCCTTACTTTCGTACTTCTTGCCAATTGGGAAAGAGTCATAAACTTACATTTCCAGATTCACACACAAGTTACACAAGACCTCTTGAGTTAATTGCTAGTGATCTATGGGGGCTAGCACCTATTAGCCCATATTATGGATACAAGTATTACATATCTTTTATAGATGCTTATTCAAGATTTGTATGGATATACATGCTAAAGTCTAAGTCTAAAACCAGTAATATAGTAATGCAGTTCATTAACAAGGTTGAAAACATGACTGGAAATAATGTATGTACATTTCAGTCAGATGGTGGAAAAGAATTTTTTCCTTTAAAAAATTTCTTTGAAAAGAAAGGTATTAATCATAGGACTACATGTCCATACACATCTGAACAAAATGGAATCATTGAAAGAAAACATATACATATTGTAGAAACTGGGTTAACCTTACTAGCACAAACCTATATGCTCTTAAAGTTTTGGCCAGAGGCATTTAACACTGTTGTACACTTGATAAATATACTACCAACAAAAATTCTTAAATTCAAGTGTCCACAAGAAGTGTTAACTAAAGTTAAACCAGATTATGAGCATCTAAAAATATTTGGGTGCCAATGTTTTCCTTGCTTAAGATCTTATAACAAACACAAATTAGACTTCAGATCTACCCCTTGCTCCTTTTTAGGATATTGTAATAGACAAAAGGGGTATAGGTGTTTAGACAACAAAGGAAAAAAAATATCCAGGCATGTAAGATTCAATGAGTAGGTTTTTCCATATAGCAATGCTGAAGTTAAAACCACTGAAAAAGTGAGAAATCCAAAATTCATGATTCCTGATCTACCTAATGAGATTGAGATTCTGCCCTCAACACAGCCTATAAGGAATGACATCAGTACAAGCTCACAACACACCATGACTGCTAGAGAGTTGGGTCAAGAGCAAACTACACATGAAGATGATAACAACAATCAGAATTTTCAAAGTTAAGAAACAAGCAGTCCAAGTCATGATCAAGCCATCAGAGATGATACTATGGCCTGCAGCAGTTCAAACAGCAGCTCTAACAGCACTGTCAGAAATAATATCAATATTCACCCAATGTTAACTAGAGCAAAGTGTGGTATTTATAAACCAAAGATTATCAACAACATGGTTGTTCAGGAAGAACCTTCATCCTACATAGAAGCTGCTCAAAATGATAAATGGAGAGCTGCTATGCAGGAAGAATATAATGCTCTAATTAACAAAGGAACTTGGGATCTGGTTAAAAAACCAGAAAACAAAAATATAATTGGATGCAGATGGACTTTTAAATTAAAGAAAAATGCTGATGGTTCAATTTCTAAATATAAAGCAAGGTTGGTTGCAAAGGGGTATTCACAACAGCATGGGTTTGATTTTTCAGAAACTTTTTCCCCTGTTGTGAAGCCCTCCTCAATTAGAGTGATTCTAACCATTGCTTTAAGCAGAAATTGGAGCATCAGACAATTAGATGTTAATAATGCTTTTCTCAATGGTGTATTACAGGAAGAAGTATTTATGGAGCAACCAGAAGGGTTTACTCAGAAATCAGACAAAGGGCTAGTGTGTAAACTCAATAAAGCTATCTATGGCTTAAAGCAAGCTCCAAGAGTTTGGTTTGATAAGCTCAAGTAAACACTTGTGAAATTCGGCTACAATTCACTAAAATCTGACAACTCCATATTTACTAAAATTAATGATCTTGCCACCACTTATATTCTAATTTATGTTGATGATTTTATTATCACAGGGAGCAGTGAGTCAGAAATTAAGAAAATCACTGCAATGCTTAACTCAGAATTCTCAATTAAAGAACTGGGTGACCTGAATTACTTTCTAGGAATTGAAGTACAAAGGACCTCAAAATCAGAAATACATCTCAATCAAAGGAAGTACATTTTAGAAATATTATCAAGAGCCAAAATGGACAAAGCTAATCCCCTACCAACTCCAATGGTTGCAAATCATCAACTATCAAAATATAAGGGTGAAGCAATTCAAAATGAAAAGCAGTACAGGAGCATAGTTGGTGCACTTCAATATGTGACTATAACAAGGCCAGACATATCATTTTGTGTTAATAAAGTTAGCCAGTTCATGCAAAATCCTTTAGACAGTCACTGGAAAGCAGTAAAGAGAATACTTAGATATCTCAAAGGAACAATAAATCATGGTCTTATCTTAAAATCTAGTCACACACTTAACATAAATGCATATGCTGATGCTGACTGGGGAACAGATACATATGATCGAAAGTCAACATCAGGCTATTGCATTTATTTGGGTAAAAATCCTATATCATGGAGTTCAAGGAAGCAAAACACTGTGTCAAGATCCAGCACAGAGGCCGAATTTAGGTGCGTGGCAAGTGCAGCAGCAGAAGTCATGTGGCTAGAGTCATTTTTAAGTGAACTCAACATCAAACCAAACAGAAGAGCAACAATTTGGTGTGATAATGTTAGTGCAATTTCTCTAACATCAAATCCTGTTCTTCATTCGAAAACCAAACATATCGAATTGGATCTATACTTTATCAGAGAGCAAGTAATTAAAGAGAAATTAAGAGTTGGATACATACCATCTCCGCATCAAAAAGCGGATATACTTACTAAACCATTATCGAGGCCAAGCTTCACAAGATTAAGAGAAGAGCTCAACGTTGATGCTGCGAATCCAAGTCAGAGATCTCAAAGAATAATCTTCATACCAGATTGATGTTTGATCCGTCGTTCTCTGCATGCTCTCCTCTGTAAATCATCTATTTTTGTTGAATTTTCCTCTTGAGAAGAGCAGCCGCCATTGCTCCTTTTTCTCTAGCAAACCCTAGACTAGTCGGGTTTGAGGGGGGAGTAAAAGGAAGTGTGTTTTCTCTATCATTTGTCTATCTATCTGCACATCATTCAACTCATCATCTCAACCGCTCGTGCAATCCAAGGGTTGGCATCTATCTATAGATTCATTTCAGATCATGGGCTAATCTGTTTAAAGCCCAATACTCCTTTATGTATCATATATATATTGCTATGTGTATTCTGTATCTGATTTAATGTGAGATAATAAAAACAATCTCTTCATCAAATATTATTCAAATCAAAACATTTGTACTGCATCACTTTTCTAACTTGGAAGATCTCCCATTATCGTGGGCATAAAGAATGCAATCTAAAAATATTACTAGTCTCCATTTTATTCTCCACCAAACTTAATAAAGCGAGTTTGTGGAGATGTAGAACTTTGAATACATGATATATTTTCGAATCGGTATTCAAACCTCGTACATTCCCAGACATTAGACTCATTTAATAGAAGATGAGCTCTGTGTTCATATTTTAGTATGAGCTACAACTTTAGGAGTAGTTTTTCAATGCTTAGCCTCGTATATAGGATTTTCTGTCACAAGATGGAAACATTTGGCTTATTTGTTTTTTTGGAATTTCGTGAATTTGGGATGATACACTTTACAAGAATGTATGAGTTGAGTCGAAAGCTTCTTCTGTAGGAGCAAAAGTGTCAAAATCTGAATTGTCTGATCAACATCTTCTACTATAACTTCTTCCAAATTTGCCTTTGTGTGTGTAGGTGAAATAGTGTCCTTCTGATGACTAGAAGATGCAGCAGATCGGTCTGGACCAGTGGTCTTATGGGATGATGCAGCCGAGGTACAAGAATCTGTTGAGGCCTGGTGCAAGGAAGTCAAGGATGAGGAACCTGGGACAGTGTCATGGCTTACAACAGTGGGGTGTTGTGGCTTAGGATCATGGTTTGTAGCTGTTGATGCTTGATATGTTTCACTATCAAGGCAGTCGAAAGGGTTGGACATTACCTTTGCCTTGCTTCTAGATGTATCCATTTGATATACCTTTACTTTATGAGTAGGAACTGTTGAATTATGTTTTATATCATCATTTGTAACTTTAGAACTTTGAATATCTAGAACTGTATGTACATTTGGATCATTTTTGTTTAGCTTTCCATCTCTTCCGAACCTTAAATGTGCAGTTATCAACATTGTGTCCATATAGATTGCATAAAGAGCAACTCCTATGCATATATTCATATTCGAGATGAATAAATTCACATTGATTATCAGAACGCACCACCATAACTATGTCTGGGTAATTGAATTTTGAATCTACTTCAACTACAATGCAAGCAAAATTCAACTGTAGTTCGTTCGAAGTCATATTATCCATTCTAATAGGGTTTCCAATCGCACTAGCAACACGGCTAATCCCCTCCTTGTTCCAATAAGCCAAGTTAAGTTCTATCAACTGAATCCAAATGGGAATTGTGGAAAAATACTCTCTATTGAATTTAAGATCAGGTGTCCATTTTTTTAAAATCGAAATCCTGGAGTTGAACGTGTAAGGTCCTCCTTTAAGCACATTATCTACATCAACTGAGGAAGAAAATCGAATTACAATGAAACCGTTAGGCTTGTAGAATACTTCAAACCTGAAACTGGTTAAAACATTCTCTACACATCGCTTAAAATGATCGTACGTAGGTCTCAGGGCTGGCCCAAGGGGGAGTCGAGAGAGCTCGTCGACTAGGGCAACCGACTCAATGGGGCAACAACTAGATATATTTTGTATGGAAATAGCTTTTGATAATTATATTTTGTATTGATATAATGGTTGAGTGGTAAGCAACAAGAAAATTTGGGGCATCAATTCAGGTTCGGTCCTTGGATTTTTTTTGTTTTTTCGAAAAAACTTTTGCTGTCTCAAAACCTCGGCTAGGGCAACAAAAACAATAGGACCGGCCCTGGTAAGTTTTCTACCCATAATATATGCAGCCAAAGTGTTCATCCATCTCTTTGAATTCTCCATAATAACCGCATTTGGCATAAAAATAGAAGGAACATCACCTTCTATTAATGGTTTGAAGAAGCATAAATCTGTGACATCATCTCTCTCGGTAGTTGAACCTTAAGCCTTTGCCACATCAGCCAATGTGCATGCCATGGTCGTCGGTAAAGTAGCAGATGATGTGGTGTTTATGGCGGCAGGATCTGGTAGTTTTGGTTGCACCTCTTCTCCTGTAACCATTCCCTCCATAGTTGCATGTTTCGCCATGTTTTATTATTTTATTATAAATATTTATTTGTCGTACTTACACACGCACACGTATGTAGTTATTGCATTGCTCGAGTAGGTGGGGCATATCATACGCGTATATGAAGTCAAGATGATAAGTTTTAAAATGTAGATGTAACATGTAATGGAAACCAATCGACATAAACTAGTGTTTTGACCCCTCCTCATTATAACCCACATGGTAGACTTAGAGGGACAGGTACCGTTATAAGGTGGGAACGGTGGAAAGATAAATTTCTTATGCATGCTCAGCACTAACAAAGGTACTGGATACCGGATGTATTAGCCTCGATCAATAATTATATGTTTTATTATACTTTACTATTCCACTGCGAGTTTTATCAATAGTGCTTTGATATATTTTAGTTTATTTACAGGATACAAACACCAACGATCCTTACTTTGGTGGATTTAGTTTCTCGATTTGGCAAAAATTCGGCCCACTGGGGTGTGGGTTGTTACAGCATCCATGTTAGTAGAGTTTACAACCATTCAGGCAGATATACCTATGAGAGAACTTGAATTGTCTATCGACCTTTATTTTCTATGGGTTAGATGATGTAGGACGTAGGACACATTTACCACTAGGGTTGTATACATGATGTTTTGGTAGGCAGTTTTCCATCGGGATGGTATACTAGATGTGTGCCTTGACATTGTGAATGTATACTCGATGTGTGTGACTAAGGAAGTTTACCATTGGGATTGTTTACTCAATGTATAGTTTGGCAGTTTACAATCGAGATTGTATACTCGATATGTTATTAGGCTTACCTAGTTTATAAATGTACAACCTTTAGGTGGAAATCTTTGTGGATTACTACTAGATTTTAGGCTTATTGTAGACCGGTACCTTATATCGTATTGGTTGGTTAATTTGTTAAATGTAGTACACACATACAAGTAAATACCCTTAGGTCGTGTAGATTATAAACGATAATTCAACTGCCTATTAACACCACACCACTAGTGATTTTTCTCACTCACCAGATTTTGTTTGATCCCCTTTTGTTTTTTTCTCTTTATACCTATTATAGGATGAAAAAATAGTAGGTGCTACGACGAGGATAAGATGCACGGAGGAGGTGACCATGCGCTTGAGAGTTGTATTTATTTACTTTCATTCCCTATATACTTTACCGTACTTGCTAGTTAGACATATATTATATTTCTGTTCGAAGACGTTTTAAGATGTTTCTTGTATGGACCACCTTTGTCTTAAGACAATAATGATTTAGTTATTTCAGTATTTATATTTTATTTCTTCCGTTGCGAGACCTTAAAGTTTAGACATGTTTGAAGTTATATATATCTCTGTACCTTATAAACTATTAAAAACCTAACAATCCATATTTCTTGACACGATGCGAGTTGAAACACCGTTTTTAGGCTTTGAATCAGTGTGTTCGAAGGTGTGGGTTGTTATAGGTGGAGTGGAATAGTAGGCGTTTGGTGTTGCTAAAGATTGGTCCGTTCTTGTGTAATGACCCACATTTTATGTATCGAAGGATCGTAAAATATTATTTTTTAAATTCATATTGGGTCCTATTGGCTATGACTTTGGGTGATCTTAAATATTGATATTTTTGAACCTTAGTCATTTTTATTGGATAATTTTGATTACATATTTTCCTGCCATTTTAGTTATTATGTAGCAACCCGCTTTATTGATCCTCAGAAGTCGACACTAATACATCACGGTATTCACGTGTCGAGCTTCCAAGTGTTGGAAGGACAGATAGTTGGGGGAAGAAAGAGAATGGTAGAATAGAATCTCACAATCGTGACGAGTAATATATTAGCCTAGGATGGCCTAGAGGGTTTGGCCTTGGAGATGTAGGCTCGGTCTAGCTTGGAAAAGGTGGATTTGGGCTTGCTTTTGGAAAGAGAGGAGATGTAAGGAAGAAAGGACGTGTTTTTATGGATTTTTATAAATTAAAAGAGTGAAAAGGAAGGATTTTTAAGCTTTTGAAAAAAAAATTGGAAGCCATTAAAGAGCTTTTAAAAACTTAGGAACGAAGAAGAACTTTTGAAAAGTGAGAAATGAAAGGAGAGTGGGAGAAAATTTTGAAATTGGATTTATGAAAAATGAAAAAAGAAAATTACCTAAAAGACATTAAGTAAGTACCCTCCATTCACATTATGCCACATCACCATCTCCTCCCATTCTTCATGTACATGCAACAACCAAGAACCCCATTTATTCAACATGCCATTCACTTCCTTGTACTAAGATGTTATAAAATGTGACATTTATTTTTTCCATTTTCTTTATTTATTTTCTTTTGAACTTTTGAAATAAGGTCACATCTCCTTTATACTACCTTATGTAAACAAATATCTACCCTTTTACATCATTAACCATGTATATATTATTTGTATATGTAAGTGTTTATGTGTACTAGAGTGTTTACAACATTTGCAACAACTTTTAGACCATGAAAAATCAAGATTTTGAAGAAAAAAAATCGGTCACATTTTCTATTTTCCTTTGAACTAATTATTGTTGTAAACCAAAATTTAAAACAACTTTTCCATTATTAGTTATTAATTAAAAGAGGGGTATTTTAATTATCAAACCATTAATTGCATATTTAAAATAAATTAAACATTCTCAAATCAAAGTGATAAAATTCCGGGTCGTTACATTCTCCCCCTCAAAAGAATTTTGACTCCGAAATTTCATCACAACAAACATCCAAGAACCAAATCATACCAATCCCTAACATTTTCAAAAATGTTAAATGACTAACAAACAAACTTAGAGTTTTTCCAGGTTTACAACCTTCCCATGACACAAGGATGATGAACAATCTATTGGGCATACCTTATGCTCAACAGCCATAGGTTATTACTCAATCGATCATTCACACAACCTTTTAACGATTGGAGAGCCATCTACCCAACTTCTCAGAAATCGTAATATATTAAAGGTAAATATACATAAGCTTGTATGATGTATTTATATCATCAATAAGCAATATCTAATTTGATCACTTACTCGAATATACAAGCTTTTGCTTTTGAACTAGTATCGCTCACCCGACTCCTTAATGTGGACTTCGATTAGCCTCCTTGATTAGTAGCCTCCGTTCTCCATGCATAGCCATATACTATGATAAAAAACTATGGTTCCATACCAAGAACCATCATCAAGTGTTCACTGTCAATAATCGAGTGATAAATCCTTATTCGGGTCGGTGTAAAACACCTCAAAGTCGTGTACTCGAATCTCGGATCGAGAACAGTTACGCGAAAATGATCTAAGTACAACTTACGTATTTATTCTTATTTGATATTATTTATACCAAATTTTTTTTACTTCTAAAACTATTTATGAAAATAACTCATAAAAACTAAACTTGAGTTCATATTTATATAATACTCTTTAAATGCTAAGCGTAAATACAACATCTTTTTTTTTATTTTACTTAACCAAAAGCTCATCAAATCAAAACTGGTTTTAACATACTATCTTCTCAAATTTATAAGTTACAAGAGTTATTTTTCTATATTTTCACAAACACCAAATTTCAATTTCTATATAAATTCGAAAGTTTTCGACTGTCCAAAATTATCAAAAATTCCAATTCATTTTAACAAATGAAACTACAAAATAAATTTATTGTAACAAGATGCTCAACCAACCCTCAAGCGGGAGGTGTGTAGTGCTAGATCAGCTATGAAATGAATCTGATATTCCCAATGAATATAATGGGAATGAATATCCTAGCACTTGGGGAATTGGCAAATTGAGTCACTTTCGACCTATGTTGAACAAAAAATACCCTAAGGCATAGGTTACATGAGTCCATATAATAACTTAACCAAAAACTTGAGAACTAAACACCCGGAGTTTATTCCAAATCAAATTGAAATAATATATGCTTATATTTATAGCTTTAGTATATCAAATCGCCCTTTTGAGATTTTCGAAACAAGATTTTTAAAATAAGAATATTTGGTTTGTTTAAACAATTATGAAGCAAAACCACTATAGTAGCATTCCCCACTTAGAAACTTGAAAATGAACACTGATGATGCTGTAGTCATCATCAGTGTTCATTTTCCAATGACCAAAATGGGTTTGGTGCTTTTTATACCCTTTAAAATATTTATATTCATAAATACTGTCAAATAGTACTATTATTATCTTCACAAAACTTTGAAAAATAAATTTTCAAAAGCACCAGGATTTAAGTTCTTAAACTCTCCGTTTAAATCCATTTTTATTTATAAACTAAATTTATACAATTTCACTTTTTATGTAAATCATTTCCTAATTGTGTATGCTTATTTATTATAATAAACAACTCTTATTAAAATTAAATTTAACCCAACATTAATACCGAATGCCTTACAGTCAAATTGTGAAACTGAATTCACAAGGTGTTCATTTCAATGTTTCCCTAAATTAATTTCTATCCAACCCATGCAATAAAAAGACAAAACTGCTCATAAACTGGTCGAGCATACATAGTCAATCAATAAATGATAATAATTAAATATTATCACTTCCCAACACTTCATAAATCTATATAATAATTTTTATAAATTATTCTTTATACATAAAATATAAATCTTGGTAAATTATTTCATTTACCAATTCAAAACAATACCATGCTGGTTGGCCTTGTTCAAGCATTTAGAGATCCCTATCAATTGACCAGAATCTGTAAACCACTCAACATATCAATTAACACATATAAAACATTTTTATAGCACTAACAGATATGTGCTCTTATATATAATACACTCAAACTCATCCTAGGGTCTCACTTACCCCATCTCAAATGAGTTTACCCCACCAACGCTTAGGTGTTCACTCAACCTAAACTCTAATAGCATGTTGTAACATTCTCCCTTTTCGAAGGTGACTACAAATGGTAACCTCCAATCTAATTTTACGGCCAGCCTCTTGACTGCACACCAACCCATAAAGGGACATGTAGGGGTAAGAGACAAAGCTTCGCCACATCGTTCATACTGTGAGTACCCCTATCATTTGTCCTAGGAGAACAGAACGAGATTTTTATGCACATTGCAACATCATCGAAGATGACTGTGCCATATAACTCGCATGTTTCTTCTAGATATTTCCAGAGTTGTATTTAGGCTAAGATTTTGATAGTCGGTTATTTAATTATCAAACAATCAATAACAAAGATTTAATTCCATGTGGGATACGCTAAGCCTCTATTAATTAATCTTTCCATAAATCAAATCACTTTCAAATCTTTGATTCAAAATACCTTTACCAATGATATTTTTCAAACCCTTATACTCCTTTCAATACTTGGAAAGCATTTATACACTTATCTCAACGATATAAGTATATTCCCAAAACATTATGCTTTCAATACTTTGAAAATATATCCATATACTTATCTCAATGGTATAATTATATTTAAAAAACTTAAGGAGGTTTCCCTCTTTTCCAAAATTCATTTTTAAATGGGCTAACAAAATTTCATTTAAAAACTATTTACTATAAACAAAATTTCATTTAATTACTTCTTAAACATCATAAATAGATAATTAATTTACCTTAAAAAAACACTAATAGGATAAGTAATTAACTTTAAACACATCATTAATTAAATAATTAATTAACTTTAAACAAAACTAAACCAAATAACTAACAACATTAATAATATAATTAACTTAAAACATCATTAATAATATAATTAAATAACTTTAAACATCTTTATTGAAATAATTAAATAACTTACCTTAAAACATCTTTTATAAACACTTAACCTCAAATTGGTATATAATTGAAGTTATTTTAAATCCATAACTTTATGAATTGGGAAAGAGGCTTGGCGACCACAATGGTACTAAACCAAGTTACCATTTAATTCAATTTGACTTTCTAAGTCATATTACTGGTATTTACATAAGAAGGCATCTATGTAACTAAAGTCAACAATTTAGCAATCAATAGCTAATCCATCACTTATCCGGTATTAATAATCCATATATTAATTATCTGGCGTAAGAGTAAATGTCCAACTTAAGAAATAGAAAAACAGAGATTTATTCGACTAAACAGATGTCATCAATAAACTATTCAATTTACTTATAGCATAACAATGTTTTATTCTACTAAACAGATGTTAATGTTTTAGTATAATTTATTCATATTTGTTTGGCTATTAAATGGAACAGACAAAGAGAATCCCTTGTCTATCTTTAAACTATTCTTCATAAAAGAAAATTGCTGTTAAAATAATTGATCCTAGGAAATAAAGTAATTAAGTATTCAAATCTCCTTAAAATAAAATTAATAATAAGTTAAATCCTTTATTAAAAGTAATTAAATTTTAACTTAATTACTAATTATGGAATAATTAAACCCTATTTAATTAATAATTAAACATTTTCTTAATGATAAGTAATCAAATCATTAAACCTTCACTTAATAATAATTAATTACTAATTAAACCTAATTAAATGATAATTAACAAATAATTAATACTTAATTAAAAATTAATCACCTTTACTTAATACACAATTAACTAACTTTACTTAACATTAAATTATGTTTGAAAACACTTTTCAAAGGGTACTTAAATGGAAATGCTCTTAGTTTACAAAAAAATGTTCTTTTTACTAACTACATCCATAGCGACAATCGCTATGGATACCACAACTTTAAGCTAATTTTTCTAAGTTAACATTTCAAACTTCAACTCTTAAAAATTTATTTACTTTATAAAAACATAATAGGAAGTTTTGAAAATTAAAACAAAGCTTGTAACTTTGAAATATTTCTAGTAAATTAAAATAGTAAAACATGATTTAGTTTCAAGGGATCTCAAGTCACTTTAACAAGTCAAGATGCTAACTTTCTTAGCACATCTAACCCATTCATGATTATAACATCTATTTACATGCCATAATAACAACCATAAGCAAGATCACATCTTTCAACCAATTCATAACATTTAGACTTCAATTTCAAGTCTAATCCACACATCACATTCAAATACATATAAGTACATATATGATTATACAAATCAACATCAAATTTCACCCAAACATCCAACAAATATACTACTAAGTTAAGTAACAATATAAAGTTTAAAACTTCCTTAAAGGTACGAGATTTACACATCAAAAGTTCAAGAAAAAAACTAAATCACCACTAGAACTTAGATCGACCTTGGATCTTGGAATTTTTTAAGTAAAAAATGGATTTTTATAGGCCTAGGATGGCCTAGAGGGTTCGACATTGAAGGAGTAGGCTCAGTTAGCTTGGAAAAGGTGGATTTGGGCTTGCTTTTGGAAAGAGAGGAGATGTAAGGAAGAAAGGAAGTGTTTTTATGGATTTTGATAAATTAAAAGAGTGGAAGGACGAATTTTTAAGCTTTTGAAAAAAAACTGAAGCCATTAAAGAGCTTTTAAAAACATAGGAAAGACGAACTTTTGAAGAGGTGAGAAATGAAATGAGAAGTGAGAGAGAAAATTTTGAAATTGGTTTTATGAAACATGAAATAAGCAAATTACCTAAAAGCTCTTAAGTACATACCATTCATTCACATTATGCCACATCACTATCTCCTCCCCTTCCGTCATGCACATGCAACAACCAAGAAACCCCCCCCCCATCCAACATGCCATTCACTTCCTTGTCCTAAGATGTCATAAAATGTGACATTTACTTTTTTCCATTTTCTTTTATTTATTTTCTTTTAATTTTTTGAAATAAGGTCACATCTCCTTTATACTACCTTAAGTAAACAAATATCTACCATTTTACATCCTTAAACATGTATATATTATTTGTATATGTAAGTGTTTTTGTGTACTAGAGTGTTTACAACATTTGCAACAACTTTTAGAGCATGAAAAATCAAGTTTTTGGAAAAAGCTTTTCGGTCATATTTTCTATTTTCCTTTAAACAAATTATTTTTATAAACCAAAATTTAAAACAAATTTTCCATCATTAGTATTAATTAAAAGAGTGGTATTTTAATTATTAAACCATTAATTGCATATTTAAAATAAATTTAATATTCCCAAATCAAAGTGATAAAATTTTGGGTCGTTGCAAACCATAAGTATTTCATGGATATGAGTGCATCGATTGGCATAGGAGAATTTGGATGAATGGAAAATGTCCTTAGGTTAAGAAAAATCATACAAGCCGTACAGTCCTAGAATTTTTAAGATCAGATATTTCGACTGCCCATGCGACTTAAAATAGCCCAAAAATAACCTCTTGGGGCATAGTCTTGAATTCTAATAAAATTTATACCATTGGAAGAAAAATATAACGAGTCATACAATGGAAGCACCTTCTCAATCTGATGTTCCTAAAAGCCGTACGGCCGTAAAACATGCATTGGAAATATGGAAATAAGAGAACTGGGTAGTTTTCAAATCCCTAACCCTAGCCATACCCTATAAATACCACTTATTTACTATAGCTTCATACCATTTCTTCCATCCATGTTATTTCCCTTCTACTTTATCTCCCTTGCTCTTCATAAAACCCATCTCCCACTCTCTTTCTTTCCTCCTACATGAGCAAACGTTTATTATTTTGATTAAAATAAAACTTGGGCCTCTTTGTTTTTTCGAGAGCTACGCAATCATGGTCTCGATTCAACTCAACTCCACCAGTGGTAGCTGGAAAAGGCCAATATGACGAAAGAAGTGATTTTGGAGGTGGATCGATATGTGTTTGGATGATATGGTTATGTTCATAGCGGAGAGAGGACCAAAACAACATCGAAATGGTCATATTTCAAGTAATGGTGAAGGTGATATTTGAGTTGAACAGAAAGATCATCAATGGTGAACTTTTTGATGATCTAACTGTATTGAAATCCATTTACATGGGTTTGTTTGTTTCGATGAGCGAATTGTGGAAACGTAGATCATCTGAGCCGTAGATGAATGTGTGATTTTGGGAAGCTTGAAAAGTGAAAAAAATATGGGTTCATTTGCGTGTTTTCTACCCAACGAATCTACAACATGGGTTGCAAGTAGCTTGGGGTGATGGCCATGGTGGTGCCGCGTTGTCAGGGGTGCAGGCGATAGCCTCTGACAAAGTGAGTGGTCTGATGGTGTCTCGAAGGTGTTTAGGTGGTCGCATTTTTCAAGAATAAGGAATAGTGCATGCATGATTGATAGGAGGTTGTGGCAATTCGATGGTGCGATGTCAGGTGTAGCAAGCCTCGGGTCTTAGGCGAAGTGTGGTGGTTGGCAGCGCGGTGGTACAGCGGTCATGTGCGTGCATTATGAATTGTGGGTAGAAAATAATGTGAGCATGTTACATATAGGGACAACGTGGAGGGGAAGATGAATTATGAGGGTAATCAAGTTTAATTAATTATAAGTTAGAAAATTAATTGATTAGTAATTTGTAGTTAAATCGAAATCATATGAAACTCATATCTTTTGCATACGAGGTCCGATTTTAACGTAGTTTCTTGCGTTGCACTCATAATGGAACCCTCTACGACTTAACATGAGATTTGGTAGCTTTTATTAAGTTGAGTGATTTTGTCTCTCGCTATACCATGATTGTCATTATATAAATGATGTTTTGAAATGATTTCCAACTTTAAAACAAGATTTTTAATAGATTTAAACCCACGCCTAATTTTATAAAAGAACCTTTAAAGTGTTTTAAAAATGGTTTTAAATCAGATATTTTACATGTCTATACGGATGTACTGTTTTTTGAGAATCGCTAGATGTGGAGATTTTTGATATGGATCCGAAATTGTTTGATATAAGTATGTCGTAAATGCTATATTAGTTGTATGTTGTGTTAGTTGTATGTATGCTATGTTGGTTGTATGTATGCTTGTTTTGGTTGCAAACGCCAATCGATAAACGATATAATGTTAGGAAATATCCTATAGGATAAAGTTTCATGTACATCGATGAATAGACGCATGATGGGAACTTGAATAAATGGGACAAGTATGCAGAGAATTCAGAGAGCACGACATGGTGGTTCATTTGTGCGTTTGACGTTTGATTTTTATGTTATTGCTCTACAATGTGCGATTTTGATGGTGCAATGATGATGTGATTCTTTGATGCGATAACTTTAAACTTTGATGTGAGGATTCTACGATTTACGAGGGATGCTTAGTGATGTTCTAATGATGACAACTCGAGGATGGGAGTCCTGATGATGGTCCATATGGACGAATTCGAGAAGAGGAGCTCGTGGATAGAATGATGATATGTTTTAATATGGAAAAAATGGAATGGAATATAATGATGATGGGTTGGAGCAAGGTTGTAAAAATTTCTAGGCGGATGCTATGAGGTAAGTATGAACTAATGATTAATCATTTGGATAGAGAATAATTAAGGATTAATTAAAGCTGGGAGTTTTTGATTATTCATGTATTTTGGAAAAAAAATTAATGTTTTGTTTATTGTTAATCAATATAGATTGCAAATTTGGAATTCTGGATGTGCTTAGGAGTAGGCAAGGAGGAAAGACAGTCTAAATCAGTACATTGGTGCTCATGTGTGGCAGTGGAAATGAACCTAAATAATGCCTAACTAGTGCTTAAATACATGTTTAGATTCTTATACAAAGTGGTAAACCTTGTCCAGGCAGGCCTATGTGAGTTATTAGACGGTAAGCCATGCCTAGTACCTAGGCGGAGCCTAGAAGGATTTTTACAACAGTGATTCGGAGGAGTGTGCGAAGGGACCGTTGATACTTTTGGAGGTTTCTAGAAGTTCTCGTATAGAAGGGGTAGTAGGGGACGTCCACCTGGACTATGATAGTTTCCAGATCTTATGATGCTAAATTACCATAGACTCGAGGATTGTGAGTCTAGTTTCTAGCCTTGTAAAGTTGCGTGGATTCGAGCACTAAGAAACCGAGTCTTTTCCATTGTTCTTTGACTTATGAGGGACCCATATGAGTTATCTTATATCCAACGCACCAGAGTAATGTGAGGATTGTTTGACGAGTATGAAGTGTATGATTTGAAAGATATGAAGTGTATGATTTATATGTGATACGTATGAAGTGTATGATTTGAAAGATATTATATATATATAGTATGATATATATTGAAACTAAAAGTATGGAAAGGCACCCCACGAAAGTTGAATTTTGAGTAGGAGATCCACTGGGTGGGTCTACCTTAGAATCCACAGGGTGGGTTCAATGAGGATTGGGATCCTAGAGGACGTCCAAACAAAAACTCATGAGTTCCTGGTGATCATTTGTTTACATAGCGTAAATCGAGGGGTATTATACCTACAGTTACGTGTAGTTTTGCTGGGAGAGCAACGCAACCTTTGTGTAACTGCGATCTATTGTGGTTCCATAGTGTAATTCGGGAGGCGGAGATTGCCTACAGTCTACATATGATTTCGTTGGGATAGCGACGTAACATCGATAGATTGCGATCTATGTGGTTTGGTTCCATAGTATAATTCAGAAGGCAGAGATTGCCTACAGTCTACGTTTGGTTTCACTGGGATAGTGACGCAAACTTTGTGTAGCTGCGATCTATGTGGTTTTGTTTTGATAGTGTAATTCAGGGGGCAGAGATTGCCTACAGACTGCTTACGGTTTTGCTGTGATAGCAATGCAACCTTTGTATAGCTGCGGTCTATCGTGTTCCCATGGCGTATGTCGAGGGGTGTTAATGCCTACAGTTTATCTATGATTTCGTCGGGATGATGACACAATTATCGTGTTAACTACGATCCATAGTGGTTAAGAAGGAAAAAGGGGGTGATACTTTCCATATCATTTTTGAAAGTTTTTCAAGTATTTTCACTGGGTGTTGAAATAGGTCTACTAAGTACTTAGAGATACGTCTGATCAACGTACGACTAAATTTCTGTTAGAATAAGGATGGACTTGTTATGACATCGAGTTATGAAAAAAAATTAATATAAAAACTAGCTTGGAAATACTATGTAATTTAAAGTGGATATATCCCAAATGTATAATAAAGGATTAAGAGTGTAAAATGTTTAAAAGACGATTAATTTAGTAATATACATCAAAATTCTAGTTCTTGCTTCGTTCCTTTTCGAGGACGAAAAGTTTTAAGGGGGGAGGAATGTAATGACCCAGATTTTTGACACATGTTATTAGAATAATCAACTGATTTTAAATATTGAAATATTAATTTTTATCGGTCAAATAATAAATTTCTGATATATGAAATATCTGTATATATATATATTCTAGAGGCTTTGATTTAAAAGATTAAGATCTAATTTCTGAAGATAATTTAAATAAAACTTCACATTTTAAATATAGGATAATATATATATATATGTATGTATATACAAAACTTATGATATAAAATAAAATAAAATATATAAAAATAAAAATAAACACTTGTAAATAGCTATGTATGTGTATGTTAAATAAAGTGTTTATGAAATAACTTATACAAATAAGTACAAACTTTAGCATGTTAAATATAGTGTATAGGTTAAAACATGTACATATGGTCTAAAGTTATAGGAAAATCTATATATATATGTGTGTGTGTATATATATATATACAAGGGAACATCATAATGAAAAATATCAACTCAAGCAAAAAATAAATCAAATCATTCCTCAAATTATCAAATCAACTAGGAAAGATAAAGTCAATAATTTATCAAATCAAATCAACACAATTTTCAAATCAAGTCCAAAAAAGTTTCAAATCAAATTAAAGAAAATCAAAAGAAATAAAAATGAAGTACTGTATATGAGTTAAACCTTCAGCCTTTTTTTGTCCAAGCCTTGTTCCCTCTCCTATATATATATATATATATATATATATATATATATATATATATATATGCCACTGCCTATATTATTCACATTTAGCATTCTCACATAAAAAAAGAAGAAACTGCCATTAAAACCATAGAGAAACTAAGTGCTCAAAATCAGGAAGGAAAACAAAGCAAAAGGAAGCAGTGTCTTGTTTTTCAAAAGAATAGTGAGTAAAACTTAAACATTTTGCTTACTGGAAATTTGGATGTATTTCTATGCTTGTAAATTTTGATGAACACTTTATGTATGTCAAGTATTCATGAGCTATTAGGTTTCTCTGACTTGTATATATGTGTTTAGTCATGGTAATATGCCATGCAACTCAACAGACATGATTATCATCTCTCTGTCCTTTGAAAAGATAATATCTTTCTTCTTTTAAAAAAAAAATCCTTATCTCACTATCCATTTAATTTTAGGCTATGATTCCAAAAGCAAAGTTGGGTGTTTTTTAGTATAGATTATTCTAAAATTTGTTTCATTCGATATCATTAAGCGTAAAAGGAGAAAAATACATTTTACAGTAAGCAACTTTAAAATAAACGAAATTCAAATATCATAATTTAAGCTTTCGATCATATGAATGTGTTTGTCTTCGAAAATGATGATTTTCGAAAGTGTTTTGTAGATTTTTAGTTGGGTATCGAGTGAGATAGAGGAAGTTGACCAAAATTTGGGTTTTTGTCGATTTCCGGTGGCCTAGGTGTCGTGGGGGCTTATCGTTGGAGGTGAAGGTTGCTGGAGTGATGGTGGAGCTAGGAAAAATAGAGTGGCATTTTTCGGTGGCGTGTGGCATCGAGGCGAAGTCATTTTAGGGTTTTAGGCGTGTTTTTATACGTGTTCGGTTTTAGGTTGATGATGGCGGTGAGGGGCAAACGGAGGTGTGCATATGTGGGGGAATCGATAGAGGAGGAGGTGGCGGAGCTTTGGCAGGAATCTGGTGGTTGATGGTTGAGTGTCGAGGCGAGGTGGTTTTGTGGCTGTGGTTTCATACCAGGCTTCGAGTTGGGGAGTCGAATCTCGAACGGAGGGCACGACCGTGGGTTCAGGTGGACCAGCATGGTGAGGGGGTCGACGATGACTCGTGGGAAGGGTTGGCAGCAAGTTTTGGTGATCGATGCTTGCGTGTACGTGCACACGTATGTGTACGTCTGAGTCTCGAGTGAAAAAAAAGAGGGAAGAGTAAGAGCTGGAGAAGGAAGGAGAAGAAGGGGATGAGCTTGATTTTCTTTGGGCCGTGTTTTATTGGTTTGGGCCGTGAGAAAAAAGAAAAAAAATGATATGGGCTGGAGTGGTTTTTAGGAAAATATAATAAAACTTTGTTACTTAATAACCTATAGCCTTGAAAAACTTATTTTTCCTTGTCTCTAAATAAAAAAAAAGATTTGGTTGGGCTTGGTGATGGGCCAGGTTGTTCGTTGGGTTGGTATGTTTTATAAAGAAGAACTGAATTTGTTTTCATTTGAAAATCCAAAATTAAAAACCCTATTCCTACTTTGTTTTGAACCCAATCGACGTGGAGTTTGTTGCATCGAGATCATATCACCAAGTAGTTCCATCTGACCTAATATTGTCAAAATTTATGAAATGTTGAAAATTTAATGATTATAATCGTTAGAGTAAATAAATAAGTAATTAACTATTTAGTTAATTATAGGTTAATTAATTAATAAATTATTAAATAATCTGTTTAATTTTAATTAATTAAGAATAAATTATTTTTATTTAATTTCTTTGATTAGTAAGTAATTTGGATTTAAAATATAATTCGACTCAATTATTTGAATTTAGTCCAATTATGAATTGTAAACTGATTTAATATCAATTTTAAATCATTGATTTAGTAAATGATCTATGTTAACTGATATTGTTTTTTTTAGACATGGAATTCAATTATCTATTTTCAATGCCATTGAGTAGCCAAATAAATTATATTAAATAGAATAAAACGTTAGTAAATCGACTCGTGCTAATCACCATTCCGATTTTGGAAATTGTGACGATTAAAAACGAATTATTTTCGATAGACTGGTCATGATAAAGGCAACATATGGAATGAATTTCCATATGTAGATATTAATATCCTGATTATGAAATTGTTATTTAAATGACTTAGACTTTTAAAACTTATCATTTAGATTCGAAGAGACCGGGATCAGATATCAGCGATTATCTGAAACCACTTCGATTTATTAATCACCACGAACCTTTACAGTTTTGATTATAGAGTCCAATATGCCGAAATTGAATTAATATAACAAATTCGACCGTTTTAAATAAGTATTTGTACTTAGACACAATTATAATATCACCGGATTTTCTATAAAAGTGTTTTGGTTATCGTACGCTAAAAACCAGTCGTGTTTATGGGTGATGCGGTCTTACGAGATACCTTTGTTTTTTGAAGGATTTTGGTAACTTAAGTAATTCAAATTAAGTGTGCTTACTCACGCTGGTTTCCAGCCTAACTCGGGTGATACTGTTGTAATGCCCGGGTCAGACCGAGTATTTCAGATTCAGGTTAGGATGCTTTTGGAGCTCAGAAGACGAGCTGGATGGCAGAGACGTATTGCACGTACTTGATTATATTCCCCTGTGTATTGTAGGCTGTATATTCAGCATTTGTGAGGACAAGTTATTTTAACTGTCCAGATTTATATGTTGATGGTTGTACTCTGATAATTTGAATTACCTGATACATATTTTTTTGTATAAAAACATGTTATTGTATATTATATTTTGTTCCGCTGCGATTATGAGATTCTGTGTTGTTGTTATTTCTATTTCTTTTCTATCTCTTTTCTTCTTAACCCCTAATGATCTGGTATTTTCGGCACTCGATCGCTCGGCATTCTATACAGTGAACGGATTGTTGATTTCGAGGGTCGAAAATCTCCCGATCATCAAAGAAGGACTGCTTGTTGACATTCTCTGGGTAGCTCTTAATATAGAGACATTTGTTATATCAGTGGTCCTATCATATTTTGAAATCTTCGAATTGGAAGGACTACTCGCTACTAATGGTAGTAGGAGCAGTGCCTTCGGTTTCGTTCAATCCCAGAACGAACATGTATGGATGAGTGTCTGACAGTGCATTTTTTATCACATAAATTGATCTCTATCAACGTATTATCTGCTTGGTGGAGAAGAAGGCAACTTCTCTTAGCTTAACACCTTTTTCTGAGACGTACGAGCTCAGGAGTTATATGTTGGTAGAAATTAGTTGTGTGATTAAGGAATGGCAATGTGGCATTCAAAGTGGAACCTGTTATGATCAAAGCGTGGTTTTGTACGAAAAGCGTCGCTTTGTTGAAGTTGAGCGTAACCTCACTCCTAGCCTCACATCTCGGAAATGATACGGGAACTATTTTACCTATTTCAGGCTTAGTATGACGAGGGTGGCGTATGATCCCTTAAGGTGACTGGCGGCGTATGATCTAGGTCACCAAGGTGCCCAGACGAGACTCTTATCGTATGGTATAGTGGCGTGTGAGTCCTTGCATGAGAAGCCATCAGATATCAAGAAGTGTGACAATATGAGGAATAGTGGTGTGTGAGTCCTTGCACGAAAAACCACTGGGTTCCGGTTGCTATGCGTGGTTATCGAGGTTCCCTATCATGTTGCAAAATCCAATTCCAATACGAGCTTTATGGTTTTGATTGTAGTCCCAAAATAGGTGTAATGACTTGCAAACAGTTCAGCTACCCCTTTTGGTATCATATATTCCGTCTCGCATATTCCGTTGACCCAGTCCGGCTATATTCCTTTAAACTTAGTCCGGGTATTAATACCTTATTTGAATAAGTTTATTTGAAAGATGTTTTCCAAAAGAATGTCATTAAAGATAATATCAAATTATTTTGTTAATAAAGGCGTTTTGGTTATCATAAGGTAATAACCCGTCTGTATTTGTGTGTGAGCGTGGTCTTATGAGATACCCTTCTTATCAATGGTTTTGATAACATCATCATGAGCTATACATTTAATTTCGAGTATCTCACGCTGGTTTATCAAGCCTAATCCGGGTATTTTTAATACTCGGGTCAGATCCGAGTAGTTTCAGGATTAGCTGAAGATGCTTGGAGTTTCCAGAGGAGAGCTGGAGATCTTCATCATCGTATGGACGTATTCTATTATTCGCTGTATCTATTGCATTTGTTTTGTCAGCATTTGTAAGGGCGGGTGTTATAACTGTCCAGGCTGAATCTAGGTTAGACTCTGATATATTTTTTAAAATTTTCCACAATAAAGATTATTGTTGAAATAATATATGGTATTCCACTCGTGTGAGATTCTATTTTTTTGTTCCGTTCTATATTTTTTTCTACCCTTAATGATCCGCTTGTTCGTGTAAATTGAGTTGGACATGTGTGGTTTATTGTCGACTCAAAGGGTACGGAAAAACGGGTCGTTATAGTCTTAGAATTTCATTGGTCAACATTGGTTGCCTGAATTTCCAAGTTCTTTCTATGGAATGGCTACACGAGGAATCTTCTATATGAAAGAACTCCAAACTGCCTCACCATTGTCATAGGCAAGGAAGTAGTTACAATAATATATGAGGGGTTCAAAACTTATCAGAAATTGAAGGACAACAAAATAATAGAAAGTTCAAGGATTAGAATTCATACTAGTTAGTCAACTGGCATCTAAACAATATCAATGGATAATGTAGTAAACCATCATAACATAATCATATGATAAGTAACTAAAAACAACATAAGTTAAATTATGTCATAGCAAAAATGGTCGTGGATCAAGAAGATATTAGTCTAGAAAAATTGCAGCTAAAGCTCTACCTATTGTCTTAAGTAAATATTACAAGATTAAGTTGGTAAAAAGCTATACAT